>LR990524.1:16287081-17544497 GCA_905147745.2 Phlogophora meticulosa
CGAGAGGCAGTACAAAATGCCTTTGAAGAATTTGTTGCCTCCCGTCCAGCTGATTTCTTTAAGAAGGGCATCAATAAACTGCCACTGCGTTGGCAAAGATGCATTGATTGCATGGGTGATTACTTCGATTAATACAAATAAAAAATACATGAAAAAAATTCATTTAAATTTTTTCATACAAAACGGCAATTTCATAGGTAAAGACCTATTATTTAATTTCATTGTTGGTTTCAGTTTTGTGTACAACAATTTGGTCAGTTTTCGATATGTTGCTTAAGTTACAAAATATGCTAAAGCAAAATCATTTATGAAAAAAGGCGTCAACTTATTTTTGTTTTCATTCACACATCAAACTGAATATTATAGGCATCAAGCTTACAGACTTAGTTAGGAGTACAACAATCCGATCATCACAAAAATTATGGATGTCACTCAGAAATTGGCCACGTTATAGTGGAATTTGGCTGGACACATCTGCCGCATGTCAAACGATCAATAGACCAACCGCACGCCCCAGTCGGTCCCTTTACATGGCAAGTGGAAGTGGCCGGCCCAGGTGGAGATGGTGGAATGAGCTAGACTCATTTGATAAAGTCTGGTCCCAACCAGCCTTAGATCAAGAAAACTGTAGAGAGAGTAGAGAGGCCTTTGCCCTCCAGTGGGAAAATCCAGGCAAGTAATAACTGAACTGCTAGTTAGTCTCAAGCGAGCGAGCGTGAGGTCCTGGGTTCAATTCTCTCACGGGCAGTCTGGAGTCTGGATTTGTGCTCGATAGGTTGGCCCCTATTACTGGGGCTTAAAGATAGCTGACAAAATGTGGGTGATACTATAGGTGCACGTCTGCCCAACCTTTTGGGGAATACAGGCGTGATGTTATGAGGAATTGTTTAATAAAAAAGGGCATCGGAATATGAACTTGAACTCCCGATAACTAACCAAACCAAGCAACTACTGAGCCACCGCACGTTGGCTCGCAAACGATGCAATTTGATTTGCATACGACTATAAATGTACCCGTTAGTTAGTCGACCGGTCTTGCGTTCAAAATGGTTGCCGACGGCAGTTAAATAATATTCACTGTGTTTCAAAAAAGCCCTCACTATTTAGTTAAAATCGCATGACTGGAGTTTTACCCAGAATTTGTTTAAAATTTAACACTGCATCGCAAATTTTATTTGGACACAAATTGTGTCAGTGTTGCTTTTTGTTAACGTGTAACTAGATAGTTACGAGAGGGAAATATATTACGATGTTTGAAGCCTAAAATGTATGGTATGTGTTTTGTAATATCATCAGGCCAGTATTCATGGAAGGGTAAAGCAGAGGCGTAAATATAGTACACTCACATTATATTTTTTGCCTATTGTCATCAATCGAGCAAGGATCTAAACTTTAGACTGCTACTGAGAATTCGATATGCACAAACCTTATAACACTTTGCCCGAACAGGTAATCGAACCCAGGATTTTCAGAACTAGCACTAAGTCTTAAAATTTCAACCCCCCGTTTCGACACATATTGCATTGAAAATAACAAAATTGACAATTGTTTTACTTGTTATGTAAGAAACAAACATTTTTTATGACTGTTGTAAATTTCAAGTTCTTGAAATAAGCATCTGTGAGGGACAGTCGCTTAGTTTCCTTTTTAGTACGACGGTACCCTAAAATTCTATATTGACAAAAATATACAAAATTAAGCATATTTCAGTTGTGCTCAGTAATAAAGAGATCACTTATCTTCCCTGCACCACATACAGCCTAGACAATCACTTTCTTCCCTCTAAGCGATTGAACTCGCAAATAGAAGTCAAAGTCGATTCAATTCCCATCACCAGCAACTGTACGGTTTAAGTGGATTGCCGTCCCTAGTGGAATAATTGAACGATGTTTTTGTACCATTCTCCGGGAATTCGATTTATAGTCGTATAAATATAGAGAACGCTGAAGCTGGATTAATTGTAAGGAAGTACTTAGTTTAGGTGCAAAATTATTTACATCGCCACACACTTTTTAAAGTTTTGTTACTATCATCTAAGGGCGGTCGCCAACGGTGACATTTTACGCGTTCCGTGAGCGCGCGTCATCGATACTTTTCGCCGTAGGTAACATTTGCAAAGCGTGACTAAATGGATTCAGCATCGCCTCCACATCGATGCATATGTGCGAGTGTTTCGATTACCTCAAATCTAGTTTCATTATTTCATAGACATTTTCAAAGTATTGTATTAAGTTTTCAGTAATCTAGTACCTACAACACAAGCTCTGCTTAGCTTGGGGCTGGATGATGCTGTGTGGATTGTCCAGCTTTTTTTTTTTATTATTTTTTATAACATTTTCTAAATTCTTTCACGTACCTACTACTTTGTTATTAGGTAGGTAATGGCGACCACGTAGTAGAAGTAGTACCAGCCTATTACTGTCCCACTGCTGGGCAAAGGCCTCTTCTCATACAGAGAAGGCACGAGCATTAATCACCACGCTTGCTCAAGACGGGTTGGCGATTTCAGATTTATATTAATTAATATGAGTCCAGGTTTCCTCACGATGTTTTCCTTCACCAATGTCAGTGATGTCCAAGATAAACTTAGAAAGTACATATGAATTGAAAAACTCACATTGGTACTTGCCCAGGTTTGAACCCACAACCTGCACAAGAGGCGAGGCCTAAACCACTGGGCCATCATGACTGGCGACCACGTGATCTTTCTTTATTCTAGGGGTGCATCTAGTAGTGACGTTATCCACGCTTACACTGTGGCTGCTTCCGTGAAAGCAGCAAGACCACGCTATCAATGTTGTCTTCACTTTCAGGCTGACGCAGGTGCTTTCCGGACATGGGTGCTTTGGAAAGCAGCTTTACCGTGTAAGCCAACACCCAGTTGCCACCATCGTGCAACTGGGCGCTGACCTACCTTTTGTTATAAAACGGTCTTATTGTGGAATAATTATTCGCAGTTTTTATTAAAAAACAAAATATTAACTTACATATAAATGAAACAATTCAAGAACCAGTTCACTGTTACTTACAGAGCTGAAAAGTTAAGCTTTTTGGAAAAGCTCCAACAACGTTGGGTAACAAAATGTTATGTATCATTTCTCTTAAACGAATAAAGCGATGGCTTTTAACCATGAAAAAGCTTTACAATTCATATATGCGTAGAGAAACTATATTTCTTTCTTCATAACGTAACATCACGACTGTATTCCCCAAAGGGTTAGACCGAGGCGTACCTATACCTGTACCTATACCTATACCGTACACCCACATTTTGCCAGTTATGTTTTTAAGTCCCATGTAATAGGGGGGTCTTGCCATCAACCGGTCACAAATCCAGACTTCATCTCAGACCCTTTCTTCATATTTTGATATAACGCGCTTTTGTCAATAAAGAGTTACCATTTTGTTAAACACACCATTTTGTTACTATTAACATATAGATGGCGCTGTGGAAAATGGCTATAAATACTATCGGTAAAACTGGCTGATAAATAGATCATATTGTACAGAACACGTCGTCGGCAATTTAACTATATAAAGTTTGTTAAAAGGAATAGAAAACCTAAAAAAATTAAAAAACTTTCAAAATAATTTCCTTGATTTTTCAGGAATATTAATTGTTTTAATTTAGAAAACATGTGAGTAATTAAATAAAAATATTTGATATTCGGAGCAACGCCAGTGTTTAATATCCAACATGAAAATTCCTAATAATGTTGTTGTTGTTGTTGAGGTTGTCGACATGTGGGATGTGAATACAGCAGTCATTGTACCGAGAGTCGTGACGGCCAATAGCATAATAGCCAAGAGCCTCGATCAACACCTAAAGAGGCTCTCGTTGGGCAGTTGGATCAAGGGTTTGATCCAGAAAACAGTACTCTAGGACACGGCGCGCATAGTAAGGAGTTTCCTCTCTCAAGAGTCCTGACCACCGGTAGCTTGGACCCTGTTCTCGATGCCGGTGGGGTACTATTTTTTATATTTCTAAATGTTTTTTTTTTATTTTTTTTATACTGATATATTTAAAAATATAATTTATATGTATAGAGAAAAATAAAGGACATAATCATAAGAAATGAAAGAAATGTCACGACGGCCCAGTGGTTTAGGCCTCGCCTCTTGTGCACGAGGTTGTGGGTTCAAACCTGGGCAAGTACCAATGTGAGTTTTCCAATTCATATGTACTTTCTAAGTTTATCTTGGACATCACTGACATCGGTGAAGGAAAACATCGTGAGGAAACCTGGACTTACAATTAATATAAGTCTGAAATCGCCAACCCGTCTTGAGCAAGCGTGGTGATTAATGCTCATGCCTTCTCTGTATGAGAAGAGGCCTTTGCCCTGCAGTGGGACAGTAACAGGCTGGTATAGTATATTAGTAGTAATCATAAGAAAAATGTCTTAAGCATGGAAATATTTTCCGAACGTTTAAATACTGGATTGTCTTGTGAACTTGTTACTTGGCTTATTTACCTACCTAATAATAATAATTATAATCTGTGGCTTGACTGTCAGGTTGGATGACGTAAAAAAACATTCTTAGGTTCTTTTAAATAAAAATAAAATGTCTTGAATTAAAAAAAAAGCAACGATCAACGAAAAAAATAATAGTAATATATTTTTATTAACATCATCTGCCTAGCCATTTCCCAACTATGTTGGGGTTGGCTTCCAGTCTAACCAGATGCAGCTGAATACCAGTGTAATACATGGAGCGACTGCCTATCTGGCCTCCACAACCCAGTAACTGGGCAACACGATCCCCTTGATAAGACTGGTTATCAGACTCGACGTCGAACCCCTTGTTAAGACTGGTTATCAGACTTTCGGGTTTCTGACTATACGTAACGACTGTTAAAGATCTTCAAATGACAACCGGGACCAATGGCTTAACGTGCTTTCCGATGCACGGAGGAGTCTCGTTATGAATGGTCGTCCATCCACAGACTGACCTCGGCAAGCGCAGCGCAATCAACCCGTGCGGCTGTCTTTATTTAGCCACGAGCTCTTTATTTTTATTAACATAAAGAAAAAAAGGATACATTTCCATTTGAAACCCTGACTCCTGTACTAGGTGAGACCAGTGTTACAGGACAGAGATATATACCGAACAGGACTCAACTCAATATGTGTCTGTCAATGGCATCAGGCATCTGCGAGACGTTTGCAAACTCGGACAGCCTGAAGTATAATGTTATTAAGAGCGAGCTTATGGTCTTCAAAGCTGACCAAGTGTCCGACTAAGGTTCCACCAGTTAAGTTATGCGGTGTGCCCTTAGAGCGGCTACAAAGTTTTTAATACCTGGGCCATGTCGTGACGTCCGACTTAAAGGATGACGCTGATATTGAACGAGAAAGGGGAGAGCTGTCGTTGAAGGCGAACATGATAGCCCGCAGGTTTGCTTTTAAATATTTAAAATTATAATTTAAATGTACTTTTAAGGAATAAAGGAGATAATAATAATTTAATAGTCTTTTATCAGGCGGAAACAAGGTGTGCGCCTTAAATGGTTTGGTCATGCCACTCTTTCGGCATACTCACATCGACTCGAGTGGAACTTGAAGCCGCCCTGGATAGGAAAGTCCGTACGTTTCTGACAACATATCGAGTGCATCACCTACGTTCATCGGTTATGATACTTTTTTATCTCGGAGAAGCCTGCCACACTGTTTTCAAACCATTGCTCTTCCTTAAAACAAGAATCAACAATGGCTGCCACCAGAAAAGCGTAGAGTTAATGAAGTCCAAACAGAAGGCCATCGTCCGCGTAACCGGTTAATGAACAACCTTATGAAAGCGTAATTGAGAGGGAATCGTCGAAACCCAAATTCCATTGGCATGGACCGGTTACTAGTCACTGAGGACAGATGTCCTCAGTGTCCATTAACTCCATGATGTCTAGTAACTAAGAAGAGTAAGAGACTTTGACTTAGAATGGTGTCCAAGTTTGAGTTTCACCGAACCATTTAGAAAAAACGAGTTGAACAAGAGTATTGATATTTCTCTATCAACCACGGGTTTTTAGTTTTGGAAGTAGCATAGTCCACCAAACATTATCGAAAGCCCCAGGAATGAGAATGATCCCAAAATCGTATTTATGTTCCGATAAATTAATGACTTCAAGTGACGACTTAATATCGCAGATTTATTGTGAAGGTGGTACGATTGACATCTGTCGGGCATACCACCGTCCAAATGAATCAATTCGTCCAAGAGTACTTGCATAGGCACAACCAGAATTATCCTTCAGCAACTTGCTCTAAAATACAGTCTTGGGGAATCGGACGTGCCGTACTAGAAGTCAGTGACTGAATCAGTTTCCAAAAATGGCAGTAACATATTCCATTGAGACTGAGCCATCATCACTGACAGGACTATTGTAGCCAATAAGCCTGATATAGTGGTGATGGATCGAATCAAGAGACGCGTAGCGATTAATTATACATAACGGTCCTGCATGACGGACACCTCGTGACAGCCGAGAAAGATAACCAAATCAAGTATCTGGACTTGGCTCGCAAAATTGTCGACATGTGGGATGTGGACTAAGTAATCGTTGTACCGATAGTTGTGTCAGCCAATGACTTAATACCCAAGAGCCTTGAAAAACACCTAAGACACCTGTTAGGCAGCTGGATCAAAGGCTTGATTCAGAAAGCAGTCCTTATGGACACAACTCGTATTGTTATGCGATTCCTCTGTCATTCGTTTAGTTAGGACTAAACGAATCGTCGATCGTATAGTTCAGTCTCTGTCAGACACAGTCCATTGTTGGACAGGAAGCAATTAATCACGTCACAACTTCAACAAGTAGCTCATGCAATATTATGAGAAAATTTTCGCATACCATAACCAATACAATCAGATCCAGCCTGTCCCTTGCTGTCCTCTTCAGCGACGTCCTAAGCCGAGGTTCGTACCCCGCAGGGGGTGCCCTTAGCGATAGTCGCTTAGCTTATAAGTTTTTATGCCTGGCTGGACGCCTTAATTTTAATTAAGCCTCCCACAGGAAAGTTCGGTTGAGCAGTAAATATCCCTAAAGGATAAACTGCGAGATGCCCAGTCTAAAAAAAAAAAAAATGAATGAAAGAGACGAGAATGTGTCTCGAGAAGAATCTTACCAGATGGACCTCTGTGTTCAGGAAATGGGGTTCACTCATAAAAACAGAAATGAGGAAGACACTGAATGGATTGGCACAGTTATTCCCACGATGGATTTCTTATGGCTAGGTTACATGAACTTACCTATCCAAAAAGAAGGGGATATAACCCTGGTAGCATTTTTTGTTTACAAAAATATTGCTTCAACGGAGCGCACCATGTTCTCCAGGAAGGGAGCACCTTTCCACCTGAAAAGTGGTCGAGCATGGTGCAAAGCTTGGGCCCCATGATTACCTTTTTGTGCATGCTCCGGTCCAACGAAAAGCAGAAACAAATATGAGGAAAAAGGGCCATGGTGCCTAACCCATATGAGTAGAAAAAATGACTTGGCAATACCAAGTGCCAACAGGTACAAACGAATCCATTACCTACTTTAATTCATTCACTTTTTTTTCCTCGTTGATTATTTATGTATCAAAAGAACAAAAAAGGCAACTGCTAGGCCACCTATAATTCAGCTATATAAAAATAAATCTAAGGAATGGCATACAAAAGAATCAGTCATAAAATCAAAATATCACCGAAAACAATGGCTGACAAATGTCAAAACAATAAACATGAAAGATGAGGCAAATTGGAGATATGTATAGTTGAATACATGTTGACGAGAGCAATAAGACGAGCACGCCTACCAGCTCCGGAGTTGTCACTCAGCTCCACCTCGCCGCCGCCAGGACTCGGACCACCATTGTCACCGGCGGCTGCAATGGCGTCGAGCTCGAGTGACGAATATTTTTTCCCGCCAACGCGGCGACGTCGTGATGGCAGAGGAGAAGCTGGCCATCGAGACCCTTGGGACTTAGGGACTCGATTCTGCCAGTGGTTGTGTGTAGCGTATAAAATTGATTCAATCTATAAAAGAACTTCATGAGAGAATATTACGGGTCTACAGAAGAGGAACTAACCTCACTGCGTGCCCTATTAGGATGTTGACACTGGTCCAGGAACTGCTCATCAACCGTTAACACGTCATGCCATCGATTGCGAGATCAGTTGCAGGTCATCCATCGTAACCACAGGTACTAGCATGTTTTATAATAAAGTTTTTCATAATTTTCAGTAAATAAATTCAATCATTTTGTCACAAAGTAATAAACAAGGTGGCTAACACACTAAAAATATGTATTTCCCCCCCTCTCCGGCGGCGGCGCACATTCGATCAATATGAATATGACGACCGATGTGGCGTGGCGGGCGAAGGTCCGCCTGCGACGCAGGAGGTTGCGGGTTCGATTCCCGCCTTGGGACAAATGCTTGTACGATCTACAAAGATTTGTTACGGGTGTTCTGGGTATTTGCTGTGTATAATAAAAAAATATCTATCCATGTAATGTATTGTATTAAGTATATAAGTCTGATGGGGAAGCGCTCTATTATCTAATAAATAATGATTTATTTATTTATTATTTATAATAGAGCGCTTTGCTGTTACGTTAGAAAACGCGAAAAAAACAGGATTCCATTTCGTTCCTAACCTAGGATTAAATCAGCACAATCCATATTTAAATACCTACTAACAGTGAAATACGTTATTCTTTTTACGACGTTACGTGAATTTCTCAGACTTGTGATATTTTATCAGCGTGACAAGTAAACCTAATATACAATTTTGTTGTGAATAACAGTATTACATAACAATATTTAAGCCGCGTATGTTACCTACCCCAAAAATACACCTTAAATTTTTTCTTAACCCAAAAATATATCGGTCATGAATAAAAGTTAGTCGTGCATTTACGTATTGGGCACCTAAGGAGCGGTATAAAAAATAAGTGGCCGTTTCATGGCCGTATCGACGCGTGTACGGCCATATTTGGCCGGAACAGGGCTATTTATAAAATGCTCGTATCATACAGGGTAACATTATAGCCCTTTTTTAAGGGAGATCCATATGAAAGGCATTGTGGGACAGATTTTAGCTAGGTGTATTAGATGTATAGGCTGGGTAATATATTTAATGGAAACGGATAACCGTGTCGCGAAATTAAGTGGTTCACTTTTATGTAGCGTTGTAGAGTTGATAAAATTACGTAAATTATTTTGGTGTACACGTAGGAATTAATACGTACATACGAGTACATATGTCTATAAACTCACATCTTTTTCCCATGGGGTAGGCAGAAACTAAGGAACGCTGATCCTTACATACTTCTTTTGCTTCGTAATATCTTTCAAAATCATGTTGTCAGGAAAGTTTTGAGTATGAATGAGGGTAGGGTAGTACGAGGAGGGTTACAAGAGTAAAAGGAGACCAAAGAAACGATGGATGGATTGCGTGAATGATAACATGGCTAGGAAGGAGGTGAAGATTGAGATGATGCCAAATAGATATGAACAACCACAAAAACATTGGCATAATGCATGCAAGGAGGATGATGATTGTTTTTAGCTTCATTTTTATTTTATTTTTTTAGTTAGCTTGTGTTGTCCCACTCCTGGGCAAAGGCCTCCCCCCATTCCTTCTACATCTCCCTATGGTTATCTTCTTCACGCCAATTCGCGAGGAAGCCATCCAAGGCGTCCACCACCTTCTCCTCGGTCTGCCGCGGCCCCGTCTAGCTGTCTCTCGATATTCGTTAGTCTTGCGATATTCGGGCCCACAGCTGTGCTGGCAGACTTGTCCTGCCCAGTCCCATTTTAGTATTGCAGCTTTATAGGTTACGTCAGCAATTTGCGTTATGGAGCGCAGCATGGTGTTTCGTATCCGGTCAGTTGTTTTTACATTCAGTATGCTGTGCGCCATCGCTCGTCGGCAAACCCTGAGTTTGGACTTCTGGATTCTTTTTCTGGAAGCTCCATTTATGTGTGCATTAAAAAAAAAAATAAGGCGATTGGCACACTGCACCGCATCACGCGGCGTAGCGCGGGAGTGCGTGTTCTTACGTTGTTTGCAAGTATCTAGTAGGACGACCTATGTGGCGCGGCGGGCGAAGGTCCGCCTGCTACGCAGGAGGTTGCGGGTTCGATTCCCGCCTTGGGACAAATGTTTGTACGATCTACAAAGATTTGTTCCGGGTGTTCTGGGTATTTTCTATGTATAATAAAAATTATCTATCTATGTAATGTATTGTATTAAGTATATCAGTCATCTAGTACCCATAACACAAGCTCTGCTTAGCTTGGGACTAGATGATGATGTGTGGATTGTCCAGCATTATTTATTTATTTATTCATTTAAAATGTATAAAAGTCCTGATATACTCATGTGCAATTGCAAGGGCACTGGCGTAAGCGATGTTCATTTTCGACATATTCAAATTTCTATTTGGTCGAAGTGAAGGGGTAGCTTGAACCATTCTAGTATTTTATAAAAAATAGAGTATTCTACTCTACGTATAGTCTACTCTATTCCATTCTGTGTTATGTCCATCTATTTTTGTATAGAAAACACGCGTAGTACAACACACAGAAAACGCATTCACGCGCAGTGTTTGTTGTGCGTCGCCACGCTCTCCACTGCGGGATGCGGTGTGCAGTGTGCCCATCGCCTAATTTGGAGGTAAGACGAACTAATAAACGTACATCTGAACCAAATACCAAGTTATCTATGTTAACGATAACCACAGTGTAATGTCTGGCTTTTGTGTGCCTCAAGTTTGATTGAACAGTACATATTGAAGACATAATTGTTTGATTTACGACTGCAGCTTTCCAAGCATGAGTACATCTTAGTAAAATAGCATTTGCTGTATGTATGTATAGCGCTGTTTACACTAGCTCGAAGAGCTAGTGGCTAAATGAAAAAAAAAGCCGCACGGCTTGATCGAAGATTAAGCTACGCTTGCCGAGGTCAGTCTGTGGATGGGTGACCGTTTCTAACATACCGAGACTCCACCGTGCCTCGGAAAGCACGTTAAGCCGTTGATCCCGGCTGTCATTTCTAGATCTTTGACAGTCGTTACGGGTAGTCAGAAGCCCGAAAGATGCCCAGCAACTGGGTTGTGGAGGTCAGATAGGCAGTTGCTCCATGTAAAATACTGGTATTCAGCCGCCACCAGTTAGACTGCTAGCCGACCCCAACATATTTGGGTAAAAGCTAGGCAGATGATGATGATGATACATATTTAAGAGGCTCGTGGCTAAACAATGAAAAAAAATAAAATACTTGGAAAATAAACTTGGAAATAAATACATTATTATTATTCTCTTTATTCTTGGTATAAACATATAAATTACATTTTTAAATATTTAAATTTAAAAAATACAAAAACATTTAAAAATATAAAAAATAGTAGTCCACCGATGGCAGGAGCAGGGTCCAAGCTACCGGCGGTTAGGGTTGCAGAGACAGGAACCTCCTCACAATGCGAGCCGTATCGAGGAGTACTGCCTTCTGTATCAGGCCTTTGATCCAACCATGTAACGAAAGCCTCGACAGGTGGTCGTCAAGGCTTTTAGCCAGTAGGCCATTGGCCGTAACTACGATCGGCACAATGACAGCCGAGTCCACATTCCACATGTCGACAACCTCGTGTGCTAAGTCAAGATATTTAATCTGTTTTTCTTTCTCGGCTTTCACGAGGTTCTCGTCATGTGGGATGGTGACATCCACTATCATTGCGCGGCGCGCTAATCGGTCTATCACTACTATGTCAGGCTTATTGGCAACAATAGTCCTGTCAGTAATGATAGACCGATCCCAGTACAATGTGACATGGTCATCTTCGAGAACTGGGTCGGGCACATACTTGTAGTACGGTACCTCAGATTCCACAAGTTTGTACCTCAAAGCAAGTTGCTGATGGATAATCCTGGCCACTTGGTTATGTCTGTGCAAGTATTCGCCGTTAGCCAGACGAGAACAACCAGAAATAATATGTCTGATGGACTCACTCGGACGGTGGCATGCCCGACACATGTCAACCGTCCCGTCCTTCATAATATGTTTCCGGTAGTTGTTTGTCAGAATAACTTCGTCCATAATCGCACATACAAAACCTTCAGTTTCCCCAAAGAGGTCACCGAATCGTAGCCAGGATACGGACGCTATGAAATCCACATCGGGCCCATGAAGAGCCCGATAGAAGCGCCCGTGAAGCTCCTTGCTTTGCCATACCTGCTTGCGGTCATCGGTAGTAAGCACTACAGGTTTG
Source organism: Phlogophora meticulosa (assembly GCA_905147745.2). Lineage (NCBI taxonomy): Eukaryota > Metazoa > Arthropoda > Insecta > Lepidoptera > Noctuidae > Phlogophora > Phlogophora meticulosa. The sequence continues at coordinate 16,299,339 of LR990524.1, forward strand.
CGCCAGTTCTCTTTAGCCATGGACAGCGGGGTGAGTCCCTTGTCCACTGCGACCACATCCCGATGCATACCCACTTCGGTTTTTAAAAAATAATCCCTGAGGTTGCACACCTCGCGGTTGTAGAGTGTCTTAGCATTTAAGAAGCCTCGACCTCCGCATTTCCGCGGGATGTACAACCTCATTACCGATGATCGTGGGTGATGCATCCGGTTTGCGGTCAGCAGTGTACGGACCCTTCTATCCAGGGCGTCGAGTTCGGTCTGAGTCCATTTGAGTATGCCGAAAGAGTACATTAAAACCGGCATGACCCAACCGTTGAAGGCGCGCACCTTATTTCCGCCTGATAAAAGGCTATTTAAAACCTTTTTCAGGCGGCCAAAGAAGCGCTCCTTCAGCGATTGCTTCATGTCAGTAACATTAATGCCTAACGCTTCCGACTTACCTAAATACTTATAGTTATCGGATGAGGAGAGGGATCTAAGCTGTATGGAATCCGAAAGTTGAATACCCTCGGATTCCACAATCGCCCCTCGCTTTACATGCATGACCGCACATTTGTCCACACCAAATTCCATCCTGATGGTACTACTGAAACTTTCAGTTATTTTCAGTAGTTCCATCAGTTGTAAATTGTTGGAGGCAAAGAGTTTTAGGTCATCCATGTAAAGGAGGTGGGATATGACCTGACCACCTCTTCTCAACCTATAGCCTAGACCTGAATCCTCCAGCAATGTGCTTAGTGGATTCAGGGCTAAGCAAAACCAAAGGGGACTCAAACTATCGCCCTGGAATATTCCCCGTTTAATCCATATAGGTTCATCATTCCCTTGAATTTGCCGACATCCTGGATATCGAAGGACCGTCCTCCATTGCCCCATACATGACTCAAGAAAGGTGCGTAGAGTTGCATCTATTTTGTACAACTCCAACACCCTCATAAGCCATGCATGCGGCACAGAGTCGTACGCCTTCTTGTAATCTATCCAACATGTCGACAAATCCTTGTGGGATCGACGAACCTGTTGGCTAATGGCCATGTCTATGAGGAGTAGCTCCTTAGTACCACGGGACCCGTTCCTACATCCATTTTGAGAGGCAGACATGATAGAATTACCAACTATATGTTCGGCAATTTTAGCTCTCAAAATGGATGTAAGAAGTTTATAAACCGTCGACAAACATGTGATCGGTCTATAATTCTTGGGTTCCGTGGTACTACCTGATTTATAGAGCAGGTGAGTAATACCAGTTGTGAGAAACTGGGGTAGCGAACCAGACTCTAAACATGACTGGAATTGTGATGCCAAGCGCGTGTGTGAACTACCAAGCCATTTTAGCCAGAAATTATGCAGTCCGTCCGGTCCCGGTGCTTTCCAGTTCGGTAACGGACGAACTGCTGTGGCCACGTCTAATGGTGTTATCATAATTTTTTCCATTTCTGTTATGGTTTCACACACGCGTTCGACGTCACGAATCCAGTGAGCTTCAGTGTAACAGACGGGCACCGACCAGATGTTACGCCAGAATGTATTCGTGGTTGTATCATCCGGGCGGTGCACGTCCGCCAGATCCTGTTCAGGTCGCTCCCAAGCTCTGTATACCCACCTCTCATCGCTCTGGAACATGCGATTCTGTGAGTACCGGTCAACCCGCCGTTTATACCGCCGAATACGGTTCGCCCATGCACAAACTTTCTGCTTCAGGAAGTCGATGCCACAGACATAGATCTACATAGATAACGCAATTATTACGATTTGTATTGAAACCAAGCGTGCCGACTTTTTAATACCTACTGTGACGTCACAGCTGCAATTTAGTGACGGGGCATCCAAACCGATTCAAAGCTATCGATGCCGCCGATGCCCCTTCGCCTAATCGATCTAAGTTCCGTTACACGCTTTCGATCATGTTTTCCACTTTTACTACTAGCTTACATTATACCGTTAGTCTTTTTTCTTATCTTATGTATGTAGGTCTTAATATATATAACTTACGTGTCACGATGTTTGTCCGCGCTGGACTCCTAAACTACTTAATCAAAATCAAATTTGTACACCGTGTGCAGTTTGATCCAACTTGAAAGATAGTAAAGAAAAAAAAAATTACAAAAACGTTAGCCATAGCAACGCGTGGCCGGGTCAGCTAGCCAAGTATATATTTACATGAAAAATATATACTAAACCTGTTCTAGTTTTCTCTTCCTTGACAATGATGAAGGTTCTTGTGGTGTATCTTTATTCTGTAAAGCACAAATGAGTGTATGTCAGATATTTTTATACACGATTAAATAAAAACACTGTAAAACATTAATTCACTAACCTCGTCTTCATTGTCAATGAGTTTTAGTATATCTATAGTGGGGCATGCCGTTTTTTTCAACAATCTCAACTTTTTTCCTTCAATGAAACTAATATTTTCAAAATGTATAGAACAAATAGTACTGTGTTTAGTCGGGAACCAGTCTTTCCGTCCCGTGGCCGCAATCCATTTTTCTTTTATGATTGGATCATGTGGGAAACTAAAAATAAATATTTTTAAATGCAATAGAAAATAAACACATTAAATATATAAAAATAGTCGTATAATGTTGAAAGGATAAACAAAAACACATTAAATACATCAACCCTAAAAAAATATCCTGCTTTTTATAGCTGTCCTGTAAAATTAGGTCATGCATATGAGCTATATCTACTAAATTGGCTTTTTTAATATCATTCGTCAGTCCGATATCAATTAAAATCGATTATTGATTTATGTTGTAGAACGAACAGCACTAGTTGCTAGAATTGACAGACGAATGACAAATTGACTGTATCACGAAGTCGAAGCGATGCGCGACAGTATCGCTTGTGCGATATTCATCGTCTCCTAACACACAACGTCAGATCAAACGGCCAAAGCAACACGGCAACGTAATGTGAATAAAGTTTACTTACGGTAATATATATTTAGGAATATTCTGGAACGACACGCAGCTTGGAATACTTAAAAATAGTTTTAATATGAATTTACGTATAATATAATTTTAAAATAACTTACCTGTGATAGGAAATATGTTCCTGCCTTTGGGTGCTCGAAATTTTTGGGCTATTGCAATTAATTATCACGCAACGAGGCATTTTTTTAGTTTTTTGCGGACGTTCGGCTGCAACAACGGACGCGCGGGGACTGAAGTTAGCGGCAACCAACCTCGACGCTTGGTCGGGGTTAAGACACGCGAAGTACATGCATTTGCGTTATCTATGTAGATCTATGTCTGTGGTCGATGCGCTCTACAATAATAATAATAATAATAATATACTTTATTAATTCAGACCGTGGTGTCCATTTTGTTATTAACAATAAGTGTTATAAATGCTTAAAAACTGTCATCACAAACAAAATAAAAACATTATCTTGACATGCTCAATCACTGCAGCGCCATTTGTCATGGAATGGCGCTGCAGTGATTGACGTAAGAACAGTCTAACCGACTAGCGATCATGCTAAGGATGCTGTTGGCGCTGCCACGTACTCTATGCACCAGGGATGCGCATCTTTTACGCATCGTAGCATAAAAGCAGTCGACGCGATATTCAGCAAACATCCCCGATGCACTACAGAATCGCGGCAACCCCCCCAAAGCATTATTAAATTGGACTCGGAGGGCACTGTAAGACTTTTGAGTATAGTCAGCCCACAGGCTACACGTGTAGAATGAGGTACAATAAGACCTGAAAAGTGTAACCTTGACCTCTATCGAACAGCGTGCAAACCTGCGAGCTATCATGTTCGCTCTCACTGCCAGCGCCCTCCGTTCCCTTTCTATGTCATCATTGTCCTTGAGGTCAGAGGTCAGCACATGTCCAAGGTACTTAAATTTTTACACCCTTCGCAATGCTGTGCCATTGAGCGTTATGTTGGGAAACACTTTACATGTACTGTTTCCTCTGGCCTCAAAGACCATGACTTCACTTTTAAGTGGATTATATTTTAATCCGTGCTGCTTGACATACTCTTCACAGATCGCAAGCAGTCTCTTAATGCCACATACCGATGCACTCAGTAGCACCATGTCATCAGCATAGCTTATATTGTTCACATGTACTCCATCTATGTGACAACCTATCCGGGTGCTACTGAGTGCCACAATCAGGTCATTCATGTATAGGTTGAATAGGGTTGGCGAGGACAGTCCCCCCTGCCTCACCCCGCACTCCAACCTGTACGATTGCGACATGCTTCCTGACCATCTAACGCTGTTGACCTGATTTCCGTACCAGTACTTACAGATGTTGATGAGGTCCAATGGAAGATTAGTGTTTTCTAATTTTTTCCATAAAATATCGTAGGAAACCAGGTCAAAAGCTTTCGAAAGATCGAGAAAGCATGCGTGAACGGCGGTTTGACGACTTGTATAGTATTTTACAGCATGCTTAACACACAAAACTGCACTTTCAGTGGATAGTCCGGCCCGGAAACCAAACTGATTGTCATGCAGTTCAATGTGTTTGGTCAACTGTGTGTTCAACATGCTGTCAAACACCTTTGATACTACTGTGGCAAGAGAGATAGGTCTGTAGTTGTTCCTATCTGATAGATCAGCTGTCTTATTTTTAACTATAGGTATAACAATTGTCTTAATCATCTCTTCAGGCAGATATGAATGACTCAGACAAAGGTTAAACAGCATAGCCAACAATCTCGGTAAGTGGGGTCCTGCGTGCTGTAAATGTTCAATACTCAAACTGTCATGGCCGGGTGATTTGCCTCTAGTCATTGATTTGATTATCAATTTCACTTCAGTTGTTGTACATCTAAAACCAATCTTTTCATCGTTCTTAACATTTAACACCGTCCGCGAGGACCCCAAAGGTGATTTAACAGTAAACTGTTGGCGAAACAGTTCAGCTATCTCACCGGTATCGCTTACGCCGTCAATACACACAGGAGTAGCTGGTTTACTATTAAGTTTTCTTGTAGCTTTCCAAAAAGATCGAAACTTGTTTTTAGAGTGATGAGAGGCCAAAATATCCATTTTCATCTGTTCTTCATGGTTTTGACACCATTTCAGACGGTTCTTAAAAATTTTCCTGGCCTCACACATCTCGCTGTAAATGACACCTGAATTTGGTTTACCAAACCAACACCACAAGTAAAATTTCTGCTTAGCTTCCCTGTGTGCATCGCCAACATGTAAGTTCCACCCTACAACAGGTTTCTTTTTCTTACGTGTATGTTTACTGTGTTTGCTAAACAATGCTGCCTTTCTTAATATGTTTACAATATTGTTATACAGATTGTCAATGACTTGTCTATGCTGCAAAGAATTACAACTGTAATCTGCACATTTAACAAACTCTTCTGGAAAGTCAAGAAGTCTCAAGCGTCTATGGCATTCAGCCGTGTATTGACTAACTTGATCGACACTTCTTTCCCCCCAAATAGCATCATTTACAGACAGTTTACATCCTACTATTTTAGGTGAGACTGTGCCCAGATTACACTCCAAAATCATCGGAAAGTGGTCCGACCACATTACATCATACTTAACAAACACTTCTCGGACTGACGGCACTGCAGCCTTAGAAATTATACAATGATCAAGCCATCTTTGTAATCCATGAGCCTCGCTCACAAAAGTGAAACAGTCAAACGAATCAGAATCGCCCGTCAACATTTCTACATCAATGCAAGTCCACTCTTGGTCCTCACAAAATAATGACAATTCGTTATAAAATTGTTCGGTAGGGTGCGCATTAAAATCACCTAGTATGTATACACAATCAATATTACAACTGTCTATGATAGCGCTTACCGACCCGAGGATGTCCGTAAACTCGACTAGATTCACCGCTGTATCCACAGGCATGTAAACATTCACCAGTAGTATAGACCGCTCAGGTAACACTACGCGTATAGCACATATTCGCGGATTATTGCACTGAACCACTATCACGTTAGGAAACACTTTTTGCCGCCAGAGAATTCCAAGACCGCCGTAAGGACGACCTCGTATCATGCCCGACGCCATGTCCACCGCAGAGGTCCCCGTGCTGCTGAACTCGTCATCAATACTGTTCAAGTACGAAATATCACTTGGCAGCAACCATGTCTCTTGAAGAGCTATTACGTCACATGTTTTACACAGCTCACGTATTCCATTCACAGACCGCTTGACACTCTTACAATTAAAGGTAGCAAATTTATAAGATTGATAAGACCGACTATCCATTATTTAGCTTATTTGTGCCGCCAGCAGGATTATAATCCTGATTCATGTCTCTTCGTTTGTAATTAACGAACCGTCGAAATATGACACCTGCCGGCCACAGTTTTTCGTCCATGTACATAGGTAGATTACATTCCAGTATATAAAACTTATAGGCTTTATACCCTCGCAGCACTCGCATGTTTATAACTTCTAGAGATACATTTTCCTCGGTTCTCTTTTGTATATATTGGACTATATCGCACTCCTTAGTCGAACTATGTACGTTCGTAATAAACATAGGAATTCTCTTCTCAGCTGCCTTAAAAGAACATTCCATATCCCTCGCTATGCCGGACTTTCCCATAAATCGATACTTCACATTTTGCTTGCGATGAGACACTTGCTGCCATCCGTCGCCGTCGTCATTACTTTCATTTGTCATAGTGTCGCGCATCCCAACTATCGGCTGGTCGCCTCGCTCCAACTCACGATGATTCATAGTAGCCGTCAGCTGATTAATAACCTGCGGTGTAGTGATGGCGTGCGCGGCAGTGGGGCGAAGTACTGATGACGTCACCGGAGCGCTCGCTGTACCGACCCGTGCGCTGTCCGGCTGGCTCTCTCCTCTCGCGACACCCGCGCTCGCCTGCTTACGCTGCGTAGCTTGCGCCTGCCGCTGCTCGCATCCTTCCTCAACATGATCACGTCTTTTTTCGTAGTGTACCCCCAATATATTTCTATATTGAGGTGAATGTGATAATATGTTATTCGTTGATTCGTTTGTCGAGTCATTGGTGTATTCATGCGACAACCCCATGTTCACTTTCAAAGCAGACGTCGGTGGTATGGAGTCGCTTCTTATTCGCAAAACTTCGGCCTTGATATCTTGTACGCTGTCCGTAGTTGCATAATTGATCTTTATATTCTCAATTTCCGTTTTCATTACTAAAATATCCTTTAGCACCTTTGAGCAATCTAAATGATCCCACAGTATTGGAGGTAATTTATCCAACTGTCGTGCAACAAACACGGGGATATCATCTGGTTCCGTGGATTTGAAAAGGCTTATAATATCCGACAGATCACGCTCCTCCTTGCCTTTATTCTTTCGAATTACTTTTCGCTTATCCGTTGGTAAGGCTTCGTATAAGAGCGTCTTGGATTTTTTTATTTCGTCACTAGTAAAAGCTGACGCACATATTCGAACTAATGTTTCTTCGTCCGCGATCGATATTTTCTGTTGCACATAACATAGCAACTCATCTACGATGAGATTGCAGCCGGTACACTTTATTAAATTCGTCATTTTTCAATTTTTCAATTCAGCTATATTTTTTTGAACAGCTGACGTCGGATGACATTTTATAAGATCAATCGAATACAATGCGGGACATGTATTCGCGAGGACTGATTCCAGTCCCCGCAAAAGCCCGCCTCACAAAGCGCATCACTCGAGGTCTTGTATTGCCCTCCCTGAAGCAGTATAGTTTGCCGATGAGCACCCTGGCCCCATCGATACGGCGCTCAATCCTGCTTTGCCAGGCTGGTACAGCTGGTTTTGGTCGAATAGCTACGTCATTATTTGGAAACTTGACGTTAGCTAAACGACATGCCGCAACAGCCGCGCAATACAAGATTGAATGTATATCGACGAGGTCTCCGCTGCTCTCGAATAAATCCTTAAGCAGTGAATCCAAGGCACACACCAGCGCTCTATTTTTTTTGTGCATAGGCAGCCTTGGTAACCGGGGTCTAAGTTCGGTCGGTGTGGACCTATACTCACGAAGCGCATCCTCCAATGCGCTCCTCAGTTTTTCATTGCACTGGCTACTTACTGTGACAACCCTATCATCTGCTTCTTCACTGACATGGTTGGACGGCGACGGTGTTGCGTTAATAATTGGCGCTTGTACCGCGGTCTGTGTCGAAGTCAAGACGATGTGGTTGTTCAGCACCTCTGAACGCAGCCTATCAAGTGCGGTATCGTCCAACCTGTGGTTACGTTGAATAACCCGCACCTGATCCGACAGTCGTTGGGCCGAGACGTTAACGGTTGGTTCCAATACCTGAAACAGAGACAGCATCCTAGCACGGTACGCAGTGAGGTTAGTTCCCCCCTCTGTAGACCCGTAATATGCGCGCATGACGTTCTCGTTCATAGACTGAGTCCATCTCATGCGCTGCACACAACCACCGGTAGCGGGGACCTGGCTCGGGGCCGGTTGGCCCCTGGATCCCAAGCTCTTCGGTGGCCGGCCTCTCCCCTGCCGACGTACAGGTGTTGGCGACGTCGGTGGGGAAAAATACTCGTCGCTCGAGCTCGACGCGGCTGCAACCGTCGGTGTCACTGGTGATCCAAGGTCCGGCGGCGCGGAGGCGGAGCTGAGCGGCGAGTCCGGGGATGGTGGGCGTGCGCGTCGCTTTGCTGCTCTTGTTAGCATTTTATTTCATCATCGTCAGTTTTGTAAATTTGTATTGTATTTTGTGTGACATCTGTCACCTGTCGGACTGCTTACATATTTATAGGTTTTCGTATATTTTACAGGTATCATTTTTTGTGTTTTCTACTATTTACATTAATTTATTTTGGTTTTGTTTGGTTGTGAATGCAATTTGTGGTACTCACACTGGTATAAACAGATAAAATTCAGAAATTAATTGGAGGAAAAATTTACGGACGACATGACATGCTTAGAGTTATTATTATTATAAAACGCACGGGTCGATATGCAAGGTTAAGCAACACTTGCCGAGGTCAGTCCGTGAATGGGTGACCATCTATTACATTCCGAGACCCCTCCGTACCATAAAAATCATTTTTTTTTTTTTTTGAAAACGTTGCCCCACGCTAGGAATTTCTCCTGTATCGTGGGTGCGTTTACAAACATTTAAACTCACATACACAAACAACCAGACCCGGAACAACTATCTGTAGGCCATACAAATAATTGTTCCGTGCGGGGATCGAACCCGCGACACGCAGCGCAACAGCCAATCGCTTAACTACTACGCCAACCGTGTCTTCAAATATCATTAAATAATTTATTCATTAAAAATCATTAAATAATTTATTCATTGACAATAAGTACATTGTATCTAAAATTACATGGAGTTTTCTCCATGTAATTTCAGATACAATGTACTTGAAAAGAAAAGCACGTTCAGCAGTTATATCTATGGTACTCTTTTCGAAATTTTGGCAACGAGTCTTACGAAGGGATAACGTATCATCCAGTTACTGGGTTCTGGAGATCAGGTAGGCAGTCGCTGCAAATGAAACATTTGTATTCAGCTGTATGCGGTTAGACTGGGAGCCGACCACAAAATAGTTGGGAAAAAGATAGGTGGGACAATGAACGCTGTATACACATTTAAGTCCCATTTCATTATTAACGTAATCAACTCGTACCAGTTATCCACGCAAATATGAACAATCTGAATATGATAACGTTAAACGTGCATTTAACTAAGCGGGTAACCAGTAATTGCGTTAACTGTACTGCTCCAAACACGACGTGTTTGTGACTATACATTTGTGACATAACTTGTAGTCCCAGCTTGCAGTTAAATTGACGAGTTATGATTGTACCATAACTCGTCAATTTAACTGCAAGCTGGGACTACAAGTTATGGATAAAATACGTAAATATAAGATAACGCCTGCATCCCGAAAGGGTAAGGCAGAGGTGTATCTTATAGTAGACTCATATTTCGGTAGTTATGTTTGATGTAATAGGGGGCGAGCCTATTACCATCAATCGGTTAAGCGAGATTGAGCATTAATCATTGCCTAAGGCAGATTGGCGACTGTTATACGAGATAGAGGAAAGATTTGTATTTTTGTATGTTGGCAACAAATAATTTCAAAACTACTAGACCGATGTCAATGATTATTTCACCATTACAATATTAATACCAGAAAGTAACATAATTAAGTTATATTTTATTTTCAAAACAACGCTATAAAGGGGATGTTAAAGATCGAAGGGTTAATTACATTAGGGTTATTAAGGGTTATTTTACTTATAATGTTTTTCTTTAATGATATCAGCAATGTCTAAGATAAACTTAAAAAAAAAGTTGCCCCACACTAGTACTTTCTCTTGTATCGTGGTTGCGTTTACAAACATTTAAACTCACATACACAAACAGTCAGACCCGAAATAACTACCTGTAGGCCATACAAACAGTAGTGCCGTGCGGGGATCGAACCCGCGACACGCAATGCAGCAGCCAATCCTCAGCCTCTGCGCCATCCGTGTCGTCCTTACAAGGTTGTGATGGCTCAGCCATTAAGGCTTCACCTATCGTGCAAGAGGTTGTGACTTCAAATCTGGTCAGGTGCTAATTTTAAAATTAGCACCTGACCACGTTAACGTGATCATCAAGAAAATATATCAAGAAATTGTATCTGAATTGTTATACAGCATAATTTGATAGTAAAATAAATAAATAAAAATAAATAATAATGCTGGACAATGCACACAGCACAATCTAGCCCCAAGCTAAGCAGAGCTTCTGTTATGGGTACATATATAGATATTTTTTATTATACATAGCAAATACCCAGAAGACCCGGAACAAATCTTTGTAGATCGTACAAACATTTGTCCCAGAGCGGGACTCGAACCCGCAACCTCTTGCATCGCAGGCGGACATTCGTCCGGCGCGCCACACGGACGTCGCCGCCGGTAGTAGATTGTAATTTATGTGTAAAATTTTGCATGCCCATGTGAGTATGGCAGAGCATGGTGAACACTATCTTTATGACATCCGTGTTGGCAAAGAAATAAATGATTTGATTTGATTAGAAATTTCATAGACTTTGAGAACAAGAAAATAGAATAAAGTCACGCTTTTAAAATTCTCTTCTAAGCGAGTACCAGAATGTTCAAGTTTTATGCCATTCATTTGATAAGTTACAAGGACTAACAACAGGTTTTAGTTGACACTTCACAATTTCTGACGAAGTTATCACAATTTAAGTCTATTCAACATACGAAACGTGGAAACCATTTTTGTTTTCTTACATTTTCCAGATGATGCGAGATGCGCAAATAATATGCATGTTTTTTTCGATTTCATGCCCCGGAAAGCACGTTAAGCCGTGATAGTAGTAACAGAAGCTATCAGCCACCAGTCTTACCTAAAGGTATCATGTTGCCTAGTAAAACTGGGTTATAGAGGCCGATAGGCATTCGCTATATGTATGTATAATACGGCTATTCACTAGAATCCGGTTAGATTGGAAGTTGACCCCAACATAGTTGGGAAAAGCCTAGGCAGATGATGATGATGATGTAATTTTTTCAATTTCCTTCTCACGTCTTTTTATTGCTCTGAATACGTTCGATAATAATATTAACAGTGAATGTGCTAACAGCCGTTTTCGGGGGCTCATTATTAGGTTTGTCAGTAACCATCTGCCATTTAATAGCATACATAACATTGGTGAGGCCGGAGCCATATTCCACTAATGCCAACGCGTGGCTACGGTACGGTATCATCATGTGGGGACACACTGTGGACTGACTTATTCATTGCACAAAAGAAATGCATGAGAATATTATTCTAAATAAAACCTAGAGATACTACCGCAACCTACTTTACAGCAACCTACTTTGTAAAAGAAAAAAAAATCTGCCCTCCATTTATATACCTATTTCAAATAGCCAGTTTTGTTAAGAAAAACATATTTCACCAGTTATGTTTGCGGAAACTCAATGTTACAGTTCTCATTTCTGTACCTATTATTCCCATTCGAAACAAAAATTAAATGTATGTAGTATACAGAGTTGTTCTTTAAAATTATGTTATCCGTACAAAAAATATTGGTAGCCGTTGACTCTCTGTACTTATACGTTTACATATCCGCACTTATACACAGAGGCTGCGTATATATCCGCGTATGAATAGCCGTACGTGCGTATTTAAACCACAAATCATCCGCTGTATCGCGGGGCCGTAATAAATGTGAGCCATTACGAACGCAAGCGAATATCACCAATGGAGGCTGGGTGTTACACCGACGTGGAGCGAGGATAAAACATTGCCTTATAACTCATCATCATCACCCTTCTGCCCATCTCCCAATTTATTTGGAGTCGGCGGAGCATGTCTTCATCTTCCATTCGGCAAATAGAGATTTGCCGTCATCTCAAAAGTCACCTCCTTACTAGCGATAGATATAATCATTTCATATTATCGTTTATTTGGTCTTCCTCTAATCTGGTATCAATAATGATGAAGTAATTTCAAAATGAAATCGGAATCAGAAAAATTAAGAAAATAAGCTCTTTAACGGCACGGTTGGCGCAGTGGCTGAGCGATCGACTGCTGCGCCGCGTGTCGTGGTTTCGATTCCCACACGGAACAATTATTTGTATGGCCTACAGGTAGTGGTTCCGGGTCTGGCTGTTTGTGTATGTGAGTTTAAATGTTTGTAAACGCACCCACGATACAGGAAAAATTCCTAGTGTGGGGCAACTTTTGTTAAAAAAAAAAAATATGTGTAGCTTGTCTTGAGTTTGTTGGGGTCAGCTTCCAGTCTAACCGGATACAGCTGAATACCAGTATTTTACATGAAGCGACTGCCTATCTGACTTCCACAATTACTTGGTAACACGACACCTTTTGGTGAGACTGGCTGACAGACTAACGGGCTTCTGGAACTCTTAGTTGCTATCAAAGATTTTTGAACTGCAGGAAGCAAAGGATTCACTTGCTTGCCGAAGTAAAGAACGGTATAGTAATACGTAATCAATGGTCACCCATCCGCATTCTGACCTCTGGAAACGTACCTTAACCTTTGATCAACCCGTGCAGCTGTTATTACAAAGCTGCAAAAACTAAAATCTTAGCTTTTACTACCTTTGTAATCTCTCTTCATAAATGACTACTTTTATTTGCTTCATTTTACGCTTTATTTTGTATTAGTATTTTTTCTCACTGTTTGACAGCCGACCATAACTCTCCAATTGCGCACGCATCCCTTCATTTGTCATAGACAATAACGTCTGTGGAATTGACAACTGATGTTGTATCGTGGCTCGCGGTCCACCTCATTTTTTTTATTTTTTTTAGTATAGTTATTTTTTGTTATTTTAAATTGTTTTTTTTCCTCCTAGAGGGCAGTAATGTATGTCCGTGGGTGTGTCCGTGGCATCACAGCGGGCCTTATCGGAAGAACAGCGCTGCAGTATTTACTCCTTGTTTAAATATAGCAGCATATACTGAGATGGGAGCCGTTTTGGGCCTCGCACAGTCGTCCTTTTATATTATTTTTTTTTTTTCTTGCTGCAGTTTTTTTTTGGTTTTTAGTGCCTGTGCCAAATAAATGTGTTTTCTTTTCTTTCTTTTTTCCTTTCTACTGCTAATTAGAAAGGAAATTATTTATTTACTTGATATTTTCGAAAAGGAAAATTTGGTAAAAAATGTAGTAATGCGAACTCCACTGAGTGATGCAGTACGTGGAATAGTAAACATTTATCTAATGATCATGCTAAAATATACACACATATACATATACATAGCTAGCTGTTGTGCCCGCGACTTTGTCCACGTGGAAATTGACAGAATTTCATGGATTTTATAACCTAATTCATTTTCTAAAATAACCTTTAGCTACTTCTTAAAACATCAGCTATCTCCCAGTGAAAGTCTTCCCGTTGAAATTGTTCCAACCGTTTCGGAGATAACCTCAAAAAAACAGACAGACAAACGGGTTTTTTTTTTTAAATTTGTTTTTTGGTATATCTACGCAAAATACGCGCTAGTCGTGGAGTTGCGGAAATCGGCCCGTCTAACAATACAAAAATTGGTATATCTAAGTACCGTAATTTTCATATGTATTTAGTATTAAAAAGCTATTCCTTTGGCATCACAAACAGACATTTCAATTTTGTTTATTTGTATAGTACAACATAAATATTTCAATTTAAAACCATTTTTAATTAATTGACGTTTTTAATCACACTTCGGTGTAAGAGGCGGCATGAAACACAAAACAAAAACGACATAAATCTCATATTGACCGCTCCACCTGCTTACGTTAAGTCATTGGTATATATTCTGTGACGTCACAAGGACGTGACGATATAAGCCGGGGCTCATGAAACGAGGGAAAAAGGATTGTCAAAGAGTATTTTTTTAAATGCTTTTAATTATTTGGGTAATTAATAATAATAAATAAATAATAATAAATATTGCTGGACAATCCACACAGCATCATCTAGCCCCAAGCTAAGCAGAGCTTGTGTTATGGGTACTAGATGACTGATATACTTAATACAATACATTACATAGATAGATATTTTTTATTATACATAGCAAATACCCAGAACACCCGGAACAAATATTTGTAGATCGTACAAACATTTGTCCCAAGGCGGGAATCGAACCCGCAACCTCTTGCGTTACAGGCGGACCTTCGCCCACCGCGCCACATCGGTCGTCAAAATTCTTCTACTTCTACTTCAAATAAAGTTATCTTTCTTTCTGGAACTCGTCTTCACTTTTGAATTTCTTTAGCAACGTTAGTGATGTTTTAAATATCTTTCAAGGACCAGAATTAGGAATAGGTTTACAATCATTAGGTCTACAGTCTCTTGAAGCTGACAAAAATCAAACTTCTAAATTACTCGTAACATTATAAAAAGATACGGCCGTGTATGCGGCAAAAGACGTATTTTTCGACACTCTAAAGGGAATCAATATTTAAAGTATATTTTCCGTTGACCGTTGTTATGTTATAAGTATGGGGAAAAATCTGATAACTACACATCTGTAATGAAATCATAACAATAGGGTTTTTATGCAAAGAACAAAAAACTATTTTTGATAATTTGTACCAACAAATTTGTACGGAGTCCGAATTGCACTAGTCCGGTTTTTTTCAAGTGATGTGCCTAAGCACTTGCATCTTCATGGGGTAGTTTATCGGATCACTGTCACACTGTCACAGACTAAATTCCCAGGGTTTTCCTACATAATATATTTTACCATGATATTTGTTTTCGATATTTGTTTGTGTACCTTACATTAAAATCGTATTACACTATAAAGGAATTCTTTAAAGATGAGTAATTTTGACATTAAAATTCATACTGTACACAATACAAATAGCTCAAACAATTTTGACTTTTTATTCACATATATACAATTATACTATAAAACTAACTAGGTATACATATTTACAAAAACAAAAAAAAAACAAAAAACAAAAAAAAAGCCGACAAGGACACTCAGGCGTCAAAGTATTCCTCCGCATCGCTGTCATCTGGAAACGTGCCCAAAAGACTGGCAGCATTGCCACGTTGGATGGCAATACTAATTCTTTGGGCAAAGAATGAGCCAGCCCTCTGGTCACGCGAAGTGTCGATCAGACGTCGAGAAATTTCTTTATAAAGATGACGTGCACTCGGACCCCATGACATTTTGACTTATTACCTACCTATGTTATTTTATTTTATGATTATTATTTATTTCAATGTAATTTTTTATCTTATTTAATTTGTGAATGGAAATGATGACCAATTAATTATTCTTGCCCTATCCTATATTATATCGTGACATTTACTTATTTAATGAACAAATGATGGACACCTGTTAAACGTGTTAAAATAAATAGTTTTGGTTTGTTTGTTGTTGTGACACTGTAGCACTTGAAAATGTTTATACCGCTGTGCCCTAGCAGGGTTCATGTATGAAACCGATATGTATTTTGTAACAACTTGTAAACTACATGAATGAAATAAATGATGATTATGAGTGTAAAATGATTATTCTAAGCACTTTTACACGACATACAAGCAAACATATCTGTGGGGCTTCTTTGTTTGCTATCTGACTACAAAACAAATTCATACTCCCCTTCTGAATTCAAACTTATGAAACTGAAACAAATTCATGTGTCAGTGTCTGAGGATTTTAGAAGCCTTAAACGTTTTTGCAGTGCATCAGGTATGTTTGTACAAGCACACAGCGATGGCTTCCACGCCATCGTCAGACAGAAATCTGCCTCTTTGCTCTGCAGTGTGCTGGAGAGTTTCAACTCCATTCTATAGACCATAGGGAGGAGGTACGAGTCCGAGGTACGACGGTCTCCTTTACTAGGTGATGTTGTTCGAAGATGTATTTCGAATTTCATTGTTTCTAAATAGATAATTAGTTTTACTAACATAGGTATAAGTTATCTTTTTGTTTACTACATATGGATATTGCTTATCCAAAATAAAGATTATTTTATTTATTTTTACTATTAAACAAAATGGTCGACTGTCAAACAACAATATAGTCCCAAAAACGGTGTAATTTCGCAATGTAACTAAATGAGATACTAATATTGTGTATAATATGTTCATTTCGTGTTACGTCACTCATGACGCCATGCCATACAGTCGCGCTTACCGACGTTGTAATTAAAATGTTTGCGTTTAATTAAAGAGAATACGGGCTCTACATGTCAGTTAACTCACTTTGAAACGGTTTTGGTATTACTATCGTTTCCTGGTATATAGTGACTGGCAAGTAATAAATGCTTATTCGCATAAAATAGTTTATTAGTTCTGGACTAGTTGGTACTAGTCCAAACTCATTTTATATAAGAAAAGGCTAAACGGAATACTTGATACGTAAAAAAAAGTAGGCCCGTCATGGGACGCCTGGCATATATGTGAAAATACGAAATTTATAGTTATTTAAAAATCGAATAATACTCGTAAAAGGAAAAAAAATATGACGGCGCATAGACAAAGAGGTCGGAAAGGGATTTGACTGCTGTCAGTCTGGCGGAGCATGGTAATAAGCCCGAAATTAAGTCATTCATTTACTTTTAAAGTTGCCATGGCCTGTGAGAAATTGGGCAACACAGTGATCAGCCATATTCTATTCAACCGCTCAAGAATGGATGGAAAGAACATCAAGATTATTTAAAAAAAGGCTTCTAAGAACGTCGTCGTCTCTGTCTTGGAATGATGGATTATGGAGGATGGAATTCGTAAGAAATTTGCACTCCGTGTGATCGAAGCCTGTTGTGTCATATTGACGACAGCGTACCTTTAAAATAAAGTTATGTACCCATAAACATATTTTTAACAGTTCTCTACAAATAAAGTCCAAGTTGGAATCGAGATAAAAGTTTATGTCCGTTCCCATCATAACGTTTGTCTGCGTGCCAAATCTTAGAGAGTGCGATTAACTTTAGTTTTGTAGAAGTGGAACAAACAACACTACTTTCCGATTGTAGAAAAACAAAAGTCTATCAACGTGAGTGTAGGATAAAAAGAACTAGCTCTGTTATTTATTTCACTCTAATCTTTAGTCCCCGAAGGGTAGGCTATCATGCATTATACATGTACGCTTTAGCAGTTATGTTTGTAATAATAATATTAGCAGTTTGTTGATGTCCCACTGTAGGGTAACTAGGTACTGTCATTCACAGTGGGCTACATGTATTCGTCAATATTAAATTAAAATAAATTTTATTTTCTATTTTTTAGTTGGATTTTCTACAAAAGCGTGTTTTTTTTTAAATCTATTATTTATTTTTCATGTTTTAGTTGAAGTTGGATTTTCTATAAAAGCGTGTTTTTTAGTTTTTAGTGATGATTCATTAAGGTTTTTCTGGACGAACATACGAACGTATTTGCGCCGGTATATATATTAAACTTTCGCAAAATTTTGCTCGAATCACAATAACATCATTAGTCATTTCGAATAAAATGCAGAACCCTCTCAACTGTAAACCGTCAACCAATAATTAAATTAATGCTGACGAAATCTGACTTCAAAACTACTTCACATAAAATTAGCGATGTTACTCCAGTTTCTGATGATAGGAATACGTGCTACTTCCAAAGCTGTTCAAATACCTAACGAACGAAACAATACGGTCACAGTGCGGTCTGTGCCAACCTTAACGACAAAACTAAGCAGTAGAACCTTAGGCGCAGGTCAGACGGAAGGACGTAACGCGTAGACGAGGTGCGGACGACGTGTCTTTTAAATGGACATTTTTCGTGAAAGGATTTCTCGCAATGCAAAACATATAGAGAGCCTGGTACGTCTTATTGACACGGAGACGACGAGATGAAGACGGGGCGAGGACAAGGTACCGACGTAGCGGGATATGGTGGAACGCGGGATGCATACCGCGTATCACAGCTATCACTGATGTAGCGTAAAATGCGTAACTGTTTCCAAGTCTCGTATCGTCTACATAATTTGAAAGGTCGCGTCCGTTCCCCGTCTCTGGTGTGTCTGCGACGTCCAGGTCTTTCGTCTCTCCGATCTGGCTTCTCCCTCATGAGTTAGATTATAATAATAATAATAAATAATAATAATAAATCTTTATTGATCATTTTAAGTATTGCAGTACATGGGTATATAGTTTATACTTTGTAAAATTACAGTCTTGCTACAATCATAGTGGGTGCAGTTCTGATCTCCTAACTAGGTTATTGTAAAACCTGTGTGAAGGAGTGACAGTTCCGATTCCCCATGGATTATAATAATATGGATTTTTTACTATTTACGTACATAGGTATTTTACTGCTACAAAATATGATATAAAAAGAAAAAAAAAAACATAGCACAAAAATTTTGAGTAAAAAGAATTTTGAAATAAGATGTGACTAAAAACTATTGTATGTGTGTGGGGGTGGGTGTGTGTGAATGAAGTGTGTGTTAGGGTGTCTGTATAAGTGTATGTATGTGTGAATGTTGTGTGAAATAATTATGTTGAGTGTTCTAAGTACAATTTTGCTTACCCTTACATAAGCATTTTTTCTGTTGCTTCATATGAATAGTCGAGAAGAAACGAGTACACCATTTTTTTACAGTTGTAGTGAGTTAAGTTGTATACTGGACAAAGTTTATTTATTTCATTATATAAAGAAGGGCCAAGAAAGTAAAAGAATCTTTTAATGAATGTGGAACGTGCACGTGGGACAGTACAAATTAAATCTTTTCTACGTTTATTGATTGACCTATATGTTGTTTTTTGGTGCGGTAGGAGAACTACTTGAATGATAAAGTGTTGTCTTACGTTTAGAATATTCCACTTACTGTACAATTCATTAGTAGGGAATATGATTGGGCGATAGGTAGCAACTTTTAATACTGTTCTATGTGCTATCTCTAATGGTTTTAATGTAGTTTTAGCGGCAACACCCCAGCACGAAATGCAATATGTGACAATAGATTGGCATAAGGCAAAATAGACATTACGTATGACAGTATAGTTAGCAATTTTCCGAAGTGTTTTAAATATATATATAAGTTTACGGACCCTGCCTGTGAGAGTGTTTATATGGGACTTAAAGTTAAGATTTTTGTCCAATATCACACCAAGATATTTTATTTGGTCTACAGGGGTTAATGATGGGCAGATGCAAGGAGTTTGGGGTTGATTATTGCAAGAGTGGGCTATTAGAGTTATTGGGATACGTGGCTGGGAGGCTGCACTGATTGAGTATGTTAGGAAGTTGGTTTTGGAAGTGTTGAGGGTAAGGGTGTGAAGATTGAGCCAGTTTAGAGCTGAGTTGAATGCTAGTTGAGCTTCAATTTCGAGTTGAGACCATGTTTCAGCTACAACGGTTATTGCAGTGTCATCCGCGAATGATATTATGTTACCATTCAGGATATTGAGGTCGCATAGCTCATTAATAAAGATAAGAAAAAGGGTTGGCCCTAGTATGCTTCCCTGGGGCACACCGTAATGAATAGGAAGTTCTTTACTGTAGTTGTTACATATATTGACAACTTGTGATCGATTAGTTAGGTAGCTCTTGAACAGATCTAGTTGAACACCTCTGACACCCACGTTTTCAAGTTTTAAAAAGAGAGTGGAGACGGGGACCGTGTCGAACGCTTTTGCGAGGTCTAAGAATATGGTTAGGACTTTTTATTATTATTGATACTTTGTACCACGTGATTCGTTAATTTGTGCACTGCGTCACAGGTTGACGAGTTTTTGCGAAAGCCGAATTGATTAGGTGATATTAGCTTATAGTGTTCCAAGTAGTTAACTAATCGCTTATTGATTAAACGTTCAAGCACCTTAGATAGCGCGCTTAGAACTACTATGGGTCGGTAATTATTAGGTAAAGTCCCGTCTCCTCCCTTGAAAATTGGATGGATAATCGCCTTTTTAAATCAAGTAGGGAAGACAGCAGTGTCGAAACAAAGATTAAAAATATAGCATAGTGTAGTAGGGTGGAGTACTTTTTTAGGATAAAGGGCGTTATGCCATCCCATCCAGTGGCAGCGTTAGTCCGCAGAGATTAAAATTAGCAACTTTGTGTTGTCATTCGTGAATTCTCGCAACAAATCCCTGTAAACGCATTCCGGGAAGAGAATTCCCGTAGCGTGGGGGTAAGTTCTTGGATGTTAGCGGGATTAAGCTAGATTTCATGAAACGGCAAAATTATAGTTCTAAGAGCGCAGAAGCACTGGTGAGGCGATTACTATACAACGTGAGATAATGATTTGAGATCGTTGCTCTTCCCCTATTCATTGATTGGTCTCTAAGCCAATTCATTTTCATCTGCCAAGCCTTTTCGCAACCATGTTGGGGTTGCTTTCTAGTCTAACTGAAAACCAGTATTTTAATCAAAATCAATATTCATTTATTCAAATTAGGCTGATAATCAGCACTTTTTGAACGTGAACACGTTTACAAAAGACAGTCCCCCAAAACGCCCGACCTTCACCACTTCCTAGTGTTTTTGCTGGGAAGAAGAAGTGGCGGAACAATCTCCCCAGCAACAACATGGAGCGCCTGCTTATGTGACCTCCACAACCCAGTTACTGGGTAACACGATAAGAATGGAAAGTTTGACCACGTTTTAATTTTTAGTGTAGTCCGATTTTAATTATTCTTCTTTGTTTTTTTTTATTTTAAGAGGGAATCCTTCAAAAGGCGCCTGCTCTTGGGGGATAAGACTGGGAAGTGTGGGATTCACCTCACTTAAAAGCACCATGTTCTCTTAAAAGACCATCCCGGACTCTGTGCAACGTCTGTTCTAACAGGCGTTGCGAAAAGGGATGTACTCTAGTATGTTTTTTTTGTTTTTGTTTGTTTTTTTAAAAAAACGTTGCCCCACATTAGGATTTTCTCCTGTGTCGTGGGTGCGTTTAAAAACATTTAAAGTCACATACACAAACAGCCAGACCCGGAACAACAACCTGTAGGCCATACAAATATTTGTTCCGTGCGGGAATCGAACCCACAACACGCGGCGCAGTAGTCGATCGCTCAGCCACTGCGCCAACCGAGCCGTCAATCATCAAAGTCAATCGTCAATCAAACGTCAAAAATGTACTATGTTTGTATAGTCTTCTCAGGGATATCCTGGAGGAGACTATAGAGCGTTGTCCCTTAAGTTTCGCTATTTACAGCACTGACCACTGTTCCATCTTCTTTCCTGAGACCACTCGGTAGGTGGCCAGAGTCCCTCTCTAAGTGCCTCGAGGTGGGATTTCGGCTTGTTTGGTCTCGAAGCGATTGCCTCTCCGTTGCCTTCTTCACTGAGTGGGATAAGCACTCTCACTGGAGTCTGTTACCTACGCTTAACTCGTAACAGTTGTTAATTGATGTATTGTTAGACGACCGATGTGGCGCGGCGGGCGATGGTCCGCCTGCGACGCGGGAGGTTGCGGTTTTGAGTCCCGCCCTGGGACAAATGTTTAGAAACATTTGTGGCCAGGGCGGGAATCGAATCCCAGAACGGGTATTTTCTATGTATAATAAAAATATCTATCTATGTAATGTATTGTATTAAATATATCAGTCATCTAGTACCCATAACACAAGCTCTGCTTAGCTTGGGGCTAGATGATGCTGTGTGGTTTGTCCAGCATTCTTTATTTATTTATTGTAATACGACCATGCCTTTACTCAATTCAAGTTATAAGCTAGGTTTGTGCATTGTTAAAATGGACAAAGTTGATGCCTTATAAGAAAGTTTAGAGATTCAAATCAAAATAGTTCATTTGCCATGCTTGAAACTTACCATGATTACATTTTAAAGTTATATTAAATACTGCAAGTTTTTAATTTGTTTTTGTTGAAATACCTTTGTCATTAGGTCGAGATCACGTGATACCAACCTTAAGTAAAATGAGTTCTGTGATAACGATCAATATTAGTTGTTTCATATATAAACACCACCAGAAGTAAATAAGTTGGGACCAGTAGAAACGAATTTAATAGCTATCTATAATAACAGTTGTTTAATTTATCAAATATCGAAAACTAAAAATTTTAACGTTAAAAATAAATCCACAATACATAATAAAATATAACATCTCAAAATATCCAGACTTAAAAAAAACACAAAAAGTATAACGAAATAAATAAATATGTCGGTGGCAAAAATGATACAACCAAAGCTATCGACTTCCGAAATTATAGTTACTTACACTTTTTAGTCGTTTTTTTTAAGTCAGTTAATTCTTTTGCGATTAAAAAAGCTGATGTCAAACGTCTGATATCAAACGTGAACGAAGCAAAAAAAGTACGTTAGGATTGTCGGAGTTTATGTTTGTATGTATATTAGTGTCTGAACAAAGCGAACAAACAAGAAGACACCTATCCAACTTCATTTAACAAACAGACTTAGTCCGCTACAGATTTACTTACTCACGGTCCGACTTGCAGCATCCATTGTTATCTAGATTCAGTGCAGGCATTTTGTCAAAACTTCCCTCTCTTGAGTAAGCAGTCAAGTTTCCTGACCGTTGATTTTAATAGCTCGCCACTAGTTTTGTTTGTAACTTAAAGTTTCAAGCTTTTTGGGAGATGAAGTCTTTTGTGAATGTTCTTTAATCTTGTGTCAGTTGTAAGATAAGGATTATTTTCATGTTTTGTCGTCCTATCCTCTTTCAAACAAAAATATAAGCGTAATGCTATTTAAGTGACATCAATTTATCAGATTATACTAAAACAGCATAACGTCTGTATTGCCCAAAGAGTAAGGCGGCACTGTTGGGACAGTGGCTGACCGATCGACTGGCGCGTCGCGTATCGTGGGTTCGATTCCCGCACGGAACAAATATTTGTATGGCCTATACGTAGTTGTTCCGGGTCTGGCTGTTTGTGTATGTGACTTTAAATGTTAGTAAACGCGCCCACGACACAGGAGAAATTCCTAGTGAGGGGCAAAGTTAAAAAAAAAAAGAGAGCTATACCTAACTGCACCCACATTTCGCCAGTTATGGTTAAGTCTCATGTAATAAAGGGTGTGTCATGTCATGTAGTTGATGGTAATGGACTCGCCATTACTATCAACCGGACACGAATTCAACTCCGGGCACCTTCTGAGAAATTCCTGAAAGAAAAAGCCAATATCACTATACTCGACTTGGGAATCGAACCCAGGACCGTATGCTCAGCAGTAGCCCTTGCACCATTAGGCCAAGGAGGTAGGAGAAGGAGGAAGGAGGAGGTTTACTAGTTTAATGATTCAGATTTTACTTGTTTGCACAAAAGAGATCGATGATATTCACTGTACCAAAACTAAGTTAATTTTTTTAAATGAATGATTTAGACATATTTGTCAATATTGTTGTTATTGGGATTTTCCATCTTGAATTTCTTATTGGTAGCCCGAATTCTGGATTTGTGACCAGTTGTGGGGCTTAAACATAATTGGCATAATGTGGGTGTACTAAAGATACAACTGTGTCATGTTAAGTTAAAAAAAAACTCTTTTTTCTTGTTCAAAAACCAAATAGCAAAAATGAAAAGCGTTTAAAGTTTAAAACTGTTCATGGCGCGTGAATCGTGAATGCATATGTGAGCGAGTGGTTGCATCGCCTACAGTCTGCATGAATACTTTATGCCTTATGCCGGGGATCAATGAAGCGTTTGTAAATTCTTGATAGCATATTTATTGGATGCGAGGTGATTAAGTAAACCTGCTATACACGTGGTGAATAAATGAAGACGCAGTACGTTGCAGTTGGTGGCATTTATTCCAGTTCAATTTCAGATTTGATACCAATAACTGCAACAGAATGCTTGAAAACTCATCTTGTTTTTATTTATTTTTTGATAATGTTTTATCTTTTTACATTTTTGCTTATTTTTATTTGGATAGATAAATCGTTTCTTTGGTCACGGTAATATTATAATACAGTAGTGTAACTCGGCCGCATGATAGAAATAAATGCCTACAGCCGCGCGGTACGTAAACATGCGTTAGGGCTGCCCGTCTCCAGCATTATGCAAACTAACAAAACACACATGCACCGAAGTTTTAACACAAGCGTAAGTAGGTAGGTACCTACCGTATCATGATTCATTCAGAACCGCATATAACTACCTATTTCACTCGTCTCAATAACTTTCCGTTACTCTATTCGCTTTATTTATTAATCCAAACACCTTTGTTTTCGTGAGATAAAAGGAAATACTTATCCATTAAAAAGACACACATTATGTACCTACCTACTAGTAAGTAAAATTATTTTATAGTCTTACCTTTCAGAGTTTCCAGGTAATTTAAAAAATGTTATGTCTGGATGCGTTATTGACGAATTCTTACAACCAAAAACAGCACAATATTTCCTACTCGTCATATTAACTGATTTTTAGAGAAAAAATAGCGCGGTTATTGTTAAAAAAACAACGCACCGTCCGTTCGAAACTGCGGTACAGCCGTGACTGTCTGCGCCCCGAGTGCAACCCAAGATCGAGGCGCGTAGGTATACCTCGCGTTTCGTCCGTTTGTATGAAGTTGGAATACTGTATTATAATATTACCGTGCTTTGGTGCAGACAAAAGAGGATTTATAAGAAAAAATATAGGGAATAGACATAAGGTGCAAACATCATCATGTGTGTATGATGACATTATAGTCTATAACAACGAAAATACAAAGGGCAGTGTGCGTCTCTAGGTAGCATAGAACAAGAGGCCAGCTCAGCATGTGTCAGGCAAATATATCTGACGCTGATAATCTGCTAGATCCCAGCAGTGACATACGGACGTCGAGCTGATGATTTATATACCTACTGGAGTGGAGTGTGTGTAGTGGTTTTTTTTATTTTTTATATAAAACGTTGCCCCACACTAGGAATTTCTCCTGTATCGTGGGTGCGTATACAAACATTTAAACTCACATACACAAACAGCCAGACCCGGAACAACTACCTGTAGGTCATACAAATATTTGTTCCGTGCGGGGATCGAACCCACAACACGCGGCGCAGCAGCCGATGGCTCAACCACTGCGCCAACCGTGTAGTCGAAATTTAAAATTTTGTAAGTATACCCGCATTTTAAATAACGTGTTCTATTAGTTCTACAATACTTTTATGCTCAACGCATTTGGAAACGTTCTTGTTCGATAGAAATAATATTAAAATATGTAGATACATTTATATTGTAATGTATTCTAGAGATCACTGATCTCGGTTAAGATTAACACCGAGAGGAAACTTGGACCTAAAACCAATATAAGTCTGAAATTGTTGCCAATACACCAGGCGTGATGAGTAATGCTCATGCAATCTCTGTATGAGAAGAGACCTTAACCCTGCCGTTGAACAGTAACAGGCTGGTATTTTTGAAAGGGGTGCGAGAGGTCCAAGCCGACTCGTAGGAGCCCGTAAGACATGTTGAAAGAATGTACGAGTAGGTATTATTATAACGTATAGATTCACCAAGTTGTGTTGCCAAAATCTAGGCGTGGGGTAACCAGAGAGTATTTACAAGTTTATGAAAAACCTAATGGATCATATTAGGTTTTTCATCAACTTGAAAATACTCTAGCGGAATGAACAGTTTTGCACCAGATAACATTACTTGGTGGATTGGGTTGGTTTGGTTTGGTATCATTTGGTCGTGTAGGCGGAATGACACTCGCTCCATGGCAGAATGTAGTAAGACTTGTGCAGTGATCTCCCAAAAGATTGGGAAAAGATCCTTAAGGTCCCTCAAAAAATCTCTATCACCTGCTTAACCTTTTTCCAACTACGTTGGGGTTGACTCTCAGTCTAACCGGATGCAGCTGAAAACCAATATTTTACATGGAACGATTGCCAATCTAGTCTTCTCAACCCAGTTACTGGGTAATAAGATTAGGGTTATTAGACTTCCGGGCTTCTGACTACCCGTAACGACTGTCAAGGATCTACTAATAACAGCTGGGTTCAACTGACTAACGTACTCTTCGAGGCATGGAGGGTGTCGGTATGTAGTTGATCGACACCCATCCTCTGACCGACTCGCCAAGCGTAGCTTAACCTTCAATCGACCCGTGCGGTTGTAATTATTCAGCCAGGCACCTCTTCTCCTCAAAAAACCTTCTTTAGTCTTCAATAGCCAAAGTTTTCTTTTCACAGTAAAAATATCACGAAGTATTTTCGTAACGTTAATTCGCACCGATTTCATAGCCAATCAATACTTAGGCCCAACTTTCATTACTAGGGAAGATTAAAAACAAAAGATCGTATCAAGGCGTTCTTAAAGTCTAATGGCGTTTTGAATAGCGCGCTCACAGCTGCCGATAATGTGTTATCAATTAATCATCCTCGCTTGATGGATGGCGGCGTAAACAACAAATCGCCAGATTTTTAATAAGCACTTAAGCAGATCCGTATTAAGATTTTCTTTTCCTTTTCAGGGCTTTGCTGTTAATGCTGGTCATTTAGATAAGGTTGCCTCGTTGGTGTAGTGGTTACAATCGCTAATGTTTAGCATGAGGTCCATGATTCAATCCCCAAGTCGGGCAGTGTTATTAGGTTTTAATATCCGGGTTTTCTAAGTAGCAGCCCAAAGTGTAGATTTGATCCGGCTGTTGACAATAGGCACGCCCTTTATTACATTGGACTTAAACATTTACAGCCAATTATGGTTCGCTAGGTGTACCCGAAGCGTTAGGCATAACTACGTCTCTGCCTAACCATTTTGGGATTGCAGGTGTGATGTTATGGTTTAAGGTTACGAAAACGTAGACACTTTTCGTTTCCAACACGGCACACAGTCACTGAAAACCGTAGTTAAAAAAAAATGTTTGACTTTTTAATTTAAGGAGAGTAGGCAAGGCGATGAGGCCATGGAATGGCCAAGTAAAAAACCTTGGTCTAAAATGAGAAGTCGTTATAACCAACTAAAAGTATTGTAAGTAATTATTAACTATTAATTTTATTTCAGCATTAATTTTACACTTTTTGCAGTGCCCTACAGAGTCCCTAATTGTACCTTAGCTTTAAACCTATTGTAAAATATTTACACGTTATGGAATGCAAATAAAGATATGAATATAAATATAATAATAATAATATCAGCCTGTCACTGCAGGGCAAAGGCCCCTTCTCATACAGAGGCATTAATCACCACGCTTGCTCAAGACGGGTTGGCGATTTCAGACTTATATTAATTATAAGTCCAGGTTTCGTCACGATGTTTTTCCTTCACCTATGTCAGTGATGTCCAAGATTAAGTTAGAAAGTACAAATTAATTGAAAAAGTCACATTACTACTTGCCCAGGTTTGAACCCATAACCTCGTGCACAAGAGGCGAGGCCTAAACCACTGGGCCATCATGACTTGAATATGAATATAACGGTATTTTAAGTAACTGAATCGAACATTTCTTTGGAGTTCTCCAGCAAAGTTATTGTTAAATACATGAGTAGTTAGCAAGAAGATAGTTCTTTCCTACCTTCCATGATTTAAACGAAAAGAAGTAGAAGGGGATAAAATAATCCCTGTTTAATTTGGTTTACAGTCAGCCCCATGATCGTTCAAAGATGAGAAGAGACTACATTTTTCTATTATTACTAGTAGAGTGACGCTACATATCTTATAACCTTTCTCAAAAATTGGGCTATCAAATGCAAAGAACAAGGATATTTTCAAATCAAACTGGTGGTTCCAGGGATTAGCTCGTAAAAACAAAAAATAACAACCCCTTCAGGTTAATCTTAATAATAGGTCTTTACCTATGAAATTGCCGTTTTGTATGAAAAAATTTAAATGAATTTTTTTCATGTATTTTTTATTTGTATTAATCGAAGTAATCACCCATGCAATCAATGCATCTTTGCCAACGCAGTGGCAGTTTATTGATGCCCTTCTTAAAGAAATCAGCTGGACGGGAGGCAACAAATTCTTCAAAGGCATTTTGTACTGCCTCTCGGGTATTGAATTTTTTTCCCGCCAAGAAGTTATCCAAATTCTGGAAAAAGTAGTAGTCTGTAGGCGCAAGGTCTAGTGAGTAGGGCGGATGACGGAGAGCTTCCAAATCCAGTTCTTGCAACTTGGAGACCGTCTGCTGTGCAGTATGAGGTCGCGCGTTGTCGTGCAGGAGCAGCGGAGACGAGCGATTGACCAATGCTGGTTGGAGATGTGCCAGCTTCTCCATCATTGTGTTCAATTCTTCACAGTACACATCTGCAGTAATGCTCACCCCGTTTGGTAAGAAGCTGTGTTGAATCACACCGGCGCTAGACCACCAAACAGTGACCATCACTTTTCTTGGGGTAAGTTTTCGTTTAGGGCATTGTTTAGGTGCTGAACCAGGATCCAACCAACTTGCTGAGCGCTTGCGGTTATCAAACAGAATCCATTTTTCATCGCAGGTAACAATGCGGTTCAAAATTCCTTCATTTGTGTGTCTGTTGAGCAGTGCAAGGCACGTCTCGACGCGTACTTCGCGCTGGCGATCATTGAGTTCGTGGGGCACCCATTTGTCAAGCTTTTTTACCTTGCCAATTTGACGCAAATGGACCAATATTGTTTTGACGCTAACGTCGAAAGCTGCTGCTAATTCAGCCGTAGATTGTGTATCATCAGCTTCCACAATCGCCTTTAATTCGTCATTGTCGACCAAAGTCTTCGGACGACCGCGAGGTTCATTTTTCAGGTCGAAATTTCCAGAACGGAAGCGAGCAAGCCAATAACAGGTAGTGCGTTGGTTTGTAGTGTTAGCTCCGTAAACGTCGTTGATGTTGCGTGCCGCTTGTGCCGCGTTGCTGCCACGACGGTACTCATATTCCATAATTACTCGAATTTTTAACGTATCCATGATGACGAAAAAGATTTAAATGCGATGAAAATGTAACACTAATCAATAAACAAATGACTACTTTTGGAAAAAAAATCCATGTTTTTAAAATAAAATTAATTTGAAATTAGAATTCTTAGCCAAACAAAAAATATTTTGATTTGAAATGGCCAGTACTGCAGAACGGCAATTTCATAGGTAAAGACCTATAATATATGTATATAAATAACGTGTCACGTTGTTTGTCCGCTATGGACTCCTACACTACTGAACCGATTTCAATAAAATGTTTCACACAGTGTGTGTTTCGGCCAAACTTAAAAGATAGGATAGTTTTTATTTCGATTATTGACCTTAACATTTTTGTTTATTGCAAATTAAATGTTTTCCCACAATAAGTACCATACATTTCTAACAGATGGCAGTGTAACTTAACTTTTGAGGCGGTACGAAGTTCGCCGGGACAGCTAGTATTACTACTACCAACCAAAGGCTATGTTTTGTGGATACATAAATTATGTTGGCTCAGGTTTTCCGTCGATTTGTTTGTTCGCACAAATTACCTGATGAGCTCAGACAGAATCCGATGGCTAATCTAACCGTACTGTGTATGTCGAATCATATGACGTTGAGTGAACAGACGTGAAGCCCCTTTATTACTCCCGTTATGTACAAGGCTTTACTAAGGCAGGTATGGTAAGGTATGTAGGTATATGACGACCGATGTGGCGCGGCGGGCGAAGGTCCGCCTGCGAAGCAGCAGGTTGCGGGTTCGATTCCCGTCCTGGGACAAATGTTTGTACGATCTACAAAGATTTGTCCCGGGTGTTCTGGGTATTTGCATGATAAAAATATCTATCTATGTAATGTGTTGTATTAAGTATATCAGTCATCTAGTACCCATAACACAAGCTCTGCTTAGCTTGGGGCTAGATGATGCTGTGTGGATTGTCGAGCATTATTTATTTTATTTATTTATGTACAGCTTAAATATTAATAGAACAATGGAATAGCAAATTTTTATGCCATTTCTCATTCCATCTTATTATACTGATAAGACAAGACAATACGTTTATCTGTAGAAACATGAGTATACATACAAGACATGCAGGGTGTTCATAAACAAAATAATCCGTCACGTTTGGCCTTTGTGGTATACATATATATAGCTGGGAAAAGTCATTGCGCACAAAGCTAAAAACATTATTAAAAATGTCTAATAAATTCATAAAAAAATTCAACAAGAAAAGATAAACTTGAATTAAATTGTCCTATATTATATAATATTAGGTCTTTACCTATGAAATTGCCGTTCTGCAGTACTGGCCATTTCAAATCAAAATATGTTTTGTTTGGCTAAGAATTCTAATTTCAAATTAATTTTATTTTAAAAACATGGATTTTTTTTTCCAAAAGTAGTCATTTGTTTATTGATTAGTGTTACATTTTCATCACATTTAAATCTTTTTCGTCATCATGGATACGTTAAAAATTCGAGTAATTATGGAATATGAGTACCGTCGTGGCAGCAACGCGGCACAAGCGGCACGCAACATCAACGACGTTTACGGAGCTAACACTACAAACCAACGCACTACCTGTTATTGGTTTGCTCGCTTCCGTTCTGGAAATTTCGACCTGAAAAATGAACCTCGCGGTCGTCCGAGGACTTTGGTCGACAATGACGAATTAAAGGCGATTGTGGATGCTGATGATACACAATCTACGGCTGAATTAGCAGCAGCTTTCGACGTTAGCGTCAAAACAATATTGGTCCATTTGCGTCAAATTGGCAAGGTAAAAAAGCTTGACAAATGGGTGCCCCACGAACTCAATGATCGCCAGCGCGAAGTACGCGTCGAGACGGGCCTTGCACTGCTCAACAGACACACAAATGAAGGAATTTTGAACCGCATTGTTACCTGCGATGAAAAATGGATTCTGTTTGATAACCGCAAGCGCTCAGCAAGTTGGTTGGATCCTGGTTCAGCACCTAAACAATGCCCTAAACGAAAACTTACCCCAAGAAAAGTGATGGTCACTGTTTGGTGGTCTAGCGCCGGTGTGATTCAACACAGCTTCTTACCAAACGGGGTGAGCATTACTGCAGATGTGTACTGTGAAGAATTGAACACAATGATGGAGAAGCTGGCACATCTCCAACCAGCATTGGTCAATCGCTCGTCTCCGCTGCTCCTGCACGACAACGCGCGACCTCATACTGCACAGCAGACGGTCTCCAAGTTGCAAGAACTGGGGTTGGAAGCTCTCCGTCATCCGCCCTACTCACCAGACCTTGCGCCTACAGACTACTACTTTTTCCAGAATTTGGATAACTTCTTGGCGGGAAAAAAATTCAATACCCGAGAGGCAGTACAAAATGCCTTTGAAGAATTTGTTGCCTCCCGTCCAGCTGATTTCTTTAAGAAGGGCATCAATAAACTGCCACTGCGTTGGCAAAGATGCATTGATTGCATGAGTGATTACTTCGATTAATACAAATAAAAAATACATGAAAAAAATTCATTTAAATTTTTTCATACAAAACGGCAATTTCATAGGTAAAGACCTATTATAACGTTGTCTTTTAAAAATATT
This sequence comes from Phlogophora meticulosa, assembly GCA_905147745.2. Classification (NCBI taxonomy): domain Eukaryota; kingdom Metazoa; phylum Arthropoda; class Insecta; order Lepidoptera; family Noctuidae; genus Phlogophora; species Phlogophora meticulosa. The sequence continues at coordinate 16,331,145 of LR990524.1, forward strand.
AAAATTTTGTACTATGTTTTCTCAAAAAGATACAATTTTATCGCTTTTTTAGTAGAAATAGAAATAGAAAGCATTTATTTGCCAATAATGTAGGTAGGTATACAAATATGATGGTTATTTTGAAGAGAGTCCCGATACATTTTACCTTGCGGCATGCAAAATTATTTAATTTAATTTTAAGACATACAATGATCATACATATAACACCGCTGACGACTATAAATTAACATTAGAAAAAGACAATAAAAAAAGGATTCCATTAGGCTATTAAGCAACATTAACATTACTATCATTATTAAAAAAATACTCATAATTATACAAAGAAAAAAAAAACGGAATTAGGTAGGTACAATTCAATACAAATGTCAATAAAAACAATAAATCAAACTACAAATGTCAACAAATTAAAATTAAAATGTCAAAAAAATGAATATACATATGAAAGTATGTCTGCACTTAGTTCCATCCATTCCTTTGGAAGTTTTTCAACATTAAGGTATTAACGATATTTCTATTTAATCGTTCTCTTCTCATCATCATCATCATCCTCTTGCCCTTATCCCAATTTCATTTGGGGTCGGCGCAGCATTTCTTCTTCTTCCATACATCTCTATTTCCCGTCATCTCAGAAGTCACCTCCTTCTTAGCCATATCAACTTTCACACAATCCATCCATCGTTTCCTGGGTCTCCCTCTACTCTTGTAACCCTCTACATTCATACTCAATTTCTTCTATATAAATAAAAATCAATTGGCGCATATATGAAAGTTCAAACCAGGAGAACGGCTCCACCGATTTGACTGTTTTTTTTTGTGTCAATAATCAGGACAAAATTTGTATATAAAGAAATAGTGTAGACAATCCACCAGTAAAAATCGCACGTGTAAAATTCTCAATTGATAACTTTTTGCACCCACGCAAAGCCGAGGCGGATCGCTAGTGAAATGTATAAATAAAACCCTTAACCGACCTTTGCCCTCCACTCGCGCACAAAAAACCCCGCAACAGTACTACAAAAACGTTAACAAATATTTCAAAGCTAAAAACTTCCTCCGCTCCTGGTCAATAGCTCCTGAATTTGAGTCCCGGCTCCTTGTACAAACAAGCCACTCGTTCATACTCTACAATCTACATGGCCTTTTGAAAAAGTAAGGGAGAAAAATTGCTTTTACTAGATTGAAATTTCGAGGAGCCTTTGTGGCTGCGAAACGGGCGGCTGACTGACATGTGCCAGGCCTGACGAGCTTTAGGATTAAGATCAAGGATATAGGTACTACTAAGATGTTGCCTGACATTTGTGTGTAGGTTGGGCACACGTGTATAGAAGTTATGAGTCAGAAAAATAAGCGTTCTTAAGAAAATGACGACCGATGTGGCGCGGCGGGCGAAGGTCCGGCTGCGACGCAGGAGGTTCCGGGTTCGATTCCCGCCTTGGGACAATGTTTGTGCGATCTAAAAATATTTGTTCCGGGTGTTATGGGTATTTGCTATGTATAATAGAAAATATCTATCCATGTAATGTATTGTATTAAGTATATCAGTCATCTAGTACCCGTAACACAAGCTCTGCTTAGCTTGGGGCTTGATGATGCTGTGTGGATATTCCAGCATTATTTGTTTATTTATTCATTTAAAATGTATAAAAGTCCTGGCATACTCATGTGCAAGGGCATTGGCGTAAGCGATGTTAATTTTCGACATATTCAAATTTCTATTTGGTGTAAGGTCTAAGTGAAGGGATAACTTGAACCATTCTAGTATTTATACAACATAGAGTATTCTACTCTACGTAAAGTCTACTCTATTCCATTCTATTTTTCCGCTATCCTCATAGCCTCAACCCTACAAATCTGCTTTATACTTGGAATAAGGCTCCCTCTTTATCGCCTGTGTCCGGATCACTTAATAAGTATTGTTGTAGGATTACAGATAAGAATCTTTGTGTTCTCATCATCTTTTTCGTTTATAAGAGTTTAATTTAAAGAAGAACTGAATCTATAAGACCAGCTCATACCCAGCTCTATGCCTCAGTAAAATTGATAACTGTGTTTGTTGTCCATAGTTGTTGACAACAAAATAGGACATTATCAGGCAGCAATAGAAAAGATAAACGAAAAAATGACAAAGACAATAGATTTAGTTTAAAATCCCAACAGAACGGTGAAAAGCAAGTCCTCGGAAAAAATCTCGGTGCATATTAAGAAAGGAATTAAGGAACAGCTCACGCAACAGCTAATGCCAAACAAGATAAAGATGACTGATGATTAATGAAATCGTGCTGGGAAGTGATTAATACCAATGAACTAAAATTGTTTGAGTTTTTTCAGTGATTGGGGAGTATCAATAAGTTTCAGAAAATCTAATAGGTTGAAGAAATTGATACACTTCCGTGTACGACCAGATAAAGATCGTAAACGAAGCAAAAGGAGTATTTAGGGATTGTACCAGCAGATTGTAGCTGCCTACCCTTATAGGAAAAAGACATGAGTTTATTGTGTATGTATGTAAATTGACACACTTAAGATAATCATTTTTTATACAAACATGTTCAGGTTTTCCTTCCCAGAAGATAACTACGGCAGCCTTCGTAAACTCACGTTATTTCGACTACATTGTACAGCTCAGGGTTAACTAAGCCTAGATTTTATGACACTACTTCTAAGCACACTTAAGTCACTGTACTAAGAGAACGGAAGATAATGGAATGAGTCATTGTTAGAAAAAATGTGTAAATCTGGCTGAGTGGCACTTATCGAGCTAAAGAATGAATACGGCGAAAATGTTTTGTACTGTAGAAGCTACATAATAGCTACACAGCCTGGTCGTTCGAAGGTTAAACTACGCTTGCTGAGGTCTAGCCGAGGATGGGTGACCGTCCATTACATAACAACACCCTTCTGTGGTTTGGACAACACGTTAAGACATTAGTCCCGGCAGTCACTTGTAGATTTTTGACATCGGTACGCGTAGTCAGATTTCCAAAGCTTGGAAAACACCTCTTACCCAATAATTATATTTGGTTCAACCTAAACATAGTTGGGGAATGACAATTTTAGAGGAAAATAAAATGATTTTTTTGTTTTTTGAAAACATAATCCAGGAATTAATAATAACTTCTGCTTAATCTAGGAATTAAACCCGATTTTTTTTGGCAAGCACTGCATGAAATGCATCTGTAGACTATGTTTTTTTTCTAAGATAGCGAATAGTTAAAGAGTTTTGTCTCTTATTTATCGTTAAGTATTTTAAATGCTGCCCCAGGCGACGTCATCCAGTCAACCCCGGCTGTTGCTGGAAACCAGCGCTCTGCGGCACTGTCTCATATATGATCTGCAGCAAAATGCTGAGCAATGGCCTTTTTGGGCGGGAGTGACATCTTCTACATTTATTTCAGGTTTTGTATGTGTCATCTTGTCTACAAAAAAACTTAATTTATTTCTTTCTTTTCTGCTTTCTTTAACCTCGCAAAGTATGCATTCTTTATGAAAGAAGACTATTACCTAAATCCCGATAGAGGTTGTGGGTTCAAACTTGGGCAAGTACCAATGTGAGTTTTTCAATTCATATGTACTTTCTAAGTTTATCTGGGACATCACTGACATCGGTGAAAAAAACATCGTGAGGAAACCTGCACTTATATAATTAATATAAGTCAGAAATCGCCAACCCATCTTGAGCAAGCGTGGTGATTAATGCTCATGCCTTCTCTGTATGAGAAGAGGCCTTTGCCGTGGGACAGTAATAGAGTGGTACATTACTTTACTTTTTTTTACAAAAATCCCTACAATAATTAATACTTGCACTCGAATTTCCCATTCACACAGGTCAATAAAATTGATCATCATCCTACCTTCAGGGAGCTCTGAGGACCCTCATTTTAGTACTGATGTACAGATAGGCAAGTGGTTGAGATAAACTTGGTCTACACACCACGTGTTTTATTACCAGCAATAAAATTGGATCCCGGAGAGGCTGACAGATCGATGTCTTGATTATCTTTAATGTTTTTATAGCTGTTTGGCATGAATGTGATTCTTTGTAATGATTTGACATTTTCTAGGATGTGTCTTTGGCAGTTTGATTATAGATTATCGTATCCATAAATGTCCGTAGTTAAGACACATTCATTGGGTTTTCTAAAGAAAAAAGAGGGGGTTCAACTGATAATAGGAGGATTCTCAGTTCGGGTAAAGTGTTATTGACTGTCCCCGGAGTGTGGATTTGAACCTGGTATGATGGCAATAGGCTTGCTCCCTGTTACATAGGACCGAGGCAGAACTAGTGAATTGTGAGTGTTACTATAAGTGCACCTCTGCTCAATCCTTCGGGAATACAGGGGAGATTATTGTTATGTTCTTATTTTCAGATGATGGGTTTAATAACATACATTGCATTTATCAAGATCGTTAAAGTCGCTTGCACTCGTTGGATGCGTACAGCTGAAAACAGAGACCACTGCTCATCCGTGGAGTTGGCCTTCACTCTCAAATGAGAGGGGTTCTTGCTAAGAAAAGAAAATATTAAAAACGTATCTAAATATTAAAGAAGTGAAAAATCTTTAAAAAAAAAACAAAAACTTGGTTATTTTGCGGTGGGACCTGTCCCTGTTGCAGAGGTGGATGCAGCTTCATACTAGCGTTTCATCTCGTATTGTTTAACCGTATTGTTGTAATGTGTATAATTTCATTTATATTTAATTAATTCTATGTATGACATTTTGTATTTAATTTTAATTGTATTTATGACATTGTATATTTAATTTAATTGTGTGTGTCATTGTGTATGTAATTTTAATGTATATTAGTTGTAATATTATATTTAATTTTAATTTTGTGTAAGTATATATATATGGACATTGTCTGAATTAAATGAATAATAATAATTATTTGAATGTGTCACATAAATTTTGGGGTTTTGTGAAAAAAGTGAAAATACAAAAGTTGTAGATGTTTTTATTACCCACAACTTTGCAATCCAACTTTTTTTTTTTTTTTTTTTTCCATAGGACTTGTAGTTTTGCCGGAAATCGAGATAAACCGTTTTCACCCTTAAAACTCCTTAAAACCCCTTCTTCATTCCACTTCTCGACCTCAGATCGCCCATATATTATTTTGCCTTTCATTTTTGTTATATTCTCTTCCTTGTCCAATGGGTTTCAACTTACTATTATTTTTTTTGTTTCAAAAATTTTATATTTTATTTTCTTATTTTATTTATCTTATTTATCAAAAGATTCAGTTGTCAACTACGAAATTCAGAGTCGAATAGCCCTTATACCTAAGCAACTCATTATTAGAAAAATATACTAATACCAGCCTGTCACTGTCCGTCTGCCTTCTTCTCATACAGACAAGACACGAGCATTAATCACCAAGCTTCCGCTTCGCTTCACGCGCTCGACCCGAACGGACGTGCCGCTCTCGCTGCTCCCGCTCCTCGCTCGCTGCGTGACTCTTCACGCTCCGCCATTGTTGCGCCTCCGCGCAACTCCGCCGTAGTCGCCGACTACGAAGAATCCCGTGCATCAGAGCCGTCTTTTTCAAGACAGTGGGTTACTGATTTCGCTATTTCGTTAACGGAAACGTGCGTCTAACGTCTTTGGCCCCTTCAGGGCTAAAACCACAGTTTCGTGGTCTCTCGGTGGATACCTTACGGTGCCAACGAAGCCGAGTGCGGTGTTGACCCGATACACCGGCCGAGCCCCTTCAGGGTGAGGCAGTCAAGTCGGCAGGGAGCTAGAAGCTTGGCCTTGGGGGATCTCCTAGTCAGCTCTAGTCTCTATTTTCCTTCCCCAGCAACTCACCTGGTGTCGGTTGGGTGTGTCCACCCCTTCGCACCAGACTGGTCAGGGCCCCGTTCGCACAATAAGATTTGCGACGGGATCACAAGCTTAGGGCTCACCCGAGGTACTCACCTCCCTGCCTACACCCGGCAGGGAGGGTTTGGTCACACATCCCCGGGCGTACCCACCCGGGGAGTTAGAGTTAGAGATAGGTTTAGGCGTAGGCCCCAAAATTGCTCCCTAACGGGACTCTTAGTTCAGCCATGACGGACGCTGACTTATTAGCGTTCGTCAGGGAGGTCCTCTTAAAGGACCCGGACATCCACGCCAGATATGGCGGTAAAAACGTAGCCTTCGACAGGCTGGCCGCTCAACCGGAGCGAATTATTCGTGTCGACAATAACTCGTCGCCGTCCCTGTCCACGAATGTAGGTAGTCTCCCATTGTCCAAAAAGACAATGGCACCGGTATACCCGGAACCCGCGCCCCGTCCAACGGTCGATAGCCCTTTATCGCCAACCTCTTCCACGAACGCAGGTAGTCCGGCGCCTTTGTCCAAAAAGACAAAGGCACCGAAATACCCGGAACCCGCGACCCGTCCGGCCTCGGCTTTTGTGCCTGTTACCGCCAGGTGCAACAATAGTCCGATTCTCGGAATGCCAGCCCCCGCGCATGACGATTCCGATGAATCAGTAGATAGGATGGACACGACTGTCCCTCGTTCACGCAGCTGCTCACAGGCAGAGGAGTCTCCTTCCTCCTCGTCCGAAGACGACTACCAAGTCGTAGGAAAAGGAGGAAAGAGGAAGCCCTCTAAAGCTCCCTCACAGGCCACCAAGGCCATAAAAATCGGCGCCCCGTCCTCAGTCGACGAATCCGCGCCCTCTCCCCCCCGCTCCCCCGTACCCCTGGCACAGGCCTCCGGTACGGGACCTAACGGCACCGCCACCCGTAAGGCGAAGCCACCTCCCCCTGTCTTCATCCAAGACAAGGCGAAGTGGACGGCCGTCTCCAAAATGTGTGTTGATCGCAGGATCAACTACACCAACGCCCGAGCTACCCCTCTGGGTATCAAGGTAACCCTGCCGTCAGCAAATGACTACAGGGAAATAGTATCCCTTTTACGTGGGAAGGCCATCTCCTTCCACACCTATTCCCTCCCTGAGGAGACGCCAACCCGTGTGGTTATCAGGCGTATCCCCAGGGAGATCCGAACGGAGGACATCCTGGCCGACATCCGCGCCCAAGGTGTCCCCGCGTCCGCCGTCCACCGCCTTCATAAGGCCCGGGGTGGGCTAGTTTATGATATGGTCCTAGTAATTTGCGACCCCACAGAAGGGCACCACCCCATATTCAACATCAAAACGGTGTGTGCCCTGTCCGGTATTAAAATCGAAAAACCGTACCGTCCCCATCTAATTGGCCAGTGTCATCGCTGCCAATTGTACGGCCACTCTCAGCGAAACTGCTTCGCCAGGCCCAGATGCGTCAAGTGTCTGGGCGACCACGCCACGGGCAAATGCGACCGACCCAAGGACCACACTAAGTGCATTGAACCACCGAGTTGTGTTCTGTGCGGACAGTCCGGTCATACCGCGAACTTCCGAGGGTGCCCGCGAGCCCCAAAGTCGTCTTCCCAAAGGTTGATGAGACGTGCAAACGCTCGTCAACAAAGGGAATGCCCCTCTACTAGGGCGCCACCCCCGCCATCGTCTGCGCTCCCTGAGCGCCTTAGCCCACAGAGGTCATCTCCGTGGAACAAGCTGAACCACCAGAAGGCCTTCCCGGCCCTGGCGGCTAAACGCAGCCACCCACCGGCGCTGATGGATTCACCCATCCCGGCGCCGACCCCAGCCCCTGCAGTTCAGGCTACCCAGACCGCAGAGGCTGAGGTTTCCGCCTTCCGTGCCCAGCCTACGGAGGCTCTTTACGACGTAAAAATCCGTACACAGCGCAATATGAACGTCATATTGCCAGTGTACTTAATCTTCTGCAACCGCGAAGCCGATCGTCTAGCCGATCGCTTAGAGGCTACCACAGACCCTAAGAAGCGCATCGAAGCGCTCATGGAGGCCCCCTCGGTGCTCCGTGACCTAGAAGCCCACTTTAATAACCGCAATGGATAGGTACGTTAACGCCAGAACCTTGAAACCGCGATCCCTAAAGTTAGGATACGTCAATATAAATGGCTTACTCCAGCAACGGGCTGAGTTTGCCAACTTCCTCCGCGATCACCAACCGGACGTCCTCCTCATACAGGAGACGTTCCTCAAACCGCACAACCGCGACCCCAAAATTGCAAACTACCGTATGGTGCGCAATGATAGATCCCGCTGCCACAAGGGCGGTACAATGATTTATTATAAAAACTCATTGCACTGTGTCCCTTTAACTTCTCCTCCCCCGACCTCGCTCCTTGAGTACTCTATCTGTCGGCTCGGCATGACTGGCCATCAGCCAATTACTATTGTATCCGCGTACTGCCCTCCCGCTCGTGGGAGGGATGACATCCCAGCGTTATCCCACGATCTCTCGGTTCTCCTCGGCTTGAGTGACTCCGTTATCATAGCGGGCGATCTCAACGCCGAGCACCCCGCGTGGAATAGCAATATAACTAACGCCAGAGGGAGGGCTGTCCTCAATCTGGGCGCCTCCCTTAACTATGACGTCATCGCCCCGATGACTCATACCCATTTTCCCCACGATCCTGACCATAGACCTGACATACTGGACATAGCGCTCCTAAAGAATGTAAACCTTCGTTTACAATCGATAGAGGCGCTCCACGAGCTTAACTCCGACCATCGTCCGGTGATGATGACGCTAGTTCCCCGTACGGGTCCGCTTGACCCTGATCAGCCACCCCCGACTCAGTTAGTTACCGACTGGAGGAAGGTAAGCGAAAAGCTGAAATCCTCCTCGTCGCCTCTACTCGACTCCATCCCCGATCTAATCACCTCAGTCGCTGACACCACGGGCGCAGTCGACTCGTTTACGGAGCACGTACAGACAGTCCTGAACGACTGTTCAAGGCGGGTTCCGGCGCTGAATGCCCAGCGCTGGAACCTACCGGACGATGTACGGGCTCTGATAACCGAGAAGAACGCGTCCGTCCGTGCCTATAGCGCTTTTCCCTGCTCTGCGAACAAAGCCCACATGCGAATGCTACAGCGTACTGTCAGCAAACGCGTGGCGGAGCATAGGTCGGAGAGCTGGGACAAGATGATCAGTGAGCTAGAGCCCAACCACCATGCCTTCTGGAACCTCCAGAGGAAACTCCGGTCCACCGTAGAGGCTACCATGCCTCCCCTCACTCGTCCAGATAAGAGCGTCGCGTTCGACGACTCGGAAAAATCCGAATGCCTAGCCGAAAGCTTAGAGACTCAATGCTCGCTTAGCTCCCAGCCGTTCGACCAAGCTCACCTCTTAAAGGTAGACGCCGAAGTCGAACGTAGGTCCTCGCTCCCTCCCGTCGACAACCCTGATGATCCTCTGCCTCCCGTCACTCCGGACGAAGTGCAAGACATCATTAAAGGGCTCAAACCGCGCAAAGCCCCCGGTAAGGACGGTATCACCAATAGGGTGTTTCAAATCCTCCCCGCGCAACTCGTTATGCTCATGACCGCCATCTTCAATGGCGCTCTGAGCAACAATATCTTTCCTCAATCGTGGAAAGAAGCCGTGGTTATTGGCATCCCCAAGCCTGGCAAGCCCAAGTCTGAGCCCACGAGCTACCGACCTATCAGTCTGCTCAATTTTTTCGGCAAAATCTACGAGAAGCTTATTTATAAGCGACTCAAGGACTATGTCGAGGCAAAGAGCCTGATACCGAACGAACAGTTCGGGTTCCGGCCGGGACACTCGTGTGTTCAACAGGTGCACCGCGTAGTCGAACACGTCAGCGCGGGCTTTCAGAGAGGCGCGCTCACCGGCGCCCTCTTCTTCGACATTGCGAAAGCCTTCGACAAGGTCTGGCACAACGGGTTGTTATACAAGCTATACCAACTCGATGTGCCAGATCGTCTCGTGCTCATCTTGCGAGATTTTCTGTCGAATCGTACGTTTAGATATCGCGTAGACGGTACGCTATCGTCACCTCACCCTATCCGCGCGGGCGTCCCTCAAGGATCCGTGCTGTCTCCTCTCTTGTTCTCGCTGTTCACTAGCGACGTCCCTAGGGGTAGAAAGGCCCAGTTGGCGCTTTTCGCCGACGACACGGCCATCTACTATACCGGTCACAACCCTACCACCATAGCTCGCACTCTCCAAACTTCCGCAAACGTCTTAGGCGCTTGGTTCCGGAAATGGAGAGTCGAGGTCAATCCCGACAAAAGTCAAGCGGTTCTCTTTAGGAAACCCGGACGCCGCAATGTCCCCACGCCTAGTCCGTTAGCCATGTACGGCAAGCCTATCCCTTGGGATAAGCGAGCCAAATACTTAGGTGTGATACTCGATCACAGACTTTCGTTCGCCGAACACATAAAGGCGGCGCGTTCGCGCGCCGTCTTCGCGTCCGGCAGGCTTTATTGTATGACCAACGAGAAAAGCAAGTTGTCACTCAGGTGCAAATTGCGGCTCTTCGTCTCGGTCATCCGACCAATCATGACATACGCTTGCGCAGTGTTCGCTCACGCCAAGCCGTATCATATTCATAGGCTTCAGACCGTCCAGAACCGATTCCTGCGCAGAGTCACGGGAGCCCCCTTCTACGTCCGAAATGAGACTCTCCATGTAGATCTCAAAATACCTACGGTGAAACAGTTCATGAAGCGACTCACCCAGCGCTTCATGGACTGTTCTACCGCTCATCCTAACCCCTTAGTGTCATCGGCCGTCCGATACACTCCCTCGCGAATAAGCACAGTTCGAAGACCGAAACACACACTCACAGAGCCAGATGATCCTATCACTCTCCTCCAGGAGAGCGATAAGGCCACCAGCACTGTTCGCAAACAAAAACGGACATTCCGTCCTCGCCGCCGAGGCCCGTCGCGACGACCCCGTCAATGCCCCCCTCCCGACCCTTTGCTAGAGCCAGCCCGCGAAGCTGAGCCGATTAATGTTTAAAATGTCCCTAAATAATGGAACAATCAGATCCAGCCTGTCCCTTGCTGTCCTCTTCAGCGACGTCCTAAGCCGAGGTTCGTACCCCGCAGGGGGTGCCCTTAGCGATAGTCGCTTAGCTTATAAGTTTTTATGCCTGGCTGGAGGCCTTAATTTTAATTAAGCCCCCCACAGGAAAGTTCGGTTGAGCAGTAAATATCCCTAAAGGATAAACTGCGAGATGCCCATTCCAAAAAAAAAAAAAAAAAAACCAAGCTTCCTTAAGGCGGGTTGTCCATTTCAGGCTGATGTTACTAGCTGTGCCTGGTAGTTCAGAGATCAGCGCGTTCAATAAAAAAAACAAATAGACTTTTCAGCTTTATTATAAGAGATAAGTCCAGCTTTTTTGTTTTCCTTCACCGATGTCAGTGATGTCCAAGAAACTTAGAAAGTAAATCATCACCCTCGTACCCTTATCCCAATTTATTTGGGGTCGCCGAATTGTATGTTCTTCTTCTAAACATTAGTAGTCATAATTAGTCCAAGTATTATGACTGCTAATGTTTTTCCTTTTAATTACATGGACTCAACTTGCAACATATAAAGAAGAAAAGTCGAAACAAAGAATACATAACATTCCCGTACATAAAATATTATCTTGAATAGCTCTGTAGATATTCCGCGGCTTATTTGCTAAACACTCAAATATCATTCTTAACCCATCAAGTGTGGCCTACTTAGGAGATTTTTTGCGCATATTCAAACATAGTACAAGGGATTCACGACTTTATGTCTTCTATTTAAAGTTTAATTTTTTTGCTTGTTATAAGCACACATCGTGACGCACTGGTGATAAATGAAACTTTTCTAGTGAAATACAAATTTTGTTTCGTGTCTCCGCATCGTTAGCTAAGATTTGGGTCCGTTATGTTTTCGGAGGCTTTGTCTTGGACCTTCGATAGGAAAGTTGAGGGCTTCTGTCAATAATATCGGTTATTGTCAGTGAAATATCTGTATTGACATAAGGCTCGTGAGGTTTTGGGAACGAAATAGGATACGGATTGTTGACCTTTGTTTGGGAAAAGAAAAATTGAAAATATATCGTGGAATTTTCCAATTGTTTTGTATTGTTGTCTTGTGTATAGCGGGTTCTTTCTTTTTTTTTGAACCGTAAGAAATAGGAGATTGATCTTAAGTAAATGTAGCCCTGAAAGTCTGCCCATCACACTAATATTTTAAGTACGAGAGTTTTTAGGTGAGTGTGTGTGTATGTTTGTTACTTCTTCATGATGAAACGGCTGAACGGATTTGGGTGCATTTTGTTATGAGGGTAGCTCACACCTTGGATATTGCCTGCTTTTTATATTTAAAAATGAAGTATTCCTACGAAAATTTCGAATATTCTCATGTTGACTTTTTAACCGTGGGCAACACCGCGGGGACAAGCTAGTTTAAAATCATTTTAGTTAAATAAGTTTATTAAAGGGGGGAATTTCATCGATGAAACTGAACGCGAACAGCACTTCTAAACAGTGTTCTAGATCTGTCAGTGATATCATTGTTGTGTAAAATTAACACTGAAGTCACTTGAACGCGAGTTTTAGCCAGTCTAGTTAAATACACTAAACAGTTAATTAGACAAGTCAACTTATATCTGCGATTCTTTCCCCAAAAGACGATCTCAGACACTAATCTGCATGGTCCTCATTTACGATCTGACCAAGATAATATCTGTACTAAAGTCCTGTCTCAAGTTAAGTCTCTTTAAAAAAAGATACTGTGACCTCTCGAGTTAATATCGGTATTTCTCTCCATAGTAGTCAGATAGGGAGACATGGACCTAACTAGTTTTAAAATATTTATTGTTTGTTTGGTGTGCAAAACTGTTAAAACCAACTTACGGAAATAAATATAATAATCATTTATCGTTTATAAAATAATATGACGCAAGGAGCTCGTGGCTAAATAAAAACAGCCGCACGGGTCAATCGATGGCTAAGCTACGCCAGGTACCTACTCAGGTCAGTTTGTGGATGGGTGACCGTTTATTACATATTGATATTCCCCCGGGCCTCGGAAAGCACTTTTAGTCCGTGGTCCCGGCTGTCATTTGTAGAATTTTGACAGCCATTACGGATAGTCAGAAGCCCGGAAGTCTAACAATCAGTTTTACCAACGGTTATCGTGCTGCCCAGTAACTGGGTTCTATTCTAGCATCTGTTAGAATAGAAGCCGACCCCAACATAGCTGGGAAAAACTAAGCAAGTTATGAAAATATTATGACGTAAAGTATGGCCATTTTTATATCGGCCCGTTTTAGTTCTAAATTGGTATTAAAATATATTAAAAAAATTCTGTCATCGTTTTCACGTATCTATCAGCATTAACCTTAACAATGGGCCGTCGAATGTCCCACATTATTGCTAGTGACATACAACGACCCTTGGGACATTTTTCACCGAAAATTCGAGGGAAATTACAATAGTCTCTCGAAAAACGAGCGTAGTGAGGGATCAATATAACAATAATCGACTAAAGCATTCGAATCGATTCTATTTTAGGAATGACACTATTTTGTTTTAAAATTCGAACGTTATTTAAATTGGAAGATCCAAATTGCTGTCAACATAAATAAGTTTTGCAACAAAAAGACTTTCGTGTTTATAATGTCGAGAAACTGTTGTAAAAGTTTGACAAGCTACAAATTGTTGTTTCGAAATATTTCAATGATAATAACAAAATACTTGACAGAATGTACAAGATTTATGAAATTTCTTCAAACACGCAATTTTGTTTAGTTGATCGATGTATTTCAAGCGAACAAATCTACAACTAACCGATAAGATTAATAATAACAGTTTTGTTTTTTACACGAGCTCTATTCTCTAAAGTTATAGATGACAGAAAACTTAAGGTGATATCAGGCGCGTCACTAAATAAATAAAAATAAATAAATAAATATTGCTGGACAATCCACACAGCATCATCACTCGGGTTAATTTTTATTTCATTTCACGATCACGACACAAACGTCAATTTGCTCATTATCTGTCGTCGAATGAAGTTCTGAGCCTAGGATTTATTGATTTGTTATAACTTGATTGAATAAATTTAAAACATTTGAATGAGACCATAAAATAAAATGAGAATATGATGGATTCCTTGGAAAATTAGCGAATGCAGATCATGTATGTTTAAGATCATGACTGGAATGAAATCCAAACCTTATTTGTTAGATTTAGCTGTGATAATATAGGATAATTTTTTTAAGCTCTGCCAAATGACGAAATTTTCAACAATTTATAACTTTTTTAAGTTTTGCAAGAATGATGCTAAACGCAACATAGTAAATTAACGTTTGATATTAGCTTAACCTTAAATTAAAAGAAACCCATTTGTCCAATCCATTTTATATTTTGATACGGGATGACTTTTGAAGAGTTACGTAGACCAAAATGGATTGATTATTCAACTAATTCGGTTTTGTTGGCAACCTCCCATCTCATATTCAAAGTTGAGTGTTACCGTGGACGGATTTGTCAAGGTAGACCTGATCATCATTATTCGATTATCTCGAATAAACAGTTAAGAAAATCTCAGTGTCCCAGCTCTATTATATTCCAAACAGATTTATAGAGTTGTCCCACGCTGGTACTTGTTACCTCTAGAGAGGGGATTTTCCACTCCAGCGGGTATTGTGAGAAAAAACCTCTATGAAAGTATTGTTAGATGAGGGGTTGAGATTTACAGGTGCGGTCACACATCGTCTTTTATGGTACTTTATGTAATGTATTGAAAGTAATGGCGTTAGTTTCGGAGGTTTTTTATTGTGGGGCACGAACTGTCTAAAGATCTTTGATGTGAAGCATCTATAGGCGCGCCTTGGGAGTTAAACCACCTCGCCTTGTCGTGACGGCAAACGGCATTACAATTGCTTATGCCGTCATGCCCCCTCTCCACCGACGCTCACTACTCCTCTGTCTGAGTGCGTGACACATAAGTTTTGTTTATTTATTTTGCTCTATTTTTTTTTAATGATGAATACTTTTAATAACCATTTATTTCAATGTTTAACACCTGCCGGCCGGGTCCGGCCATCTTATTATTATTTTTTCATTTTTTTAAAGGAGGGAAATAATACGATCGCCGCCTGAGGCTCTCACTCTAACGTAGTGCTGTGGAATTTTGGTTTTTTTTACAAGTAATCGAGCACAATGCTTTCCTCGGTGTTAATCTAGAGCCCTATATTTTAACCAGAACAGGACCTTTTAATAGCGAAGTCTTTGTCAAAAAATTACATTAGGTATTGTCACATTTTTGGAATAGGTTTATTAAAACCGATAGTTATTAAATAAATAAATTTTCAAAATAAATAAATAATGCTGGACAATCCAAACAGCATCATCTAGCCCCAAGCTAAGCAGAGCTTGTGTTATGGGTACTAGATGACTGATGTACTTAATACAATACATTACGTAGAATTATATTTTTACTGTACATAGTAAATACCCAGAACACCCGGAACAAATATTTGTAGATCGTACTAACATTACACAAACATTACACAAACATTACAAAATTATCGAATCGTCAATTGTCAGAATATTGGATTGTCAGATTGTCGCTTGTCAGTCCTAATTCATAGGTCCCAGTCGTTTTTTATATTTTGCACACCTTATCTGGATTTTTTTTTAAGTATATCGGTATATATATATATAAAAAATAATAAGAAACCCGCAGGTCAGATATGAGTTTTATAACGAGGTTCAAAGTTTTATACAGAGCTTTCACGGTACACTTTTTTAGTTTGCACAACTTTGGCGCGACTGCTTAAAAGCTAGAACGACAATGTAAACCAGGATTGTAGGACTTGTTACGGAGGCCTTCTAAGCGGGGATGGAGGTGGATGCGGAGCCGATGAGCATCACCAGATTAACGGAGGCGGAAGTGGAAAAAACAGTAATGCAAATAGTAATATAAGTACAATAAGTAATAAAAATAAATGTGTGTGACATATCTGCCTAACCCTTTCCTGGAAAATAGGGGTAATGTTATGTCATCATCATCATCAAAATTTTGTAGTCAAAAATGCAATGTAGTTTCTAACTCTCAAACTCTGTCCCTGAAACTGTGGAGGCATACGTGAAAAGGCATGAGTTTATGTACTATGTATACTGTATAGGTATATGCATAAGATGTAAAATGGAAAATCAAAATAAACTATTAGGCTGCGTTTCCATTGAGGCAGAGCTGAGTTTATGGTGCGTGCATTAACCAATCGCATTTCTCGAAATCTCCGCTCCGCTTCAGTGTAGACATTGTGGTTGGTTAACTCATGCACCGCTAAGCTCCGCTCCGCACAGCTCCGCCTCAGTGGATACGCAGCCTTAGCCCATTAACCCATCGGATCCCAGCGTGGTCCCCGTCACGAAGAAGTAAAGTTTTGGGGACCGGACCGACATGGTACGAGCATTGATAGGGTAATCTTGTTTTAATTGTTTGTTAGTTATCGGAGGGATACTTGATACAAGACAGTTGCTTAGTTCCGAGTAAGTGGGTAGTTTAATTTTATATAGGTAATTCATATCTATTCGGAGGAACATGAGTGGAATCTACATATTACCTCAGTCTGAATCAAAAGTCTCACTGGATGAGATTTACATCGTGACTTTTTACAGTTTCAAGTAAGGAAATTATTTAAAAAATACTTAATAATTAGGTAATAGTATCGTGGCTAAATAAAAACAGTCGAACGGGTTGATCGAAGGTTAAACTACGTTTGCCGAAGTCAGTCTGCAGATGAGTGACCGTTCGTAACATATCGAGACTCCTCCGTGCCTCGGAAAGCACATTGCTCATTCATATGTAGATCTTTGACAGTCTTTACGGGTAGTCAGAAGCCTGAAACTCTGACAACCAATCTTAACAAGGGGTATCGTGTTGCCCAGTAACTGGTTTGTGGAGGTTAGACAGACAGTCGCTCCATGAAAATACTACTATTCAGCTGCATTTGGTTCGTATGAAAGCTGACCCCAATATAGTTGTGGGAAGGCTAGGCAGATGATGACTGAAAAATTAGGTAAAAGAAGAATATTTTCGACGTAAATTATGGTATCAGGATATGTTCCTGCGACCCTATATTTTCTTTCAAATTCCGCGCAGAGTCCTTTACGTCAGATCCATTTTCAAGGTTCTTCCATCTTTACTTTATTTGTGTTTTATTAGGTAGATGTGCGTGAAAATGCTGGGAGTGCAGAATACGTCCTAGAAAGGCATACTCTGACCCTAAGCCCCAAAGCTATAGCAGTATGTATGTTAGGATGTAAGTTGGTCAGTTACTGTAATTTCTGCCTACCTCACATGGTATAAAGGGTGTGGGTTATGTAAGTATATGTATATAATAAGGGATATTACAATAGTGCAAATCTGTTATGATTGGACCATCAATTGTGCTTATCAATGTCCGGTATCAGATGAGTATGGACGCCATTAACAATACATTATAACGTGTGATTGATTTCATGGCCGATTGAAACAGTTACTCGGGAATCAATTACAGTATAGCAATGGCGGATGATGCGGTGCTATTAGAATGTGTGGGTATGTCTGTCACGAACGTTACAAATAACAAAATATTGTATTTATTTTAAAACTGTCACACGATTTTGGATCGCTCAGAAAAACATTAACTCTCAACTTTTGATCTTACATAACAGACGGGAAATTCCCCCCTTTGCTAGACTTGTCACTCTTTTTAATACTGTAAAACAATATTAAAACTCTATTTGGAAAACAATTGGGCTATCTAATCGGGATTCTCCTACCCATATCCCGATTTATTTAGGGCAGGCGGCACGCATGTCTTTTTCTTCCAGACATTATCTGATTCCATCAGCAATTACAATAAAACCTACATTAAAATCACAAAAAATGTATAGTAAAATTCAGCCATCATTACTAAAAAACTAAGAAACTAAAACTAAACATAATAAATATTAATACTATCATGTTAAAATAAAACTGGCATATCATTAAAACATATTCCTGTAGTGGAATTTTAATTTTTAGTGGAATTTTATTTCTTTTTACACGCTTTATATTAGCTTCACTTGTATGTTTGTAACCGACTCCTTTGGACGCTATTCTGACCCACTTTAAACGGTCAGATTTCATTCAAAATTTGCACACCTGTCAAAGACCGATGACAATGCAATAATTCGAAAAAAAAACGAAAAAAAAACATGCTTTTATAGAAAATCCAACTAAAAATAGAAAATAAAATTTAATAAATTTGGATTAAGAAAAGTGTAAATTAGAAAAAATGTGTGTGTGTCAATAGTTATAAACATTTTCTATTTTTCCATGGTTACTGTCATTCACAGTGGGCTCCATGTATCAGCGTGTATTTTTCAATATTAACACTATGCACCCCACGCTTTTTTCCATTAATATACATTTTTTTCTAATTTACACTTTTCTTAATCCAAATTTATTAAATTTTATTTTCTATTTTTTAGTTGGATTTTCAATAAAAGCGTTTTTTTTAGTTTTTTAAACTATAATTTTTATTATTTACTTGATCATCAATTCTGATTAAGTATTTAGAAATTTTGTTCCATCATGCTCTATGGCAGTATTTGTAAAATTTTATTGTGTTTATGTGTCTTGCCGAATTAAATGATCATTTTATTAAAACTGCTGTATGATTCTGTTATACCTACAAAGAAGCTGCTTCTTAAGGGCTAGTAACTATTGAATTTCGCCACTCCAAAAGGATTTGTCGACGTGTTGGATAGATTAGACTTGGTTCCACGTGTTGGATGATCGATTGCTGATGCGCGCAGTAATATCTCTCTTTGTGACGTTATTGACAAGGGCTTATTGATAAAAACACAATCATTGTCCTTAAAATAGAGAAATAAGCAAAGTGGCAAAAGGCACGAATGACGACCTCGCAATGTCGCTTTCACAAAAATTGGAAATATAAAAGAAAAATAAATATTCATTCAATATTAAAATAGGGAAAATTTTATTGATAAATTCAAAAAGGAAACCGTGCGGATGTTTTTATTTTGCCACGAGTTTTTCGCAACGAAAGACTAGATATTAACTTAAAAACTAAAATATTTTTTTTTATTTTGCACATTATTTATGTTCCACGTAGGAAATGTTTTTGCTACTGCACAAAATAAAATAAAAATAAATGTTGCAGAAATTACGATTGGGTGAGTACCCAGGTAACAGGATTTTCACAAATACAAACGCTGCACAGGATAATTTCAATACAGGATGGAGACGGGCTTTATTTAAATAGCTACACAATGCAATATGGCGCCCACTTCGACGATTCCAATTCTGTACTCGGGATAAACTACTAGTCAGCCAATATCTATCGGAACTTCTTAGAGCAATTTCAACTTATTGCCAGAACTCGCATTTCAATCCAGATTTACTAGAAACAAACCCTCGAATCAGCGCTAAAGAGGCGAATAATGTGATGCGGTGATCAATTTTCAATATTGTCAATACGTTCTATTTTATTATGGTAGAAAAGAGTTAAGCTACGGTTGATGGGTGACCGTGTGTAACATATCGAGACTCTTCCATGCAACGAAAAGCACGCTAAGCCGTTTATCCTGGCTGTCATTTATATCTGTATAACAGTCGTGACGGGTAGTCATAAACCTGAAATACTAACAACCAGTCTTAACAGCCGGTATCGTGTTGCCTAGTTACTGGGTTGTGGAGGTCAGATAGGCAGTCACTTCATGAAAAATACTGGTATTCAGCTGCATCCGGTTGGACTGGAAGTCGACCCCAACGAAGTCAAACATAGTTGGGAAAAAGCATATAATGATCAGTGTACGAGTATATTATGTTAGTAGTTTAGTTTGTTTTATGTTCATAGTATTTCGAGTTTTTTATGAAAGTTGCATCTCTCATATTACTCTCACGTGGTCAAATGCCAGAAGATCTTTGACCGTAACGTGTACACTAGTATATTCATTTTACATATGTATATGTATGTAACCTTTTTTTAAGGATTTGAAATCATCCAAATACTTCTCCCGTTCTGGGTGGAACAAGAGGGCGTGTTGGACTTTTACTGACTACAACCGAGCCGTGTTCCGTCATTGCTCTTTATGTTCCGGGGTCAAGGTAACTCTTACGAACATCCCACAACCTCGGTAGGCTTCGGCCACCTATAGAGCCCCGCCAATTCTGCTGACACGTCTCTGTGAGGCGCACGCGGAACACGACACGCCGTTGTCTCGAGCCTTGTCTCTGATCAGTGATTCAGGAGTTACAGATAGCCCGCTATGTAGAGCCTGCATGGAGGTGGACGAGACGGCGGACCACGTGCTTCTCCACTGTCCAGAGGTTACTGCATACAGGGCTAAATACTTCGGTAACCCGGTTACTCTCCGAGAGATCGCCAGCAACGTCAGGTCGCTGCTGGCCTTTCTCGGGTAACTGGGGTGGATCGAATCGGGTATTGTCCCACCCTTTACGCAAAATACGCGCTAAGTCGTGGAGTTGCGGAAATCGGCCCGTCTAACAATACAATACATATCCAGTGATTTGTCGCCCGCAGGCCCACATATACATATGCATCCTGAGATCTTGATTGCATCGCCTATCATACACGAGGTTGTGTGTTGAAACCAGGGCAAATACCTTAGCGTATTTTTCAAATAGTAATGTGTTTTTTTCTGTTTATTTTGTACTTTCTAAAGGAAAACTTCGTGATGAAACCTAAGATTTATCTACTCATATCTAAACAAGTAAATTGAAGTGTCTGTTTGTAGTGTCGTGGGTCGGCTTCCAGTCTTACTTAATGCAACTGAATCATATTACTTTACGTGGAACGACTGCCTATTTGACCTCCGCAACAAAGTTACTGGGTAACACGACACATCTTGGTAAGACTGGATATCAGACCTTGGACTTTGACCCGTAACGACTGTCGAAGATCTGTAAATGACAGCCGGGACAAAAGGCGTAACGTGATTTCGAGGCTTATAGGGAAATGTAATAGAAAGTCAGGTGACCCCCACGGAAGTGTTGCTTAACCTCGAATATCGGCCCGTTCGGCAGTTAATACTTAGCCACGAGCCCCTCATACAGACTGATAAGATGTAATAATAATCCATCATTTTATTAATAATGTGCGTCACATACGAATGCCGCGAGACATTGACGATGAAACCATTAAGGCGGTGCTATTATCGTAAATCGAAATTACCATTGTAAGATGGTACAAGACATAAAAGTTAAGTAGAGAGACGTCGTTAAGTGTAGTGTATGAAAGGAGGCATAAATAGTGTGTTATAATGTGTTGAGAGTAAAAGTTTCAAGGAAAAATGGCTGTTTATACTAAAAATGACACTAAGTGGAATTCTTCCAATGAAATTACAATGTAAATTATATGAACGGATGGTTTGGAAAAAGATATGGCTAGAAAGAGAGAGAGAGAGAGAGATAACGGCAAATAGACACGTATGGAAGAAAAAGACATTCTGTGCCGACCCCAAATAAATTGGAATAAGCGCAGGAGGATGGTGATGATTATTGTAAAATGTTTTTTTTAGTATTAGACTCTAGGGTAATAAAGAACAATACGGGCCAGGCCACAACACCACGACGCCGCCATTTCTTGATGGGGAAAAAAATGATGGTTGTCAACGTTTCGTTACTTGAGGAATGCGCCATGGAATGCTCACGCTATGCGACAAAACTTTAGATAACTTTAAAGAGAAAAAAGTGAAGCCGAGGGTGACACTGATGTTACACGACGAAAACGAACACACGATCTTGATGTGTTGTGAGCGTTACAGACAGTGTTTGAAAATGTTGTTTTCTGTTTAATTTTATGACCAGGGACTGACTGACTGACATTTTGCCTCTAGAAATTCGCATAATCACAGTTTACAGCTTCAAGAAGGCGAAGCTACAAGAAATTCACGTCGCCCATTTAATATCCCAGTGTCCCAAAGCCTTGTGAGCTGCAGAAGTATGAGCCCAGCTGAAGGTAACCTCTCCATAGAAAGATGTGATGTGATTTGATTTTATGTCATTGGTGAGAGCTGCTTATACTACCATCTACCATTAATCTACCATTGCTTCTTTGGGCTTTACTTACTTATGTATTTTCATCCATCCATTGACAACCGATGTGGTGCGGCGGGCGAAGGTCCCCCTGCGACGCAGGAGGTTGCGGGTTTGATTCCCGCCTTGGGACAAATGTTAGTACGATCTACAAATATTTGTTCCAGGCGTTCTGGGTATTTGCTATGCATAATAAAAATATCTATCTACGTGATGTATTGTATTAAGTATATCAGTCATCTAGTACCCATAACACGAGCTCTGCTTAGCTTGGGGCTAGATGATGCTGTGCGGATTGTCTAGCATTATTTATTATTATTATCGCTTCTTTGGTTTTCCTCTACCCACGTAACCCTCCACATTCATGTTGGTTTGTCACAATATGATTTTCATTCCTCCTCATCATATATATATATATATATATATAACATATCGTTATAATATATCATACAATGACAATCGATTTCCAATCATCGTCTCATTCACCGGCGCTACTTTCAGACTTTCTTTTACACTCTCATTTTAAACCATTTGCGTAACACCACACATCCCTCTCAGTATTCTCGGCTGCATGCATCTTCCTTTCGTTCATTTTTAACCAAAAAAACACAGAACAGTTTCTACAAAATTATTATTACTGATCACTGACCTCACTAAGTTTTATCACTCATACGCTTTCTCCTTTAACTTGTATTGACCTCAGTTCATATCGTTGCTATTAGGAACGGGAATAATTGATAGTGTAGCCGCTCATAACCCGTGTGTTTGTGATACGTGGTCGGTCAACGCCGTGCAATGCGATCTATTGCTTTATTGTAACTGTTACTTCGTAACACCACGCTTATATATTTGTATGGCCTATGGTAGTTGTTCCGGGTCTGGCTGTTTGTGTATGTGAGTTTAAATGTTTGTAAACGCACCCACGACACAGGAGAAATTCCTAGTGTGGGGCAACGTTTTTTATAAAAAAAAATAATAATAATAAAAATATTCCCCGAAGGATTAGGTAGAGGTATACCTAGTATAATACACCAATATTTCGCCAGTTATTATGAATTCCCAACTGAAAAATACCAATACCAATTTGCTCGACTCGGGAATCAAACCGAAAAATGCATGCGTAATAGTAACCCTTACGACCACAAGACCAAAGAGACAGAATAAGTGGAAATATAATAAATGGATACCCGGATATAAATATGAAACATGTTAATATCTTTTAACGATGTATGTGGAGTAGATACGTATTTGAAAACAAAGACTTTTCGATATATTTTTGTTTGCTGTATCATAAAAAAATAAAAACAAATAAATTGTCTAAAAATAAAAATTAGGGGTGGACCACCCTTAACATTTAGGGGGATGAAAAATAGATGTTGTCCGATTCGCAGACCGAACCAATATGCACACAAAATTTCACGAAAATCGGTCGAGCCATTTCGGATGAGTTTAGTTACAAACACCGTGACACGCGAATTTTATATAATAATAGGTCTTTACCTATGAAATTGCCGTTTTGTATGAAAAAATTTAAATGAATTTTTTTCATGTATTTTTTATTTGTATTAATCGAAGTAATCACCCATGCAATCAATGCATCTTTGCCAACGCAGTGGCAGTTTATTGATGCCCTTCTTAAAGAAATCAGCTGGACGGGAGGCAACAAATTCTTCAAAGGCATTTTGTACTGCCTCTCGGGTATTGAATTTTTTTCCCGCCAAGAAGTTATCCAAATTCTGGAAAAAGTAGTAGTCTGTAGGCGCAAGGTCTGGTGAGTAGGGCGGATGACGGAGAGCTTCCAACCCCAGTTCTTGCAACTTGGAGACCGTCTGCTGTGCAGTATGAGGTCGCGCGTTGTCGTGCAGGAGCAGCGGAGACGAGCGATTGACCAATGCTGGTTGGAGATGTGCCAGCTTCTCCATCATTGTGTTCAATTCTTCACAGTACACATCTGCAGTAATGCTCACCCCGTTTGGTAAGAAGCTGTGTTGAATCACACCGGCGCTAGACCACCAAACAGTGACCATCACTTTTCTTGGGGTAAGTTTTCGTTTAGGGCATTGTTTAGGTGCTGAACCAGGATCCAACCAACTTGCTGAGCGCTTGCGGTTATCAAACAGAATCCATTTTTCATCGCAGGTAACAATGCGGTTCAAAATTCCTTCATTTGTGTGTCTGTTGAGCAGTGCAAGGCACGTCTCGACGCGTACTTCGCGCTGGCGATCATTGAGTTCGTGGGGCACCCATTTGTCAAGCTTTTTTACCTTGCCAATTTGACGCAAATGGACCAATATTGTTTTGACGCTAACGTCGAAAGCTGCTGCTAATTCCGCCGTAGATTGTGTATCATCAGCTTCCACAATCGCCTTTAATTCCTCATTGTCGACCAAAGTCTTCGGACGACCGCGAGGTTCATTTTTCAGGTCGAAATTTCCAGAACGGAAGCGAGCAAACCAATAACAGGTAGTGCGTTGGTTTGTAGTGTTAGCTCCGTAAACGTCGTTGATGTTGCGTACCGCTTGTGCCGCGTTGCTGCCACGACGGTACTCATATTCCATAATTACTCGAATTTTTAACGTATCCATGATGACAAAAAAGATTTAAATGCGATGAAAATGTAACACTAATCAATAAACAAATGACTACTTTTGGAAAAAAAAATCCATGTTTTTTAAATAAAATTAATTTGAAATTAGAATTCTTAGCCAAACAAAAAATATTTTGATTTGAAATGGCCAGTACTGCAGAACGGCAATTTCATAGGTAAAGACCTAATATAAGAAGATTTGCAGTAATTTCAAAAAGACTATTTTATCACTGCTCCACTTGACAAAACTATTAAAATGATATATGTATGTGCCAAGTGAAATATGTGTAGGTATGTGCAAAGATAAAATTTGGGCTAAAACGGCCAACGTCAATTGGTCCCATTTTAATTGTACTATAAACACTTGTTGCTTTTTCATCAAACTATTTAGTGTAATAACATTTTGCTACAGTATTTCAACTACTCACTTAGTTAAACTCTTTTGTCTACATAATTATGTATATGTTGAAGCGCTCTGAATTAAATAATTTTCAAATCTTGTGTAACGCGTCGCGCCATTATTTTGGCTACATTGTTCAAAGCTTCGTGTATAAAAACTAAATTCCCCGGTTCGATTTCGGTCGAGCAAAGTGTAATTTAGTTCTTTCATGATGATTTCTTGCAGTATTAGCCCAGAGTATGAATTAGTGCCCAGTTGATGGCACACCCGCTGTTGTGAGTCATATTTAGTCAGATTGCAGTAGTAGGTATGTAGTAATAAAGTATATTATAGAAAAGGTAATATGTACATAAATACACTCATGGACATAATTAGAGGAACGGAACAAAATAAACACCAAAACTCCACCATATGACTCTCTTCCTACAATGTTACACTGAGCGTATCTTTCTCCGGGTCGTCTCCAAACTTTCACCCTTCTATCATCTGGCTTAAGACAAAACCTAGAGTCGTCAGTGAACAATATTTTCCCCCAGGCAGCATCATTCCAATTTTGGTATGAGCGAGCAAAGTTAGCCCGAGCTACTTGATTACTCGATTCGATTTAATGTCACTGGAATATACAATATTGATGTCTTTGAACAGGCCAGATCTTACAAAAAAAAAGTTCTGAATTGTGTACCTGCATCTTAAGTGTTTTATCCGGCATGTGTTCGTCCACTGTGTAACAAAATGTATCTATTAAAAGTAATATAAGGAGTAATAACAACTATAATATTAGTAGTAATAACACCTAATATACATTAAAGGAAGCAATATATTGAGCATTGATTTAAGTGGTATGTAAACTTGCCCGGGAACTTTAATGGACAACACCATAAAAGAGAGGGGACAAACTAGTCGAGTCTACTGATGACACCAAAAAATCTAACAATGCTTGAAAGAATAAAATAACCCTAAAGATCAGGTATTCAGTTAAAAGCAGCACTACAAAAAGCGATCTATAGGATCATCAGAGCAATTGAAAGATCTTGATCCTTGACGTAAAAAAAGATACATACAAATACAAATACAAAATGTTTTATTTTCTGTACCAAAATATTTCCAACATTAGTTTGTGATTGGAGCCTCCTTTTAAGCAAATAATGCCTGTATTAGGAGACTCCGCTCTTCCTTAACTTAAAATTAAGTAAATTAAAGTCGTGGGTGTCTGCTAGTATAAAATATAGCAGCCAAATCGACTTAATTTGCGAAGTAAATAATACAGTAACAACTGTCCCACTGCAGTGCAAAGGCCTCTTCTCATACAGAGAAGGCACGAGCATTAATGACCACGCTTGCTCAAGACGGGTGATCATAACTTTCACATTTATAATATTACTACTTAGGTTTTGCTCACGACTTCGTCCGCGTGAATGTCAGTTATTATGGATGCAAACGAAGTCTCGAATTAAAAGCTATGCCATGTCCTTCCCACTTTAACATTAATGGATGGGCAGGATTTTTAATCATGTGTACACAACACTGACACTATAATAATAAATAATTTATTATCGTATATTTCATCCATTGTTCATATCGGCTAACTGGGCACGGTATCGGGAGGACAATCGCGAACAAATAGCGCAATTTGTCTTGTTTTTTGCGCGGTTCCGTGTTTCTGATACATAGCTGGCAAGGTCGGGTGACACGTTAGTCTAGAATAAATAATAGGTTTTCCATATTGAATATATTTACTTGTTAGACTAGAAATAACTGCGTTGAGGAACATATCGTCAAAAACATATTGAAACCAGCAGCAAATATAAATAATACTAGCCTGTTATTGTCCCAAGGCAAAAGACCTCTTCTCATGCAGAGAAGACACGTGTACTAATCCCCACGATTGCTCAAGGTGAGTTGGCGATTTCAGACTTTATTAATGATATTTCTAGGCTACCTCACGATGTTTTCAATGATGTCTAAGATAAACATGGAAAGTACATTTAAATCCGCGCCATATTGGATCCTGAGTGCAGGGAAGGATTCAATCACATCCAAGATTAAAACTAAAAAAAAAACATTTATGTTGGTAATAGTTTTCATACCGACTTTTACATTAGTGGAGGTTCCAAATTCAAATTACATTTTTGACGAGCAGGTTATTTTTTTTTTTTAAGACGTTGCCCGAACTAGGAAAGTCTCCTGTGTCGTAGGTGCATTTACAAACATTAAAACTCACATACACAAACAGCCAGACCCGGAACAACTACCTATAGGTCATACAAATATTTGCTCCGTGCGGGAATCAAACCCACAATACTAGTAATGATATCATTTTAATGATATATTATACTAGACTAGACCATAACTTGGCCCATGCCCATATTACATTGGCTATAGTGATTAACTTCAAGGTAGGATATCATGACGTATAATTTGACATTAACGTGGAGGATGTGGAAAAAAAATCTCTCATCCGCTAACACCATGTGTAACAAACAGAGGGTGTTCACAAAACAAAACATAAAAAAGACCGTTTGATTGTCGCGTCGCCATGAATATGCATCGATATGTATCAAGCGGTGTCACTGGTGCCTGTTGTGTCGACCTGTGCCAGATGAGTCTCGCGACCGTACTTAGTTACGTGTTTTGTTCTTTTGTGCAAAGCTTTTTGAAGGCTGTTGGAGTAGACTGGATGTGAAAAGTGTTCATTGTTCAAAGTAGGCAACATTTTACGGTTACCATACGACTTTTACCTATGGAGAATAGGGATGTGTCCTAGGTAAAAATATAATAAGTCTATTTAGTCCGTCAGTTAGATTACCAAAAAATTGAGGATACGTATGTTTTGTTTACTCAAATCAATAAAAATTGACAAAGATATAGCACATCAAAGTTCAAGAGAAGGGGCTAGTGACGTCACTTTCACGTGAAAAGTGTAGATGCCCATTCCTAAAAAAAAAACGCAATACGTATAATTTGAATAAAATGCGAGGCCAGTTCATACTGGATCTTGATAACGCGCGGAAATCCTGGAAATAGTTTTAAATATATCAAAAGCTAAATAGAAGTTCATTTGTGGTATTCATTTGAGGACCAAAAAAGAACAGTCAATTAAACTGAAAGTAGGAGGTACATGCGGGGGGAAGGTACAACAACGAACAAACTGACAATGCCTTCAATCTGTAAAAATCATTATTTCTACCTCTCCCATTGGGATTTTTAATGAGCGATGTAACGTAAACAGAAACGCCAGGAGGGGCGCCCTAGAAGAGCATACACTACCTTATTGGTGATGTTCTTCAAAAAGGTTAGGTGTGTAGTACTCGCAACCGGCGTGCGTGCATGACCAGATGCAATGACTTGAGCGGAGCGAAAGGAGTATGTAAGTATCGTGGCGGGTGGTGTTCCGTGGTTCCTGCCTACCCCCATGGGAAAAAGGCGAGTTTATGTATGTACGTATGATGATGATGATTAAATGAATACCTTTTTCATTTTAAATCTTAATGCGTTAATCAGAAACGATGGTCTGATGACTTTTTACTGTTTTAATCAAATAACACAAACGAAAACAAAAGCAAAAATATTGAAAAATTCGTCGATAAATTTCAACGTTGGGGGAGGGGGGTCAAGAATCATGTACTGAACTCATAATATCACTTTGTTCGTCGATATCCCACCCTATAAAATACTATAATATCTTGATCCGCAAACACTTACTACATATACTAGTGTATAAAGTAGGTAGATCAATTTTCCCGGTGCAGAGTGCAAGGGTGATCAATGATCATACATCAAGTGAACGGGACGCGAACAAAATTCTTTTAGTACGTTATATCTATTTTCTCGACGTATATTTATTGGGTGTCAGTTAATACGAGGTGAGTTGCACCGTTTATCTTAACGGGGATGTTTGAAAAATTCGCAGGTTTAAAATTCGTTTGTGCATTTTCAAATTTTGTCTTGGATTTATGTGTTGCCTTATTGGTATATAGTGGTGCGATGTGCTGTAGCTAAGCATGAGGTTGCGGCTTTGATTCCCTGATCGGGCATTCATATGCCCGAACGTATGTACTTTGACGACCCATGTGGCGCAGCGGGTGAAGGTCTGACTTCGACGCAGGAGGTTGCGGGTTCGATTCCCGCCTTGGGACAAATGTTTGTACAATCTACAAAGATTTGTTCCGGGTGTTCTGGGTATTTGCTATGTATAATAAAAAATATCTATATATGTAGTGTATTGTATTAAGTATATCAGTCATCTAGTACCCATAACACAAGCTCTGCTTAGCTTGGGGCTGGATGATGCTGTGTGGATTGTCCAGCATTATTTATTTATTTATATCAAGTTTTCTCAGTTTTAATCCTAAGCCAGGACTTGTGCCCGTCTGATGGCAGTAGGCTTGCCCGCCATTACACGAGACTTAATCATAACTGGCGCAATGTGGGCGTACGTCACCTCTGCCTAACTCTTAGGAGAATACGGGCGTGATGTTGTGTAATGTAATGTATTTTCAGTTGACGGGATTGAGTTGATCAGTAAAGCAGGCATCGCTTTTGGTTCAATGTAGAAACCAGTGTCGATTACGTGTGAGTTACGAGCCTGTAGAGAAAATTATTATACTTCTTCATTATCATCGTCTGCGTAGCCTTTTCCCAACTATGTTGGGGCCGGCTTCAAATCTAACCGGGTGCATCTGAATACCAGTCTATTACATGGAGCCACTGCCTATCTGACCTCCGCGACACAGTTACCGGGCAACACAATACCCTTTGGTTAGACTGATTCTCAAACTTTCGGCTTTTTGACTACCCGTTACTACTGTTAACAAACAACATTGACGTGTAACAGAGTTTGTAAAAACCTATTTACAGAAATAAATATCATTTATAATTTACAAATAACAAGCCGAGATTAACGTCTTAACTTGCTTTCCGAGGCACGGAGTGACTGACCTCGGCAAGCGTAGATTGACCTTTGATCAACCCGTGCGGTTGAAATGATTATGTTTTTAAGACGTGTATGGAGGATCGTCCTCCACAAAGAAAGGATAAAGATGTGACCCGCCTGAGATTTAGCAAAAGGCTAAAGGTTGGACCCCGTGTCCCCTTTCAAATCATAAGCGTGAAATATGAAAATCCACAACTTTTTCCGAACACAGCTACTGGTTAAGCACAAAAATTAACTTCGGTGCAATTCATCTGTGCAAGTAAGTGAGTAAAATAAAATAAAATGGACTCGCATCCGCGTTAATCTATCATAGCGGCCATATTTTTACTGCAACAACTTATTTTCGAGCTGGAATTTCATATATGTATATTAAAACTCTGTATGTTTATTCGAGTTTCATTGAACTACGGGATTAAATATTGGCAATCTTTGCTGAAAATATTACTTCCGTTAAAATAAATGTCAAAGCCAACATTGGCCAATATTGTCAAATTTACGCAGGGCGCAATCAGTTTTTGTTTGAAGAGATAAGTAAAATAAATATTGAACAAAATTGGTAGCAATTGAATGGTGCATATTGACCATAACTTAACGTTTTGTACGAACTTATTGGAGTATTTTTTTCTTAAAATATTTTTTTATTGTAACATACCTAAGCGCGCCTCGAAAAGCACGTTGAGCCGTTGGTACCGGCTGCCGTTTTTTACATCTGACATTCGATACGGGCGGTCGGAGGCCCGAAAGTCTGATAACCACTCTTACCAAGGGATATCGTGCTGCCCAGTGACTGGGTTGTGGAGGTCGGATAGGCAGTCGCTCCGCGTAGAATATTGATATTCAGCTGCATCTGGTTAGACTGAATGCCGTCCGCAACGTAGTTGGGAAAAGGCTAGGCAGATGATGTCCGTAACAGTCAATGTACATCTCAGTGGTTACACTAACACTACGAAAACCACCCTTAGTGTTATGACTTATATACGCTGCCAAGGACAAAATTGTACAATTTTTGGAGATCAGACAAGGTGTAAAGTCTCTCATCTACCATTTAAAATGGAGGATCCTTCGACCAGATGGGTGTTGTGTCTGGTGGGTTACTGGCCGACGGTTAATGTCGGGTTCTCATATGTGTATAATAATTATATTCAATCGCCCGAATAACTTTAATGCTGACCTAGGATTCTTCAGTTTAGTTTGTATGTCGCGATATAGATGTCGTTACATCATAAATATAAGGTTAAATGTACATAGAAGAGGTACTTAGAAGCTAAAAACACCACCAAGTACCTCCACAATACCTACCGCAATTTTCCCGTTTTATTTTCTACCACCTGTATCCCGCGGTTTCACCAGCTCCTTAGGGTCGTGGCGTAATGTTTAATCTTTCTAAAGAATTTTAAAATATATTTTTAAATATGACTGGTGGTAACCGATCAAAAAAGAAAAACAATGTTACAAGACAAGTGACTAATGTCCCTTTGGAGCAATCAAGCGGGTAAGTAATAGTAATAGTAATAATCGCTCATCGTAATAATAATAATAATCTAGCCTCAACCCAAGCTAAGCAGAGCTGGTGTTATTGGTACTAGATGACTGATATACTTAATACAATACATTACATGGATAGATATTTTTTATTAAACATAGCGAATACCCAGAACACCCGGAACAAATCTTTGTAGATCGTACAAACATTTGCCCCAAGGCGGGAATCGAAACTTCGTGGGTCGCAGGCGGACCTTCGCCCACCGCGCCACATCGGTCGTCAAGTAGTAGTAGGCTTTAACATAGGTATTAGTGTATAGATTTTACAACTTAACTTTTACCTACCCGCAATTTGTACAACTTTCTTCTTTTTAAACTAGGTTATTGCTAAAATAACCCGCGTTCATGAAGGGTTGCTACCCTGCTGCTGCATAATATTCCCATTTTTGCTAAATTTCTGTTCAAACCCGGCCACTGAGATTGTTGAACACCCGACTGTTGAATCTTTGACTGAAGGAATAAAATCCTAATTAGCTCAGCCGCTTCAATGTCAGAAATACTTGGAAACCAAGACTTAATACTCCTAGAAGATTATTTTCTTTAGCGAACATGAAATTCTTAAACAGCGAAGAGAATTTCCTGAATGCAAAGAGAATTTAATATTGCTTGCATTTGCAATTATGTAAGCAACGATAAGTAATTATGTATAAAGTTGCTGTCACATATATACTTCAGTGACAGTGCAGTAAGTTAACGGCATCACGCCTGTAATCTTTGACGACACGGTTGGCGCGGTGGTTGAGCCATCGGCTGCTGCGCCGCGTGTTGTGGGTTCGATCCCCACACGGAACAAATATTTGTATGGCCTACAGGTAGTTGTTTCGGGTCTGGCTGTTTGTGTATGTAAGTTTAAATGTTTGTAAACGCACCCACGATACAGAAGAAATTCCTAGTGTGGGGCAACGTTTTAATTAAAAAAAAAAAAAAAAAATCGACGAAGGATTAGGCTGAGTTTAGTGCAGTACACCGAAATTTCACCAATTATTTTTAAAACCCATATGGTACATGACGCGAGCATACTTCCACCAACTGGACATAAATCCAAACCCCGGACTGCTTCAGAAGAAATCCAGATGGAAAGCCCATTAGCACTTGTCCCTTGACTTGGTAATCGAACCTGGGACGTCGTGCTCAGTGACGGATTAACCCTTAATCAAATTAAGCAATTGCCCAGGGCATCACGTCTGGGGAGAGGGGGCTTGGACACCAGAAGAAGCACAAAACAATCCGTCCTTGGGGAATCACATCTCACTCTCACGACACCAAAAATAACACCAAAAAGACCACATTGAACCAGATGAACACAATATCGAGGAAAACTGGATGTAAATTGTGGTCCACGTTCTCAGTTCACCTGTGTGGGCCATAGAAAAACTTTGATTTGTATTTAAGACTGTTTAGCACTATACTTGATTTTCCCTTGGAATTTTATTAATCATACATAACATAATATAAGATCACGCCCGTATTCTCCGAAGTGTTGAGCAGAGGTGCATCTATTGCCAGATACCCACATTTTGCCAGATATGTATTAACATATCTGGCAAAATGTGGGTATCTGGCAGAATAGTGCCATGTAATAGGGGGCGAGCCCATTACCATCAACCGGGCACAATTCCAGACTCAATAATATAATATTATAGTTATTTGTATTTCCATGTAAATTGAGTGTGTATATATTCAACGCAATGTAAATTGTTTTATGAATATGTCGGCGCACATTACAATGGCATTGTCAAGAGTGACAGGTTGTCAACGTCACTCTAGCGAAGCGTCGATGGTAGCGGGGCGGCCATCTTAGGATTCTCTCTTAGGTCTTGTAAAGCGGTCGCCAGCGCACCATGTTTTCGACAAATGTGACAAAAAGTGATTAGTGTTAATCAGAATATTAGCCTGATTACCTTTTAAGCAAATGTAGAATTATGGAAGTAAAATCGTTAAAGTGTCGATGACGTTTAATTTAAGTTACCGTGTTTGGACTACCTCCATACATACGTTGCAAGATGGATTCTGATGAAGGCTGAGCTTACAATAAATATAATATAGTTTGAATGTGGAAGACAAGGATTTATGTGATAAAACAACGTTGCGGATTAAAAGAAGATGTTGGAAGAAAAAAATAAAAGAGGTCCCGTAGATGGTTTGGTTATTTTAAGATGATGAGCCAAAGGTGACTTACAAAAGGTATACGGCAGGTGTGAGTGGGAACGCCAGGAGGGACGCCCTAGAAGTACTTTTACTGACCTTCTGACTGATCAGGTGCATGGTCTTCACAACCGTCATGCGTGTATGATCAGATGAATGTAAACGAAGTCAAAGGAGTATTTTAGGATCGTAGCAGGTGGCGTTCTGTAGTTTCTGCCTAGTCCCATGGAAAAAAGGCGTGAGTTTATGAATGTACGAAGGTATGTATATGCATTTGTTTCGCTGCACATTACAAAACGCAACTATGTTCAACACTTATTATTACAGCATAGATTATTTGTATATGAACCAACTCCCATTAATTGTTGTGCAAACATAACCCTACCAAATCTAGGAGCTTTAACTCTTCACCCGCTATGTTCGTGGTTTCTTTGCCGACTAATTAAAAGGCGGTGGTTACGCAAATTACCAGCATTATGGTTTCATCAGGCCATTATTACTTCCGGCTTAATGGCTTGCCTTCGGGAAAGTGGAACAATTATATTTTATGTGGGTGTCGTATGAGTGGGGCAGTTTAGGGTTATGATATGTTTGGCAATTGCAGGCAGTTGCGGCTGTGTTGTTGGTTGTAATGATATAGGCACCTCGTAATATGTACTACCAGCCTTTTAGTCTCACTGCAGGGTTAAAGCTTCTCCTTAATAATCGAGAAGGTTTCAACAATTTCAATCTGATATTAATGATATGTTCATGTTTCCTCACAATATCTTTCTTCACCGATGTCAGTAATAACGAAGATAAACTTAGAAAGTACCTACATATGAATTACAAAAGTTACATTTATACTTGCCCGAATTTATATTCAAGAGGCGATGCCTGAATCAAGGGGCTAATGAGACCTCATAATGTATCACAATAATAAACTTGATTACACCCATCGATTACTGACAGTCTAGCATTTAAAAATGTGTTCAGATCGGCATTGGGAAAATTACCTATAATATATCATTTATAATTTTTTTTAACGTTGCCCCACACTAGGAATTTCTCCTGTGTCGTGGGTGCGTTTACAAACATTTAAACTCACATACAAAAACAGCCAGACCCGGAACAACTACCTGTAGGTCATACAAATATTTGTTCCGTGCGGGGATCGAACCCACAACACGCGGCGCAGCAGCCACTCAACCACTGCGCCAACCGTGTCGTCGTATATGCAAGTATTACATACATACATACTTATACTCACGTGTATTCGGCAGAAACTACAAAACGCTAGCTACTACGACCCATGCACACTCCTTTTGCTTCGTTTACGTTCATTCATCTTTTATTATTTATTACTATTGTAAATTAAGCAAGTTTTATCCAAAAAGAAAATGCTTTAAATAAATAGAACGACAACATCAAAATCTAACTTCGGCTTCTTAACACCAAGATTAGATTTAGTTCGGTAAGAGCAACCAATTGCCAATTTTACAACTGGTCCACAAAAACCACTACCGAATTGCTGACAAACAATAAGGCCGCTAGAAGAGGCCGGTCCTTTATTATAAGCATTATGAGGACATAACGTTACGGCCCTTGAGTTAATGGCGACACATATACGATCGACACTACACACCACCGTATTTTTCTGTTCGTGGCCCTTATTTTGTTGGCCTTACCCGTACCTTTAATAAATAAAAAAATAAGTAATGACAGTTTTGCAACATACTTATTAGAATTGATGACACGGTTGGCGAAGAGGCTGAGCGATTGGCTGCTGCACTGCGTGTCGGGGGTTCGATCCCCGCAAGGATCAAATATTTATATGACGTTCAGGTTGTTGTTCTGGGTCTGGCCAGTTTGTGTTTGTAAGTTTAAAAATAAAAGGTTTTAATGAGTCTCTTCAGGTATATATTTTAATTAATTTCATGCAAGAAAGAGATTGATATAGACAGATAACACAGACGATTTTCTTTCTTTCTTCACTTGGGGTAAATAATAAAGTTACAAAGTACCTATAAACTCAAAAAGTTACATTGGTACTTGCCCGAATTTGAACCCACAACCTCGTGCACGAAAGGCAACTAGCAACTATTTGTACTAAAAGCTCCACAAGAACGAAATTCTACTTGTTTGTATGTAACAGTACACGTTTGAGCACAAATACATTAAACATGGAACGTTTTACAAGAAAAACATTGCCTTAAAACATTAACAATCCATAAATCTGTTTATCCTAGCAATTCTCCTAGTGCTACCACAAAGATTTATTTATTCTATACGAGTAACAAATGAACGATTTATCTCCTAGATTACAATAATGGCTGCCACAAATGGTGCAAACAAAATAAATGTATCTTTTTCAGTCAAATAGCGTTGAAGGTGAGGATTTTGAATTTGTGAAATTAATTTATAACCGTGAGAACGTTTATTGCGAGTTAGTCGTATTTATAGCTAATTGATTCGTACCCGAAACGGGAGTACCTTCTTCTTAGCGTGTCGATGCCAATCTAGTATATAGAGAGGCGGCCCAGAAATCAGCGACGAGTTTGACGCCATCGGTAGCGTCCAGCAAATCCTGCAGGCGAGTAGGTCTCAGGATACGCAGGACGTTATCTCACGGAGAGTACCTGCTTTCCCGAAGCACTTTGCCCTGTATGCAATACTGGGCCGTTGAGAAGCACATGAGCTGGTGTGCCGCCCTCTTTCATGCAGAGCCTGCATAATGCTCTGTCTGTAACTTCTGACAAAAAGGTGTTTGTTAAATCACCCTGACTGACTTTTCCATTTTTCACAGTGAAATCGTCTTAATATATTAATTTAATTCCATAGTATTTATAAGTTGTTAAACAAGAGATTACCTCTTACTTTTATAATCATCAAGGAGGTACCATCAAACAGATATATATTTTATATTTTTTGGAAAAATCTTGGATCGAGCAGTGTTATTGGAGTTTTCCATCTGGAATTTCTCAGTAGCAGCTGGTAGTCTGAAGTTGTGCCTGGTACATGGCAGTAAACTCGCCCTCTATTACATGGGACTAAAACATAAAAGACTAAATATAGGTGTACCAGTACCAGTACTAGCAGCCTATTACTGTCCCACTGCAGGGCAAAGGCCTCTTCTCATACAGAGAAGGCACGAGCATTTATCAGGCTTGGCGATTTCAGACATATTAATTATATATAAGTCCAGGTTTCCTCATGATGTTTTCCTTCACCGATGTCAGTGATGTCCAAGATAAACTTAGAAAGTACATATGAATTGAAAAACTCACATTGGTACTTGCCCAGGTTTGAACCCACAACCTCGTGCACAAGAGGTGAGGCCTAAACCACTGGGCCATCATAACATTCATAGGTGTACTATAGTTTTAATCACTGTAATCTAATCTTCCTATGTATGTACGAGTACATTGTACATGGACGAGAAACTGTGTCCGCTATCATATTTCGAGTGTTCGAAATACCAGGAATCAGGAGACCAATCCCGCTGGCGGCATCTATAAGCCACTTAATGGCTAGTCGGTCTTATCGCATAGCAAGTTACAAATGTGACTATTTGAAACTTGAGGTCCACGAAATCTGAGACCTGTGCAGTACGCGTCAAGTCCATTGTAACTAGAGAATTAATAAATAAAATAGGCACACCTCTGCCCAACACTTTCGGGGATATAAACGCGGTGTTATGTTCAACCCCCCATTTCGACTCTTATTACAATGAAAATAACAACATTTTTCATTTATTTTAATTGCTAGGTACTTAAATACGAGCATCCCGTTGATGCGGAAAAGCATTGTGTGTAACTATTTCAAATAACAAGTCATTTTTCAAATTCCAAACTACCTATTGCAAGAAGAAAATTCACGTACA
The DNA here is from genome assembly GCA_905147745.2 of Phlogophora meticulosa. NCBI lineage: Eukaryota > Metazoa > Arthropoda > Insecta > Lepidoptera > Noctuidae > Phlogophora > Phlogophora meticulosa. Next base: position 16,368,549 of record LR990524.1, read on the forward strand.
AATGAGCAAAACAGTCGTGATCCTTCTGCCCTTATCCCAATTTATAAGAGATCAGCGCAGCATGTCTTCTTATTCCATAGATTTATATTTGCCGTGATCTCAATAGTCACCTACTTTTTAGCAAATCACACCATCCATACGAACCTAACTCTATCAATCCCTTATAATAACCGATGTGCAAACATAATCTAACGTTGGCCAAAAAAATATAAAAATAATATTTTTTCATCATCAATCACTTGTCGCGGCCAGGTTACCACCTCCGATTGTGAACTCCTCGGTGGGTGGAAACTCCAGTCATTTCTCAAAATGACAGACTTTTCACGTATAAATCTATGTCACGGGCATGCTGCACAGAAATGTTGGCTTCAACTTGCCCAATATTAGTTTAAAACTTCCTAGATTTAGTTTGGAAATGTGAGACCGCACTTTTTGTTAAATTGGATTGTGTAAGATTTGAGAGCAGGACATTATCAAGCATTTTTATTTAAAGTCAAGTTTGTCGAAGATGATTCGTATCTTTGATGGCTTTTAACACAAAAAGGCGACACAAACTGGGAAGACAACAGATTAAAAACATTTACATAGACTAGACTTTACATATCCAAAAGTTGCTGTTGTTAGACCACCGTGAACCGATAACTAAACAAACTCTATTTCTATCTAAAGGCTATTTCATAAATATTATTACCTAAAAATAATTTTATTTTAATGCCTTCATTATAAATAAATTCCACCCGAATAATGACCCCGCTTGTTCATTCGATATAGCTAACGATTCGTGCGATATAAATCAATTTGAAATATAACATCCAAATGGGATTTCCCGATGGCGTACTTAAGGGTAAATCAATAATCTGGCAACACTCACTGATTTATATTTGGTAGGCTTTTTACCTATACGCGGTAAAAAGGAGTCGTGGTATGAATACAGTTATTTATGACATCGGAGTTCATTCAATGTCGTTCACTCGATGAAAAACTGCTTAGCCATTATTTTGGAACTAATGTTTGTATGAAATGTTTCTTGACAGGTGAAAGTTTTTCACAGTTATAAATCTATGAAAAATTTCACCTGGCAGGAAACCACACAGCCCAACACGTTCGAAATATTGATTCCGCATGAGTTGTACCGGTGTGTGGTTTCAGCTAGGAATACCTACATACGATAATATTTATTTATTTTAAATAAGAGGGCCGAAGCCAGTTACACTGTTTAAACATATAATTTATTTAACACAATCATGCATTCTTCATACAAAATTTTTAACATTCCGACAATATCACCTTCCATTAATTTGCAAACATATCAAAATCTGTATTTGAGTTCAGGAGAGCGTTAATAGCAGCTAATGTCCGAGGAATAGGTGACTTGGAGTGTGCAACATTACGGCAAGTTCGCACGGCCAGTAAGCGGTGTTTCCTGTTATGACAGTAATTGTCTGGGACAAATAGCTTGCAGGCTTCATTACGCAGATCAGGTAAATAAATAAATAAATATTGCTGGACAATCCACACAGCATCATCTAGCCCCAAGCTAAGCAGAGCTTGTGTTATGGGTACTAGATGACTGATATACTTAATACAATACATTACATAGATAGATATTTTTTATTATACATAGCAAATACCCAGAACACCCGGAACAAATATTTGTAGATCGTACAAACATTTGTCCCAAGGCGGGAATCGAACCCGCAACCTCTTGCGTTGCAGGCGGACCTTCGCCCACCGCGCCACATCGGTCGTCGTTGCATCAATAATCCCCCTGGGTGTTTTAAATAAATACTCAGATCATTTGATCGCGCGACCGTCTTATTTCTAGAGAATTGAAATCTAAGCAACCCAACAGGAATATATATATATATATATATAAATCAAAAATTCATTTATTCAAATTAGGCTAAGAATCAGCACTTTTTGAATGACCTAAATTACATAAGATAGTCCCCCAAAACGCACACCCTTCACCACTTTCTAGTGTATCTCCAACTTTGTTTGATTCGTGACGTCATCATCTGCCTATCCCTTTCCAACTATGTTGGAGACTTCCTAGCTTCTAGTCTAGTCGGATGCAACTGAGTAACAGTATTTTACATGGAGCAACTGCTTATCTGACCGGATAAGCAGTCACTCCATTTAAATACTGTTGTGGTAAACATTTGTTGTATAGGTACCCACAACCCAGTCACTGGGTAGCAGCGATACCCCGTGGCAAGACTGTCGTCTGACATTGGGACTACCCGCAATGACAGCCAAAGACGTACGAATAAAAGCCGGGACCAACTGCTTAAAGTGCGTTCCGAGGCACGGAGGGCGCCAGCATTGAATGGATGGTCGGTTAGTGTTGCATAACATTAAGGATTTTATTTGGAACAACCAACAATAACACAGTAAATAAAACAAAAAATAATTGACAGTCACGGGACGAACATTGAAAATGATCAACCAATTTCTCGGTAGCAGCTTGGAGTCTGGAGTTAGGCCCGCTTGATGGCAATAGACTTACCCCCTTTTACATGGGACTTAAACATAGCTGGTGAAATGTGGGTGTACTATACGTACGCCTCTGCCGAACACTTCCGGGATTACAGGCGTGATGTTATGTGTAAATGGACTGATATCGAACCGGTATTCGCTAGCTAATAGCTATTATAACAACTTTACCGATAATTGGTAAGCGGTCATGACCCAGTGGTTAAGATTTTGTCTCTGGTGCGCCATGTGGTAGGTTCAAATCCGGGCAAGTACCTACGTGACTTCTATAATTTATATGTGCTGAGAACTCATATGTATCATCTTTAGTAATAGGCTGGTATTATAGAACTATAGAGACTGATGTCAAACGGATCCGTTACGTATTGTATTAAGTATATCAGTCCTCTAGTACCCATAACACAAGCTCTGCTTAGCTTGGGGCTAGATGATGCTGTGTGTATTGTCAAGCATTATTTATTTATTTATTTATTTATTTATATTATAACAACTTTACCGGTAGTTATTTTTATGCTTTTCATTTATTGTCTACAAATATTAAGCAAACCGATACGAATATCAACCAGCGCTTTGCTGAGTTCAAATTTAACCAGTCTGAAAAAACCGAAGCCTTAAACACTTTTATCACAGCACTCGGATCGTGCCAAAGCGATCCAAATATCCTAACACTCCTTCAAATCCGCATTGAAAAAAGCTATACCGTTCGGTCCGCACCGTGTACGTATAAAAGCGTCGCACGGCTAAAAGCGATCTGATAGGTATTGGTGTGAGAGCGACACGGAATCTAATCTCAGGATGGTATGTGACGTCAGGATCAAACGCGCGCTGCAACGGTCATCAAGGCAACCGACTTTGAAAATCGAATTGAAAGTTGTGTTTTTCATTCAGCCAGCATTGCTGTTGTTTGGAACGCTAGGGATATAAACGTGTATTAAAAAGAAATGTCTCTGTCAATAAACCAGCATAAAAACTTTTTAATAAATTTGTTTGATCTATCCAGAAAGTCAGAACTGTTTGGCTAAAGAATGAAATAGGCTAGAAAAAGTAGTTGCAGGGAAATTAGGTTTTTGGCCTGCACACATCACCCCCATCACGGGGAATACTCCCCGTTGGGTTAGGCAGAGTTGTACCTATAGTACACCCACATTGCGGCAGTCATGTTTAAGTTTAGTGGTAGCGAGTAAGCCTGACGGACGGCAACCACGCGACCACGGATTGCAACAGGAATTCCAGATAGAAAAACCCAATAACACTGCCCGTTCTGGCAATCAAACCCAGCATTTCATGCTCACAGTAGCGCTAAACACAGTAGTATACAAAAAACTTTAAATTAACTTATTCGACTCGACCAAAATGGCTGATATTTTTTGTTGTTTGCATTGTGAGAAGAAATGTTTTTTGGAAAGCCCACCGGAAACGTCAGGGATTTGGATGGTAATATTGAATGAAGATTTCAATAAAAAAAAAAACATGTGTGGAATTCACACGTGGTAGAAGTGAATCCTTCAAAATTTTGGCTTCAAGATAATGAGACGAATGTAATATTTTAGGAAGAGGATAATTGTAGGTTTTAGTAATAATCATAGTGATACAAAGTTTGATAATTATTATTTTTTTAAATTTACGACATAAGAAACACTGTATAATGCTTCCCATCTCATTTTGTCCCACGTTAAAACTTATGAATTTATGTGTCTGTCTATTCTTACTGTCGCTTTTTCGTTTCATAAAATTTCAAATCACAACGATGCTAAAGAAGTTTTCACTTCAAAAACTTGCGCCCGTGCGAAACCGGGGCTGATCGCTATTGAAAAAAAAGACTGTGACTAAGTTACTTTCACTTGGTAGCTTTAATAGTGAGCACTTTGAGCTGACGATTCTTAGTGTACAAAGTCAATACAGTTTCGTAAAACTAAAAGATTCATTCACAAACTAGTTTCATCAGAAAGTGAAAATGTCTTTCTCAGCCAACAGATAGAATAATCATGTTCTGATTCTCTTCCGTAAAAGTACTTATATTATGTTTTAAAAATACTTCCTTAGAACGGAGAAAGCTAGGAAGTTGAGAGTTGTATTGACACAATTTGATGGGTAAAACGTTTTAGTAAGTTTTTGAAGAGACTCCAAAAAATAACTTTGTTGAGAAATGAGAAACATTTTCGCTTCAGAACTGAAAAGAAATAAAAATGCTCGCTGAAAGCAAGAACATTTTGGAAAGATGAAAGGTCTACAAGTAGGACATTTACTGTACATAGATATACGAAGTTCGATTCTCCGGTGATTAACCTAATTCCTTTTAATTATCAAGACAGTAGAAATTACAAATCTCGCATATTTACTTTTTATTTGTAGTATTATTGTATTGTTTTGTTTGATTGCGCGTATTTTGAGTACGGGTGGGACAATAACTTATTCGATACACCCCGGCTCCTCACGAATTTGCAGTACCTATTAACAATTCTGTGATAGTATTTTGACTTTTTGTATATGTTATGTACTGCCTCGTTGGTATAGTGGTTGCAAACGATACTGATAAGCTTGAGGGTTAGAATTCGATTCCGGGCTCGGGCAGTGATTGGGTTTATTCATCTGAAAATTTTCAGTAGCAACCCGGAGACTGGATTTGTGTCCAGATCAGGTAATAGGCTCGCCCCGATTACATGGGACTTAAACATGTAGTATGTGTACTATAGATACACATTTGTTTAACCCTTTGGGTAATGCAGGCGTGATGGTATGTTACATTATAGACGGATTACAGTCAGCACACAATCTGTGAGATACTAAGAAAATAATAGGTGTTCAAGTCACGTTCGATTTATTAGTTAAGAAACCAAATATTATTTTAGGTAAACTTGTTATTTTAGGTGAAACATTTGCCTTATAATCTGGGCCCGTTGTTTTAGGCACGACGAGGATGAATATCAAATGTATGTAAATACATCCTTTAAAATCTGGTTTTATTCGTTGGAAATAAGTAATAAAAGTTAGTTTGACCCCGTGATAAACTGTGTAGTTTTACACAAACTATAATAAACTGTTTAGTTTTAATAATTTTAATAGTATTCTAAATTAAAACCATGTAAAAGATTCAATCGACCAAGACGACCGATGTGGTGCAGCGGGCGAAGATCCACCTGCGATGCAGGAGGTTGCGGGCTCGATTCCCGCCTTGGGACAAATGTTTGTACGACCTACAAAAATTTGTTCCGGGTGTTCTGGGTATTTGCTATGAATAATAAAAAATATATATCAATGTAATGTATTGTATTAAGTATATCAGTCATCTTAGTACCCATAACACAACCTCTGCTTAGCTAGATGATGCTGTGTGGATTGTCCAGCATTATATAATATTTATTTATTTATTTAATTAGATCAGCAGTCCAGGCCTATTCTATTGGTACTGTGGGTTTGTGGTTATTAAGAGCTGTTGCCTAGTCTGACCCGTTCAATTTGAATTTCGAGTTATAGTTTCTCGCCTAAATACTTTTTGATCTCAGTGTTGATCTGTCTAATATACGTCTCATATACAGGGTGTAAGGGACATCGACTCGATCAGATACTGACATTCCTACATTTTGGACAATATTTAAGACTTTGACTGTCGCCAAAATACTTTTTTTAAGTACGAGGAATTGGTGGTCTGTTACCAAACCAGTGGTATTGATATGAATTATCTTGATGTCTAAGCTCTTAGAAGACTATACATAAAACCAGCCTGTTACTATTCCACTGCAGCTTCTTGTCATAGACAACAAGTGTAAATCACCACGCCAGCCCAAGGTTCGTTGGTGATTTCAGATATATTTTATTATAAGACCAGATCACTATGTTTTCACTCACCGATGTCAGTTAAATATACGATACATTCAAAAGTACACACAATTTGAAATTGCCCGGATTTGAACCTACAATCTCATGCATAATATGTGTGGCTTTGAGACCACAGGACAATCACGACAATTCACGATGGTGGTACCTAAGATTATTTTTGTTCTACAAGCCCGCCACACTATTCCGAAACAAATAGTGCTATGGAAAAATGAGTGGATGGAAAAATAACAAAAATCAATATCAGAATAGAATACTCTTTATTGTACCCAACAAAAACTAGATCCTACTTTCCTACCTCCCTATTAGTATCCTTGTTAAGATGTTTACAAAAGTGCTAATATTGATATTTTTTAAGCGGACGTAGAGTAACATGAAACAGAAATATCGGAACATTTCTTTACCTTAGGTAAAACATTATCAGCGTAAGCATTACAAACATTTCATTCGAGTTCCATTGGTCGTCCAGAAAAAGCTTGTTACACGAAAATTTCAACTTTACGACTTAGTTTATAGGAGCATATATTTTATATTTTACGTTCACCTGGTGCAATAAAAAGGGGACCGGAACTGAAGGAAATCGTCGCAAACCGACAACCGACACTCGTTTTGTGAAATGTTTACTTTTTTGTTTGTTTTGATAAGGTCCGGGTGCGGCGAGAGGTTGCTTCGTTTGTGTCAAAGCCTGCAACTTCTCTGTTAGTTTCGTTCTGCCATATTATAAAATTGACGCAGCAGTCCATTGCAGGAATGAGTTGTAAAATATTCACTCACTTTATTGAGCGCAAATAATCGAAATATCTAAGTTACACTGTTTTCACCAGAGTCGAGACTAATTATGAAATTTCTTACTCGTTATTCTCCATACAGAACTGCCTTATGAAGGGGCAGCTAGAATGTTTTTTTATTTTACTTCACACACATATTTGATATCCAAAAATCGGTTGTATGGAATGAGGACCATGTTGTGAGGAAAGTTTTGAGTATGAATGTGCGGGGTCACAAGAGTAGAGGGAGACCAAAGAAAAAGATGGATGGATTGTGTGAAAGATGATATGGCTAGAAAAGAGGTGACTATTGATATGACGGCAAGTAGAGATGTATGGAAGAAAAAAACATGCTGCGCCGACACCAAATAAATTGGGATAAGGGCAGGAGGATGATGATATTTGATATCCAAAAGTTTTTATTTATCGTCTAATTAAATCATTTTTCTTTGGCTTTCACACCCGGACTACCTACATATATTTTCTCTTTCTCTATCAATTCCATCCAAAGGTTGTCTGTAGATCGCTTTTTCAGTGATAAGGTCGCTCATTGCCGCACCCTTTGTTATTCTTAGAAGTTATAATTTGTATCTTTTTTTTCAATATTGCAGTAATCTACCCATTCGGTGATCAAAAATCTATGCCAGAATTATTTGAAATGCTCGTTTATAGTCTAATACTAATTGAACATAGTATTTAAAGGAAGCATAAACGATAAATACTAAACAAAATTAAGAACTTGCAATAATCCTTTAAAACATAAATATTTATAGTCATCATCATCATCATCATCAGGCTATACTAGTCCACTGCTGGACATAGCCCTCTCCTAATGAGCGCCATAGCGCCCTGTCTTCAGCTAGCCGCATCCAGCATCTGCCTGCAGTCTTTCGCAGATCGTCATCCCACCTGGTCAGAGGGTGTCCTACACTACGTTTGCCGAGTCGCGGTCTCCACTCAAGAACACGTTTACCCCAGCGGTTGTCGGTTCTTCGCGAGATATGGCCAGCCCACTGCCACTTCAACTTGCTAATTCTTTGAGCTCAGCGAGCTATGGAGAGAGCTATGCTCGGAGTTTCTCTGAAGGATAGGATTTGAAACGAAGACATCCGACAGAGAACCAAAGTCACCGACATAGCTCAAAGAAATATTTATAGTATTATTTATATATGTACACTGTACAGTCACGAGCATAAATACCTTACGCAAGATTCAAAAGCCACCTTCTCCTAAAGTATGAAAATAAATTTGTAATAGTTTTCACGAAACCATATTACTATGAAATTGACTTTTTCCCAGAAATGCAATCGTTATTTCAAGAGAAAATCTCTTGTGAAATTTGCGTAACTATCCGGTAGATTGATTGCTGATAATTACACATACATAAACATAACACCACTCCTGTGTTCCACGAAGGGTTGCGTAAAGGAGTACCTAAAGTAAACCTACATTTCACCGATAAAAGAGTTTGGACGACTCTTCACGTCACCAGAGGGCTGGCCTTTTTTTTGGCCAAAGAATCAGCATTGCCAGTCAACGTGGCAATGCTGCCAACCTTCTGGGCACTTTTCCCGTTGACAGCGATGCGGATGAATTTTTCGATGCCCTGTGATTATTTATTTTATTTTATTTATTTATTTTAATAATAGTATCGTTTTAAAGTTTTGACGACCGATGTGGCGCGGCGGGCGAAGGTCCGCCTGCGAAGCAGGAGTTTGCGGGTTCGATTCCCGCCTTGAGACAAACGATTTGTACGATCTACAAACATTCGTTCCGGGTGTTCTGGGTATTTGCTATGTATAATAAACAATATCTATGTAATGTATTGTATTAAGTATATCAGTCATCTAGTACCCATAACACAAGCTCTGCTTAGCTTGGGGCTAGAAGATGCTGTGTGGATTGTCCAGCATTATTTATTTATTTATTTATAAAGAAATAATTAGGTAACTATGTGAAGTTTTAAAGTTAGCTGAAAATCGGGCATTTTGATTATACTCGTACTAAAAAAATCGCCCCTCCAGATTATTGAATCGAAAAACCGTGAACTCATCTCATTAATATTAACAGACACAGAACCTCATGTACCGAACATTCAGGCTCTTCATTAAGAATGAACTTAGTGAAAAGTGAGGGATTCCAAAAGTACCTAAAGTCAAAGTTAAGTTAAAATAAGTGAGTTTTGAGTTGGTGAGGGGGTCGCTTTTAGATGCTTTTTGAGTTAGAAGCGGAAGCGACGGCCAACTGCCAATTTCAATAACAAATCTCAATCCTAATCGCTTCTGATTCGAACGAATCGATCTCAAGGTTAAATACTCGGTTATCGAATGATTACAAAAAAAAAAACAATCCCTAGATTTGGATTGAGATATGTTATTGAAATTGACAGTTACTGTCACATTTTACCTAAAGCCCATATATAGTCTGCCCATATGTAGTTGTTATGTGACGCAGAAAATTTACATTATTTTTTAATAATATTGCTCGCACGGTTCAATATGATATTAGGAATAGTTAAAGTTTATATGGCGAAGCTGTACAAAAAGCTAAAACGGTCAAAACCACTGGAAGACCACAAGGTACTAGTTATTCAAAAATGTTGTTAGACAAAACACTTAACGTAGGTCAGTACCTACGTTAAGTCATTCAGTAATGACATACAAAAAATACGTAACATCACGCATGTATTATAGCCCTTTGCAGACTTTGCCCTGTATTGATAGACTCACACGATGTCTCAATATGTTTGTTATGTTTGTTAGGAATGTATGGTAAACCATGAGCTCTGAGTTTGCTTCATCATTCCATCGCAGGGTTCAGTTATAAACAGCCAGTGTTACTTATTTAAAAAAAGAAAACTTTACAGTGCCGTGTGGAAATTGCCTGAAAACATCTGCTGGCAGGAATAAATATAATTTCATTTCATTTTATTACGTACCTATTAACGCCATTTCTTTTGAGCTTGCACATATCGCGTTCGACATCGAGTTCTCCTAACAGTAGAATCTGTTTTCACAACGAACACCAACTTAAATTAGAAAGCTTAACCCGACTGTGAATCTTACATCCAAGCAAAATTGGCAGTTAATGTGTTTTACTTTGAACGCGTTGTTGATTTCACCAGAGTGCAAGGAATACGGAATGGGACTTAAAAAGGATTTAATTTTGAGCTGACTGATGGTAATCCGGATGAAGGGGAAGTACGGAGGCGTAAAGTGAGATAGCAGTGGGATAATGCAGTCTTGGTAGTTGATTTACTGAATAATAATAGCCGCAAAGCGAAAGATGAAGGCAAGGGAGGAGATGGGAAGATGAGATAAAATTAACTGCCGGTCACAACTGGAGAACAGTTACTAGATATAGACAGCAAATAAAGATGTTTGGAGGCATTTGCCAAGACGCCTCTGAACTGAGAGACATTCTATAAACATTACAAGAATTTATGCAATAATCGAAAATGTTCAAGATATAAGGCTCATTCATTGCTTCATAGATTAAACAGATAAAATAAATAAATTATGCTGCACAAACCACACAGCATCATCTAGCCCCAAGCTAAGCAGAGCTTGTGTTATGAGTACTAGATGACTGATATATATTTTTATTATACATAGCAAATACCCAGAACACCCGGAACAAATCTTTGTAGATCGTACAAACATTTGTCCCAGGGTGGGAATCGAACCCCCAACCTCCTGAGTCGCAGGCGCACCTTCACCCGCCTCTGAATACAAAAAAACTCGGTTGGCAAAAAATGAATGAAACCAAAGTCACCGACTTCCGGAAGTAACTTAAAGTAATTTTAAAACTTTTAATTTTTTTAACTAATTTAAAGTAGTTTTTTTGGGAGTCGGTTCATTTTTTTTGTTCAAATTCGAATGTATTATTCAGTGATGAGCGCATTCGCAAAAACAATATCTTCAGCGTTTTTATATTAAGTACATATTAAATCTAACTTCAAAATGTGACGTTTGTCCTAAAATAAACATTGGGCTATTCCCAATACCAGCCAACCAAATAATTCATTGCTTTCAATTACTGTTCCGAGCAATCCAATTCCTAATTCAACCATTTGTTACATCAAACCGCTTAGTTTAAACTCAATATTCAAATGAGTCATGTGCAAGCCCAATCGTTTTCCAATGAAAACTAAATCGATTTCAAATTTTGTTCATGGAAACAATAATAACTGATCACATTATCAGATTCGGCAAACCCATTTTTCACGTGTAATCGTAATCTGAATTCAATTGAACATAAATTTATTCCGAAAAAGATTTCTCTGGAATACAAAAAGTAGATTAAATATTAATTCTATTCCCCTTCCCCTCGGACCTCTGCAGAGAGTAGACGTGCCCAAGCCTTAGTTACTTTTTAAATTAAATTAAAAGTCAAAATTCTTACAAATAATCAATTGCAAAAATTAGGAGTGCATAAATATCGAGGAGTTCTTTTCTAATTACTGCGAGCCGTGAGTACGTTCCACACGCACACACTTAATAACGCCACAGTAAAGTTCAGTAAACACGTGGTTGCGAGACGCACGTGTAAGGAAGACAGAAAGACGTCTGACATCAACGCGCAGAAAAGAGACAGCAGTAACTCCGCCAGCCTCGAACACAAACGGCGCGCTTACGCATCCTTTATATCAACACAAAGGTCTATGTAAACTGGACGGAAACTATAAAGCTTCGCCTTACTCGATAGCAGCAATCATAGCCTGACCCCTGTATTAGTTCATACATTTACTGCAAAAAATTGACCAGCGGCATTTCTGTAGGCCTGGTACTTGTATTTCGCACTCAGTACACCGCCACTATGCCACTAAATAGAACACCCCCCGTCTCTCCTTCCCCGCTGACGCTGACAGCAGCGCCTGGGAACGTGCGCAGCGCGACTTCTACGCTCTCCATGGCTACGAGTGACTCACCGCTGCAGCACTGCGAGTCGGAACCTAATCTTCATTCACTCGAGGTCAATGTCACGGAACGGAAGAAAAGAAAGTATAATGAAGAACCCTTAGATGTTACAGCACTGATTAAGGATATGTTCTCGACTTTCTCAAAAGAACAGGAAAAACGGTTTCAAGAATTAAAAACCAGTCTAGAAGTCATGTCGAGTAAATATGACGAGTTCTTGCTAAAAGTGTCCACTCTAGAGAAGGAAAGAAAAGAGGATAAAATCTTGATTAAAGAATTGGAGGAAAAACTGGAAGTGTCTGAGCGTAGGTCCCGTGGAGCAGGCATTGAAATTCGGAATATCCCTAAGCATAACGGCGAGACTAAAGAAAATCTTTGTAGCGATATTATGCAGCTCGGCAAGACTTTGAGTGTCAATATCGACTATTCAAATATTCGTGACGTTTATAGACTGAAATCGAAAGATGCATCTGATCCTGTTGTCGACTTAACTTCCGTTTTACTAAAAGACAAAATTCTCAAGTCTGTCAAAAACTTCAATAAAACACGAGCTAAGGGAGAAAAGTTAAATACAACACATTTAAACCACTCAAGCCAACCGAAACCTCTTTTTATAACTGAAACACTAACTCACAAGACTCAGAGATTGTACTTTCTGGCCAGGCAGTTTAAAAAAAGCCACGGATATGACTTCTGCTGGACCACTAACGGGCTAGTTTATCTCAAAAAATCCGAAGACTCATCTCACATACGCATTAATCAAGACTCGGATCTGGATAAGTTAAGAAATTCAATATGACTAATCCAAGTAGTAATTCTCAGTTTCAGTTTGTTATTGATTTGTTTTTTATTGCATGTTTTTTTCTCTTTTAGATTTGTAAGATATTGTTGTTTACACTTTATCACACTATACAGAAATTATCCACTACTTTTTATAACGCATGTTTTCTTCTCAGTTCAAACTACAAGTTACTTTTGTTTACATTTTGCCACATTACACAGACATTTCACACTACACCTTAAAGACAACACATTCATTTATAAATCTACACACTACTATACTCACAGTATTTGCTACAAATCATCTCACACACAAACTATACATCTTGATCTCCAATCACACGGGCACTTAAACACATTCGAACCTTTTACATCCACACTCATGAATGACAAGTTTACATCAGCACGATCACGTTATATAAATACACACATAAAAACAATTGTGCACGCAAGCCATACTACATCTTATAAGTATTATAGAGCGTTCCAAAAACAATTCTGTAACCACGACTACCATTTCTTGAAATATTTTCTATTGACCTCAAATTCAATGATTTAATTAACTTAACTGAAAATATCGATAAGCTGTCTGTATCGCAGTCGCATGAAACAAATATTGAAAACTGTCATAAATTAATTTCAGTACACCCAGATCACTTACTAATCTTCACGTTAAACATACGCAGCATAAACTGTAACGTAGCTGGGCTTGAAGTCCTACTAACAAGAATGAAGTTAAAATGTGATATAATTATTCTCACTGAATGCTGGCTCTCGAGTTCCTCTGTTACACCAATTTTCACAGGCTATTCTCATGTCGGGACTAAGATAAACCCCAAACAAAATGATGGTGTAGTAATTTACTATAAGGAAAACCTTAGCGTAACAATAGAGGAGCCCCATATGCAAGAATGTAACTGCCTGGTCGCAAAAATCGAAAATCGTATTGCGATACTTGCCTTCTATCGGTCCCCCTCTTACAAAAACATTGATCACTTTCTCTCATCCCTAGACTCACTTCTAAACACAGTGTCAACCTATAAACAGATCCTTGTAATAGGCGATATTAACATAGATATTAATCCTAGTAAAATAAACCTAAACGGGGAACGTTACCTGACTTTGGCGGCTTCTCATGGCCTCTTACCAGCTCACACTCTCATAACTCGATATGAAAGCAATTCTTGTCTAGACCATGCGTTAATAAAGACCAATTATCCAGTCACTACTCTTGTCCCACAAACAACCCTAACTGATCACTACCCTGTCTTGGTGAGTGTGACTGCTAAGAAAACGCGCCAATATGCAGTAACAACAATAACAAAAATTGACTACAAAAACCTTGAGCAGGATCTTAAAAAAATTAACTTTGATCCAATTTTTCACTTATCGAACCCAAACCTATCTTTAAACTATTTTACAAACTCTCTTCAACACGCTATTATAAACAACACTAAACTTATTACCTTATCTAAACGTCACCAAATCATTAAACCGTGGATGACACAGGGGTTGCTACGATGCGCCAGAAATAGAGATAACATGCATATGAAATCGAAGCTTGCACCAAACAATTATATTCTAAAAGTGACATACACGCGGTACAGAAATTTTTGCAATGCGTTGCTAAGAAAGGTTAAGATAGAGTATGAAAAAAACCAACTACAAAACGCACAACAAGATAATAAAAAACTGTGGAAAGCAATTAAAGAGATCACAAACACATCAAGAATAATTAACCATCCGAAAGAACTGCTAATGCTATCAACGTCTCCTGAAAGTTCATTGAATGAAGTAAATCGACACTTTATAAACGTAGGAAGTTCGCTAGCAAACAAAATACACCAACAAAACACGCATACGATAAACAACACTCAAACCAATACAGCCACACCTACCAATAATCCGCATTCATTTGCTCTCATAGACACAACTGAAGAGGAGGTAGAACGCCTCATCCTCAATTCAAAATTAGACAACGCTTGTGGTGGAGACAATATTAGTAATAAATTTTTGAAATCTTATAGAAACATCATCGTACCACCTCTTACAAAGATCTTAAATGACTGTCTGCAAAATGGAGTGTTCCCTGACGCTTTAAAAAAAGCAGAAGTTTGCCCAATCTATAAGAGTGGGGACAGAAATCGTATCAGTAACTACCGACCTATATCTATTCTACCAGCAATATCCAAAATACTAGAAAAACTTATAAACCTACGACTAGTTAAATATTTGGAAAATAATAAACTGCTTTCAGCTAACCAATTTGGTTTTCGTCAAGGAAAATCAACTGAGCAAGCCGTAAATAAACTTATTAACTTTGTTACTTCCAATTTAGATAACAAGAAAAAATGTCTTACTATTTTTCTAGATCTTGCAAAGGCATTTGATACGATTTCTGTTTCCCTTCTACTAGAGAAACTTGAAAGACTGGGAATCAGAGGTACACAGCTGAAACTTTTTACTAGTTACCTGAGTGAAAGGTCTCAGTGTGTTCGTGTGGGAAACTGTAAAAGTTCTCACCTTCAGGTTACACATGGGGTACCACAAGGTAGCATACTGGGACCTACCTTATTTATTGTGTACATAAATGATCTCACGAGTCTCGATCTCACCCATGGTGAAATCATATCTTTTGCAGACGATACTGCTCTCTCATTTGCTGCCGATACGTGGGAAGAGGCTTTTGGTGCTGCTCAGAAGGGCTTCGATATCGTGGGAAAGTGGCTTCAGAGTAATATCCTTACATTAAATGTGGACAAAACAAAGTACATCTGCTTTAGCATAAAAAATGTAACTGGAGATAGCATCATGGGAAGCATCATTTCGCACGAGTGCCACCATGGGAAAAATTGCAAGTGTACTTTACTGGAACGCGTGCACACAATAAAATATCTAGGAGTTAACATAGACGTTAATCTCAATTTTAAGGAGCACGTTAGGCTGCTATGCTGTAGACTCCGAAAACTCATTTATGTTTTTAAAAACTTGAGGCACATCGCTGAATTCAAGTTGTTAAAGCAGATATACTATTCTCTCTGTCAATCGCTTCTAACATATTGTCTATCATCTTGGGGAGGGACATCAAAAACCACTATTAAGTCTATCGAGGTCGCCCAGCGTGCAATACTGAAAGTCGCGACGTTCAAGCCAATCCGATTCTCTACAACAACACTATACCAAAATTGGGAGGTCATGACCGTAAGACAATTATACATACAAAGCGTTGTCCTATTACAACACAATAAACTACTATACAACCCACAAATACTCCATAAACGAAGAAAAGACTTAGTATGCGAAAGAACTATGCCGTTTAAAACTAAATTTAGTCAACGCTTTGCGCTCTTCATCGGTCCACTAATTTACAATAGGTTAAACAGAATCCTTAACATATACCCCTTAACAAAAATGCAATGCAAAAAGAAACTAACCGAACACCTCAAAAGACTTACCTATGAACAGACTGAACTTCTTCTACACATAGCATCATAATATAAAACAAATGAAACACAATATAACACACATACATCTCTCACACCAAACACACACACAACACCATATACATCCTCTTACACATCAGACACGTACATACTCATCTCACACAAATAAGAGGTCATGCAATCACTATACAACTTTATTCTATTTTCTCTTTTTATATAAACTCATACATATTTTTTTGTTTCCCTAATACTTAATTAAATTTTATTGTAAGTTTTTATTTCTACATGTACAAGACACAAATTTTAATGCTATCACGCTAACGGCTACTTTGAATGTATAATACTCGAGGGGGTTGGCGCTGATATCCGAAATACAGGCTCTGCCTAGTTCGGATACAGATGACTACACCATTTATACTAACCTAATTTAGCCTGTCACGAAAACTTGTATTCTATGCCTAAGTTTCTTTAAATAAACATTATTATTATTATTTCCTTTATTTTTTATTTATACATACAAATTATATTTTTAAATATTTCAGTGTAAAAAAATAAAAAAAACATTTAAAAATATAAAAAATAGTACCCCACCGGCATCGGGAACAGGGTCCAAGCTACCGGTGGTCAGGGCTCTTGAGAGAGGAACCTCCTTACAATGCGCGCCGTGTCCAAGAGTACTGCTTTCTGGATCAAACCCTTGATCCAACTGCCCAACGAGAGCCTCTTTAGGTGTTGATCAAGGCTCTTGGCTATTATGCCATTGGCCGTCACGACTATCGGCACAATGACTGCTGTATTCACATCCCACATGTCGACAACCTCGCGGGCCAGATCAAGATACTTCATCTGTTTTTCTTTCTCAGCCTTCACGAGGTTCTCGTCATGTGGAACCGTAATATCAATAATCATTGTGCGACGTTCTGATCTATCTATCACCACTATGTCAGGCTTATTGGCAACAATAGTCCTGTCAGTGATGATAGATCGATCCCAATATAATGTGATGCTGCCATTTTCAAGAACTGGGTCGGGCACATACTTATAGTACGGTACTTCTAAGTCCACAAGGTTATACTTCAGAGCAAGTTGCTGATGGATTATCCTGGCAACAAGGTTGTGTCTATGCAAATAGTCTCCGTTAGCTAGACGAGAACAACCAGAAATAATGTGACGGATTGATTCTCCGGGTCGGTGGCATGCCCGACAGATGTCAACCGTTCCGTCCTTCACAATGTATTTCCGGTAGTTATTCGTCATGATAACTTCATCCATAATCGCACAGACAAAACCTTCGGTTTCTCCGAAGAGGTCACCGAAGCGTAGCCAGGATATGGACGCTACCAAGTCTACATCAGGTCCATGTAGGACCCTATAAAAGCGCCCATGAAGCTCTTTACTCTTCCATATTTCCATGCGGTCAGCAGTATCTAATACTATAGGTTTGCGCCAGTTCTTGTTAGCTAAGGAGAGCGGAGTGAAGGTCTTATCCACTGCAACTACATCTCGATGCATCCCCACGTCGGCTTTCAGGAAGTATTCCCTGAGACTGCAAATCTCGCGGTTGTGCAGAGTCTTAGCGTTTAAGAAGCCTCGACCTCCGCACTTCCGCGGGATGTACAGTCTCATCACCGATGACCGTGGGTGATGCATACGATTTGCAGTTAACAATGTGCGGACCCTCCTATCCAGGGCATCAAGTTCCGTCTGAGTCCATTTGAGTATGCCGAAAGAGTACATCAATACTGGCATGACCCAACCGTTAAAGGCGCGCACCTTGTTACCGCCTGATAAAAGACTATTTAATACTTTATTCAGGCGGCCGAAGAAGCGCTCCTTCAAAGATTGTTTCATGTCTGTCGCATTGATGCCCAACGCTTCCGACATACCCAAATACTTGTAGGTTTCGGTTGAGGAGAGGGACCTAAGGTATATGGAATCCGAGAGTTGTGTTCCCACGGATTCCACAATCTCCCCCCGCTTTACATGCATGACTGCACATTTGTCCACACCAAAATCCATCCTGATGGCGCTACTAAAAGTTTCTGTTACCTTCAGTAGCTCCATCAGTTGTAAATTGTTGGGGGCAAAGAGTTTCAGATCATCCATGTAAAGAAGGTGAGATATGACCTGACCACCTGTTCTCAACCTGTAGCCTAGACCAGAACCCTCCAGCAGTGTGCTTAGAGGGTTCAGGGCTAAACAGAACCACAATGGACTGAGGCTATCACCCTGAAATATACCTCGCTCGATCCTTATCGGTTCACTGTTCTCTCGGGTCTGCTGACATCCTGGATAACGAAGGACCGTCCTCCATTGCCCCATACATGACATCAGGAAGGTGCGCAGAGTTGCATCTACTTTATACAACTCCAGCACCCTCATGAGCCACGTATGTGGCACGGAGTCATAGGCCTTCTTGTAGTCTACCCAGCACGTCGACAGATCCTTTCGGGAACGACGAACCTGTTGGCTAATGGCAGTATCAATGAGGAGTAGCTCCTTAGTACCGCGGGACCCATTCCTACATCCATTTTGAGAGAACGACATGATCAAATTACTGTCGATATGGTTATTTATTTTAGATCTCAAAATGGATGTAAGAACTTTATAGACCGTCGGCAAACAAGTGATTGGTCTATAATTTCTCGGTTCCGCAGTACTACCTGATTTATGGAGCAGGTGAGTTATCCCTGTTGTTAGAAACTGGGGCAGCGATCCCGACTCTAAGGCAGATTGGAATTGACATGCCAAACGAGCATGTGAGCTTTGTAACCATTTAATCCAGAAGTTGTGCAGCCCGTCCGGTCCTGGAGATTTCCAGTTAGGTAACGGACGAACTGCACTAGCTACATCCTGGGGGCTGATGTTGATTGCCCCCATTTCTGGTAATGGTTCACATGCTCGCTCAATCTCCCGAGTCCAATTGCCCTCAGTGTGACTGACAGGTACCGACCAGATGCTGCGCCAAAACGAACACATGGCCTCATCATCTGGCAGGCACGTATCAGTCACACCTTGGTCTGATCGCTCCCAAGCCCTGTACACCCACCTTTCATCGCTCCGGAATGTGCGATTCTGAGTGTATCGCTCCACTCGCCGTTTGTACCGACGAATACGGTTTGCCCATGCACAGATCTTCTGTTTCAGGAAATCGATGCGCTCCGTGACGCGGGTTAAATAGTCTCGGGAACTAATATCAGTCCCCGAGAACGCCCGCCTCACAAAGCGCATTACTCTAGGCCGAGTGTTACCCTCCCTGAAACAGATAAGCTTGCCAATGAGTGCTCTAGCCTCATCGATACGTCGCTGAATCCTGCACTGCCAAGCTGGTACGGTTGGTCGTGTAGCTCTCTCAGTATTCGGAAATTTTACGTTAGCTACACGACATGCCGCTGCAGCCGCACAGTACAAGATCGAGTGAGTATCGGTGAGGTCTTTGCTGTTGTCAAAACTCTTTGTCAGCAATGAATCTAGAGCACTCATCAGTGCCTTGTTTTTCTTATGCATGGGCAGACGAGGTAAACGTGATCTAAGCTCAGGCGGTGTGGAGCGGTACTCTCGGAATGCATCATCCAAAGCGCTCCTCAAGCGTACATTACATTGGGAACTCACGGATATAGCTGCGTCATCATCCTCTTCACCAACGTAGTCAGGTCGCGGTGAAACACTAGGTAAACTTTGTAGTTGTACCGCGACCGGTGGCAAAGCAGGTGTAACGTGGTAAATCCGTGAGTTCAGTCGTAGTCTATCAAGCACGACATCATCCAACATATGGTTACGTTGAATGACTCGTACCTGATCCGATAATCGTTGTGCCGATACGTTGACAGCTGGCTCAAGCATCTGAAACAGAGAGAGCATCCGACCACGGTACGCAGTCAGGTTAGTTCCCCCCTCTGTAGCCCCATAGTATGAGCGCATGACGTTCTCATTGATGGATTGAGTCCATCGCATGCGCTGCACACTTCCACCGGAAGCGGGGACCCTATCAGAGGCCGGTGGGCCTCGAGGTCCTATGCTATCCGGCGGCCGGCGTCCTCTCCGTCGACGTGCAGGTGGTGGTGACGTGGGCGGGGAGAAATACTCGTCGCTCGAACTCGACGCGATTGCCACGGCCGGTGTCACAGTACTCACGATGGGGCTGGATTCCGGCGGCGGCGAGGCGGAGCTGAGCGACGAGGCCAGAGGTGGTGGGCGTGCTCGGCGTGCTGCAGATCTCGTCAACATTGGTTCATTTCATTTTTCTTTTTTCCTTTTTACAAATATTAGAAATTCATATGACAGCCGTCAATCTCAGGTGGTTTGTAGATTTCGTGTTTTTTCATTTTATTGCTTATTTTACAGTTGTTTGATTAAAAAGGTTTATGTGGATAATTTTGATGATGTAAGTAGTTTTTATTTGATACGAAATGAGTTATATAAAATTTTATAAAGGAAAATATTATATCGAGAAAAATTTGAGGATGTTGACGTCTCTCAGTTATTATTATTATTATTATTATTATATTATTCATAGCGTAGTGATATTATAACAATGTGGAATTATATGTGTAATACGAATCTCTTTAAACGAACTCCTTGTTCATCATCTGCCTAGCCTTTTCCCAACTATGTTGGGGTCGGCTTCCAGTCTCACCGGATACAGCTGAATACCAGTGTTTTACATGGAGCGACTGCCTATCTGTCCTCCACCACCCAGTTACTGGGTAACACGATACCCCTTGGTGAGACTACTAGTTGTCAGACTTTCTGGCTTCTACTACTAACGACTACCCGTAACGACTGTCAAGATCTACAAATGACAGCCGGGACCAACGGCTTAACGTGCTTTCCGAGTCTCGATAAGTTAAGAACGGTCACCCATCCACGGACTGACCTCGGCAATCGTAGCTTAACCTTCGATCGACCCTTGCGGCTTTTTTTTTATTTCGCCACGAGCTTCTCGAACGAACCCCTAGTTAGTATAACTAAAACAAAGTTAGCTGATTCATGTTTCCAGGGATCTTATTGAAGAAGTTTTATTTAACTGTCGCGTCAAAACGTCTGTGTTTGTCCTTAATTGTTTTGATGAATGAGCTCTTCGAATTGCATATAGAGCTTTTCTTGGCGTGTCGATGGCCATCTATATTACCTAGGGCCAGAACTTAGCAGCTACGCCATTAGTAGCGTCCACCAAATCCTGCAGGGTGCAGTTATCAGGGCACGCAGTACACATTATCAGGTGTCCCTATCGTTTTTGGACCTGCACAACACTTGCACTTTATGCAGGTTTCCACCTGAGCAGATATTCTCTGTTATGACCAACCGGTATCCGGAGTCAGTAAAGAGAGTTTCAGGTTCCAAGCCAACTCTTGACCAGGGGAGCAATTTTCAGCAGGTGGAACGAACGGGATAGCTATGATTTCTATATCGGAACAAAATCGCGACAGCTTGAGTCTATCTCTTCAGACCGTTCTATAGTAACGTGTTTAGACTATACAATGCGGTATTCGCATAAGTCATTTTCCAACCTTATCGATACTCGATTGAACACCCAAATCGATTTGAAATCGAGTACTGTTGCATGTAAATAATATCAAGAGCTGTCAGTACTATAATCTAGCAGACGTCTTCACGGGCACGTTGTCTGTCGAGCCAACGCGTCCAAGTAAATATGTTATATCGGTTATTGGGGATTTGTCGCGTTGCCGCGTTGCTTTTTAATTTATATGCTGAGTTATGAACATATATTATTAAATGCTATTTATGTCTATAGAAATTAACATCTGCCTAGCCTTTTCCCAAATATCACCAGAATATTTGGTAACCGTCTCCATACGTAGCTTAAACTTTGATTGACTCGGGCTGCTGGTATTATTTAACCACGAGCCACAAACATCTACAGAAACCATGAAATCTAAATTAGTAAGTTCTTTGTTAGTAAAGACAGCAATGTATTGCAGATAGACACAAAATTGATGAGTACTCGTCCACTTTGTGCACCTAGTAAAAGAAATGTGAAAAAAAAATGGTACCTTACTCAACACCATAAACATAACATCACGCTTGTATTCCCGTAAGGGTTGGACAGAGGTGTTCCTATAGTTCACATTCCGCCATATTTTTAAGTCCCATATAATAGGGGGCGAGCCTACTTCCATCAACCGGACACAAATTTATACTCCGGTCTATATTGAGAAATTACAGATGTTAAAACCCAATATCACTTTACTCGACCCGGGAAACGAACGTACGTTCAGCAGGAGTACTTGTGACAACTAGGCCAATCAGGCTGTCAACCTGATTGACAGCCTGACATGTTATTCCCGCTAAGTATACCAGATAAAAACGTTCGCGGCTTTGCTTTCACTGAGACATGGTCCCGTCCTCTGTCTTGTTCTAGTTGTTTAATAGTTGTGCGATAGTGATAGGAATAATGCGTAGCCTAAATGTGTACGATACTTACATATCGTTATAGTCCTCGTCCTTATTGTTTTGAACAATCTACTACCTTAATCAGGACGTAGAGTGTGAAACTTACACTCTCCGTAAGTGTAAGGTTCCCCGCGGCAATAAAAACACTGACAGCTTATGATAGCAGTTAAGATGTATTCAGTAAAGATCGTATTTAGTTTCAGTAGTAAATTCAACCTTAATTCTTTAAATTCATCGTTTAACTGATCTAAACTTAATTGAAGAGTTTTCTGTAAAATTTACTCTTCCGCGAAAAGTGTTCAAAGTTCGTAATTTTCTTGATAGTTGGTTAAACAGATAACGTAGATTGGTACTTTATAAAACTTTACTTATTTTTCGAGGTGAAGTTAGTTTCTTTTTATAATAACTTGTTTTGGATGCAAACGTTTAAATAAAAGATTTTAGGATACTATCACCCTTCTGTAATACTTTTTCTTGTTGAACATAGATCTTCATATGCCCAAGCTTTTCCAAACTATGTATATAGGGGTTGGCCTCCAGGCTTACCAGATGCATTACATAGATCGACTGCCTATCAGACTTCCACAACCCAGTTACTGGGTAATAACACCCCTTCACAAATTCGTATAAATAACAAAATATTTGTTTAATTTGCTACGTCACATCATGTAGCCAACATTTCTGTATCTAATGTTGTTACTATCTTGCATACATGTCCTTTCCTGTAGGTTTGAGACATGTTTAAGCAATTAAATATTAACTTATCTTACCTACTCGTATATTGGTAAGTCTTGATGACACACTTTCGGGTTAAAACTACAGAATATCGATACACTTAGTTCTATTGTCTCTACTCACTTACAAGTCATTTTGTGTTTATAACCCAAAAACTTCTCAACCGACACCAACCCCTCATGAGTAAACTTGCCTTAAACTTTTCCGGATTTTAGTTTCGCTTTGCTAAAACTACCCCTTTATATAATAGGCATAATCAAGAAAAGTCGGCCTAGTAAGCCTAGTAGTCGCAAGGGGTGCTGCTAAGAATGAGGTTTTGAGTTAGATTTCCGACTTAGGCATAGTGTCATTGGTTTTTTTCATCTGTATCAGCCTGGAGTGTGGATTTATGCTGATTTGATAGTAATAGGCTCGACCCCTATTAAATGAGACTGAATCATAACCTGCGAAATGTTGGTGTGGTATATTATATACTGGCGTGATGTCATCAAGAAAAGTAAAAAATATTCAAACCTTCTTACTAATAATATAATCTCTTTGAATATGTTGGAATAACAGGTCCATAATTATTTATCCAAAGTGCTGATCCTTCTTATATATTTTCTTTGTAATCCGACATTCTAAATCCGAAAACACAATTAATTTAATAGAGCGCTAGCTCCAATAATTATGTTTAAGATTATCCGACAATTTTAGCTTCGAAACCCAGACTTATACGATTGCGAACGAGTTTAAAGTTCCACAGTTTTGCTCAAAAGTTTGTTAAAGATGGTTAAAGTAACTGGGGGAAATAATAGGGCTTAAGTTGAAGGCGAGAAGGGGAGGTTTTACGGCCATTTTCAATTATGGCGTTAGAAAGAATATTAGGGGAGTAAACAATGGGTATTAGGGAAGAGCTTCATGGTAATATTCGATGGGTGAAGCATTTTTGCAAAGCTTTTAGCTTTGACAATGAAAACGATTGCAGTAACTATGTATGTTTTAAGTAAAATTTTTAAAACTGTATCGTAAAATGGGATGAACAGAAATGAAGGGGAGACTAGAAATAAAACTTTGAAGAGGATTTTCACGTTATTCAAACATAGTTTGTTAGATACAAGGAAAGACTTGTTGTCTTGTTTGGGTCAGAATTGTTGAGCCACAAGAGGGATGAATGAAAGGCTATTCCATACAGCAGATGAAAATGCTGAGGGGGATGAGTGATGTTACTCGAATGGATAGAATAAGAAATAAGTATGTAAGAGGAAGACTGAAAATGGCGTCTGTGGCAGATTTTTTTTGTGAAAATCGGTTGTCATTGTATTGGCATGTGATGCGAAGGAATGAGGATCTTATTGTGAGGAAAATTTTGAGCATGAACGTGGAAGGTTACGAAAGTAGAGGGAGACCAAAGAAACGATGGATGGACTGTGTGAAAGATGATATGGCTAAGAAGCACTTTTGGAAGGACGGGAAATATATTAGGACAAATGCAGGGGGATGATGATGTCAGATACAAGGACTGCATTTTGTATGTGATGAAATGAATAATTTCAACCCTTGCTATTTAAAATAATAATATTGAATTAACTTGAAAATTATTACTGTATAAGGACAACGTTTTAGAATCTGCAGTCGGTTGCCAACAAGGTGATCCTCTCGGGCCAGTCATTTTCAGTTTGGCTATTCATCCAATCATCCAACAGCTCAGTTCAAAATTTAACGTGTGGTATTTAGATAACGGAACACTAGGAGGTGATGTAGACACCGTTTTAAAAGACTTCAAATTTCTCAAACAGGAATTTAAATCTATTGGCCTGGACCTTAACCCCTCAAAATGCGAAATCTATCTTTCTGACATAACCGACAGACAATCGACTCTACAGAAATTTCATACAATAGCTCCACAAATCAAACATTTAGAAAAAAGCTCACTACACCTCCTAGGTTCCCCAATTTTAGAAGACAGTTTTCCATCTTTCATTGACAATAAAGTTAAAAATTTCAACGATATTTCGGACAGAGTTTCCAAAATTAACTTACATTCCGCTTTTACCCTTATTAGATACTGTTGTTTTGGTCCAAATTTTATGTATGTTCTACGCTCTTCCCCTTTATGGAAGCAGCCACATCTCTTGGAAAAAATTGATGAAACTATTCGCACTTCATTAACGTCCATTTTAAATGTGGCCTTGGACGACCGAGCGTGGATACAAGCCACACTACCTATCCGTTTTGGTGGCCTCGGCGTCCGTAAAATTACCAGTATTAGCTTACCGGCGTTCCTCTCCTCTGTCCACAGCACCGAGAAGTTAACTAATCAAATTTTAGCCCCGTCCTAAGTTTTCTCTGAAGTGCCGTGCTTGACCGATGCGGTGAACGCCTGGAAAGTGGCTTGCCCGGATACAGATAGGCCCGTGAACCCATCTTCCCAGAGACAGTGGGATGAGCCGCTCTGCAGTTTGGTACGGAATAATCTTATTAATACGTCCACCAATACTGCTGAGCGTGCCCGCTTGCTGGCTGTGGGTACGTGGGAGTCGGGCCTTTGGCTTCAGGCTTTACCGTCACCCAACATTGGCACCATGCTGGGTGACACTACCTTCCGGCTCGCTACATGTCTGCGTCTGGGCGCTCCTTGCGGAGCTCCACATCGTTGTCAATGCGGTGAAGCAGTCGACTGCCTCGGACACCATGGCCTATCCTGCAGTAAAAGTGCAGGTCGCATAGCCCGACACGCCAGTATTAATGACATCTTCCGTCGTGCTCTTGCCACCGCCGGGGTGCCAGCTATTTTAGAACCCAATGGTTTGGCACGCAACGATGGTAAGAGACCAGATGGAATGACCATAATACCTTGGAAGATGGGTAGGCCTTTGGTGTGGGATGCAACATGTGTCGACACCCTTGCGCCATCCCATCTTCCTAGTACGGTGGATTGTGCAGGTGCGGCTGCTGCAGGTGCAGAAAACCTCAAACGGCGAAAATACAACAACCTAACTGGAAGTTATATGTTTGAGCCGTTTGGGGTTGAAACACTAGGGCCATGGGGTCCGTGTGCCCATTTAGTTTTTCGAGAAATCGCGAAACGTTTGGTCGACTCTTCACGTGACCAGAGGGCTGGCCTTTTTTTTGGCCAAAGAATCAGCATTGCCATTCAACGTGGTAATGCTGCCAGCCTTCTGGGCACTTTTCCCGTTGACAACGATGCGGATTAATTTTTTGATGCCCTATGATTATTTATTTTATTTTATTTCTTCATATATTAATAATTGTATAATTTTAATGAAATAAATTAACTTGAAAATACATATACTCGTAACAATAATGATCCATAACTGTGAGTACCTATATGCAGTCTCCGAAGCTCATACAGAGCATTCAGCCATCTGGATGTTGATAGGAACAACCAACTTCTTCTACCTTAAGTTAAATTCATCATCATGTGCTTACCCTTTTTCCAACTATGTTGGACCCGACTTCCAGTCTCCCGGATTGCAGCTGTCTACCAGTATTTTACATGGAGCGACTGCTAATCTGAAGTCCACAACCCTATTAGATGAAATACCTTTTGGTTAGATTAGTTATCAGACTTTCGGGCTTCTGACTACCCTTAATTACTGTTCAAGATCCACAAATGACAGCCGGGACCAATAGCCTAACGTTCTTTCCAACGCACGAAGGGGTTTCGATTTGTTATGGACTGGATGAACCCATTTAAGGTCCAACCTATGCTGTGGCCGACAGGGTTCATAACTTATAACTACGATATTTTTATGTAAAACTAAGCAACACATTATGGTATCCAATAAAGTGTTAAACTCGGCAAACTTGGAACTGTTATTATATTTTTCTTTTTTGTTCTTTTTTTTATGTTTTAGTATTGTGTGCCTGAGCTCGTGCTGAATAAATATTTTTTCTCTCTTTCTTTCTTTATGTAACCAGCTCAACCAAACAAATCGACAGAAATGTCATAGCATAAAATGAGGATCTCTTCAACGATCACGGCTGAAGGAATCGAGACATTAAACTCTGAACGCTCGCCTCTTATCACTTGTCACGTTGTTAACGCTTCGTTGAAGTTTAGAACTTTAACGCGTCATTAGCCAGAGCTATGATAGAAAAGAATTAATGGTTTCCGATGGGTACCTCTCTTTTTTAATAATATATCATAATCGATTGGCTTTTTTGCTTCTAAATAAGGTTGTAAAATGGAATGTTTTTGTTTTGTTTCGGGCATTGCCCGTGGTCCACACTACCTAAGCTCACCTGGGTTAGCACGGTTATTTTTTTATCCTGGTCCACGTTTGATTAACTGGGTGTACCACGGTTTTTTTCCCGTGGTCCATCTAAGATCACCTGGCTGCACCAAGGGTATGTTTTCTTTCCGTGGTACACCTGTGTTGCATACAAACTATTTTTCCTTTATTTTTTCGTACTGACAACGTCATCACTTCATGGTGAGTCATATATTATTTTTCGTTGTGTTAATAAGGATAACGAAGATAAAAAAGTTGTATAAGAAAAAGAAGATTCTGTTGTGTTCTGTTTCTGCATCACCCTAAGATAGACTGGTAGACAGTGCCTAAAGCTTAAGTTCGCCTCTGTACGGGTTTTCTACTTGTACAAAAGTATGAATAAAATAAATTAAATCCAAAAGGCTCAAGGTAGGTTCCGTTATTATTAAAGATGCAAAGATTTTTTTAAGATCTTAACTCTTTTTTTTTATTCTTGTAGCACTATGCAATTATTAACAAGTCACACATAAGTTGTTTCTGGCAAACAAATATTCTATTCTATTCTAATAGGAATGTGGTGGTGCTAAAAAACATTGTACAAAAATGTTTAGTTTAAAAATATCAACTCTAAAAATATCTTCTTATCTACTTTTATGTTTTAGATATTTACATATACTTCTTGGTATAAAAACAAAATATCTCCGATAGTCTTTTAAGGGACAATTTATGCAATGTATTTCATACCTCAGATTATCCGAATCTTCTCAAATATTCAGGCTTACACGCCAAATGCCTCTAAATATTCAGAGAGAGTTTCGTGTTATTTATAAAAACGTTGCCAGTGTTTTTTTTTATAAAATAAGGTAAGAATTGTTAAACAGATCAACCATACATTTTTTAATGTTACTTATTAATAACTTTTATAAATAATAGGTCTTTACCTATGAAATTGCCGTTTTGTATGAAAAAATTTAAATGAATTTTTTTCATGTATTTTTTATTTGTATTAATCGAAGTAATCACCCATGCAATCAATGCATCTTTGCCAACGCAGTGGCAGTTTATTGATGCCCTTCTTAAAGAAATCAGCTGGACGGGAGGCAACAAATTCTTCAAAGGCATTTTGTACTGCCTCTCGGGTATTGAATTTTTTTCCCGCCAAGAAGTTATCCAAATTCTGGAAAAAGTAGTAGTCTGTAGGCGCAAGGTCTGGTGAGTAGGGCGGATGACGGAGAGCTTCCAACCCCAGTTCTTGCAACTTGGAGACCGTCTGCTGTGCAGTATGAGGTCGCGCGTTGTCGTGCAGGAGCAGCGGAGACGAGCGATTGACCAATGCTGGTTGGAGATGTGCCAGCTTCTCCATCATTGTGTTCAATTCTTCACAGTACACATCTGCAGTAATGCTCACCCCGTTTGGTAAGAAGCTGTGTTGAATCACACTGGCGCTAGACCACCAAATAGTGACCATCACTTTTCTTGGGGTAAGTTTTCGTTTAGGGCATTGTTTAGGTGCTGAACCAGGATCCAACCAACTTGCTGAGCGCTTGCGGTTATCAAACAGAATCCATTTTTCATCGCAGGTAACAATGCGGTTCAAAATTCCTTCATTTGTGTGTCTGTTGAGCAGTGCAAGGCACGTCTCGACGCGTACTTCGCGCTGGCGATCATTGAGTTCGTGGGGCACCCATTTGTCAAGCTTTTTTACCTTGCCAATTTGACGCAAATGGACCAATATTGTTTTGACGCTAACGTCGAAAGCTGCTGCTAATTCAGCCGTAGATTGTGTCTCATCAGCTTCCACAATTGCCTTTAATTCGTCATTGTCGACCAAAGTCTTCGGACGACCGCGAGGTTCATTTTTCAGGTCGAAATTTCCAGAACGGAAGCGAGCAAACCAATAACAGGTAGTGCGTTGGTTTGTAGTGTTAGCTCCGTAAACGTCGTTGATGTTGCGTGCCGCTTGTGCCGCGTTGCTGCCACGACGGTACTCATATTCCATAATTACTCGAATTTTTAACGTATCCATGATGACGAAAAAGATTTAAATGCGATGAAAATGTAACACTAATCAATAAACAAATGACTACTTTTGGAAAAAAAAATCCATGTTTTTAAAATAAAATTAATTTGAAATTAGAATTCTTAGCCAAACAAAAAATATTTTGATTTGAAATGGCCAGTACTGCAGAACGGCAATTTCATAGGTAAAGACCTAATATATATTTTGTGTTTAACAAATAAAAACAACATGCGTAATTAATGAAAAAAAAAGAGGTTTATTGTTTTTTTATTAATATACATATACTAGTCTGCAATCGTCAGCCCGCCTTGAGCAAGCGTAGTGATTAATGCTCATGCCTTCTCTGTACGAGAAGAGGCCTAAGCCGTGCAGTGGGACAGTAACAGGCTGGTATTATTTATTGTTATTGAAGTTCGCTTGTTAAACAATTGGGTCATGGACAAAATATCTATCCGGTGAGACTATAACCAAATCCAATATAATTGGGAAAATACTAAGCAGACGATGATGATTTTGATGAACAATTGAATCCAAAATCAAAAGCGTATAATTGAAGAATTGATTTTCTTAGATAGCAAGCAAAGACTAGTCTCAGCGACGAAAAGACAAATAATGTGACGATTTGATTAATTGTATGTTTTAAACTAAAACTTTTAGTAAGTAATTTCTTGCAATAATGCAAAAACTATTTTCTTCAAAAATCGGAATAAAAAAGTAACGAAGGGAAAGAGGTGATCCTTTTCATGCAGACCTTTTTAATTGTCTAGACATTCTATCATAAATTATATGTGCTCGAAAATATTTGTTTGCTTCGAGACGTCGCTGAAGACATGCATGCTACCGATTCACTACGTAATCATTCAAACTTAATTTTTAAAAGAAAGAAAAGTCGCCTGTTGGCACAAATATAACTAAAACACATCACAAAATAAATAACGGAAACAACTCAGTGCAACCACATTTCTCAAGTTATGTTTAAGTCCCATGTAATGGGGGGCTACCCTAGTGCCAGTTATCCAGACTCCGGGCTAGTACTCAGAAATTTCAGATGGAAAAACGACCCAGGAACCGTGACCAGGGCCTCATGCAACCACTAGACCACCGAGGCTGTTACATAGAAACATTTACTTATTGGTTGACAAGTGCATGTACAATCTAATATACGGAATAGTGTATTATGCTTGGCGCTAATTATATAAACCTCCAAAGGAGGGAGGGAATTAAGTGCAAACAGACTAAAAAAGCGGGATAATTAGTAACTATTTGGGAAAGAATAACACACTATTTAAGAATTTTTAAATGAATATATTACGAATTTAACAAATATTTACAAGTATTTTATCATTTTGATCATTAGATTATAGGCCAATTTAAGTGTTTGATGTATTGATTTTTTTATGAATTTGTTTGACATTTTAAGCTTTGTTTGTTGTTATGACTTTTCTCACCTTTAAATATTTTATTTGTATATTTCATTTTATTTTTATTTTTACGCCACAAAGCCCGAACATGACGGATCTTTATTGTTTATGAACATCCTGCATGCCTTGTATGTATACTCATTTTTCTACAAATAAATGTATTGTCTTGTAAAAAAATAACCTTATCATCATAATTTCATCTTCATCGTCATATTTCGTTATTTTGAGGCAACCAAGATTTCCTTCTGAAAAATCTTTGTATTCACCATACTCAATCACTTTATCTGCGGGCGACAATGCCGTATTTACATGCCCCTACACTTCCCCGTATTATAAGTAGACTACCGCCCCCTAGAGGGTCTTAGGGTGTTAAAGGTAAAGCGATTTATGTAGTTCCCTTAAAGGGACGTCACCGCTTCAAAACAATTCCCGAGATTTGGATACAGGTTTATTAAAGTTTATGTCTGTTACGGAGTTTTGGGGATTGAGAAGGTTTTGGTCTAAAAATTAAGTAGCAAGGGGTGTCTCGGGAGGGTTGGCGTCGTAGGGTTGGTGTTACGGTAAGTAATTTCGTAACCGGACTTTTAGTTTATATTATTTTTGTGATGTATTTTCATATTGGTTTTGTCCTTCATATCTTTGAACGTAAACTAAGGAAAAGGAGTATATGTACATAGATGGTTGCTTGGATCGTAGCAGATGGCGTTCTGTAGATTCTCCCCAATCACATGGGAAAATGGCGTGAGCTTATGTTTGTATTTTTTTTTTTTTTTTTAACAAAAACGTTGCCCCACACTAGGAATTTCTCCTGTATCGTGGGTGCGTTTACAAACATTAAACTCACATACACAAACAGCCAGACCCGGAACAACTACCTGTAGGTCATACAAATATTTGTTCCGTGCGGGGATCGAACCCACAACACGCGGCGCAGCAGCCGATGGCTCAACCACTGCGCCAACCGTGTCGTCGAGTCGTATGTATTGTTTATGTATATTTGGCTTGAAAGCCGCTCAATGATCGTTGTGGACATCTTTGAAGTAGGCCTATGTCCAGCTGTGGACGTCTTTTGGCTGAAATGATAGTGATGATTATATTAGGTCTTTACCTATGATATTGCCGTTCTGCAGTACTGGCCATTTCAAATCAAAATATTTTTTGTTTGGCTAAGAATTCTAATTTCAAATTAATTTTATTTTAAAAACATGGATTTTTTTTTCCAAAAGTAGTCATTTGTTTATTGATTAGTGTTACATTTTCATCGCATTTAAATCTTTTTCGTCATCATGGATACGTTAAAAATTCGAGTAATTATGGAATATGAGTACCGTCGTGGCAGCAACGCGGCACAAGCGGCACGCAACATCAACGACGTTTACGGAGCTAACACTACAAACCAACGCACTACCTGTTATTGGTTTGCTCGCTTCCGTTCTGGAAATTTCGACCTGAAAAATGAACCTCGCGGTCGTCCGAAGACTTTGGTCGACAATGACGAATTAAAGGCGATTGTGGAAGCTGATGATACACAATCTACGGCTGAATTAGCAGCAGCTTTCGACGTTAGCGTCAAAACAATATTGGTCCATTTGCGTCAAATTGGCAAGGTAAAAAAGCTTGACAAATGGGTGCCCCACGAACTCAATGATCGCCAGCGCGAAGTACGCGTCGAGACGTGCCTTGCACTGCTCAACTGACACACAAATGAAGGAATTTTGAACCGCATTGTTACCTGCGATGAAAAATGGATTCTGTTTGATAACCGCAAGCGCTCAGCAAGTTGGTTGGATCCTGGTTCAGCACCTAAACAATGCCCTAAACGAAAACTTACCCCAAGAAAAGTGATGGTCACTGTTTGGTGGTCTAGCGCCGGTGTGATTCAACACAGCTTCTTACCAAACGGGGTGAGCATTACTGCAGATGTGTACTGTGAAGAATTGAACACAATGATGGAGAAGCTGGCACATCTCCAACCAGCATTGGTCAATCGCTCGTCTCCGCTGCTCCTGCACGACAACGCGCGACCTCATACTGCACAGCAGACGGTCTCCAAGTTGCAAGAACTGGGGTTGGAAGCTCTCCGTCATCCGCCCTACTCACCAGACCTTGCGTCTACAGACTACTACTTTTTCCAGAATTTGGATAACTTCTTGGCGGGAAAAAAATTCAATACCCGAGAGGCAGTACAAAATGCCTTTGAAGAATTTGTTGCCTCCCGTCCAGCTGATTTCTTTAAGAAGGGCATCAATAAACTGCCACTGCGTTGGCAAAGATGCATTGATTGCATGGGTGATTACTTCGATTAATACAAATAAAAAATACATGAAAAAAATTCATTTAAATTTTTTCATACAAAACGGCAATTTCATAGGTAAAGACCTATTATTTGGGTTGGCGAAGTCTGTGTCTAGCAGTGGACTGCGTTTTGATGAGCTTAGCACGGCGTGACGTCACGCGCAATTTCAACGCACTATACCGTCGTCATTTTTGGTTTACGTGAAAAGAAAGAAAAAATACGTGTCCAGTATTTTTGAGTAATCCAACTTTCGGACCAATCAGATTTTTTAAGGACATTACCCTATTGTCTTTATAATTACAATATGAAGGGAGGCCATTATCGATAAAATAATACAATAAGGAACAACCTCTTATTAAAGATCATCTTAATAAAAATATAAAATTTACTAACAGCAGCCTACACTGCTGGGTCTCAAAGCGTGAAGATTTGCCCAAGAGTTTTTATTTTATACAAATGTTAAAATTTTTGAAGTTAGAAACATGGAAGTTGGTTCTTCTACTTCTGTTAAATTATAGGAAAAAAAAATAAGAAAAAGGCTTGAGGCTCCAAAGTAAATGCTGATTCTATACTTCAATGGGCATAGGTATTGTCATTAAATACAAATGTTATGAATTTCATAGTTACATTCCACGTTTACCTAGTTGCCTTGTTGGACTACGAACCCCAACAAAGTTCACAAGATGTTTTTAATTAATTTAATACTGATTTATACCTGTTGTTGGTGTCGGCATCAACCGGAACGGATTTAACAAAATCTTAATGGTGTAAGAAATAAAATATGAAAGAAAGAGAAAATCCAGAGATTTAAATCTTAAATAAATCTTAATTCATACTAAACCTATGCATGTTGTAACTTTTACTAGGCGACACTTAATTTTAAGTCTATATAAAAGCACGCTGTTTGATTTTCAACTTTCGTCTCAGCGCCAAAAGTTGAAAATTGAAAAAGTTTAAAGTTAAAAAGTTGTTGCTGCAAAAGGGGAAGTAAAAAGGCTGTACATGACCAGGTTCCAGTTTTTGTTTTCCTTTTTATATGAGTACCCTATGACATGTAGTTTCAACTCTGTCAAATGTTTCTACTCTGTAAAATGTTTATACTCTGTCAAATGTTTCTAGTCTGTAAAATGTTTCTACTTTGTGTTATAAAAATACAAAAATAAAGACTCTGTACTATCTTCTCCGTATTAGAGTGATAAGAAATTGAAGTACATGGTACGTGGGCGCCCCCAACCCGCCCTCACTTCCCCTCTAATTAATTAGCTGCGAGTTCAAAGAAAGATTGAACTCGAAGTTCACTGCTCCGTTCCAGCTGCAAACGAAGTTTTTGTAAATCTTGATTGAAGAGATTACTATCAAAGAACTGTGTGGTATAATACAGATGAGTGATGGAAAAACGATCGGGACGGACATTTAGAAGCACTGTTCAATTGAACTAAAGCTCTTGCATACAAACGTAGATGACATTTGAAATGGATTGACCAAAAACATGGTAGAGCTGAGGGCAAAAAGAAATTTGAAATCTCTAACTTCCTTCTTATCTGTCACCGTCAGTCTCCGTCCTTTTCTAGAGCTATATACTATATGTCAATAAAAAATAAAAAAAGCCTTTTATTTCCAGTAACACATTAACATGCAAATCTTGTCTCCTACCTATAGTACTTAGTTAGCAAAAGGATAAAAAATTGAGAAACTAATATCTATACACTTAAATACAACTATCTTAATAACTATTTAAATTATACTAATATTATAATAGCATTATAGTAGCACTGGAACCCCTCTCAGGTAAAGGCCTCCTCCAAAGCTTTCCATTTCTCTCGGTCTTGGGCTATTCGTTGCCATTCTGGACCAGATTTTTTTTCTATATGTCAATAAGAGATACCAATTCTGTGCTTTTAGTTTAGTTTTTGAACAAAGGAACTGTCAACTGAATAAGGTTACGATCTACAGGTGTGTTAAAAAAACAGTTGTTTAAAGAAGAACTTAATTTGGAAACTTTTGAAGAGATCAAATCTTTCAGTCATCATCATCATCATCAACAGGCTATACTAGTCCACTGCTGGACATAGCCCTCTCCTAGTGAGTGCCATAGCGCCCTGTCTTCAGCTTACAGAACTTGCATGAATCATTATTAGAGTCACAAAAACATTGCTCACAGTTTGAGTGTCGCCACAGTCGGGTAAAAACGAATATTTCTTATAGATCTTAGAAATCCTTATATTAGTTTTGAGCCCATGGTAAGAAAGATGACGAGGAGCTCGTGGCTAAATAAAGACACCCGCACGGGTTGATCGAAGAGTAAGCTACGCTTGCCAAGGTCAGTCTGTGGATGAGTGACCATTAGTAACATATCTAGTCTCCTCCGTGCCTCGGAAAGCACGTTAAGCAGTCCGTCTCGGTTGTTTGTAGATCTTTGACAGTCATTATGGGTAGTCAGAAACCCGAAAGTCTGACAACTAGTCTGACCAAGGGGTATCGTGTTGTTCAGTAAATGGGTTGTGGAGTTTAGACAGGCAGTCGCTACACATAAAACACAGGTATTCAGCTGCATCCGGTTAGACTGGAAACCGACCCCAACATAGTTGGAAAAAGGCTAAGCAGATGATCGTAAGAAAGATGACGTTCGTTTTGTATTCCAATTTCAGACTATAACCAAAATCACAGTCAAGGACACCTCAATCACAAAACCCGACGTCATTCATTATTCCCACTCAAAGAGAAACCATCAAAAAACGTGAAAACCGACCCGTACTCTAAGACCATCAATAAGACGCACAAAAGAGTATCTTAAACGAACTTTAAGATTAACAATGTCGAGCGGGGTTCGAAGCCGGAGCGATTGATTACAATTCACACATCATTAGGCACCCACCGGCGGGTAAGGCGCTTGATACATTACCGGGCTATCTCTTTTAAGGAGACTGACATCAGAAAGTGGAGCCAGAAGTGTAAGTTTGTTTTGTAAACATTCCAAATGATAAAGATGGCGTAAGTGGAAAAGACGGGAGAGGACGCTCCAGAAGCACAAACACTAATCTTATTGGTGATTTTGTTCAGAAAGTTCATGTGCGGAGTACTCGTATGTATAAGTACAAGCATGCTGGTTACCAGACCAGATGTATGGATGTAAACGAATACATATTTTTGGTAATGAAAAGGAAGGTTTCCAGCCATGGTCAAATATCTGATGATGTACTAACCGTGGAGTGCTCTTTGCAACGGGTACGTGTATGAATAGATGTCTGAACGTGGTCTAAGCAAAAGGATTATGAAAGCATGGTAGCAGGTGGCGGTCTGTAAATTATGTGTGTCCTATAAGTACACCTCTGCCAATTGTATTCAGTTCATTTATTCAAAAAACAATTTATATTGTATGTGAATTTGAAATCTTAAAAAAATAAAAATAAAAACATGCAGCACAAAAAATATGAATAAGTTCCTTTAGAATTAATTCCTTCAGGGAATACTGGCATGACGTAATATAAGTAAATGTTCGTCGATGAATTTAGCAGATAATACTATTACTAGGCCAAGGTTTCCTATGCGAAGACGGTGCAAAGCATAATGCAATTTTTCTAAAGATGTGGCAATATTAGTGTCCACCACAGCCTCCGCTCCAGAGAGACTTCGATCCAAGAAATGATTCATCATTATGGTAATACTATAAGAATCAAAGACCTGACTGACTGACAGACAACGCACAGCCTAAACGGCTGGTCGTGACCCATGAAATTCGGAGGGTGTATTTGTTTTGATGCGTAGAGGTGTACTAAGAGAAGATCAACTCCTAAGGGGGTAACATTTTATAATTTGCAAGCTTCATGCATGTAATCGCAGCCAGAAGCTACAAAACTATTTTGACCAATAGCTCCTGGATTTACTGCTTTTCTCTTCACATTACATAAGTGCAAAGG
Organism: Phlogophora meticulosa; assembly: GCA_905147745.2. Lineage (NCBI taxonomy): Eukaryota > Metazoa > Arthropoda > Insecta > Lepidoptera > Noctuidae > Phlogophora > Phlogophora meticulosa. The sequence continues at coordinate 16,405,808 of LR990524.1, forward strand.
ATACAGAAAAAAGAGGTGGAATAATTCTTTCTGAAAAAGAAGCTTCCCAATGATTGAATCTGTTTTACGGTTTACTCAGGTAAATGCACCACTAAAGTGTTTTGTGAAGAAAAGGGAAGTCATCACACTTATGTTACAAAAGAGGTAAACGGGACTAAAAGGGTAATGATGGGAAAATGTTTGTAGCTGGTGTGATTTATATCTTCACGCTCGCACCCTTTCTGGGGTAAGAATAACATGACGAAAAACTTCATTTGCTTCGTCAAGCTCTGCAACTGGATGGGTATTTGGTTTGTAGAATATGAGAGCCACTTTAATTGTAACACACATTTTAATTTAGTATGTAAAGACTATTAAATTATTAACTAAGCAAATTTGGGTAAGACGTAATTACCACATGTACAGACCGTTGATTTTAGAAAAGAAGAAAAGCAAGAGAGATTATAGGATCCAATAGGAAACCAGGAATACTCTCCACACGCTTCTGAAAGTGCCTTCCAACTTCCACGGATATTTAATAATTTATCTGGTTTATTACTGCTAATAAGCCTTATATACAGGGTGGAAGGGATACTGACGCACAACCTGATATACCATAAAATCAGTCAATTATTTTGGATCTCCCAGCGTCGAGACATTGTTCCGCCCGCTTGTCTAAATTTTTACAATTTTTTTAAATGTTATTTTATGTGTCCCTTTCATCCTGTACATACCTGTAACCGTAGCCAATTCGGTTTGCAGATGTCGCCACCGTGCTACGAATATTACCTCCGTTGTTTTTACCAAAAAAAAAAGAAGAAAATCCTTAACGCTTCATAGAACAGATTAGGTAAGCACAATCGTTCGTATACGTCGTTATTTCTATGGTTTTTCGATAGCTATAAAATAAAAACGTTTCTCTTCTGAGCCCTATCAGCCGATGTATCCATTGTATGGTATCCAGGAAATGCATAGTAATGGCTTTATTACATGAATGGGCCTGTTCAATGTTGTAAAGTATTTACTTGTCGTGTTAAGGTAGGTACTTGGGTACAGGCAATGATGTGTTATGTGTGTACGTATTACTTTGTAAGGTTTTTCTTTGTGATATTCGGGTCCTTAGACTATAATACAAAGTTTTTAAGCTAAACATAACGTAATGACGAATTTGAATAATTTTTTGTCAGAGGGGCGATTCCCGTAATTATAAGATCATTTAGAGTCATATCTCAGTCTCATAAAATTAGAGGGCGAGCCAATTAGCGTCAACCTTACTTTGCCTTTTGCCTTACCTTACTTACCTTGACTTGGGAATCGAAACCAGGACATCATGCTCAGCAGGAGCGCAGAACACCTCTCTTTTATTTCCAGTGTTCATTAGTTTTGAATCGACGGAAAAAAGGAGGAGGTTCTCGATTTAAAGGTATTTTACGTTTTTTTTGACATTTATTTTCACTGAGATTGCAACTTGAATATGAATGTTTTTAAGTACCAGCGAATTGCGCTTTAGGGTCAGTTCACACAGAGACGTGACTCGACGCGAAGATGCCGGTGGCATCGCGCGAGTCGCATGTCAACGTCGCGAGGCGCATTATGAACGCGCCGCTCTTGAACGACGCGCCTACCGCTGAAACACACCCAGGCATGTCGAGGCACAGCGCGACATATCGGTCGGCGGGGCATTTCCGAACTATCTGAATAAAATAAATGTTTTTTTGTGTAGTAAATGCAGTTTTATTTTGTATTAATATCTTAAAAAGTGCGCGCCGCGCCGCGTCGCGTCTCGTTTCGGTGTGAACTGACCCTTAGATTTGCTGAAATAAGATGGATTATTTTCAGACAAGTACTAAATTGAAAAAATACAATCTGTTATGCATGATTTCAATAACGGGTAATAATGGCTGATGTTTTAATTTATGTGCTCGTAAATACTCATAGTTTTTAACTAACAATATCTTTATTACTGTTTTTTTTTTTTGTTCATGTGGTGTTTACCTATAAGTAATTGTTGCACTGTGTAAAGTTTTAATTCATGTTTAGTTTTGTAAGAAGATAAGTGTATACAATTGTTGGTAGACCTAATAAATAAAAAAAAAAAATAAAAAAATACTGCCCGTCGTGCATACTGAAGCAGTCAACCCACAAATCTTATCCGATACATTTTTTCATGGCAATATTCTGTATACAGTTTTTAATTAAAATTTAGTTTGTGTAGTGGGAACCAAAGAGTTTTCATTTTAAAGAACCAATATACCGCCAACAGATTTTATTTTGTTTTAGAGACGACGTATGTTCGTTATAAATCTCAACGTAACAAACAGAAGCACTTGTGTACAAATAATGTGATACCATGAAGCTCTACATAACGTCATAAAGTGTGGGTCATAAAAGTTCAACTATGCACAACTGCTAATAGGATTGTCGGTCGTAATGCACGGGGTTGACTGCTTGGTTTAAATGAAATAGTTTTATTGTATGCCGTGTAGTGTAATTTTCAGGAAAAAACGGCAACCGGTGCTTTATTTAGTGAAATAAAATGGTTAAATTAAATGTTACCAACAAAAGTATAAATGCCTATTTAAAAAAAAATGTGGTGGTGATTGATTTGAATAACACATAAACACAAAACATTACACACATCAATATATAAAAACACAAAGAAACAAACAGATTTTTTATAGAAACTGTATTGTGGGCTGCATATAGGTATAATAAGCCGTATATAATTAGGTCATGAAAATATCTTTTAGCATTGAAATGCTTGTGCAAAATAACTTTTAATAGTAGGTATTTTATCTTTATTTTATTATTGGAGTTATTTTAAAATGATATTTTTTATATTATATAAAAGCGAGTGTATGTTTAAGCTTGAACAAAGTCAAACAAACCTTCCTTCTTATTTGAAACGCATAGTATGTAAGATTAATTTTTCACATACAAATTAAAGTGCGATAAACGACTCAAGCCGTCTACACATAAACCCAATGTACGGGATTTTAGTAGGCTGGTTATAGATTTAAGTAATATATGTAAAACTTTGTATTGGATAATAAAAGAAGAAAAAAAGGTAAGCTCAGCATGAATGCCAGACAGCCACTGCCTGACACTGGTAAAACGAAGAGTGCTATTATTTCGTCTTTTGTCATCTTAGGGAAAAGCATGGGGTCCCAGTATTTCTGCAGTCAATAGCTGCTCAACCGGACGTATTAATTAAGTACGCGCAAAAGATTTTTTTTTTTTTTTTTTGGAATTGGTATCTCGCAGTTTATCCTTTAGGGATATTTACTGCTCAACCGAACTTTTACGCGCAAAAGAGGACGTTTGTTTTTAAATAATGTCTGGGATACTGACAGCTAGCTGTCAAAATCTTGTACGAGTGACAGAGGCGACATCTGGAGTGAACAAATAACAGTGTTATCTTCATTCAAAAGGACTTATATAATTAATATAAGTCTTAAATCGCCAACCCGTCTTGAACAAGCGTGGTGATTAATGCTCATGCCTTCTCTGTATGAGAAGAGGCCTTTGCCCTGCAGTGGGACAGTAATAGGCTGGTACTGTACTGTACTTCATTCAAATGCTGTTTATTTTTCATCCAAGAAAACTTATTTTTAATACAAAAACAATACGACAATTTGACAAATTTGACGACACGGTTGGCGCAGTGGCTGAGCGATCGACTGCTGCGCCGCGTGTCGTGGGTTCGATTCCCACACGGAACAAATATTTGTATGGCCTACAATTAGTTGTTCCAGGTCTGGCTGTTTGTGTATGTGACTTTAAATGTTTGTAAACGCACCCACGACACAGGAGACATTCCTAGTGCGGGGCAACGTTTTATTTTATTGAAAAAAAAAAACAATATAATAAACATTCATATTAAAACACAGACCAGTCTACAAAAAAATACCCCGTTTGTTGTTGTAAAATATTTAAAGGGGTGTTTAGTAAAAGAGTAGCAGAAAAACAACGACCCACAACGTTAGAGGTTCGTGGGAACGATATTTTCTAAACACACAACCACTATAAAGTTTCAACCGAAGTTAAAAGCAAGGCAAAAAAGTTATTCAGCCTTAAGTTCCAATCATTTGTTTTTGTGACCTACGAGTATTTCCTTTTATAATCTAACGATTTGAGACTCTTAGTTGATCTTTGGGCGCCGAGTGCTTTTTTAATGTGTTTATTCAAATAGTTCAATAATTTCAGCTATAATATTCATGTGCAGTCAATGTGTTGACTGGCTCGCCATAAAGACGCCACGGTTGGCGCTTGTCGCGGGTTCGAATCCCGCACGGAACAAATATGTGTAGGACCTACAAATAGTTGTTCCGGGTCTGGCTGTTTATGTATGTATGATTGTAAACACCCACGATACAAGAGAAATTGCTTGTATGGAGAAACTTTTTTTTTAAACAATACACAGTAGAATAACTACTGGTAACATGGGTTAATTTGTGGTCTGGCATTTGACATAATTATGTATAATGGAGGGTGGTGCACCAGGATTACTCAAAAAAATCCAATGCTCTTCAGTTTTTTGCAAATTACGGAAAAGTTTTAGGTTTAAGCGACTGTGACAAGTTGTACGAGTACTTAAGAAAATGAATAAAATCATTGAGACAACTATCTTACTTTAAATTACCTGATTGAACGACTATGACCATACAATCATAGATTGCAAATTGAAAGGAGTGGACGAGTGCGAGTCGAACTCGTATGGCCTCTCCATACGAGTTCGACTCGCACTCGTAAGATGATAGGTAGGTACTCTTTTTAATAGGATTCAATTACAGTAATTACACACGTAAGTAAGGTTTTTCTAATCGAATAAGTAAGAGCTCGCATGAAATGATTTAGCCTTGTATGGATCAGAATGTTGGGCCATAAAAGAGATGAATGAAAGGCAGTTGCACGCAGCTGAGATGAGAATGCTAAGGGGGATGTGTGTGGAAATCGGTTGTCATGGTATGGACACGTGATGTGAAGGAATGAGGATCATGTTGTGACGAAAGTTTTTCGTATGAAAGTAGAGGGTTACAAGAGTAGAGGGAGACCGAGGAAACGTTGGATAGATTGTGTGACAGATGATATGGCTAGGAAGGAGGTGACATCTGAGATTACGGCAAATAGAAATATATGGAAGAAGAAGACAGAATTAAATTGGAATAAGGGCAAGAGGAAATGATGAACTGATTTAGCCGATGGGATAAAAATCTACTTGATTTATTTAATGTTTGTCTTTGATTAATATAAACAGTGAGAATGGTGGTTCTGGTAGAATTTAAGATGCTCTCCAATAGTACAACATTTAATTCTATCACTTATCAAGTTGCTCACCTGCGTACTTACGTAATATTTTCTTTTATTATTTTTTTTCCACGACGATAAGTCATTCCAAATATGCCTTATCTAATCTACAATAAACTACTGCGTAGATCTAACATAGAAGTGTAAACCTATCAATGCCCAAATAACAGTGTGTATATGTAATGGAAATCATCATCATCATCTGCCTAGCCTTTTCCCAACTATGTTGGGGTCGGCTTCCAGTCTAACCGGATGCAGCTGAATACCAGTATTTTACATGGAGCGCCTGCCTATCTGACCTCCACAACGCAGTTTACTGGGCTACACGATACCCCTTGGTAAGACTGGTTGTCAGACTTGCAGGGTTCTGACTACCCGTAACGACTGCCAAAGATCTACAAATGACAGCCGGGACCAACGGCTTATGTGTCCTTATTAGCACTGGCTTGATAGAAACTGTCCATATAAAGTTAACATATTATTTTGTACATGTCTCCAGTTTCTACATTGTTCTTAGACACACCTTTGTACTAAACCTTCCTAATATATACATATATGCTTTAATGTAAATCAGTATTTAACCAACATATGTACTTATTATTTGTAAGTTTTTATGGTGGACAATAAAGAGTATTCTATTCTGTTGTTACGGTTGAAGTTCAGCCGGTGAACGAAACTCAGAAGAGAGGGTGTACAAATACAATTGTACAAAAAATAAATATATAGAATTTCAGAATCTCCCCAGTAGAGGAGTGGCGTGAGTTCTCGGAATTGAGCGTCAACCGTTACACTATTCTATTTGATAATATTTTAGCAATATCAGAAATTGGTTGTGCCAATATGGTTCGTATTAGCTACCTCTAAAATGTTTAATTGGAACTCATAAAGAATTTGAAGAACTTTTCTCTTTCATCTTGGTTCCTAACACAGCAACAATTCGTTCCGAACAATACTTCTATAATTCACCTGAGTAATGACACTGCACTACAGAGGTCGCCAACCCGTGAATATCTGCATTTACACTGAGTAGCGAAACGTTTCGAATAAAAACTTGTTCACCTCTCATTTTATTCGAAGCGCTTCGAATAAAAACGTGAACACCTCTCTCATTTCATGAAGTCGCTGTGAATTCAGTACGAATTTCTGTGTCTTTATCTTATGCTCGCAATTGTTTTTGCTGCTAAAAAGAGGTTTTTTATTAGATCTTTATGCATAATAATGAAATGAAAGTGGTTGGTAGTCGGTATCTCGTTTGGATTTTAGATGAAACATATATTTATTTTGTGGGAAAAATGTTTTGGTTACAATCGTTTTATATCTATTTTTACCCTCCTACACATGTAAACGAAACAGCGCACCTATATTATTTATAAAGAGACAGAGGTATACTTACCTATAGTACACCGACATCTAACCAGTTATTTTAAAGTCCCATTTACGATACCCGTTAGTTAGATTGGTTTGTCAGACTTTCGGGTTTCTGACAAGCAGGGTCCAACGGCTTAACGTGCTTTCCGAGGCACGGAGTGGTCACGGGATCCACGAACTGACCTCGGCGAACGTATCTTATCTTTCGATTATCCCTTGTGGCTATTACTTTTAGGTAAGAAAGAGCCCCCCTGATCATCTGTGTTAATGATGCTATATTGGAAAATCTTTGATAAGTATATAAGTACCTACTTTTCTCTGCTCAATGCCTTTTCCCAGCGAAGTTTACTTCCATATAATCCAAGAACTGACGGCAAAAAGATTGCGTTTCATCGATAGCAAAAATGTCAGCATTGAAAAGTCAAAAATAGTAAATTGTTATAAAGCTCGTATTTTGTTGTGGCAGCAAGCGAGTATTCGACGTCAGATTGTGTAGTGCGGTGCAGTCGCAACGATTTCTGACAACCGCCCGGGGCAATACTTTGTGTTTATTGTGTCTGTCTATAGTGCCGTTGCTATTTTAACAACAAATATATTTACTATGTATAAAGTTAAACAATCCAGTGTTTGTCATCCAGACTCAAGGACAGTTTAATCTACACTAACAAAATTATAAAGAGGAAAGAACTTGTATTTTTGAAAAGAAAAAACTACCTACTGGTCCGATTTCAGAAATTCTTTGACCATTAGAATGCTACATTACCTTGACTAACATAGGCATATTTTATTTTAAAATTAAAGGACCATAGCGTAAGGGATAAAATTTAAATTGAATATTCAAAGAGAATAGTTCGAAATCCACGCGGGCAAAGTCGCGGGTGAATTGGTAGTCTTGGATTAAAATAGAGTCATCAATTTTTGTAACCATAGCTGTTCTAGATTTTCTGACGCCTATAATTGTTACCCGTTTTTTTATGTTGTCTATGTTTAGTATTGTGTCGTTGTGTGCCTAAGCCTGTGCTGAATACATGCTTTTTTCTTTCTTCTTCCTTTCTTTACTTTTGCCAGCTTTGTTTAAGTCCCATGTAGTAGGGAGAAAACCTATTGGAATCAACCGAGCACAATCGAGATTCCAGGCTGCTTATGAGAAAATTCCAGATAGAAAAACGTAGCGTGGTGGTAATTGGTATTATATTCCAATTTTTTTTGTTTGTTAGCCTGTGTTGTCCCACTCTTGGGCAAAGGCCTCCCCCTTTTCGTTGTACGTCTCCCTATGGTTTGCTTCTTCTCGCCAATTCACGAGAAAGCCTTCCAAGGCATCCCGCCACCTTCTCCTCGGTCTGCCGCGGCCCCGTCTAGCTGTCTCAGGGTTCCAGTCATGCGATATTCGGACCCACAGCTGTGCTGGCATCCGGCAGACATAGCCTGCCCAGTCACAGTTTATTCTACACTACACTTATGATACACTTACATTATTGAAAACACTACGTAATACATATTCTTGCAAAACAAAACAATCAGGATTAATGCATTCCAGGTCACACATCAAATTCGAAGTAAGCTCCAGCGACGCGGCGACGGTAGCGTTACTTTAGCGCTGGCGTAGCTGGAGCAATACATTTTACATAATATATATTTTAATATTATCCTAGGAGAAAATGGAATGATGTAGATAAGTGCAGTATCGTGTAGTTGTATGTGATATTGCTTAGTTACCCCTCGGGCGAAAGGGGTGCCGAATTTGAAATGGTTTCTTGACAGACATTTATATTCTATGAAGGAGGTTTTTTGGACTGACAATGTTGCTACATTCTATTTTTTTTTTTTTTATTACAAAGATCATCATCATCTGCCTAGCCTTTTCCCGATTACATATGTTGGGGTCGGCTTCCAGTCTAACCAGATGCAGCTGAATACCAGTATTTTACATGGAGCGACTGCCTAACTTACCTCCACAACCCAACACGACTTGGTAAGACTGGTTGTCAGACTTTCGATTTTCTGACTACCCGTAACGACTGTCAAAGATCTTCAAATGACAACCGGGACCAACGGCTCAACGTGCTTTCCGAGGCACGGAGTAGTCTCGTTACGAACGGTCACCCATCCACAGACTAAGCTCGGCAAACGTAGCTTAACCTTCGATCAACCCTTACGGCTGTTTTTATTTCGCCACGAGCTCCTCTTGTAATAACTAAGATAAGTAACAATATTTCACGTTACTAACCGACACATTTAACTTAGCGCTGCGATAACTAAGAGAATCCCTGCTACAAGCTCAGTACCGAGGTAGAAAGTTTGCTGTAGCTGCAACACACACAAGCAGTTCACGATACACAGCCTTATAATGTTGAGGCTGGCCCGCTCCTAAGGTTTGTAGCGTGATGTAAAATAGCCTACAACCCTCTTCAATAATTGGACCATCATTTATAAATAATGTTTCAAGTCTCACTGGTAGTTCCAAAGATAAAACGAATGAAAAAACTAACAAACCCAGTAGCCCCATTATATTAATAGAATAATAGTACATTTTTACATTATATTAATAGAACACAAATAAATAAAATTTAAGTGTTTGTTTCCAATGTCGAAATAAAAGTTATTTACTAAATGTACTCGTTTATGTAAGTTTATACGGTAAAACCAAAAGCAATTTAATTATTTTTTGTTTGTCTGTCCGTCTATCTGTCTATTTGTTTGAGGTAATCTCCGAAACAGCTGGACCGATTTTGACGGTACTTTCAAAGGCAGATAGCTGATATGTTAAGGAATAACTAAGGATTCTTTAATCTTACAAAAATAATTCGGGTACCGCGCAAAAAATAATAAATCATGGAAGACAAAGTCGTGGGTAGTAGATAAATAAATATCAAGCCGTAAACACAAAATCAAGTATCTCATTTACTTACAAAACATACACAACTGGGCCAACGAAACCATTGAAAAAAACACACATACATTTTTAAACTGTTTTGAATAAAATGTAAAATATTTTCAGTTATTTGGCAGAAGAAGCGGCAGCATGCAAGTGAGTGAATAAAATAAATATATTCAAAGGCGTTTCGGGCCATAAAGCTGCTATGTATTTGTATTTTTTACACGCTTTATATTAGCTTCACTTGTATGTTTGTATGTATGTATGTTTGTAACCGACTCCTTTGGACGCTATTTTGACCCACTTTAAACGGTCAGATTTCATTCAAATATTGCACACCTGTCAAAGACCGATGACAATGCAATAATTCGAAAAAAAAATAGTTTATAAACTAAAAAACACGCTTTTATAAAAAATAGAAAATAAAATTTAATAAATATGGATTAATAAAAGTGTAAATTAGAAAAAAATGTGTATTAATGGAAAAAAGCATCTTGCTGAATATTAAATCAATTATTTAATTGTATCGAATCAGAGTTGATTATGACAACACTTTTGTTTGACATTTTTGACGTTTGCAAGCGAGCTAAAATGAATACATTCGTTATTCGATGGTTGAACCGAATACTTGTCAGAAATAAATCCGTTTATATTATAATAATCAACGTTTAATTCGAGCGATAAGGAATAGATCCTTTATTCACTTGCTCAAAGCGGGTTGGCGATTTACAACTTGTATATGTAGATACATACATACTCATATTTTAAATGTGAAAGTAGCTCTTTCTTTCTGTCTGAATGTTACCTTTTCACTTTTATGCGCTTAACCGATTCATATGAGATTTGGTGAGGAGATATATGTATTAAGATACTGGTAAGAACATAGGATATCTTTATTCCGTGACTTCGTTTGCATCAGTGATAACTATCATTCACGTGGAAGTAGTCGCAGGCGAAAGGTAAGTAAATTACGTCAAGCTTGATTCAAAATGGATGGACTTAGAAAATACTCATAAATTGAAGTCGAATTGATTCTTGCATGGATTTGAACCCACGTCCTCGTACATGTTCAGCGAGGTCCTTACCGCTGGGCCAACAAGACGTCGTCTTTAAAGTTTATCTGCACCTAACCCGTCTAAAATGATACCTTGGCTATTATTACTTAGAACTATCCCACCAAAGATCCCAAAACAGTAATTAAGTGCCATAACAAGATTACAAGTCCCCACACAGTGTCATGATGACCATAGAGTAACCAAACGAGCAAAGTTACTAACTGCCCAACTTATGACACCTGCGCCAGGATAAAGTTTTGATTGAACATTCACATCTTGGGAGGATAATTAAATACTTCGGGACAGGTACCTAAAGTGATATTGTTGCAACGTACGTTTATGCTTTTTTTTTAATTAAAAAGCGGGCCCGGGTGCCCGTTTATGGCAAGAGGCTCACCCCTTATTACATGCCATGCATTGCTACAGAGGATATGCATATTCGAGGCAAAACAAATAAAAGAAGGAAATTCTAATGATAAAGGTGTTAGTATTTTTTTATGTGACATCCGCCGTGGTGTCTTAAAGCCCATCACCATCCTCCTGCCCTTATCCCAATTTATTTGGGGTCGGCGCATCACATGTACATACCATGACAACCGATTTCCACATAATTTCGCGGTCACAGGCGCCACTTTCAGACTTCCTCTTATATACTCATTTCTTATTCTATCCATTCGCGTAACACCACACATCGCCCTCAGCATTCTCATCTCAGCTACTTGTAACTGCCTTTCATTCATCCCTTTTGCGGCCCAATATTCTGATCCATACAAGACAGCAGGTGTGTTAAAGCCCAATCCTCACAAAAAGGAGGCCTGTGCCCCAGCAGTGGGAACGTTATAGGCAGGTTATGAGATGGTTTAGTGCTGGTTGTAAAATGCATTCTTCTTCTAGATAGCAGTTGATGTCCACTCCGAAAAACGACCTATCTACCACATTTAATTCACAATTGTGTCAAGAGATTATTGTTTGAGTAGATTAAAAACTTTTCATACAATGGCCAAATATATTGTAGTTTCGGAAAATAACTAATATGGACCCCAGATTAGTGACCGGTACCCCTGATAATTATATGGGTACTATAGAGCCTTTGGATCTTTGTACATATTTAATTAATTAATAGAGAGAGATGAGATAAATACTTATTCATATTGCGAGAAAGAGGTTAGACAGTCAGCCGTTGGCTGACAGTTGGTTGGTTTCGATATAAAAGTAATTGAATATAAATGATATTTATTTCTTTAAATTGGATTTTACACACAAATAATTTTTTTTATCTAACTTGGTGTTGCCCTATCTGACTACTTTAAGAAGAAGAAACACCGAAACAAACTTAGAGGTCACAGTCTCTTTTAAAGTCCAGACAGTATCTTGGACCATGCAGATTAGTGTCTGAGATGGTATTTTGAGGAAAGAACCACACATCTGAGTGGTTCTAGTGTGGTACTGAGTGTTTGAGTTTTCTCAAGGGGTAGCGTGTGTGCCCACTAACTGGGTCGTGGAGATCAGATAGGCAGCCACTCCATGTAAAACACTGGCTGCATCCGGTTAGACTGGAAGCCGACCCCAACACAGTTGGCTAGGCTAGGTAGATGATGATGAAGTGGGAATTCTCAATTTAAAAATCCATCGAATTTATGGAACGTTTAGGTCAGGTACTCGTGCTAGGCAGACAAGAGAACGCAGGATCTAAATACTATGTCTACTTTACTGATTCATGAACCTGCTAAAGCTCGCCTAACTTATCTCGATAGTGCGGTAAGTAGAGTTGAGACAGAAATTGGACGTGCAAAGCCGAAGATCGAGTTCAATGGTGCGACATAATAAGATCTTAAACTTGTCCGATGTGCTGACGACAGCAGCGCCGTCTGTTTTATTGAAAACAGAAGAGATATACCCATTAAAGAACTTCTACATCTACGTATAAAAAGTGGTGCAAATTGCAGCAAAGCGTTTCTCCTATTTATAAGAAATTGACCACAATAAATAATAAAAGTATTCATTTTGTACTCATTTTAGAACATTTTCACCTAAAAATTGCGACTAATCGTGTTTGAATAAGATTATGTGCGCTATATTAACATATTCTAAAATTAACTCAGTTACCGTGTGTAAGGTTAAGAACCCACATGCATGCTATTCTTAACTTCGCCACGGTATAATATACTTCTTGATACCATCCTTATAAATTTACTAAAAGAGCCACACAATGGGAATTTTTAATCAGAAATACTTGAGACAGGAAAAGAAAATCGTACAAATCATACATTTAATTAAACTGGTTAAGTAGGTTCATAAAAACTCCACATTAAAGACCGTTCTCTGATAGAGGACATAATATACGTACAGTGGCAAGCAAAAACAAACATGGCAATGATGAAATCACCATAATAATCCCAAAATCCATAATATACATTCAAAAAGTCTACAGCAAACTTTCCGAAAAGGATAAGCAAACAGCCCCTTGGAGCCCGGAAGCTACCCCTTAATAGATTAAAATAGCTGAACCTGGGGGACTAAATGAAATAATCCCGAATGAACAGGAAAAAAGCGGTTGTCATGGCAACCGCAGTGATAATAAATTCTCCCCTGAAAGAAGGTTCATATTAAGCTGTTTACATAATTTTGTGAGTGGAGGGAATAGTCTGTTTTCATGGTGGAAATTGACGGGGTACAGTTTCAACCCGGTTGAAATTAACTGAAAAAGCGAGAATCAGGGTTTATCATTGTAATATTTCGACCTGAAAAGACGTACGGTAAAATATGTTGTTTCAACATTTTGATAATGATAATTATATCGTTTATTTTTTTTCATACGTTTGGACCATCTGCTATAATTTCTGCATTTATCGACAGGTAGATTAAAATATTGATTTATTTCCTTTTATTAATTTAGATTAACAAAACTTCTAGAACAGTCACGGCTCCTGAATATGGCGCGTATTGTTAGGAGGTTCCTTTCTTAAGAACCCTGACTGCCGCTAGCTCGGACCCGGGTTTCCTATACTGCTGGACTACTATCTTTATACTATCTATCTATCTTCTATTTAAATAAAAATGAATTGCTGTTCGTTAGTCTGGCTAAAACTCGAGAACGGCTGAACCGATTTGGCTAATTTTAGTCTTGAAATATTCGTGGAAGTCCAGGGAAGGTTTAAACGGTGAGAAAATATAGAAAATATGCGAGGAAAATACTTAAAACGAGAATTTTCTAATATAATTTTCTAATATAAATTGAATAATAATCTTCTTACCCGTCAAACATTTGCCCATCGGTTCGGTATTTTGAAATAATTACAATAACACATGTAGATGTAGATTAAATAAGGGTTTCGAGTCGACAACATATATCCATAATAGTCGGATTATTTCGTATTTACATTTAAAACATGTAAAATAATGACACTTTGTTGTTGTGTTGGGTACGTTCAGAAATATACTTTTAAAGATTTAAATTTGCCTTACACGATCTGAATAAATTAACCGCAGACATTATATATAAAGTCGGCAAAACAAATTGTGTCAAGTATTTAGGCCCTAAAAAGATAATGTGTGCGTAAAACAGATACATTGTATGCAATGCAATTCGGTGCATTCTGAATAATATACGGATTAAGATCGTGTAAAGCGAACTTTACTTAGTTTAGTGCTAATTTTGACATTTATGAACTTAGTTTCATTTAATTTTGTGCATACTTTTTATGGATAGCAAAATGATTGGCCCGAATGGGAAAGAATGTTTGAGTTTAGAGATAAAATCAGAGGTTGACTATGTGAAAATCGTCTCGGAATGTCAGGGTATCTGGCAAAACGTAATTAAAAAATATTTAGGTCTAGCATAAATTTAAGTTTCGAGTTGGCAACACTGAATCCATATGTGTCGTTCAAGCGTTTTTTTGTTAAAAACTTGATTTGTCATTCTGTCACCATTATAGTTTCCATTATTAGTGCACGAAAACATTATTATCTGATATACTGTTTACAATGACCTAACATAGGTCGTCGAAGTCGATCAAATACGCGACGAGCTGCCTTACGCTCTAACCGCACCGCTGACCAGCGAGAGACTGATAATGATAACAGTCGTAGTGGTACGGCAGATTTACGTTCTAGAGTGAATAACAATGAAGTGGATAGGCAGAGAATGGAACGAGTTCGAGCACATCGATCACAACAGCAGCGAGCACGGGAAAATGAAATAGATCGATTGCGCAGACGCAGTGTCCCTGTGAACCTAGAACGAGGAGCATTCTCCTACGATCCGGAAATAGATTATAGTGCCGACAAATTTGTAACAATTGGAGAAATGTCAATCATTTGTCAACATTGTAAAGCTTTAAAATACAGCGGTGAATCTGCGGGATTATGTTGTGCTGGTGGCAAAGTGAAAAGATATAAATTACTTAATATTTGTATAATATGTGCATTTGGGTATATATGTTGTAACTAATACATATATGTCTGAAATAAAATTCAATTTGATACAATTCTAATAATTTTCATTACAAATATTAGGTCTTTACCTATGAAATTGCCGTTCTGCAGTACTGGCCATTTCAAATCAAAATATTTTTTGTTTGGCTAAGAATTCAAATTTCAAATTAATTTTATTTTAAAAACATGGTTTTTTTTTCCAAAAGTAGTCATTTGTTTATTGATTAGTGTTACATTTTCATCGCATTTAAATCTATTTCGTCATCATGGATACGTTTAAAATTCGAGTAATTATGGAATATGAGTACCGTCGTGGCAGCAACGCGGCACAAGCGGCACGCAACATCAACGACGTTTACGGAGCTAACACTACAAACCAACGCACTGCCTGTTATTGGTTTGCTCGCTTCCGTTCTGGAAATTTCGACCTGAAAAATGAACCTCGCGGTCGTCCGAAGACTTTGGTCGACAATGACGAATTAAAGGCGATTGTGGAAGCTGATGATACACAATCTACGGCTGAATTAGCAGCAGCTTTCGACGTTAGCGTCAAAACAATATTGGTCCATTTGCGTCAAATTGGCAAGGTAAAAAAGCTTGACAAATGGGTGCCCCACGAACTCAATGATCGCCAGCGCGAAGGTACGCGTCGAGACGTGCCTTGCACTGCTCAACAGACACACAAATGAAGGAATTTTGAACCGCATTGTTACCTGCGATGAAAAATGGATTCTGTTTGATAACCGCAAGCGCTCAGCAAGTTGGTTGGATCCTGGTTCAGCACCTAAACAATGCCCTAAACGAAAACTTAACCCAAGAAAAGTGATGGCCACTGTTTGGTGGTCTAGCGCCGGTGTGATTCAACACAGCTTCTTACCAAACGGGGTGAGCATTACTGCAGATGTGTACTGTGAAGAATTGAACACAATGATGGAGAAGCTGGTACATCTCCAACCAGCATTGGTCAATCGCTCGTCTCCGCTGCTCCTGCACGACAACGCGCGACCTCATACTGCACAGCAGACGGTCTCCAAGTTGCAAGAACTGGGGTTGGAAGCTCTCCGTCATCCGCCCTACTCACCAGACCTTGCGCCTACAGACTACTACTTTTTCCAGAATTTGGATAACTTCATGGCGGGAAAAAAATTCAATACCCGAGAGGCAGTACAAAATGCCTTTGAAGAATTTGTTGCCTCCCGTCCAGCTGATTTCTTTAAGAAGGGCATCAATAAACTGCCACTGCGTTGGCAAAGATGCATTGATTGCATGGGTGATTACTTCGATTAATAGAAATAAAAAATACATGAAAAAAATTCATTTAAATTTTTTCATACAAAACGGCAATTTCATAGGTAAAGACCTATTATATTAATAACTCTTTACGAACTATATTATCTAAAATTTCCTCGATTGGTTACCGGCTCTAAAATACATATGGTTTATATTAAGAGGTAAGTGATACGAAGTTCACCGGGTCATCTTGTATTTTAATAATTTTAAATGTTTTTTAAACATGATTGCTGAGCGTGAGGTCCTGGGTTTGATTCCCAGGTCGGGCCAAGTGTTATTGAGTTTTTCCAATAGGAATTGTCTCAGTAGCAGCTTGGAGTCAGGATACGGGTCCGGTTGATGGCAATAGGCCTACCGCCTACATGGCACTTTAACATAACAGGCAAAATATGGGTGTTACTATAAGTGCACCTCTGCCCGACCCTTCGGGGAATACAGGCGCGTTGTTATGTTAAGCTTTAACTACATATATATTGAACTGTAATACATATATAAAATATAGAAAATATAAAAAAAAAAAAAAAATATTAAAAACTAGCTGACCCGGCAAACGTTGTTTTGCCATTTTAAGCCAAAAAAACCCAAAAAATAAAAAACAATATTTAGGGGTCATCCTTATCATTTAAGGGGATGAAAAATAGATGTTGGCCGATTCTCAGACCTACCCGATATGCACAAAAAATTTCATACAAATCCATTAAGCAGTTTCGGAGGAGTATGGTAACTAACATTGTGACACGAGAATTTTATATATAAGATGTTTAAAAAAATCTATTCTTTTTTAAATATAAAGATGGTCTTTGGCCTTTCCTCATAAAGGGACGGTATTTAATAAAAGGAACAGAAAAATACGTATTTAAATGTAGGGCTATGCCGTCTCTTAGCTTAAGCATAAAACTGTGTCACACAATTTGACGCGCCAAATTCAACTGCATGGTCGCATTTCAGTTTTGAGAATGTCCATCTAAACTGTTCGAGGATTAGTCGTATCGCCGCGTTGAAATGTAGGGGTCAATTGAACGAACTAGGTCAGTAGGCTCAATGGGATCAGCTTACGAGTTGACAATACTTGTGCAGCTAATATTTGCGAGCTGTAAGCCTTATCCAGGCTTGTACAGCTTTGAGAGCTTATTTGTACAGCTGCAAGAGTTTTATTCTGAAGTTAAGAGATACGGAAACAGCTGCGGCAAGGAGATTTGTACTTTGGTTTATTAAGTCATAGATTCGAGGGGCTATGCTCGCTTGTTTTTGGAAGTGAAATCTTATTTAGCTACGAGTACTTTTAGTGATTTATGGTACAAGTAAAATTTGTAGGTTCGACATGCCAATGTATTCATATTTGTTAAGTTCTTGTATTTTATTTGAAGGTATACTTATGAGATCACAATGACATCAGTGATCATAATGACATCAGTATAGGAAAAAATATTGAATACGTTTATAATTGATCCTTAAATTAAAGTGATATCAAAACTTATGAAAAAAAAAGCCAATCAACTATTCGGACTACTGCGAAATGATGATTATGTCAAATAACATGTCTCAATGCGAAATCGATTTAATCGATTTAGTTTTAGAAAGAAAAGGTACAAATATAGCAACCTAGTGTCAACAAATATTTTACTTGTTGACGTGAAAGTGTTTGTGAAAACCACATTTATAAAAGTAAATATTATATATCGACGGTTAATAACCAATAGTGTCTATCTCAGTTTTTTACGTTTTTCACTTTTTAATGCAGGTAGATTTAAAGTTTAATTTGGCTTGGCCTACTGAGGACTTATCTCAAAATTCACAAAATTGTTGTAGTTATTCGCTATAGAAATTCCATCTAAGTTAAGAGCGCGGGTATTTTTCTGCCAATACTGTTTATCTCTTCTCTATTGCGGTTGTACTTCGCCGCATCTAACGTGAGACTGACAAGGTGGCAGGGCAGCATATTTATCAAGAGCATCTTATAAAAAAAAATAGAGCCAGGGAAGAGAAGGCAAAGGATAAAGAGGATGCAGCAATGGGACATTGCATTTTATTAACGATGGACTTAGAATCGGTTAAAGTTTGCCCTTACTCCACGGCTAGCGCTTTATACTTTAAAACGAAATTGACATGCCATAATTTTATACTCTTCGATTTGACTTCACGCCATTGCACATGTTACTGGTTCACAGCAACGGCAGCAGACCTTACTGCGAGTACTTTCGCGTCATTTGTGATGGACTATTTAGAGCGCCATTGCTTGCCGAAGAAAATGCCAATAATTATTTATTCCGATGGTTGCAAATCGGAACGTTATAATGGCAAATGCGCTTTTGAACTTAAGTATAAAGCACAAAATCACAATCACACACAAATGGAGTGTGATTCGGTTCACAGTGCGATTGAATGGAAGCTCTCAAATCGTGTAATTTATTTGCCATGTGATTATGTTTCGGTAACTAAAGAAGCAAGGGCATCAAATCCCTACGAAGTAATTCAGATTGACCATAATTTTGTGTACAGACTTAAGAGCTATTCGTTACAACCAAGAAGACACTATTAAAGTAAAAGTACATTTGGACCAGGATTGGTTTGCCTTGCCACAAAGACCAAAAAGATATAACCCCGACGTGTCCTATTCGAACTTAAATGAAAATATGATTCCCATAACTGCCTCGAAGTACCAGCATCTCCAAGAGCTCAAACAAGTTCTACCAAGTGAATGTCATAATTTTTATGATACACTGCCCCATTTGTAGAGTGTGAGTGTGTGTGTCAGTGAATTTGTTGTTTGTTTCTGTTTCTACTAAAAATCATTTTGAAGATTCGTTTCAGTTATTTTGAAGAATTTTTAGTTATTTTAAAGTTTTTAAAGTCTTTTTACTTATTTTGAACATAATATTTCAAGGTGAAATATTGTGAAAATTATTATAAAATGTGGTTTTACATTGTGTTGTTTTATTTCAGAAACGGCTAACTTCAACTTATTAAAAAAATATTTACATTAATAAAACCAATACCACCTAACTCACGTTATTTGTAAATAGGCCAATGTTAACCTAATTCTAGGATATCTATCGTATTTCAGCATATTTTTTCTATTTTTACATATATCCACATTTCAAGTATCTTTCTGTTCAAAGCCGAGAAACGTTTTTTTTATCTCCTGTAAAGTTAACTTTATTGAGATAGACACTATTGATTCTTAACCGTCGATATATCATTTAGCGCATTGTGTTCAATCATTGCCTGCTTAATAGGCACAAACACGTCTACTATGACTATAAAAATTGTGAGTAATATCAAAAACTGCCTAAGAGAGGTGTGGCCAATGTAAATTGGACAACGAGTGCTATTTGGACTAAAGATTGTATTATAATTTTACTCGTTGATAAAGAAGCAGCCTATGGCCTTTGCCGGGGTACAATATCTCTTTGCCAAATTTTATCGAAATTCGTTCTGTGATTTAGGCGCGAAAGACAGACAAACAAACACACATACTTTCCCATTTATAATATTAAGTATATGGATAACAGGCTGGTGTCAAGCGCCATTGAGCATATGGGTGGAGGAAATACTTTACTTTATCCACGCTAACTCATCAGGAAAGCAAGGCCTTGGTGTTGTTGGAGACCACACTAAGCTATCTCAAACTGTCAAATTTTCCCAATTGAAGATGGACCTTATTATTTAATACTATAGTTAAATTTTTGTTAAATGTCAAATTTCTTTGAGAGCTCAAAGAAATTTGACAGATTGGGGTAGCTTGTGCTGTGCTGGCCTCTACATTGCCCGTAACGTGTAAGACGGGTAGTGGAACACAATATTGGAAATTGGAGTAAAGATGTATAAATGATAAATTGCACCTGCCACTGTTTGTCTCTGCATCACCCAAAGGTTGACTGGTAGAAAATGCCTATGGCATTAAAACCGCCTCTGTACATTTGTGTGCTTAACGTATTAAATAAATAACTGACACACCTCGCCATGTTTTAAATTTAGGTAAGTCAGCGTTAT
This sequence comes from Phlogophora meticulosa, assembly GCA_905147745.2. NCBI lineage: Eukaryota > Metazoa > Arthropoda > Insecta > Lepidoptera > Noctuidae > Phlogophora > Phlogophora meticulosa. Next base: position 16,426,109 of record LR990524.1, read on the forward strand.
ATTTGACTCGGGATAAAAAAAAACAAGCACAAAGAACCCCAGTGATTCCGGCAGCCCACGCTTACATTCTGTCTTTGTATTTGGCTCCGAAAACTTTCATTATCCAAACAAAGACGGGAGTAAGGTAGCTGTATTTCACCCCACAAATTGCCTATAAATTTTTATTATGGCCACTCTTATTTGAGGTACAGAGGTTTTCCAGATAAATAGGTTTGTTTTATTATGTAAGACTGACCATGATTTGTGGTGTCGTTAATTTTTTTGCTTTATGTATAAAAAGTTCTCTAAGGGCCTCTAAATCGTTATAATTGAGGGTTTATTTTGGGTTAGAAGTGTCATCCTAGCCTTTTACCAATATGTTGGGATTGGCTTCCAGTCTAAGTGGATGACCAGTATTATACATGGGGTAAATAATTATATGGAAGGGGGGTATATTTTATACATAGAAGACCTACTGCTAAAACATATGATACGTTTATTTAAATCTTTAGTGATGAGTGTACCTACATACTTAAATGGCCGCATACCTGTTGTGGAAAGCAGTGACAGGTGAAAGGTAAACTCTCAAAATAGGTATCTGTTTCAGCATTCCGGCTCCAAAAACCTTTTTTTTCTCTTGACAGTGCCCCTGTTGTTCCAAATAACGTAACAAAGCAATTTATCAGATTTCTAGCGAACAAAATGCTGAGTTATTTTCCGAACAACAGACCTGTAAGCACAGACACGGACAGTTTGAAGGGAATAAATTAAATATCTTGCTTCGGCAGACCGAGAAATCGAATCGGATCTGCGCGGTACAATAAGCCTGTTCTACAAGTCAATGATAAAAATCGTTTTGTTACGTAAAAATAAAATATTTACGATTAAGTAAAACTCTATTCGGAGTTATGTTGATGGTTCGTTTCTCAGTATGGACAAAAAATATAGTGAAAATATTCGGAGTAAGTGAGTTTTGATTTTTTTCGCGAGTTCAACTAATTTGATTAAGATACATTTTTTTTTATAAAAGTAACCCAAAAATATAAACGAACCAAAATATAGTTACATAATTTGTGTATAATAAATGCCATTGGAAATTATTTGGAACTCATTTCTCTAGTGTCCTTTTTTACCTCATACATTTTTACTTAATTCACTTTTTACCCTACCGATTGTTTAGTACGAGTATGTAGGTAGTAGATTTGTGTTTTTTTGTCTTTATTTTGGGTGTGGTTTGTGGTCAAAATAAATAATATATATTTATGTATAAATAAGCAGAGACATATCATTGGTAGCTGTTAGATTTCAACCCGGTGCTGTTAGGCTCTACTATATTAATATTACAACGGACAAAGTCGCGGGCAGTAGCATTAGTTAAGTTTGTGGGGGACGTATGTTTGTTACTCTTTCACGTCTAAACAGATTTTGGTGAAACTTTACGGTATTACGGTATATTATTATTTATTATTATTATTCATTTATTTTCAGATAAACATCCATAAAAAATTGTTAGTAACACAGAAATACATAGGTACATATATATATCAAAATGGCTATTTATTAAGAAACATTAGCCGAGGTCGCGTGTGGCTGCTAGTTTCAAGTTAATGAATAAACGATGCATCATGTAGGTGAGAGTGAAGCCGTCATGAAAACAGCCGTGAAGGCACGTAGCCACGTGCTACAGTTTGTGAGATCGTGGCGAGCCAGTCGTAAGTCATGCAGGCTGGTAGCTCGGGAACTTGCTGGCTATTAAATCTAGTGAAAATTCTACCAGTGGCTTTCGTTACCTTCAACATGAAGAAAGGATATGAATCGCAATCATATAATGATATAGATCAATCTCATACGGCTATTATTACTTAGCGAGTAACACCGCGAAGCACAGCAAACTTGTAACTCTCAACCCTCAAGCTCCTTAAAATCGGACTCCACTGTTCCTCTTAAGCCACGCAATCCTTTTTAATAAACTAAGTAAGCACGCAATGAACACAACATTGGTGGAATGAAAGTAGGAGCGTTTCATTTTATTACTTAATTTCATACGACAATTGTCATGGTTCCTTTATGCGCTGTAAAAATAGAACGTTTATGTTCACCATTAAACAGAGGTTTGTAAACTATGTTGCGAGCGTTTCAACTGATTGATATTGTGCGCAAGGAGTTTTCAGACTCCCTGGGGATTATTTTATTGTATTGTATAAGCAGTATAATAAGTGTTCTCTTGTTTCCGTTTGAGGTGCAATACCTTAAAAACACTGATGATAACCAATAAATATTTCGATTGTTCCAAATTTGTAGTTTTATTCCTGAAGTTCATTATATTCGAAAAAAATAAATTAAACTATAAATAAACACATTTTGAAAGTAGCATAGTGTGGGAAAAGGACATTTTGAAAAAAGGACATTATGCGTCTGGACTTGGTCGACATCAAAAAAAGGAGGAGGTTCTCAATTCGTATCGAATCATGTTCGAAGGCGGGTGGACCGATTCGGAAAACTCTTTTTTGTTTGAGAGGGTATACTTTCCAAGTAGCGGACTGTCATCAGGATCTGATGATGGAATCCTGGAGAAATCCAGGAAACTAATCACATATTGTAGGTCCTATTGCGATCTGGGTACGTGTGAAACATTATATGGGTGTAGGAGACATGCCGCGCTGACCCCGAATATATTGGGATCAGGGCAGGAAGATGATGATGATAATGATGATGAATCAATAAAATCTAGTCGTGTACGGTGCTCTTAATTATTTGCTACATCTATTAGTAGTAATAATTTGCTTTATTGCCATAATTATAGAACAAGTTATGGAAAGAAGTCAATCTTGAGCAACTCTAATCCAAAGTTGTTGTAACTTTGGATTAGAGTTGTCAAGGAAACCTTGTTCTCGCCGCCAAAAATGTGATTTTTTTTCCCGAAACCATACCTCGGTATGCGCATCGGCCCCGCAAGTTTTCAACGGACTTATAAGCGAATATATTTTAATTTGGTAGAGGTAACTCAAAATTTTAAATTTTTGCTCCCATGTCATCGCCGCCGCCAGGTTCAATACCAACCTACCAAGTAATTAAATGTTCAGAGATAGAAATTGCCTGCATAGTGATTAAGCTGCAAACTAATAGCTGTATATAGTTTGCCTATTCTTATTTTTTATTTCCAATCGGTGGATTTTTATTTATTATACGTTGAGTTAATCTTTTTTTTATTTTTTTACCTCTGCGTCCTCCGCAGAGGTCAAGCTCTGAACAACCTTCCACCTTCCTCCACTTTTTTAAGATTACTTCTGTTCCATTCCTTCTTAAGATGTTAGAAGACAATACAATTATTACCTAAAACCATCGTTGTTAATAAACACAAAAAATACATGCACAGCCATTCCGAAGCGTTACTTTTAGTTGATGAAAAGTTCCGAGAAATATAGTTTCATGCTTACAACATTAGGAAGGATTATTGTAATAAAATAATAGTTAAAAAAAACTAAAAAAACACGCTTTTATAGAAAATCCAACAAAAAAATAGAAAATAAAATTTAATAAATTTGGATTAAGAAAAGTGTAAATAAGAAACAAATGTATTTTAATGGAAAAAAACGTGGAGTGTTCTAAATATTATTTATTTTTAATTTTTTAGTTGATTTTTTTATAAAAGCGTGTTTTTTAGTTTTTTAAACTATTTTTTTTTTCGAATTATTGCATTGTCTTTGACAGGTGTGCAAAACTTGAATGAAATCTGACCGTTTAAAGTGGGTCAAAATAGCGTCCAAAGGAGTCGGTTACAAACATACAAACATACAAGTATAAAGCGTGTAAAACATAACATAAATAACATAACATCACGCCTGTATTCCACCGAAGTGTTGGGCAGAGGTTTATTGTAATAAAAGTAAGAACTATTTGACTGCATTCTTTAAGGAAACAATATAACGTTTTGACATAATAATCATCGCGTAAGACTGAAAGCCAACTAGTATTTGGACATAAGCTAGGCAGATGATGATGATGAATTAATTATTATATATAAGAAGGAAGTAAAAACTGTTGTTGATGTAAAATTTGTCAAATTACCGACGACAACTTTTGACTATCAGGCTTTTCATTCGAAGAAAACAACCGAGAAAAAAAGCTAAAAAGCCTCTGTTCCATGACGCAACTAGCAAACGATAATAACTGTTTTTTTTTTTACATTCACACTTGCCGTGAAACTTTACTCAAAGCTAAAAAAACAGCTTTAATGATCCCGTTCCTTTAGTTATTCTACGCGACAGCGTACGCCGTTTTAAACGAAAATGGGGATGCATTTTTTAACAATAGCTCGGCGATCTGACCGCAGCCTTAACAATGGGGCCACAAAATGAGCTCTGGGAACTTTGCCTTGCCTACTCAATTACATTGAAACAATAAGAGCATACGTACCACGAAACAATAGATCATTTGTAAGAGTTTTCGTATTACTGCGAAACATGGTGGCTGGTGGTAGGAGATTTTTTAACACAATATTGTATTTCTGTGTATTCATGATATTTAAAAAAATGTTTAGGTTATTTCATGAGGTTACAAAGAAGATAACATAGAGATTTTGAAAGTTTAATTATTTATAAGCATCGATCATGTTATGAGGAAAGTTTTGAGTATGAATGTGGAGATGAGGGAGAAAGATGGTTGAATTGTGTGATATGGTTAGAAAGGAGGTGAATTAAGATGACGGCAAATATAAAAAACATGCTGCGCCAACCTCAAATACATTGTGATAAGGGCAAGAGGATGATGATGATAGTGATGAAAAGCATCAAAATCTCAAAATTGCTGAAAATCTCAAGATGAATGACAAGATGACGAAATACGTATTTAAAAAAAAATCTGTGAATGTTTCTCATTAAGTTGCGGTTCAAGCAAAAGTAAACAAAACAAAAATAAATCGAATCTTTTGGAAATACTTCTTGGGCAAAACTCTTTGACCAACTTTTCGGTAACTCAATAATAATGATGTTATGAGATAACTTTATCAATACGCTTTGATGTGACATCTGTTTGTAAGCCTATTTCCAGTTTCCCATTTACTGAGTGAAATTAAGTAAAGTAAACCGGTCAATACGTGGATAACAAAAGAAATGCATATAAAATTATTATAAATCGTAAAAAAACCAACTGACGACACGGTTGGCGCAGTGGTTGAGCCATCAGCTGCTGCGCCGCGTGTTGTGGGTTCGATCCCCGCACGGAAAAAATATTTGTATGACCTACAGGTAATGTTCCGGGTCTGGCTGTTTGTGTATGTGAGTTTAAATTTTTGTAAACGCACCCACGATACAGGAGAAATTCCTAGTGTGGGGCAACGTTTTCATAAAAAAAAACTACTCATATATTAAAAAGGCGGTCAAACGTGACCCATGCCCAGTTTGGACTTTGGCCAGGTTTATCCGGACATTCTCTAAGTCCAGCCGGTTGGCCCGGCATCGTCCTTCGTCAACTTATACCGCGGGATTATTGAGTTATCATAAAGGCGGTTTTATTACAAACATGTCAGAACGGGGGATTAATAATGTATACACGTGATGTGCTGATGTGTATGCTTACTAATATGAATAATGCAGCCTCCTTGGTCGAATGGTTCGCGCTCTGGACTACGAAGCCAGGGGTTGCGGGTTCGAACCCCGTAAGGCGGAAATGTTTATGTGATGAGCACGAGCATTTGTTCTCGAGTCATGGATATTTATACATATCGGCGCAATTACAATAGTTTGTGATTCAAATAATTATGATTTACAATCAAATAGCCCTTAAAATTAGTAGAATGATTACTTTGAGTTTATTTCGATGTAAAATTAACATTGGCCAGCGAATCGCTATTTTGTTGTTGTCATAAAAATGTTTCAATACTTAACCTAAAACCAGCACTGTCAGTGCTGGGGCATTCTCGCTTGAGCCACCGGAAAATACGGACCTATCTGTGATATCGTTACACTGTTCTGTTTCTTGTGAAGTTTTCTTTTGAAGGTCCAAAAATGAGTGACCATCATGAAGATTACATTGGTGACGTAAGCTACGCTGACGTCACACTTTTGAAAAACACTGCGGAGGCTTATATTCGTCATATCTTAAATTTCTTGTGTGCGTGTGTATGTGACTGAACTCCTCCTAAACGACTGGACCAATTTTGATGAAATTTTTTGTGTGTGTTCGTGGAGATTCGAGAATGGTTTAGATTTACAATTGGACCCGGTAGGTGGCGCTGTACGGGCAGGACGACGTCTGTTCGGTTCGCTAGTATGTATATAAATATGTCTATCCATTAACACTAGTTATTACATAGTACAAGCTATACCTAATTTGGGGCTAGCTAGTTGATTAGTGTGTTAGTTCAAACAGTTTATTTATTAATTTTATTTAATAATACCAGACTTATATTGTACCACTATAGAGCAAAGACACAAGCAATAATGACCACTATTACTTTAGAAAACTTTTTATTTGTTATTAACTGTTGTTACTTGACAGCAAACTAATAAATGATGTAAGCATCAAAAGCACTGGATTCTACCAACGACGCAACTGAACTTTGGTCTAGGCTGTTGAGACTACTCCGAATCGCCGCCGCAACGAAAAAAAAAAGAGATGTCGCTTGCTCATAAAAACCAGCCTCACACCCACAAACATGCTGGCAGTTGTAACCACATCCTCAATGCATTATTATACTGAACGCGCAGATGGTTGTAAGTCTTTTGCGTATACCTCCCTACAGGCTGCACGAGTAAAACGACCAGGAATACAGCTCGGTACAAAGTCAGTTTTACAGCATCCTCTACATCGTCTTAGACACAATTATGTCGCAGCTGGGAAAGCCTACTCAGTTGGAGATTAACAGACGACTCCAGCCTGGAGTGCAAAAATGTGGCGTTTTTTCATAAACGATGGAAAACTGCATGGGATAGATACCTGCACGCTGCAGAATTTGATGATCGCTACTGATGACGCCAAATTAAGTTCTAAGCTGACGCAATACAGATTGTTATTGACACGCCAAAAAGAGTTTTTGCGTGTCAATGGCGATTGAGTGGTTAAATTGAGTCCATTAAAAAAAGTACTCCGTAATGTGTGTTTTCCTTGACTTTAGTTGTTGTTTTGTTTGTGGAAGATGCTCTCATCGTCCACAAAGACAGCTAGAGCACAGTTAACAGCCAAAACTCAAGTAAAACAACGAAACTTAGTACTTATGTTAATGTTGCACGGACTATGTCATCGATCAAAGTCACTTAAGACAGATTAAGCTGTAAAGTTGTAGGAAGTTGTTACAATCTTTGTTGCAAGTCCGTATTCCGGAGAGAATGCACCGCGGGACTATGCCGACGTCACGATTATTCTTCTCTGCCGAGATCTTAAAGGAAAACTATGAGTGATAAGGAAAAATATAAAGTTATTTGTAGTAAGAGTAAGGGGTAAGGGTAATTGTTAAGGAACCTTTTTGATGATATGGATGTATCAATAAAATAAATAAAATTTGAAATGTATATTTATATTGTCAAAATAATAGCTTTTTACTAAATGCATATGAAAGTTTATTAAAATGGTTTAATTTAAAATGTCTGTCTGTTGGTTTGAGGAAATCTCCGAGACGACTGGCCCGCGAATTTCACTGGCTGTTGTGATCCCGTATAAACAGACTCCTCAGAATAAGAAAATATCTAGTAACCCCAAAAGGAAAAATGGAAGTCGACAACCCTCTTGCCGGACCGAGTAGAAAACGAACGAAACGAATTAAATGTAAAGTGATGGCCTGAAACACAGGTTTGAATTAACCTAGATCGGGCGGGTCGCTATCTAACATTGTAATCTCGAACCATCATTACCGACTTGCACCTGTAATAAACATATTTTAGTTTTAGTTTAGTTTTAGTTAATTATACCATTGTTTTAGAAATAACACTACTGCACATAAATGTACATTTTTGTAATACTTTTATAAATAAATTATTCTTAAATTATTCTTATTCTTATTCAAGATGCGATATGATGAGATCAAAATCGGAGTGTCTAGGATTTCAGTTGGTAAAAAAGGAAACGTCACAGATTACGTTGATGTCTCACATGGCCTCACTCCCGCACACCACGTATTGCTAGAAGGGTCAACTTATAAGCCTGTGAGACGCTCCGCGATGGCGCAGACCTTAGGACCTAGCTGCTTACAAATCAAAGGACCCGTATAGAGAGAAATGGATAGAGGCTGTGAAAAGGGATCTTGTGCATGTGCCTAATGCCATTAATTTATGTAATGCCATGCAAGGAAAGCGGGCAGAAGAGATTGCTCCTGCATTAAGTGCCTTCGCGGACGTGGTTCTCATTGCAGGGTCAAGAAATGCGCAGAGAGCCTTCTTTCCTCTGAATTTCATAATCTATTCGATTGCCACCGCTGATCAGTTAAAGGTGTGCGGGATAAATAGGCAGTGCGCAGGACTCAAGCCAGAAGAAGTTGACTTCTCGGGAAAAGGCATGTGGCGAATTTATAAAGAATGTTCAAAAGTACCCTGGAAGGGTCCAGGGTACTTTCTTTACTTTACTTACAGGAGACTGCGATGGACGACGTCTCAGCGGCACAGGTCATCTACCACTCCATATTCGGGACGCAGAATGAAGATCTTGGGGTCCTTCAGACGGTAACGGACATGAAAACACCTTGGAAACTGCGGTTCGAAATAGCCGATAAGTTCAGAAGTGCAGGAAAGAGCCAGAAAAGAAAGCGAAAGGCTCAGGCTAACATGACTGGTTTATTAACAGAGTCAGCATTCCAGATCAGATGCAAGCAGGTCTTTGCTGGGAAGAGAACGGTCAATTACATTGAGGCTTTCTACAAGCACATGAGCTCAGTCGGACCGCAGGCCATCCAGGGTGGGCTTACACTCCATGCCTTCTACCGTAGCCTGAAAGTTGAATTGATGACAAAGAAGGACGAGAATACGACACACGGCACAGTGGAGTGGCGTGAGATTTCTGGCTTGGGTGCAGAACATGGGCCTGTTTCGGGTGAAATGATACGTGAAAGTGGGAGATATTTCTGTGGTAGGGTATAAAAAATCTTGTAATCGCTGGTCTATAAATAATGCTTTCGTTTACCTATCACTCTATACAATATGCTTTTATTAAAAATCATTTTATGTAGGACCTCTTTAATCAAGTGTTTTCTAAGCTTAGGTTTTTTAATTACTGGCAGATACCTGATGTGTTAAGAAGTATCTTAGGCTGTTTTATTTTACAAAATATCAGCGTCTTACTTATTGTCCTACTGCAAGACAACGGCCTCATTTGACACAAAGAACGTACAAGCATTGATCACTACGCTTGTTCAAAGCAAAACGGCGCTTTCAGACTTTTATTGATTACAAATCCAGGTTCTCTCACGATGTTTTCCTTCACCGATGTCAGTGATGTCTGAGATCACCAAAGAAAATACATTTAAATTGCAAATATCACATTTGTACTCACCGGATTTCAACCCACAACCTCGTGCATAAGTAGCGACGCCTTCACCTCAGGACCACCACGAAATCTTAAATGATTTTTTCTTAAAAAATATAAGTTACTAAACAACTACCCAACTTAATACTTAACTAAATTTGGATTTTTTTTAAGACGATTGATTGTACAATGGTTTTGTAAAACAGAATGAATTTAAAAATAAATGAATAAATGGAGGATGAAACGATGAATACAATACACTTACGAATTGCTAGCTATCGCAATAATCTCGTCCATCCTGATACCCTCTCTGGCGACCTGGGCCTGCCGCAGAAACTATTACGGCAAAAGTTAAATCAGTTTTGTTGCCTCCTTCGAGGCGGTTTCATCTGGTTTCATCCGGTTCAAGGCATCCTCTAGTGCATGCAATTTTGTAAAGCATCGCTGTAACCCGTTTGGGAATACCAGCTTGTCTAACTGCGACAGTTCGAAAGAAAAGCGCATCAAGGTGTTCGATAAGACTTCTTTGCACCTATGTACTGTTTAGATGGGTGCCTGCTTCATATTGGCACACGATAACCCACCTCGTGTCTGATGACGATGATTAACGTGTTCGTGGATACTAACCCTGGATTGAACTTGTTTGCTGATAAATGGTAGACGACACTGTTGCAATGTTTGCGGTACAGTGAGAAGACAGCATGGTAGGATTAAGTTAGTATTTTATGGTAAAGGCTAATTTAAGTAATTTAATGTGAAAGATATATATAATAAATGAAATATGTGTATGTTAAAAACATATTACGGTTACTTTATCAGGCCTTTTCTCACATATGTATCTGATAGAAATTGCCATTGTTTTCTAGTGCACCAAAACACAACATATTAACATAACAGTTTTAATATCTCTGAGTTGAGCTACACAATTTCTGGCAAACGAGTGCACACTCAAATCTCTGTGGTTATTTTCTCAAAAGACCATCACAGACACTTATTTGCATGGTCCGCCTCGATCTAACTAAGATAATACTTAAAAAGAGACTGTGACCTCAGATTTTGTTTCGGTGCTTCTAATCAAAGTAGTCAGAAGAGAAACAACGATCATGTTTTAAAAATTATATGCTTGTATGACGTGTAAAAAACAATTTACATAAACAAATATTATAACATATCATCATTTATCCTTTATCTATTAATATATTTTAAGCTTCACTAAAACATTTCACACAGCTACCTTCATAACAAAAAAAGAGTATTATTAAAAAATGTGTTTGTGCGCATTTAACCATTGTTTAAGATCACACAATAATAACAATGATACTGGTATTGATCGAGCAATTCAGTTTTTAACAATCATTTTATGTAAATCAGTTTGGTTTATTTCAAGGCCCATTTTTAGATACAGAAGCTCCTTAAGATTCAAGGATTATGCGAAACTAGTCTCCACCAATCAAATGACTTTAAACGAGTTCTAAAGTAATGCTTGAGTGAGCGCCTCTAATACGAGCCTAAGTTTTTCGTTGCTAAAAGCAGTGTTTTTTTTTTTTTTTAAACTGTGTAACAGTCGAAAAAAATGGATACATTAGGGATTTTTCCTATATCGTGGCTGCTTTAACAAACATTAAAACTCACATTATACACAAAAAGCCAGACCCGTAACAACTATCTGTAGGCCTTACAAATATTTGTTTCATGCGGGAATCGAGCCCGTGACATGCAGCAGAGCAGCCAATTACTCAGGCAATGTGCCAACCGTGTCTCATTTCGCATAGTCAACGATGTGATGATTAAATTAATATTGTTATAACGCCTTAATTTGTAATCGGTATTGTGTAATTGGCACATCCTGCATTAGCAAGTAGGCTTCCAAATAAACAGTTTTTCTTTCTTTCTTTATTCCAAAAATGTAAAATTTTTTTTGTTCGTGAGTTTGTTTACTAACAATAGCTTTCAGGAACATTGAATTTTGTTTTTAATGTGTTTCTGGAAAAATAACTTGAACACATAAAGTTCAGTTTGAGCTTCAACTTAGACAACTTTTATGATTTTTTCAATAGAGCACTAGTCATTGTGAAATCGACGTTACAAACACACGCATAAAACTGATATCTATTTACGTGAAAGTAAGTACCTAACATCCATGGAAAAACAAATTGGTATATTGAATAGATATTTTGGTAATTTACGTTCAATACCAGTACGTATATATCGTGTAGAAAAACACTTTCCTAATTATTCAGTGTTTACTTGAAAACACAGTAAACATAAACAAAATGTAAAAGCAATCCTAAGTTAAAACCGTCTTAGGCGGTGCTAAAATACTTTTTATCGTTTTTCTCAGTCAAGATGGTCCTGTCGTTACTTTGTGGGTAGCTGGAGAGGACATCAGCTACAATGTCGGATACTTCTCTGGGCTCGCTGGCTCTCTGTTCTTGTTCCAGTTGCACAGCGTACATGTAGTAGACAAGGATGAAGTACGCTGTCAAAGCTGGAAATAATACCTGAACTTGATTGAATCGTTCGTAGTCGAGGAATGAAGATCCTAACATAACATCACGCCTGTTTCCCCCACAGGTATGCCTGTAGCCAGCCTGTTGCCATCAACCGGGCGCAAACTCAATAATACATTGCCTTACCCGGGAATCGAAACCAGGGCCTCATGTTGGAATGAGGTCAGTGTCAAGTGGAAAGTTCAAGTAGAAATGCTGTCAAGAGTAGAGGAAATTTGGATCAGGGCAGGAGTATTACGACTATATCTTAACATCCAGAACTATCCATTGGTAACCTTTCATGACTGAGCAGTGCCTAGCGATATTCACCGTGCTCATGGACACTTATGGTGAGAGTAGCCATGTATTGTACTGGTATTTGTATATACAAGGTAAAAGAGACATCCACGCCTGATATAATGAGTTAAATACATTATTCTTTTGATAAAGCAGATGTAATTAGATACGTCGAAAGGGGACGCCCTAGAAGGACATACACTGGTCTTTTATTGGTCTTCAGAAAGATCAGGTGCGTATTACTCACACCGGCTGCCTACCCCTCACATGGGAAAAAGGTGTGAGTTTACGTATGTATGTACTCCTGTTTATAAATATAGCGATGTACGTTAATCATTGCAAGTTACCTCGTCAGAAGGGTGGGGGGGGGGGGGGGGAAGGAGCTTCGTCCTTATTTGAGCTCAGACGAAAGCAACTTAATTACTTTCCTGTTCATTATGTTTTATCGAGTAAACGGAACTTAAGCTTATTGTACATATATAACCTTACTCGGGGCCAATTTCACGAAACTCTGTTAGTAATTTATTTCATGAAAAGTCTTGATCTGAAAAGTCTACTGAGCAAAAAATATAAAGGAATAAAAAGCACGAAATTACAGCATTTTGACATAGTTCTGAGTAGTACGTCGATGCTGTAACTTTATCAGAGTAACTTAAAACAGGGAGAGAGAGAAAGCAAGATATAGAAATAGATAGAAACATAAAGAGAAAGGGAGTGAGGGACAGACAGAGAGAGAAAGGGAAAGCGGGAGAGGGAAGGAGAGAGACCATTTCCTAATGTCCTAAAGTTTGTTCTGGAAACTATTTGATATTCTTACCGATCTCCCCACAGCAAACTAGCATTGAGTGATTGGTGTGATGAGGGCCGTACACCACCACACCGATAATTGACAGCAATAGACGAATAGTCGCCACCGACACATGCAACTTGATGTGACCGGGCCGCTTCTGAAAACGAGATTATTCTTATATTAGGAATAATTCATGACAACCATCATCATCGTCATCATCATCTTCCTGCCCTCATTCCAATTCATTTGTGCTAGTAAATAAATAAATAAATATTGCTGGACAATCCACACAGCATCACCTAGCCCCAAGCTAAGCAGAGCTTGTGTTATGGGTACTAGATGACTGATATACTTAATACAATACATTACATATATATATATATTTATTATACATAGGAAATACCCAGAACACCCGTAACAAATATTTGTAGATCGCACAAACATTTGTCCCAAGGCGGGAATCGAACTGCTCGAATCGAGTCTGCTCTGCTCTGCGCAGCATGTCTTCTTCTTCCATTAAACTCCATTTGCCGTCATCTCAATTGTCCCTTAGCCATATTCTGTTCCACAAAATTCATCCAGACATATTTATTAAATGTTTACTAAGAATTTCTTCAATTGGCATGTTTTCTTCACCATAATCATTTTGAAAGTTAAGCTACATTTGCCGAGGTCGGTTGTTCCGAGGATGGGTAACCATCCTCCGTGTTTCGGAAAGCGCGTTATGCATTTGGTACCGGTTATCATTTGTAGATCTTTGACAGTCGTTACAGTTAGTCAGTGGTATATCTAACTATCAGTCTTACCAGAGGATATATGTTACTTGCTTACTGAGTTATAGAGGTCAGACAGGCTGTCGCTCCATGTGAAACACTGACATTCCAATCCTACCTCATCCACGACGTCAGGTTCAGTTGAAAACCAGCGTCAGACACTAGTTGTCTGGCATTTCTGCTGGTCTGGACCCATTTGGCGCAGCCGTAAAGCAAATAATTTATATTAAAAAAAATACTTCTGTTATTATATTGCTTTTTTGTTTAGTTTTGTGTCATTTTGTGCATGACCGTGTGTATTTTTTTGTAATGCCTTTAAATCATACTTTATTTCCTGAAGAAGAAAATTTAAACCCCTCCCAAGTCCAAGTCCTCCATTATTAACTGCTTAAAGATAGGGCTATAGATAGATTTACTAATCACCAACATTGTAGGTCAGCGGGGACGGGGTATACAAACTAAGTAAGTACTGAGTTCGTAAAGAGGTTGCCAACTATAAACTTTGAACTCATTTTACTAATGTATTTCTGTTCGGTTGTTCTAGGCTCACCATCTTGTTTTGGAATGAGATACAATTGACTAGTGCGTCCGGAGTAGAATCTTATTTCGTTATTATATGCCTCGCTAGCAAGCACGTACTCGCAATGTTCGTTTGCGTATGTCATGTATCTTTACAAGTTGTAGCCTACTACTAGCTTTTGCCTGCAACTGTCAGTTATCGTGGATGCAAACAAAATGGCGGATTAAAAAGTGTCGTATGTCCTTTAAAGCGTCTTAAACTTATTTACAATTACAAAATTGTATATGATACGGATCAGCTGATCAAGCGTAAGAGGTAACAGACAGACGGACGGACACAATTACTTTCTCTTTTATTTTATCGGTATGGATGTACGTTCTTCTGAACTTCTGAAGTATAAGCCGTATCAAAATCCGTTCAGTAGTTTTTGAGTGAAAGAGGTATAAACATTAATATAGTAGGTTGTTTGTGTATGTGAGTTTAAATGTTTGTAAACGCACCCACGATACAGGAGAAATTCCTAATGTGGGGCAACGTTTTTTTTAAAGAGAAAAAAAATAAACATATATATATATTTTACATTCTCAAATACCTTCACATTGAAAAGCATGTGCCCGTGGCTTCGGTCGTATTAATGTAGGTTTTGTCAATTCTATGGGAACAGTATTTTCTAAATAAAAGATACTCAATGCCCTTTGAGGAGCTCGTGGCTAAATAAAAACAGCCGCACGGGTTAATCAAAGGTTAAGCCACGCTAGCTCAGTCTGTGGATGGATGGCCGTTTGGAACGTATCGAGACTCCCCCGTGCCTCGGAAAGCACGCTAAGCCGTTGGTCCCTTGGCTGTCATTTGTAGATCTTTGGCAGTTGTTACGGGTAGTCAGAAGCCTGCAAGTCTGACAACCAGTCTTACCAAAGGGGTATCGTGTTGCCCAGTAAACTGGATTGTGGAGGTCAGATAGGCAGTCGCTCCATGTAAAATACTGGTATCGAGCTGCATCCGGTTAGACTGGAAGCCAACATAGTTGGGAAAAGGCTAGGCAGAAGAAGAAGAAGAGTCCTTTACTGTTCCCCTGACGACGCGTTTGAAAAATGAAGTGATGATCGGAACACGAATATAAATACGAATAAAAAGAATACACATCAGCAAAATACTTTAAGAGTCTAAGATCATGGTGTGTTCCTCCAAAATATTGAAAGGAAGCACTGTCCAAAAATCAAGGAACAAGTTGGCAATACCTACCTATCTGTAATTTGGTACAAACTGGCATTCTTCCAACCAAGTAACTCAAATAGAGCGTACATTTATTGTGACCGTAGATAATGTTGAGTACACCGCGTCGCGCGACGGGTAGAAATGTGCTGTTGGTCCTTTTATTAACTGAAGTAAGGCTTAAGTGGGGCTACTGTGTTTGTTCCTGTCTTAAATGTAAACACTGGTTAAAAAATATGGGTTGTTGTGTTTGGTTTGATCAGTGTTACGTCTGGATTGTTAATAAAATCACTTTTTAACGCTATGCGCTTGATGAACTCGGCCTGTGGAAGTCTGTTGCTAAGACGTTAAAGATTTAACCAAATCATCATCATCACATCTGCCTAGCCTTTTCCTAACTATGTTGTGGTCGGCTTCCAGTCTTACCGGATACAGCTGAATACCAGTATTTTACATGGAGTGACTGCCTTTCTGACCTCCACAACCCAGTGAACTGGCCAACACGATACCCCTTGGTAAGACTGGATGTCAGACTTGAGCAAGTATTAAGAGGAAATTCATATCGCTAAAACCGGAATACAAGTAATAATTCAGCCGCCAGCACTGTCGACAGGTGCTTTAATATACTACCTTCCTACTAATATTATGATTGTGAAAGTTTGTGAAGGTGTATGGATGTTTCACGTAAAAACTGCTGTAGCCCCCAGGTTTTTTTGCGACAAGGTAATTCCAACCGAAAACGTCAATCTTCTGTACTAAGATTGAAACACCACCTCTACATTACGTATGTGAAACTAATTTCGTTTGACTAGTAACTAGATCATTTGACGGCAAATTTCACGCCAGAAATTTGTGCTGGAGCTACTGAACAGATTTTGATGAAACTTCAGTATTATAGTCTGTACTTCAGAATAACAGATAGGATGTAATTTATCAAGATACGAGTATATACGCAGACAATGTCACTAGTTAATAAATAAAACTTTAGTATTTTAGCATATTAAGAGTGCATTCCATTGACAATGATTTAAAATTCAACACGTTTGTAATTTGTATCAAGTACCCTATAGGTGTAGTGGTTAAACAGAAAATACTCTTCTTTGACTTAACTTTCCTTGGCCGGCTCTCTTTTTAAGATTACATACCATCGCACCTATATTTCCCAAAGGGTTAGAAGAAGTGAACCTATAGTATACCCACATTTTGCCAATTATGTTTAAGTCACATATAACAGAGGTAAGCCTATTGCCATTGATTGGATACAAATCCAGACCCCCAAAACCTAATATCACTTTTCCCTATCCGGGAATCGAATCCAGGACCTTAAGCACTCATTAGTGCCTGAGACTTCCTAACCAAAGAGGCACTCAAAACAATTTTGATCATGTAATATGTAGTATAATATGTCGCATCCAGTCAATAATACGGGCACGAAAAGCGACACCCGTTATCTGTCCACACCGGTAGCCCGGTCGTAGCAGAGCCGTGATGTTTTGAGCCGAATTCATTCCGTCCTCGCCGCCGAGGCCCATCGCGACTACACCGTCAATACCTCCTCCCGATCCAGCCCGCGTAGCTGAGCCAGTAGTTGATTCAATTAGTCCCTAAAAAATATATCTATAGGATCCAGCCCGTCCCTTGCTGTCCTCTCCCAGCGACGTCCTAAGCCGAGCTTTGTACCCAGCAGGGGGTGCCCTTAGCGATTGGTCGCTTAGCTTTTATGTTTTTTTACGCCCTGGTTGGAGGCCTTAATTTCTAATTAAGTCCCCACAGGAAAGTTCGGTTAAGCAGTACATATTCCTGAAGGATAAACTGCAAGATGCCCACTCAAGAAAAAAAAATGAACTGAAGGCGTGGAGGACATTCAGTGTCTGTTCACATGGGAGTGAAGACGTCGTGAAGCTGTACTCAATTCGTAGTACCTACTGTATCATTTTGATGATAACTATGATGAACGAAATGGTGAATTGGTCGAATTAGGTTTTTCTTCATTTTCCGCAATCCAGCGTAACAAATCTTAGAACATGGTGTTTGTATTACCAGTGATATGTACAAAGATAGCCTTGTGATTTTATTAAAACTGTTGAAATTCAAAATATAACGGCTAAGTGCAAAGTACGAGTATGTTGGAGTTTCTTTCTTGCTCGTTACCCACAACGCCCTTATAAAAATGGTCGACGGCAAAGATCCAACCCTGAACCGGCATCGTATGACGGTATATACCTACATATATAATTATTCTGTATGTGTGTATGTCTGTATGCTTGTGGCTAAATAAAAACAGCCGCACGGGTTGATCGTAGGTTAAGCTACGCTTGCCGAGGTCAGTCTGTGGATGGGTGACCATTCGTAACATGTCGAGACTCCTCCGTGCCTAATACGTAGACTGGAAGCCGACCCTAACATTGTTGGGAAAAAGGCTAGGCAGATGATGATGTGTGTATGTCCTCATAAACCACCAATACGTACCCTATGTAGACCAATGAGGAGGACGATATTCATCAGAAACCAGGCAACGTTCAAACACCCGATGATGACAAGGATTGTGACAGTCATGCTCAACCTGGACTTGTCCATGGACTCAAGGTCTGGGACCATTAAACCGTCATCATTCTGTTTAAGATGGGTGTAACGGAATCCGTGGGTGTAAAAAGCTAGAAAGCTCAAAGTACCGACGTAAAATAATGTGATAACGAAGTTTAGAATCTGAAATGTGAAACAAATTGATAAAGAAAACAACTTTTGTAAATAATTTCAAGCGCTTTTTTCACCTAGATTATGGAAAGTTACGTACCACACTGATATATCCAAGTATAAAGCAACCAGTCTTCAAGGGAATGCAGAAGCAGCATTTTGAGAATAGAGAACAACCCTCGTATTGTTTAGGGTAGACGCTGTAACGAAATAGAAACAGATGATGTTTGTATATAGTAGCTAATACCTGAACGGTGTGACCTCCGACAACACACCTTGAATTTACTATTTTGATTTTTTATAATTAGATCTGTAATAATCTGTGCAATATTTCTAAATATGTGAGAACCATGTTTCTATCAAGATAATATGCTATCTATTTGTTTAATTGTAATAATTCGTACCTATTTTGGTATACTTAGTGGTTTTATTCTAGGCAGGTGCATCTTCTTCACATATAATTAATGTACAAAATTTTGTAAAAAACTAATTTAAAGTAAGTGTGGTGTTTTTTTGGTACTATCTTTTGGAAGGGAATTATTTAAGAATATTTTTTAATCTTAAATTTGACGTTTAAGTGTCTTTTTATTGGTCTTATTGATATAAATTATTTGACTTTGACTTTATGGCCGGCCAAACGCCACAATGGTCTTATGTTATGTCCACACCAGTGTGCTTCCATGACCATTTTGTGCTTTCGTCTGATGCATCATGCGTGAAGCGCATGTCATAAAACTATTCTTAGCACAAGCTGATCCATCGCCGGTGGGTTTACGTGGAACATTCCGTTTTGACAGGCAGATTGACAGACAGACAGACATGCAGACAGATGGACAGACAGAAGGACAACGAAGTGAAGGTACTACGCACAGTACGCAGCGTAGCGCGTGAGTGCGTGTTTTAACGTTGCTTGTAAGTATCTCCGTTTGTATAGAAAACACGCACAGTCCAACACACAGAAAATGCAACCACGCGCGTTCATTCACATCAGTTGACACGCAACATGCAGCGTGATGCGCGGCAGTGTGATAATCGCCTTAGGGTACCGTTTTTTTCCTTTTGAGGTAAGGAAAATTAAAAGAAACAAAAAGTTTTTAGATGGGATGTCATTGTTTAGCTCTAATATTCTAATATCGCATTGTTCCGTTATTTCAAATAATAATATTTTTCATCCAGATACTTATATTTTCTTTCGTTTTTCCCGTTTAGTTATATTTAACTTGTGTATACGGTGTATAGGTTAACTTGTAGCTATTTGTGCGGTGATAGGTTAAATTTCTGGTAACTTGGTATTCCAAGTTAAGTGTATACCTAGTTCATCCATCTGCGTCCATCTTGACAATTGACCAGGCCGCACAGCTCTAGATGATAAGCTAGCGCAAGACGAATACAAAGTATTAAAAAAAAATTAGAGACGCAAGATGAACATGAAAACGCACTGGTGGTGGACAATTGGACATACCACAATAAGCACGCCGCAATATACTAGTATATTGAGCTCGTGACAGTACAAGAATAAAGTATTTAGAATAGATGCCAAATATTATCCCCTCAGCTTAGATGAGGAATGCATTCCGAAAAGCCGGTCAAATCGTACCAGCGATACCAAACGCATTCTTTTAACTTCAACGATATACAAACATATCACAGTTAACTAGAATTACAATCAAAGCTTATCAAGAAAATTGTATGTGCAGTAATTTCCTCATTAGTAGAAAAGCATAAAATGTATTCGTACTCGCGGTGCTGTTTTAAATTGCTGATCAAATTGGAAATGATATAAGGTAGAACGCGTTTCAATTAATCTAAAAAAAGGCGACGGATAAAATAAGAGAGGAGAAAGTTACCCAGAAGTTAGAAAATAAATTGAAGAAAAAAAAATAAAAAACACGCTTTTATAAAAAATTTAACTAAAAAATGAAAAATAAATTATAGCTTAAAAAAACTAAAAAAAACACGATTTTATGGAAAATCCAACTAAAAAAGAGAAAATAAAATTTAATAAATTTGGATTAAGAAAAGTGTAAAATAGAAACAAATGTATTTTAATGGAAAAAAGCGTGGGGTGCATAGTGTCAATAGTTATAAACATTTTCTATTTTTCCATGGTGGGCTCAATGTATCGGCGTGTATTCTTCAATATTAATGTATGATACTGTACACCGACTCCCTTAGCTTAGCATTCTCATCACAATTGCCATTCATTCATATCTTCTATATTCCAATATTCTTCTAAGGAACAATATAAAAATATTATAATTAATTTCACACTAGTATATTGAGTCGTCATCACAATGGAACCCACCTGCACAATACTACCGGAAAGACCGTGATTACAAACAAACAAGTTATGTTTAAAAAATGTTATCTACGCCTGACGATGTCAGGATACTTCTCTGTAAACATGATTATGTGATCCTGTAATGTAGTTAGTAGTTATTATTTACATAAATTTAATGATGAATGTACTTCATGAACAATGATTTCTTTAGATAATATTTTAACGCCTTTATATTTTTTTTACTCGTAACTGGGGCAGATACGAGTAAAACATGTTCGAACTTCATAGTTATACCTTTTTAAGACCTTGCATGCTCTATTTGTGTGTAAACGTATGTTTTGAAAAATAAATCAACTTTATTTACAGACTTCCATTGTTTCATATGTATAAAAATTTTCAAATACATACATACATATTGCTGGACAATCTACACAGCATCATCTAGCCCCAATACATTACATATATAGATATTTTTTTATTATACATAGGAAATACCCAGAACACCCGGTACAAACATTTGTCCCAAGGCGGGAATCGAACCCGCAACCTCTTGCGTCGCAGGCGGACCATCGCCCGCCGCGCCACATCGGTCGTCTAATAAAAAGAGGAAATAAAAAATATGGAAATTGTTTTTTTGTAACACTTTTATGTAAGCTTCATGTTATGTTAAAAGAAAAACCCCATTTTTAGATTATGTTTGAAACTTGAAAAAGGTAATTCAAAATGCGATTTTATTAATTACACATCAAATAAATAATCAACTATCAATTTATTTAAATACCATTCAACATCAAATTGTTTCCCTAGAAATAAACGAATTGTTTAGCTAAACTTGTACGGCGCAGATTAGAACAGTCAAAAAGACTTGTAACGGAATCGAAGAGACAAAACTAATTTTAACCAACTCCATTGGGCAAAACTACTTTTGACTGTTATTGCAGTCAAAAGCTTTGGCTAGCTTTTGTTAAGGCTTTTTCTGAACGTTTCGACTGTCAGTACTTGAACCACACTTGCGTGGTTCACGTACTCACTAATTTATTTTAGAGAGATAAGATATTTTTTTTAGTTTTGTAATAATTTTAATTTTAAGTGTTATCTGAATTTAATTTTGTTAATCTATTTAATTGTGATTTTAATTTTAATTTGTTTTGTTGATGTTAATTTGTATTGTTGATTTTATAATTTTTAATTCACTTTAATTGTACATATGATCCAAAGTTGATTGAGATAAATAAATAATAAATAACTTGTATAGAGTCACCGGTTAAAAGTACTTTTGACTGATTTTGCCGAAACATATCCAATTTTATATTCGATTATTGATCTCATTGTGTTGTAATTAGCAAATAGATTAATAAACAACATTGAATGGTTATAACACTCAAATAAATTGACATATATTTTAAAAACATACTAGCGCTGCTTGACAAAACTGAACTACAAAGTTTATTGTGCGCTTGTTATTATTAGATACAATTTAATAAAAATGCTCCACTTTTCAATGAATAGCGATGCGTCACGAACACATATTGTATCTTGTATAATAATATTTTGAGGTTGTTATTTTGCTGTAGATATTTTTGAAAATAATTAAAAAAAAAATTGTTGAAAAAACGGATGATTTTTCAATTTACAGTTAAATGTAAAAATAATCGAAAAGAAAACCTAACAAAACTTACTTTTCATACGGCGAAGTGGTCATTGTAGTTAAACCAAAACTAAGTATTCGACTATTTAAATTGCAACTTTTTTCGACGCGTACGCACAGCAGCAGGTGTACTTTTCAACTGAGTTACGCGAGACTGCGGTAGTTGTTAAGTGCGTGGGGAATCCCATACATGTGTTTGTAAATACTAACAACGCCTGTACAGACGTCACTCTTTAGATATTATGACAGCAAAATTCTTTCTTGAGGTTATTTTAAATAACTATTACACATTGTTCGAAACCTTTTCTTGATAGCCCAGAGGTTAAAGTGTATGACTGAAATCCTCAAATACTTGTACTATTTTTATTACATATTTCAGAACCTAAGGCGTTGAACATTTGGGGTGATACAAAAATAAATTATACCTATCTAAAGTACATAATATCAGGATATGTATGATGAATTCCCAAAAAGCAAAAATCATAAAAGAACAAAAAAGTACACAAAAGAAAATAGTTAAATATCATGAAATGAAACGGTTAGTAAAAATCAAAGGAATAGAAGACTTATAAACACTCTACCCAAAAGAGGTGTATTCTCTTTCGTTTTTCGAAAATGATAAGCAAGAAAACAAAAAAAAAACAGATGTAAACAAAATCTATTTCTATTTTTATGACACGCTTAATGTTACCAGAGGGGAAATTATGTTTTTAGAACGTTCGCATTAGTTTTCATATTAATTTATCAAACTTCTTTTTTTACATAATATTTTTGTTAAGTTTCTGACATTTATTGTCGAAGATGAGGTTGCAACTGATTTGCACGTTTTTAGTTTGCAAGTTCCGGAGACTAATTTTATTTATTAATTTATTTACTTAAAGGTTCACCCACAGCACATATATAAACATAAATACAATTAACCTTAGGTTACATTCTAATATATATGCCAATTACGGGCAAACACAACACTGTCAAAACAGACGCCAGACTACCGCTTACATACTAACTTATAATAGGTTTACATTATATAACAAACAGAAAAATAATAATAATTAAAAACTAAAAAGATGGAACAGTAGCGAAAACTTTTCAATTGGTATGGAATAGTTTATAGCGCTCTGGGACTTACTCAGGTACTTGGTATGTATGTACTTTAAGTGACGGACTATGACTTTTATGTATTCTAATAACATACATGACATAAAATGACTACACGGTTGGTGCAGTGGTTGGGTCATCGGCTGCTGCGCCGCGTGTTGTGGGTTCGATCCCCACAGGGAACAAATATCTGTATGACCTACAGGTAGTTGTTCCGGGTCTGGCTGTGTGAGTTTAAATGTTTGTAAACGCACCCACGATACAGGAGCAATTCCTAGTGTGGGGCAAAGTTTTTATTAAAAAACAAAAAACACCCGGGCACAAATCCAGACTCCGGGCTGCTAACACTTTGCCCGACCAGGGAATCGAACCCAAGACCTCGCGATGAACAGTAACTTCATGCCAAATTAGTGGATTGGCAGTATTGCTCTATCAAATATGTATTGACTCGGAGTGGCATATTATTATGGAATGCTTTTTACCTAAATGATAACAGACGCACGGGTCGAAGGTAATGCTATGTTTAGCGAGGCCGGTCCGTGAATGCGTGGCTACTTATTACATACGAGATCCTTCCGTGCCTCGAAAAGTAGAATGGCCGTTGGTCCCGGCTGTCATCTGTAGATCTCTGATAATCTTTATGGGTAGTCAGAAGACCAAAACTCTCACAAATAGTCATACCAAGGGATATGGTGTTGCCCAGTAACTGGGTTGTGGAGGTCAAATATACACTGGTATTCTGCTACATATAGATAGACTGGAAACCGAACCTACATAGCTGAAAAAGGCTCGGTAGATGACGATGGGATACGTTTTACAACAAGTTTTTGATAAGATTACCATTTTGCTTCTTTACAAAGAAAGTCCTGTCAAAAACAAATATGTACACTATACTTAAACTGTAAAAGACAAACAAATCCCAATTAACTAAATTACTAAACAAAACTAAAACCTTATTTAGTTCTAGCATCGTTAATTTTGTCAACCTTCTTACCGTGTAGGGACCCAAAAAACTTCAGAGTCTACAGTTGTGCTGAGCGGCTCATTAAGTCTCTGCTTTACTAAGGATCTCATTAAATTCTGTTAAATAAATGTGGAGCACTTTGAGCAATTGATTATGTACATAACATCACGCCTGTATTCTCCAAAGGGTAAGGCAGAGGTGTGACTATGATACTTCTATATTTTACCAGTTATGATTAAACTCCGGGCTGCTACTAAGAAATTCCAGATGGAAAAATCCCAATAACAATGTTCCCGACCCAGAAAGCGAACTGAGGACCTCATGCTCAGCAGTAGTGCTAGTAACTACTATATCAATGAGTCAGCAAACATCATCGTTCAATTTCCTGATTTGTTGACCATTTATTAGTTCCACTGTATTTTGACAAGTATAAGTATTGACCATGTATTAGTTTCACCGTACTTTTCCATTTATAATAACTAAATTAACCATCTACAATAATTCCAAATTTTTATGCCAATATCTACCTACATAATTATTGTATGCCTGTAAGGCAGGACATATTGATACTTTAATATATTGTTAAGACCTGTAACTGACATATGCCCACAATAAAGATAATTTGACTTTTTGTTTGAGTTTGACTTCGTTGTCAATTATTATTAAAGGTGGTTCTACAGCCAGGATGTGGTTACGCAGTGTGGGTAGACCCTCCAAGGTGGAGCAACGATCAGGTGAAGCACGAAGGAAGTCGATGGATGAAAGCAGCGCTGGACCGATCATTGCTGATATTTTTGGGGAAGGCCCATGTTCAGCAGTGAACGTCTTTTCTCTGAAATGGTTAGTTGGTTTCATTTTGCTCCACGTTTCGTTGACAACACAACTTAAACGTAAGCCCTAAACTAAATTATTTCCAAAGATACACAAATCCATTTCAACTGCGAATTGCCATGTTCCACTTCCATTATCAACTAGAAACTAGTTCAAATAAACAGTTCAACATTAACCCTAAAAACTCTGTAAGAATAACTAACCCTTCGTATTTCACCTCTATAAAATTCTTACAAGGATAAATTTGGCCTCACGAAAGCCGTTTAGAGCGGTTCAGACTCGTACAAATCAGTATGAGCTGGGCTTTTTTTAATAATAGGTCTTTACCTATGAAATTGCCGTTTTGTATGAAAAAATTTAAATGAATTTTTTTCATGTATTTTTTATTTGTATTAATCGAAGTAATCACCCATGCAATCAATGCATCTTTGCCAACGCAGTGGCAGTTTATTGATGCCCTTCTTAAAGAAATCAGCTGGACGGGAGGCAACAAATTCTTCAAAGGCATTTTGTACTGCCTCTCGGGTATTGAATTTTTTTCCCGCCAAGAAGTTATCCAAATTCTGGAAAAAGTAGTAGTCTGTAGGCGCAAGGTCTGGTGAGTAGGGCGGATGACGGAGAGCTTCCAACCCCAGTTCTTGCAACTTGGAGACCGTCTGCTGTGCAGTATGAGGTCGCGCGTTGTCGTGCAGGAGCAGCGGAGACGAGCGATTGACCAATGCTGGTTGGAGATGTGCCAGCTTCTCCATCATTGTGTTCAATTCTTCACAGTACACATCTGCAGTAATGCTCACCCCGTTTGGTAAGAAGCTGTGTTGAATCACACCGGCGCTAGACCACCAAACAGTGACCATCACTTTTCTTGGGGTAAGTTTTCGTTTAGGGCATTGTTTAGGTGCTGAACCAGGATCCAACCAACTTGCTGAGCGCTTGCGGTTATCAAACAGAATCCATTTTTCATCGCAGGTAACAATGCGGTTCAAAATTCCTTCATTTGTGTGTCTGTTAAGCAGTGCAAGGCACGTCTCGACGCGTACTTCGCGCTGGCGATCATTGAGTTCGTGGGGCACCCATTTGTCAAGCTTTTTTACCTTGCCAATTTGACGCAAATGGACCAATATTGTTTTGACGCTAACGCCGAAAGCTGCTGCTAATTCAGCCGTAGATTGTGTATCATCAGCTTCCACAATCGCCTTTAATTCGTCATTGTCGACCAAAGTCTTCGGACGACCGCGAGGTTCATTTTTCAGGTCGAAATTTCCAGAACGGAAGCGAGCAAACCAATAACAGGTAGTGCGTTGGTTTGTAGTGTTAGCTCCGTAAACGTCGTTGATGTTGCGTGCCGCTTGTGCCGCGTTGCTGCCACGACGGTACTCATATTCCATAATTACTCGAATTTTTAACGTATCCATGATGACGAAAAAGATTTAAATGCGATGAAAATGTAACACTAATCAATAAACAAATGACTACTTTTGGAAGAAAAAATCCATGTTTTTAAAATAAAATTAATTTGAAATTAGAATTCTTAGCCAAACAAAAAATATTTTGATTTGAAATGGCCAGTACTGCAGAACGGCAATTTCATAGGTAAAGACCTAATATTTTATATTCCTAGTTCAAACAGCGCTATTCATTTAACTGCTGAGTCAACAGGGCGTAACGGAATACTCGGTTGTTACACATGAATCAGAACCCGGTATCTGGTCGCGAATAACGACAAATGTTGGTTTTGCTACTTCAAATGTTACTTTTTCATTCTAGACGCGATTAAAGTATTCGAATTTGTAAAGAAATGTGTTTTGAAAGAGGAGATAGAAGATTCTTTTTCCATATTTTATAAACGTGAAAAGGTAAGCTCTTTACATTTTTTTGTATGGAATAAGAAATAATTGAGCCGTGTTAATATACAGCAAGCAACAAGACTTCTGATGAGAGTCATGTCGCGCAATAATATAGCAATGTTATAACAACAGTTACATTATAAACCAAAGACTTCATAGAAATTTTGGCTTCATTAACATCTTCTAGTTACAACCATCATGATTGTAAAGAAAATGTAATATTTAAATGACAGCACTAGATGTGTCCGAGTACACGTACCCATCTAGATTTTCAAGACATCGCCAGTTGGTTGGTCGACTTTTCACCTCTACTAGAGGGCTGTCATTCAACGTGGCAGTGATGACAGTCTTTTAGGTACTTTTCCCATTGACAGCAATGCGGACGAATATTGAATGCCCGATTCCTTCCTCCTTTCGTATCCTATTACTATTATTATTTTAAGTCTGTTTAAAATGTTAGTTCATTACGACTTTTTGCCATACGAAACAGAAATATTGTGTCTACTACCAATTGAAACGACCAACCACTATCTTGCACCCGTTCAAATATAGCTGTACCAAATGGACAATCTTTTGCAGATGCCACATACCGTGTTCTTGGCATATGAAATCGCGCGAGCCATCGGGCCGTGCTGTAATGTTGCCATAGATCAGCGCTAAACGCTCCTCGCGGTGCCATTCATAAGTTGTATGATAAAACGCCACTTTGGCCGCCCCAGAAACTTTCCCCTCAAAGGAGGGATATTTTCGAGAAAATTTAAATCCGAACCCGATTGTGGATATTTTAACGCGTCTATTTTATAGTGGTCACCTTTGGGATCTCAATTTAGAGATATGTTGTATTTTAATTCTAACAATTTGTTGAAAAGAAAATTGAAATACATAACAGATAAAAGAATAAGTTTTCCGTAAATTGGTGTCAATTGCTCTATAGTTTGACGAGGGTCTGAGTTTGTTAGTGACAAGTTCGAACACCATCCATTGCTTGACAATCATATTTATGTTTCTTATACTTTATTAGATGATTGATATAATTTAATAGGTATGTGCAGGTTTCCAGAATCGAGCGAACATCACCCAACAGCAAGTAGCTTTCCTGCTGTCGTTTCAGAGGACTACTTCAAATTTTGCGTTAGTTCTATTCCATATAGAGAATAAAACGTAGAAATTCGACAAAACCGACCATTAACTTTTGAGGTAACAATAAGCATAAACATATAATTAAGAGTCAAGATAGTCTATTAATTAGCCGGTAAATACACAACCTCAGCGGTATCCACCCGTAAAAACAGTAAACAACGTCCGTAAACATTAATAACGGATATTGTTTGCATACGCAAGTTATTTACGATAATGTGCGATGACCATGTAATTAAAATATGGTGTAATCCTTAATCTGTTCGGCGGCTGATAAAACAGATCAAGTTGTAAATTGAATTTCGTACATTAAATAAAGGTAAACGCTGAATTTGTTGCTTTATAAAGGAACCCTTTAGGGTTTCATTATCTGTTTTCATTTGCATCTGGACATGTAATCGTGTAATTCGGAAACCTTATTTAATTATTGTCGACTGGTTAACGTTTCAACTTACAATGAGTGCGATACCTGGGTATAATTCATCATCTGCTTAGCCTTTTCCCAAATATTATTTTGGGGTCGGCTTCCAGTCTAACCGGATGCAGCTGAATACCAGTGTTTTGTGACTCAGCTCTGCCGCCTACGCTGTCAGGAAAGTGAGACAATACACTGACGTGGACACAGCTCGGTTAGTCTATTTTAGTTATTTTCACAGCGTAATGTCTTACGGTATGCTGTTGTGGGGCAAAGCTGCAGATATTCAAAATATATTTGTGCTACAAAAACGAGCTGTTCGTGCAATATACCAATTAGGGCCCAGAGTCTCCTTAAGAGATCTATTTAAAGAGATTGGTATTCTCACAGTGGCTTCTCAATTTATTTTTGCCAACATAATATACATTAGGCAAAATATACATATGTACACTAAAAACAGTGACATCCACAATTTTAATACCAGAAATAAGCACAAACTGTACGCTCCTTTCCACTGGCTTCATAAGGTCCAGAGCTCATTTGTGGGGCTCGGTATCCGCTTTTATAACATGTTACCTCATTCTTTGCTGGATTTACCTTTTAACGCGTTTAAAGCTAAAGTTAAATCAAACCTTTGTTCTAAAGCATATTATTCGATCAACGACTATTTAGAAGACAAGAATAGTTGGTCGCTTTGTTGAACGCAGGACAATGTTACTATGTTCTTTTACTGTTTAATAGTTCTTTATTTTTGTGTATGTTTCTTCTACTATCCTTATTTTTATGTTATTGACATGATCCTCTCATTACATTGTATGAATGAGTTGTATTGATATAATTCAGCATTGCACATGTCAGCGGGCACGCCCTTGGACTGCCTTGGAGGCTTTTTATGTATTCAGTTTAGCAGACTTTGCTTGAGTTAACTGTCGATTTTGGTATATATAACTTTTTATTAATTTATTTTGGCATATTGGTGTGTGCTAGCTAACATGTAGCAAATTATTTAATTGAATGACGTATAAAGATGATTGACATAATTATTATTGTTGACATAATGTGTTGTATAGCTTCAGGTTCTTCAAACCTATCAGACAGACGTGTTGCTGGGGAGTTTGTTCCTCCACTTCTTCTTCCCAGCAAAAACACTAGGAAGTGGTGAAGGGTGGGCGTTTTGGGGGACTGTCTTATGTAAACGTCTTTGACGTTCAAAAAGTGCTGATTCTCAGCCTAATTTGAATAAATGAATTTTGATTTGATTTTGATTTTACATGGCGCGACTGCCTATCTGACCTCCACCACCCAGTTACTGGGCAACACGGTAAGGTACCCTTGGTAAGACTACTAGTTGTCAGACTTTCTGGCTTCTACTACTAACGACTACCCGTAATGGAGCGAATGCCTATGTGACCTGCACAACCTAGTTACTGGACAACACGATACCTTTTGGTAAGACTGGTTGTCAGACTTTCAAGCTTTTGATAATCCGTAATGGCGGTCAAAGACCGTGCAGCCCCATAACTAGGTTTGAGTAGTCAGATGGGCAGTCACTCCATGTAAAACAATAGTATTCAGCTGCATCCGGTAAGGCTGGTAGCCGACCCAACATAGTTGTGAAAAGGCTAGGCAGATGACGATAATGTTTTAAACCGTGGTGCTAGGCTACTGGGCCTAACCCACTTGTAAACGTCCCTTTATACCCTTCGGCCTAGCTCTGTTCCGTCTCCTGCTTGATATGGGGGGAAGTGAAAATTACGTATTTCGATTAATTTCGTTGCGGTATCCAAGACAGATTTTTTTTTAAACATGGCCCACACTAGGAATTTCTCCTATACTGGGTGCGTTTAAAAACATTTATAGTGACACACAAAACCACACATGCCAGACCCGGAACAACTACTTGTAGGCCATACAAATGTTTAACGTACGGGAATCAAACCCACAACACGCGGCACAGCAGTCAATCGCTCAGCCACTGCGCCAACCGTGCTGACATTAGTTGAATTGTTTCTCCGGGACTCGTCAGGCTTCACTATCGCACGCTTTTCTGGTAGCCACCACAGTTGATTATGGTTTTGGGAGTTGCAGTGGTTTGGGAATGGTGTGGCGAGCTTGTCCAAAAAAAAAGGTGACGATGATGTCACAGAGGAAAGTTACTATATATTTTCTAAACAAACGTAAAATATTTATTGCACAGCTAATTTGAGTGGAATTTTATTAGACACTTAGCTTGGATATGGGGTCTAGTCTAATGAAACCCTAAGTTTATGCCAAGCTGTCTACTTTATCAACTTAGGTCCACCCATTATTGGACGCAGGAATGTAATAATATTTGGCCTCAGATGTTTAAACCATTTCGTACCACAGAAGCTGTCATAATTCAAATGATATTATTTGCTTACTTGTGTATAGAAAATATACAATACTCTGACGTAAAATCTGAAATAACCAAAAATAACAAGTTTGTGTGATTTTCATTTTAAGATTAATTTTACGATATTTCAGTTTTGCTTGACGAAATGAATGATTTACTTTTCAATTAAAAATTTGATTGGGATGGATAGAAATCATGATTTTTAACATAGAAAACGTCACGAAACCATTTGAACACTGAGGGATCCGGAATCATGTACTGAACTCATGGTTTCAGGGTGTGCGTCGATGTCCCTTCCATATAAAACCTAATAAAAAAAACAATCATCTAAAACTATCCTACAGAGTCACACTTCTACAGCAAACTTGATAATAAAACTCTTCCAACAAAACGCACACACGCCATCGTGATCCAAATTAAATAGCAATCCGAACTAACAAAACTCCGTTGAAAACTTTCCCTTAAGCAAGAACGATTCAGTTGTCACTGCTGCAACTGAAGAGAATCCATTAATCCAATTTGTGGAGTCAGCCAATCGTGGGAACTCCTTTATTGGATTCCTGGGGACAGAGCTCGTCAGCCACACTGTTTGTTGGCAAACATCTTTTGATCGCGGCATAAAAATCTTTGGAATTCTGTGGGATTCTGGTGCATTGTTCGGAAGAGAGTTTGAACATTGCTCTTATTAAATTTGTCTTTTTTAACATGTTAAAAAGCAATCTATACAAATAAACAAAATTGAAATTACTGTTTGTAATGGAAAAATAACAGCTTTTTACTAAATGCATAATGAAAGTTTATGCGGTCGGTTTACCAAAAAAAATAATTCTTAAACTTTTTGTCTGTCAATCTGTTTGTTTGAGCTAATCTCATGAAGAGCTGGAGCTATTTTGAAAGGACTTTCACTGGGATAGCTGATGTGATAAGGAGTAACTTTGATGTTATAAAAATAATTGATGTTCCGCGCAAAACATAAAAATAACTCGGTTTTGTTAAATTCCGCGCGTACAAAGCCCCGGGCACAGCTAGTAATTAAATAAAATAAAGTAAATACAGTTGCCGGCATGAATCTTGAGCTCTGATCCTTACTTATTTTAAGCATTTTTGGACCATTCTCCTGCAACAATATCACGAACACACAATACCAAACTACTCATTGTTTATCGATTGTTATATTGTGTAGGTGTATAGTTCCTCGTTGGTCCAGTAGTGGTAAGCGCTACTTCTGAACACGAGGTCGTGGGTTAAATTACCGACATAAACATTGTGAAAGAAATAAGGTTCTCAGTGCTATCTGGACTTCTTAGTCGCAGCCCGGGATCTAGATTTGTGCCTGGTTAGTGGAAATAGCCTCGCCTCCTTATATGGGACTTAAACATAATTGGTGAAATATCTTCTTAACCCTTCTCTCTGCTTAACCCTTAAGGGAAGACAGGCGTGATGCTGTTATTTGTATCTTTATCAATAGAATTTGTCGTAAAATAATGTTTAATCGTCACAGCATTAGTATTTCAATGGGTGTATTCAGACAAACAGGGTATTAAGAACGGGATGATCCCTGGCCGAAAAAAATGGATGATAAAACTAACATCTCGCTTGTTCCCCGAAGTGGTTAACAGAGGTGTACCTATGTAGTACACCCACATTTTACCAGTTATATTTTAGTTTCATATCCCTAATAAAGAGCGAACCTTTAGCCACCTACAGGATAAAATCCAGATTCTGAGTTTCTATTGAGAAATTCTAGATAGAAAACCCAATAACCCCAAAAACCCAACCCGAGAATCTTACCCAAGAGCTTATGCTCACCAGTATTACTTGCGACTTCTAGACCACTTGTAACACATTAACGCCAGGTGACCTACAAACAATACATTTTTATAAAGGTATTACATAAGTAGCATTATACTGAAATTTCGTGATTGCCAACCGAACTATCACAAAAACATCATACAAAAAACTACTACCCGTACTATAATCTCTGAAATAACTTTATTCGGAGCTTGCGACTTAAAGGAACGGCCTGAAAGAGAATTATAATGAACCCAACATGCCCCTTTTCACGTGTATGTACTTAACAACTGAAAAATAATGACTTTCGCTACTCTTGAATTTACACACCTGAAAATGTAGAACCCTGAAACAAGGGTTTATGGCTCATTTGCTTAATAATATATATTTTGTTTTCAGAATTAACCGTTGCAGCATTCTAAACATTTCTAGAATTTAAAAAAGGAGGAAAAAATGCCACGTACCATATACGTGCATATTGCAAAAGAAAAAAAAACGAATTACTAGGAATTACTATTAATATTATGTTAGTGAAGACAACGTAAACTCAAATTTTAATTTCAAAAATAGTCGACAGTTGGAATTAGTTTTGAGTTACTTACATTTACAGCCTTGCATTTTCTGCAGAAATACAGAGCGATAATTTTCTTCTAATTTAATTGGATATAAAACGAACAAGGGTTTCCAGAGCTGAGTTTTGCTGTATGAAATAGATAGATTATTTTTACCTATAGCGCTACCTTTAACGCTATAGCGTCATGAACGTGTTCAAAAATTTCAAACTTAGGTACCTGAAATTGGATTCGAACCGAACGCGAAAAAAGGTACAAGGTAATCTTATACATAAAATTCTCGTGTCACGGTGTTTATTATTAAACTCCTCCGAAACGGCTCGACCGATTTTCGTGAAATTTTGTGTAGGTCTGAGAATCGGACAACATCTATTTTTCATTTAAGTAACACATAACATCACGCCTGCATTCTTCTAAGGGTTGGGCATAGATGCACCTTTTTCTTTTGAAGTGAAAACTTCTTTAGCATCGTTGTGATTTGAAATTTTATGAAACGAAAAAGCGACAGTAAAAAGAGACAGACACATAAATTCATAAGATTTAACGTGGGAGAAAATGAGATAGGAAGCATTATACAGTGTTTCTTATGTCGTAGAAATATTATAAATTAATTATCAAACTTTGTATCACTACGATCATTACTAAAACCTTCAATTATCCTCTTCCCAAAATATTACATTCGTCTCATTATCTTGAAGCCAAAAGTTTTGAAGGTTTCACTTCTACCACGTGTGAATTGCACATATGTTTTTTTTCCGACGTGGAAAGTCCCTATGGATTGTCTCCGCCCTGGCTTGGGCAGAGGAGTCTGACTCTTACTGACTAAAAGCCACCCCGGTGTTCCGTGTAAAGTACGAATAGGTACACCTATAGCAACACCCACTATTTGAGCTAGTGTTATTTAAGTGTGCTCGTTAATCTACGAGACGCTATTTCTGGGTCAAACGCCAGGTTCTTGTACGGCTTCAAAAACCGTAAAGCGTTTAGTAAAATTCGCCTCCAGCTAGTAATTCAATCTTTTTCCAGATTCTTCGCAAAATCAGCCTTAGTAAAACTGAGTGCAACGTAGGGTTAATTTGGTTTATTAATTCGGGTTACTTTGAGCGATTGGCTGCTGCGCTACATTTCGCGGGTTCGATTCCTGCAAGGAAAAAATATTTGTATGGTCTAATGTTTGTAAACGCACCCATGATACAGGAGAAATTTCTAGTATGTACGATTAAAAATAAAATAAAAAGAAAATGAATAGAAAAGCAAAAGAATTCCATTATTTCCGTAATAAGATTTTTTTGCAGACACTCGATGGCACTGACGTTTTTCTAGTTCACTGATGAAACTCGGAAACCAACTCAAAAGTCATGATCTCTTTTAAAGTCCTAACATTATAATAAGACTAGCTGACCCAGCAAACCTTGTTTTGCCATATAAAATGTTTGGGGTGGATCACCCTTAACATTCAGGGGAAAAATAGATAGTGTCCGATTCGCAGACCTAACCGATATGCACAAAAAATTTCACGAGAATCGGTCGAGCCATTTCGGAGGAGTTTAGAGTTACAAACACTGTGACACGAGAATTTGATATATTAGAAAGGTATAATGCGAGTCTTACAATGCAGGGCAATGTTTGGTAAGGCCTTTCGAATAAAGTACCATCGCAGCTTTGAGTTGATGTCCCGACAGACGGTGCCCACGCATCAGTCACCCAGAATGAGCGTAATTCCTTATGACTTAGTTGCCATACGTTGTATTTTGTGCATATATTTTTGAGAACCAAATGTACCTATTATGTAAATAGAAACAGTAAGTTAAACAATAGAATCTATCTAAATATCTTATAATATAATATTTTTTTTGTCGTTACGGTTAGTCGGAAACCTGAAAGTCTGTCATCTAGCATTAACCATCGATAAGGTTAGTTAGGTATCGTACTACCCGGTAACTGGGTTATGAATTCAGATAGGCAATCATTCCATGGAAAATGACGGTATTCAGCTGCATCCGGTTAGAGTGGCGCCAACCCCAAAATAATTGGCCAGGCAGATGATGAATTTAACTAATAATAAACCTTCCCTGTAATATTTTAAAATAATACTAATGTTATCGGGCCAAAAAAATATATTTAGAGCCAAATTCGTCTGTATTGTACATTAAGCCGTTATGGCTCACTAGGGACCAGCCTCGCTGGAAAACCAGAGGTCCGACTGTTGTGGGCTTGTAATAAACTAATGAGTTTTCATACCTTGAAACCGGCTATAAATTGTTTTGAAAATAAAATTACTTAGGCTATTATTTAAATTAGGTAGATGTTTGTTACTTTCATTTTTCATTTTTACGGCAACTTTAGTATAATTTCTTTACGTACTTATAATAAAAGTATGGCCTAGTGGTTGTATACGAAGGAAGTTGCCTTTGTGTACCATCACCATAGCTCCAAAAATTCCTTGTTTATAAGAACAAAATCAAATTAACAAGAAAACTGACTTCACTGACTTACTTTATTGAGTAAGGTTGACTGGCATTAATTCCGCCTCTGTAAACTTGTGTGCTAAACGTATCGAATAAATTAACAAAATTTGCAAGCAGAACTTTTAGGTTCTCATTTATTAAAAAGTTTCCATACATAATTACAAATATGTAAAAATATTTAATCACATACCTACATGCATCGCTTTCCTTATCATTCTCATGCAAGCTTAGCTTCGAAAACTACCCGGTTTTCAAGCACGTTCTGTTATCACGATCCCAGTAACCCTCACACGACCTCCTTAAGAGGAAACTCAGTATATTTATGGTGACAATGGGTCGTAAACGAAAGCCGACTGCAACACAGGCCGCTAACGAAGCGAATGTCCAGGGAAATCAGACCGTTTTTATTAGCTTACCGCGTAAATCGTGGTCATTGAAACCTATTAAGCGTGTATCGTAGGGGAATTAAGTGGTAATCAGCTTCGCGGGTGTAGCTCTATTAACTTATTTTTTTTTCTGGTGTTTTAGTAGAAATATTTTTAAATAAACTCACTCTTTTTTCCCATGGGGGTAGGAAGAAACTACAGAGCGCCAACTACTACGATCCTTACATACTCCTTTTGCTTCGTTTACGTTCATACACGCACATAATATAACATGACGCACCTTATATACCCCAACAGGCGGTAGAGGTGTAGGTGCCTATAGGTGTTTACTAAATGGTTTGTAATGTTTGATCTACTCATCACCGATGGACA
Source organism: Phlogophora meticulosa (assembly GCA_905147745.2). Taxonomy (NCBI): domain Eukaryota; kingdom Metazoa; phylum Arthropoda; class Insecta; order Lepidoptera; family Noctuidae; genus Phlogophora; species Phlogophora meticulosa. Next base: position 16,462,494 of record LR990524.1, read on the forward strand.
CTTATGGAATTCTAATAGGTATGTACACCCACAGGGTGTCAAAAAGAGGATGGTCACAGGTCGAAACAAATAAGACTTGACTGACACCTCTTCCTAACCTTTTGTTAGGAAGAGGTGTACCCATACTAAACCCACATTTTCCAAAGGGTAAGGAAGAGGTGTACCCATAGTGAACCCACATTTTCCAAAGGGTAAGGAAGAGGTGTACCCATAGTAAACCCACATTTTCCAAAGGGTAAGGAAGAGGTGTACCCATAGTAAACCCACATTTTCCAAAGGGTTAGGAAGAAGTGTACCCATAGTAAACACATTTTTCCAGTTGTCTTTAAGTGCAATGTAATATAGGGCGTGCCTAATGCCATCAACCGGTCACAAAACCAGGCTACTGAGTTTTCCAGATCAAAAAGCCTAATCTAACTTTGCCCGACCCAGGAATTGAACCCAGGACCTCATGCTCAACAGTAGCGCTTGCAACCACTTATTAATGTCGCTACCGCGGGCAAGTGCCACACGAACGTACTGATACCTAGTGCTTGAGTGAAGTGTTACTAAGGTTAGGCTTAAGTTTTTATATCCTAACACATTTAAGTTTAATATTTAATAGTATATTTTATTTTATTTGTTATTTATTTTTTTCAATAGGCCTTGTTTGCCAAATAATAAAGTTATTATAATTAACGCTTAAGCAAAGAACTATGTAACATATATATAATGATAAATTTAATATGTGTTCTTTTGCTAATCAAAGTGGGCATTTAGAAGTAGCAGAAAACCATTCACTAAAGATTTATTTGAATGCTGAAAAATGGCTCTTTGTATCGTTAACTGTAAAAACTAGCCTTACACATTTTCGGGGTGAAAGGCTGCAGTACCAGTATTTTCGGTAAAGCTCTATGAGACACTGAAGAAAATGAAAACTTTGTTAATAAGATTACATTTTTTTTTAAACGTTGCCCCACACTAGGAATTTCTCCTGTGTCGTGGGTGCGCTTACAAACATTCAAAACTCACATATACAAACAGCCAGACCCGGAACAACTACCATACAAATATTTGTTCCGTGCGGTAATCGAACCCACGACACGCGGCGCAGCAGTCAATCGCTCAGCCACTGCGCCAACCGTGCCGTCAATTTGCGAAATATTACAGAGACGGGAGAACTTAATCTGATTTTGCCAGGAAAGTGGTTTTTGCTCAACCTGTGACATACATGAATCCGCTGACAATTGAGACATGCATTTGACGGATTTGTTTGTACTTTAGACGGGAAACGATGAACGACTTCAAATTAGATCCAAAATAACAATGCTCATCCACATTTTTGCTAACTAAAACGACTATCCAAAAAACTTAGGCCTTCCTACAAATGGCAGTCCAGCCGTCAGTTGTGCTCAGTTAACTACTTAAACATACTTAGTCGGTGCTTAGCGTTACTTAACGACTATTGGACGGGAAAAAAGCGGACCTCTTGTGGCGAAACTAAGTCGAAACTACTTAACTATTAACTGTATATGCCTTTGAAGTCCGTATGGGTCGTCGTATCTTCATACTTGGGTGGCGGAGTGATCAAATTACTTATAAATGCTCAGTGCTGCGGAAATTGTGTGCCCGTTTATGCTCTAGTTAGGTCGTTGGAATGTTATATTACATTTTGCTGGTAAACATCATGCAAGATATTCAAATATCAATCGCGTTTAATATTGTCATGCTTGTATTCCCAGAAGGGTTACGCACACTTCCCCAAACATGTTTAAGCTCCATGTAATAGGGAGTGATCCTATTGCGACCAAGAGATCTCAAAACCAAGACACTGGGCTGCTGTTGAGAAATTCTACCCAGGAATCGAACCCAGGAATTCATGCTCAGCAGTAGAGCTTAAGACCACTAGACCAACGAAGCTCTCTAGCAGAAATTTGTACATTTTTTTTCATTATTTTTGGGCAAAGGAATTCTACTAGCACTTAGCCCACGACTTCGTCCGCGTTTATTTAGCACTTTTGCCTTCAAACTTTAACATCCACCCCTTTAAAGCGTAGTTTTGAAAATAAAATACATAACACTCAGGTGTAATGGAGCATTCTAATAGTGACAGAATTTTGGAAATCGGACCAGTAATATTTAAGTTTTAACGTTACAAACAAACAAAAATACAAATAATTCCTCTTTATAATATAAGTGTAGATTAGGTATCAGGATAATATAATAATACTTGGTTTCCTAGTTTTTTAGAATTCTGGTCCTCATGCTGAGCAGCCGCGCTTACGACTAATAAAATAATTTATATTTTTCCTACAAGTTCATCGTGACCATCGGCTTTTTGGAGGTATTAATATGCAAATGTACAGTCTACGTACACTACAATGTTTTTAGTAGAAAAAATAGCTTGCATACACCACAGCAAAATGGCGGTGCTGAGAGTGCAAACTAGACTATCTTAGAGGCAGCTGCATGTTGCAGGCTGCTGACTAGGAGAAGAGATTCTGCACCTTACAGAGGTTGATGCTGCTGTCCATCTTCTTATGGCACCCACAGGATGAGCATGCAACAGTACCTGTAACGACTACTATAGCGAGGCAGTTCAAATAAAATAATTCCTTTTTTTCCGTTCGGGAGCAATACCAATTCAGCGATGTAAGTAATAAAAAAAGACACACCTTCAGTACAGAGCACTTTTTTAGGATTCCTACCAAAGTCAGATTTGAAATACTCTTTACCTTTACCTTAGCATTTCAGGGCATAAACGTTCCCAATCTTATAAAATTTCATCTTTCAGGTACCCGAGCGAACGTTAGGGTTTTAATAAATGATAATATAAACGTTGCCAGACCTTGGGAAGGCTCTGTGGACGCATATACATATTTTGAGGTCAGGTAAGTCAGGGTGGGTGAAATTTAATTTGTTATTAGGTATAAAACGCCTCATTGGGCTGGCGTTAATATTTCTGGGTGCTTAGTGGACGTGTTTTTTCCATATTTGGGGTAAAAATTCAAACAATTCAATATTGGTATTTTTTATGTACACAATTACATATAAATAAATAATGTAACTCTAAAACTGTTGAACATAGGAATAAACTACTAATGATAACTATTTAAATGAATTGTGAATAATTGTTTACTTAGTTTGGAGTTGTCAAACTTCTTAAATGCATTATTTATGTTTAGCAATCCAAGTTACTTGACTGTAAAAATAACTGAAATACAACAACTACTTTGTTAAAAATTAAACTTAACTTATTAAAAGGGACCAGAGGGCTGGCCTTTTTTTTGGCCAAAGAATCAGGATTGCCATTCAACGTGGCAATTCTGCCAGACTTCTGGGCACTTTTCCCGTTGACAACGATGCGGATGAATTTTTCGATGCCCTGTGATTATTTATTTTATTTTATTTCTTCATATATTAATAATTGTATCATTTTAATGAAATAAATGTAACACAAGTTACTCCAATTATTAAAAATATGTTTTTACATAAAAAAATCACATAATCTATTCAAAATGATGTCCCCACCTGGCGTACCGTTTAGGTGAAAACGAATATTCGTTTACTTCGACATTAAGTACTGAAGTTTTCATGGAAGTGGTATTTTGTTAATATAGCGAATATTGTTAGTAGATTCTGTCAAGCTTACTTTAAGCAATAGTACTAAAAGAGTATGCATAGATGGTTTGGTCATGTTGAGAGTTTTGAATGAAAGTCGACTAACAAAAGGTAACTAATGCAAATGTGAGTAATGAAATCACTACACAATGTCTCCTGCCTAACTATGCGGTATTTCAGGAGATCGCCCATACCTCCACGGTTTTGACTGGCAAGTGTTCTTGATGTGTATGATAGAAAGGGAGAAAAGAAACGCCGGTAGGAGGGACACACTAGAAGGATATGCACTGATCTTATTGGTGGTGTTATTCAGTAAGGTTACGTGCGTAGTACTTGCAACCGGCGCGGCGGCGTACGTATATGACCAGATGTAAGGATCGCTCGATCTTAGCGGGCGGTAGTTTCTACCTACCCTTATAGGAAAAAGAGGTGCGTGTGTTAAGTATACCTTACGATTACTAAAACCCCTAAATAAACCTGCATAATTTTCCATCCGCCAACAAAGACAAATTAATTAAATCATTTCAGCCTAGAGACGCCACTACTGGATAAAAGGATCACAACGATCGGTCCTGTGCTGCCCTTTTGCATCAGCTTCCTGCGATTTTCACTAGATCTCCGGTCCACCTTGTTAATCTGGTTTTAAACACGTTTGTCGATTACTTCAAAACACCTAAGTATTAGCTTCCTTAGCAGATACATACGCAATGATTTGACACTAAAAAACATAAGCGCCATATGCTTCACAGATTTCCGTTGCTTTCCACCCAATGCCACATGAGTATAAATGAACTTATTTTTGCCAAAGCGAACCTTTCACGTTCTGTATAACCTATCGAAAGCCACATCCAGTCGTCAAATCCCATGATTATCGGGAGGATTTGGGAGTATTCGTTTCGTATGCACAACGTCGGTTCTCGGACGCCCCGCGACTTACAACTTCGTGGGTATCCATTATTTTATACAAATTGAAATGTCAGCGGGCTGATTTGACTATCGTGTTCTCCAGATGGTAGGGCCAAATTTTTCTTCTACCGGCCGTGTAACCGTTTTTATTATTATTCATTTAATTCAGACAATGTCCATATTATGTACTTACACAAAAATAAAATAAAATATTACAACTAATATACATTAAAATTACATGCACAATGACACACACAGTTAAATTAAATACACAATGTCATAAATAAAATTCAAATTAAATACAAAATGTCATATATAGAATTAAATTAAATATAAATGAAATTATACACATTACAACAATACGGTTAAACAATACGAAGAGAAACGATAGTATAAAGCTGCATCCACCTCTGCAGCAGGGACAGGTTCCACCGCTCGGACAACACCATCAGGAGACTGTTTGAGCTACTTTGTAGGCGACTTAATAGAGGGGCGCTCCGCTTTCTTATGATTGCGAAAAAATCATCCGTCCGCGTCTCAGCAAACATCGTCGAAGCGCTACAAAACCGCGGAAGCCCCAACAGTGTCCTAAAAGCATTGTTTTTGACGCTGTAAATGAATTATTGAGCCTTCATCTATAACAACCTTGCTCCACTATAACGGTAGGCGGAGTTTTATTTTATAATACCTAAAGTTCTGTCGTTAGTCTTAACTTTATCCATAAAAGCCTCTTACGACATAAATACATAATGGTTCGGACACAATGTTCTCTTCTTACTTAATTTTCTTTTATCAGCTACACGTGTAACTAAACAGACTAACCAAAAATCCTGTTAGATACTAATTCTGCATATGTAAAAAGGGCGCATCTGACCAAAACATAATAGAGAGAAAATAATTAAAATAGGATCTGAAATGTCTAAATACTTGCTGCATCAAAGCTGGACCAGAAACTGATTTCTTTTTATATATTATACAAGTAGGCATCATTAAAGGCTTGCAATGTGAAGACGTTTTCTTAAATTTTATTATTATAACTAACTTGCTGTGCCCTATGGTTTTACTCGGTTCTAAGGGTCGTTTACCTACTTGATGCTAGATAGCGTATATCCTTCCGTCAAAAATTGGGCTAACAAATCCATTTTTTTAACTGGTGGTTCTAAAGAATAGCGCGTTTAAACAAAAACAAATAGGCAGGCTGGCAAATGGGGACTGCCGACAGAAGTGAAATCTTAAAACTTTGGAATAACTGTGAGTCTGGCGCAACACATCACAATTGCATGTCGGTGACGCTGTCACATTAGCATGCCCCGCGTACGCGAACCCATAAGTTTTTTTTCATTAATTTAATTACCAAATGCGACGGTTTCTGTATAAGTAAAGATTTTTTTATTTATCTATTTAAATGATATGAAAATGAGCTAAATAGGGTTCCCGGGATGTTGACTAGCTCAGCAGCACATCGAGCACAAATACTACCTTTGGGCTTGTTGCTTGGCTCCACCTTGCCGCCACCGGAACCCAGCTTCATCGTGAGTGCTGTGACACCGGCTGCAGTTGCTTGGCAGAAGTGTGAGTGCATGCGATAGACACAATCTATCAATGAAAACCTCATGTTCAAAAAACTTCAGAGGGAGGAAACAATTTGACCGCATACCGTGTTCATAGTTTTTTTTTGAGGTATGTGAGCCAGCAAGTAACGACTCGGCACAACGGCTGTCAGATCAGGTGCCGATTATCCAGCGCAATCATAATGTTCGATGGCATTTTTCTTGATCACGACCGACCTGAAGAGTTAATTTCATTATTTCATTTTTGTTATCATACTCTCCGTTGTCGGTTAGTAGTTAAATGATGAATTATATTTATTTCTGTAAATGGGTTTTTACAAACACTATGACACGTCAACAAGTTTTTTGCTTCACGCTTCTTTAATGACAACACTATCAGCTAATTACCTTGCATTGTTCTAACACCATTTGGAGTTTTTATGACTTCACTGTTTGGTTTCGTGAAAAATCGTACAGACACATCCTGTAGTTATCATTATTTGAGATGCGTTTGCTTCAAATGTTGGTGCCAAAATGTTTCGTGTGCGCTTTTTGTAGCAACAAACTACACAAAATCTACGATCATTGTACACTTATACTTACACTTTCATACATTTTTTCATACACTGTTCGAAGATGTCTTTCGAACAACATCATTGTTTGTAAATAGATAATTAGTTTTACTAACATAGGAATAAGTTATCTTTTTGTTTACTGACCATATAGATGTTGCTTATCCGAAATAAAGATTATTTTACTTTCAATTTTTTTATTTTAAGGCTTGTTCAAAAATATAGGGGTATAATAATGTATACCAAATAATGGATGTGATATTTTTTCTAGAAATTCAAAATGTAATATTTAAAAATGGGCAGACGCGTTCCATTTTCTTTATATGGCAGATTTTTTGTTGCTTCACAAATAAGTACAACTTCAAATGTACTTTGCCACATCAAACAGTTCTGAAAATCCATTAAATTGTTATAGAGGCAGTTAATCCCACCACTTCTCTGTTCCAAAATGAATTACCGTCACAGGTTTCTCGTCCATTTTACAGATTGAAAGTCGTAGATAACAGTTTGATTTTATAGTTCCGCCGAGTGGACGGACCCAATATTTCTTAAAATTTTCAGGATAGAAATTCTGGTGGAATATGATTGGCCTTAGAGTTTGCTGAGAGCTGAAGGTTTATGAAATATTGAGAATTATTGTATGATGCTTTTAGTACATCGTCTATGTAGGTTTTGATGTGCAGGTACCTCGTTCGGCCAGTTTTCTGATACTCGCAATCATCTCGAGTCTGAGATTAGAGTAGAATAGAATAGTTCTTCATTTTCATTATGAGTAGGCACATGATACAGTGATTGTTTAGTTGTTGATTTTACTAATATGGTGGCCAATATTATGTCTAACTGGGAATCTTCTCTTACTTTCAAAGTTGAAAGGTACTTATGTTAATACTGGACTAAATGAATAAAACTGTTAGTCGAAAAACACAGATTATGAAGTAAGAAGGATCTATCTACATATGTAAAACAGCTGCGAATGATATCATAATACAAAATACATGAAACATACTTGAAAACAACGGTATTGCGAGTATGATTGGTAAAAAAAAACAAACAAAGACCTGCTGGCAGCGACGACCTTAACAGAGAAATAATAGAGAAAAAGACAGTAAAAATAAAACAGGGAATCGAAGAGTAACAGAAATAAACAAAGACAATATTGTTTGCACTCCTTTTATTATTTCATCACTTGGATTTAAAGCAATGATCCACGATCATAATTTTATAAATACAAACTATATTTAGGTATATAAACTTAGAGGTAGCTGTACAGTTTACAAAATTATCAGACTTTTACGCATTGTCATACAGGTTTGAAAAAAAACGAAATTTTGTTTAAATATAATGTTTGAGCGTGGTAACTACATACTATGTCGGTAAAATAGCCATCGTATCCAGAAAAAACATGAAGCAAGCCACAAATTAAGTCCATCTTTTACTGTGACATTTAAAACTGGGGTGTAAAACTTACAAAATAATATGTAAATAAACGGAAATTGACAATACATAAAAGCTGTAAAATTTTATATAGTTATTAGTTTCTAGAATCGAGATTTAATCAAACAGCACATTGCGAGAAAGAGAGGACGCGTACTATAAATACATACAGGGATGAAAGAGACATCGATGCAAAACTTTACAAGCTATTATTAATTAAAAGATATTATACCGTTAAGGACTATTTAGACGACAAGTCAATAGAATCTGTAATTTGTAAGTTGAGACTAATTGACATCGCTTATTGTGAAAACATTTGCAAGCCATGTTATGGCAGGATATGATGAAACTAATTTACTGTAACACCTTGTGTACCATATTCCAGCAAATAAATATTTTGATTTGATTTGATGAACTTGATACTGTGAGTTCATTACAAGATTCTGGATCCCCCAGAGATTACATTTTTCGTCGTGTTGAAGTCATGGTAAGGTGTGCGTCGATATTCCTTCCACCCTGTATAAGGCAACATCTCACATTTTACAACGCAGTGTTCAAAATAGTCGGGAAATCAGAATTTTCGAAATCAATGATTTGTTTTTAATTCAAATATTGGTCAGAAATCAGTACTTACAAATTGTATTTTTACTACAATTTTAGTTTTTTTTTTGTGTTTGTAACAAATCTTTTCTCGTATACTATATTATGTACATGATGATTTCAATGCAAATTTAAGAATAAAAATGTCAAACTTATATTATTTACAACTATAAAATTGATATGTTAGACATTATCTTCTTTGTAAATGCTAAAAATCGAGTCTAGGCCAAAACTTAGGTAATCTTAACTTTCACAGATACTTCTTACTATGCTAATAGACTGTAAGCTATTGGTTAATTATGTAAACAGTAACCATGATATTACTTAGGAACAAAAAACACAAAATAAATATTTATTGTTGGTTACAGAGCCATTCCTGAAATTTTTAGTTTTAAATTAGGAGTTAAAAACAACATTACATTATGTATGAAACGTAATTTATAATTGAAAATGGGTGTACACATAATTACTGATAATAAATTTGATACAGAGCGAATCTAATTTGGCCTTAATTATGATTGTTTGATGAACAAAATCTATGCTATTTATGGATTTGGGAAACATTAAACCTAAGAAAACATTTACCTAGTCTAATGATCTATCACTCATAAAAAAAACCTGATTTACAAAGCGGTAAATTCAGTAGAAAAAGTTGATAATGGAACAGTCAGTGGATCTTTATCTACATTTATATCTGCATTAGCACCTGGAAGTGACCAGGTTGAACTACCAGCGGCTGTGATTCTAGGACCCATATTATCATAAGCCGATTTTAGAAAACACGTTCTACTTCTTCGTGGCAGTGTAGCGCCACCTCCCAGTAGGTCGGGGTACTCGTCACCATGGCCAGCCACTTGGACCGAAATAAAGATATTACCATACGGAGCAGGTAAAGCAAATTCTGCAGGAGGTGGAGGAAAAGAACCAGGTGGACCTTCTATCGTGATTTGCACAGGGTCCATGCATCGAGCATCGTCAGACTCCATTGAAATGGATCTATCCAGCAGTTCAAAGCCGTAAGCAGATCCTAAGTCTCCACTTGTTCTGTCACAACTAACAGCTAAAGAAGTATCCAATAGTTTTTTTTCTTGATCAGTGAAACTTCTACTCGGCGGCACTCTTCGACGCTTGGTTTTCCAGCAAATACATGCTGATATAAACCCTGCGGTGGTCATGGCTAGCAGTGAACCACCTATTAGAAAAAACGTAGAATAATCGGGTGCAACTCGCGCCGTCGCTGTTCTAGCTTTAGGCAGAAACAGAGTAAGATAAGCATTTGCCTCTCCTACAGGACTTTTAGCACTACACTTCCACTCTCCCGATAAGTCACTAGTCACATTTGTAATAGTTAAATTGACCCACTGCGCACTTTTATTTAAGAAATCATCGTTATATTCGTCGAAATTTTCTAACTGGTACCTATTGATCATAATATCACTGTGTTTGTCCGTACTGTTGTTTATTTCTATGTTATGAAAGGACCATGCAACCGTAGGCTTAGGGTCACCTCTGACAAAGCAGCCGAAGGATATTTCAGCTCCAGTCTCTGTTCTAATAACTGTTGGTGATGTTGTTGCAGAAGGCGGGCAAACAAAATCATCTCTTTTTAGAACTCTCCATGACATTTCTGATTTCTTGTCTGGTCCTCCGCAAGAAACCTCCTCACTCCCTAAATTACTATTTAAAAACCAGTCGTGGAACTCTCGTAATCGGCAATCACAGTACCAAGGATTGTCTGATAAGGTTAGAGTTTTTAGTACCGGGAGATTAAAAGTGTCTTGATGGAGATACGATAGTAAGTTTTGATGTATGTTAACGGTTTCCAGTGCTTGAAGATTAACAAATGCAAACGGATGCACGGTCCGAAGTTTACATCGTGATATTTCCAATTTCTTTAAATGTTTCAACAGAGGGAATTGCTCCGCGACTAAAACGCTCATAGGGTTGTCGTTAAGTATCAACAACCTTAGACGCTCGGCGCCTTTGAATGTGTCTGGTGATAGCTGGAGGAGTTGGTTTTGAGACAGATCCAGTTCTATCAATATTCGTAGATCTCGGAACGCATTTGCATGTAGTGATTGTAAACTTGTCAAGCTGAGGTTCAAGCGTTGAAGATTTAATAGTTCTATGTTGACGAAGGCGTCTTCTCCTAGCTTCTTTAAAGGATTTCCGTGTAAGTCTAAGACTTGAATGTCTGCGGCTAAGTTTGGAAGTTGTTTCAAGCCTGCTGAAACACACGAGGCAGTTTTCTTTCCCGAGGACCATTTGCAGTGGCATTCTGATATGAGAGCGCAGTTGAGCCAGTCGCTTCCAGCCTGTGCGAGGACGAGAATGAACGTCAAGCATCCGCTCCATGCTCGAATCATATCAGTCTGGCTTCTGCTTACCTGAAACGGACAGAAATAAATAAATAAATAAATAATGTTGGACAATCCACACAGCATCATCTAGCCCCAAGCTAAGCAGAGCTTGTGTTATGGATACTAGATGACTAATATACTTAATACAATACATTACATAGATAGATATTTTTATATGCATATCAAATACCCAGAACACCTGGAACAAATCTTTGTAGATCGTACAAACACTTGTCCCGAGGCGGGAATCGAACCCGCAACTCCTGCTTCGCAGGCGGACCTTCGCCCGCCGCGCCATATCGGTCGTCAAAAGAGTTAAAAACATTTTAAAGTCTGCCTGGTTAGGTTTCATTTAATGGTTTTTCACTGCATCCGAACAAGAGATGATGAATGGACCAAATGCATAGCAAATAATGTGTCCCTGAACATGGCAAGCGTCATTGCGGCAGGCTCAGGTGGTATGTTAACGGGATGAGTTGAACTATATATATTGTTAAAACAAATAACCCAGACAGAAATAAGTGGGAACAGAGTAGGGAGGTTTAAAGCCTGTAGTGGAAAAATCCAGGCAATGAATAATAATGAGCTGACAACAGCTTCGTTAACACAACGTCTTTATATTTATTTAGCAAATTTATATGTAATAGTCAATATTTGCTTCAAAACGTGCTATTTAAAGGTCTTAAAATTAAAACAGGAGTTCGACATGTTTAGCTATTAAAACTATAGCATGCAAAATTTTGTTGTAATAGAAATTCATTAAATTATTATTTATTTTCAAGGAATGTTTTGAGGGAGTAGAAATTATGGACATTCAGCCATTCAAACAATTTACTATTAAACAATCTACTATTTAATTGTTTGAGCTCTGTAGGGATTTTATTATAAATTCTTACACACATAGTCAGACAACTTTTGCCGTATTTGGACAATCTGGGAGTGTCATAAAAAACTATTCTATTTTGATCTCTCCGGTTCCTAGAGCTTAAATCAGACACTTTTACAAAATTATCTTTATGTTTCCATACAAACATGCATACTTCAAAGATATAAAGACATGGCAGCGGTAATAGACCAAGTTTTTTAAATATTGGTTAGCAGGACTCATCAGTCGCTAGCCCATAAATTGCTCTGATGCATTTTTTTTGTGCAACAAATGCTCTGTTTCTATCTGTACTATTTCCCCATATTATAAGACCGTATCTTAGAATAGATTCCACATGCCCACGGTAGCATGTTATTGCTGTTTTTATATCAGTTTTATTTTTAACTTGTCTTAGGGCATATACAAACCTATTTAACCTGTTACATAATATATTTTCTACATGTGCTTTCCACTTGAGGTTATGGTCTATAATAACTCCTAAAAATTTCGTTTGTTCAACTTCGCTGATTTTCAATATGTTAAGTTTAAATTTATATTTAGTATTTGGAGATTGATTAAATTGTACGTATTTAGATTTATTTAGATTAATTTTTAAATTATTATTATTAAGCCATTTTATTAATATGTCAATCGTATTATTTATGTCATTTTCGTGATTAATTATTCCGTCAGCTTTTTTGTCAGATGTAACAATTATAGAAATGTCATCAGCAAATAAAATACATTTATGATTTGTTATTTCGGTTATGTCATTAATGTATAATAGGAATACGATTGGTCCTAATATGCTTCCCTGGGGGACTCCATATTTGTTGTATCGATATTCAGATGAGTATGATGTCATGTAGTTATACTCATCTAGTTTTGCGATTTCAACGCATTGCTGTCGGTTTTTGAGATACGACGACAACCAATCTAGTGCGGGTCCTCTTATACCAACTGCTTCTAGTTTTTGCAGTAATAAATCATGAGATACGTAGTCAAAAGCTTTAGATAAGTCAAAAAATAATCCTGTGGTCAAACGGTTCTTGTTTATATTTGTCAATATTATTTTTAAAAGGGAATACATGGCTAGAGATGTTGATTTCTGTTTTTGGAACCCAAATTGTGCCGTGTTGTGTGTAATAAATGAGAATAATAAATAATAAATGTGGGGAGCTCGTGGCTAAATAAAAACAGCGGCACGGGTTGATCGAAGGTTAAGCTACGCTTGCCGAGGTCAGTCTGTAGATGGGTGACCGTTCGTAACATATCGAGACTCCTCCGTGCCTCGGAAAGCACGTTAAGCCGTTGGTCCCGGCTGTCATTTGTAGATCTTTGACAGTCGTTACGGGTAGTCATAAAACCCGAAAGTCTGACAACCAGCCTTACCAAGGGGTATCGTGTTGCCCAGTAACTGGGTTGTGGAGGTCAGATAGGCAGTCGCTCCTTGTAAAATACTGGTATTCAGCTGCATCCGGTTAGACTGGTAGCCGACCCCAACATAGTTGGGAAAAGGCTAGGCAGATGATGAAATAATAAATGTATTGGAACAAGGTAAGACGAATATAACAAAATAAAACCCCTCAGAACCCGTATCACATTAATCATGACGTTAAAACATTCCGGTATCAGATGTGGGAATATCCTTTTCCATTTCGACTTCAGATTGGAACTTCGCAAAGTTAGATTAGGAGAGTGGGCGGTTCAATGCGGGCGCTTACAAAATAGTGAAGACTCGGGATCAGATAATATGGTAACTTGTACGCAAATTAGACATATTTATTCTATAGATCGGTCTGATTTTACGCGGAATGGAACAAATGTGAGTTTTAGTGCTTTTTCGCAATAATATTAGAGTTATCCTTTCGGGATGTTTCAAATGACGAGTGTTTAATGAATGCATGGCACTGGGATAATGTGATCACATAATAACAAGATAACATGATGCAAAATAAATTGATAAAATTCTTAAAATTCTTAAATTAAATAAATAATATAAATAATGCTGGACAATCCACACAGCACCATCTAGCCCCAAACTAAGCAGAGCGTGTGTTACGAGTACTAGATGACTGATACACTTAATACAATACATTACATAGATAGATATTTTTTATTGTACATAGCAAATACCCAGAACACCTGGAACCAGGTTGTCCCAGGGCGGGAATTGAACCCGCAACCTAATGCGTCGTAAACGGACCTTCGCCCGCCGCGCCACATCGGTCGTCATATTCGTTTTAGGGAGGTCCAGTAAAAGAAACTCGCTTATTTTGTTCGAGTTAAACGGCTGTGTAACATGAGCGACGGACTGACTAGAATAAACGAAAAGGTTTTTTTTGGAAGGGGCATCCCGCAGTTGATCCTTCAGGGATATCTACTGCTTATCCGATCTTTCCTGTGGGGGGCTTAATTACAAATTAAGGCCACCAGCCAGGACGCAAAAACTTAAAAGCTAAGCGGCCAATCGCTAAGGGCACCCCCTGCGGGGTACGAACCTCGGCTTAGGACGTCGCTGGGAGAGGACAGCAAGTGACGGGTTGGAACTAATAGATATATTATTTAGGGACTAATTTAATCATTTACTTGCTAAGCTACGCGGGCTGGCTCGAGCAAAGGGTCGGGGGGAGGGCATTGACGGGGTCGTCGCGACGGGCCTCGGCGGCGAGGACGGAATGACGGCAAAAAATGAAAAGGTTCAATTTTTTCATTTAAATACAGAACCTCACACACACACTTAAACACTTACATGGATACACGGTAACACAGACGCGGTAATGATGAAAATACAATATCCAAAAAATGCGAGGTCCTATTTATAGACAACCCATTTATAATCATCATCCTCTTGCCCTTATCCCAATTTCATTTGGGGTCGGCGCAGCATGTCTTCTTCTTCCATACATCTCTATTTCCCGTCATCTCAGAAGTCACCTCCTTCTTAGCCATATCAACTTTCACACAATCCATCCCTCGTTTCCTGGGTCTCCCTCTACTCTTGTAACCCTCTACATTCATACTCAACACTTTCCTCACAACATGATCCTCATTCCTTCGCATCACGTGTCCATACCATGACAGCCGATTTCCACACAACTTCTCTGTCACAGGCGCCACTTTCAGACTTCCTCTTATATACTCATTTCTTATTCTATCCATTCGCGTAACACCACACATCTCCCTTAGCATTCTCATCTCAGCTGCATGCAACTGCCTTTCATTCATTCCTTTTGTGGCCCAACATTCTGATCCATACAAAGACAACAAGCATTTTTTTTATTTTTATAAAAAACGTTGCCCCACACTAGGAATTTCTCCTGTATCGTGGATGCGTTTACAAACACTGAAACTCACATACACAAACAGCCAGACCTGGAACAACTACTCGTACCTGTAGGCCATACAAACATATGTTCCGTGCGGGGATCGAACCCGCGACACTTAGCGCAGCAGCCAATCGCTCAGACTCTGCGCCAAACGTGTCGTCAGCAGACAGCTTATTACCAATGCAGACAGCTTAACATAAAATTACATACACTATTAATTATTACAACAAATAAGGGACGGAAGAGACCATACACTAAATATATGTATATTCAAACGTCAACCTCAACCTTTTAATCATAATCTGTGACTTATCGTTCGTTTAAAATCCATTCACTAATCCTAAGCACGAGTCACACATCAGTACATAGAAGGTGGGAATCGAGGTGCTAATTGTATTACGGTGTGTGTTTTTAATCGAAAGTGGAGCCGGTGAACAAGAATTGAATGGAAATCGGTTGTTATTGTATGGACCATAATGTGAGGAAACTTTTGAGTATAAATGTGGAGGGTAACAAGAGTAGGGGTAGACAAAATAAACGATTTTTTGAAAGATAGTTAAAAAGACGGTGACTATTGATATGGAAAGGAAAAGACATGTAACGCCGACCCCAAATAAAATGGGATAAGGGCAGGACGGTGATGATGTATTTTGAATTTATAATAAAAAAAAATAAGGTACACAATTTCTTTAATAAGAGTGTTTTATTATCAAATGTATTTGCTTTTTGCATAATATAAATTTGAACAGTAAGACGCAGTCGTTTTAAGAAAATTAATATAATAAAGCAGAAGAGTTTGTTTGTACGCGCTTATCTCCAGAAACTTTCTAAACAAATATTTTGTTTTCGATAGCACATACTTGAGAAAGGTTATGGGCTATTTAACATCACGCTTCAACTCACAGGAGCGGGCGAAATCACGGGCTAGCTAGTGCGCAGATACTGGTGCGTAGTACTCGCAACCGGCGTACGTATCCTCATCATATGACCAGATGTAAACGAAAAAGAAGGATAATGTTAGTATCGTAGCATGTTGTTTTTTGTAGTTTCTGCATTTTTAATTGGGACAAGCTCGTCACACTATTCCCAACTACTGAAATTTCTGAAAGCATTTACAAAAAACCTCTTCGCCATATAGTAAAAAAATCAATATATTACTTGGTGATTTGGACCTGATCTCACTGTCGACCAATGGCATTAGAAGCCATTTAATAAAAAATATTTGATGACTTCAATAAGTAGAACATAATAATTACCTTTAGTTTAATTTAAACTCTTATTTTTATTTACTTTTTCTTTCTTTTTCTCTTTCAAGTTTCACTTGCACGCAAATAGTTCCTAAAAAAAATGTTTTATTTAAGATGTGGATAACGTCGTGAGCTACACATTTAAATTTACTTTTATGAGTTTTATAATACTAAATTAAGATATGTGGGTAACTGTTGGTTATCCTAAAAATAAATAATGGGTCGTCATTATTTATTTATTTTATTACCAGAAGCTCGACGAGTCGCGGAATTACGATCCAACAATGACATAACTAACTATATTTTTAATTAGAAGCCTCCACAGATAAAAACAAAAACCGATTAAGCGATGGCAACACAGTTTGATTAATTTGAAAGTATGAGTCTTGGATCCGCAACGAAATTAATACATAGTTATAGAGTTAGAAAAATACATTACTCCTACTTGCCTCCGTATCAAGCAGGAGACAGAGATAGGCGAATAGACACAAAGGGACGTTTACAACTAGTTTAATCCCGGTTGTAGTCTCTGCCTAGCCCCCATGGGAAAAAGGCGGGACTTTATGTATGTTTTTAATACACTCGCGAGCAATACACAATATATATGTATTTCTATGCAATAATATAACTCAATCCATAGGTCATTGCGTAAAAAAATGGTTTAAAGCATCGCGTGAAGAAGTGATTTTAGTTACAGTTAGTAGTTGCTATACGTAGGCATTTCTAGATGATGTGATGACAGGTGCCGCTACTTCCCCTTGTTACACGTTGAGGCCTTCACCCTACTCCAATTACTCCGTCCTGAAACTCCGCCTAACATATCAACAAAGGGTAGCAAACGGTTGTACTTACTAATTAATATTGGGCACTTTACCTCAGTATTGGCGCCTATCTGTTCTATGTAAATGAAGAGTTTTGTTAATTAAATGGGGTCAAAGGAAGTGTAATATACGCAATTGTGTATCAGATGTTATGATTTAACCCAATTCTGAAATACAGATAATATATTTATTTGCTTATTAGTTGACCTACCCTTGCATCGCACGGATGCAATCAAAGTTTTGTGCTTCTAAACCAATATTATTATAAGTCAACAGAAAAGATTTGAGTGTCTGTATGTTGGTTTGTAATGGTTAAATTCAAAAACGACTAAAACGATTTATTTCTTCCAGCTATAGAAAGCTACATTATCAGTGATTAACATACGAGTGACTGTAAATAGATTTTTTAAGTATCAAAAATTATTAATTTACGTAATACTCGTAGTATTACTAAATGAGTGACTGACTGTGAGTGACGAGAAATCAACAGAACAGTAACTTACAAACATTAATTTGAGTTATTAAATACTCTTAAATTTCAAGGTTAT
Source organism: Phlogophora meticulosa (assembly GCA_905147745.2). NCBI lineage: Eukaryota > Metazoa > Arthropoda > Insecta > Lepidoptera > Noctuidae > Phlogophora > Phlogophora meticulosa. Next base: position 16,480,326 of record LR990524.1, read on the forward strand.
GGTAAAACGAAATAAAAAAAATCTGAGAAAAAAAGGCTATTTCGACGAAGCCCCGCTTAGCGAGGCTCCTATTTCTGTTTGCAAGGTTTAGAGTCAATCGCAAATACATCGCATTCCAGAAATTAACTTACTGACGGACTAAATAGACTTAATATATTTTTACGTAGGACAACCCTGTTCTAAAATTATATTAATACCTGAAATGGTCGCAAACTTTTTTTATTCGATCGGTTTATAATTCCCCTTTTCAATACTACCGTACGCATTGAAGGTGGTGGAGGGAATGTTAAAGTTATAGAAAAATCTAAGTTAAAATAGTAACTTACCAATTCTTTAAATGATTGTGAAAACCACATCAACTCAAAATGAGTATGTAAACTTTAACCAAATGAAAAAATGAATTAGGGCTCCACGCAAAAATAATTAAACCCAAAACAAACATTTCATAAATTGTTGAATAAATTCTCCTTGGTGCATGTAAGGTACATGCACCAAGGAATAAATACATACTAGAAAATGCATACTAATGCATGCTAATGCATACTAGAAAATGAATTAGGGCTCCACGCAAAAATAATTAAACCCAAAACAAACATTTCATAAATTGTTGAATAAATTCTCCTTGGTGCATGTACCTTACATGCACCAAGGAGAATTAGGGCTCCACGCAAAAATAATTAAACCCAAAACAAACATTTCATAAATTGTTGAATATATATAATTCTCCTTGGTGCATGTAAGGTACATGCACCAAGGAGAATTTATTCAACAATTTATGAAATGTTTGTTTTGGGTTTAATTATTTTTGCGTGGAGCCCTAATTCATTTTCTAGCTAACAGTAGCTTAAGTTACGCCTTATTACATCAGCTATCTGCCAGTGAAAATCCCGTCAATATCGGTTCAGCCATTTCTGGTATTACTTCAAACAAACAGACAGACAAAAAATGAACTTTTTGGTAAAACTTTCATAATTTGCATCACTTAAAAGCTGTTATTTTAATAACACTTACAGACACTTCAATTTTATTTATTTGTATGGATGTATCGATAAAATACTTGGTTTCCAATCTAGTAATAAAATATTACAGATATAATTGAAAGCAAAACTACTAGAAACTCACGCAAAATATGTAAATAACATCTTCATAGGAGTATGAAGATTATTACGTACGGGGCATTTTATTAATATAATTTCCTTGATTCCAGACTAATATCGAACAAATACTATCAGTCAGTAATGGATTCAAACTAAATGTTAATTAGAAACTTATTGAATTGCAACAACTTCATTCAACTTTGATAAATGCGACGATACAAGGAAATTGTGAAACATCTACAAAACATTTTTATATGAAATAACACATACAATGTATTGATAATAAATTAAAATAGAATTTTCGCTAGTATGTATTTATCCATATATATTTTTACGAATATGACGAGTGGTACGTATAGTCGGCGGCTAAAAGCTCAGCATCTCATTCTGTAAGCTCAAATCTATGAATGGTGTGGCTTTTCGGTGTAAGGGTACGTGCATAAGTAACCATTTAGGATGAGAGAGACAAGCTGAGTTACACATGAGTCATGAACATGGAGCTCTTATATCGGTATTACATACACCCTATTCGTAGGTTAGTTGGTAAAAATATAGACAGAGTTCAAAATTGGAGGTTATATATTATGCTGAGGTATTTAACTAATATTAGTTAACAGCTAATATCAGTTTACTAAGATGAGGTATTTAACTATTATTAGTATTTAACTGTAATTTATTCTTTGGGGAAAGTCCAGAAATACGTATGTATTTATGCAAAAAAGCTGCTGTGATGCTGTACTTTCTAAGTTTATCGTTTGACATCGCTGAAATAGATAAAGGATAAAAAAAAACATGTAGAAGCTGGGACTTATAATCAGTGTATATCTGAAATCGTTAACCTGCCTTGAGCAAGCGTGGTGATTACAGCTCGTTTCTTCTCTGTATGAGAAGAAGCCTATGCCCTACAGTGAAACAATAACATGTTTTACATCTCCACTAAGAGCAAGTGACCACCTCAAAAATAAAATCTTAAAATGTACCCCCGAATTACCTTATTCTATTACCTCTTCACGAGGTATCTTAATTTTAAGAGCAGTTTAAATCCTCACATGACTAATAAAACCTTTCATGTCATTATTATGTCCACTTTGAAGACATTTTACTAATTCATTAAAAGTTAAAAGTTCTGTACAACTTTAAACTAGCAACATATTTGCAACTTTTTATATAAATTTCGACTTGATAGTAATAATACAGTCCATTATTATTTTACAGGGAAGGCATGAATATTGGACACAATGTACGCTCAAAGAGGGTTGGCGATTTCCGAGTGCAAATTTCATTAAGATGTTTCGCTTCACCGATATCACCGTGATGTCCAAGATAAACTAAGAAAGTAACATCAATTATTGAAAAACTAACATGAGTATTTTCCAGGATTTGTACCCACAACCACGTGCATGAGCGTCAACGACTTAAACACTGGGCTATCACAACTTAATAAACAAATAAGTAAATAATGTTGGACAATCCACACAGCATCATCTAGCCCCAAGCTAAGCAGAGCTTGTGGTATGGGTACTAGATGACTGATATACTTAATACAATATATAACATAGATAGATATTTTTTATTATACATAGGAAATACCCAGAACACCCGGAACAAATCTTTGCAGATCGTACAAACATTTTGCCCAAGGCGGGAATCGAATCCGCAACCTCTTGCAATGCAGGTGGACCTTTGCCCGCTGCGCCACATACGTCGCCCATTAGTTTAAAACGTAATTACTATTTAGTCTTCCATGCAGTAAATAAATTAATCAATTCCGCTTATTTTGTGCTGCTCATTTAATCTATACTCCTTAAATAAATCCCCAAGCTATTATTATTATATATTATATTGTGCTGCTCATTTAATCTATCCTCCTTAAATAAATCCCCAAGCTATTATTATTATAATATATATTATATTGTGCTGCTCATTTAATCTATCCTCCTTAAATAAATCCCCAAGCTATTATTATTATATAATATATTATATTGTGCTGCTCATTTAATCTATCCTCCTTAAATAAATCCCCAAGCTATTATTATTATATATTATATTGTGCTGCTCATTTAATCTATCCTCCTTAAATAAATCCCCAAGCTATTATTATTATGTATTATATTGTGCTGCTCATTTAATCTATCCTCCTTAAATAAATCCCCAAGCTATTATTATTATATATTATATTGTGCTGCTCATTTAATCTATCCTCCTTTAATAAATCCCCAAGCACAGACTACAGTATTTCCGGTAAATGACGTCCTGGCTGAGACACCACGGCTTAAATGTGGCGGTACCGTAACCGTAGCTCGGATAAGCCGAGTTTTGCGGTGGACCAGCGCCGACGTCGGGGATAGACAGCTAATTGGGACTTTGAACCGGCATTCATAATGTATTCTGAGATATTAACTCCTGTCCAGCGACTTCGTTTGGGTTTGCCAATTCTGGGTACAGTTAATTACGTAGGTACTTGATTAGGCAACGGAAAATTTGCGATATTTCCACGCTACTGGTTAACAGAACGAAACTTGCTTTTGCCATTAGTAATCTGCTCCATGTATGGATGATTTTGCATTAAGACTAAATTCACCATGTAAAATACTGGTATTTTGCTGCACGGTAATACTGGCAGCCCACCCCTACAAAATAGGGTAAAGGCTAGGCAGATGGTGACTAAACCACCTAACAACCCTAATTTCAAAGGTATATCAAGTGTAATTTTCTACACCAATGTTTGTTTTCAAGTTAGAGGGAGCAACACATCAGACGGTTTATTCCCACTTGCCTCATTGAGAAGTTATAATGATGCCACATTACACTTAATACATTTACATATGTCTATTAAAACTGTTGAGGGCTGTCATAAACAGTTTGGATCTCTCAATCATACAGTTGACTTTATATTTATGAATGAAAAGCAGAGGTTAATCTGTGCGTACTGAACGGGTATTTTATTTCGATTTGAGCTCCCAGGCCTGTTAAAATAAAATAAAGAAAAGAAAGAAGAAATATTTATTTGTCACAGAGGACGTGCTTATTATAAAAAGGCAAATAGACAATTAAAAAAAAAATGAAATTTTACTGGTGTTAGAAAATATTTTGCTTAAATTATGGTAATGAAGACACAAGTTTTATACTACACATAAAATGGTCGGCAGCTGCACATCGTGACAGTGATACAGCAGTCAGCGCGATGCTGTGACATGGGGCCCCACAGCACAGCACAGCGTGCAGCGTTTCAATTTGACGACACGGTTGGCGTAGTGGCTGAGTGATAACTGCTGCTGCTGCGTTGCGTGTCGCGGGTTCGATCCCCGCACGGAACAAATATTTGTATGGCCTACAGGTAGTTGTTCCGGGTCTGGCTGTTTGTGTATGTGACTTTAAATGTTTGTAAACGCACCCACGATACAGGAGAAATTCCTAGAGTCGGGCAACGTTTTTTAAAAAAAAAGAAGAAAAAAGAAAAAAATTTAAAAATGTTTCATGTATGTTTTGTGTCCTGCAGGCCTAGCCATGTTACAAACGTTTCGTATCGAATCTCTTACTACAACTAATAACACGCTATCTCGGTAGCAAACTTGACACGACTGAGTCGATCGCTCGTTCTACAATGTCCTTAAAAAAAACTTATTGTATTTTTTTATTGTAGATTGTCAACTTGGCTAAGCCTACTGGCGTTTTAGTGCATCAACCTACTAAAAGACATGAAGTTTTGCCTTTTACTGGGCTATCTAGGAGTATTACTGAGCCAATAATTGGAAGCATAGATCATACTATACCCTGACCTATTTCCAGCTTCCAACTCTACCATAATAGCGCATTGAATCGCAGACATCGAAGTTATATTCAATTTAATGGCCAGTACTTTAACAAATTCCATAAAGATCCGTTTTATATTAGCTAGGGCTTACCAAGAGTCATAAAACCCCCAGTGCATGCTGTGTGTGTTCCCTGTTCCTATTTTTAGCACAGTACCCTTATTCTTAAACGTGAACTTTTTTAATAAAGCCTAATTTACTCCTTATAGTGTCCTCTCAAAATCGGTCTAGCCATTTCAGTGATTAACTGGACCAAACAACAGACAGACAAGGAAACTAAAAATTGTTTTTGTTTACCGCATATACTTTTATGCATTTAGTAAAAGCCTGCTACTTCGATATTACAAACAGACACTTAAATAGCCGCACGGGTTGACCGAAGATTGCCGCTTGCCTAGGTCGGTCTGTGCATGGGTGACCGTTCGTAACATATCGAGACTCCTCCGTGCCTCAGAAAGCACGTTGAGCCATTGGTCACGGCTGCCATTTGTAACAACCAGTCTTACCAAGGGGTATCGTGTTGCCCAGCAATAAAGATTGTCGGGCCATGCTGAAACTATCTCAGCTTAAAAGTTGGTGTAAGCACCAACTATACCTAAATTATGGGTATGTTACGTCTACTCTCTAAACAAATTTAGTTAGTGCTGGCGTTAAACTAGAAATTTTGCTAAAACTGAATTTAACTTAATGATGAAGCATGAACTCTAGCGGCTAAAAACTCAAACTAGTTATTGTTTAGTCTAGACACACTCTACGAATATTTAATATTTACTGTATATTGGACGTTATTAGCTGAATACATTTATATGAAGCTCATAAATATTCAAACTGTTGCTACATTTCTAGGACGTTCATTAAAGTGTCGTTCTAAAAAATTAAATAGTATGCAGTAAATTGTTACCTCCCATTTTCTACAAAATAACCATTATCTGGACTAGGGACAGAACGTAGATTCTATTAGGTCTTTACCTATGAAATTGCCGTTCTGCAGTACTGGCCATTTCAAATCAAAATATTTTTTGTTTGGCTAAGAATTCTAATTTCAAATTAATTTTATTTTAAAAACATGGATTTTTTTTCCAAAAGTAGTCATTTGTTTATTGATTAGTGTTACATTTTCATCGCATTTAAATCTTTTTCGTCATCATGGATACGTTAAAAATTCGAGTAATTATGGAATATGAGTACCGCCGTGGCAGCAACGCGGCACAAGCGGCACGCAACATCAACGACGTTTACGGAGCTAACACTACAAACCAACGCACTACCTGTTATTGGTTTGCTCGCTTCCGTTCTGGAAATTTCGACCTGAAAAATGAACCTCGCGGTCGTCCGAAGACTTTGGTCGACAATGACGAATTAAAGGCGATTGTGGAAGCTGATGATACACAATCTACGGGTGAATTAGCAGCAGCTTTCGACGTTAGCGTCAAAACAATATTGGTCCATTTGCGTCAAATTGGCAAGGTAAAAAAGCTTGACAAATGGGTGCCCCACGAACTCAATGATCGCCAGCGCGAAGTACGCGTCGAGACGTGCCTTGCACTGCTCAACAGACACACAAATGAAGGAATTTTGAACCGCATTGTTACCTGCGATGAAAAATGGATTCTGTTTGATAACCGCAAGCGCTCAGCAAGTTGGTTGGATCCTGGTTCAGCACCTAAACAATGCCCTAAACGAAAACTTACCCCAAGAAAAGTGATGGTCACTGTTTGGTGGTCTAGCGCCGGTGTGATTCAACACAGCTTCTTACCAAACGGGGTGAGCATTACTGCAGATGTGTACTGTGAAGAATTGAACACAATGATGGAGAAGCTGGCACATCTCCAACCAGCATTGGTCAATCGCTCGTCTCCGCTGCTCCTGCACGACAACGCGCGACCTCATACTGCACAGCAGACGGTCTCCAAGTTGCAAGAACTGGGGTTGGAAGCTCTCCGTCATCCGCCCTACTCACCAGACCTTGCGCCTACAGACTACTACTTTTTCCAGAATTTGGATAACTTCTTGGCGGGAAAAAAATTCAATACCCGAGAGGCAGTACAAAATGCCTTTGAAGAATTTGTTGCCTCCCGTCCAGCTGATTTCTTTAAGAAGGGCATCAATAAACTGCCACTGCGTTGGCAAAGATGCATTGATTGCATGGGTGATTACTTCGATTAATACAAATAAAAAATACATGAAAAAAATTCATTTAAATTTTTTCATACAAAACGGCAATTTCATAGGTAAAGACCTATTATATGTATTTGAACTTTGGTATTTATATACATAGGAATAGCACACTACAATGTTAGTTCTGTGACTGTGACTGTCTCATTTCACATGTACAGACGGCCAGCACATCAAGCTACCCCAAAGTCTAAAATTTTACTAATTGAAAATTAACCATATTTTTTTTCAATAAAGTGGAATCCAATCAAAGAAATTTGACATATTGGGGTAGCTTGATGTGCTGGCCTCTGCACTTTCTGTGTTTAGGTACCTTACATTACATAGGTGTAGAAAAATATCGTGAGGAAACCTGGACTTATAATGAACTTAAGTCTTAAATCGCCAACCCGCCTTGAGTTAGCGTGGTGTTAAATGCTCGTGCCTTCTGTATGAGAAGAGGCCTTTGCCCTGCAGTGGGACAGTTATATTATTATTTAATTCTAATGAAGGTGGGACATAGTGCTTTGAAAATTGTGTACATACATTTTCCAAATATTATCTTATTATTTAGATAGGATAATAATAACAGCATTAACCGAATTCACGTTACTATTACGTCAAGGATGAATGCTTAGGCACAATGGTAAGTATCTAAGAGCGTCTAAGTATTTTTTAAAAATTACCCTCTAATTTTTCCCCAACACAATTCCAGTCTATGGACCAATAAAACGTAGGCAAACGTGTTGAAATCCACACGTTCACAATAAAGTCGGACGTGCGTAATGTCTTGAGAATATCGATAGATAGCGCAGCCATGCGATCGCAGTCACACTGGCTGAAATGTACCGACGAGACGAGAATGTGAGCGGGGAATCTTCACTGACAGACGTACACATGATTAATAAATATATTCAATATTATCAGTTCTAACATACTCGTACCCTATGTGAAAATGTAAGATTAAGGATAACGTATAAGATTTGAAAAGGTAAGAAAAATAGATTGCCAACAGTTATCATCCTGCTGCCAGCCTTACCCCAATTACTTTAGGGTCGGCGCAGCATGTATTCTTCTTCCATACATTTCACATAGTCGCCTACTTTCTAGCCACATCATCTTTCACACAATCAACCCACCCTCTACGTCAATGTATCTATCTCAAAATAGTTCGCAAAGCACATGGCTCTCTTAGATAATTATAAAGACTGGTAGGTAGGTAATTATAAAGGCGACGCGGCTAACAGGATTGCGACGTCGTTAATTTCAGCCCTAATGATATTAACGCTGCATCCCACGTATAGCGTTTATAAGGGTTTTATTATGACACCGTGCGAACAACGATTTATGTGAGGTGACTCCCGTGTTTTTACGATACATTGCAAATATGGCTACTGGTGAGTTTATGATTATATTTTTAACCCCCGACGCAAAAACGACGGGGTTTTATAAGTTTGACGTTTCTGTGTATGTGTCTGTCTGTGGTATCGTAGCTCCCGAACGGATGAACCAATTTTGATTTTGTTAATTTTGTTTGAAAGGTGAATGGAGTGTTCTTAGCTATGTTTGTTGAAAATAGGTTTAGCCGTTCAAAAGTTATTCGACATTTACTCTTTGAATCAGGGTTTTTTCGGCAAGATAACGAGTCAGAATAAATAGGTGTTTCGACATATATCGAAAGGTAACGTAACACGTAACACAAGAACACTTATAACCTATCTCACAATGCAACAGAAAAAGATTACAAACCAAAAATTAAGTAGGTACTCAGCAGAAAAAAAAAACCGAAAAAGTATTCTTATCACGCTCTCCCCGGTGCAGTGCAGTTGGCTGTTCTAACACAATATTAATGGGGGCGTCCCCTGGCCAGGTGCCAGGGGCGCATCGCCATGATTTAACTTCAAGCTACTTGATGGGAGCAGACGGTAATATTGAATTAAACGCCCGCGGGTTCACTCAGTGCTCAGTGTTTTGTTGGTTCGAAGCGCTTCAGCGATATAGATTGTTTCTTGTTTTGGAACCGTGATTTTCATTCATATTTTTTTTAAGATTTCTTATACTTTGTAAAAGGTTCTTACGGTAATGAATAAAACTAAGATATGCGCAGAAAATTGGACAATTTCAGAAAACTCAACGCATATTTTAACTTCGAGCGTTTGATAGTACCGGGTTTGATGAATGTGAATTTAAACCGCGGGTGAAACCGCGGGGCGCAGCTAGTATTCTATATATTTAGTTTTTCACTGCAAGATAAGTCGGTTATCTTACGCACATCGAACAAATTAAGGATCGTCAGCTGTTCCAACCAAAATTCCTCCCCGTGAAAATCTGGGTGGAGTGAGCGACCAGGGAGCTGGCAGTGTCACCGAGCCACTGACAGCTTACTTAGTGTATCTCACCCAAGTGTATCTCATCTCACCCAAGTTTTTACAGAATCGGCGCGGGCGGCTGGTACGTTATCAGTGCGTCCAGAGTGATAAGTAAATGTCATTTATCCCTAAAAATGGGTTTAAAAAGATACTATTTTTTACACATCACGCAATAAAAATAAATAAATTAGAACTACATAGATGAGGTTAATGTTTCCGAGCTGACTAATTGAAGACGAAACACAAAAAAAATCAGAGGTGTGTATTGGTTATGTTATGTTATGTGTATTCAAAATAGAAGAAAGGTGTGTCAAAACAAATAAACCGCCCGGTGTACAGCTTCTTATAATAAATGGTTTGAAGTGAAGTATTTTAGAATTTGCACTACGACGTACTTTTCAAATTAATTAATTTATTTCGACACTTTTTTTAAACAAACTAATAAGTTAAGCATTACTTACGTTAGTTTTATAGCCCGTAAAATAAAATATGATATACGATTTTTTAACTGACTGAAAAAGGAGGAGGTTCTCAATATTACACGAATATTTTTTATTTCTTCTAATGTATGACTTTTTACAGCGTAGTCACAAATTTCAATATAACTTTTTAATGAATAGGGTAACAAATTACCCATTTAAAATGGAAAATGATAAAGCACCCCTAAGTGCAGAAAATAGGGGTTGCATTTTGTAAAAGATGACGAGCAGTTGACATTAGGTTATTGTACTCGTAACTTATTTTAAATTTTACAGTAAAAATTACAAACCGACCCAATGAAAATCTATAGATAAAAACTTTTTGCAAAAAAAACTAACAACCGACTTAAAAAACACTGAATGCTGTAAAATATCTTTAACTTTCAAAGTCGGTGGCAAATAATGAATCAAACAAAACAGCCTTAGCTACTTAGTTGCGATATTAAAGTTATGTTGCACCTTTTAGTGTTTCTTTTACATCAGTTGTTTTTTTTTAAATGACTTTTCACAATAAGATCAGGACTTTTCTTTCTACTATCTGTGACCTGCGGATTCAACAGCTCCTAAGGGTTGTATCGTGTTAAATAGCAAATAAGCTTCTACAGGAATTGAGCTATCAAAAGAAGAATTTTTCAAATGGCTGGTAATTTCAGAGATTAACGCCCAAAAAACAAGCAAACAAATAAACTCTTCAGCTTTAGTATACCTTTTTTTTTTTGCTTACGGGGGGAAACCTTCAAAAGACCGATTCTTACCTCACTAAAACCACCCCGGTGATCACCATCAGCACATGGAAGGGGCCCCGTTAAGCTTTAGTATACCTACTAGTATAGATTTCTTAGTAATGATATCTTCAGTCTAACAATGATAACTTATACCTGACTTCTTTCTCGTATGTTTTTCTCGTTGTTTCATGTACAAAGACCTTTTTCCAAGCATTGTAATGCGAGAACACTGTGCACGTACCGACTATCGGCTACCAGGTCCCCATTTTATTTTTAATAAGGACACTAGAGAAGGTAACTGGAGGTGGGTTGAACAACAAGTACCATTATTTCTAGCTATTATTTTCGCTGAAAAATGTATAACCTCCTCAGTGTTCCTAGTTACCTGGTAATAAGACTGAGACAATGTCGAGGCACTGCGTCGTGTTAGTGTTCTAAATCGAGGCAATAAATTTCAGCTCTCTTTTCTTCATCAAGTATCAAAATCTATTTCAAGATAAAACTATTATGATGAAAAGCATGGCAACAGATGAATTTATTTATTATTGACTCGGTTTTTGTAGGTAGGTAATTACTTTCTGGAGCGAGAACATCGTAAATAATATATGAGTGTATGTAAATAACTAAATTAAAAGAGGTTTTCTAGTGAAAACGAAATACCAACATTCTTCTTCGGGACTCTTTACAAGACTCTCTTACAAGGATATGTTTCATCTACTGGTGGTGACCAGAGCGGTAACAGAATTAGCATTGTCATTCAACGTGGCAATGCTGCCAGTCTTCTGGGCACTTTTACGCATGATAGCGATGCGGATGCCAATCTATTTTACGTTCATTAGGTGAGTATAATTATGCTGATAGAAAATTTAATTATCCACCAAATCGTGCTGGCATAGATTGTTTAAAAATGTGATCATTAGGCCGTGACAATTTAAAACGAGGGGCCGTGAAGATACATCATTTCAATACTGTTCATTTTATCGTGCAGAGTAAATGGAGGGGACGCACACAAATGGACGCGTTCGACGTAATAATAACACAAATTTTAACATCACCTGCTCGGTAATTTCAAATTGTATGTCATGTAAACCTGACAGAAGTTGTGAAGAGTAGAGTATTCTCCTTGGGGATACAGGTGTATCTGTCTTGGGCTTGAATCCCTTGCTGCATTCTAGGATACTTATAGTCAAACTATCACATAACGCAATATTCTCACACATGTACCCATATCCCCACACACTCACACATATTTCATCCACCTACTTACACGTCGCACTACTTCAAAATCCATTTCTTTCATACAGGCTCACTCAACACTCTCTGCGTATGTGTATTATTAGCCTTAATTTTGTTTTGTTTATTTCATTATGGATAATTATGTTACAGGAGACTGGAAGAGCAGAACCACCTAACACAAACAAAGCCTTGCTATTAACACCTTAAACATCAGGTGAACGACAAACGATACAGTTTCTATGGTCTGGTTGCCTGATAGTTAAGGTTTAGAAGTCTTGGAAGTCTGGAAGTTAAGAAAAAAACAATTTGTTGTTTTTTTTTCATTACGCTCGGGATTTCATTATGGTGTCCGTGTCAGTGAGCCACTGTTTTATCGCCTTTGTGCATAATCTACTATTATGATGTTGGAATCTGTGCAATACTTTTATCTAAAAGCCATCTTTTGGAAACCACAATCGACAGACAGAATAGATTGTTCTTGACAGATGCAGAACGGAAAAATAAGTCAATCAAATAGGAATCAAATAAGCCATCACAAAAATAAATAAACACGCTTCAAAAATACGTGCAACCCATGTTCTCGAACAGACCCTGCCAATAAAACTAGGATGAATAAGAAAACAACGAGCGAAATATTAAACTCTATAAAATACCCAAATGGTTCTAACTTTCCACTTTTCATAAACATTTCGTAGGTCAGTTGCCTCGCCGAAAGCATCAAGTCTCCTAACTTTAGTATATTTTAGCATATTCCACGATAGTAAACAAAACTAATAACGCTGTCAAACGTTCAGACGAGAATATTGTTTACATAATTTCTATGCAACGCAATTTCCTTGCAGATGTGGGAATAAAATGTAACGGCCATCCCAACTATTTCGGAGTTTGAAGTCTTGTAGCGGCTACCTGGACTCAGATAATGTTACGAATTTATTTCTAAGTTCTTACTATATTATCAAATTATCAAAACTGCTACGTGAACTTAGGTTTGACGAAAAAATATCGATATTTTTCATTCGATACCAAAAAATATTACTTTCGATGAAAATGGCAAAAAATATTATTTCCAATGTATAAATAAATGCCCAATAAAATCAATATAATTATGATACGAGTATTTCGATGTACCGATGATCCAACGATATGAAAAAGCGAGTATAAAAAAGTGTAAAACTATATTTTTACACCTATCGAAAATATAGCACCCACTTGCCAGCTTGCCCATAAACTATCGATACATATCGATATTTTTTTGAATAGGTATGTAAATTAAACACTATCGATACAGTATATCTCAACACTTTTGACTTCCCTAAATAAACTTTTGTTGATAATGAAGTTATTTTTACCAAGGAGTCTTGAAATAGCACAGGTTGTAAACTTGTAATTTCATCTTCGTGTAAAACTAATGAAAACCGTAGCAATATTTCAAAGTCCAGTTATTACTTTCTTTATTGTTGTATGTCTGTCTAGCCTTACACTAGCCTAAGGCTCAGTACATACACCTAATGTCCGAAGCCTGTCTGGGGGACGCACAAGTCGGACAAGGTGAGTTAGTGTCCGACACTGAGATAAATCGACTGCGGTCTTAGAAACGGAGTGCACGCTCCCAGGAATCTATTATTTATCTATCTGTTACGTGAAATGCACTGTCCGGATGTGGCCTCATTGAATAGTGGTGTGTAATTGGGTTTATTCGATTGGAAGACATTTTCTTTCGTCCAACTTTCTTTATTTTAAACGATTCAATTACAAGTTACAAACAAATTGTATTTGTTACGTTTTTATTTATTTAGTGTTATTGCCCGCGGCTTTACCCGTGCGGAAAACGGCAGTTACGGAACTATACACTGGGATAAAAGTATTATGTAATATGTATTATATTCTATATTCAGATCTATCTGTGTGCCATATTGTATCCTAAGCCGTTCAGTTGTTAATGAATGGAAAGGTAACAAACAGACAGACATTTACTTACGCATTTATAACATTAGTATGGATAATTACTGTAACAATTTTGATTAGACATCAATGCAATAAATGTTTAATGATATACCTTGTGAATTCATACACAATATATAATAGGCTTGCTAAATTTTGCAATCTTTTGATACCTTGCAGAAATAATTCTGATTGCATATAATTTCAATCAAACGCTAAATTCCAGTTTATTCAGCACGCACACACACTCCCCACAGAAAGCCGAACCAGAGTTAATCAACATTAACTCTCAAGAACACACGATATATGCCCTAAAAACCCGATTCAATTTTGTTGTGAAATAAAAAGCCAGTCTTGAAAGGTCTTCGCCCTTTCAAGAGCTTCGAAAACAATACCGTGCCTACAGGGAAAACATAAATAAAACCATTCTCCGGGTCCACCTACAGTAAATGAGGTGCTCTTGTCGTATTTCAAGTACATTAAGAGGGTTCTTCTCTAGTGTCACTAATTAAATATGGCGATAGAATTCTATTTCACGCGGGCGTAATGTTTCTGAAATCAGAACTGAAAATTAAATGATTTCAAGCAATTGATTCGATACATTGTAGTTCAAACTTATTTAGTACTACTAGCTGCGCCCCGCGGTGTAGACCAGGGTTAAAATTCACATTCATCAAAAGCGGGAATTTAAAAAAGTAAAGTTCTCGGAAATTTTCTAATTTTCTGCGCAATTGTCTTAATTTCCGTGAGAACCCTCTACAGAGTATTAGAAAACCTCAATAAAATATGAATAAAATTGGTAAACTTATTCTCATTTTCTGACGTGACCAGAACACATGGATTGATGTGTATATAATTATTATTTGCTCCCTATTACATGGGACTTAAACATAACTGGCGAAATGTGGGTGCACAATAGGTACGTCTCTGCCTAACCCTTCGGGGATTACAGGCGTAATGTAATGTTATGTTTATTTTTAAGCATATTGCGCACACGAAGCTTAAGTCGAAGGTGAAGGAGTGAACAAACCTGAAACGGTCGGATTTCGACTACTGGATGATCAAGGGTTTGACCCAGAAAGCAGTACTCTTAGACGCGGCGTGCATGGTTACAAGGTTCCTCTCTCAAGAGCCTTGACCACCGGTAGTTTGGACCCTGTTCCTGATCCTGGCCGGTAGGCTATCATTTTTTAAATGTAATTCTTATATTGAAACATTTAAAAATATAATTTATATATGTACGTAAAAGGAATAAAAGTAATAAAACTTGTCGAAGCTAGTAAAAAATCCGAGAAATAGTTACAGCGATACAACTAAAACCGTAACTGGCTCATATACATAAAACTCTATGAAGAGAATTCAAAATGTCAGACTTAACAAAATGTAGGGAACAGCTATTTTTTTTACCGTTTTACTATCGCGGTCCTATAGTAAAAGTTGTTAATTTCCATGAGAAACACCGGCACGGTTGGTGCAGTGGCTGAGCGATCGACTGCTGCGCTGCGTGTTGTGAGTTTAATTCCCGCGCGGGACAAATATTTGTATGTCCTACAGGTATTTGTTAAGCGTCTCGCTGTTCGTGTATGAGTTTGAATGTTTGTTAAGTCACATAGGAGAAATTCCTAGTGTGAGGCAACGAATAAAAAGAAAAAAAAGAACGGCATTCCCTGGCTTAAAGTATGTATATCTATCGTTCTACCTACCATCCTGTACCACGTATTACTGAAATAATTGAAAACTCTTTAGGGTTGCACTCATCATTATCGGAAACTTTTACAATGGGCCAAACCGTAAATCGCGAAATAAATAGCTGAGCCATAACTCAACAGAGTGTAGGCACAAAATCAGGGTTCAATACACCTTGTCTATATGTACCAACACTGATTGATGAACAACGGGAAACTTCAATGTGCAAGAACTTCTGCTCTATCCACCTAAGGTAATCCTATTACAGACTCCTACGTGATGCGATGTCTGAAGCCCCAGGATTTAGAATCCCTCTGATCTCTCAGCTAAATCTAATAACATAGTTCGCCTAAACAATCTGAACTAGCCTTCCCTCCCTGTGCCTCTTGTAACCCTCATAAAACACAGTACTCTTGTCTAACTTTAACGTAATTTTGATAGCTCTAACTTACGCTGAGGACAGTCCGATGATTTTAATTAAACAAAACTTTGCTCAAATGTTTAGCCCAAAGGGACAGATGTGGCCTCGAAACAAATTGATATTAACACATTCAAAACATAAGCTCTTGGGGTTTCTATTATTACGATTATTAGTCTTTTGCTGTTCATTGTCAGTGTGATTGTTTGCGTAAAAGGGATTGCAAATATTTAGAATGGTGTTCGGTTTCGAAACAAAATTTATTACTTCTAGTTCTACTTGAACTAGTTTACTCTTTAGTAGGTTACTCTTTGTCTTTGCAAAATATTAAGACACTACTTTAATGGCAGGAAAAATCTTGTGAAATGATTCATAATCAGAACTCTTAAACCAAAAAATATTAAAATAACCTACTAGTAATGAGCAGTAAAAGGGCAACAAAAGAGAAATTCCTAGAGAGGGGCACCGTTTTTTTTCAAAACGTTTCCCCTCACTAGGAATTTCTCCTGTAGGTATCGTGGGCGCGTTTACAAACTTTCAAACTCACAAGCACAAACAGCCAGACCCGGAATGATTATTGATATTATATATATTATTGATATATTAAATTGATATGGCAATGGAGGAGTGCAAAAAAGAAGTGTGCGAAAATTTTGAACCCATTCCAAAAATATTTGAAAAGCACTTCTTGGGAAAACAAGTTTTTCAAAATAAAGAGTATCTGATCCCATCATTTACGTCCAAAAAGGATACGCTGTACAGGAAACGAAAGAATTTTGTAATAAAAAATAATGTGAGATTGCCACACCACATTGTGCAAGACTTTTTTTTATTTGATGATTATGATGGTGAAACGGATGATAGAATTATAATATTTTCGATGTTACCTGCTCAAAAGCTACGAGAATTATTCCAGACAATTGATATTGTATACGGAGATGGTACATTCAAGGTGACACCGTCGCCTTTTTACCAATTGTACACCTTACATATTGATATCGCACAAGACCAAAACACAATTAGTTTTGTACCTATTGTCTATGGCTTATTACCAAATAAGAACACAAATACATACAAAAGGTTCTTTTCTGTACTTAGAAATCAATTTCGTATGAATATTAGTTCATACAAATGCGATTACGAAATTGCTGCAATTAATGCTATGCGTGAGGTATATCTAAAAATAAAAGTAAAAGGCTGTTATTACCATTTTTTAAATGCTGTGTTTAGAATGAGTAAAAAATTGAATTTCAACGAAACTCACTTAGGTCGCAAAATCACACAGTGTGCACAAGTTTGGCTCTGTTACCACCCAATCTAATTCCAGAAGCATATCTTGCTATATATGAAATCGCACCAGAGACGGAAGTTTCACATAAATTTCTAGACTATTTTAATAACCAGTGGATACAAACCATTACCAAAGATATTTTTAGCTGTTATGGTGAAAAGAACCGCACTACGAATGCAGTGGAAGGATGGCACAGAAGAATTAACTCTCGAATTCCATCTCGACCAACCATTTTCCAATTTTTAGTAGCATTCAAAGTAGAAGCTCAAATTCAAAATAAAAGATTGCTAAAAAGTGCTTTCCACTGCCCTGATAAAAAAAAAATCTTTAAAATACATTGAAAATGATAGAAAAATTAATTGCATTATCACAGACTGTTTATCCAACAAAATTCAATCAATAGAATGCTTAAACATGTTAGCGGCGTTGAATAAGCTCCCATAAATTTTCCATGATGTATACCTATACTTTTGCAATTTTTATTGTTGAGCGGCTGTACCAATCGTCGTGCTTGGAAATAGATGCCACTTGTGAAAACTTGCATGCACTTGATCACTCTGGATTTGGTTAGTTTCAGTTATTATTAATTATATTTTATTAATGATAAATGCAAATAATTTTGCAATACTGTATGATACTGCAATATTTTTTTATTTTAATATTGTATTACGTTCGAAAGTGTTTCCATGATGCCTAGGTATTGGAATAAAGATTTTAATTTTATTTAAGATTTTAATTAAGATTTTAAAGATTTTGATTTAAATAAATTCATTTTTATTTTTCACTGTGTTTGATTGTACTTCTAATATTTTGAGAATATAATAATTCGAGAATATAATATTTTGCGAATATAATATTTTGGGAATGTAATAATATGAGAACAAAGGAACAGAACAACTACCTGTAGGCCGTACAAATATTTGTTCCGTGCGGGAATCGAACCCACGACATGCGGCGCAACAGTCAATCGCTCAGCCACTGCGCCAATGGTGCCGTCAATGTTACAATTAATACTTAAAGTAAATAAGCAAGACGTAAGTATACGTTATTATAACAAAGTGAGGATTTCTTCTGATTCCTTTCTAAGAATATTGCGCGCATGGAAGACTGTGAAATTCGACAAGGAGCAAAAGGAGTATTGTACGGAGGAGGAAGAATAGTAGATAGATAGATATATTTATTTGTGGAAACATGAGTTACATAACATGGCATGCAGGTTGACAGTAAGTGGCGTTCTGTATTCTCTGCTCACCCCCATGGGAAAAGGGCGTGAGTTTTATGTACGTTGTATAAAAACAAAATACAACTCAATACATTCATCCCATACAAACACGTAACGCAATCAAATCATTAAAAACATGCAAATATTCCAACTGGCGCGATCCTTTTTAATCAGTGTATGACAAATAGTTTTTATGCAGAAGGAGTGCAGAATACTAACACGGTCATGAATCGAAGACTGAGTGGTCACTCAGTCTTCGACAGTTCAGCAGTAATTAATAGAACTTAATAAATGGTCATTTATTAAGTTCTATTAATTACTGCTGAACTGTTTCTCGGGTCGAGCAATGTTTTTATGAGATTTTTAAAAAGAAAGAAGGAACAAAAAGCATTTTTTCAGCACAGACTCAGGCACACATCGACACAATACTAAACATAGAAAACATTAAAAAAATAAAAATATTGTGTATTAAATTTGTATTGTATTGTATATATTGTTTAATTACGCATGTCTCAGTAGCAGCCCAGAGTCTGGATGTGTGCCCGATTGATGGCATTAAATAGGCTCATAACGTTACGTGGGACTTAAAACACATCTGGTGAAATGTGTGGCACTGCAAGTATACCTCTGCTCAAGCCTTTGGGGAATACAGGCGTGATGTTATGTTTTAAACTGTTCAGTGTGTTCAGTGGTGGGAGACAGGTAGGTGTTACAATGTTGCCCGCATAGTGCCCACTGCTACCAATCTTGATAAATAGATTCGTAGTCTGATGATATCAGGGTAATGATGTCTCATTGTCGCCTCGTCAGACAGCTACATTTACTGATAAGCAGTTTCCTCTATCAACCATTGTTGAATGGATTCAACACAGCTTCACTCAAACCCATAGTGTCTCTCGCTTTATCTGACCACTGTGTGAAGACATGTGTAGGTTACATACGTCGGAGGCGTTGCCCAAGCGACCGGGCTCTCTGCCAAGTCCCCCGAGACCACCTCGAAACGTTAAATTATTTGGCTCAGGTATACAATTAAAAATTTAGAGTATTTTCTGGAGGCGATAAATATCAGTGTTCGCTTAGGCAATACTTGTTTATGTAAAATAATTACAGTAATAATCAATACTGTACAGAATTTTACGAACTGAATGCTATGTGAAAAGAATTTTCTTTCCTGAAATTCAAGTTTTCTGTGATCAGAAAATGTATTGGGATTATATTGTTGATCTCTTTCTGGAAAACGTCACGATTGTTTACCAGATCAAACATATGGAGGGGAGATACGCCATATAAATCAACCTAATACATCAGAAACTAGAACAATCATGCAAAAAGGTTACTTTCTTATGTTTTTCTCTACGGCAAGAAATACAGAACACTACTCGTGGAGGTAATATACTCTATGAAAACCTCATTAACTTCCAAAATAACACGAACCTTAACATTCAAGCATAATATCAGTTTATTTCTGAACTATCCCAAACAACATTTTCGGAGCAAATAAAGTTACATAACATAACATAGCATAACGGCTGTTTTCCCAGAAGGATGAGGCAGAGAGTGTACCTACAGCAGTTACACCCACATTTCGTTTAAGTTCCATGTGTGTGTTGTGTGTATGAGGAGCTCGTGGCTAAATAAAAACAGCCGCACGGGTTGAACGAAGGTTAAGCTACGCTTGCCAAGGTCAGTCTGTGGATGGGTGACCGTTCTTAACATATCGAAACTCCTCCGTGCCTCGGAAAGCACGTTAAGCCGTTGGTCCCGGCTGTCATTTGTAGATCTTTGGCAGTCGTTACGGGTAGTCAGAAGCCCGAAAGTCTGACAACCAGTCTCACCAAGGGGTACCGTGTTGCCCAGTAACTGGGTTGTGGAGGTCAGATAGACAGTCGCTCCATGTAAAATACTGGTATTCAGCTGCATCCGGTTAGACTGGAAGCCGACCCTAACATCGTTGGGAAAAGGCTAGGCAGATGTTTATGTGTGTTGTGTGTATAGTACGAGAAGCTATTGCCACCAGCCGGGCACAGAGCCCGTCGCCAGGCTGGCTGTCGTCATTGATAAATTCCCGATTAAAAATATCAATATCACTTTGCGCAACCTGAAAATCGAACTGAGAACTGAGGACAGCTCAGCACAGGACTCAGTACCAGCCTATTACTGTCCCACTGCAGGGCAAAGGCCTCTTCTTATACAGAGAAGGCACGAGCATTAATCACCACGCTTGCTCAAGACGGGTTGGCGATTTCAGACTTATATTAATTATATAAGTCCAGGTTTCCTCGCGATGTATTCCTTCACCGATGTCAGTGATGACCAAGATAAACTTAGAAAGTACATTTGAATTGAAAAATTCACATTGGTACTTAACCAGGTTTTAACCCACAACCTTGACACAGCACAGGACTACTAGAGTAATAAAGCAGTCAAATGGCTAATAAAGTTAGTATCTATCAAGCAATCGTTGTATCGACAATCGTGTCAGCCAATGGCTTAATAGCCAAGAGTCTCGAACAACACCTAAGGAGGCTGTCGTTAGGCAGCTGGATCAAGGGCTTAATTCAGAAAGCAGTTCGTCTGGACACGGCGCGTATTGTTAGGCTATTCCTCTCTCTGGAGACATGACCTTGTAGCTTGGACCCTGTTCCGATACCGGTAGACTACAATTTTTTTTATTTTTAAATGTTTTATGTTTTTCTTTTATATTGAAATATTTAAAAATGTAATTAGGTAAGTAAATATAGGTAAAAAAATAGTAATGGAATAAAGGAAATAATTTATTTCCTTAGTGATTTCACACCGCGGGCGGTTCAACAAAACAGTAAACAAAATAATGTATAAATTACATGTTATGTCATAAAGCCTATGTCATTTTTACGTGCCATTGCACTGTACAATTTTGGAATTTCTTACTAAGTACTTATTGATTAGTTAATTATACCAAAAAAAATCTTTTGCTGCATACGACAGGGTCCATGACTGTTTGTGGAATGCAATAAATGATTGGGTATTAAGTATTAAAAATAATATACACTTGTTTTACCACTTTACACTAAAATGAGTCCAAATCGACCTATGAAAGGGCATTGGCTCGGTTCGTCTCGTAATCCGAATCGAACCATTCTAAAACGTAACTTGGGCCATTTGCACCGCTCCAACCAAAGAGGTGTGAATGGTCTCATTCAGAATCAGTTCCTGGGCGATTCACATCGCGGTTCGAAACGCTCATGGTGCGAAACGACTGAAGACCCCAATTATTGACACTTGGTTAAATCAAATCAAAACGTTTATTTCCATAACAAAGGTTCATACGTTGTTACAGGTGAGTAGGAGGAGCACATAGGAGCATATATTATAAACTATACGAGGTGTGCAAATGTATAGACTAATCAATAAAACTATTAAAAAAAATGTCGTGACGTCGACGGTAACTTATTAATTTATTAATACAGTTTTTATCAATATCAATGTAACTAGCTGTACCCTGCGGTTTCACCCACTACGAAGGGTCGTAGCATGATGTTAAAAAGCTTATAACCTGCCTCACTATTAAATGCAAAACCCTAATTTTTCAAACCTACTAGGGTTTAACAAAAAAAAAATACTTCAGAAATTGCATAAAAGCAAAATACTACTCTCTAGAAAAAAATCTAGCAAACACGTTATCGTCTCCCACTTTAAATGAAATTACACTCGTAGTCTCGTAGACGATCGGCGAACGATGCAGACTAAAAGAAGAAAGTATCTAAAGTGTAGGTATTTTGATAAACTTTATACTATTGAGAACCTACTTAAAACATTTCCACTAAGTCTTACGCAAAATAATTAGCCTGGGCGCCATTTATACATAAATCACAAACATCCAGACGCCGAGCAAACATTAGTAGACCAAACAATTATATTTGTTCTGATGCGGGAATAGTACCCTTGTCCTTGAGAATAATGCTGCGCCATTTTACTTACATCCTCGTTATGGACGGTACTGCGAACACTGAGACCTTCTGGGATTCATTCGTTTTATGGATTAAGACAAACAACACTTATTTATACTAATCTAGCGAACTTCGTACCGCCTCAAAAGTTAAGTTACACGGCCATCTGTTAGAAATGTATGGTAAAAAAATATTAAGGTCAATAATCGAAATAAAAACTATCCTTTCTTTTAAGTTTGACCAAAACACACACAGTAAGCCAAATTTTATTAAAACCGGTTCAGTAGTTTAGGAGTACATAGCGGGCAAACAACGTGACAATTAATATATACATACATAGGGGAAGCCCGGGCAAGAAGCATAGTGCGGGCAAGAAGAATAACTGTTTTTTCCATAAATCTATAATAGATAGCGCTTTGACATATTTTCTAGTCGTGTCTCGTGCGACCGGCGACGTCATGACAGTTCAACCAAAACAATACGCGATTGCATTTGTTGTGATAAGAAAAAAACAGAAATAGTGTTGTTTTGTTACGATTTTTGTGAAGGTTTGTGCATTAACTTTTTGTATTAGTCATTAGTTATCTATGAAATGTTTTACATGTCCAATAGCACGTTTATTTAAGTATTATTTGTGATCGTTACTTTTTGTTTACCTACTAAAATTATTTCAAGTCTTGACTTGATTTTAATTATGAGCGTGCTGGGCAAAATGGATATGGGCATAACGGATAGGTATTCGTTTTGCCCGTTTAGGTATTTCATTGCCTCCTTTATATGTAAGAAATATTTAACAGTATTTTGACAACTTTAATTATATGTAGCGTATTTTAAATGCAATTTCAATGTAATCATAAGAATATTATGATGACTTTTTGTTTTAGATGGTGTTTAATTATAAACGCAAAACTAATCGAGCAGCATGGCCAGAAGAAACACTCGATAGAGCGGTAAGAGCTGTAAAAGATGACGGACAATCTATAAATTCAACCGCAAAGAAGTTTGGAATTCCGTTTACAACTTTGCAGAGACATGTGAAGACGGGGAATAAGTCAAAGAAATTGCAATCTGTCATTTCTGAAATAGAGACTGAAAGGTCTACTCCACCTTTGCTTAATTACAATACACTGGAAGAAGGATCAGCTCATTTACTGGGAGAAAATCATCCATCACCTGCAGTGAGTCTTACACCATTTCAAATTAGACCTATTCCAACTATGGCTGCTCCTAAAACAGGCCGCAAACACAAGAGGATTTCAGAGTTAGCAGGCCCCAGCAAGACTAAAACTAAACGACCCTCAGTCAAACAACAGGTCAAAAACCCGAAACCAGATTTTTACTGTTTAGTGTGCGCTGACAAATACACTGAACCACCAGCCGAAGATTGGATTCAGTGTAATCAATGCAGAAGTTGGGCGCATGAAGACTGCACTTCTTATGTAGGAGTTGGCAGCTACTTCTGTGATGAATGCGAAGACTGATCTTAACTTATTCAACATTATCCTTTTTGCCCTTCGGGCGTATCTGTTTTGCCCGGCACCTCCGGGCAAAACGGATAATTGATACTTTTTGTTAATGCTTATAATTAAAATAGAAATCATTAAAGTTTTTAAGTTTATGTGAATATTTTCCAAAGATGATTAAACATAGTACAAATTAAAAGTACAAAGAGTTCTATTGATTATCAGATTGTGATTTTATTTACATTATCCCTTAATATATGCGTCTTGCCCGGGCTTCCCCTACATATTAAGAATCAGAGGCGATTAGACAGCTTTGGACTGACAGGCATTATGGCATATAATATAAAAGTAGCCATATTATAGGAATAAGTCTTATAATCAATAAGTATATAACGAAACGAAAACGTAGGATCCCCTTTTAAAGAATATTGCGCGCACGTAGGAGTGTAGAAAACTAGAACGGTTGAATTTTGAACACTGAGGGATTACTTGTTCTACTAACTAATAAATACGCCTTTTAATGATACCTCCGCAACCAATTAAGTTTTGACAGTACTCACCACGAGCATTCGCTTAGCGGGTTTATTTTGCAAACGTTCGTTGCGCGATCTTCTGTCGCGTCGAACATTTAACATTCAACAGTAATACATTTCTAATACATTTCTAATACTTCCTGTAGCCCCTCAGGCTAGCCCAAAATGTGCTTTTGAGTGAGGATTTAGAATAAAACTGTCATAATATTTCAATGGTCGTGGATTCCAACCTTGTGTAAGCCTTCCGTTCCGAGGGCCGTGGTCATTTGTGTATTGTGCACTGAAATGATACGTGGCGTCTTTTCTTTGAGGGGGATAAGCGATTTTATACCACCACTAGAAATGAATTTTGTAATTCAAGTGAAAAATATGTTGTTTCTGCCTACCCGTATCAGAACAAGGCTTGTTTAGGTTTGGATTAAAAATTAATGAAAATCATAGAATAAACTAATGCCTTCAAATACCATAAGATCCATTTTGCGGGTTCGGACTGTTAAACTGCCACCCTAGAGACCAATATGCGTGAAAGTAAGGGTAGATTATTATCTTTCTCGCGTCAGACCGTGGTTGGTACTCAATTCAAAGACAAGGTATAAATAGTCCTTAGTCATACACATTTGGTTATTCCCTGGAGTGTGTGGTTGTCAATAAAGTGATAAAATAAATGCACACAATAATAACCCTACGGGTATTTTTATAACCAATCGACCCGCAGCAAAGCGGGTTGTACAGCCTGGTTTAATCAGGATCCAGTCTTCATAGAAGACATCCCCGCAAAAGGGCAATAAAAGCTTCTTAAGAATTTCAATACGCATAATTATATTATGTCTGCCGATATACTCGTATATATGTATGTATATACTCAGATACATTCTGTTAAATGCAGAAAAGAATGAAAAATAAATTTGAAACACAGACGTCCATTATTTATAATAAGCACATTATATTTTTGGTGTATCCGTTAAAATATGACAAGCTGCTTTAATTAATTGCTATAAGCTGATTAAACTATTTATAAATGTATCGAATGTTTAGTATGGGACTTTCAAAAACACCTATTAATTATTTTGGATATCTTTATTACAAACTTATCAAAAAACTGAAATGAAACGATAACGTTTTATTATTCAGTGTAAGTTCTTTATTTAATATTTCACAAAAAGAATTGTTGTCAACACAAATTATAATGGTCCCATTGTCTCGGTAAACTTTAATTCCTTTACAGCTAAACCTTTTGTGTAGGTAGCCTAACGAGTACGACATTTTTATGTTACGCTTATAATCGCACATTAAAATTTCCATGAAGTTATGACATAACTGTTGATATTTTTTTGTAGTAAAGAATTAAGAAGATAAAGAAGTATCAAAAATAAATTAAGTACCTATATTCCCTAAGGCCACGCACCAGTCTGCTCATAAATCTTGATGCGGCACTAGGCATATAATTTTCCATATTTCCAATTAATAAAATTTAATAAATATAATATACACAATAAACATAACCCAGTGTCGGAAAAACGTAGAAACATAATGATACTTACATTCACATACGCCTGCAAGAATCACAAGAGCAAAACGCACATGACACTACACAGCGTAACCACTATGACAATATCCGTAGGCGTTCGCGTCGCCACGCGACTGCTCCGGTCGCGCACCCGCGTCCATCTGCCGCCACTGGGCGGACTAAGACACTGTACCTATTATAGCTAAAGATAATTCTTAGGCCTGAGCTTTGTAAGCATTTTATAACGCCTCATAGAAGATGTGTTTGTTTTGTAATCACAGAAATAGTCTTCACAGTTGACTGGATTCGACAACTGCATCAGTTTTCACTATAGCGAGCTCAGAATGAATATTTCGCTACGTGCTACGTATGTTAAAACGTTTTCAGATCTGTCTAACAAGATCAAAAGGAGTGGGTTTCATAGAAACATTTATTTACTCAACAAAATTCAAGCCTGATAATTACAATCGCATAACGGCTCATTACAATTCAAATTCTACGAGTCAAGAATTTAATACACACTCTGTAATATTACTTAATTTCACATCAAATTCAGTTTATTGTCTGTCTGACCGAGACTTAACAAATTTAGCTTTGAAATTGTTCGATGGTACTAAACTATTTGTAGACCATCTTTGTGGCTGAAATTTAAAGAGTAATTCGTCCTTTCAGATAATAAAGATCTTTTTATATCTTATTTCTGCATCTGGAAAGCATGTATACAAGGTTTTTTTATATAATTTTAAGTATTTTCTGTGATAATTACCTTATCTGTCGCTCTATGGTTGTTCCCAATTGAACAATGTCATAACGTTCGGGAAATTCTAAAATATCCAAACTCAACTTCTTCGAATTGAAATAACTATTAGAACGTCCCTCTACATTCAAAAAATAAAACCCACCTCTCTTTCCCAGGATTACTATAAAAGTACACTGTTGATAAAAGCTTTCACGATGGAATATACCAGCGAGGTTCTAAAATTAAACGCTGCTTACAGCGTGCGTTGATGAGGGAGGCAAGATAAATTAATTTAAGGCCGGTATACCCGCGCTCGGGTGCTAGCTACAAGTGTAGAAAATTATCGTATAGGTATTTAACATTGTTACATGTTGTGTGTAGAATACAATGACGAGATGGATCAGTGGTGAAGGTTTCGCCTGTCATGCATGGGATTCTAGGTTCAAATCATTGACTATTTCAATTTATATGCGTTTTTTAAGTTTATCTTAGACATAGGTGACAGTAGTCGTGATGGCCCAGTGGTTTGGGCCTTGCCTCTTGTGCACGAGGTTATGGGTTCAAACCTGGGCAAGTACCAATGCGACTTTTTCAATTCATATGTACTTTCTAAGTTTACCTTGGACATCACTGACATCGGTGAAGGAAAAACATCGTAAGGTAACCTGGACTTCTAATTAATATAAGTCTGAAATCGCCAACCCGTCTTGAGCAAGCGTGGTGATTAATGCTCGTGCCTTCTCTGTATGTGAAGAGGCCTTTTCCCTGCAGTGGGACAGTAACAGGCTCGTATAAAAAATATAAAAAGAAATTGGTGAAGTTGGAAGTCTGAAAACGACAACCCGCCGTGAGCAAGCTTGACGAGTAGGTAATGATCGTACCTTCTTTGTGTGAGAAGGCGCTTTCGATACTAAGTGGACGTAAATGTCACATTTGTGATAAACAGAAGTGGGACATATTGTTTATTTGTTGAGCAACTTTGATTAGACAAAAGAATTTAGAATTTTATTGTGTTTACTTTTTTGACAATATGTTACGTCCTCTGTGGCAAATAAACACTTTTTCTTTCTTTCTTTGTAAAGGCCACAAGAGGAGGGACAGCGATACTGTTGGTTACTAATAGTTCAAATAATTCCCGCTATCGAAGATCGCTATATCCAAAAACTAAAATACCGAATGAATGTGCACGACCCTTAACGCAGTCAGGTGCGTTACTTTGAACCGGCCGTAAAGCGCATGCGCGTACCAGGTGTCGTCTAAACATTACGATACCCTTTCATGTATACTAACGAAGCTCTTATTTGTAAACACTGTAAGTGAAAGTTATTTTGGGACTTTTACAGGGTTCCGCAAGTTTGAAGCTCTGTTTGAAGTTTAAGGAATGGGTTATGAATATTGTAGTCGAAACTTCGGGGAAACGACATATTCGGAGAACCCGCATTGGAACTGTAGTTTAGATACACTAAAGAAATGGTAACAAGCAAAGCAGGGGTCCAGTTGAAGCTTAGCGTCTGGCACCAGTTGCGTGAAATTCATTCTGAATTTGGCGCAGCCGTGAGGCATACAACACTGTTTTATAATTGACTGACTGATTTGACGACCGATGTGGCGCGGCGGGTGAAGGTCCGCCTGCGACGCAAGAGGTTGCGGGTTCGATTCCCGCCTTGGGACAAATGTTTGTACGATCTACAAATATTTGTTCCGGGTGTTCTGGGTATTTGCTATATATAATAAAAAATATCTATCTATGTAATGTATTGTATTAAGTATATCAGTCATCTAGTACCCATAACACAAGCTCTGCTTAGCTTGGGGCTAGGTGATGTTGTGTGGATTGTCCAGCAATATTTATTATTATTTATTATTTATTTATAATTAAGTTTTAATTTTTCTTTGTGTTCTTAAATTCTATTGTGTGCTTTCTGATCTGGCTGAAATAATTTTATTTTCTTTCTTTATTTCAATGGAACTATGAAATGGATTCAAAATTGGTTACTGAATTGACTGATGGGCGTCTTATGAACAATTATGAATAAGGAACCCAAAAAAAATGTTGCAAAAACCAAACATATTGACCACTCAATTTAAAAATTGTCTTTTTAGCCAATTTATCAAATAAAAAATAAACTTACATGTGCCTGTATATTAAAACGGCGGGAGTGCTTGGCACAGACTAAAAATATTTATTCCATATATTGACATATCTATTAGGTGACAATAGTTAACATGCATTCAGCCAGGTGAACAGGCACATGGTACAATTAATTATTTTGATATAATTACAACATACTCCCATATCAAAATAAGGTACATATTACACTTTCTTTAAAGTAATCTATGAAAAGAGAAAAAAAAAAAATGTATGGAGTACGACGTCACACTTTTAAAAAATAGAGAATCTACAATTCTGTGACGCCAAATTCCTTTAAAAATTTGTAATGCTTTTGACAACTCAAACCTTTCGTCAATATATCAGCAGGCATATCATTTGTATTCAAATAGTTTATTATTACAAACTTATTTTCAACAGCAGTTCTAACAAAATGAAATTTCACATCTATATGCTTGCTTCTCTTATGCAATACAGAATTCTTTGTAAGTTTCTGTGCACTTTGATTATCATTGTACATCAATACAGGTATATTATTTCTACAATTCAATTCTAACAACATATTCCTTAAGTAAATACCTTCTTTGCTAGCCTCACAAATAGCTACATATTCTGCTTCAGTGCTAGACAATGCTATTACAGACTGTTTCTTACATTCATATGAAACTACGCTACCTGACATTTTAAACATAAAACCAGTATAAGATTTTCTATCTGTGCTATCTGATGCCCAATCAGCATCTGCATATCCAGTCAAATCTAAATCATCTTTTACATATTTTAAACCAAAATGTTTTGTTCTTTTTAAATACTTTAAAATATGCTTTGCATGTTTCCAATGAGTCTTACTAAAACAGTTATTGAATTGGCTGAGGTAATTAACTGCATAACATATATCTGGACGGGTAAGTATAGATAAATATAGTAAACTACCTATCAACTGTTGATAAGGATACTCAGTTGAGCATACATCTTCCTTTGCAAGCTTTAAATTTACCTCAATAGGTGTGCTAACTGGGTTACAATCTTTCATGTGGAATTTATTCAACAACTGATCCACAAACTTTTCCTGGTCTAAACTAATTACATTTTTATCTTTTCTAACCCGCATACCTAAACAATGTCTTATTTCTCCTAAATCTTTAATTTTAAACTTAGATTTTAATTCTGTTTTAAGACATTCTGTTTCATCTTTACAATTAGAAAATATAAAAAAATCATCTACAAACAAAGCAATAAATGTTTTATACAATTCATCTTGTTTAACAAATAAACAAGGTTCATACATTGACTTTTTATATCCTAGACCTTGCAAACAGTCATCTACTCGCTTATACCATTCTCTAGCTGACTGTTTCAAGCCATAAATGGCCCTCTTTAGCTTTAAAACTTTATTTTCTCTATCAGGACACACAAAATAATTGGGTAAGCTCATATAAACAGTTTCATGCAAGTATCCATTTAGAAATGCTGTGGTTACATCTAGATGAGTCATGTCTAGGTTATACTTAACACTTAAAGCAAATAAGAGTCTTAGAGTTGAATAGCGGAGCACTGGTGAAAAAGTCTCTTTGTAATCTATACCCGCTTTTTGTGTAAAACCTTTCGCAACCAAACGCGCACGATATCTCACTTTTTCCACTTTTTCACAATTGTCTATTTTCTTTTTGAACACCCACTTGCACTTAACCACTGTAGCTTGAGCTGGTCTTTCCACCACTTCCCATGCTTCATTTTCTTTGAATGATTTTAGTTCTTCATCCATAGCTTTACACCATTCATGTGATTCTGACCCATTCAAAGCCTCTTCATATGTTATCTGGTCTCCAAATAAATCATCATTTAGATCAACGCACATATTGCTGAAGCCATACCTATCTGGCTTCTTTCTAAGTCTAACCACTTTTTCTGGTTGAACTGACTCAGCAATATCTTTCACCTCCTTTACAGGTATACTATCATAAAACTCATCTGAAGAGGTTTGGGTAGTGTCTACCTCTTCTACATAGGTGCTATCATCATCCGAGTCAGTATGATCCGTTTGATCTGATGATGACGCTTGTTGTTGCTGTTGTTCAGTTATTATCATCATTTCTGAGTCATCCTTGGGCTCTATGATGGTAACATCCCTGCTTGTTATTATTTTCTTTGTTACCGGGTTATATAGTCGGTAACCCTTTACATGGTCAGTATACCCTATTAGGATAAGTTTTTCTGCCTTTTTATCCCATTTGCAACGTTTTTCTTTTGGGATATGACACATCACAATACTACCAAAAATCCTTATATGGCTCACATCTGGCTTACGCCCTGTCCACAGTTCATATGGAGTCCTTTGGTGTAATCCTGAAGCCATAGACATATTTTTCAAATATACAGCTGTGTGCACTGCCTCTGCCCAAAACTTTTTTTCAAACTTAGCATCAAATAGTAGACACCTGGCTCTTTCTACTATGGTGCGATTAAATCTTTCACACATACCATTCTGTTCCGGGCTATAGGGATTTGTTCTTTGGTGTATTATTCCACATTGTTTTAGAAACAATTTCATGTCATTTGAACAAAATTCTGTGCCATTATCTGTTCTAAGTGCTTTAATACTGGTACTCATTTGCTTTTCCACCATGAGTTTAAACTCCTTAAAGCAATTAATAACTTCACTTTTGTTCTTTAAAAAATAAACAAATGACATTCTGCTATAGTCATCCACAAACAGCAAAAAATATCTGGACATACCAATTGATACGTTCTCCATCGGGCCGCACACATCAGCATGGATTAAATCGAGGACTTTTTCACTTCTGTGACTGGAATGTGGAAAAGGCAATCTAGATTGTTTGCCTTCGCAGCAAACTGTACAATTAAGCTTGCTGACCGTAGCTTTGTTGTTGTACATCAAGCCTTCTACTGCCCCATTCCTCATACTATCTAAATCCTTACTATTGATGTGGCCGAATCTTCTGTGCCAAATTACATCAGTGGTCGCTGCAGCAGCTGCTAACAGAACATCTGACTTGATGATTAACTTGTAGACTCCATTCACCAACTCACCTACACCAATCAGCTCATCCTGCCGATTTCTAATGTAACAATATTCGTCTTTGAAATTCACCTTGTTACCATTACTCATCAGCTGACTGACGGACAATAAGTTCGTCGTAAGATCAGGAACGCATAGCACGTCTTTAACAACAATATCGTGATATACATTGTCAACAACAGTCGTAATATGTGTATCTCCTGAACACAGTACAGGCATAGTTGTTTTATTTGCAACTATAATCTTCTTCGTTTTCAAGTTTTGTGACTCGTTTATTATGTTATCCTGGCTGATAATCATGTGATTGCTGGCTCCAGAATCAATGTACCATTCCGTTCTGCCGAAACTGCCATTTAAAAATACTGCACTAAACGCATTTACTGTTTTTTCCTTCGTTTGTGGACACTGATTTTTAAAATGGCCGGTTTGTTTACATTTGAAACATTTAATGACTTTGACAGGTTGAGTTGACGCTTCACCAGTGTTGCCATGTTTTATTGGCTTTTTCTTTTTCCAACCCTTTGATGTCAAAAATGCACTCTCTGATTCATTGCTGCCAACATTATCACTCATGTCCATAAGCTTCGTTTTGATGACGTCAGCGGTGATGACGATTCCCGAATGTTCTATGGCCAACAACATCGGCGAAAACTTTTCAGGAAGGCCCGCCAACAATAATGATCCGATCCATTCATCATTTATTTCGAAGCCTGTTCCTCTCAATTTATGTGCTGTATCGATAATCTGAGTAACGTATACTGTCATCGATTCACAACTTTCCAGACGGATCGATATCAAATTCCGCAACAAACTAATCCTGCGCGTAAATCCTGAGTCATCGAAAAGCGATTTAAGTTTCTTCCACATTCCATGCACTGTAGATTCGCACTTTATATGCACGTACAAGCTTGGGTCGATAGTCATAACTAATTTCGCTTTTGCCTTCTGCTCTTCAACGCTAGCCGTTGCGCCGCCATTTGAACCGTCTTGCTTGTTGATATCGACGCCTTCCAAAATCAAGAAATTTTGGACAGCGAACGCCCACTCATCGTAGTTTTCGCGCCCCTTGAGTTTAGGAACATTAACGATATAACTTGCTGCCATTTCTTAACACAAAAACTTATTTATTTTCACAAAAACTTTGCGCTGGACGCATAACCTATTAAAACGGCGGGAGTGCTTGGCACAGACTAAAAATATTTATTCCATATATTGACATATCTATTAGGTGACAATAGTTAACATGCATTCAGCCAGGTGAACAGGCACATGGTACAATTAATTATTTTGATATAATTACAACACTGTAGCATAAAAATATACGGTCTGCAAGGAATGTTTTAACAATTTTTTTTAGTTGTCTACAGTAGATTTCAGGTCCCGGGGTAAAGTTGGCTTTATCTATTCAATATAATAACAATAAATTGTGTAGATTGTATGCTAATTAAGTCTTTAGTTGAAAAATATCTGACAATCTTAAAACCCAACTTTAATGTAAAGATACAACGGCTTTTGCTAGCCTCTATATTGAACAGAAAACAATTTTTTTTTTGCCGCTGACTTGTATCAGTTAACTGCCTCATTGGCCTAGTGGTCGGAAGTGCTACTGCCGAGAACGAGGACCTGGGTTTGATTCAGGAGTCGGGCATATTGTGATTGTAGCGAACAAGAATTGTAGTGCTAGTGTAGTCAACTCTTTTCTTCATGATAAATGTAGCAGGCACCATATTTGGGTCTGTCAGAACAAGACAAACTTGTCACAACACGGAGATGAATTCACAGAACAGTACAACGAACGCTATTATCGTCGCCAATGCATTTAAGAGCAAGGCAAGCTTAACTAAAGCAACATAGGATGGACAAGAAATGGAGTTAGCTGATGATGATGAGATCAAGAGCCGAAAGGGATCTGAATGGTTCGACTTCATGTCACAAAGAGGATTAAAATTAACAGATGGGATAAAGGAGTTAGTTACATCGTCCAAAATAGCCCTAGATGTTAGATCCTAGATCCTCCATTTGGGAAGTATTTGTATAATCACAATGGTATCTATAGATAAATGGAATGTAAGACTTGTATTATTAAATTTAAGTTTTCTGATATTAAATAATGGATGATATTAAATTAAATGGCAATAGGCGGCGACCCTATAACATTGGACTTGACTTTCCTTATTATATGGCATACCCCCTCTACTTACCCTTATACCCTATATATCTTTAAGAACAAGCTCTTTTAAAAATGTCGTCCACCATATACGAGATCCAACCTCATTCACACATCGATTGAACAATACGACTCGAGAGTAGGTACCAATGTGCTGGCCAACCTATTTCCGTATTTTCAACGGAAAATTTGAAAACTTGTTACAGGCGATAGAAACTTCGGTTGCAAACAGTATACACTGTTAAACTTTATAAGGAAATTGTAGTACCAATATTGATTGAGTCCGTTTAGTTTTGGCCAAGTCAAGCCTAGGTTTATTAAAAATTTAATAGTTGCTCCTTCAGTATTGTTGGATAGATTCAGGAATGGGATGCCTTTGTTACGTTTTATTTGTGTAATGTTATTTAAACTAAGTATCGCAATGATAGTTTTATTTATTTAGCAGTGAGAATCACTTCTGAAGTTAATCGAGAAACCGCGAAGCGTTTGGTCGAATCTTCACGTGACCGTAGGGCTAGCCTTTTTATTGGACAAAGAATCAGCATTGCCATTCAACGTGGCAATGCTGCCAGCCTTCTGGGCACTTTTCCGGTTGACAGCGATGCGGTTGAATTTTTCGATGCCCTGTGATTATTTATTTTATTTTATTTCTTCATGTATTAATAGTTGTATTGTTTATAGTTAGTTTTATATTATAATTGTATAAATGTAAATAAATACCTTTTGAAGTCTGTTGTTTTAACTTTCGTCATTGCCAAGAGATTTATAATTATAAATAAATCTAGTACAGCAGCTTAGAATTCACTGTTTTTTTTAAGATAAACTTAAGAACCACCGCCTTGTTTCTTCTAGCTAGAAGCATTATATACTGGGAGCATAAACATACAACTTAGTAGGTACTGTAAGCATTCCAAGAAGCATGTTGGAGAAGGTTCTTCTTGAATATTACAACTTTATGGTATTTTAATGAGATAAACACGAATTCACATTTAGAAGAGATTAGACAGTCGCTGGCTGACTGGCGATTTGGAATGAATTATAAAAGTAGCTCTATATAGGAATAAGTACCCGGAATAAATTGCGACTTTTATAGATTACCCTATTACTATAAGGTTTGAAAAAACCAACGTCTAGTCCTTCTTGAGTGAGTACTTATGGAAGCGCTTTTCAATTATAAACATATAAAGTGTAAAAAATCTTTCGAAATGCAGGATATCAATCAATTAAGAGAATATTTAATTAATTTTTATTTTTTGTAACGTGAATACTGTATTTTTTCTTTTATTTTGTTGTAAATGTTGTTTACTTCTGTGATTGACGTAAACGTTAGTCCATTGTCTCAGTTCTGTTAATGTTTGTGTTTATGTTGTCGATTTGCCTTAATAATAAATAAATAAAGATAAAAAAGCGCACTTAGAGCATAGTTATCAAACTTTGAAGGGTTCCAAAGGTACTCAGAAAAGATAAAAAGAGTGCTTCTTCATGCTGGGTATTGATATAAAAGTAAAAGAAACGGAGCGAGAACACGGCAAAGCTGCCTGAAAAAAAAAAGTGCACTGTTAAAATACTCTACAAATATATAAAGTAAAAACATATAATTTAGGGTTCCCCATCCATGGCACCAAAAACTATCACAATTTCACAAAAACAAAAAAACTCTAAAAACAAATGACTGAATTTGAAATTAAATTAGCAAGTCTTTCGAATAAAATCTATTTGAATTACTAATTGCTCGCTAATCCACAGATGATAAATCTGAAGACCTAGTACTATAATCATGATATTTTTAAGGCAAAAAAAACATGTAGGTATGTTATTATTTTCTCGGTAGAATATCAGCATGAAGATACCTCTAATTTCGATGCATTTTTGATATTGAATTTATTGTTTTAATGCATGACTTTCTATTGTCTTCTTAAGAGGAAGAAGTAATATTACGTCGCATATTGCGGGAACTCCAATCGGGGGTGTGCAAACGTTTCGCTCCGTTACTAAGATATGAATCTGGAAATATTTGAATATTTATTATATTTATTTAAGTTAGCTTAATTTTGAAATCTTTGGAATTCTTACAGCATTCTTACAATAGTTCATTCGTTTTTAACAAGTTTAAAGATTAAAGTTTTCTCAGATAGCATCATCAACAATTTTAAAGACAGCAGACAGTGCTACATTCGCAACAGTACAAACTGCAAGCACTATGAATTTTGTCGAGTAAGTGGTTGCAGAGAGCCTTCTTTAACTTACGATACAGTAGTATTAACAAAACATAACATCACACCTATATTTCCCAAAAGGTAAGGCAGAGGTGTACACTCAATATTAACGACGGCACGGTTGGCGCAGTATCTGAGCGATTGGCTGCTGCGCTGCGTGTCACGAGTTCAATTCCCGCACGGAACAAATATTTGTATGGCCTACATTTAGTTGTTACGGGTCTGGCTGTTTGTGCTAGGAATTTCTTCTGTATCCTGTATCGTTTGTTGCCATCAATCGGGCGCAAATCCAGACTCTGGGCTGTTAAATTCTCAGCAGTACGACCACTAGACCAACAAAGCAGTTCCACTAGTTTTAAATAAATCTATATCAACTGAATGTCGATAGTACAAGACTCGTCCTTTTCAAACCAACACCTACATATCCCCACACAAAACTAAAGCGAATCGCGTGACGTATGAAGCCATAGTTTACAGAGGCAAGACTAAATAGACTAAACAGGAAACAGGTCAGAAATCGGTCAGCGCCTGCGAATCGTGCTGCGTTTCACAATATCCAGTTAACTTCACACACGTAGGTACAGTTTACGATGTTTTTCCTTTCACATGAAAGAAAACCGAGTGAAAGGTTTCAGTATAAGTACAAAACGGATAACGATGGCTGATGGATTATACTGCTGTTAGCAGTATAATTATGAAATCGGTTTCATTATTTAAAAATTAAAATTGTTTTGAGGCAAATTGACCTTTTTAACGCCAGAGCATAAACGTACGCCAAGCCACCAATTCATGTTATTTAACTTAATGTTTTCTTTGTTATCATACATGTCTTAATATCTATATTTAGACATGTATGATAACATGTATGTCTCAATATCTATATCTTAGCATGATCGCTAGTCGGCTGGACTATGGCTACGTCAATTATTGTTCCGCCATTTGTCATGGAATGGCGAAGTAGTGATTATTGTTATTTTTTTAAATGTCGTGTTGTGGGTAGTTTTAAGTATTACTAACACTAGTCTATAAGTACATTGTTAGTAACGAATTGGTCTATTAGAACATTGTTAGTAACAAATTGAATTCCTGAAATAAAGTGTTTTATTATTATTATTATATTGTGTTTTAATTTTTGAAATCAAATAGTTTTGAGTATGAATGTGCAACACACGTTTTGAGTATGAATATGATTTAAAATATATTTAAATAAAACAAATATATTAAAAAAGAGAGAATGCTGTGAATTCTGTCCTTTCGCGTAACAGCACACATCCCCTCAGATGTGTGCTGTTACGCGAAAGGACAGAATAAGAAATGAGTATGTAAGAGGAAGTCTGAAAGTGGTGCCTGTGACCGAAAAGTTGTGTGGAAATCGGTTGTCATGGTATGGGCATGTAATGCGAAGGAATGAGGACCATGTTCTGAGGAAAGTTTTTAGTATGAATGTGCAGGGTACAAGAGTAGAGACTGTGTGGAAGATAATATGGCTAGAAAAGAGGTGACTCTTGAGATGACGGCAAATAGAAGAAAACATGCTGCGCTGACCCTAAATAAATTGGGATAAGGGCAGGAGGATGATGAGTTTCAATTTTGAAACACACACTATAAAGTAATGTTTTAATTGTTTATTTCGTGTTATAGTGCACCGATTTTTTATTTCTTTCTTATTCAAATGCATCTAAAAACCAACACTATCTTAATTCTCGATTACTTTCACACCCGGTTCCTGGAACGGAATTATCGCTGAGACACAAATTACACCCAATCTTATTAATATAATTTGAGAATTAATTATTTTATTAATTCAAGCAAACATAGCAGTTAAAAGCGCGCTTGACAATTTATCACAATAATTTTCGTTCCAGAATTTGAACCTGAACCTGGGAGCTAAGACCGTCACCTGAAATAACCTTTTTACAAGATTTTTATTAGCTTGCAATGTTCGTATGTAAGTTGTCGCCAAAATTTCGAAGCCATTTTTCCAGTATTTTTTTATGAACCTATTTATTTGTTAGCTATATTTCATTATTTTCATCCATGAACTTTAACCCAGACGCCATTACGTCTGAAAAACAGCCAATAACACAAACGTTAAACAAAGGCCCGATTGTTTTCAATGAAAGAAAAGCACAAAAACGCGTAATAGACCGTGACGGAGGGAAAAACGGAATCACTCCCGAAACTTACGTCATTAAGGAAGTTAATTAAGAAAAGGAGCTTAATCGAAAAGTTTGGGAACCCTGGATGTAACTGTGAAGTATATTTAAATAAATTATAACGGGATCATTTTAATAGGAATGAAAGAAATGCCATCAGATTGTTTTGTTCGCGTAAGCTGATAAAACTCTTCGTATTTTTTCGTAAGGAAAATCTCAAGGAATTAAAATATGATCCTTTTGTTTATATGAAAAGAAGTTCTAACTGTTTTTACGTTTGTTTACAATGTACTTCTTGAAACCCGACATCGTCAAAAATGGAACATGGAAAACATGACTTGTGAAGGATTACTAAGATACGAACTCCACCTCCTATGAAACAAATTCATGTGTTCCTCAAAATGAGGAGCAGTACGAGTAGGTGTATATATGGTACACTCGCATTTTTCCTGTTATTTATAATTTCCATATTATAGCGGACGAGCCTCTTGCTATCAATGGGGCACAAATTAAAACTCGACAAGAAATTCCAGCATGACAAACCTAAAAACACTTCGACCAATCCGGGATTCGACCCCAGGACCATATGCGCAGGCAGTGGCGCTCGTGGCCACTAGACCAATGAGGCGTATCTTGAGATTAGCACAATATTATGTAAGCATTTCCAATCAATCAAATGCAAACACAATTCGAAAAGACAAAATCAGTGAAAATAACTATAATTTCGGAAGTCGGCGGCTTTGGTTGTTTCTTTGAGACAATACATAAAAAGTTTAATGTAAGATATAAAACGCAGTATACACACTATGTTAAGTTATTATGTTGTGTTATTTCGTTTAATAGAACAGCATGCCGCGTGACTTCTTTGTTATTCATTATTATGCTTATTAGCATAGCAGTTGCATGCAGCTGAGATGAGAATGCTAAGGGGGATGTGTGGTGTTACGCGAATGGATAGAATAAAAAATGAGTATATAAGAGGAAGTCTGAAAGTGGCGCCTGTGACAGAGAAATTGTGTGGAAATCGGCTGTCACGGTATGATGCGAAGGAATGAGGATCACGTTGTGAAGGAAGTTTTGAGTATGAATGTAGAGAGTTACAAGAGTACCTAGGAAACGATAGACGGATTGTGTGAAAGATGATATGGCTAAGAAAGAGGTGACTTCTGTGATGACGGCAAATAGAGATGTATGGAAGAAGAAGACATGCTGCGCCGACCGCAAATAAATTGGGATAAGGGCAAGAGAATGATGATGATGCTTATTAGCATAGCGTTGTGTGAATGTGTCCATATAGAATGTGTACTGAGCGATATTTTTGTGCTAAATAATATTTGTTATCCATACTAATATTAGGTCTTTACCTATGAAATTGCCGTTCTGCAGTACTGGCCATTTCAAATCAAAATATTTTTTGTTTGGCTAAGAATTCTAATTTCAAATTAATTTTATTTTAAAAACATGGATTTTTTTTTCCAAAAGTAGTCATTTGTTTATTGATTAGTGTTACATTTTCATCGCATTTAAATCTTTTTCGTCATCATGGATACGTTAAAAATTCGAGTAATTATGGAATATGAGTACCGTCGTGGCAGCAACGCGGCACAAGCGGCACGCAACATCAACGACGTTTACGGAGCTAACACTACAAACCAACGCACTACCTGTTATTGGTTTGCTCGCTTCCGTTCTGGAAATTTCGACCTGAAAAATGAACCTCGCGGTCGTCCGAAGACTTTGGTCGACAATGACGAATTAAAGGCGATTGTGGAAGCTGATGATACACAATCTACGGCTGAATTAGCAGCAGCTGTCGACGTTAGCGTCAAAACAATATTGGTCCATTTGCGTCAAATTGGCAAGGTAAAAAAGCTTGACAAATGGGTGCCCCACGAACTCAATGATCGCCAGCGCGAAGTACGCGTCGAGACGTGCCTTGCACTGCTCAACAGACACACAAATGAAGGAATTTTGAACCGCATTGTTACCTGCGATGAAAAATGGATTCTGTTTGATAACCGCAAGCGCTCAGCAAGTTGGTTGGATCCTGGTTCAGCACCTAAACAATGCCCTAAACGAAAACTTACCCCAAGAAAAGTGATGGTCACTGTTTGGTGGTCTAGCGCCGGTGTGATTCAACACAGCTTCTTACCAAACGGGGTGAGCATTACTGCAGATGTGTACTGTGAAGAATTGAACACAATGATGGAGAAGCTGGCACATCTCCAACCAGCATTGGTCAATCGCTCGTCTCCGCTGCTCCTGCACGACAACGCGCGACCTCATACTGCACAGCAGACGGTCTCCAAGTTGCAAGAACTGGGGTTGGAAGCTCTCCGTCATCCGCCCTACTCACCAGACCTTGCGCCTACAGACTACTACTTTTTCCAGAATTTGGATAACTTCTTGGCGGGAAAAAAATTCAATACCCGAGAGGCAGTACAAAATGCCTTTGAAGAATTTGTTGCCTCCCGTCCAGCTGATTTCTTTAAGAAGGGCATCAATAAACTGCCACTGCGTTGGCAAAGATGCATTGATTGCATGGGTGATTACTTCGATTAATACAAATAAAAAATACATGAAAAAAATTCATTTAAATTTTTTCATACAAAACGGCAATTTCATAGGTAAAGACCTATTATTATAATCGTGAAAGTAACTCTGTCTAAGTCTATCTCTTCCTCTTTACGCATAATCCACTGAACATTTTTCTATCAATTTTGGTATGGACTTCCAGACTCTATATTTGACAAAAGGGTGTTTCATTAACGACTTCGCCTGCATCCGTAATATACGACATTCACACGGCTGAAGTCGTGAGCAAAAGCTAGTGTGCTAATTATAGCGTAGATTGAACTGACCTTCAGAGTGTGTCAAGACCTGCTAACTACAGGTCTTGGCTCATTGAAAAGTGGCGATGACGAACCAACAAGCCAGGCTCCCACAATGGCGATGAAAACCCAAACAGGCGAACAGCCACAACGACCCGGGCTAAGCTTAATTACAACCGGGGGATTAAGCCGGGACATATTTGCGTTGCCTGCTCAAAATTAGGGCACGCTAGGGATTTCTTATTTAATTTATTCGTGTCCGTGAAGAACGTCGGTTCGCTTCAGGAGGATGCTATTTTATGGGTTTTTTTTGCGGCCAATTTTCCGTGTTTGTGTTGGGAGTAGTTTTATTACTTACAGGTGAAATTATGTGTAGTCAAAAGTATTATTTTTCTAATGGTATACTATAACCACTTTATTGTGCATTAATTTTCTGGGTTTGTAGTTTACATAAGTTCTTTTTTGAAGCGATCATAATGCTGTATTTTAAAAGGTTGGTTCATAGTATTGATTGAATCATGGACATATACTTAGAAAGGCCTATACGATGTGTGCATTTTTTTTAATAATATATTAGTACTACGAGTATCATGTTGTAACCTTCACAAGGCTATTTTTCCATGTACGATCATAATCCTCAACCATTCATATTTGTCTTGTCTTTTCCCAATTATGTTGCAGTCGACTTCGAATCTAACCGGGAGCTGAATACCATTGTTTATATGAAACGGCTACCGGTCTGATTCTGAAAGGAAGACTCGGCCCTGGTACGAAAGGCAACGAAGGAACAGGAGTGGGTATTTAGTCAGTAAAAGTCTGACACTATCTCCCGCCCCACCCAAGAGCGGGGGATGTCATAAGATGATTTTCCCACAAAAAAAAAAAAACCTGTCTGACCTTGAAACCCCAGTTATTAGGTAATACGATACCCTTAGGTGCACTGGTTGTAAGGCTCTCAGGTTCCCGACTACTCGTTATCACTGTCAAACACCTACAATTCACAGCGGGACTAAGGCCTGAACGTGCTTTCTGAGGCATTGAGAGATCTGACGTGATGGTTGGTCACCCCTCCCCGATTCGACCTTGGCAAGCTTAGCTTAACCTTGGATCGTCCTGTGCATATGTGATGATACAGTCATGAGCCCCTCATGATCCTTGACCACTGTGACTGTGATTTACATATTTCATTCAAATTAATACGATCTCATCACAAAAGTTTTATTACAAAAAAACTTCAGGCTGTATATTTTTCGAGCATTTCTCGTCATTTTCGTCTCAAGTTTTTGTCTACTTTTGTTTTGAAATCTCATTTGGACGAGATTTGCCTCCTTGATTATTATGAGAATGTTGACTGTACAATATCGTACGTGACTATGGAAATGATGCCATTGTATTGAGTAGATATTATTATTCTGCTCTTTCTTGAAAAGGCCTTTACAGATTTTGCTCTGCGTTGTGGGACACAAAAATGATGTACGGACTTCAAAAGAGAGTTGCTGACTGTTTTATTTCTGAGGGATCAGTCAGAAAAAAAATGCAGGAGCCATCATATTTCAAAACACTGACCAAATGGTTACGTATAAAAAGTGTGGAAAGATGTACTTGCAAAAATATTAACATAATTTATTATTTCATTTAAATACATTTTTAAGTGTTGGAAAAATCTTTCAAGCTAGCAACACCATTCAAAGAAAATGGCTAAAATTATACAAATTACAATTTTAAAGACAAACAGTGCCTTTTCAAGCAAATCAGAAACAATGTGTTGAACTTCCCACTTCATTTAAAACCACAGGAGACGCATTCACACAGTTAATTTCGACTCAACACTCAACTTTCAACCAATTCCTATGTTAATAAAGGAGTTAAGAAAATTATAGGGTGATGGCTGCCTTGTCGGTCCGTATGTACTCGTACAAGTTATAAGTGGAAGAAAAAGGGGTTTTTGTTGCATTGTGAAATAGCAGTCGGTATTATAGTAAAAATTGAAGTATCCGAAAAGACATTTAAAATGAAACGAAGAAACTCGAACACGAAGAGATTTTGAGAAAGTGTAGTCCAGAGATAAAACAAGGCATTTTCATTTTCTTGAATGTAACCTTGTTCGATGTTGGTATTTAAGTTTTTCTTCAAGTGAGTATGTTCAAATAAATAACAAAAGTGAAAATTGATACATATTACTAGGAACTTACGACCCACCCCAGCTTCGGGCGGGCAACATTTTTTTTGAGATTGTCAAACTCACACCCGTCATATATACATGTCATACCATCCATATTTCAAACTTTTCCGGTGGATTTTCATACAAAATTTGTCTTGAAATTTACAAACACACCAAATCAGCCAATTGTGTTCTCAAGTGATGATCTTTCATAAATGCGGCAATTGATTTTTATTTATACAGATAAAGGAGCAATGATTAACAGTGTTTCAAAGAAAATAATTAAAAGAACGCTGAAAATCCGCTGTCAATA
Source organism: Phlogophora meticulosa (assembly GCA_905147745.2). Taxonomy (NCBI): domain Eukaryota; kingdom Metazoa; phylum Arthropoda; class Insecta; order Lepidoptera; family Noctuidae; genus Phlogophora; species Phlogophora meticulosa. Next base: position 16,523,921 of record LR990524.1, read on the forward strand.
AATTATTCGACGGATAGGTAATCTATTACATCGTAAGAATATACCTTGACCTTGACCTTCGAACTTCAACGCTCAGTCCTTCTCATAACAAATTTCAATCGATTGAATTGATACGAATAATCGGAATCGTAAATTGAATATTTATTCGAGTCACGTAACTACGTATTGTAGAGAGTTATAAACCCTTTCCTTTTATAAGCACCTACTATATTTTTATGTACTTCTTGTGAACTATTTGGTTGGGATTTAAACCTTATTCTGGATTTATAAACTTATGGAATGAAGGGTAATAGTGTTTTTAGTTTGAAGTAGATACACATAATTATCGTTAATTGTGATAGTATCTAACAAAACTTCATATATTTTTTCTTGGTGGAATAGGGGAAAGTCGAAAGCTGACTGGACTAGTGGAAATTAAGTCTATTTTCGGATCTGTTTCATTGAACATGCAAATGTCACATCTCATGAAATAACTCATGAAATTGACGGGTAAACTAATGGAAACCCAAACAACAGACAGTAGGAATTTATCCTTTGTCAGATAAATGTTCTGATAGGGCAAACGGAATCACCAAAATTAGGTTTTGTCCCAAGTGTCTGTTTGGGGCAGGTACCAATAGTGTTATGATATACCTCGATTTGCGATTTACTAGCATGGGGTTTAGTTTGTATATCCTTTGTATTAAGTGTTAACCTAGGAATTTCTTTTATTTGTAAGTTTGTATGGTATAAACACTTTAGTGTGTTTCTATTCTTTGATCTATTATTTGATATTTTAAGAATTTCTATCAATGTAGATTTGTAGTATTATTTTCATAATTTAAAAATGATACCCTCCTATATATACGAGTACTTAACAAGCATTTTCCAAAACATAGGTTTAGGTTTTTAAACTTCTCTTACGTTTCCAGAACCATATAATACTGAGGAATAAGTGCTTTTATACAAGACAAAATGGCGCCCAAAGTAGTGTTAAAACTTGTTGGTTTTAAACTCTTGTAAGTAATGTTTTAATGTAATGGTAACATTACGTAGACTAGTACAGTAGAACTTTCGCTTCTGAAAGGAGTTGGTGGTGTTCCTGATTATGGCTAAATACAATTTTGCAGTAATGTAATGTCACGGAACGTGATATGATGTGATGTGATATGATATCGTGTGATATTGTGATATGATATCGTGTGATATTGTGATATGATATCATTTGATATTGCAATATGATATGATGTGATGTAATTTCAGAAATAGTTCTCCTGTAGGGATAATGTACTTTGATATTATTTGATTTTTTCAGACGTGTTTCATATTTGGAAATACGTGCCAATACGATACCTAATAATTGTAGCTGACAGTGGCACAGCGTCCATACAACTCGATTCCTACTGGCTTCCTAGACAGAAATAGCAATTGCATCCTTCCAGCTGTTTCTGGCCATCTGTTCAAACGTCGCCACTGGTACCCCCGATGCCTGTTGTGGTTAGTAGTAACTCATACAACATCGTATAGAGATGGTGAACACGTCTTGATATTTATTTAATTCTTAGTTAACTATTAAGATTACACTGTTTATGTGCACGTGTAATAATTGTACACAACAAATTCTCACTTTTGGTAGAAGGAAGAATTTAAAATGTTAATATCCGGCTTATCCCCGTTTCTCTCGAGGAGGTAATTAATGTTCAGATAATAAGTTAAGTACGAAAACATTAACGGAATTTATAAGACGAGATTCATAAGCCTTCAACAACGGGGCCCTCATAATTGGGCAATTTTTTACGGGAATTTGTTACGACGGTACGAATATTTTTGGGTGAATTGCTTGAGATACTTGCTTGTGTTCCAATTGCTATCTATGTTCTTAATGTAGCCTACTTTAAAGGCCGTTAAAAGACGAGCTCGTGGCTAAATAAAGACAGCCCTTTCGAGTTGATCGAAGGTTAAGCAACGTTTGCCGAGGTTAGTCTGTGTTTTTCTTTTATACCGTTGGTCCCAGCAGCAAAAAAAATCGGTGAGAAAAAAAGACATCTCTGACGTCGGTGGGAAAAAAAGACAAGTCTGAAATCGCCCAATATGCCTTGAGCTAGCATGGTGAGCAAGCGTGGTGAGCTACCGTGGTGAGCTACCGTGGTGAGCAAGCGTGGTGAGCAAGCGTGGTGAGCAAGCGTGGTGAGCAAGCGTGGTGAGCAAGCGTGGTGAGCAAGCGTGGTGAGCAAGCGTGGTGAGCAAGCGTGGTAAGCAAGCGTGGTGAGCAAGCGTGGTGATCAAACCTGGTGCTTGAGCCTTGTCTGCGTGGAAGGCATTTTCTTTAATAGTACTGGATCATTATGTTCTACAGTTATTTATTTACTTTTAAGTTTCCTAAGTTTTAAGGGCTTAGGTACAAGGTTAGAATCTTGAAACCGTATGTATGGTCTTAAACTCCTAACATATTGAGCTTGAAGGCCGTTACAGTCAATCAGTGGCAAGCTGCTGGCCTCCGAACAATCTAAAGCCATTCATTGTCTCCACAAGCATCGTTCCTCTCCATTGATTCTTACGACTTGCACGGCAAGATTAGTTGAAACTACATACAGAGGCCTCTCGTATTACATAGTTTAACTCTAGGTAATATTCCTAGGCATTTTTCATTGTACAGAAAATGAATAGCAGTTTGTTAAAAAAAATGATTCGAGATTAATTAATTGACAAGTGTTATTATAATACAAATTACTTTCTGAATGACACTATTTAACATTTTTGTTTATTTATTTTGTTTTATTAATCCTTAAATTTTGTAAGTATGAACGTAAACGAAGCGAAAGAAGTATGTAAGGAACGTAGCAGGTGGCGTACTGTAGTTTCTGCCTACGACCATAGGAAAAAGGCGTAAGTTAATTTGTGCATTACATTATGTGACATTTTATGACTAATTTATGTTACTGGCTTACAATGTTTATTACTTACTTGGATTGAAGTGCCGTTAGTAACAGTACCTAATATTGTGACATCTTGCATGTTTAATTTGGATGTATACCGCATGTTCCGACTGATAAAATTATCTCTATCTTTACTCGGACGCAAAATAAAAAATAAAAAAAATCTCGCGAAGTAACGATTGCAACTTTGAAGGCGTCTTCGCAACACCATACAATTTATGAATAGAAGAAACACGTTTTTGAGCCTTGTGTAAGTGAAAGGGACTTACATACTAGTATATGCTAGTGCCTGTATTATTTACAGAGCAGTAAGTGAGACAAGTGGTGACTTACATGACATTTTTAATTAGTTGCACTTCCCAATTTGTCGAGACAACCATCCTGATAACATAGAGGCAAAAACGAATCAAGCTAACTTGAAAATCGTATTCCATGTCGTTGTTACAAACAGTAAATTGCTCATACCTGTCCCGACTGAAAATATATTCTAACACTTGCAAAAATACAATTTTTGATCCGAAAGCGCTTGGCCGGTTGCCACACAGTTTTCCCGTCTCGCTGTGCTGAGCCTCGGCAGATCAATCACTCACTTAATCTGGTACATACTCGTAGCTGGAGGTACATTTCCCTTGGGAAGATCCCATGATGCGATTCGAATTAACTTTTGTTAATTGTGCCGAAATTCGTTAAAGATGCAGCGGCGATAAATCTTTATTCTGCTTTCATTTTCGTGTGTTCAAAACCCACTTAGTTTTAACAGGACACAAAAGTTGCACAACAATTAAATAATGTACGACTCGAAAATAATGTTAAAATAATAAAGCCAGTCAATTGTTGTCCCACAGAGAGACGTAGGCCTCTTCTCTTTTTTACAGAGAAGGCACGAGAGCATTAATTACCACGCTTACTCAAGACGGGTTGGCGATTTAAGACTTATATTTATATTAGGTCTTTACCTATGAAATTGCCGTTCTGCAGTACTGGCCATTTCAAATCAAAATATTTTTTGTTTGGCTAAGAATTCTAATTTCAAATTAATTTTATTTTAAAAACATGGATTTTTTTTTCCAAAAGTAGTCATTTGTTTATTGATTAGTGTTACATTTTCATCGCATTTAAATCTTTTTCGTCATCATGGATACGTTAAAAATTCGAGTAATTATGGAATATGAGTACCGTCGTGGCAGCAACGCGGCACAAGCGGCACGCAACATCAACGACGTTTACGGAGCTAACACTACAAACCAACGCACTACCTGTTATTGGTTTGCTCGCTTCCGTTCTGGAAATTTCGACCTGAAAAATGAACCTCGCGGTCGTCCGAAGACTTTGGTCGACAATGACGAATTAAAGGCGATTGTGGAAGCTGATGATACACAATCTACGGCTGAATTAGCAGCAGCTTTCGACGTTAGCGTCAAAACAATATTGGTCCATTTGCGTCAAATTGGCAAGGTAAAAAAGCTTGACAAATGGGTGCCCCACGAACTCAATGATCGCCAGCGCGAAGTACGCGTCGAGACGTGCCTTGCACTGCTCAACAGACACACAAATGAAGGAATTTTGAACCGCATTGTTACCTGCGATGAAAAATGGATTCTGTTTGATAACTGCAAGCGCTCAGAAAGTTGGTTGGATCCTGGTTCACCACCTAAACAATGCCCTAAACGAAAACTTACCCCAAGAAAAGTGATGGTCACTGTTTGGTGGTCTAGCGCCGGTGTGATTCAACACAGCTTCTTACCAAACGGGGTGAGCATTACTGCAGATGTGTACTGTGAAGAATTGAACACAATGATGGAGAAGCTGGCACATCTCCAACCAGCATTGGTCAATCGCTCGTCTCCGCTGCTCCTGCACGACAACGCGCGACCTCATACTGCACAGCAGACTCAGACAGCAGGTCTCCAAGTTGCAAGAACTGGGGTTGGAAGCTCTCCGTCATCCGCCCTACTCACCAGACCTTGCGCCTACAGACTACTACTTTTTCCAGAATTTGGATAACTTCTTGGCGGGAAAAAAATTCAATACCCGAGAGGCAGTACAAAATGCCTTTGAAGAATTTGTTGCCTCCCGTCCAGCTGATTTCTTTAAGAAGGGCATCAATAAACTGCCACTGCGTTGGCAAAGATGCATTGATTGCATGGGTGATTACTTCGATTAATACAAATAAAAAATACATGAAAAAAATTCATTTAAATTTTTTCATACAAAACGGCAATTTCATAGGTAAAGACCTATTATTATATATAAGTCCAAGCACCCTCAAAATGTTTTCTTTCATCGATGTCAGCGATGTATAAATATACTGACAAAGTATGCACATGAACTGAATAGTTTAGACGACCGATGTGGCGCGGCGGCGGCGCCGGCGGGCGAAGGTGCGCCTGCGACGCAAGAGGTTGCGGGTTCGATTCCCGCCTTGGGACAAATGTTTGTACGATCTGCAAATATTTGTTCCGAGTGTTCTGGGTATTTCCTATGTATAATAAAAATATCTATCTATGTAATGTATAGTATTAAATATATCAGTCATCTAGTACCCATAACACAAGCTCTGCTTAGCTTGGGGCTAGATGATGCTGTGTGGATTGTCCAGCAATATTTATTTATTTATTTATTTATTTAGTTATATTGGTATCTACTTGCCGGAATTTGGGGGCGAGTCTTTAACTAATGGACCATTGAGACACTTTACTAGACATAAAAAAAAAGTCACGCCTTTTTCCCATGGGGGAAGGCAGATATGGGGACACAGAACGCCACCCCTGCCACGATCTTTACATACTCCTTTACTACATACACACACTGAACACTGCTTCACTGGAATACAGGAATAAAAAACATCGTTGAAAAAATATTGCGGGATTGCTATTCAACGTCAAACCTTCAACCAAACAGACCAAACCATTCGACTTAAATCAATCGTAGCTTTCTCATGTGATGCAGATGTCAAGTTAGGTTTTCGATACTTAGGCAGGAGCAATTTAAATTTCAGAAAAATCTTTCTCATCTGAAACAGAGGCGTCCAATTTTACATTTCAAACTCGTTGGCCAGTTGCCATGTTGTTTGCTTGCCGCTACCTTGGACCTTCACCAGATCAATCACTCAATTAAATCTGGCAATGTATCTGCGTTCCCCCTTTTAAGTCACGCCTTTGCTATTGGTGTATTCAGACCTCCGAGACGTAGTTTATTTTAACATTTAACTGCTTCGCTGTGATCTTTAGCTTGACTTTTAGATATTTTTCTACTCAATCAGCAACTGGTGGGTAAACTAAATAACGTTAACGTTATAAGTATGTAAGTCATAATTTAAATGGTGCTAATTCCCTTTTTGACAAGTTTAACTACTTCACTTGCTCTTTTATAAAACAAAAATAGGACGGGTATATAACCTGATACCATAAAATCAGTACACGATTCTAGACTACCCTACCCAACGTGGATGATTTTCAAGGCGCTTTCTTAATTTTTACGTTTCTTTCTCATGACTTTTGCTTTTATCTGTAAACAATCCTCTCATTTCCATTAATCCAGAATAATTTATTTTTTTATTAAAAATCTTTGTGGGTCAGATAGAAATCGCAACGCTGCCCACCTGTATAAGAGCTGTCACCTTTAGTTATACTAATGCTTTCATACGAACACAGTTGCCATTGAGAACATATCGACATTCAAGGCATAAAGTAATTCGATATCTCTAATTTAGTGATTATCTGTCACCGTCCTTTTCTCGAGCTGTCTGTCAGAAAGAGATGTCAATTTTCACGTCTTTTACCACAACGTTCGATTTACTGTAATTATTTTCACGAAAATAAAATATTTTTAAGTTAAAAGTCGTATAAAAAATGGGGCAATTCTAAAATTTCGTCGAGCACAGTAAGAAGCTAATGGGAGGCGGTAAAAGTGGAAGTTTATCATAATAAATGTTAAGAGAGAAGCACCTGAGCTCCCTTGGATATTTCGCAGCACACTAAGTTAATTTAGAGTTTACTGTTAGAAGGCCGTGTGGCTTTCTATGATACAAAGTTTGCCAACTGCTCGTGGAACATCGTGCGGTATCAAGGTGTAATACTTGCTTGTTGCAACATGTGCAAGAATTTCTCTCGTAACTTACGGTAGGGTTACCTGTTTGTTGTTTACCTTTGTGTCACGCAAAAGGAAAAAGTACAGACTGTGTCTTATATTAAGTAAGGTATGCTGATACAAACCATGGTGTTTTAAACGCCAAAAATAAAGTAAATAAGTAAAGTAAAATATACTATTGTTACGACTCCTAAATCATACTATCTAGAGCCACGTACGAACTAAACTGATGTATCCTAGATCGAGATATCAGTTTTCAGCGTCGCGTAGTAGCCCACCAGACACAACACCGTCTGGTCGGAGGATCCTCCTTTGTTCTATGACGGGAAAGGAAGTTTACTCCTGGTCCTCATGCCCCTTAACTGTTTCTGCTTAAAATTGTTGGTAGATGTACCAATAATCCAACGGTAACCCCACGTCTTATACGGAGTAAAGAGTCGTGTTTATTTTATTAGTTTGTTTATTTATAGCACACAAGTGTTTATAGTTTTAACCATTGACTGATGCAGACACAAATAGTAGTAGGAGCAATGGTTTCGGCTGCTATCATATTTGAAAATTGCAACAGATTCACAACGTTTGACTAGAACCCAAAAACACCACACGCGGTTAAATGAGTACAGCAAACTGCGAAACAAAAAGAATATCGTGGAAAACAAACAAAAAGTGGAGATAATATTCGTTGATCGACAGTACAACGCGTTCGTTGTTCCGCCGTCAGAAATCGACAGTTATGATTGAAAAAGTTTAATCAATCCGTCCGCCAATCGCGCGTGTTTTGATGGGAAAACGTACAAGTTTTATTATTGAGTCATTTATTTGATATGTCGGGGTGTTGAAATGAATGAAACTTAATATTCCAAATTAAGGTTTGAAGGAAATTTTAGTCACGAGAGTTTTAGGCTACGGTAACTGCCCGGTCTTGCCTGAATTAAATGATATTTTGTTAATCCTATTATTTGCCAAATCTGTTAAAAACTGATTTATTTTGATTTCATTCTTGATTTCGGCCTTTAAGTACCATTTACTCGATATGGTTAAATTCGAACGTAACACGTTTGTTACGTTTGTGCACGAGTATTGTGTTACAAAACATAAAAATCATTCTCTTAAATCCCTAAACAGGGACAATTTTTATTTCTATACTTTTGTGGGTAAGTAATTAAAAAGAAAAAAGAGTGTAAAATACTACTACTGGTACAAAGTGGACTGTTCATAACTCAATTCCAGTACAATCACATGAGGCACTCCTAGCAAAGCAGTGGCCAGGAGTAACCGGAGTTTGGCCCTAAGTATGGTCGAGTACACAAACAAAACAGGTTTGTATTTAAGACAAGAAATTAGTCATTAACCATCCCCTCGCAAATCAACGTCATGTATTCAACAATCACTCACCTCGAGATGGGCTTTTGTAAACTTAATATCAATTCGCACAGTACACCAAATGGAATGCCCGGAGAGGACTCCTTAAAAAAATGATTACAGCACTCAATCAACTCTCGAACTGTGACGTCATTTCTACTGTAGCCCATTCCACAAATTTTCCTGTAACTGTACTCACAAATAGGATTCAGTCCTCCATACAAGCCGTAATCCTCGCGGAGACAATACACAGACAATGCACTTAAACTCTGTTCTGTCGATAAGGCATTATCTCTGTCAACACGGCCACACGCTAAGCAAGTTTGATTTTTATTTCTGAACCCTTAGAAGCCAATTCACGTCGAAACCTGTTTCGAAATAATTTTCTATCTCGACCCCTTTGTACGCCAGCGTATTGTTATCAAAAGAATTTGATCATCTGTCTCGGATGGCTTTTGCTTTCTTCAATGAAATTCGCCATGACTTATTGTAAAGTTTTAAGAAAGTTACCAAACTTCAGACATTAGATAGAAGATTGTCGAGTGAGAACTAATTCTTATTAGTACTTATAAAATACAAAGTTTGTAGAATGAAGCAAACTGTTTTAAGATTACATTGAATACTTGGTAAGCTGTCACTAAGCTTTTAATATAATTGGTTCGAAATGAAGTGTTGTACGAACACTATTATAAAATAAATGATGTTCTATTTATCATTGCATACCTAACAGTCTACAAAACATTCAAACCGATACACAACCCCAGACAGACCCAACCACAAACCAAGACGTAAGTAAACCCAAAACTTGAAGATAAAACGATACATTTATAACGAGCGCCAAGAAATTCTATCCCAAGTTAAATTCTAGAAGTCGATAGCCAAATTAATATTAACGACACCAGATGATCCTATCAAATCCTTGGTCAATCCGCAGCCGACCCCTTTATTTGACTTTAAATTTAATTAAAACCTCAAATTTAATTCCGTTTTACTGACGGGACTCTCGGTGTTCAGCAAATTGATCGCTAGTCTCTGCAGGTCGTTAAATTTTGATAGCCGGTTCATTTTTGCTGGTGCTCAATTTATTTTCGGTTCTGTCGCTGAATGTAGATTTTGGGCTGTTTTGTTGTAATTGGCCTTTTATATTGGACACTAAAATGAGCTACAACAGACTGCAGATGTTTTTGAAATTTAAAATACATAAAATAAATAAATAATGCTGGACAATCCACATAGCATCACCTAGCCCCAAGCTAAGCAGAGCTTGTGTTATGGGTACTAGATGACTGATATACTTAATACAAAACATTACATAGATAGATATTTTTTATTATATATAGTAAATACCCAGAACACCCGAAACAAATCTTTGTAGATCATACAAACATTTGTCCCAGGGCGGGAATCGAACCCGCAACCTCCTGCGTCACAGGCGGACTTTCGCCCGCCGCGCTACATCGCCATCGGTCGTCAAATCAATCTGTAGGTTTAAATTGTCTCGAACCTTTCACTAAAATCTACGGTCTCGTAAATCTAGCTAACGTGCATTTTCCTGTGGAGGCAGTGTAATGCAGTATACCTTGCAGCACCAGGTCGAGAGCTAACAGCTATAAATTATTGGTCTCCGCTGATTTTGTGGTCGCTCAGTGGTCAAAATTAGACCGTTTTAGCTTTCTACACTCTTTTGCCCTATATACCATATATATATGTAAACGCATGTTTGACAAATAAATATTCTTTTATCTTTTTATCTTTTACCTACACTTAAACTACGCCAAATCTTACATGCCTTTGTGTGAACAATATTCTTAAAAACAGACCACAAGTTTTCATTTCATGCATTTTCTTTTCTTAATGAGAGAAGTCTAGAAATTATGAGAACGACGGGTTCTTTCCGTCCGTCCAACTCTTTCAACCAGATGGAACAACGATAGTTGTGACCAGACATTACACGATCTTCACAACCATTAAAAGTGGAGCGAACCACTTTATGTTAATCACATCCTATCATTTCGGACTGAATATGCAAAACAGCTGCCATAAAGCAACAGCCGAAACACTAATACGCAGATTGAGCGAAATTAATTCAATTTTCCCTTTACTTGCTTAAGTAATTAAAATATTAATTAAATTTTCCTTCAGCATAGCGGAGTTTCAAGCGATTCTATTTAACATCCAACTAACTTGGAAGATTTTCTAGAAAACCTAGTGAACTCCATGTTCATGTTGATTGGTCTCCTGAACAATGCGTCATGAACGATAACGCAAATAACTGCGTAAATCGAAAGTCAAAATAGTAATAATAATGACCGAACCAAGGTGTGACTGATACCACGGTAATATTTGTAATATTACCGTGCTGATACGCACCTGCCGGATGATGACACTATGTGTTCGTTTTGGCGCAGCATCTGGTCGGTGCCTGTCAGTCACACTGAGGGCGATTAGACTCGGGAGGACAAGCGGGCGTGCGAACAATGGTTTATTGCCCCATGTCTTATTTTCCATTAGCCAACAGGGTCGTCGTTCCTGAAAGGATCTGTTGTCATGCTGGGTAGACTAAAAGAAGGCCTATGATTCGGCCTTCTTGTAGTCTCATGGCTCTACTAGTCGCGTCCACACGTCTACATGGCTCACAAGGGTGTTGGAGTTGTATAAAGTAGATGAGGGGCAATGGAGAACAGTCCTTCACTATCCGGTTTGTCGACAAATCCAGAGAAATAGCGAGCCGATTAGAATTGAACGAGGCATATACCAGGGTGACAGTTTGAGTCCGCGTTGGTTTTGCTTAGCCTTAAATCCTCTAGTAGTGTATATTGGAGGATTCAGGTCTAGGCTATCGGTTGAAGAGAAGTGGATTATATCTCATCTCCTAGACATGGATGACCTATAACTCACTGACCCCAACGATTTGCAACTGATGGAGCTACTGAAGGTAACAGAAACCTTCAGTAGTGGAGGATCAGGATGGGATTGGGTGTGACGACGTGTGCGGTCATGTATGTGAAGAGAGGGATGATTGTGGAAACCGTGGGAACCCACCTCACGGTTTTCATGAACCATAGAACTCTTTCTCCAATGGAAACCTATAAATATTTGGGTATATCAGAAGCGTGAGGCATTAATGTTACTGACGGAAACAAGATGCGCGCTGTCACGTATTTCCAAATGGGCCCGATGTAGACCTACCAGCGTCCGTAGCCTGGCTGCGTTTATGTATCCTCTTTGGGGAAACGGAAGGTGTTGTCCATGCAATTATGGACGAAGTTATCATGACGAATAACTATCGGAGATTTATTGTGAAGGATGGTACGGTTGACATCTGTTCTCGTCTTGCTAACAAAGAGTACTTACATGCATAGGCACGACCTAGTAGCCAGGATCATCCGTCAGTCTTGCTCTAAAAGACAGTCTTGTGGAATCGGAAGTTCCGTACTACAAGTATGTGTAAAATGGCAGTGTCACTTTATATTGGGACCAATCCACTGGACAGGACTATTGTAGCCAATAAGCCTGATATGAAACCGAAGCTTTTGTCTGTGCAATTATGGACGAAGTTATCATGACGAATAACTATCGGAGATTTATTGTGAAGGATGGTACGGTTGACATCTGTTCTCGTCTTGCTAACAAAGAGTACTTACATGCATAGGCACGACCTAGTAGCCAGGATTATCCGTCAGTCTTGCTCTAAAATACAGTCTTGTGGAATCGGAAGTTCCATACTACAAGTATGTAGTCTAGTCGACAAGTTAAAAATGATGTTAATTCGACATACTACTGCTAAAATTATGTGGTTTAGCTCATTCGATTCGGAATAATGTCTAGACCATTGTGCTAAAGAATTGAATTAGGACATAAAAAATTCCAAAAGTTATTAACAATTAAACACCGTCAAAAAATAGCGTTTCGTTTATTGCTTATTGTCCGTAAACTATAAATATTTTCGAAATTTGAAAAAAAGATCCTTAAAGAGGAGGAAATTTAGTAAAAAAAGTTCCAACTCCCGGAACTGTAGCTCCATTATTTATAATTTTAATTTAACGCTGAAAATAGCCCGCCGCGCGTCATTGTTAGGTTGCGCGCACGGCCTCGAAAGCGAGAACGTCACTTAAAAAAAAAATCAAGTTTTTAAAGTTAATGGAAAAATCTAAAAAAATTATTGCATAATCTAAACACTTTAAAAAATTTATTCCCGTTATAATTTTTTATAAAAACATATTTTTCAATATTCTAGACGATTGTTAATTAAGAATTTTTTTTCCAATTTCCATCATCCTTCTAAACTAAAAAAAATGTTTAAATAATTACCTTAAAATTATTTCGCTTCGTGGACCTCTTCTTATAAATATATTAAACAAGATTGCGTCGTCTAAGTTATGAAATTGTTAATATTTTGTTAATAATATTTTTTTTAAGTTAACAAAAAAAGAGTGCTTTTTCTTTTTTTGTTAACTTAAAAAAAAAATTAAGTGACGTACTCGCTTTCGAGGCCGTGCGCGCAACCTAACAATGGCGCGCGGCGGGCTATTTTCAGCGTTAAATTAAAATTATAAATAATGGAGCTACAGTTCCGGGAGTTGGAACTTTTTTTTTACTAAATTTCCTCCTCTTTAAGGATCTTTTTTTCAAATTTCGAAAATATTTATAGTTTCCGGACAGTAAGCAATAAACGAAACTCTATTTTTTGAAGGTGTTTAATTGTTAATAACTTTTGGAATTTTTATGTGCTAAATCAATTTTTTAGCACAATGGTCTAGACATTATTCCGAATCGAATGAGCTAAACCACATAATTTTAGCAGTAGTATGTCGAATTAACACCATTTTTAACTTGTCGACTAGACTAATGTGTAAATGGCAGTGTCACTTTATATTGGGGCCAATCCACTGACAGGACTATTGTAGCCAATAAGCCTGATATAGTGGTGATGGATCGAATTGAGAGGCGCACAACGATTATATTGATGTAAAGGTCCTGCATGACGGGAACCTCGTAAAGATCAAGAAAGATAAACAAATCAAGTATCTTGACTTGGAGATTCCTTTTTTTCTGGCGCTCTGACCGCCGGTATCTTGGACCCTGTTCCTGATACCAGCGGGCTACTATGTTTAAGATATTAATAATAATTGATTAATAGTTTTAGAAAATGATTATATACAGGGAATAAAAAGAATAACAGTTATAATAGAGAATATTATAAAAGTGCATAATTACGGCATAATACCAAGACTATAACACACTACAGACCACACATCACATCATATCATATCCCATAACAAGACATTACTTCACATCACTTTACGTTACAACATTACACATCATAATTTTTCTGAATGGTTAGTTTTATGATTATTGTTTTAGTGTCGCATGTCTTCTAAGGATCCTGTACTCACGATACAGGGAATCCTAGTCTAGTATAAAATGTATGTAAATGGTGCTGTTTTTATCAATAAACTTTAATATAATTAAAAACACTTGAAAAAATACTTGTTTGAACTCACTTTTCACCCTTTAAATATGTATATTAAGTAAAGGCTTTAAGTTTTCACTGAACTTGAATGAGCGCCGTCTGGTAACAATAATGAGAAACACAAGCATCCCTTACAAAATATCGCAAGCGGACGCTAATAAAGCGTTAACGCGATCGAGTGAAAATAAAAATTCGCATTAGACCCTTGGATCGTTGTCATCGCCGTGTAAACGGTGCCTAAATGGTTACAAACAAAAGATTTATAAAAAGAATTGGCTAAATAAAGTATGGGCGACTGCCCCAAGCATGTACAGAAATTCCTCACTAGTTCGTAACATTCAAATATGTTTGAATAGCCTTATGCTTTGCCTGTTTATTATTCTCCCAGAACTTTCGTGAATTATAATCAATTTAAAGTTTTTTACTTTTTTTACCATACTTTTTGTATGTCAAGGTGAAAGTCATAAGATGATGACGTTTCGTTTTGTGAAAAATGTAATAAACACATTAATTAATAAATGAATATTTGAATATATACTCGTATAATAGTGAGTAATTTGTGCACATTCATGAAATAGTGCACGACTCTGTAAACCCTCACAATAATATTATGCTAATGAGACAGAAGAACAGAAACTTTGATCTCAAACGGATCATCTGTTTTATTTGTACCTAGTTCCTGTCTGACAAAAATCGCCAAAAAAATTGCGAGTCCCAATGTTATTCTTTCATTCCAGTTTCGAATCGAAACGTGTCTGAAAAATATAATATTTTACATCCAGTTCAGTGTAACGTGAAACTACCGGAATTGATTGTTTCATTTTAATTGATGTTTCGTTATTTTAACATTCGTACGTGAGACCTGTCTGTGTTTTCCTTCAATTTTTATTTCAAAATTCGCAAATTGTAGGTACGCACCGGTCTACCTATTTACGTCATCATTTTTAATAGGCAGTATTTTTGTACATATTTTGTCAACTTGTGTTGATTGTTTACGAATTTATAATTGAACGTCTTATGATAGGGGAATAAATGTACGTTATTTACAAAATAATTATTATAATTAATAATAATAATAACCACCGGTGTCTTGGACCCTGCTCCCGCCATCTGTGGGCCACAATTTTTTTAATATTTTTAAATGTTTTGTATTTTTTATATTGAAATATTTAAAAATGTAATTTATAAGAATGTGTATAAATAAAGGAAATAATAATAATAATCATTTGTTTCAGATAACAAGATCCATATTAGTACAATTTAAAAAACAAAACATCAGAAAGTAACAATAAAATTAAATTAAATAAAACAATTCAAAATGTACGTAAGGATAAAAAAAATAATTAAACATTATATAATTAAATTCTGTAATAATAAAACAGTATAATTACAAACTCTTTATCTCATAGTAAAATATTATATAACCATTATACACACACACAGTGTTCTTCCTCCTCTCTTCTACTTAATCTATGCTGTGATCTGTCAGGATCTACAACGACTCTTAGCTTTAAGCTTTTTATTGAGATCTTGTTTTACCTTGTGAAACGCAAATAAATGAATATCAAATGATTGTTAAACTTAAACATAACTGAATTTATTATCTTAAAATTAAATTTACTTTGCCGTTCCCTAGCAATCATTACAATAGCACCAAATTGAACGCTGACCCATTTGAAAATTACGTCAGTATTGAATCCAAATCGGCATTAACGTCATTTTGGCTTAGCATCGACAAATCAACATTTGGCACGACAAGTGTACGCCAATCACGGCTCTACACGCGGTTGGTGTCACGATCTAAACGAGACATTTGAATTATTTTTGCGGACATCGGGAATCGATTCGTCGGGTTATGGTGTGGGTTCAGTTCAGGTTGGTTGATGCGCTACAGACGAAGCAGGGCGGCAGCCTCCCTGTGCTTCTTCTGTAGCGCATCTAGGCTATTCGTGGTGGCACGCATTGACTGTTTCCACGCTTCTATGCGCAAAAGTTTAAGTTAAACGTAACGTAAAAAAAAACATTGCCCCACACTAGGAATTTCTCCTGTGTCGTGGGTGCATTTACAAACATTTAAAGTCACATACACGAACAGCCAGAACCGGAACAATACCTGTAGGCCATACAAACATTTGTTCCGTACAGGAATTGAAACCACAACACGAGGCGCAGCACTCGATCGCTCAGCCACTGCGCCAACCGTGTCGTCAAAAAAAATATTTTCACGTTAAGTTTTTGCTACGTGAGAATTCATAAAAGTAAAGTTACAACAATTTTTGATGAGAATACAAATTATAGCGAGTATTATGACTAGTCCAGTCAACATGTCTATAAAAGGATGAAGTTTTTTTCCGTAATTTTTGTTTTATTATATTACGAGAAATTATGCGAATTTCCATAACAAACAAAGTTTATTGTTTCTGCTTTTTCTCAGCCTAATTAGGCTCTAGTAGTCGATTCGGTCGACTCAGAATTCACTTGCTTTGGCGATGCGTTTGCGTTACTGTGCATCGGGATATGTCCGTCCCAGACATCAATGAATATGGTATTTTGCACTCCGCACTCTCAACCTCATTCATAGACGTTGATATATTCCATTGTTCTCTGAGTGAGTTCACAAAAAATGCATTGTTTGTATCTGATACAAAATGTAATATTGTTATGGTACACTATCGCGTTAGGTAACCCTGTAAGTTAGTCTTAATTTGGATAAAAATAAATAAATTATAAATAATTAAATACATGGATAACCTAAAGCTCTTTGCCCCTAGCGATTTGCAACTGATGGAGCTACTGACGGTGACAGAAACCTTTAGTAGCGCAATTAGGATGAAACTTGGTGTGGACAAATGTGCGGTCATGCATGTATAGCGAGGAAAGATTGGAATCCGTGGGAACCCAACTCACGGATTTCATAAAGTTTTGAGCCCTCTCTCCAATCGAAACCTATTAGTTTTTGGGTATTTCGGAAGCATTGGGCATTAATGTTGGTGACATGAAGCAAACGTTGAAAGAGAGCTTCTGCGGCCGCCTGAAGAAAGTATGTAATAGTCTTTTGCCAGGCCTTCAACGGAAGTCAAACAGAACTTTACGCCCTGGATAGGAGAGTCCGTACATTGCTGACGGGATTTCGAATGCATCCCCCACGTTCATCGGTTATGAGACTTTTTATACCGCGAAAGTGTGGGGGTCGAGGCTTTTTAAATGCTAAGACCCCCCACTATCGCAAGATATGTAGTCTCGGGGATTATTAACTAGAAGCCGACGTGAGGATACATCGAGATGTAGTCGCGGTGGACAAGGGCCTCACCCCGCTCTCGTTGGCTAAAGAGAACTGTCACAAACCTGTAGTACTTGGCACTAACGATCGCAAGGAAGTATGGCAGAGTAAGGAGCTTCACGAACGCTTTTTCCAGGCCCTACATGGGCCTGATGTAGATCAGTTCATTTGGGGAAACCGAAGCTTCTGACTGTGCAATTATGGACGAAGTTATCATGACGAAAAACTTTCGGAGGTTTATTGTGAAGGATAATAAATAATGCTGGACAATCCACACAGCATCATCTAGCCCCAAGCTAAGCAGCTTGTGTTATGGGTACTGATGACTGATATATTTAATACAATACATTACATTGATAGCCATTTTTTATTATACATAGCAAATACCCAGAACACCCGGAACAAACCTTGGTAGATCGTACAAACATTTGTCCCAGGGCGTGAATCGAACCTGCAACCTCCTGCGTCGCAAGCGGACCTTCGCCCGCCGCGCCACATCGGTCGTCGGATGGCACGGTAGACATCTGTCGGGCATCTTTTTTTTTTTTGGTCGCCTGACCGTTGTCCAGAGCAGACGTGTATTTGATTTATACAAAACTCTACTAATTAGTGCTCCTCAATACTAATACCTATTGCAAAGCAAATAGTAACTATTGTGGTGTGAACATTTCTGTGTTATTGTGACTTTAATAACTAGTGCAAGTGATCTGTACAGCGCGCAGCGTGCGCGACGACGCCCTTCACCCCCGTGGGACAAGTACGGTCGCAATTTTTCGACTCGCTCACACAGTGACTCTGCGCTCGCGCTCGTACAATACCGAGCGATTGTTGTGCGCTTACCTACCTTATACATAAGACCGGGCACAGAGTAACCTACGAGTTAGAGGTCGCAGTTATCAAGATGTCTACAATAAATAGCACCTTCAACCACGAATCCGAAAATGAACCTGGGCATGGTGAAATGAGCGTAGATGGATCGCTTATCGATAAGGAATCGCCACCGCCTTACATTACGTTCCGGAAAGGTGTGTCACATGGCCACGACTCTGAATTCCGTCAAGAATTTAAGGCATTTCAAGAGAGTATGCTAACTATGATGGAGACATGGTTCACGAAACAAGACGATAAGTTTTCAAAAATACTTGGGGAATTCGAGTGTGTGAAAAAATCCATTCAATACATTAGCGATAAATATGATGACCTCGAAAAAAGTTCACAGGCAGTCAAAAATCGTGTTCAGATTATCGAACAAAACGCCCAAACGAATGATACACGGCTCGCCTACCTGGAAGCGAAACTCGAATCTATGGAACAAAGAGCACGCAATTGTAATCTTGAAATAAGTAACCTACCTCAAAAACGTGGAGAAAACTTGATAAATATTATTGAAAATATTGCAAATGTTTTAAAACAACCAATATCTGCTCGTGATGTAATCGCGATTCACCGTGTACCACAAACCAACCCAAATAACTCACGACCGAAGAACATAATAGTAAAATTTTCCAGCCAAATTATTAGGGATAACGTCATCTCAGCTGCTCGTCTCAACAAAGGCATTACTTCCGAGCAAATAAATATACAGGGCTCCCCACAGAAAATATATTTAAATGAACATTTAACACTACAAAACAAGAAATTATTTCGACAAGTCAGGGATATTGCCAAAGATATTGGATACAAGTTTGTCTGGATTAAGCACGGAGTCATACTTGCCAGAGCTGACGTCACCGCTGCTGCTATCGCCATTCGTTCAGAAAAGGATATATCAAAACTTATTCCCCATGTTCCGGGAAATTGATAATTTTATATTAATGTTTTTTTCATTCTTTATCATAGTTAGTGTCAGCGAAAACATCGTGAGTGATGTAAATCGTATCATGAACAGTGTTATTTGTATAATGTTCTGCGTGCGGGCTCTGTATCATGCATTGCTCTGCGTGTCGACGAGGTATGCGATAACTCATAATTTGATTTTTTCTTCCACCGTCATATTAACTTTTTATTTCCCGTTATATTACAAATGTTTATTCCTTTTAAAGTTACAAATACTCCTTACAGATACATATAAGCATGATGTTCAAATAATTGATTATATTATGCCTAACAAGTTTCATAATGCCTTTAATCGAATACAAGTATTATTCAGAATCATAATGTGGCCTTACTATAGATTATATTATTGTGCAAAGATTGTTAGTCACTTGTGTACCTTTCTTCTAGTAACATTTATTAACATTTTTATTCTGTGCCAGTGACCAGTAACATCTCGATCTATTATCAAAACTGCCGAGGGTTAAGAACAAAATTAAATACTCTGTACAATAATGTTCTGGCGGACTCCCACGATATCATTATTTTAGCAGAGACATGGTTGATTCCCGATATTGACGATGGCGAATTCATCGACTCAAGGTATGTCGTGTATCGTTGCGATAGAAACCGTGTGTTGAGTGGTAAGTCGGATGGAGGAGGTGTTTTGATAGCGGTTCGCCGTGGTCTATGTGCTACGCGTTGTGAGTTAACGACGACGCTTTATCAAGATGATTGCTATTACACTATGCCTCATAATATTGACTATGTACTTTTAAAGTTTTACTCTAAAACTGCTAACAAGTATCACACTGTGTGCGGCGTATATGTCCCACCAAACCAAACGCTAAATACCTACCAATCGTTATTTTATTTGCTTGAAAAAGAAATGTCTAGCCTTACCATCAGTAATATGTATATTTTTGGAGACTTTAACTTACCCCACATTGAATGGGTTGCATATGACACAACTGCACTCATGCCTCGCATTCACAATAACAACAGCTCATTAGAAGTCCTGCTTCTTAATTTTTTGTCGACTATAGGTTGTAAACAATATAATAATACTAAAAATCAGCTAAACCGTACGTTAGACTTATTGGTTTCAAATGATGTTTGTGTGTGTGAGCCTGCGCCCATTCCCCTAATATCCGTAGATGCTTTTCATCCGCCTTTTCTGACAACTATCTCTTTTGAATTAGTGCATTTGCCCATGGCGCGGTGCTCTGCGCCTAGATATCGTTTTATAGAAGCCAATTACTCTGCTATTAACAAAGATATTATTCTGGTTGACTGGATTTCAGTTCTAGATAATGTCTCAATAGATTCTGCTACTCAATGTTTTTACGAAATTATCTATGAAATTATAAAGTCTCATGTACCGTTGCGGCCGGTTAAATCTAGTGAATATCCGATTTGGTTCTCTCGCCCGTTGATACACATATTTAGAAATAAGGAAAAGTCATGGTGTAAGTGGAAGAAATATAAAAATTGTGCGGATTACGAACAGTTTTCCTTATATCGTAGAAGATTTAAGTTGCTTTCTGCTGATTGCTTTAATAGGTATCTGCGTTCTGTTGAAACCAGCATACAAAAAGACGTAAAACAATTTTGGTCGTTTATAAAAAGCCATAAAAGAAATACAGGTGTACCAAACACCATGTCATATAATAATGAGGAATGTAACGGGCCTTTGAATGTTTGTAAATTATTTTCTAGGTTTTTTAGCTCAGTTTATGAACCTACATCTAATAATAATAGAAAGTCTGATGCGACGAATGATAGCCAAGTAACTATAACGGATTTGTCATTATCTAAAGATATGATAGTTAAATCGCTGAAATCCTTAGATGCAACGAAAGGTTGTGGGCCAGATGGTATTCCTCCTTTCTTTTTAAAACACACTGCCGAGTCGATGAGCGTGCCGTTATTTTATTTATTTAATCGTAGTCTGCAAGAGGGTATCGTGCCTCAAGCATGGAAGACTGCTCATATCACGCCGGTATATAAAAGCGGCACCAAAAATGACGTTACCAACTATCGTCCAATATCATTGTTGTCTACCTTGTCAAAAGTTTTGGAGCGATTATTCCATAATGCAATCTATCCCGTCTTACATAATATTATTATCCCAGAACAGCATGGCTTTGTTTTAGGTCGTTCCACTGTAAGCAACCTAGTCTTGTACTCTAATTTTTTATTCGAAAATATGGACAATCAGTTGCAGGTTGACACAATCTACACTGACTTCTGCAAAGCTTTTGACAAGGTGGACCACACTATGCTTTTGCAAAAAATCGAATTTAATGGTATCCGTGGGAGTCTGCTTCGCTGGTTTGCATCGTACGTGGAAAATAGAACTCAGAGGGTTGTGGTCCAGGGGTTTTCCTCCGATGTGATTAGCGTTACATCTGGTGTACCGCAGGGTTCAATTTTGGGTCCACTGCTTTTCGTTTTATTCATAAATGATGTAAATACATGCTTTAGAAACTGCAGGTTTTTGTTGTATGCTGATGACCTCAAAGTGTTTCGTAAAATAAGTACGACTGATGACTGTGTTAAATTGCAAGACGACCTGGATCGTTTTTCAGCCTATTGTCTAGCAAATAAACTTCAATTGAGTTTAACCAAGTGTAAATCTATCTCTTTTACCAAAAAAATTAATGTCGTTCATTTCACTTATTCGCTCTGTAGCACGAATTTAGAAAAAGTTTCCTTAATTAAAGACCTGGGTGTACTCTTTGACTCAAAGTTGCACTTTGATGCTCACGTTGATCACATCACAGCTAAGGGTTATCAATTTTACGGCTTTATAAGGCGGACCTGCAACCTATTTAAAAAACCTTCCACATTTTTACTACTATACAAATCACTCATAAGATCTCAACTGGAATATGCCACGTGTGTATGGAATCCACTTTATGATAAATATAGTGACCAGCTCGAATCAGTACAACGTAAATATCTTCGTTATCTAAACTACACATTTTTTAAGAAACGGTCCTCATATCATACTCTCCTTGATAAATTCTCTTTGTCAACTCTTAAATCAAGGAGACTGTATCTTGATCAATCATTCTTATATAAAGTCTGTCGAAATAAATTTGATTGCATTAACCTCATAAACCAAATTTACATTCGCATACCTAGTCGTTCCCAACGTATTCGCGATACTTATACGCTTAGGCTATTTGCCCCCAAGCCGTGCAGGACTAACGCAGGCGAACGAGCTCCTCTACGGCGTATTATGAAAAGTTACAACGATGATTTTGCTGATATTGACTTGTTTGCTTTGTCACCTGCACAATTCAGGAAACATATCTGTGAAAAAATTGTTCACACTTCCTCATAATGTCAATATTGCACAGATTTGCTTGTTTATTTTGACCGACTTCGAAAGTTTTTCTGATCGAATGGGTTTTCTCCGTAATGGACATTTTGTCTTGATCTGATGGGTTTCGAAGTCGGTTGTTAAAAATTTGTCTCACCTTTTAATAAGTGTTGTGTAAATCATAATAATGGTTAATTATTTTGTTGCTTAAGTTTGCTTGTACCTAATTAAGTTTTTACTATATTATTTTGTGGATAACGGTGCTGGTTGCGTTATTACCTAAATGTTCTATAATAATCTATGTAGTAGTATTAAGCATTATTACGCAATTGTTTGTTGTCCCAAAGAAATAAAAATAAATAAAATAAAATGCCATCGTCCCGGGGGATCAATCCGCCACATTATCTCCGGTTGTTCTCGTCTTGCGAACGAAGAGTACTTGCATAGGCACAACCTAGTAGCCAGGATTACCCATCAGCAACTTGCTCTAAAATACAGTCTTGTAGAATCGGAAGTACCGTACTACAAGTATGTGCCCGACCCAGTTCTTGAAAATGGCAGTGTCACTTTGTATTGGGACCGATCCATCATCACTGACAGGACTATTGTAGCCAATAAGCCTGATACAATGGTGATAAATCGAATTGAGAGGCGTGTAACGATTGATGATGTAACGGGAGCATGACGGGAACCTCATGAAAGCCGAGAAAGATAAACAAATCAAGTATCTTGCCTTGGTTCGCGAGGTTGTAGACATGTGGGATGTGGACTCAGCAATCGTTGTACCGATAGTCGTATCAGCCAATGGCTTAATAGCTAAGAGCCTCGACCAACACCTAAGGAGGCTCTCGTTAGGCAGCTGGATCAAGGACTTGATTCAGAAAGCAATTCTTCTGGACACGGCGCGTATTGTTAGGAGATTCCTCTCTCTGGAGCCCTGACCGGCCGCTTGCTTGGACCCTGTTCCCGATACCGGTGGGCAACTATTTTTATATTTTTTCAATGTTATTTTTGTTTTGTATTGATATATTTAAAAATATAATTTTATAAGGTTTATAGTGAATAAAGGAAATAATTAATAATAATATTAATTTGACTGTGGCTCGACTGTCAAACTGACTGACGCAATTTTTTTCTCTCCGATTTTATTTATAAATAATTGTTCAAAACAACTGTACATCATGTCTGCAAATACAAATTTAATAACACCCAATACCAGAAATTGAAAATAAATATATAATAGTTCAAATCAAAAATAAAGACGACTAATAAAATATCATGTGTGTCGCCGTGGTATTTTAGGAGTAAATCGGAAGAAACTCAAAAATGCTGACAAGAAGCCGAGCCCGAGTACTGAATGCACATGTATCCGTGAGTTCCCAATGTAATGTACGCTTGAGGAGCGCTTTGGAGGATGCATTCCGAGAGTATCGCTTCACACCGCCTGAGCTTAGACAACGTTTACCTCGTCTGCCCATGCAAAAGAAAAACTAGGCGTTGATGTGTAAACTCTAGATTCACTGTTGTCAAATAGTTTTGACAACAGCAAAGACCTCGCCGATACCCACTCGATTTTGTACTGTGCAGCTGTAGCGGCTTGTCGTGTAGCTAATGTAAAATTTACCTACAGTGTGAGATCTACACGACCAGCCATACCAGCTTGGCAGTGCAAGATTGAGCGACGTATCGGTGAGGCTAGAGTACTCATCGGCAAACTTATCTGTTTCAGGGAGGGTAATACTCGCCCTAGAGAGAACGCCCGCTTCACAAAGCGCATTACTATGCGCTTTGTGAAGCGGGCGTTCTCGGGGACTGATATTAGTTCTCGAGACTATTTAACCCGCGTCACGGAGCGCATCGACTTCCTGAAACAGAAGATCTGTGCATGGGCAAACCGTATTCGTCGGTCGAAGCGGCGAGTGGAGCGATACCCTCTGAATCGCACATTCCGGAGTGATGAAAGGTGGGTGTATAGGACTTGGGAGCGACCGGACCAAGGTGTGACTGACACGTTCCTGCCGGATGATGAGGCCATGTGTTTATTTTGGCGCAGCATCTGGTCGGTGCCTGTCAGTCACACTGAGGGCGATTGGACTAGGGAGGTCGAGCGGACGTGTGAACCATTACCAGAAATGGGGGCAATCAACATCAGCTCCCAGGATGTAGCTTGTGCAGTTCGTCCGTTACCTAATTGGAAATCTCCAGGACCAGACGGGCTGCACAACTTCTGGATTAAATGGCTGAAAAGCTCGCACGCTCGTTTGGCATCTCAGTTCCAGTCTGCCTTAGAGTCAGGATCGCTGCCCCAATTTCTTACAACAGGAATAACCCACCTGCTCCATAAATCAGGTAGTACTGCGGAACCCAAAAACTATAGACCAATCACTTGTCTACCGACGGTCTGTAAAGTTCTTACGTCCATTTTGAGATCTAAAATTAATAATCATATCGACAGCACTTCTATCATGTCTGTCTCTCAAAATGAATGTAAGAATGGGTCCCGTGGTACTAAGGAGCTGCTCCTCATAGATAGTTATTATTATCAACTCTCAACTAATTATCAACTCTCCGCACCTTCTTAAAGTCGTGTATAGGGCAATGGAGGACGGTCTTTCACTATCCAGGATGTCGGCAGTTTCAGGAGAACAGCGAACCGATAAGGATCGAGCGAGGCATATTTCAGGGCGATAGTCTCAGTCCGTTGTGGTTTTGTTTAGCCCTGAACCCTCTAAGCACGTTGCTGGAGGGTTTGGGTCTGGGCTATCGGTTGAGATGAGGTGGTCAGGTCATATCTCACCTTCTTTACATGGATGATCTGAAACTTTCTGCCCACAACAATTTCTTTGACCGCCTGAATAAAGTATTAAATAGTCTTTTATCAGGCGGCAATAAGGTGCGCGCCTTCAATGGTTGGGTCATGAAGTTTTGATGTATTCTTTCGGCATACTCAAATGGACTCAGACGGAACTTTACGCCTTGGATAGGAGGGTCCGCACATTGTTGACCGCAAATCGCATGCATCACCCATGATCGTCGGTGATGAGACTGTATATCTCGCGGAAATGCGGGGGTCAAGGCTTCTTAAATGTTAAGACCCTGCACAACCGTGAGGTATGCAGTCTCAGGGAGTACTTCCTTGAAGCCGACGTGGGGATGCAAAGAGATGTGGTCGCGATGGACAAGGCCCTCACCCCGCTCTCCTTGGCTAATGAGAACTGGCGCAAACCCATAGTATTAGATACTACTGACCGCATGGCAATATGGAAGAGCAAAGAGCTTCATGGACGCTTTTATCGGGTCTTACATGGACCCGATGTAGACCTATCAGCGTCCGTATCTTGGCTGCGCTTCGGTGACCTCTTTGGCGAAACCGAAGGTTTTGTCTGTGCGATTATGGATGAAGTTATCATGACGAATAACTACCGGAAATACATTGTGAAGGACGGTATGGATGACATCTGTCGGGCATGCTACCGACCCGGGGAATCAATCCGCCACATTATTTCTGGTTGTTCTCGTCTTGCTAACGGAGATTATTTGCATAGACATAACCTTGTTGCCAAGATTATCCACCAGCAACTTGCTCTGAAGTATAACCATGTGGAGTTAGAAGTACCATACTATAAGTATGTGCCCGACCCAGTTCTTGAAAATGGCAATATCACGTTATATTGGGATCGATCTATCATCACTGACAGGATTATTGTTGCTAATAAGCCTGACATTGTGGTGATAGATCGATTAGAGCGTCGCACAATGATTGTTGATATAACGGTCCCACATGACGAGAACCTCGTGAAGGCTGAGAAAGAGAAAGAAATCAAGTATCTTGATCTGGCCCGCGAGGTGGTCAACATGTGGGATGTAAATACAGCAGCCATTGTGCCGATAGTTGTGACAGCCAATGGTATAATTGCCAAGAGCCTCGACCAACACCTAAGGAGGGTCTCGTTAGGCAGCTGGATTGATCAAGCTCCTTCAGGGCTTGATACAGAAAGCGGTACTCCTGGACACGGCGCGTATCGTCAGGAGGTTCCTTTCTCAAGAACCCTGACCACCGGTAGCTTGGACAATTTGCCAATGCCCGGCGGGCTACTATTTTTAATATTTTTAAATGTTTTTCGTTTTTTTTTTTGTTTTCAAATGTTTAAAAATGTAATTAATATGCATATAAAGAAATAAAGGGATATTAATTTAAACATCACTTCGTTGACTATGCAAAATGCAACACGGTTGGCGCATTGGCTGAGCGATTGGCTGCAGCGCTGCGTGGCACGGGCTCGATTCCCGCACGAAACAAATATTTGCAAGGCCTACAGATACTTGTTCCGGGTTTGTGTGTAATGTGGGTGTCAATTTTTGTTAAAGCACCCACGATATAGGAGAAATCCCTAGTGTTTTTCCATTTTTTTCGACTGTTACACAAGTTTTATTAAAAAAACCATTTATATTGAAATATTTGAAAATATAATACGTAAGAAAATAAATGAAATAAAGGAGAAACGATAATACACTCGAGAGTAATGAATCCGGGTCACTTAAAGAATCCTAAAAATCTCGGAAACTAAAAATGCTAGGTTAATGAAATAAATTGTATTTAATAGACAATGTAATACTCCTTAAATGAAGGTATAAAACTTCTTAGTTATTGTAAAGTTATATCATAAAAAATCAAATTTGAAAAAGGGCCACTTTCGAAGATGGAACTACGCAATTACAGCATTTGGTTTTGCTTTTGTTTGTAATCTGTCATTTATGTGGGTACATAAACCATGTTGATAGTGCTCTATATTCATTATTCAAGCTGAAATTATGTCGCTTACGCCTGAAGAATGCACCAGAATACTTACAATGCTGGAAACCGGCCGGAGTCAGCGCGATACAGCCAGGACTGTCGGTGTGTCGCTGTCAACAGTACAAAGAGTTCTCCGACGTTACGAAGAAACTGGTTCTAATCTACGCAGACCAGGAACGGGCAGAACCAGGTGTACCACAGCACGAGAAGACCGATACTTGGTGAACACCATGCTTCGAAATCGCTTTCTCACAGGAACTGAACTCACAAATCAGTTTCGACGCCTCGGAGGAAGTAACCCAAGTGCATGGACAGTAAGACGTCGGCTTGCTGAATCTAACTTAAAACCCCTTAGACCTGCAAACGGCCCTAAACTGGAGCGTGGGCATCGTATTTCAAGACTAAGATATGCCCAGAGCCACGTAAATTGGAGTATTGAAGATTGGTCAAAAGTTATGTTCTCCGACGAATCAAAATTTATGCTCTACAAGCACGATGGAAGACACAGAGTGTATCGAAGACCAGGGGAAAGATTCAAGCAAGCATGCATCGAAGAAAAAGTAGAAACGGCTCTTTAACTAGCGTAAGATATGTGGAAGAAATCCTCAATGATCACGTTGGTCCATTTATGGTCAATTTAGGTGAGGATGCTATATTTATGCATGACAATGCCCGACCTCATACAGGTAGGATTGTGAATGACTACCTTCAAGAGATGAACATTACTCGTATGGAGTGGCCAGCGCGCAGCCCGGATATCAACCCGATCGAGCATGCTTGGGACGAGCTAGGCAGATGCGTAAAACAACGAAACCCTCCCCCAATCACGCTTCGTGAGCTCAAAATTGCTCTCACAGAGGAATGGGAGAATATTCCCCAAAATCGTATAAGGAACTTGGTGTACAGCATGCCAAACCGCGTAAACGCAGTAATGGAAGCACGAGGAGGCAATACGAAGTATTAGAATTCAAGAAAATCGTAATAAAGTTCAAAAATTTCATGTTTCCTATTTTTGTTTTAAGGAGAGATCAGCAGTTTTTTTCTTTATGTAATTTTGTGTTAATAAAATGTATGGTGACTCATATTTTTTTTACTTTCATTTAAGGAGTATTACATTGTCTATTAAATACAATTTATTGCATTAACCTATCATTTTTAGTTTCCGAGATTTTTAACATTCTTTAAGTGACCCGGATTCATTGCTCTCGAGTGTAATAATTATTATAAATATTTTTTGTGGAAAAAAAAAATAGGTACAAAAAAAAGCTGTTAATGCAAAAATAAAAGCTTTTTACTAAATGCGTTTGCTTGAGTATATGGTAGTTATACTGATTTTTTTTAACATTTTTTGTCTATCAGTCTATTCGTTTGAGGTACTCTCCGAAACGGCTGGAGCGATTTTGACGCGATTTTTGACAGGACTGACTTGCAGATTCAGCTGATGTGTTAAGGCTAGTTATGCAAAAAATGAAAACCCACGTCTTTTTTAATTCCACGCAGTCATAGTCGCGGAGGTTATTAATAAGATAACATTATACATTACTTTAATAAGTGTATTTTCTTTATAAACGTATTGTATTACGGATGTTTGAAACCTTCTGCAAATCAAAGCTGTTTCCTATGGATGCTTTTGAAGCGAAAGCGACTATAATAACTTCGACAGATCACAGATTCAGATAGAAACGGAATCCAGCTGACACAAACCTCCTTAAAAGTAGGTGTACTTTAGCAAATCATAATTGACACCTATCCCAACTTGATAAAAGTATAGAAGGATTCAATTTTTCTGTTTACAAAGGTGCATCGAAAGTGCATTGCCAACAAGTGCGCGATGTCCGGGCGGACGGCACGTTCCACCCGAAGCTCACGTTTCGCTGACGACGTGAAACTCTGCTTACCCACCCCTTGAGATGTTTATACGGTTCAAGTCGGGTTCGATGTAGGTCGGCGAAGTAGGTTTAGGGAGTGAAAATTGTATATTGATGCGGAGGGTAAGTTGTGGAATATTGGAATATCATGTGGAATTTGGATGAATAAAATTTAAAGAAGAACATTTTGTAGAAATACATAGAACAAACAGTTCTCATAATAATGTCGTGATGTCCCAGTGGTTGCATCCTCGCCAGTCATACACGAGGTTGTGGGTTAAAACCTGGGCTACCAATGTGACTTTTTCATTGGCATGCTGTGTCCTTTCTAATTGTTTTGTTTCACTATGATTATAATTCTTAAAAATCATTGACCAAAGGGCTGATCTTTTTTTGGCCAAAGAATCAGTATTGCCATTCAACGCGGCAATACTGCCAGCCTTTTGGGTACTTCTGCCGTTGACAGCGATGGCCATGCGGATGAATTTTTCGATTTTCTATGATTCCTTTTTTTCCATTTTTATGTACAGAATAATTTTATTGCTTTATTGAATAAAATAAAACCATTGGTACTTAAATTTAAAAATCTTAAATCTTAAATAAAAGTCTGAAATCGTCAACCTGCCTTGAACAAGCGTAGTGATAGATGCATAGAGTAAGCACGCTCTTCTCTGCATGAGACGAAGCTTTCTTCCGTAGTGGGGCAGTCACATGAAAATACTATTATGTTATTGATATTTATAATAAAGGTAAAGCAAATAAGACTTGAAAACTTAGACGATGACAAATCTGTATTTTATTTGAACTCTGCTGACAATCAAATCACTCGTTCAGGAGATCGGTATGGATAAAACCCACGTAGGCCAATGGTGTTACTTAAACCCATGTCACAGTGTAACGCTAGTAGGGTTCAAAACGTAACCCACTATTCCGTGTCTTTGATTTCGAACTGAGATTTTTTGTATTCACCTGGTTATAACTAGATTTTTATGTCGAAGGAATTTGCTAGTTACCTAGTAGATTTGCATCTAGATTGCTGGTTTAACAGTGCTGGCCCATAATTAATCATCGGTGTCTTGATGGAACAAATGGGGTGACTTGAAGGAACAAATGGCAGGTACGGTTAAATTATTTCAAGTTTTGGTTGCTTATTATGTTGGAGAATATCTCTCTTTCTTTTAGAACCGTTGCACCACTTCATGTTTTTACTAAACTACCAGGAGGTGGTAAATGGCAAGTATTTTTGGGGATCTTAAAAAGTGCTGACTCTCAGACTACTAAGATAAAAAAAAAACATTCACAATGATAGAAAGTTACAAAAAAACTTAGTCATATAATCTATCGTAATAGAAATGGATTGGTGATTGGTTATAAAATAATGCAAATATAAACGTGTAAAATAATCGCATACCTTATCCAGTCAGTACCGACTCCATTACAACAATAGCTGGGCAGCCGGTACATGTCTGAATTAGCTGGTTAACATCACAATGTTATGACAGATTCGGGTCAATTGTTTCAAAATGTTTATGTTTCGATATTTTTCATTTTCATTAATCGGGTCAGTCGGTTGTTATTTCAGGTTAATACTGTATGTAATGATTTACCTGAATGTTTAGTATAGATTCTTGTTTGCCAGTTAGCTCTATAAACAAGGAGAAATCGAATGAAGCGGTATCCGTCTAAGGGGTATTTTACTAATTATTATAAATAACTTATACTATTAGACGAAATCTAAAACTTGGAACTGGTGTCTGAATAAAAACAGCCGCACGGGTTGATCGAAGGTTAAAATATGCTTGACGAGTTCAGTTTGTGGTTGGGTGACCATTCGCATCATATTGAGACTGCTCCGTGCCTCAGAAAGCACGCTAAGCCGTTGGTCCCGGCTGTCATTTGTAGATCTTTGGCAGTCTATAGGGGTACTCTGAAGCCTGAAAGTCTGGGCACAAATCCAGACTCCGGGTTGCTAATGAGAAAACTCGTTGATCACAGATATAAATCTACTTGATCACATCGTAAAAATTGCTCAAAATAATGAGTACAATGAGTCCCTCAACAATTTACCGCTGTACATAGACTTCTCCCAAAGATATCTATAACGATCGGTCCTGTGCTGTCTTCAAATATCGGCTTCCTGCGATCTTCACCAGATCGTCGGCCCTCCTAGCGAGGGGCCTACGCACGCTGCGTCTTTCGGTCCGCGGCCACCACACACTCTTTCGGATCAACGGCGGTTGACTCTGCCAGCAATTAATCCTTAAGATGGTTGTAAATTATTTTCTATTACGTATACCTTGAGCCAGAGTGGTGATTAATGCCTGTGAGTTCTCTGTATAAGAGGCTGTTGCGCTGCAGTAGGACAGTAAGAGGCTGGTAAAGTAGGTATATACAAGTAACTAGATTATTAATAGTCGTTCACAAAACGATTGCAACCCAATACAAATTAACTTTTAGCCAGTGCTAAAACCTTACGGTTTTAATCCGCTGAGGAGCTCTGTGTGAAGCTGGTTGCAATCTGCAACGTAATCACCATTTGGGATTGACTAATGGAGCTTTAGAAAACTGAGTGAATAACGCGCCATTTGCCTATTTTATGTGACACTATTATAAGGAAAGAAAAAAAATATTTTCAAAAGTTCAGCTACACAATACTAAATGTACGAGTAGTGTATAGGCATTCATAGTTGTGTGTAACTCTGTTGTCCGCCGCGGAGAGAAGACGTGGACGTTTGCTGCGGGCCGATACCCGTGTAATTGCCGTTAGGTACCCACTTGTCCCTTCCTAATATTAACCTCCGAGACGTACATTACACTAAACAACAAAAATAATTTATTTAAAACATGTGAACAAGAAATTATGTGACTGCGCCAAATAGGCCCAGTTCAGTAAAAATGCCTGACAATGGTTTCCAACTTGCTTTTATCACCAATTTGTCAGGTACATGACTCTGAATTTCTAGCTGGCAACAGTTTATGTATGTGCTATTCTATTAGGCTCGTTAATTTAAAAACAATTAACCAATACTGACAGGCGGCAAAATAGTCTTCAAAAACCACAGACAAATGTAAAAAAGGCAACTTGTGATACACAGCTTATTAAAAGTTAACAATATTTTAGCGTCAACAAATGTTGCCAGAAACAATTTGTTAAACCTCAATAATAATAATAATAAAAAAAGCTGGCAACACCACAGTTAACATAAGTCAAAAAATTTCTTCTGCTAATTTTATTTCTTATATTCATTTACCACTACGCAGTTTATTTATATACTATATACACCACCAGAAGAATAACAGAAATAACCAGGAAATTGAAATAAAACCAAAATGTCCAAAAATTCACCAACAACTGAACTGAAGTTCACAAAATCACAACAGAAATTGACAGATGTCAAATCGAAGAAAATTATGTTAAAATAGATTATGTTAACAAGATCAGCAGCACGTCGAGCACGCCCACCACCTCCGGCCTCGTCGCTCAGCTCCGCCTCGCCGCCGCCGGCACCCAGCCCCATCGTGAGTACTGTGAAGCTGGCCGTGGCAGTCGCGTCGAGCTCGAGCGACGAGTATATTTCCCCGCCCACGTCGCCACCACCTGCACGTCGACGGAGAAGACGCCGGCCGCCGGACGGCTTAGGACCTCGAGGCCCTCCGGCCTCTGATAGGGTCCCAGCTCCCGGCGGAAGTGTGCAGCGCATGCGATGGACACAATCCATCAACGAAAATGTCATGCGCTCATACTATGGGGCTACAGAGGAGGGGAATTAACCTGACTGCGTACCGTGGTCGGATGCTCTCTCTGTATCAGGTGCTTGAGCCAGCTGTCAACGTATCGGCACAACGACTGTCGGATCAAGTGCGGGTCA
Organism: Phlogophora meticulosa; assembly: GCA_905147745.2. Taxonomy (NCBI): domain Eukaryota; kingdom Metazoa; phylum Arthropoda; class Insecta; order Lepidoptera; family Noctuidae; genus Phlogophora; species Phlogophora meticulosa. The sequence goes on from LR990524.1 coordinate 16,556,715, forward strand.
TTCAGCGTAACCATATGTTGGATGACGTTGTACTTGATCGCCTCCGAACGGAAATACAGAGTAGCCGTGTCATTACCTCGCCGTCGCACACTGTGGTGCCACCACAGTCCAACATTGTATTATCTAGTTTTGCTGACGGAGAGGGAAGTGACAAGGTTACAAATGTAAGTACCCAATGCAATGAGGAATTGAGGAGTGCTTTGGAAGGTGCGATTCGGGAATATCGTTTCATGCTACCAGCACTACGACCACGTTTACCCCGTTTGCCCATGCATAATAAAAATAGGGCGCTGGGGGCTGCTCTGGATTCGCAGTTGTCAAACTATTTTGATAACTGCGATGACCTCACTGATGCTCACTCAATCTTGTACTGCGCGGCTGTAGCGGCATGTCGTGTAGCTCACGTCAAATTTCCTAATGACATAGCTACACGACCGAAACCAGATTGAGCGTCGCATCGCTGGGGCTAGAGCCCTCATCGGTAAGCTTGTCTGCTACAGGGAGGGCAATACTCGCCCTAGAGTGATGCGCTATGTAAGACGGGCGTTCTTGGGGACTGATATCAGCCCTCGAGACTATATGTCCCGTGTTACAGAGCGCATCGACTTCCTGAAGCAGAAGGTGTATGCATGGGCAAGCCTTATTCGTAGGTACAAACGGCGAGTGGAGCGATACACTCAAAATCGCACATTCCAGAGCAATGAGAGGTGGGTGTATAGAGCTTGGGAGCAACCGGTCCAAGGTGTGACTAATACGCACCTACCGGATGATGACGTCATGTGTTCTTCCTGGCGTAACATTTGGTCGGTGCCTGTCAGTCACACAGAGGGTGATTGGACTCGAGAGGTCGAACGAGCGTGCGATCCAATACCGCAAATGGGGGCAATAACCATCAGCCCCCAAGATGTAGCTCGTGCAGTCCGTCCGTTGCCGAACTGGAAATCGCCAGGGCCGGATGGGCTGCACAATTTTTGGATAAAATGGCTACAAAAGTCGCACGCTCGTTTGGCATCTCAGTTCCAGTCGGCCTTAGAGACTGGATCGCTACCCCAGTTCCTTACGACAGGAATTACCCACCTGCTCCACAAATCTGGTAGTACTGCGGAACCCAAAAATTATAGACCGATCACTTGCTTGCCAACGGTCTATAAGGTTCTTACATCCATTTTGAGAGTTAAAATTAACAACCATATCGACAGCAATTCGATCATGTCGGCCTCTCAAAATAAGGAGCTCCTCCTCATTGATACTGCCATAAGCCAACAGGTTCGTCGTTCAAGAAAGGATCTATCGACATGCTGGATAGACTACAAGAAGGCGTATGACTCGGTACCACATACATGGCTCAAGAGGGTGCTGGAGATGTATAAAGTAGATGCAACTCTGGGCACCTTCCTGACGTCGTGTATGGGGTAATGGAAAACCGATCTTCGCTATCCAGGATGTCGACAAATTCAGAGGAATAGCGAACCAATAAGAATTGAGCGAGGCATATTCCAGGGTGACAGTTTGAGTCCACTTTGCTTCTGCTTAGCCTTGAATCCTCTAAGTACATTACTAGAGGATTCGGATCTAGGCTATCGGTTGAAGAGAGGTGGTCAGGTTGTATCTCACCTTCTTTACATGGATGACCTAAAGCTCTTCGCCCCCAGCGATTTGCAATTGATGGAGCTACTGAAGGTAACAAAAACCTTTAGTAGCGCCATCAGGATGGAATTTGGTGTGGACAAATGTGCGCTCATGCATGTAAAGCGAGGGAAGATTGTGGAATCCGTGGGAACCCAACTCCCGGATTTCATAAACTTTCGAACCCTCTCTCCAATCGAAACCTATAAGTATTTGGGTATGTCGGAAGCATTGGGCATTAATGTTGCTGACATGAAGAAAAAAAAAATTGTTGAAGGAGCGCTTCTTTGGCCGCCTGAAGAAAGTATGTAATAGTCTTTTGTCAGGCGGTAACAAGGTGCGTGCCTTCAACGGTTGGGTCATGCCAGTCTTGATGTACTCTTTCGGCATACTCAAATAGACTCAAACAGAACTTGACGCCCTGGATAGGAGAGTCCGTACATTCCTGACGGCATCTCTAATGCATCACCCACGTTCATCGGTTATGAGACTGTATATCCCGCGAAAGTGTGGGGGTCGAGGCTTTTTAAGTGCTAAGACCCTCCACAATCGCGAGATATGTAATCTCAGGGATTATTTCCTAGAAACCGACGTGGAGATGCATCGAGATGTAGTCGCGATGGACCAGGGCCTCACCCCTCACTGGCGCAAACCTGTAGTACTTAAGACTAACGATCGCAAGGAAGTATGGCAGAGTAAGGAGCTTCACGGACGCTTTTTACAGGCCCTACATGGGCCTGATGTAGATCAGTTAGCGTCCGTATCTTGGCTGCGTTCCGATGACCTCTTTGGGGAAACCGAAGGTTTTATCTGTGCAATTATGGACGAAGTTATCATGACGAATAACTATCGGAGATTTATTGTGAAGGATGGTACGGTTGACATCTGTCGGGCATGCCACCGTCCAGGCGAATCAATCCGCCACATTATCTCTGGTTGTTCTCGTCTTGCTAATGAAGAGTATTTGCATAGGCACAACCTAGTGGCCAGGATTATCCATCAGCAACTTGCTCTAAAATACAGTCTTGTAGAATCGGAAGTGCCTACTACTACAAGTATGTGCCCGACCCAGTTCTTGAAAATGGCAGTGTCACTTTGTATTGGGACCGATCCATCATCACTGACAGGACTATTGTATCCAATAAGCCTGATATAGTGGTGATGGATCGAATCGAGAGGCGCGCAACGAATATTGATCTAACGGTCCCGCATGACGGGAACCTCGTGAAAGCCGAGAAAGATAAACAAATCAAGTATCTTGACTTGGCTCGCGAGGTTGTCGACATGTGGGATGTGGACTCAGCAATCGTTGTACCGACAGTCGTGTCAGCCAATGGCTTAATAGCTAAGAGCCTTGACCAACATCTAAGGAGGCTCGCGTTAGGCAGCTGGATCAAGGGCTTGATTCAGAAAGCAGTTCTTCTGGACACGGCACGTATAGTTAGGCGATTCCTCTCTCTGGAGCTCTGACCGCCGGTAGCTTGGACCCTGTTCCCGATACCGGCGGGCCACTATTTGTTTATATTTTTAAATGTTTTTTTTTGTATTAATATTTAAATATTTAAAAATATAATTTATAAGGTATATTTTGAATAAAGGAGATTTACGGCGTGCAAATTTCTTAAAGCTATTTGACAAATAAATGAATCACTTTTACAGACAAGATAATTCTACCTAAGGACAATCACATTGAGAACTTACAACTTATAATCTAGAAATTCATTAACACTATAATAACATCTTTCTGTCAAATGGTCAAAATCAACTTTTGCAACGCTGCAATTGTGTTCGGAACATTCTCGAATGATTCACCGGTGATGGGGGCACAGCGGGTAGCGGGCCAAACAAACCAGATCCTAATTAAATATTTTCATTGAATCATACCTACAGTCCTCATAATATCATCAGCACTCCGTGTTACCAGAAACACAAACTTGTTGTGCGACTTTTCTTTACCGTGAGCACGAGGCTTCAGTGCAGCTAACAGAACCAGGCTTACCAGAGTCTCAGAATCGAACAGAAAGTTCCACAAATTACACACACTGTTCCATTTTCACTTCCACTTGGAAAGATCCAGTTTCTAATAAAAACTTTAAACAATAAACAAAATTACACTATGAGTTCAGCTTACATTGCAGGTTTTGTACATACAGATTCGAATCGCGTAGTGTACGGCGCTCGATCTAGTTAACATAACTTTATTAGCACGGCTCGGCACGCTTGTTCGGAATTCTTCTTGTTAAGGTTCCAGTGTAAACTTTAAATTGGATTCGATAGTTGGGGTGAAAATGCGGAAAGCTAGTGATCAATAGCACTTGGATGTAGTGTGGACTTGTTCTAGAATTATTTGTGTGCAATTTATGTAACTGGGATACAGAAAATATTTATTTCAGGGATTTTTGAGGTTTTATTTTCTGGAACATTCAAAGCACTAAAATCGGCATTGCTTGACGTGGTTATGTAAACGTTGGTACCTACTACGACTTAGAAATTTGGTTTGCGTTATTTCAGAGTTATGCAAGATAATGACTTCTGCTGTCGGGATCATACAAAAGTATCTTGTATCGTAGTGCGTATCTTGTATCGTAGTGCGTATCTTGAATCGTAGTGCGTATATTGTATCGTAGTGCGTATCTTGTATCGTAGTGCGTATCTTGTATCGTAGTACGTATCTTGTATCGTAGTACGTATCTTGCGCAAACTTCCACTACAGCTCATATCAAAGTGGTCAGGCAACAGTTATAACCTGATTACCGAAGAAAAGAAACCTAGGTATAGCATCTGAATTACCGCAACGGGACTGACGGTGGTATATTTACTCAGATAACGGTACTAACCATAGACTGGCCGAGAATGAATTGCAACGATCGTAATAGAAATTGGAAATAAACATTTTATCTAGTCTGGCTACCAAGAAGGAAACGGCAAGGAGAGCGGTAGCCATCGCAAGTTAGAGACCTCGATTTCATGGTGGATTCAAAGTCTCCTCTGTATTCATGGCCAAAGGGTCTGATTACCCACGTGTTCTCAGGCGAGTACGGTTACATCGAATGGTCCAGGCCTAGACTCAAACAAGATTGTGGCGGCGGTCCACGGCATACGTTGCTCCTGCCTTTTGCCTTTTGATGAGTACTGTAACAGCACTAAGATTGGGAATGTTGTCGACGCATAACGTCGAATATGCAGGGTGAATCTGATCGTCCTTGCAAATTGGTTTTTCACTGTTGACTGAATCGCACGATAAATGGACTGGGTCACCGCCTTCCCGTTCCTACGACAACTTCGTGCCATCGAAGTTTCGTCAATCCAATTATGAGTTAGCGAAGCCCTTGTTAATTATATTCGTGAAGGTCATGTTACAATTAAGGAAATAATCGCTCCGATAAATGGTACAATTGACTTGTTCCTGGAAGAGTATTAGACAGATTGTTGATGTACGACACAAATAAAAATACAAATTATGAAAACACATTTGCGTTGTTAACTATAACGTGCAAATATATCATCTGAGTAGCCTTTTCCCAACTATGTTGGGGTCGGCTTCCAGTCTAACCGGATGCAGCTGAATACCAGTATTTTAAATGGAGCGACTGCCCGTCTGACCTCCACAACCCAGTTAGTAGGCAACACGATACCCCTTGGTGATCAGTCTTTTGGGCTTCTGACTATCCGTAACAACTGTCAAAGATCTACAAATGACAGCCAATCAACGGCTTAGCGTGCTTTCCGAGGCACGGAGGAGTCTCCATATGTTACGAACGGTCACCCATCCACGGACCAACCTCGACAAGCGTAGCATGATCTTCGATCTACCCATGATTCTATTATTATTTATCCACGAGCCCCTCAATGAGAGGTATTTGTAAGCAGTATGTACCTATTCTAATCATATTAAGATGTTGACGGCATTGTCAGAAATGACCACCTATGCTCTTGTTAATAGAGTCCTGGCTACCGGAGGGAATGTTATCTTCCTCAAGCCTCTTCCTGAACAGGTTGTTAAGTTCATGAATGAGAAGATGGAGGTTGAGAGGATGTTGGAGGAAAACAACTACAGTAAGGAAGAAATTATATACATCCACCTATTCATGCCTCATATACAGTGCTTCCGTTCTGTAGATTATGCTGATCTTGTCCAGACAGCATTTGCTATTGAAGAGCATCTTGACCCTAAAAACAAGACACTTGAACGCTATAGATCCAAGACAGAGGGAGTAACAGTCAATATAAGACAGATCAAGACATTCCTGAGCGCTCAAACGACAACTATGAGTTGCACAATAGATGAAAAGACCAGAACTGAACTAAGACTCCATTTTGGAGAGGCAGTAGACAGCATGATAGCTGATGCGGAGAAGGTCATGAAAATCATAGCAAGGCAATCGAGGATGGACTAAGTCACCAGTCTAATCTGGAGCTGATGTTATCACTCTACGAGTTATACCTGAAAAAAAAATAAAAAAAAATCGTACGATTAAATACCTCAATTCGAGGTACAAGTACAACCAGTAAAAAACAATATTTCCATTACAATATTTAATGTGCTATAAATTGCATCTATCTTTCATCCGATTTATCGATAGCTGAACGAACATTAAAATCGATTAACATTTTTCCCAATTCGATTATGTCACTGTTCGAATCGTGATATAATGTGAATTATTGCTGCCGGCAACATTTAAAATACTGTAAGAATTTCACGAAGCTCCGACATTCAATATTTTTAAATAAGACTTAAGTTATTAAATGTGCAACTAGGCACTAAAATCTTCTACTTCCTATTGATGATAAACAATATAAGATAATACATGTCGGCATTACATTCACTGGCTCCATTTCGACGAGTGGTTCGTCCATGTTATGTAGTGTACTGAAAATATATTTTGTTTAGTATTTCAATAGTCTACTATAGGCTTTCCTTGTGGAGATCAGTCGTGCGTCAGATCCGCGACGACTCTGTCGAAGAGTGCTGAACAGGCGAGATGTTGAGCAGGGCTACCATAAAACGTGCTGAAAGGAGCGCTTTTCTGCATTTCCACTGCAACGTCTGACCCGTAGCGGGATTTCTTCGCTAAGGCGTTCCGAACTACCTAGTTCCTGAAACCGTCTTTCTACAGGATTTCACTGACCTGAGGACTTAGAGAAATAACTTATCTGTAGCGTAAAACGCCAAAGAGTAATAGAGCAAGAGCCCACGACGGCCAGACCTTCGTTATTTTTTAAAAGCTGAAAGTTCTTCTGTGCGTTTCCCCTATACAGGTAAGAACGACCAGGGACTGTAGAGTTTGGGTAGTGGTTACTTGGGCAGGTAACAGGTAATAAAGGTGTATAAAATAGTACCTTAAATTCGTTAAAGTATAAAGCTCAATTTTTTATATTTTATTAGGGATAACTTTAGAAATCTCGTCATCCATTGCCAGACACTTATGACAGTTGCTACCCCCTGCCAGACACCCCTAAACTTTAATAAATTATAATTATACTTCCGTTACAGTATAAAAGCTAAAATTTATATTATGTTACTTGGGGACCTATGAAAAGATGTTACCTCAATAGCCGGACAGTTTTAATGGTTTTAAAGATAAAGATATATTTATTTGCGTAAAACATGGTATAAGGGTGTTGAATATAAATTGAGGTACAAGCATGTTATACCTTTCCAGACACATTGAAAGTCAAAGATTACGAGCATTCCCGACAGCTAAAATCCGCACAATTGGAGTACTCTGTACTGTCTGTACTGTGTGTGTCTCGGGCCTGAACAAATTCGATCAAGTGATTTCGCGAAAGAGTTAAAAAAAAGAGGCTCTGGTTATTTTTTTATTTCACATTCACACGTCTACGTTAAAGTGACATTTATTGACAACAAAACAATAAACATCAATTTCAGAAAATGTCATTCTTTTACTGATGATAATTCTAACAAAGTTATCTCAAGGGTTGATGAAGAGTTGTCATGCTCATCACACGAGGAAGCAGATACTAAAATAGTATACCATGCATGTAACATCAACTATCCAGCAGAAATAGTAATAAGAAGTGCTGATACCGATATTGCGGCTATAATGCTTGGTAACAACATGCATCATCTTAAAAGTGATTCGGTTGTTCGGATGCTTACGGGTACTGGCAATAACTTAAGATATGTGGACCTAACTAAAATACATGCAGAGTTGGGACAGTTAATTTGTCAGAGTTTGGATTTCATGCCATCACAGGTTGTGATTTTCAGAAAAGAAAATCATTACCATACAAGATTTTTAAAAAAATATCCCGAGCACCAGGAAGCTTTCAAGAACTTCCGCAACAGCAAGTTAATTGAAAATTTAGATTTTCAACTAAACATCTTCAATATTATTCAGAGATTTATAAGCAATGTTTACAATGTCCCTAATGTTATTGGTGTTGATGACGCTAGACTGCAAATATTTGAAGGCGCGTCCCTGGCGCCATCTAGTAGCAGAGATTGAAAACCCTATTTGCAAAATTGATTGTGTAATTTATCGAATGAATATTTTGCGGACGAGGGTGGCAACACAGTTGTCACTGGCGGAACGTCATGAACGTCAAACAACCACGTTACTCGTTCAGTTGGAATCGAGCACTAGCGTGGACTAGACGGTTACGACGGATCGCTTACGTCCCAAATCTAAATTGATTTCGATGTGTGTTAAATTGAGTGATTATTATAATTTAAATTGAGAATCGTGAATATAAGACTGCTGATCAAAGACGTGTCTACTTATTTTCAAAATACCTAGACATGCTGCGCCGACCCCAAATAAATTGGGATAAGGGCAGGAGGATGATGATGATGACCTAGTGCGATTACCCACTCTAAGATGAATGATTCTGATATCGGTACCCACGTGTCTTTATATTCATCGACTCGCTTACAGTCTCCGATGTAAACAAATGTTTTGACCGGAAGAAGTTGCGAAATTTTGACGCTAGCAATCTACCACCTTGAAAAAAGCAAGCTATTACAACAATTTCTGTGAGCAAATTATGTATGTACCATTTGGAATAATGCTCTTCTGAAAAATCCAACCACATATCATGGTTGATATGTGTTTTGATTTTGTCATTTTTCAATACCCAGCCGTTATTGTCTGGTGACAACAACGGCTGGGTATTGAAAAATGACAAAACCAATTTTAAATGGTTTTCAAGAGATCAACTACCAAGTTATGTTAGTGATTCGCTCAAAACTCAATCAGGTATGTAATTATTATGACAAATTATTGTACACAATTTTTTAATTATTAATAATTTATAAACTTGTTTATTTTTTTTCAGAAACTGACGAAGAAGGCGTTATTGAAAACGATCATGACATCGACTACGAATAAATATTGTTTTTACATGTTAATGTTTTTTTTTTTTTAATTTTATAATAATTAGTTTACATTTTTTACTTTATATACATGGCTATGAACGTAGTAAAATATATTTTTTATTGGATATCTTTAAAGATCGCTATCGACTAAGCGCTCGCGCTCGCACCTACAGCGGACTTTCAATGTGTCTGGCAAAGTGTAAAAACCAATAAAACTGTCCGGCTATTGAGGTAACATCTTTTCATAGGTCCCCAAGTAACATAATATAAAATTTAGCTTTTATACTGTAACAGAAGTATAATTATAATTTATTAAAGTTTAGGGGTGTCTGGCAGGGGGTAGCAACTGTCATAAGTGTCTGGCAATGGATGACGAGATTTCTTAAGTTATCCCTAATAAAATATAAAAAATTGAGCTTTATACTTTAACGAATTTAAGGTACTATTTTATACACCTTTACTACCTGTTACCTGCCCAAGTAACCACTACCCAAACTCTACAGTCCCTGGTCGTTCTTATCTGTATAAGGGACACGCACAGAAGAACTTTCAGCTTCTAAAAATAATGAAGGTCTTGCCGTCGTGGGCTCTTAGGCTATAACGTCATAATGTATAAAATCAAATTGAAATTGATTCACTCCGCGTACCACATACCACCCGTATTAGAAAACCTATTTCAATAGTAAATTTAAAATCACACACTAGTACAATACAAACCCATAAATACACCATAAACACACAAACTATCATATTCAAATGTATACTGAATAACAATAATAATCAATTTATATTCATTAAGGGAGTTTCTTATGTGGGACACCAAAAGTAACTTGTCTATCAAGTTGATAGTTGATACATAGAAATGTTGTCTATCATACTAAGACCAGTTTTAGAGCTAGCCCGCACTCTGCGCACAAGAGACGCACAGCGCTTTCGCATAGTCGCATGGAAACAGTCCGTGCGTGCCCACGAGAACATACCTGACGCGCTGCAGTAGCGAGGTAGACCCAAAACCGCTCTAAACGCGTTGTTAAATTGAACGGAGAGGATGCTGTAGCTCTAGCGTGTAATTAGCCTACAGGCAGCAGGTGTATTTGGACGTGCAGTATGCTCGGAAATACATCTACGAGTACATATATGTATAGCAATGACATTAAAATGTGGAAAGAAGTCATGCATCTCTTAAGCTAATGTCGAGTTCATACAATTTAATATTTCCATTGGCGTTAACGCTTACAGAAATGAGATAATTGTTGTTATTATTAATAGGATTATACCATTCCGCACTACGAGAACTTCGTGAAAGCTGAGAAAGTGAAAAACAAAATATTTATAAATATACATATATGTAGTAGCTTGAATGTGGTTGAAGTAGATTTTTTTGTTGTCGTTAATATTTCAAAATAAACAATCGACTTAATATGGTTGCTTCATGTTTAATTTTAACAACTATTCACATTTTGGCCAGTCAAAACATGGCAAACATTCAGAGTCAATGAACATTACAAGGGCTGCACCCCACCCAATGTGTTGCTGGTAATGAAATACCTGAAAGGTTGCGAGAAGTACCAATCACTTAAATATAGGGCCCGCGAGAGCCCCGTCTAGACCCAAGTAACAATTGGATAACAAAATAACATGATACCATGACAATGTACCGAGAGTACCTAGTTGTTTTTGTCTTCAGGATCGTTATCCTTTGTATTTTCAACAATCTATAGAATTGAACGTTTTCTATTTCGGAAAGCTAAAAATACGTTGTTGGTACCAATATTAGCATCAAAAAACGAAGTACCGCGATATTATCCCACTTTTTATGTATTCTCAAAGGTTTTTTTCAAGTTCTAAACTGTGCGTTTTGGTAAAATATTTTCTATAAGTTTTTATAGCAGACTAAAATTGCAATTTTGTAAAGTGTGTGTACTAGCGCTGCAAAATTAGCACTGGTATTTCGAGAATGCTACTGATAGTGGTCCAACATATTAAATAATCAGGACTAGCCGTTAGATTGCGATTCTAATGAAGTAGAGTTGGTATTTATTGATAATTTTAAACAGGATTTGTCGAAGACAGTCTGTGGTTTTTGTACTTCCGTTCTATTTCAAAATCAATCATCAGATATAACTTATTGTCTAATGGACAGGGTGTGGGGAATTGAGTAGTATTCCTATGTAATTTGTCATGATGGCCCAGTGGTTTAGGCCTCGCCTCTTGTGCACGAGGTTGTGGGTTCAAACCTGGGCAAGTACCAATGTGAGTTTTTCAATTCATATGTACTTTCCAAGTTTATCTTGGACATCACTGACATCGGTGAAGGAAAACATCGTGAGGAAACCTGGACTTGTATAATTAATATAAGTCTGAAATCGCCAACCCGTCTTGAGCAAGCGTGGTGATTAATGCTCGTGCCTGCTTGTATGAAAAGAGGCCTTTGCCCAGCAGTGGGACAGTAATGGCCTGGTACTACTACTATGTACTTTAAACATTTCGCTCAAATTCTAATGGATGATTTTTATTTATCTGTGTTGTAGAATATTATAACGAAATAATATTCAGCACTGCCCTCCATAACTTCCACCAGACGCTTCAAATTCAAAGCTCCGAAAAAATAACTTAACATTACTTATATTCTAAAACTTGATTTAAATAAATATGTTGTCATGAATCACTTCAGGAGGAATCAGGTATTTTATTTTGACCTCAAACTTAGTTTTTTTTTAATTTGTTTTGGCTTGTTTCGTTTGATTTACTTTATACCTATTTTGCCACAGCTTTCCAAAATAATTATTTTTCAGTTTTTAAAGTTTTTTTTGGAGACTGATTTAAAAAAGATATTGCTATTCATTTTTTCATTCAAATTAAGAAAGAATTAAGAATTTGGACTCGCATATGATCACTCCCTCTTTACCTACTTATGTATTTTATTCTATCTTCTACACATATATTATAAATACAAACATAAAAATAGTAAACAGCTGGCAACACTGGAAGGCGTCAAAATCCGCAAATTTTACGTGTCTATTTTTCGTTTACAAAATTTCATGTAACTCTATACCTTTACTAATCAAAACTCAATCAACAAAATTACTTATATAAATCCTTTAAAAAAATACATTTCTTCATTATATTGTATCCAACAATATAATGAAGAAATCAGAAAAATACAAGCAACCTGACAATGACGGCTGTCATCATACATAATATATCAATTTAAAATATTTGTAAAAAGGGAAAAATAAAATGACACAATGTTGACGAGATCTGCAGCACGCCGAGCACGCTCACCACCTCTGGCCTCGTCGCTCAGCTCCGCCTCGCCGCCGCCGGCACCCAGCCCCATCGTGACACCGGCCGTGGCAATCGCGTCGAGTTTGAGCGACGAGTATTTCTCCCCGCCCACGTCATCACCACTGCACGTCGACGGAGAGGATGCAGGCCGCCGCGCGCCGGATAGCTTAGGACCTCGAGGCCCACCGGCCTCTGATAGGGTCCCAGCTGCCGGTGGAAGTGCGCGTGCAGCGCATGCGATGGACTCAATCCATCAATGAGAACGTCACGTTATAACCTGACCGCGTACCGTGGTCGGATGCTCTCTCTGTTTCAGGTGCTTGAGCCAGCTGTCAACGTATCGGCACAACGACTGTCGGATCAGGTGCGCGTCATCCAACGTAACTATATGTTGGATGACACCGTGCTTGATGGACTTGAATCACGGAGTAATCGCGTTACGCCTGATTCGCCACTGGTCACGGTGCAAAGTTTTCCTAGTGCATTGAACATGACCGTGTTCGTGAAGAGGATGAAAGTACGGCTATATCCGTGTGTTCCCAATATAATGTCCGTTTGAGGAATGCGTTCCGCGAGTACCGCTCCACACCGCCTGGACTTAGACCGAGATTACCTCGTCTGCCCATGCACAAGAAAAAAAGGCGGTCAAATAATTTTGACTGTACGGTTGACATGAAAGAGAAACAGATGAAGTATCTTGATCTGGCCCGCGAGGTTGTCGACATGTGGGATGTGAATACAGCAGTCACTGTGTGAAGAAAGCAGTACTCTTGGACACGGCGCGCATAGTTAGGAGGTTCCTCTCTCAAAAGAGCCCTGACCACCGGTAGCTTGGACCCTGTTCCCGAGGCCGATGGGCTACTATTTTTCATATTTTTGTGTTCTTTTTTTGTTTATACTGAAATATATATATATATTGAAATATTTGAAAATATAATTTAGGTGTGTGAAATTAAATAAAGGTAAGTAGTAAGGTATACTCGCTTCTACCATACTGACAAATAACAAATCAAAAAATAAATATTAATTAGATTTATCACAATTTTCGACGCTGAAACCAGGTATAAAAGGAATCAGATTAATTTATATCTATTAAAATGAAGATTTGCCCATAATATGGAACGATACCTCTGCCGTTTGCGCCGGCAGCGGACTGCCAACAGAGATGAAGATAGCGCACGCCCTATATCTCCGCCTATTATCAGCGACTGTTACTGCACAATAGCTGTCGGAATAGATTGCGACTGATTCAACGGCGTAAGATGTTGGATGATGATGATGACGTACTTGAACGACTACGTCTAGTGACGCAACAAGCTCACATTGATTCCACTTCCACAAACCTCAAAAGGCACAGAGGAACCTTAACTCCATACAGCAGGATATCCCTTCAGGAGTGGAGGAATGTGTTGAGGTTAGTGTCTCAAACCAGGATAATAAGCAATTGAGGTTCGCTTTGAATGATGCGATTGCGAATTTCCACTTTCTGAAAGACCACGTTTGCATCTTTTGCCCATAAATAAACGAAATTTAGTGCTCATGGGGGCCGCCCCATATTATCGTCAGAGCTAAGTATCTGAATGACATTAAGCTTGACGTACTCAATTCTGTACTGTGGTGCTGTGGCCGCCTGCAGGGTGGCTGGAGAGTACGATTCCCAAATAAGGACCGGATTTCCTGCCTTCTTGGAGCTGTGCCGCTATGGCAGTACAGAATTATGATACGTATAAGTCAAGCAATATCATAGGGCCCTCATAAGTAAGTTAATTGCGTTTCGAAGTGAAAATACTCAGTCCAGAGTTATGCGCTTCGTAAACCATTTGAAGGTACAAAAATCCGACCTGAAAATTATATGAGCTTGGTTACGGAACGCATAGACATTTTGAAACAAAAAGTGTATGCATGGGCAAAGCGAATACGCCGTTACAAAGAGAGATAATTATTATAATAGATTTCATTTCCATCGCATCTTATAAAATGATGAAAAGAAGGTATATAGAAACTGGGAGAAACAACAGCAAGTAGTTGATATGAATTTGCCTTATGCCAACGCAATGTCAACATTCTGGCGTAGCTTATAGTCGATGCCGGTCAGCTATTGTGAAGATGACTGGATTGGTGACATTGGTGTTGTTGAACGCGCTTGAAAATCGGTAGAACCAATGCCTCAATCTATCAAAATATGTTAAAAATACAAATATCTTGTACAATTTGACTGTCCCCAAACTGGAAAAGTCCGTACCAACTGGGAAGACCTGGCAAGTATCAAGTCTTTAGATATTTGGTAACTTGATTTGCCAGCATCAACCCCACAAACTATTCGCTTTCGAAGCTCTTCACACACGGGTTTGCCACGACCCATTGTTATTTGAAAACTAATGAAAAAAAAACAGAATTTATACTGTGTCACTTGACAAATGACACAGAATTACTTTTACAACTACTTTAGAACTATTTTGCTTATAGCTTGTTCGAATTTAAAATAGGATATGTATAAATTTAAAAAGCTAAAATAGTTTATTGGTTCATAATTAAAAACATGGCATAAGTAAACGCGACATGTGATAGTAGAACAGCTTAATATTAATTATAGATTGTACAAAAATAATGAAGTTAGAAAAAATCTCACAGAGAAAATTTCACACTAGACGAACTATTTTGCATCGGGGCTCGTATATTGAGATTTCGTAAATTTTTGGATAGCTGTATCTCGGTATACATTGGGCCTACAGATCTGGTTCTACTATTAAATTGTGGCATTGAATATAATACAAATATTTTAAGATTAACGCATAGCCAAAGATCTTAAATTGAGACGTCAAAAAAAAAGCAGTTTTTCGAGTGCAAAACTATGCAAACTTGCATAATATACTCGACTGATAGTGGTCCCTCACAACATATTTAAAAATCAGAAATAGCCGTTAGTTGCGTTTTCAGGTGTAAGTACGAGTATATGTAATATGACCGACCTATAAAGATTAAAGGCGTAGTAATATTAGTTTGACGCCTCAGTTTTTCATTATATGACATTATAGTATTCATCGACGTAACAAATGACCTTCTTATTACCCGACCGAGGCTAGGGCCAGCGCCCCTGTACGAGTATATTGCTTTCCGCCCACATGCTACAAAATACATTTGCAGTTTCCCAAATATATCGAAACATGAGCTCATTATTAAACATGCTCCCTCACAATTTGTTACCTCTACTAAACAACTGTCTACCTCCATTTCGTACGGAATGAAAGCTCATTTCGCAAATTAAATGTTTGGTTGCAAATAGAACGGGAGTCGTAACATGGAAATTGTCATGGCGCAGTTTACCAACGTGTGTGGGTAGGTACTTGTTCCACTAAATATGTTAACCAGTCATGTCTATGGATTATTTCGTGTAGTATATACTCGTACATTATTATGTAGAGCGAACGATTACCAGACTAGTGGTGCATTCCAATAGAATATGCTAGTACTATACTAGCTGATTAATAAAGGGATCTGAGATGGAATGATCTTTTTTTTAGTAAATTGGATCTCAGATAATTTGACCACAATACATAATAACGTAACTGGGTTTTTGGAAGTCAATCTGTAGCCATTGAAACAGCGTCTCTACAGTACGTACTTGAAACGTAATTTTATCTGACTAATAACTAGGTAATTTTGGCATTTTCGGTTGGTATACTTCTCGCAAAAAATCGTGCTAGGGCTACTGAAGGCAGTCGCTCCATGTATAATACTGGTATTCAGCTACATCTGGTAAAACTGCAAGCCGAACCCAATATAGTTGGTAAAAATCCGCCTATGACGCAGTAGGTTGCGTGTTCGATTTGTTCCAGGTGTTCTGGGTATTTGCTATGTATAATAAAAAATATCTATCTATGTAATGTATTGTGTTAAGTATATCAGTCATCTTAGTACCCATAACGCAAGCTGTGCTTAGCTTGGGGCTAGTATTTAACTATTTATTTATATTAAATACATAAAAAACAGTCACAGACAAACTGCCATAAAAAGCACTTCTTAGTTCGCAGTGAGAAAAGCCAGCCAATAACAATGGTGCTGTTAATGCCGCCTTTACATTGAAAGAAGGACTAGAACAATATGGTTCTAATGGAGGTTGGACGTATTACTAGAAAAAAAGATGTTGCATGGTAGTAATTTGCATAGTTTTGCGTATTGTTGTTCATTATAAAGGCAAAACATAAAATAACGAATAACAACGTACCGTAAGCATTCGAAAAAGTTTATGTTAGTTACATCGAATAAGATAAAACAAATTCAAAAATAGAAGAGATTATAAATCCGCGGGCTGTTAGGGGGCTTGGTTGATTTACAAAAGTAGCTACTTCTAGGAATAAATCCTAAAATTATTATTTTGGGATTATGAAAATCAGGGTGTAAAGTTCCTCATCCACGGTTAGTCGGAGTATCCTCCGACCAGATGGGTGTTATGTCTGGTGGGCAGTGTACTGCCCGACGGCTGTTGTCTGGTTCTTGTTTATATTATGTTCAATAGCTCGGATAACTTTAATAAACCGAATACTTAAGACTTAGTTCGTATGTAGGCGAGACAGATGTCGCTACAATATAATTATGTAAATATGGCTTAAAGTGTAAACTCGGCACCTTGAGTTAATTATTAGAGTAATATCTGAGTCCATTGCTATTTGATGGTGTTTCAAATAAACTGAGGGGGTCAATTTAAATATTCAATCGAATTAATATTAAATTTGACGGCACGGTTGGCGCAGTGGCTGAGCGTTTGGCTGCCGCGCTGCGTGTCGCGGGTTCAATTCCCGCACGGAACAAATATTTATATGGCCTGTAGTGAGTTTAAATATTCGTAAACGCAACGACGACACAGGAGAAATTCCTAGTGTGTAGTTATCATATGCTGAAGACGTGCTACCGATTATTTGGATATTTCAACACGACAATGATCCCAAGCACACGGTTAAAGAATTCTTCACAGCTCAATCAGTTTCTGTCTTACAATGGCCGTCAAACAGTCCAGATTTAAATTCCATAGAGCATCTTTGGTACGAAGTTAAGAAGAAGGTTTCAAATCGATAGTGTGGTAACCTAAGTGAGTCATACAACGTTATTTTAGAAGAATGGCGCTCTATTTCTCTTGAATAATGTCAAAAATTGATAGAGTCAATGCCTCGCCGGTGTAAGGCAATCATCAAAAGCCGGAGACATGCCACAAACTATTTAATTAGAGTAAAATGTATTAAATTGCAATTATTAACCTTATCACCGTCTTATTTAATGCGATTTTTAAAATCTAAGTATGTACTGAAACAACTTTCGAGCAGTTTAAGAGTCGTTCTTAATTATTTGTCCAGCTTTATCGTATTGGGAATTGTAACTGTCGATAATAAATTAGATTTGTAAGGTAAATAGTGAGTGATTTTAATATTTACTCTTAATCCAGTTTTGCTCTATCCGTGTAGCTACTTCATAAAATAATTAATTACTTTTGAGAAGGAACATAAGAGATTTTTTTTTTTTTTTAATGTCTGGTACCTACAAATCGTTCTAAATTATATGACCACCACTGTAAATACCACAACGCGAATGTATGACTAAGTAAGAACAGGTGTGACACGTTTTAAGTTTAGGAAGTCTTTCCTAAAATTACTATCAAGCGGTGGTAAGTGGGGAGAGAATTATCTGACAAGCAAATGACACAAAACATTTCTCAGTTTGGTTAAGTGAATCACCATATTCCGTTATTACAGGGTATAACGTTAGCACCGGAAAGGCGTACAGGTATCTTGAGAAGCTTGGGTCCTTTAGCTCAGTCCATTTTAATGATTATGGAGGATAAATATTTCGCAAAATTATCCAGCGCACTAGGCATAAAAAAGCTTACAAATGTTGCCAATGTCTTCAGAAATAATATCGTGTCTCGTGTGCCCAAGAGGCTAACAGTCCCGGAAGTGTGGTGTATTAATTAGTTATTATTAAAATAATTAGGTGACATTCTGCTTATAACAACTGCTAGAGCTAGACAAAAGATATATATGCTGCTCCTTTTGTCATTGTATCTCTGGGTGAGGAAAGGTAATTTTGCTCAGTGGAGTTTTACCAATGCTAAAAAATGCTATGCCGAGGCTGCAAAAAGATTCTTCAGCAAATAACAAACCGTCAGAAATTGCACCAGAGAAAAGATATGAACAGCATATTCGTTAAGAGAGCCGATAAACCACAACTGTTAGTAAGTCCCATTTCCTTCAAATACGTATCAAAGATGGCACAAGCTCTTCTTACTAATAGTTTGATAAATAGAGACCCTACCCCTGTATCAACTAATAGACCATCGTTCTCAGGATTTCGTAGAGACGTTTACACAAGAATTGATGTCCTGTCTTACCACTGGTAAGAGTGCGATAAACAACAGCATCCCATGCAACTCCAGTTTGCGAAATTAAAAGATGCACTTGTGGAGGACAAAGATTCTGATAAGTTACTCAATGCTGGTACTAAGAAATGGGAACAGTTCACCGATGGGCAGTGGAAGGAATGTGAATTTGTACCAGTGGAAGGAAACATTAAGTTCTTTGGTATAAACACATAATTTAATTATTAATCTTCTTGTTATTGTTTTCTATTCATGAATAAATGTAATTTCTTTTTTATTTGTAAATGTGTAATTTATTTTTTTCACACCAAAAACCCAAAATACAATAGTATGGCTATTTCAAATAACGCTGGGCAATTTCATACACCAGCAACATAGTAATAGAACACATACAACTGCACCAACACCTCCACTGTCCCCCGGTTTGCCAAGATCATCACATTCCCCTACTTTTGAATTCTTCGTAACCGATACACCCGCAACCTCAAGAATAGTATACCGCCAACACTAATTGAAAATTACACTAATTCCTAAGAACTAACACTAATTCCTTTTATTTTTTTTTTGATTCGAGGTGGAAAAACCAATTGGAGGGAATGCCATTGTGCTGGAGGGGAGCTTCTGGACAGCAATGACATCGCATACACAGTCAACTGAATTGAGCTTTCTATCCCCCTTTAGCACAACGAAGATTATAACGTCACATAGCCACGTCGCCTTTTCAAAGAGATGGAAAGCCGCAATAGCCGTCCATGTTTGGAACTGATCGTATTCCCGATGAGAAGTGGACTAGTATCATAACAATAGTCTTAATTTCAAAGTGAACTCACAGGCAGAGACTAACTCAGACGGGAAATTGTTGATAAAGGGTTGATCAATATGAAAACAGGTAGGGAAACAGAAGGTGCAGTCTTGTCTTAAACCAAACATGTGTGAGAATATTATTCATTAAGAGCGGTCCGGATTTAGTCCCTTTTTATAAAGATGCATTGTCAGGCTTTAGAAATTCCATCCGTATTGCACCAAGCCTTAAAAGAACTGTCAGGGAAATGGGTTGCAGCAGCTACAACATTAGATCTGGACCATCTGGATCTGATACAGTAGGGCATGGGATCCTTATTCGCATAAGAAGCTATAGCCTACGCGAAATTCCAGAAACTTATTGGAGAACATTTTCAATGCTCACAAGCCCACCGTGCTACTAGTACCGTAATGATGGACAAATACGTAAAGAGGATGGCTGAGACAGAGTTGGGTGATCTTTCCAAGGACTTCCAAACCAAACTCACCCCAGCTAGGATATCCAGTCGGCAGATATCACAATCATGCAGACACAGAGTCTGAGGACGAAGACGAACCAGAAACTAAGAGGAGGAACACAAAGAGACATTGACGACCCCACCAGCGTAGGACACTCTGCAGCTTTCCTCAGTATGATCAGATAACTGGTGTACTTTTCTCTATAAGAGATCCTGTACGATCAAGATGGAGTCCTTTAGTATAGATGACGAGGAGCAGATTGACGCAGCACTTACTACAACAGGGTGTAACAACTTCAGCCTGGGATATCCACCAGAGGGAAAAAAACGATAGCCTCATAGGGAGACGCGCACATACGAGTATATCGTGTGATATACTCGTATGTGCGCCTCCCTATCATCAAAAAGCCCAGAGGAGTCCTGCTGGTACTTAACGTTCCTGTATCTTGAAAAATATATTTTGTTAGTGATGTGCAGTTTACATTAGGGATTCTAAGTAAATTACAAAATACTAAAAAGCGAAAACTTCAACCGACTCCAGACAATCACTAATTGATCATTAAAGTCGGCGTAAACCTAATTTACTTCTTAGCCCTTAATTACCAACACTGCAACTTTCTCGATGATATACAAATCCCATTAAGTCTAACAGTAATTAATTGTGAATTGGTCTTGCTAGACCAAATATTCAAGTTTAGAATTCAGCATCGCCATTCGTACAAATTTAAACGATTTAATAACTAATAACTCAGACCGTCTAGGACAGGGATGGCGAACCTATGTATTTTGGTAAACATGCCATTATTTTTATAAAAAAAACTATGCGGCCATGACGTGCCGTCAAAGAATCTTGACCTTAGTGATTTAAATGGACTAAAAATAAATCTAGATACTGTTAACTTATAAATAATTATTTTCGACCCGAAATACAGCAATTTTAATGTTTACAGTTTTATCTCTTATATATAAAATTCTCGTGTCACAATGTTACTTACCATACTCCTCCGAAACGGCTTAACCGATTTGTATGAAATTTTGTGTGCATATATCGGGTAGGTCTGAGAATTGGCCAACATCTATTTTTCAGCCCCTTAAATGATAAGGCAAGCATCATCATCATCCTCCTGCCCTTATCCCAATTTATTTGGGGTCGGCGCAGCATGTTTTCTTCTTCCATACATCTCTATTTGCCGTCATCTCAAGGGTCACCTCTTTTCTTGCCATATCATCTTTCACACAATCCATCCATCTTTTCTTTGGTCTTCCTCTACCCATGTAACCCTGCACATTCATACTCAAAACTTTCCTCACAACATGGTTCTCATTCCTTCGCATCACATGCCCATACCATGACAACCGATTTCCACACAACTTCTCGGTCACAGGCGCCACTTTCAGACTTCCTCTTACATACTCATTTCTTATTCTATCCATTCGCGTAACACCACACATCCCCCTCAGCATTCTCATCTCAGCTGCATGTAACTGCCTTTCATTCATGCCTTTTGCGGCCCAACATTCTGATCCATACAAGACAGCAGGTCTTACCATAGTTTTGTAAATCTTCCCCTTAAGTTTAAGGGGAATATGGGGGTCACAGGTTGTTCCCGTTACCTGCCGCCATTTCATCCACCCTATGTTAATTCGGTGCTTAACAGCCCGATCTATTTCTCCGTCACTTTGCACGAGTGAACCGAGATACCGAAAGTCGGAACAGACCGGGAGAAGCACGCTGTTAAGCGACACTGCTTCAGGACTGGAGAGACCGCCGAAATCACAGAACATATATTCAGTTTTGGTTCTGCTGATTTTCAAGCCTACACTCTCCAGCCTCTGTTGCCATTTCTCCAGTCTGCTCTGGATCTCAGGTCCATCTTCACCGACAAGAACAATGTCGTCGGCAAATAGCATGCACCAGGGTGCCTCTTCCTGTATGTCCGACGTCAGAGCGTCCATTATCAACAGGAAGAGGTAAGGGCTTAATGCCGACCCTTGGTGCAGTCCTACAGCCACACTGAACTTGTCGGTGTTGCCAGCAGACGACCGGACATACGTCCTAGACCGGCTGTACATTGCACGAATCAACTCCACATACTTCCCAGGCACACCTTTCTCTTTCACGGCCCACCACAACACCTCCCGGGGCACCCTATCATACGCTTTCTCCAGATCAATGAACACCATATGCAAGTTCTTATGTGCACGTCTGTATTTCTCACACAGCTGACGGAGTGCAAAGGTGGCGTCCATTGTTCCTCGACCTGGCATAAACCCAAATTGACTTGGGGTAATTTCACTCTCATCTCGCAATCTTTTCTCTATCACCTTCTCCCATACTTTCATACTATGTGACAGGAGCTTTATCCCTCGATAGTTATTGCAGTCCTGTACATCCCCTTTATTCTTGAAAATGGGCACTAGTGAACTATTGCACCAATCTTGTGGGATCACTTCCTCGTGCAACAACTTATTGAGGAATAATGTCAGCCACGTACATCCATCTTCTTTTAATACCTTCCATACTTCTACTGGTATATCATCTGGGCCCATAGCTTTTCCATTTTTCATACTTCTAACTGCATTCCTAACTTCATCCATGCTAATTTCTCTCACCAAACCCATATTTACCTGTGTCTCTTGAAGCATACCATTCCATTCATTCTCCTCGTTCATTAACCTATCAAAGTAAACCTTCCATCGCAGTTTTATTTCATCATCTTCACACAGAACCTTACCAGCATCATCTTTAATACATTTAATATGCGTTATATCTTTTGCCCTTTTTTCCCTTGCTTTCGTAATCCGATAGAGTTCCTTCTGGCCCCTAGGGCTATCCAGTGAGTTATACAACTTCTCCTGTGCCTTAGCCCTAGCAACTGCTACCGCCTGTTTTGCTTTCCTCTTCCATTCTTTGTATATTATATTCTTTTCTTCTTTCAAACTATCGTTCCCGTTTCCTACACCCTGCCATTCTTTAAACGCAACTTTTTTCTGTTTTAGTAACTTTTGCACTTCTTCATTCCACCACCATGTATCCTTATCTATTATACCCTTCCCTTTCGATTCTCCGAATACGTCCTTTGCTACTCTTCTTATACAATCTGCCATCTCATTCCAACATTCGTTCACAGATTTTCCTTCCATATCCTTCATTTCAATCATTTTATCCACAACTTGATTTTTAAACAAACCTGCACACTCCTCATTTTCTAACATACACCATCTGGTTTTTGGTATTTAAGGGTCACCCTTAAATATTGTTTTTAATTCGACACGATTGACGACACGGTTGGCGCGGTGGTTGAGCCATCGGCTGCTGCGCCGCGTGTTGTGGGTTCGATCCCCACACGGAACAAATATTTGTATGGCCTACAGGTAGTTGTTCCGGGTCTGGTTGTTTGTGTATGTGACTTTAAATGTTTGTAAACGCACCCACGATACAGGAGAAATTCCTAGTGTGGGGCAACGTTTTTAAAAAAAAACGAAAAAAAAAAAAAAAAAAAAAAAAAAAAAAAAATATTTTGGATTTTTTTGGCTTAAAATGACAAAACAACGCTTACCGGGTCAGATAGTGATTATATAAAGAAAATAAAAAAATCTTTGAGAACCCGGTGTTGCAATTTTTTGCTATTTTATAGGTACATATGTAGATCACTAATTGAGCGTGACCGAATTGTTTTGTCACGTGCCACCACTGGCACGCGTGCCATTGGTTCACCATTCCTGGTCGAGGGAATAGAGAATTTAAACGTACATTTTCATATTTTAATTCATTTATACTTTTATCTCGATGGTTCGTTTACACTTGCCAATGACTCGTTCGATAAATGATGGGATTGAACGAGTTTGGGTAGTGACTAATGGAATCGATTAGTCCTTCCAAAACGATTTCCATAGGCCGTGGTGTATTCAAAAGGTAATGTAGCTGGAATAATGTTTTATCTTAAAATAGTCTCTGGTTTCATGATGAGTGGCATCACACTTGCCACAGTCAAGAAGTGCGACTGCAGACACCTTTCTGTGTTACTTTTAGTTTTGTCTTTACTAACATAATTTTAACAAAATACCGAATTACACTATCACTCGATATTTCTATTACTAAGTTTCCTTATGTGCACGTGTATGTCTTCTTGTGTATTTTTTTAATTCGTATCTTTTCGTTATTCTTTTAAGTACGGTTTCAAATGATTTCAGAAATGTCTCGTATATTGATTATTTTTTACATATGTGTTGCATAAAAAGTTGTACATCTTATCCAGTGTAACAGACGCATAAGTCACCTTGTCTCCAAATACTATCAAGCACTCTCATTACTTTAGTTAGACGGACTACTCGCCCAGTTCAAACCCGCCACGGCACGATTCTTCGTGAAGCGTAAAAAAACCCATTCAGTCAGACCATAACATCATCCCTTATTTTAACGGTGGTATTAATTCTTTTTACACTGCTTTTTACTCGTTTTATGTGGGACAACAATGGTTTTATGTTATTTCGGTGGGAAGTTGTTTAAGATTGTGGGTAATCCAAATAATAGTAAGTATATTAAAAGAGGTTGGGATATGTAATTTGTCCATTTTTGCTTTTGTTGTCTGATTAAGTATTAGCTGTACTTATGTCTCTTTCTCTTTCCATGGTCGTTTTGCTTACATGTGTACTCTATTAAACATGAAATTATTCTGTTTGCGTCAAAATTATTGTAGGAAGTAACCTTAATCATACCTAAGTAATCAGCTCGTTTGAAAACTTAATTTAATTAGGCAACATGAATGATTGAACACATAAGATAACAGAACACAAAAAAAATGAGACCCAATAATTCGACAAATGTAATTTGCCGAATTATTGGATCTCATTTTTTTTTAGATGCATTCAATTGTGATCTAAGTTCAACGATGAAACATCTGCACCTAGGGATAATCTAGAGTTAAGATAGAATTAAGACTGCTGCACGCAACTGTGAGAGGATTGACAGATATTTCTTTGGTATCCGTGGGAAGAAAATGAGAAAAATAGAACATCAACTTAAAGAAAGAGAAGGTAAAGCTAGCTATATCGCAAAACGCCAACAATCAAGCCAAACGCTCAGGTGAATAGTAAAACACGGTCAACAACAGTTGCGTCGTGACAAGGCTAAGCAATTCAGGCAACGATTTAGAGCAACAGGCTCATAAAACCTTTGAGACTAAAAAGTAAAAAAAAAAACATTTAAGACTAAAGAGTAAAAAAAAAAACATTTAAGACTAAAGAGTAAAAAAACCTTAAAAACTGAAAATCTTGAGATGAGCATATGATATTGTATAGTAATAGTGTATAACAGGTAAAGTTAAATCCAGTGCATCAAGCTTTTAAAATTTACATTTAGTTTAACGTCCCTAGAACTTCTACGGACGCCTTTATACGTATATTTTTTTCTTTCAAGAGTTTGTTGAATAAAATATTGTTTTCAAAGAGATTTTTTCAAATATTAATTTATTAAACATGAATAAATAAATTATACTGGTACCCCAGTATTGAATGATGGATCTCGATCGTTCCCGACTTACGGCACGTCGGTAGTGTGTCTGAACGCAGGCAGCAAATGTACTTATTATTTTATTTACCATACCATTTATATATATACCAAATAAATTTAAAGATTTACATAATAAACATCAAGGCAAGCTTTGATGTTTATTTTGCTATTACACCAAAGCCAGCTGTATCAGCCTGGCAGGGCAGGATTGAGCGCCGTATCGATGGGGCCAGGGTGCTCATCGGCAAACTATACTGCTTCAGGGTGGACAACACAAGACCTCGAGTGATGCGCTTTGTGGGGCGGGAGTTCTCGGGGACTAGAAACATTCCTCGCGAATACATGTCCCGCGTCGTATAGCACATATAGACTTCCTGAAGCAGAAAGTGCATGGGCGATGCGTATTCGGCGGTATAAGCGGAGGGTTGACCGGTACTCGACGGATCACATGTTCCAGAGCGATGAAAATAAAGAGCTTGGGAGTGATCTGTACAAGACGGCACAGACTCGTGCCGCCCAGATGATGGCACAGACTCGTGCCGCCCAGATGATGCCACCACGAGTGCATTTTGGCGCAGCATATGGTCGGTACCAGTTTGTCACGCTGTCCCTCACTGGATTATTTATTTTGGAGTTGCGCCAATAATAAAAAATCCAGGTTCATCATCATCATCAACCAGGTTTGGGAATAGTGTGGCGAGCCAAACTATTGCCAAACTACTGCAACTCCTGATAACCAGAATCAACAGAGGCGACCACCAGAAAAGCGTCGAGACAATGAAGCCCGACGAATCCAGGAGAAAAGTTTTAACTGTATTGGATCCCGCAACGAAATTAATCAGAACAGCGGAGGACTTAGAAAAATATATAATTTCCATTGCCTTCCATATCAAGCAGGAGACAGCACAATGGGCTGGGCCAATAGGCCCAAAGGGACGTTTACAAGTGGGTTAGACCCAGTTGCAAAGCACCACGGTTTAAAATTAACAAAAATTGATTGATTCCAATAAAAATCTCCGGAATGCAACACTATCTTACATTATATTGCAAATATTTTGCCAAAGAGTACACTAGTATTTACAGTCGGATGTAGAGCGTTGACACAAAGGTGATCAGAACAAGCTTGAAAGAAAATAATTTGCTTTTAAAGTTGCCATGGCCTGTGAGAAATTGGGAAACACAGTGATCTACCTCCAGCCAAGTTTTATCTAGCCGCTCACGTATGGATGAAAAGAAATGGTAGAGGTGTCGGCCCTTGATAGAACTTTCCGACCCACATTGCCATTTGCTTAAAAAAATCTCGCAGACATCAGGCTGAGGTTTAAATAATCGAGAGATAACACAATAGCACGGTCACGATGCGATAGATAGTCTGCGTCCATGGATTGTCGTGCGGAGTAGTAACATTGCAGCACGTCGCTGCACCTCAAGGTCGACTGGGAATACACCAACAAGAACCGGTAGGGCTTCAGTACTAACCGTCATATATTATACGCTTTGCATAGAAATATCAAAGCCAAGCGCTGGCTTTGAAGAAATTTACTTCGTAGCGCCCCTATGGTGGCCCTATCGGCCCAAACAGGTGCACCATAGCACATGCAGCCAAGGTAAGTCGTCCCATAAATAGTTTTTAAAGATAAAAATGATAGACCCCAAGTGGTTTAAGATATTCTCGCCAAGGCATAGAAGTTTTTATTTTTTATTTTTAATCTTTATTTATTTTAAGGGGTTTTATCACTCGGTGATAATGCTAGCTAATGTTAAAATGATAGCTACAATTATCATATTAAAACTAAACTAAACAATGGGTATTATTTAATATTATGGCATCTAAATAAGTATATTCGTTTTGATACTAGTATATTACGAAGAACATTCGGCACAAAATCTTAGAAGTTCTTTTTAGCTTTTTCACCTACTGTTTTTATGTGATCAACAAAAGCAAAGTTCATTTCTAAAACCAGACCAAGGCAGCACACGGATTGTATTCTTTTAACGGGAACATTATCAAATTTACTGAACTATACTCGGCCTTGATTTAAGGTTCCCTTTTAAAATGACTTGATAAGTTTTTTAAGGAGCAAAGTTTAGACTATTTCGTTCGCCCCACTGAGATATTAAACGTAGACATATGTCGAACAACTCATCTTGTAACGAAAAAAGTGCCTCCATTGTAGTAAGAAAAAAAAAACTCAACACATGACTCCGATCGGTCACTTGTGTTCAGGATCTTAGGAAGATGAATAAATGAGTGGACTATGTATACACTATTGTGAAGATTATATTAAAACGGCGAGAAATAAGTAGCGGTACAGTGAGGTGTCGATAAAAGGACAGCAAGGGACAGGCTGGATCAAACAGATATATTATTTAGGGACTTTTTAAACATTTACCGGCTCAGCTTCGCGGGCTGGCTCTAGCAAAGGGTCGGGGGGAGGGCATCGACGGGGTCGTCGCGACGGGCTTCGACGGCGAGGACGGAATGACGGCGGTCTGTGGTTGCGAAGAGTGCTGGTGGCCCTATAGCTCTCTCTTGGAGGAGAGTGATATGATCATCTGGGAAGTATACATCTATAGATAGCTACTACTTAAACGTAGACATCTATGGGTTCACAAAACACAAAACTCGTCTTTCGGACAAACTGTCTTGGATACTTTTTACATGTTTTTATTAACCTTATAATAATATAAATAGTGGTGTAATGAAGATGAATCGTTCAATTATTACGCTACGCTATGTGAATTTCCTGACCATAAAATTGTTATAATCGTGTCACCAGTACTGTCAAATCGACAAAGGAAAACATAGTGAGGAAATTGGAATGTCCTAGAACTAAAAACTCGAAGACACGAGACATCTATCAAATCATACTGTGATCGCGTGTTAGATTACGGCCTACTCACTCTCCCAAAGAGAAAGCGAGAAAGCCTGTGTCCCATCAGTGGGAAGCGTAGAAACTCGTAAATGTTAAACGAATTATACTATCGACTCACGCATGAAAAAGTACAATATCACTTTATTAACCTACCTATATGAAAAGCTAACATAATCCCGAAAAAAAGGCAATTGAGGCGAAAAATCCTAACCATTTTCGTGATCACATAGTAGAAGCTGTGGCTACCGATCCCCGAATTTGTAATCTTTGCGTGTATACAAAAGGTAAATTGCTCGGTGGCATTTTCAACGGTAATGATGTCATCGCCGCATCCCGTAATCGAGGGCTGGATACTTTTATAGTAGATCCGTTGGCCCCATATTACACCGTAGCGCGTGGCTTTGGGAATTACGATTGAATTGAGGTTTTGTTTTTTTGGGATATGGGACAGTTGTTTTCTAAACATTCAATTGAAGGCACAGTTGGCACAGTGGCTGAGCCGATTGACTGCTGCGCTGTGCGTCGTGGGTTCGATTCCCGTACGGAACAAATATTTGTTTGGCCTACAGGTTCCGGGTCTGGCTGTTTGTATTTGTGAGTTAGACACCCACCATACAGGATATTTCCTAATTCAACGTTTTTTATACCATCGTATATGTTTAAAAAAGAAGAAGTTAATTGTATGAGCCCCCGCTTTAATTTTTAATTAGAAATGAGAAAATTTTAGCTGTCTACATATTACGGTTCATGAGACCACAGCCCGCTGACAGACGACACGGTCAGATGTACTGACAGCGAGGGTTTATTATGAGGGTTCCGTTGGCACACCTTGAGAACCCTAAAAAAGGTGCCACTATTACATCGTGAAAAACCAATCGCGATCGGCGATGTTGCTGACAAGCTGCCTTTGATAGAATGGAAAAAAATATGCGAGTTTACACTACATAAATTATTACAACTTCTTTGATTCACAATCAAACGCAAACGCTATTTACGCTAACTTGTTTCAGTGGCAAACTTTGGCAATAATACCTTAACATTCCTAAAATTGGAAGACGTTTGCCAGTAGTAAAACTTAAGTATTCGGAGTAAGAAAACACGAAATAAACTTTACGATTCCGGAAGAAAATACGAGTATGACGTAATTTACGAAGTTCTCACTAGAACTTCAGTAGTTTTAAAGTAATACTTTACGAAAAGTATTTTATTTACTACTTTTGGACGCTCTGTGAAACTTCCGTGTAATTCTAGCATTTTATATTACTATAACGGTACCCTAGAACGACATAAACTGACCTTATTGGTGATGTTCTTAAAAAGTCAGGTGCGTAGAACTCGCAACTGGCGTGCGTGTACCTATGAGATGTATGAACGTAAACGAAGCAAAAGGAGTGAAGGGGCTCGTATGAGCCACTTCCTACGTGTGGTAGCTAAAAGGCGTTGATTGTTTAAATTCAAACAGAAGCACTAATCAAACTTAATTATTTAAATAAAAATTTACTATTACATTGGAAAAGGTAAACAAAGAAATAGATTAGCGAGAAAGCACAAGCAAGCCAAGCAAAAATGAAGTGAATATACTTAGGATACACTTTTTTTTTTTGGAATGGGCATTTCATAAACTAACAGAACTTATAAGGTGGCCAAAAGGGGGGAGGGCATGTATTATTTAATTAATCAGTCACCACGGAATACCTTCGCATAACAATCGACTATTTCCACTATCGGCTACAAAATAGGTTCTGGTCGCAACAGAGAAATGCTTATAATAAAAAGATTCAAGCAAACAAACGTTACGTACGTTTCGGTTTAAAGTACATCCAAACGTAATGTGGGGGTGTACCTAAATGACATCGTGAGGCCGGTCCGAAGCTTTGTATGAATCTTATCTCTGTTTCGCGACCGCCACTAACACCGCACATAATGGCTGCCCGCGCGTGATTTGTGATACAAATTCATCGTATATTGTGGCGCTGCGATAAATTAATTACGGTGTGAATGCGTGCCGACTAATTAGTTTTTGCGTAGTTTAATAATCCGTTTTGTTTGTTTCAATTATAGATGAGGTGATATGTTTGAGGTTTAATGAATAGTGGTAAATGAAACTTTAGTAGGCAGAACTTATTATTGTGTAGATATAATATGAGCCGTTGGAATATTTTATTAGGGTAGTCCTGGCTTACATTTAATTGACTTAGTTGTTTTATATAACTTTAATTATTATTTACTTCTACGATTGGGTTTATATTTCTTTTTGTCCGTATTCTTTTCATGTACATATTTTTTTACATATTTTAACAAAAATAAAATAAAAAATAACAATGTTTGATAAAATATGTATTAAAATAGTGCTCCGCCCGCAGCGAGGTGGTAAAACCCAAGCTTACGGTGGTTAGGGATCCAGAGAGAGGCACCACCTCCTCACAATGCGTGCCGTGTCCATGACAACCGCCTTCTGCATCTGGCTCTTGACCCAACT
This sequence comes from Phlogophora meticulosa, assembly GCA_905147745.2. NCBI lineage: Eukaryota > Metazoa > Arthropoda > Insecta > Lepidoptera > Noctuidae > Phlogophora > Phlogophora meticulosa. Next base: position 16,587,461 of record LR990524.1, read on the forward strand.
GTTTAGCGAAAGTTTCTCCAGATGTTGGTCGAAACTCTTCGCTATCAAACCGTTGACTGATATGACTATCGGCACTATAATTGTTGAGTTTATATTCCACATGCTGGTAACCTCGTGAGCAAGATCTCGATACTTTATTATCTTATCTTTTTCAGCTTTCACAAGGTTCTCATCATGGGGAATAGTGACATCAACAATTATTCTCTATGGTGACTCGCTGCTGTCACACTGACAAATTTCAAATCAAATTTATAAAATCAATATTAATTATAAACACCACCATTTTCGACACTGAAACAACCAGGTTCAAACAAGAATCATATTATATATATTAACAAGAAGATCTGCCCAGAAAATGCAACGATACCTCTGCCGTTTGCGCCGGCAGCGGGCTGCCAACAGAGAAGATGATAGCGCACGACCAACATCTCCGTCTGGCTCGTCTTGTTCATCAAAGTCGTCGGAAGATGTGTTCTTCACACCACCAGCCACTCCACTGCGGTATCAAATGATGAAGAAGCCAGGACACCAACGCCCTCTCGACGAAGAAGACCTGCTCTGAGGGGGCGCCTACCGCTGCCGGCCAGTTTGGGATCCTAGTGCTCCGCCTACAGTCCCCGCTACCGGCGGTATAGTGCGCCGCATGCGATGGACGACTGATTTAAATAAAAGCGTCATGCAGGCCTACTATCGGGCGACAGATGGGGCAATTAACCTCACTGCGTATCGTCCCAGATTGCTGTCCTTGTTTCAGACTCTTCAACCGATTTATATTTTTATTATTGATGGCTATTATAGGGATCACAAAGTAGCAAAACAGCGCTCAAACTTGCAATAAACTTTATATTACAGTGTACCCAGGGAATTAGTGTTTGTACTGATGCATTGGTATGATAAGCAGAAAAATCAAGTAAGATGGGCAGACAGACTCTCGGATGAGTACAAGCTGGAGTGCGGAGTGAGGCAGGGGGGGCTTTCCTCCCCACGTATAATATAAGCTATGCTAATGATATAGCTATGCTGATGATATGGTGCTGCTGAGCCCTTCGATCTGTGCATTGAGAGAACTTTTACATAAGTGTGAATCTTATGCGGAGGCCCATGGCCTTAAATACAACTCAGTGAAATCTGAACTGATGGTTTTTAAGTCAGGGACTAAATGTTATGACAATGTACCTGAAGTTTTCTTGGGAGGTAACTCTTTAAAAAGAGTTACAAATTTCAAGTATTTGGGTCACTGGATCACCGATGACTTGAAGGATAGTACTGACATTGAGAGAGAGCGCAGGTCATTGTCTGTACGATGTAATATGTTAGCTCGCAGGTTTGCACGGTGTACAAAAAAGTAAAAGTTACGTTGTTTAGAGCATACTTTCAGTCCTTTTACACGTGCAGCCTGTGGGTTGACTATTTGCAGAGGGCATACAGTGACCTGAGAGTGCAGTACAACAATGTATTCAGGATGTTGATGGGACTGCCGCGGTATTGCAGCGCATCAGGATGTTGATGGGACTGCCGCGGTATTGTAGCGCATCAGGCATGTTTGCCGAGGCCCACGTAGACAGTTTCGCTGCAGTCATGCGCAAGCGCTGCACCTCTGTCTTAACACGCAAGCGCTGCACCTCTGTCTTAACACGCATGCGTGCTAGTACCAACAGCATCCTGTGCGTATTGTCGGACCGGTGGGATTCTCCAATGCTCGAGCGCTGGATACGACTACACACTGTCAAGTAAACACGCGCACGAGTATCTGGGTATCCAATGGGTCATATATTTTATTTTTGTATTTAGTTTTTGTCTCATGTTTGTCACTACTAACATTAGTTTCTCATAAGTATTTCTGTGTTACTAACAATTTTTTATGGATGTTTATCTGAAAATAAATGAATAATAATAATAATAATAAAGAATATAAATAAAATAATAATAAATAATAAAAAAATAATAATAATAATAAAAAATAAAAAAGAAGCGTTGGGCACCAATGCGACAGACATGAAACAATCTTTGAAGGAGCGCTTCTTCGGCCGCTTGAATAAAGTATTAAATAGTCTTTTATCAGGCGGTAACAAGGTGCGCGCCTTTAACGGTTGGGTCATGCCAGTATTGATGTACTCTTTCGGCATACTCAAATGGACTCAGACGGAACTTGATGCCCTGGATAGGAGGATCCACACATTGTTAACTGCAAATCGTATGCATCACCCACGGTCATCGGTGATGAGACTGTACATCCCGCGGAAGTACGGAGGTCGAGGCTTCTTAAACGCTAAGACTCTGCACAACCGCGAGATTTGCAGTCTCAGGGAATACTTCCTGAAAGCCGACGTGGGGATGCATCGAGATGTAGTTGCAGTGGATAAGACCTTCACTCCGCTCTCCCTAGCTAACAAGAACTGGCGCAAACCTATAGTATTAGATACTGCTGACCGCATGGAAATATGGAAGAGTAAAGAGCTTCATGGGCGCTTTTATAGGGTCCTACATGGACCTGATGTAGACTTGGTAGCGTCCATATCCTGGCTGCGCTTCGGTGACCTCTTCGGAGAAACCGAAGGTTTTGTCTGTGCGATTATGGATGAAGTTATCATGACGAATAACTACCGGAAATACATTGTGAAGGACGGAACGGTTGACATCTGTCGGGCATGCCACCGACCCGGAGAATCAATCCGTCACATTATTTCTGGTTGTTCTCGTCTAGCTAACGGAGACTATTTGCATAGACACAACCTTGTTGCCAGGATAATCCATCAGCAACTTGCTCTGAAGTATAACCTTGTGGACTTAGAAGTACCGTACTATAAGTATGTGCCCGACCCAGTTCTTGAAAATGGCAGCATCACATTATATTGGGATCGATCTATCATCACTGACAGGACTATTGTTGCCAATAAGCCTGACATAGTGGTGATAGATCGATCAGAACGTCGCACAATGATTATTGATATTACGGATCCACATGACGAGAACCTCGTGAAGGCTGAGAAAGAAAAACAGATGAAGTATCTTGATCTGGCCCGCGAGGTTGTCGACATGTGGGATGTGAATACAGCAGTCATTGTGCCGATAGTCGTGACGGCCAATGGCATAATAGCCAAGAGCCTCGATCAACACCTAAAGAGGCTCTCGTTGGGCAGTTGGATCAAGGGTTTGATCCAGAAAGCAGTACTTTTGGACACGGCGCGCATTGTAAGGAGGTTCCTCTCTCAAGAGCCCTGACCACCGGTAGCTTGGACCCTGTTCCCGATGCCGGTGGGGTACTATTTTTTATATTTTTAAATGTTTTTTATTTTTTTTCATACTGAAATATTTAAAAATATAATTTGTATGTATAAAGAAAAAATAAAGGAAATAATAATAATAATAATAATAAGCTGGCAACTCTGAGCACACTACGTCGTCTGTGAATTTTTTCACTAATTAATTTAAAATTTTACCCGTTTTTAGAAGTGAATACCGCAAATTATATCAACAACAATAAGCAATAAAATAAATCAGTGAAAATAATACAAATCAAATAAAATGCTACCTAGAAACATGAAAAAGTATAAAAATGTAAACAGTCCGACGGGTGACACATGTCACAAATTACAATGAAAATTCACAAAAGTAAAGACGATGATATAAGATGCTAACAAGAGCAGCAGCACGTCGAGCACGCCCACCACCTCCGGCCTCGTCGCTCAGCTCCGCCTCGTCACCGCCGGCACCCAGCCCCATCGTGAGTACTGTGAAGCCGGCTGTGCCAGTGGCGTCGAGCTCGAGCGACGAGTATTTTTCCCCGCCCACGTCACCACCACCTGCACGTCGACGGAGAGGACGCCGGCCGCCGGACGGCTTAGGACCTCGAGGCCCTCCGGCCTCTGATAGGGTCCCAGCTCCCGGCGGAAGTGTGCAGCGCATGCGATGGACACAATCCATCAACGAAAACGTCATGCGCTCATACTATGGGGCTACAGAGGGAGGAAGTAACCTGACCGCGTCCAGGGTGACAGTTTGAGTCCACTTTGGTTCTGCTTAGCCTTGAATCCTCTAAGTACATTACTGGAGGATTCGAGTCTAGGCTATCGGTTGAAGAGAGCTGGTCAGGTTGTATCTCACCTTCTTTACATGGATGACCTAAAGCTCTTTGCCCCCAGTGATTTGCAACTGATGGAGCTACTGAAGGTAACAAAAACCTTTAGTAGCGCCATCAGGATGGAATTTGGTGTGGACAAATGTGCGGTCATGCATGTAAAGCGAGGGAAGATTGTGGAATCCGTGGGAACCCAACTCCCGGATTTCATAAACTTTAGAGCCCTCTCTCCAATCGAAACCTATAAGTATTTGGGTATGTCGGAAGCATTGGGCATTAATGCTGCTGACATGAAGCAATCGTTGAGGGAGCGCTTCTTTGGCCGCCTGAAGAAAGTATGTAATAGTCTTTTGTCATTCGGTAACAAGGTGCGTGCCTTCAACGGTTGGGTCATGCCAGTCTTGATGTACTCTTTCGGCATACTCAAATGGACTCAAACAGAACTTGACGCCCTGGATAGGAGAGTCCGTACATTCCTGACGGCATCTCGAATGCATCACCCACGTTCATCGGTTATGAGACTGTATATCCCGCGAAAGTGTGGGGGATATAAAACCGACGTGGGGATGCATCGAGATGTAGTCGCGGTGGACCAGGGCCTCACCCCGCTCTCGTTGGCTAAAGAGAACTGGCGCAAACCTGTAGTACTTGACACTAACGATCGCAAGGAAGTATGGCAGAGTAAGAAGCTTCACGGACGCTTTTTCCAGGCCCTACATGGGCCTGATGTAGATCAGTTAGCGTCCGTATCTTGGCTGCGTTTCGGTGACCTCTTTGGAGAAACCGAAGGTTTTGTCTGTGCAATTATGGACGAAGTTTTCATGACGAATAACTATCGGAGATTTATTGTGAAGGATGGTACGGTTGACATCTGTCGGGCATGCCACCGTCCAGGCGAATCAATCCGCCACATTATCTCTGGTTGTTCTCGTCTTGCTAACGAAGAGTATTTGAATAGGCACAACCACTAGGTTGTGCCTATTCTACTAATAATATATATATAGGATAATCCTGGCTACTAAGCCAGGATTATCCATCAGCAACTTGCTCTAAAATACAGTCTTGTAGAATCGGAAGTGCCATACTACAAGTATGTGCCCCCGACCCAGTTCTTGAAAATGGCAGTGTCACTTTGTATTGGGACCGATCCATCATCACTGACAGGACTATTGTAGCCAATAAGCCTGATATAGTGGTGATGGATCGAATCGAGAGGCGCGCAACGATTATTGATGTAACGGTCCCGCATGACGGGAACCTCGTGAAAGCCGAGAAAGATAAACAAATCAAGTATCTTGACTTGGCTCGCGAGGTTGTCGACATGTGGGATGTGGACTCAGCAATCGTTGTACCGACAGTCGTGTCAGCCAATGGCTTAATAGCTAAGAGCCTTGACCAACATCTAAGGAGGCTCGCGTTAGGCAGCTGGATCAAGGGCTTGATTCAGAAAGCAGTTCTTCTGGACACGGCGCGTATAGTTAGGCGATTCCTCTCTCTGGAGCCCTGACCGCCGGTAGCTTGGACCCTGTTCCCGATACCGGTGGGCCACTATTTTTTATATTTTTAAATGGTTTTTTTTGTATTAATATTGAAATATTTAAAAATATAATTTATAAGAAAGATTTTGAATAAAGGCTATAATAACAATATTTCGTGGGCTACCTTGGAGGAATCACTTTACAATACTCTAATAAAGCTACTTATTGTAGCTGTTTGCCAGCGAGACTATACATTAAAAAAATATCACTTTTTTGCTTGCGCTTAAAATAAATGCAAGTAATTATAACTTGCTATGAGTACATTGCAGATACCCTAAGCAATATTTATGCCTAAGTAAACATGGATTTCTACAATCTTCAACGGGATTTCCAAAAAGATGTAAAAGAATTAAATCGTTTTGGAGCGTCGACGGAAAGTAGACCTAGAAAGCTAGATTTGATCAGCTACCTACGAGAAAATTTGTACGTTTGAAAATTGTAAGTTTATTTATTGATAACCAAATTGGTTAGTGTTGACTCATCAATTTTGGTGGACTGGAACTACCTTTTTAGCTAGCAAAAGAGTTAGGTATTTTGCATGTTTTTTCTTTTGTCCACTTTTGTGAAAACAATTTAGTCAACACTGATATCAGTCTTGACTAAATTGTTTGATTGATTCGTAAGCTGACGTTGTTGGTTGTTGCTGTGAGTTGGTTGTTGCTGTGAGTTGGTTGTTTTCAAGCTACAATGCGCAAGCGTGCAGCAGCTAGGGTGGCATGCATCATGGCCAACCCTAAGAGGGTTTTAAACATGATAGCTGACAGACGGCTGACTGCTATATGCCTCACTCTATACACGTAAGTGTAAGAAAAATGCTACCCACCCTTTTTCTGAAACATCGAAAACTACTTATCTATCTAATCCACCAAATACGTACAAAGTATTTATGGAAAGGAACAGGATGCCTGTCCTAGAATAGTGTTCTATCGACAATCATGATTCATACAGGTAAAGGACTCTTCCATGAAAACTACGTAACTACGATCGTAGTTGATATAAATTCACTTTCTTGCCATCTTTATTTTTTCGCCTGACTTGTTTGCCTGCCCCATCTGTGTCTCAATCTCAAAAACAATGATCAAGACATAGGTCGACGGCGGTAAACATATTTCCCTACAATTCCCACTGGCACTTTGCCAGAACATATTGATTTTACTATGAGAGCCGACAAGTAGACTTACGAGATGTGACGATTTCCGGAGTTCACTTGAGACCGCTTTAAGAATATGAGAAGATAGACAAAATATATTTTTTGAACAAACTATTTAGGTGAGAATAGTCGTTACAACACACAAACATATAAACATATAGTGTACATTTGTAATGACTAAAAAATATTTCAGGTAAACAGTGCATTAAATGTAAGTTTACATTAAAAAATATATACATTTAGGTGTCGCCTAGTATAAGTGAAAACGAACAAAAATCATAATTCGAGTTTGTCTAAAATTATACCCGCGATATTTTTTAGGCACACGGTTACCTGCAATATTTATAAATATAATATACCACAAAATATCTGAACATTTTCCTAACATCCACAAAATATCCAAACACTGAAATCCGAACGTTTAGTCGATTAGTCAGTATCGGGTACAACACTAGTATAAACAACGATATCCATTTTAGTATATTAGTCATCAATACTCGACAGATACGTCCCTATAGCAAGCAACCTATCACAATTTATGGTAAAATGTATGACATAGATTGATTGGGCTTGGTAGAGTATTATATGGGTGATGCTTCATATATATCAGTATTTTATTTTTGTTTGTTTAGCAAATGTTATGATATACGAGTAATTCCAATGAAAACAGTTCTGTGTCTGAATATGAAAAGACGACGACACGGTTGACGCAGTGGCTGAGCGATCGGGTGCTGCGCCGCGTGTCGTGGGTTCGATTCCCGCACGGAACAAATATTTGTATGGCCTACAGGTAATTGTTCCGGGTCTGGCTGATCGTGTATGTGACTTTAAATGTTTGTAAACGCACCCACGACACAGGAGAAATTCCTAGTGTGGGGGGCAACGTTTTTTAAGAAAAAAGAAAAGAAAACAGTCAAAATGTTGGGCAATGAAAGACTGCATTAGTATAATAAGGACTGTTTATACATTTTTAAGTTCCATGAACAAAACTACTTATCTACATTAAAAAAAACATTACCGCATATATCGCACTACTAGATTAAAACTGATAAAACTCAAAATTCGAGATTTTTTAGTTGCAATGAAAAAATAATAATTTATCGATAAAACATTAATTCCCAGCCCAGTTAATAATACTCAGTGTCATTTTACAACATATTTATAATAATAAAATGAGGGATATGATCGTTGAGGGAGCGCTTCTTCGGCCGCCTGAAGAAAGTATGTACCTCATTGTCTTTTGTGGGGCGGTAACAAGGTTGCCTTCAACGGTTGAGTCATGAAAGTAGTTGATGAACTATTTTCGCATACTCATATGGACTCAAACGGAACTTTACGCCCTGGATAGGAGAGTCCGTACATTGCTGACAGAATTTCGATTTCATCTTCCACGTTTATCAGTTAAGACTGTTTATCCCGCGAAATTGTGGGGTTCGAGGCTTTTTAATTGCTAAGACCCTCCACAAAGGCGAGATATGCAGTCTAAGAGAATATTTCCTAGAAATCGACGTGGAGATGCATCAAGATGAAGTCACGGTGGACAAGGATCTGACCCTTCTGATACTTCGTTGGACAAGGATCTGACCCTTCTGATACTTCGTTGGTCCTAGTTTTAGTGATAAACTAGGACAACGAAGTATCAAAAGCAAGGAAGCGTAATATGTACGATGTTACTTATTCCTTGTTTACGTGAACTACCTTCCTAATAATAAAATGAGCCTTGTGTACTGTTTGCTGATGACATATCTATACTTATCTCATGCGAAAATAACAAAAAATTGTATAATAAACTAAGTTCAATACTAGATTCTACAATAAATTGGATGACGGAACACAACCTAGAAATTAATTTCAATAAAACTAAAATCATTTGATTCCACCCTCGCCAAAAATACCAATAAATATAAAATTTAGCTTTAAAACTAATACATTAGAAGTAGTTTTTCCTACTAGGCCTGAACATTGATACACACATACCTAACACATAAATCCGAAGCCTCACATTAAAAAAGTAAGAGCAAAATTATCCAAATTTTCATACGCCCTCCGCGAGATCAAAAAAACTACTGATCTTAAAACTGCACTAGTAACGTACTACGCGTAACGTACCTTATGGGGCAATAGCACCGACGCGCCCAAGCTATTTACCTTACAAAAAAAATTGAATTACAATCTTAATCAATATTGAAGTTACCGATAGCTGTAAACCACACTTTCAGGAACTAAAGATTTTATCCCTACCCTGTCTCTGTATACTTGAAGTTTGTAAGTTCGTGTGTAAGTACCCAGAATTCTTTACAAAAAGGGAAGACATACAAACGAACATTATTTTAAGGCATAAAAATAGACTAAACCTACCAAAATCGCGACTAAAAAATTCACTCTAATAGTACCTTAGCCATGTCCATAAAAATGTATAATAAGCTACCCGAAGTAATACACAGCATGTAAATAAATAACAGAATGTACATACATATAACATCTTTATCAATCTTTTTTTTTTTTTTTCAAATTCAAATATTTATTTCAAACACAGTATCTATATAAATATGCATTTCCAGGTGTCAATTGAAAATTTGAAGCTTTTTCTTGTAAGCAAATGCTAACTATAGTGTGAATACTTTAATGATAAATTATAAATAAGTACTTCATGCAGTTATGAAGTTACTTAATTTATATGTAAATTACCTAAAAATACTCACTACGGATACGCCTCACACATAAACACAAAAAATAAAAATTTAAGTAATAAAATAAAAGAAGCGCCCAATAAATCACACCTTCTACTTATTGCATTAAACACAGTTTTCTTCCTCCTCTCTCCTACATAGTCTATGTTGTGCCTTGTCAGGGTCTACAACGGCTCTTAGCTTTAAGCCTTTTATTGAGATCTTATTTTATCTTGTGGAACGCAAATAAATATGAATATGAATATTAATCTCAAGTAGTTAATATCTGACGGCGTCAAGTGGCGCTGTTTACCTTTGCCGTGCTTTGTCTACAAGGAGGACAGGGTGTTAAATGCAGCAATTATCCAGTAGAACTATAAATTTAAATAAAATATATCTTTTGCTTTCTCAAATGCAGCTCTTAAGAAATCAATGATGGATGATATTTATTTCTGTAAATAGGTTTTTAAAAAACACATTTACACGCCACAAAAAACCTATAGATTTAGATGAGGTCGTTGAATCAAAGCTGAGAAAAAATATCAAAACAAATTTAGAAGAGGTATAGTTTCAAAGTTGAGGTATAGTTTCAAAGTTCAGATATAATCATGGTCAGGGGGGGACCATGCAGATGCGTGACTGAGATTGTCTCCTGAGGAAAGAACCAAGAAAGTGCATAAGAGATTTAGTGGACCTGATCTGTGTTCAGTAATTCCTGGCATTTGTCAATTATCGTGTAACTTGAATCAGAACTCAAGGAAAATAGGTATTATTGATTTGCTACATCCAGACGATACCCATAGCATAGAAATAATCGAGCTCAATATTTCGAAACTTCACTCTGCACGATGTTAAAGCAAGCAAAGGTTCCGCTTCAATTTATCTTAATAAGGACTCGGTTGAAAATTAATCGGCCGTGATACATTTATCGTGTTTAATCTTACCTGCAAATTAAAAGTGCAAAACTGGCAATCGTAAAGGCGGTACCTTTTTATAAGAAATATCGAGCTATCGGCTAGTTTTCATAATTAATATTTTAGGAGTTATTGGCAATGTAGTGTAGAACAATTCAATATAGATTTTCGTTTAGATTCTCTATCATCATCAGATCTAGGCACCCACGTTGCACAAATATGGACTGCCTCGTTGATTGTGGTCGCAAGTGGTACTGTTAAGTATGAGGTCATAGGTTCGTTGCCCGGTTCATGGTTTTCCATCTGGCGTTTCTCAGTAGTAGTCTTCTGGATTCTAGATTTTAGCCCGGTAAGTGGCAAATAGCCTCGCCCCCTAATACTTTTAACTGAAGCAAACCTGGCAAAATGTGGGTGTATTATAGTTACACCTCTGCCTAACCCTTCAGAGAATACAGGCGTGATGTTATGTTATGTCATAACAAATATCCCCAAACCAAAGAAGGAATATAACGTCTATAATAATATTATTCTTGGAGCTAGTTACGGTGTATAATAAACATGATAACAAAGGACGTATCCTTATTGAAGGCTGAGGTTATTGTGATCAAAAAAAGCAGCTCACAGATAGACAAGTGACGCCATAGATGATGGGGCCTATCGAGTTACTTATAGGAATAAACAAAATCTTTACGTATAATAATATGTTTTTGCAACAAATAACAGGCTGACGGCCAGCCTGTTAACCGGCGTTGCCAGTGGTTACCATCAACGTCGCTTGTCTTTACCTATCAGTGAAGGTCAGCTTGTAACAAAATCTTGTCCCGAAGAAAGACGAGCGTTCACTGGCCCGCGCCGGTCGCAACGCACGCACTGCACGGAACCGATTACAGTTTCCTTTGTATGAACACATGTCAGAGTTGCAGACGGTGACGTCAGAGTTGCAGACGGTGACGTCAGAGTTGCAGACAGTGACGTCAGAGTTGCAGACAGTGACGTCAGTGTTGCAGACAGTGACGTCAGTGTTGCAGACAGTGACGTCAGTGTTGCAGACAGTGACGTCAGTATTGCAGACGGTGACGTCAGTGTTGCAGACGGTGACGTCAGTGTTGCAGACGGTGACGTCAGTGTTGCAGACGGTGACGTCAGTGTTGCAGACGGTGACGTCAGTGTTGCAGACGGTGACGTCAGTGTTGCAGACGGTGACGTCAGTGTTGCAGACGGTGACGTCAGTGTTGCAGACGGTGACGTCAGTGTTGCAGACGGTGACGTCAGTGTTGCAGACGATGACGTCAGTGTTGCAGACGGTGACGTCAGAGTTGTAGACGGTGACGTCAGAATTGCCGACGGCAGGGTTGCTGAGATGAGAGTTCCTGCCCCGTCAGAACGTACACTGGAATAGTCTACAGTATGGAGATATAAAAAGGGACTGCCTTTCGCAACAAGAGGTCAGGGCAAGTTCTATTATGGGCACCTTGAGCGACCCCAGTTCGTGCCGCCATATTTATTAAAAACCAACTTAATACAGAGCAAGTAATAAGTCTAGGTTGGTTACTATAATCCGGTAGTTGGTAGAAATTACCAATATACGAACAGTTTCAGGCAGGATTATTTACACCAGCCACTAAAACTAGCAGCGTACTCAAAAAGCTAGTGGGTAGAAAGACACGTACTTTTAATTTATAATGTATTAGTTGAAGTAGATTTTATTTACTTCAGAAGAATTGAAACGATACAGAAGTATTTTGCAATAGTTTTTACTATGTATACTTTGATGGATCAGAAAGATGTCATAATTTTTATCCAAAACGACTGATAAAAGGGAAGCCCAACAACTAAAACAATCAAAGAAATGTATCTCAAAAGTTTCCGAAAACTCCGAAAAAAGCGTAGGAACGAATATCATTCATTGCCAAACTAATATTGAAGTCGTCGGAGTGAGAAATTTTTATATGCTGATCCATAGCCAGGACCGACCGTGATACAACTTTTCGGCACATAGGTACCTAATACCTTTTATTTTGTTCCTTGACTTAAAGTAGACTTTTCTATATCAATTTAACTAAGTCTTACACTAAACCTACCTACCTTCTTACCTACTTAGTCTGATTTTCTTCATGATGTAATTTGGTTAGATTTCCAGAAATAGAGATGAGACGACTGTTTTCAACAAATTAAATGCGTCGTTGGTCCAGTGTTCGCAAGAGCTACTCCTCAGCATGAGGTATCGAGTTTGATAAAGCGTTGGTGTTAGGTTTTTCCATTTGGAATTTTCCATTAACAGCTTTGTGCCCCCGGTTAGTAGTAGCAATGGCTCGCACCTTATACATGGGTCTTAACTATAAGTACAATTCTGCCTGACCCATCGAGGATTAAAGGCATGATTTAAACTTTTTTTCAACTTGTAAGTAAATTGGAGTCAATACAAAGAAGGAAAAATCAATTCGCAATTTTCCTCACATCATCACACACGAGCAAGCTAATAAAAAAGCGATAAGGAAAATAAAGGGTCAGTCAGAGGTCCGTCCAGAAGTATAAATTTATCCATATCGGGTAGTCTCTTACAATTTAATAACTGTAGTGAATTTTTACAAATTCCTTATAAATACAGCACAAAGCAAGTCAATAATAGTTCCTTAAAAAAACGGAAAGTTTATATTTTACTAAAGGATTGCACCTTTAGACGTTGTTGGCATATAAAGGAGTCTTTAATACCGCGGCCTACAAATTTTATGCCATTATTATGGGACCGAAGTGTACTTATACACATTTTTTACGCCCCCAATGTGTACATTAAAGCGAACATCGTGATAGGACAAGCGTACTGCGTATAATACGTGAATGGTTCTTGAATATTTCAATGGGACGTTAAAAATGTGGGTCAATATGAGCTGGTGTTTGAGGGTCATGTTTTATGCGCATCAAAAATTTTGGGATAAAGTAGGTGTTTGTCAAAGTTCATTAGGAATAGCGTCCATTGCTGAGCATTGATGTTTTAAATAACTGCTTCTGACAAAACTTAAGAGGAAGATCTACAAAACAATGATGAGTCCTGTTGTCTCCATATAAGGATGAATGACAGCAGTTGCATGTTGAAAGGAGAAATGCTATTTTAAATTGTGTCAAAATCGGTAGTCACGTGGAGAGGTGATGGAAAAGAATAAGTAACAAACCTTGAGGGAAAATTTATGAATGTGGATAGTTATACGAGTAGAAGAAGAACAAAGACACGATTGTTGGATTGTGTGAAAGATAGTATGGCTACAAATTACTATTGAGATGTCGACAAATAGCAAAGGGTGAAACAAGAAGATATGCTTACCCAAACAGATTAGAATAAGGGACGTGACAACAACAGAAGAAAGGAATTCGTCATTTCCACATTATTAACAACACTGACAGTTTCAATACAATATGGTAAACATCCAACTAAAACAAGAAGACAATACCAATGAACTGTCATAAAATATTCAACAAAATAACCGTTCCAAACTTGTCCTGTGACGTTGGGACCGCTTGCGTTACCAACTTAGTTACCAAGTGCTAGCCCACCAAGTTAACCCACAGAGTAAATGTGACCGTAAAGTAAGGATCATTGAGTTCAGTCTACTGTGTAGGTGTACGGTATTATGTAAAATAATAGGTTTCATAGATAATGATTATTTGCGAATATTATATTTAATTATATTTAATTTCTGTCGAGTTATTTATTTAGTTATTTTTTTGTTTCATTTGAGACTGTAGCGTTTATCAATGGTTTTTAAATTTCTTCCTCACAGTTTACAAACGATGAAATAGCTTTAACATCTACTAACGTGAACATTCCTTGCTTCCAAATTTATACAGTTAATTTTCCCCTCTATGGAAGCAGTCACACCTTTTGAACAAAATTGATCAAGTTATTAAAATACACATTAACTCCAATATTTTGAATGTGGAGGGTAGAGGGTGGCTGCAACAAGCCATACTACACTAAGGAGCCGGCTTCGGTGTTCATAACATTTCTAGTATTAACTTACCCACTTTCCTATCCTCTGTTCACAAGTTTAACCGGACATTTTTGCCTCCTCATTGGTTCACTCGTGAAGTGCCGTGCTTAACTGATGTGGTTAAACACCTGGATATAGATCAGCTGGTGAATCCGAGACAATGGGATGTAGCCCTACGCAGGTTGGTGTGTATTTAATGAATGCTTCCAATATTGCTGCATGTACCTTACTGCTGGCTGGAAAAAGTTGGAGAGTCAGACGGGCCTCCGGCTCCAGGCTCTCCAGGCACTCCATCACACCATCATTCAAAAGTGCAGTGTTGTGTGTGTGCAAATAAATAAATCTGAATGACAAAGCAATTGCTTAATAGGTTCATCGATTTAAAAAAAAAATAGATAAATTAAGAACCTACGCTACTAATTTATCAATTATTGTTTAGAACAGCATAAATCGAAATTATACGTTCAAAAGTGGCAAATACGATTTTTGGTGACATTCTTTGATTTTAGTGATCTTCTGTCTGATACATATCTGCACCTATAACGGGTACCATGCTGGTCTCCTCATTCCGGACTGTCAATGATCACCGACAGACTGGACTATTAAATATACCTTATGTCTTGCATAACTGTGGCAAGCATGTTCCTGTTCTAATGCAGGTTTTTTTTTTATGCAAATGCATGTTCCTGTTCTAATGCAGGTTTTTTTTTTTATGCAAATGCATGTTCCTGTTCTAATGCAGGTTTTTTTTTTATGCAAATGCATGTTCCTGTTCTAATGCAGGTTTTTTTTTATGCAAATGCATGTTTAAATTTCGTTATTTTGAGTCTATTGATACTTGAAAATTAATTCAATTAATCTGCGGACACCATACCCTGTCCAGCACTTAGAGCACTGATCGATACATCAGCATTAATGACATCATATATCGTGCTCTTGTTATCGCCAGGGTGCCAGTTGTATTATAACCTTGGCGCACTGGTTGGCTAAATGAAAAGACCTATAACTTTATTGGTTTGACGATGATGATATAATGGAAGAAATTCTTTCTCTAGCAACAGTTTATAACAACGTAGGAAAATAATATGTTGGGGGCTTAAGCGCATTTATAACAAAAAAAAAATATAGCATCTTAATATAGTCGAAGATAAATAAAGAAAAAGAAACTAATCGGGAGTTATATTATGTATATTTGAGGCCTTTGGGTTAAAACACTAGGGCCATGGGGTCAGTGTGCCCATTTAGTTTTTCGGGACATCGCCAAGTGTTTTTTATTTTAAAACGTTGCCCCACACTAGGAATATCTCCTGTGTCGTAGTTTGGTCGGCTCTTCACATGACCCTCAGAGGGCTGGCCTTTTTTTGCCCAAAGAATCAGCATTGCCATTCAACGTGGCAATGGCAATGCTGCCAGGTTTTTAGGCACTTTTCCCGCTGACAGCGATGCGGATGAATTATTCGATACCCTATGATTCTTTTTTATTTTCATGTACATAATAGTTTTTTTTATAAGTAAAGCAATCATTAAAAAAATAAATTAACTGAGTTATAAGAAATTGATTGTTTAAAATGTCATTATGTGTTGATGCTGCTCTGATTGCGTATACGTCGATGCAAATACTATGTATTTCAGTAACTGTTGCGGGCGCAAGCTTGACGCGTTGGTGGTTTACCATACATTAGCTAAACTTTCATGTATGTACAGCAGTAGGGATAGGTTTTTCATTATATTAAAAATTCACACCACACTAAGTACATCGACTTGGAACACACCCACAACAATATAACAATAAGAAGTCGAAACATCCTGACTCGCTTTGATCTCGCATGTCATGGTGATGCGCGCATTAGTGGTCACCGGACCATATTGATGTTTAGTCCTATACAAATAAATTAACTTGAAGTGTCTCTTTGTTTGTCTACTCTCTGAAACGGCTGGATTGATTTTGACGGGACTTTAGCTGGCAGATAGCTGATATTATAAGGAGTTACTTACTTTTATACTGTAAAAATAATTTAGGTTCAGCGCAAAAAAAATAAAAACCATGAAATTCCACGCGGGCAAAGCCGCAGGCACAGCTACTGTTGAATATTTTCTCCCGTGCTGTGGCGATATTCATTATGGTGTGCCCCTGCCCATTGCCTTCGTTATACACACGTGCTAACTATACCCTATATTCTAAGATGATGGTTTTAAATTTAAATTCAAAATGGTTTTAAAACATTCTGGTTTACATAATATGGTTGAAGGAAACCTATTTTTATTTAAAACCAAGTTTCGCTGAAGATGAAAAAAAACTGTGAAAAGAAACTGCAGTTAAAATGTAGAAATATGTTTTAAAGAAATCACTCCTGGAGAAGCAAGTAATTTTATAACACAAATATTGGAATAGAGGCTTTTAAGAGCTCAATCTTTGTGTTTGATGTCATTCGACGGGTCTGTCTGCAAAATTGTAGAAGAAATTGAGCTTCTGCATATAAATAAAGTTTTAATAACATTTTTCCAAACCTTTTTTTTTGTTTTTCGATAACAATATCTACCTAGATGTTTTAATAGACATTAGGTAGATTTTGTGTTCGCCAACTAATCAATTTTTCTCCAATTGACTGTATGTGTCAATTAGTTGACCTTTGTGCCATTCCACGACATCTTCCTCCACCTTGGCGTACCGTGCTGGCGTTGTCACTCAAGGGAATCTCATGTGACTTAAATTTTTAATAATAATAATAACCTACCTGGAATGTAGACTCTGCTGTAATTGTGCCGATCGTCGTAACGGCCAATGGAATGCTGGCTAAAAGCCTCGACGAACATCTATCGAAGCTCTCGTTATACAGTTGGATACTGAAGTAATATTTAATATTTTCAAATGTTTTGCATTTTGATATTTTCAAATGTTTTGCATTTTTGATATTTTCAAATGTTTTGCATTTTTGATATTTTCAAATGTTTGGCATTTTTGATATTTTAAAATGTTTTGCATTTTGAATATTTTAAAATGTTTTGTAGTTTCTATATTGTACGAGTATAATGTTTTATATTTTTAATATTTCCAAACGATTTTGTATTTTTTATATCTAAACATTTAAAAATGTAATTAATATGTACCTATACACAAGGAATAATTGAGAATAACAATCTTATCAGTACCTTATTAATTTTTGGGCCACTTATCGTGGAGACCGGATCATACCCAACTTCTTTCACAAAATGGTATGTGAACACTTCCCGTTAACTGTTTAACATTAACAAAGACTGGCTTTTACTTCGGCCAAAGGCTAACTTTTCTATTTCTAACCAGATAATGAGGAAACTTCAATAATGTTAAAAGCCTAAATTAACGGTCCACAATGTTTCTATTTGTACGGATTCGTCGCCAGCATAGCTTCTACGTGTTTGCCTTGTCAGCGGGCGACCGCAAATGTGTCAGCAAACATTCTCTTGTCACCGGGAAATGAGAAATAGCCACGTGTCGGACTCTAATTTATTATGGGTTGATGTGTAGTACAGACATGTGGCGACATAAGTCAATATGTATCGTGTTTAGTTTCGACTAGCCCCAGTAAGTGTGCAATACCTTTACCTACCCTTTTGTACCTTTCAAGGATACAGTAGAAAATATTTTTCTATACAAATTTCGAGGGTATTACTCCACAGTTTGACATTGTACATCCAAAGAAACATGGTCTCGTTTTGTCTCATTACGGTATTAACTTTGACTGTGCGGAAACAGAACAGTAAAAAAAAAACCATTGACAAGTTAAGTATTGGCCAACAGAATCGTATTAAAATTTAAAAACAAAACCAGCACTGACAATGAAAACCTAAGCATCCGAGAATTGAACTAATTTCATTTCTAATTAATGATAAGGACTTTTCGTATTTTTTTACGTGCTGGTTTTACGTTCAGTTCGGATAGGTGTTTTTGTGTGTGTCGTGCGTGCAAACTAGACATTTGCATGTGGACCAACGTCTATCTGCTCATATATCTTTCTGTCACGATACGTGATGAAACAGCGTGCTTTTTGGCCGTGCCCGTCAGTGAGTTCGGGCTTGCGACTAGTTCAACCTTAAGGAATGGGTGAAGGGAAACATCCTGAGGAAACCTGGACTTATAATTAATCTGAATATAATGTAATTTCATGATATTATAATGTAAAAGAAATATTTGCACGACTGATTTTTTTACTTATATTCTGGAAAATAAATAAATTTAATTTCATTAATTTTATAAAATTGCTTGCCCACCCACCATTTATCAATAAACTATACCAATTTCTTTATTTTCTTCTCATTATTAAGAAGAAATGGGTAAGTAACTATGGTCGTCAGTCACTTCCAAAATTATGGTTTGAAATATCTCCAATTTCACTTCAAGCCACTTCATATTTTCAGCAAACTACAGACACAAGGTTATATCACAAAGACTAATGGCCGGACGGAGCAAGGCTGCCGATAGTGTAGGCGAAGGTATATTGATCTCCACTACGGACACTTGGAAATATGGTCGCGTTTTATCATAAATAATAAAGGTCCAACCTTTCTCGGTAACACTATCGGGGTGTTAGAAAGGGATCCTTCAACAGCATGCATTCTTATCAACCCTAACAATGTAAGAAAAATAGGATATTTCTTAAGAAAAGGCAGTTAAGAAATAATTTCCTTATTTTAAAAGAGTAATTGTCACGTGAAGAAAAATAATGTTAAGCAAACAAATAATTTATTCCACTAACAGTATCGCGGTTAACGAACGGAATCCTTCAACAGCATGCATATTGCATAACCTCAACCATAAGCAAGCAACCTAGGAATGTAATACAAAAGAGGATATTTCATAAAAACTCTCGAAATAATTTTGTGATCTATTAATTAAAAAGTAAGACAACCAGTCTTATCAAGCGGCCAGTAACTGGCATGTGGAGGTCAGATAGGTAGCCTCTCCTAGTAAAACTACTTAAGGCCTTTATTTATATACCTATCTATATTTCCTAAATAAATATTCTGATTCCGATTCAGAAAATAATGGTATAAACAACTATGTTGGGAAAAGGCTAGGTAAACGATGAGATCATGAATAATTGAAAAAATATAAAGTCATAAATAATAATATAAATAATAGGTCTTTACCTATGAAATTGCCGTTTTGTATGAAAAAATTTAAATGCATTTTTTTCATGTATTTTTTATTTGTATTAATCGAAGTAATCACCCATGCAATCAATGCATCTTTGCCAACGCAGTGGCAGTTTATTGATGCCCTTCTTAAAGAAATCAGCTGGACGGGAGGCAACAAATTCTTCAAAGGCATTTTGTACTGCCTCTCGGGTATTGAATTTTTTTCCCGCCAAGAAGTTATCCAAATTCTGGAAAAAGTAGTAGTCTGTAGGCGCAAGGTCTGGTGAGTAGGGCGGATGACGGAGAGCTTCCAACCCCAGTTCTTGCAACTTGGAGACCGTCTGCTGTGCAGTATGAGGTCGCGCGTTGTCGTGCAGGAGCAGCGGAGACGAGCGATTGACCAATGCTGGTTGGAGATGTGCCAGCTTCTCCATCATTGTGTTCAATTCTTCACAGTACACATCTGCAGTAATGCTCACCCCGTTTGGTAAGAAGCTGTGTTGAATCACACCGGCGCTAGACCACCAAACAGTGACCATCACTTTTCTTGGGGTAAGTTTTCGTTTAGGGCATTGTTTAGGTGCTGAACCAGGATCCAACCAACTTGCTGAGCGCTTGCGGTTATCAAACAGAATCCATTTTTCATCGCAGGTAACAATGCGGTTCAAAATTCCTTCATTTGTGTGTCTGTTGAGCAGTGCAAGGCACGTCTCGACGCGTACTTCGCGCTGGCGATCATTGAGTTCGTGGGGCACCCATTTGTCAAGCTTTTTTACGTTGCCAATTTGACGCAAATGGACCAATATTGTTTTGACGCTAACGTCGAAAGCTGCTGCTAATTCAGCCGTAGATTGTGTATCATCAGCTTCCACAATCGCCTTTAATTCGTCATTGTCGACCAAAGTCTTCGGACGACCGCGAGGTTCATTTTTCAGGTCGAAATTTCCAGAACGGAAGCGAGCAAACCAATAACAGGTAGTGCGTTGGTTTGTAGTGTTAGCTCCGTAAACGTCGTTGATGTTGCGTGCCGCTTGTGCCGCGTTGCTGCCACGACGGTACTCATATTCCATAATTACTCGAATTTTTAACGTATCCATGATGACGAAAAAGATTTAAATGCGATGAAAATGTAATACTAATCAATAAACAAATGACTACTTTTGGAAAAAAAAATCCATGTTTTTAAAATAAAATTAATTTGAAATTAGAATTCTTAGCCAAACAAAAAATATTTTGATTTGAAATGGCCAGTACTGCAGAACGGCAATTTCATAGGTAAAGACCTAATATAAAGGATGAGTGAAAAAATAATTATTTCACCGAAACCATACAACATTACGGTTTTGATATGAAAATCGTTTCCATAGTAAGTAAAAGTAAATAATGCTATGATCCTCTGTTGTCATGGCGGCCCAGTGAGACTGTTCCGCAGCCATCAGTGATACTTTATTTGAAAATGTATGTTATTGTTAGTTTTATAGTGCGTCTTCTGCCTATAGTGAAGAAAGGGCGCACAACTTAATGCAATGAGTTCTGTTCATTTCTTTTTATAAGGTGAGTTAAGCGCCTTTTTATTTACGACCAACGCAGGGATCAAGTCCTGGTGTCCCCATTGCTCTCGGGAACCCTTTTTTAAAATAAAGGTCTAAAAGAAATGTTGGTTTAAAATGAAAATGCGTGATAACTCTTTTTCCTATGGTGAAGGGAATTAAATTGAGGAAAAAAAAAACTAAATGATGCGTTTATCTTTAGCAATGTGCAAAACTCCTCTTTTCAATTAAGAAAATAATGCCATAAATTCTCATAGTTTGAGCATAGACACATAAAACAAGATTTTACTTGTTTACAAGCTTATCTAAAATCCTGCAGAGCGAGTATGACCATCTACTTAATATAGCTATCCGGAAAAATGATAATTTGATTATAATTTTACAGAATAGTATTACCGTAGAATTACTGTAGCGACCACGGAAACTGTGCCTGTGAGCCTGCCCTATCGCAGGTCCTTGTGAGATGTCCTTTTTGCACCCAAGCACGGTTTTTTAAAGGTGAACGGGGCTTGAAGATAACTTTGGGTGAGAAACATACACCCCACAGTGTACTCCCAAGCCCTCTCGCTTTCTCAATATCTGATTTTCTCAGTCTACCCTTTTGGATAACGCTAGCAAAATTTAAAACGCCAACCCTGATTTTAAAGAGTTCCACGGACCACCGCTTTGCCATCGGAGAGCAGGTTGCGCCGTACTCTCCAGAGACACTAACAGCTCTGGAAAGTGATCACCCGGTGCCAGCTAATGTCTTCTTCTTTTCCCTGACCCCCCCGATCCAGTACCCAACTCACTTATAATTAATTACAGCCCAAAAAGTGAATGCGGCCGTGGGCTCCTTTCAGAGTGGCTCCACCGGCGGACTCGTCGGTTTGACACCACAGCACATAAAGATCCTGATGGATATCAGGCACTTGGGAAGCTGGGGAGTCCCTTTTAAAGAAGCTGACGGCTCTTATCAATCTCATGCTCTCCGGTAATGTGAACGAAGCCGGTAATGTGAACGAAGCCGGTAATGTGAACGAAGCCGGTAATGTGAACAAAGCCGGTAATGTGAACAAAGCCGGTAATGTCAACAAAGCCGGTAATGTGAACAAGCCGGTAATGTGAACAAGCCGGTAATGTGAATAAAGCCGGTAATGTCAACAAAGCCGGTAATGTCAACAAAGCCGGTAATGTGAACAAAGCCGGTAATGTGAATAAAGCCGGTAATGTGAATAAAGCCGGTAATGTGAATAAAGCCGGTAATGTGAATAAAGCCGGTAATGTGAACAAAGCCGGTAATGTGAAAAAGCCGGTAATGTGAACAAAGCCGGTAATGTGAACAAAGCCGGTAATGTGAACAAAGCCGGTAATGTGAACGAAGCCGGTAATGTGAACGAAGCCGGTAATGTGAACGAAGCCGGTAATGTGAACGAAGCCGGTAATGTGAACGAAGCCGGTAATGTGAACGAAGCCGGTAATATGAACGACGCCGGTACTGTGAACGAAGCCGGTACGGTAAATTGAGGAAAAAAAAATAAATGATGCGTTTATCTTTAGCAATGTGCAAATCTCCACTTTACACTTAAGAAAACCATGCCATAAATTCTCAATGTCATCGCACAGTTTGAGCACAGACACAAAACAAGATTTTACTTGTTAACAAACTTATCTAAAATCCTGCAGAGCGAGTATGACCATCTACTTAAAATAGCTATCCGGAAAAATGATAATTTGATTATAATTTTACAAAATAGTATTCCCGTAGAATTACTGTAGCGACCACGGAAACTGTGCCTGTGAACCTGCCCTATCGCAGGTCCTTGTGAGATGTCCTTTTTGCACCCAAGCACGGTTTTTTAAAGGTGAACGGGGCTTGAAGATAACTTTGGGTGAGAAACATAAACCCCACAATGTACTTCCAAGCCCTCTCGCTTTCGCAATATCTGATTTTTTCAGTCTACCCTTTTGGATAACGCTAGCAAAATTTAAAACGCCAACCCTGATTTTAAAGAGTTCCTTGTGGCGTGAGACTATCCGTGGTATTAAGTTTAACATGTTGTGTCCGCTTTGCCATCTGAGAGCAGCTTGCGCCGTACAGAGACACTTACAGCTCTGGAAAGTGATCACCCAGTGCCAGCTAATGTCTTCTTCTTTTCCCTGGATTTTATTAGGAATACTAACTTCGATCCTCAATGTGGCCATGGACGACCGAGCATGGCACAGCTAGCAACACTTCCCATCCGCCTGGATGGTCTCGGCGTCCTCAAAATTTCAAGTATAAGTTTACCGGCTTTTCTCTCCTTGGTTCACAGATCTGTTAGATTAATAAGGAATATTTTAGCTTTCTCACTGGTTAATTTTGTATTAGCGTGTTTGACGGATGCATTGACCATTTGGAAAATGACTTATCCCAATACGGATTTGCCCGACAAACTGTCTTTTCAGGCACGGTGGGACGTGCCGCTCTGCATTACTATACGGAATTCTCTTTTTAACAGAATGGCCGTGGCGAGAATGGGATTCGGGCCTCTGGCTTCAGACGAGAATGGGATTCGGGCCTCTGGCTTCAGACGAGAATGGGATTCGGGCCTCTGGCTTCAGGCGATCCTGTCAGCCACCGTAAGTACTATGACGGACACATCGTTCCAGCTATCTGTGCTCAGGGGTGCCCCTTGTGTTGCTCTGCATCGGTGTCACTGCGGTGAAGCTGCTGACAGCTTAGGGCACCATGTCTTGTTACAGGAGCGTAGGTCGTATAGCACGGCACGCCAGCATCAAAGGTATTATTCGTCGAGTTCTTGTACAGCTGGCTCACCAGCGGTATTAGAACCTAAGACGGAAGGCAAGGGCCTTGGAAGATGGGTAGGCCTTTGGTGAGGGAAATAACCTGTGCCAATACCCTTGCGCCATCTCAGGTTTTAAGCACGGCTGGCTGTGCTGGCGCCGCTACCGCAGTGGGTGCTGGGGCCCCCAAACGGCGCAAATACTGTAACCTTATTGGTAACTACAGCTTTGAGCCGTTTGGGGTTGAAACGCCCCGCGCGTTTCAACACCAAACGGCTCATGGGGTCCGAGTGCACGTCTTCTTTACAAAGAAATTTCTCGACGTCTGATCGACACTTCGCGTGACCAAAGGGCTGGCTCATTCTTTGCCCAAAGAATTAGTATTGCCATCCTACGTGGCAATGCTGCCAGTCTTTTGGGCACATTCCAGATGACAGCGAAGCGAAGGAGTACTTTGACGCCTGAGTGTCTTAGATGGCTTTCTATTTTATTTTGCTGTTGTATATATTTATAAAGTAAGTTTTATATTACAATTACATATATGTATTAAGTAGTAAACATGAAAATAAATATTAGTCATCAATAAATATTAGTCATCAAAAAAGAAAGTTACCAAAAAAGGTAAGTTATAAGAACGTTCGCATTGTTATGTATTTTCGACAAGTTTTTGACATTGTTTGTCGCCGAGATGAGATTTCGACATGATTTCGAACGTTTTTGATTACGCAAATTGGACATCAGTTTGGTCTGTTAGGATGCATACTCGTAGCATGGCTTATTCGATCAGGAAAACGATAATTTTATCTACACATTTAATGGGTATGAATTCAGTCATCAAATTAAAAAAAAAAAATCGGAGTAACATCTGAACAGATCAACCTGAACCATGTTTATTTATTCAAGCTTTATGCATCATAAAATTCGTAAAAGGCTGACCCAATGCTTTAAGCATTTTCTCCCACTCAAATAAGGGTGTGGTGGAGAGATAACGAGGCAGGTGCATTTTATGAGCAAGGAATTCAAAAAAATGTACATAAAAAGATTTAAACTCTTGCAATTATTCTTATTTTTAAATCAACTGATACCTTTTACGGTTTATTCGGTTTAAGAGATGACCATAACACAACAAACGGTTACTACTTGAAGAAAGTCCTTCCAATAGTTACCCTTAGAATATAGGTATGTATATACTTTTACTTTGAAATGTTTTTTTGGATATCTTTCAGCTTTTGATATTACTTCTGCCGTCTGAAGCTAGTATGTTGGTTGAACATTTTTTTGTGGCTTAATGACAACAAACAAGGCGTAAATATTTCGGTTGGTAAGATAAATGGAAACATTACAAACAACAACTCGAGACACACAAACTAGTGCGTAGTACTGAGATTAAAAGCCAGATGAAAACACCCTCCCACACACACACATTAATACTGTACATGAGGAAAATATGTTGCATATAAAGCCGTATTTATTTATTGCGTTGACGTAGAAGCTTGATTATTTAAAGCTCCAAGGAGCCATACAAGTATTTGATATTAATTTCAACTTAACACTTCTACGCATTCCTTTCTGTGATAAACGTCTCTCTTGTAAAACTTCTGTCTGTCTGTCTGACTGACAGACAGACAGACAGAAGTTTTACAACGAAGTGATCCTATAAGGGTTCCTATAAGGGTTCCGATTTATCCTACACGGACCCTAAAAAAGTAACAATTTTTTTTTAAAACGTTGCCCCACACTAGGAATTTCTCCTGTGTCGTGGGTGCGTTCACAAACATTTAAACTCACATACACAAACAGCCAGACCCGGAACAACTACCTGTAGGCCATACAAATATTTGTTCCGAGTGGGAAACGAACCAACGACACACAGCGCAGCAGTCAATCGCTCAGCCACTGCACCATAGTTCCATACACATTATCGTAAGTGAACGCTAAAGTTAAAACTATCGCACTATACCTCCTCTGGTCATTCACGCACGCCGGTTGCGAGAACTAAGTACCTTGTATTAAATAACAAAGTACATTCCACACCTTTGACCCCCCGTGCTTTCATTTTGTACTAATGAAATTAATGAGGGCTGTAGGTGAACATTCGTAAGTCCGTTCTCATTTACCATACTAATATTATAAGCAAAAAAAAGGTCATGTTTGCTTGACCACAAAAAAATAAAAAGATAGACTCGTATTGGATTTCTCGTGTAAAAAGCCTTAGTTACCGGTAAATATAATAGAAAAGGTAAGGATGAATATTTATTATTTGAGTCGCGTTTTTTAGTTTGTCCGAATAGTTTCGATCTGAACGTTTCCTTTTTCATGTTTAAAGTAAGTATCCTGTAAAAATTAACCAATACAAAACAAATTAAAACTTCATAATCTAGCAACCTGGTGCATGGATTTGTTCCCGGTTGATAGCAATAAGCTCGCCCCCCTTACATGACACTTCCTAAACATAACTGTTGGAATGTGGGTGTACTATGGATACCTTTGCCCCTGCCTAGCCCCTCGGGGAATACATGTGTTATGTTATGTTGTGCCTATTTGTCTAGCTCTGTTCTGTCTCCTACTTGATATGGAGGGAAGTGGAAATGATGTATTTATCTAACTTCTCCGCAGTTCTATTCGTTATAGATTAATTTCGTTGCTGTCGTCGGACTTCATTGTCTCGGCGCTTTTCTGGCGGTCGCCCCTGTTGACTTTCTGGTTTTCAGGAGCTGCAGTGGTTTGGGAATAGTGTGGAGGGCTTGGCACGGTTAAAAAAAATGTGCTATTAATATAGATGTGCTAATAATTATAATCTAGCCGTGTTACAAATCTGGACGGGGAATTTTATAGAAATTGACTAACCGACTAGCACAACCAATTATCTTAAGGTCCTCACACCAAAAAATAATCATTAAAAACGTCCCAACATCAAGGGAAAAAAAGTCAAAGGAAGTGCGATGGCAATAAGGGAACAATAACGCATCGTACGACACACTGCCTCTCCCCAGGAAATTGGAAAACGTGAGGCGCTTACCTTCTGTTTATATAACACACCATCAAGATTTGGGACGTTTTTGCTTTGTTTCTTTTCTGCATTGATTCAGCGGATACAGTACCCAAGTAAAAAGTTCTGTGTGAAAATAAGATGGCCAGTCATGGTACACATTATTATTAGCATCTCGGTGACGTGGACTCGTAAGTTTTGCCCCTGGTTGGTTGGTTACTTACTTATTACCACAGCTAAAACGGCAATGGTGGGGGGGGGGGGGGGGGGACCCATTTTGCAAAACTTACCAGGAGAAACCTGGTAAGTTTTTGAACAGTTTGATAACACCGATCAGCTAACTTGGTATAAGTGATGTGTATTAAATAAAAACATTTTATTTTTTTGTTAAATGTATCATAACTTTACAATTATGTATGTAAAGGTATTAAAAAATAAGTTGTCATGTCGTTAAGTTTGTTATCACTAAGAAAATCCGTATGTACCCTCGGTATGTATATACCGTTTCAGTTACACGTTGTATATTATGTATGTATGTGATCAACCAAATTTTTATAAACAAGGATCGGTGCTCTATTCTATTTCGTAATGTGGCAAGCAAAGCTGAACTAAGTACAAACAGCTGTAACCAAAAATAATAACAGTGCACTTAATGTAGATCATCTTGATGAAAAAAAATATTGTCAAAAAATTAAATATCCATTACACCATACAATTACACCACAAACGAAGATCACATTTTAACGAAGTCAAAGTAGATTTCAAACCGGTGTATTTGTCATGTCGATAAAAGTGCTAACAGGGAGTATTCAGTGCGGTGACAGCTCGGGTTAAGACGATCTGTATTGTCCTGACATTTATTGGGGGCGACGTTCAATCTCTATCAATTTGCAATGCAAACTAGACAAGCTATGGACAGCTTTCTAATGTTCTGGTTATCGATACCCCGTATTACGAAAACCCGCGCAAATTAATAACTTCGCAGACTAAAGAGGTGTAACCGTTAAGAGAATTTTCTTAGATTGAGATAAAATAAGCACACAATAAGTTACGACTCGTAAAGTCTGGGATGCAGGTAATGTTCCAAAAACTTAGGAACGATTTTGTCACACTTGAAGACAAGCGATATAATATTGCTATATATCACGTGTTGCGAGCAGTGTGTTATGTAAATTACGTCTAAAAAACCTAATGATTTTTCAGAAGTCAAGATTAATCGCTTCAAAATGTTACTGGTGAAACAATGGTATAATCGAATGGAATTGTAACTAACTTTTCTCTATCTAGCTTCTTTAAGTGCAAGAGTGGTGGGTTCAAAAACGTATATATTCTTATTTACGTAATACTTCTTCAATCGCACTAACGTTACAGAGGCAGGTTTAATTCCATACCAGTTAATCTTTGGGTGAAGTAGACGTAATATAAAAAGTTAATGTTAATACGGTAGTTACTTACACAAAAAAAAACAATTTTGTTTGTCTGTCTGTTAGTCTGTTAGCTTGTTTTGAAACAGCTTTATCGATTTTGACGGTTTTAACTGGCAGGTAGCTGGCGGAATAAAGAGTAGCTTTGTTTAAATAAGGGTTCCGGTTCCGCGCGAACTCAGGAAAACCCATGAATTTCTGGCGGACGAAGTCACGGTCATCAGCTAGTTTAGAAAATAAAAGGACACAAATACGTAGTTATGTTACAGAGCACGCAGTGTTCCAGTTACCTTCCGCATGTCACTAGCAACTTGAGTACGCCAGTTAAGGGTCGTTGTGCAAGCCTAGACCGAGGCCTACAACTAGACTTCCTGAGGCACGACGGAGTCTCGATATGTAACGAACGGGCACCCATTTACAGACTACCCTCGGCAAGCATAGCTTAACCTTCGATTGACCTGTGCGGGTGTTTTTATTTAGCCACGAGTTCCTCTTAACCTAGACCCCATACATCAGTGGAAAATGGAACGATACTTCTATCAAACAGGGCATGTAGGTAAGCAAGGTGTAATCAGCTTGAGCTAGCCGTATTTTTTCCAAGTACACTCGTATGATAAAAAGACGTAAAAACGTGGTCGTTGTCGACAAAAACGTCAAACTTGTAGCGACATCTGTCTCGCCACATACGAGCTAAATCTGACGTATCCTACATGGCGATATTAAAGCTGTCCACGCGATTATATGGATGAGGAACTTTACACCCTATTTCCTAATACCACCAAAAACTTATAATACTGTCTCCATAAGGTAGGGGGCTGAAAATATCTGAGCTTCAACATCAGAATATCTCTTCGTCGTCGCAATGCACTGGAACAAAGACTTTGAACTCTTACATTATATCTATCCTTTAAGTTATAACTCCCTGGGTTCCACGTTTGGACCCGAGCCATAGTATATTGATTACCACTTCGAAAATTTCGCAATTCCGTAAATGATGTGTGTATTTAACAAATAGGAGGGTGGAGGGTCAATTTCTCATTCTTGTTTACAACTTGGTGACAATTTGGCAGAATACTTTAGTCATTTTAGTGTTTAATAATATTATGTCGGTTAAAAGACACTGTCTTCTAAATCACTACATAGTATAAAACGAATTCGCTGTCGCTGTCTGTCCGTCCCCATGTATGCTTAAATCTTTAAAACTACACAATGATTTTTTATAATAGACACGAGTGATTAATGAGAAAGGTTCATATGTAAAATACATGCATAATATTGGTGAGAAACACTGATACATTTAGAGGTTTCTAATGTGATGTCGTAAATATACACATTTTTTTTGAGCTTAGGTACATTGCAAACGCTGTGAACCCCACGAGATAAATCAAAATAATGTACTACATTATTGTACACCTTAAAAAGGTGATGGTATATGTCTATCTCTTAAGGATAACCCACAATAACCATTTTTTATCCTTTACATTTTATGGGAATAAATGGCTTATTTACGAAGTGATTTGAAGCAATTCAGCATTAATCCTTATCCAATTAAGTACCTCAAATACATTGTCCATTTAATACAGATCAATATCGCCCTTACAGCATGCAGCATTAAACGAATATTTCCGAAAATATTACAGATTTAAAATGCAGGGACATAGCGGTGTGGTGAACTTAATGATTAATAAATAAATAGTAATAAATAATGCTGGACAATCCACACAGCATCATCTAGCCCCAAGCTAAGCAGAGCTTGTGTTATGGGTACTTGTTAAGTACATGACTGATATACTTAATACATTATACATACATAGATAGATATTTTTTTATTATAGATAGCAAATACCCAGAACACCCGGAAAAAACCTATGTAGATCGTACAAACATTTGTCCCAAGGCGGGAATCGAACCCGCAACCAACTGCGTCACAGGCGGACCTTCACCCGCGCCAAATAGGTCGTCTTAGGTCGATTAGCAGCGATCGGACGCGTTTATTGGAGCTCTCTAGCGAGGAAAATAATATTTAATAAAAAACGTTTTTTGGCGCGACAACTTACGCTACGATAAATAAAATAAAATTTAAGACTTCGTGCTTTTCAGCGCTACAGTTTTATCGAAATTGTATGTTCGTTCTTTCATTAATGTCAAATAGTTTGTTTTAATTATGAGATAAACACTTATTTTATAATTTAGAAGAAATCAGACAGCTACTGGTTCACAGGCGATTAGCATGTGATATATAAAAGTATATTATCATGTCCCTATATACTTCTTATCCCTCTCTATATAACCCAACCCAACCCTGATATGTTGTGATAATTGTTGGAATAAAAACTAGTCTCAATGCGTTTAATGATGAACTGGTACCAGTAGAGCCAATTAGGTTGTACAGTACCTAATAATACACCTCTGCCGAACACTTCAAAGATTACCAGGCGCGTTATTATGTTGTAAATCTTGGTTCTTGGCATAGGAAAGCGAATCAATTACTACCTTTAAATCTATCCTAATGACTTAACGATGTCATTTAGATACATTAGGGTACCAATGAATGCCCCCATTTTAATTACTAGATGCCCTGAGATCTTTTTATTAGACTTTCTAAGAGTGATAGGATTAAGTTTGGGTCAACTAATGCGGATAATGGCCTCTCAGGAATTGAGGTCACCCTGATGTTTCAGGTTTAATGACTTTAAGGATTTTATCTGCCGATAGAAACGGTTTTTTTATGAAATTTTTCACTCTCTTCTACATGACATGTTATTTAGTAGGTATGTGTGGGTCAAATCTTTCAGCTGAATTTTGAACCAGTTATCCCAAACTGATTGACTTGGAAGTTTTGCATAGTGCAGCATTGTAAACCCTATTTTCAAAAACGTTGCCCCATTCTAGGAATTTATCCTGTATCGTGAGTGCGATTAAAACATTTGAACTGCCAGTCCCGGAACAACTGTGTTAAAGCCAAACACATATTTATTACGTGCGGAAATCGAACCCACTACACTCAGCCTCACTTAGACTTATTCAGCATCCAACATTTTTAATCATATCCAAGTCTGTTCTCGTAACTCACAAATCTAGACTACCAGTACAGTAGGAAACTTGGATATATTAAAATTAATACCTATTTCCCATGGTCACGGCATCACGCGTGAACAGCTGGACCAATTTCGCTAATTCTTTTTTAGTTGTGTTTGTAAGGAGAAATTTCTTATGAAAGAAAAAACTTATAAAGTTGCGCGGAACATAAGAAAAAATAAAAAAAACTTTTACAACTATTTTAACTTCGCGCGTTTGACAGTTCGCGCCATTATTGACAGGACAACGTCTGTCAAGTCAGTTAGTTAGATATAAATAATGATTTGTAATACGATTGTTAGTATAAATTTTGTAACACGATTGACGTCTATTATCAATAGTGACAAGATCCCTCAATCATCTACGTTCTGTCAGTATGTGTGCTGCCTAGATCTGTATTGCATCATTAAATAATAAATTCCGTTTTCAACATATAGTAAATATTATAATTCCATAATTTCTTGGATGAGAATTAAGAAAAATTCTAAAAAAAATCACTTATACTTTTGATAGATGTCGGATTTATTTCAGATCCTGTTTCTGGTGGATCACGCATTTCCAATGAATCAAGCTATGAATATCAAGCTATTCAAGAGTCTCTTGAGTTAGATTTAGAGAATAAAACGCTCATGAATACAGAAATCGCAGACCATCTTATGATATCATCATCTGCCTAGCCTTATCACAACTATGTTGGGGTCAGCCAGCTGAATACCAGGATCATGCGAGTGACTGCCTATCTGACCTCCACAACCCAGACCACCTAACAATATGATATTTAATATTTTTATTAAAATAACTTATTAAGTTTTTCTAAAAATAAATATGATTAATTCTGGTATAATTATATTCTTTTAATACTGGCAACAGTGAGAAAATACAAACATGATATTTGAAATTCCATTCAACAGAATAATAACCTGTGGCATGATTTTCTTATCGTTATTTTACTTTGTGATTTCGATCAAAATCGAATAGAAAACGTTTAGTTTTTGGTTTTCCACAGTAGTCGAATGAAAATCTCTTTGAAATTTCTGACATAATGTTTTGTACCAGTGTCATTAATTTGTGTTTTTTCTTGACATTTCTTTGTTTTAATGAAATCAAATTGAGTGAAATCAATTTTACATTAATAAAATAACACGGACTGTTTGTTTTAAATAATTCCAATTTCATATTACAAATACGGCTAATGTAAATTCTTATTGCATTTGTAGTGCCTTTACCCTCCCAGGAGTCCTCCTCCCATAATTAGAATTCGACCTCGTGCATGGAGAGTTGGAGACAGTCCCACCAAGCCAGAAAAAACTGAATTAAGGAGATATACCTACAAAGAATAATACAAAAAACAATAAAACTATATTCTTTCGAGAAATCGCGAAGCATTTGGTCGACTCTTCACGTGACCAAAGGGCTGGCCTTTTTCTTGGCCAAAGAATCAGAATTGCCATTCTGACAACGTGTCAGTGCTGCCAGCCTTCTGAGCACTTTTACTAGCAATGCGGATGAATTTTTAGATTTTTATTTGTTCATACATTAATAGTTGTATAAAACTATAATTATACAAGAAACCGCGTTGATCTAGTGGTCCCAAGCGCGACTGTTGAGCGTGAAGCCCCAGGGCTTCTATCTGGGAATCGAATACAGATTCGATTCCTAGGACGGATAAAGTGTTAGGGTTTTTACTTTTGTAAGTCCGGATATGTTGCCCGGTTGATGACTATAGGCTCGCCCCCTATTTAATGGGACTTAATAACTGGCGAAATGTGGGTGTATGTTATGTAGTTATGTATATAAAAGTACAACACTGTGATCGCAAAGTAATACGTTATAAACGTAAACTTATAACACGTAAATATATGTATTACATAACATATTACGTAAACATATTTGACGACCGATGTGGTGCGGCGGGCGAAGGTCCGCCTGCGACGCAAGAGGTTGCGGGTTCGATTCCCGCTTTGGGACAAATTTCCTATATATAATAAAAATATCTATCTATGTAATGTATTGTATGAAGTATATCTGTCATCTAGTACCCATAAATAACGCAAGCTCTGCTTAGCTCGGGGCTAGATGATGCTGTGTGGATTGTCCAGCAATAGTTATTTATTATTTATTGATATAACATAAACTTAAAATATTAATAAAGGTGCCATTCGGTACTAGTATTTCTTTCTAATTATCATCCAGGGATATTTTAAAAAGTACACTGTCCTGTTTTACTGTTAGTAACATCATCAGGATTTGCATTACATAGCATAGTTCCCTCGTCGTCTATACAAATTAATAAAGTGTCTGTTTATAATGTCAAAATAACAGGATTTTATTAAATGCATTTAAAGTTTTTTACGGTTGTTATACTCGTACCACAAAACCAACATAAAAACAAATGTCTGCCAGACTGTCCGTTTGTTTAAGATTAATCTCCGAAACGGCTGAACCCATTTTGACGAGACATAACCGATGTGATAGGGACTGATATGTGATAGGAGAAACTTATAATTATTTTAGAAAAGCAATAAGGGTTCCATTCCATGCGCTCAAAAAAAGAAATTTACTAATTCTGTTTTTGTCTCACCTTCGAATTTCCAAAAAATGTAAAAATTATCACACAATTCAATACTTCCTAGGATAACAGTAGTTAATTTAAAACGTAACTCAACACCCAAATGCCAGTCTAGCAATAATTTCTCGTCAGACCAAAGTTAAAAGGAATATGCAAAGAAAAGCCAAGCCCCTAGTCTTTCGGAATCGTTGTTCAAAAACAAACAAGACTGCAGTTTCTTATAGAGAGGCGAAAACAAAAGTAGTCGCATTGTTTGGTAAGACAAAACGCGGAGGTCACGCCACTAGTAACAGACACAGGCATTGTCCTAAATAACCGACAGCTTATTTCGCTCGTAAAATACAATTTTGAGTCAAAATGATTTTTGTGATAATAATATGACAAAAATCATTTTGACAATCATGGTACACTTGCCATCCTGTTAGATTGGATGCCTACATAACATCGTTGGGAAAAGCCTTTTCCCAAAGATGTTATGTACGTAGAAAAGCTGTTGAATAATAATTGTTAACATTTCAAAAAATTGAACCCTCATTAAAATACATGGGGCTATAAAATAAAAGGAGACTGGCCACAATTTCAAATTTTTTTTATTGTTTATCTCATACATTTTTTACTATATGAAACAGCATTTGTCGCCAAAAATGAGGCATTGTTAAATATATTTTTCGAGAAATATGTCGCATTGTCGTTATTTTTAAAAGGGCTCCGATGTTTGCGTAAATAAGTTTCTGTCCATTTTTATGAGAGTCCGATCATACATACACACATCTATCACACACTCTAACCTACAAGGCTTTGTTATTTATTTATTTATTTATAATGAGAATAGTGTAACAAGTTTTAAAAGGAATGTTATGGAGCACAAGGAATTTATTTCGCTCAGAAATATTTTTTTTATTCCAAACGAAATCGTCAACTATGAACAAAGGGCTCTCACGTTTAGAGATTTTGGAAAAACGACCGGTTTGTTTGCTGCATTTGGTATTTTTTAATCAACTTGGTTGTTCAATTAATACCCAAGATCATCTTAAAATTAAGTCATAAAAAACCAAAGCGTCAGTCCATCCATTCGACATATTGTGGTGACGTCATTTGGCACATATTGTAATCATTCATTTAACTCAATGGCGGTGTAATCTTACTATTTAAGCAGAAGTGTAGTGGCATCTTATTTATTGACATGTGTTTCAAATTGAGACTTGAACCGTGATGTGGAGGCCGAAATAGTTGGGTGCTATATATATCGAGTATAATGGAGAAGCGTAGATCGAATCGTGGTTATTTTTTTTTAGGTAGGGCCCACTCGCAGTTCAGCACTAGACGGCTGTTTACTGCTTAACACCGGTCGACCTTACAAGAAGGCCCTAGGGCCATAGAGTTTTCCATTTATAAACGCGACTTCGTTCGCGTAGAAGGCAACTTACATAAGACATATCTTTTGGCAATCAGTAATCAGTAAATTCGGATGGCAAAATTAAAATCGAAAAAGTCCATTGAACATTTTAAATGCTTGGATGTCCAGAATCATGAACTGGACTCATGATATCTGGTATCAGTTTGTGCGTCAATGTTTTTCCACCTCGTATTGCTCACAGCGTTCTGCGTTTAAAATGTTGTAGTTTCTAATTGTCTCAAGAGTAGACGTGCAAGAGTAAAGGGAGTTTTTCACAGACGCGTTGCTGTTGCAAGACAAATAGGGGGGGCCGTGCCTGTTTGTTTTTCGAATTCCTCGACAGTCGAATACATGTACTAAACGACAAGCAACATTTGGAATATTTCGCTTCAGCTTCACTCTAAAACGGCCAAACTTTTCCCTGTGGCATTTTCAAGGATTTGTTTTATCAAAGTGAATATTGTTTTTTTTTTTCAAACTCAGTCAAGTGTGTTTTGTTGAAGAAAAACATTTTATTTCAAAGAAAAAATCATGCACTGGCTTTGAAGTTTAAATTTTTTATAACTGACTGGCTTTGAAGTTTATTTTTTTTATAACCGACTGTTTTTGACAGTATAAACTTTGACACGGAAATACATAGGACGTACTATGTATCATAGTTCTTTTCTGTACATTTTCGAAATGTTCCACTTGGAACTGGCTAAAAGGTTCCACGGTATCCATAGATAAGGTGGAAATGAAAAGAAAGAAAATATAAGCAACAACATGGAGAGCACTAGAATGAGGGTGGTATGGTATTTTATTTACATGATCCTCTCATTATGTACATTGTGTGAATGAGTTGTATTGCATTATGTGGTGAACTAGCGATTTATTAGACAAAGCAATTTATTTTATTTTATCTGAGCAACCGACAGCAAGTTCGTCATCCTCACTTAGATGTCACTGCAAGCGGTAGCGTCGGGGGTCGGGTTACCCCCTTCACTCAATATATAATATGGCGAGGGGGGTAATGGCTGATTTTTGCGTTATACTCGTGAACGGGTTCTGCCTGTGGTGACTGGTCGTCTTGTTGGCCATGTTTTTTTTTGTTATTGTAATATCAATTAAATGTTTACTTTCTTTACTTCGTTGATCCTAGTTTATCACTAGTTTATGATTAGTGACTTTAGTCACTGCCCTATATATTTAATCCAGCATTGCACATGTCAGCGGGCACGCCCTTGGACTGCCTTGGAGGCTTTTTATGCATTCACTTTAGCAGGCTTAGCTTGAGTTAATTGTTGATTTTGGTATATAGTTTTCATTTATTTATTTTGGCATATTGGTGTGTGCTAGCTAACATGTAGCAAATTATTGATTTTTTTATGTATAAAGATGACTGACATAATATTTTTTTTTGACATGTGTTGTATACTTTGTATAGCTTCAAGTTCTTCAAACTATCAGACAGACGAGTTGCTGGCGAGTTTGTTCCACCACTTCTTCTTCCCAGTAAACACACTAGGAAGTGGTGAAGGGGGTGCGTTTTGGGGGACTGTCTTATGTAAACGTTTTGACGTTCATAAAGTGCTGATTCTCAGCCTAATTTGAATAAATGAATTTTGATTTTGATTTTGGTACCGGAGTAACAGCGACCATAGGCCAACGAACAGAAGATACAACAAAACATTCTGCAACGATAACCTGGAGATGCCATCTATTTCCAGCGAGGAAACAAGTACAACTAGGGTCAGAGTCAGTAATTCTGACAATGTGCCCTATGTAATTAGTAGACGAGCCTATTACCATCAACCACAAATCCAGACGTTGGGCTGCTACAAAGAAATTCCAGATAGAAAAATCCAATAACTCTTTGTCCTTACGCTCACCAGTAGCGTTTGTAGCTACGAGACCAACGAGCCAGACAACAAAATGTGTTCGTGTAAATACGACTAAACTGTTGACACTAAAATATACCTGAAGAGATAGAATTATGTAAACTAATAGTCACATATTCATAAAGCTCACTATTCGCGTCCGCCATTATATCAAATACATGGCAACAGTAGACTCTGTATTATTAATCGTCTAATTTATAACCCGTAACCGGTAAGCGAGGTAATGTATCGACATGTATAGTCACGTATAGACAGCGGATGTGCGGATGTGGCGTCCGATTTGTGATTTGATTAAGTTATAATAATTGTTTTAGGAAATCAGGTCATGCGTATTACTTATTATTTAGAGTAATTTTGTGATGATCAAACAAAACAGAAGTCTTCTAGAAATGGTTAGTCATCTGAATGGGAGACCAGTAAGTCCAGACATTATGTTGGTCAGATTATGCGACGACCGTGCAGATTAGTGTCACTACTACAGCAATCATTGCATTCGTTATTGATATAATTATATACATATTATTATAGATTTTGTAAAAACTGGTAAAAATCACACTTCATCCTTTTTACCCTACTGATTTCGGCGTTACCCTTTTCTATCAGGTAATGAATCTACTGGTACCCATTATGTCCCCCAATTGATTCTGGGTTCTGTCCATACATTTTGGACCCTTTGTTATGACCGTTTTATGCAGTCCAGATTTCGATTACAATACAACTAAGTTGCTCACATCAAATTCATTTTCATGGACCACTTACGGTTGACCAAAAAATTTGAAGAAAAATTGACAAAAGAGACAACTAAGAAAGTTTTCCCATATGTCCTATTCCTATGTATTCTCGATTTCCCCATTCCCCTTAATTATCCGGACCGAGCCCAAGTCGTCGACGGCGCATACTGTTCCACGCGCGCCTCAAGGAGATGTCAGCAACTGTAGGGACCCAGCAGGGTCGAAGCCTACCACCGGGGCCAAGGGTCTGATTCTGGGCCCTGGTACGAAAGGCAACGAAGGAACAGGAGTGGGTTTTTAGTCAGTAAAAGTCTGACACTATCTCCCGCCCCGCCCAAGAGCGGGGATGTCATAAGATGATTTTCCCACCACAAAAAAAAACCCCTTAATTAAAAAAACCCTGTTTTATTATAACATTCTTAATTAATAAAAGATATTAAACAACTTCTTTGTTAGACGGTACCTATTATTGTCAAAAACTTCACCGAAATGAATTTCCAATTATTCCTCCTACCGTTTAGTAGAAATAGGTGGGAAAATATTCTACCTTAAGTCAATACGAACAGTCAGAAGTCGCAAAAGTCTGACAACCAGTCTTACCAGAGGGTACAGTGATACATAATAACTGGTTAGTGCATGTCAGATAGGCAGTCGTTTTATGTGCAATACCAGTTTCAGCAGCATCTTCAAAACTTTGAACAGCAGTATCTTTTGCATGCTACAACATTAGCATGTCGGTAACGCGATTTCTCAAGGCCAAAAATCGCTCAACGCTGTTCAAGTTTTCACTTCAAGGAAATACATCATAAAAAAGTCATAAATTTGAAAATATTATTTTTTATAATAATTGATATATCTTAGACACGACTCTCTATTTTATTAATTACAACGAAAAATAAATATATCTACTGAATGGTGATGGGCAACTAACTGTTATAATAGTTTGATGGTGATGGGCAACTAACTGTTATAATAGTTTGATGGCGATGATGATTGATCACAAGCACCAATAAGTAGTAGACCTTCAATCATACCCTCAAACATACATACATACAAACATACATAGATGCGTACTTATAGTACACCCACATTTTGCCAGTTATGTTTAAGTCCACTCTGTAATAGGGGGAGCGAGCCTATTGCAATAAACCTGACACAAATCCAGACTCCTGGCTGCTACTGCAAAATTCCAGATGAAGAAAACCAATACCACTTTGGCCGACACGATAATCGAATCCAAGACCTCGTGCTCTGCTCAGCAGCAGTAGCGCTTCTGACCACTAGACCAACAAGGCAGGATCTTGCAAGCAACAAATACAAAAATTAATTAAACAAGTGCTCTCCGAAAACGCTGTAATTTCATCAGCCCTTCCATTCACATTATTGCCGTGTCACCGGCTTGATGTATCGCACAACGTGGGTTCCTCTCTTTCATGTAACGCGTTCACTTTTACTCTATGGATTAAGCATAACTTGAAAATAATGTATGAAGGTAACGCTCGATTTACGTTGAAAATATATTGGGTGAAGGAAATAGTGCATGAAGAAAAGTTGAAAGTTGTAAAAGTCGGGAGGAAACTGCTGTGAAGAATTTAGGGAAAAAAGCTTTTAAATAATAATAGTTTAGCTCCAGTGCAGTTCAGTATTATAGTGTACGTTATTGTTGAAACAAATATTTTATTAAAACGAAAATATTAAAACCATAAACACAACTCTCATAGGTTTATTAATTGAAAGTCTTTTTCATAAAATTGTTATTTGAGGCCAAATTATTCTACGGACGTGTCGTCCCTTTCCGATAGGCAGAAACTACAGAACGCCACCTGCTCCGATCCTCACATACTCCCCCCCCCCTTGCCTCGCCCATATTCATATTCACATAATATATTTATTTACTTAAATACATTTATATTTGTATAAAATAAAAAACTAGCTAAACTACTAAAACCATAAGGAAACAGCAGCTAAGTAATAAAACATTTAAAAAAATTGTGGGCTTACCTGGACCTTAAAGTGGAAATTACTTTTATTGAAGACAATAACTTTTTTCGGAAATTAGTACTCATTAAAAACCGAATGAAGAGCCTTAACGAGAGAAGCACGTTCCCTCAATATAGAGAGAATTTCCTTGAATAATTTTGACTTTTCATGTTGGAGTTTTTCACAATTATCTTATTCAAAAACCTATCTATACATATGGTTTTTAAGTAGCTAATTAACTTAAAAAGGCTTGTTCTTGAAAAGGCTAATTCGTCTTATAAATTAATTACACATTCAGCACCTCGGATAAATCTTCGTTTTTTTGTCAAAAGACTCTCGATCTTTTTTTTTTTAAGTACTTTGTTGCTTGTACTTAAACAGGAATCAAGTTTTGTGTAAGGGGTTTTTAGTACCAGCAGTTACCTTAAACAGTTTTTAATCAAATCCGTCAGTTAAATCCGGATAAACTACTATATCCGGCACTGATTAAGCCGCCGTTATTCATTTCCGATTTTTCTCTGTCGGTATATTCACGAATGCAAAATTTCAGTACCAAAGTTTTCAAAATGGTTTTTAATATTTCATGAAAGGTGAACGATTTTTCAGTCGATCTTTAATTAAAAACTGGATTTTAATTGAATGTTGGGTTTTTTTTTTCTAGAATATCGTTTTTACCTTGACTTACCGATACACAGGTATGAATACTGTGTAGGTGTCAAAATTAGAATCAGAACTTGTATTTGCTATGAATGTAGGGTACCTACAGGTATAAGATGTTGTGTACATAAATAAATGAGAACGGCTACATCGGATCAAGATAAATATTAAAACAAAATAATGTCAACAAAACAAAACTGAAAATTCGATTCAGTTAAATTTCTATTAATTATAACAATCATAATTTCATATCATTCACAAAGTCTTTCACTGCATTTAAAAATGATATTTAATTAATGTTCGCGTATATATTGCATCAGCCCCGTTGGTTTAGCAAGCCGCAAGCACTCCTCCTGAGCATTTGGGTTTAGGAGCAGACTCTAAAACAGATCAGATCGTCAGAGAGGTGATGTAGTGACTATTAGACAAGTCTGACTGTAAACCTGGTTAAAAACATGGTTTGTTTCATTTACTGATTGCAGATTAACTTGTGGCTGAAGTAATTCCCTGTAGAGCGTAGTGTAATTACAAACAAGGACTCGCAATGAATTCGCATCTCGGGTCCGTCACCAGTGTTATTAGGTTATTTCCATATGGAATAATGTATCTAAATAGTAACCCAATGTCTAGACTTGTGCCCGGATCATGGCAAAAAGGCACGAGTCAAATATAACTGATAGCACGGTTGGCGCAGTGGCTGAGCGATCGCCTGCTGCGCCAAGTGGCGTGGGTTCGATTCCCGTACGGAACAATTATTTGCATGTTGTTCCGGGTCTGGCGTTTGTGTATGTGAGTTTAAATGTTGTAAACGAGCCCACAATACAGAAGATATTCCTAGTGTGGGGCAACATTTTTAAAAAAAGAATAAAAATAATAAAGAAATGAAGGCAACTGGCGAAATGTGGGTGTGTTGTTGTACCTGTACCTTTCTGTCTACCCTTTGGGAAGTACAGACGTCATGGTTTTTGAACTTATTTCAATGTTAATTATTGCCTTGACAAATGTCGAAAAAACCGCAAAAATATACTAATATTGAAATCCCAATTCTATTACACATTGGATATGATACCAAAAGTTTTTAATCCCCACAAAGTTTCTAAGAGAAAAACTTTAGTGGACGGTGCGAAAGGTAAAAAAATCATATTATAACAGTCCCAAGTATCGAGATAAAAGTTTTTTTTTTATATGAACTTTATATTTAGCTGGGACCTTTTGAAATAAAAGGTCCAGTTTTTATATTGAAGCGGGTCAATACACTACACAGACAGCCACTTTAGTTTTTGTTCAGTACTTTTGCTGACGGTTTAGGTAAAAACCGGCCAAGTGCGTGTTTGATCACGCACAGGGAAGGGCTCTAATGCCGGGATGAATATTTACGCATGTACATCATCACACACACAGTCATCGGATTTTTCCGAAGTACCCATTTTTCTTAATACTT
The DNA here is from genome assembly GCA_905147745.2 of Phlogophora meticulosa. NCBI lineage: Eukaryota > Metazoa > Arthropoda > Insecta > Lepidoptera > Noctuidae > Phlogophora > Phlogophora meticulosa. Next base: position 16,629,372 of record LR990524.1, read on the forward strand.
TATTGCTCGACTATTACTCGTTAACTCGTAAAGCCTAGTTGGCTGTGATAGTTTTCCTTTAAACTTTGTTATACATAAATGTGTGTATACATACCACTGAAGTGATTTTTTTCACATATCCAGTCACGCCACGTCAGCCCACGACGGCCAAATCTTCGTTATAGCTGAAAGTTCTTCCGTGCATGTCCCCTATACAGGTAAGAACGACCCAGAGACTATAGAGTTTGGGTAGTGGTTACTTAGATGGTAAAGGTGTATAAAATAGTAACTTAAATTCATTAAAGTATAACGCTCAAAATTTTTGTATTTTATTAGGGATAGCTTTAGAAATCTCGTCATCCATTGCCAGACACTTATGACAGTTGCTACCCCCTGCCAGACACCCCTAAACTTTAATAAATTATAATTATACCTCCGTTACAGTATAAAAGCTAAATTTTATATATGTTATTTGGGGACCTATGAAAAAATATTACCTCTATAGCAGGACAGTTTTAATGGTTTTTACACCTTGCCAGACACATTGAAAGTCCGCTGTAGATGCGAGTGCGAGGTAACGACTGTTCTAGCGAGAGCGAGTGAGATCATCTGTCTTTTAGTGATGAATTGAAGAAATTATGTGTAGCTACAACTACGTTTTATCATTGATATTCTTGTGCAGTTTTTTTGTGAAAATAAAAGTGTAATATTAGTAAAAAGTGTTATCATGGGAGACACATTAATTTGTTTCGTGTGCAATAAAAAATTGATGGTAAGATAATATTGTTCTCGGAGGAAACTTTTGAAGACATGATTCTGCCTGATGAGTATACAGAAAATGGTTATCACCGGGGATGTTATAAGACATTTACAGGACTTATGAAAAAATACTTCTAAACCTGAAAATTTGACAAAAAACAGTGAAAAGCAAAAATCAGCCAGTGTTTCTACAGACAATACCTCAACAACCTCGTCGTTGATACAACATACAGGATTTGTTGGACGCTTATGATGGCCCCAGTCTCGTAGCTAAGTTCTGGGCCGACTTAATACAGGAACAGTTCTAACAGTATACTAGCTACACTGGCAGACAAAATTGATTGGCCGTTTATTAGACACGAGGCAAGTAGACATGTGCGTCCTAATGTCCATGTCAATAATTGATAAATATTAATAACTGTTTTCTACTAACATTAGGATAATTACTAACACATTTGTATGGATCTCTGGTCTGAAATAAACAATTTATTATTATTACTATACAGACTGCCTCATTGGTCTAGTAGTGGAACGGGGTACTGCTGAGCATGAGACCTTGGTTTTGATTCTCGGATCGGGCAAAATGTGATTGGGCTTTTCCATCTGGAACTTCTTAGGGGAGCCGGGGAGTCTGGATTTGTGTCCGATCAGTGCTATTCCAAGGCATTTAATCATAACTGGCAAAATGTTGCTATAGGTACTATTAGGTTTCTGCCTAACCCATTGGAGAATGTAAGAGAGAGAGAGAGAGAGATGTTATGATAAGTATGTAACGTGTATAATAGAATGCCATCAGTAAGCTAAGAAGATAAGCCAGCAACATATTATGTAAATGTATATCGCCAATTTTTTGTGTCCCTATGACACGATATATTTTCCCGTTCGATGCGAGAAATTTGGCACGCCCTTTTAAATTACGGAAACAGTTCCTTGGTCATGGCACGAAGCCAATACCAGTATTTTACAATGGCCCCTTCAATCTTGGCGCATTTTCATAGTTCACTCTAAGTAGTTCACTACATTCATTCTGTTTACTTTCAACTCACGATTCTCGACGCATTCCTTACTATTAGGTTGAATAATGTTCAGTTGCCTGTTTTGCTTTACCTTGCATCCTGCACTCGCGTGAATAACACATTGAATCGTTAAATCTCTTATCAGCATTTTTCGTTGTTTAAGCTACTTGTCTTGGACATCGCTGAAATTCTCTCTGAGTTCCATAAATTCCGAGTTGAGCTCCATGATTACTGCCAAGCGTGCACTGACTGGTCAGGTCTACTCAAAATTGTGTGATTCCTTTCTCACTAGACCATTTGAGTGATTAATGTGGACTAACATGGACGGTTCACATATTATCTGACTAAGGGTACTCAAAACTGTGTAGTTCCATCCACAAAAGATCATCTGAGACACTAACGTGGTTGGTACCTACTAAAATGGATGATATCTGATTCATGTCGGACCAAGGTCCGGAACTAGAGTTTATTTTTTTGAAAAAGTTTTGTTTAAAACCAATTTATATATCATGTTATAAATCATTCACGATTAACATCAAGCCGAAATTTATTTTGACTGATAGTAAATAGATGTCTGTAATCGCGATACCATGAGCTCATCATGGTATCTGTACGAGCAGAGGTCTTGCCTTTATCCTGCTGTGTAACACTAATAAGCTGGTATCATTGTAAATCATTTAGTCCGCGGCCACATTTACGAGCGGAAATTTCAGTAATACCCCGACATCATCATTAAATATCACACGATCAATCTGATCTCACGTTCCGCCGTCGACCATCGCATTAACGTCACTCATCATTCACGGCGACCACGCTTAGCACTGGACTTTGATGTATATCGCTATTGGATAGACCAATTGTTGCCAATTTGTTAGTGGTCGGATCCATATTACATTGTTTACTGAATTAATGGCACCAGCAAAGCCTCCGTTAAACCTGTGCATGACGGTGAAAATGATTTACTGTCGGCGGCAAGCGGTGCTCGTGAGACGACAAATCATTTTAATAGTTTTGCGCGTTGATGAATTTTTGAATGCAGCATCGATTTTTTAACGCATGTGTATACGGGATGACAGGCGTTTATGATATCGTATAGGTAACAGACGTCCCGTATATTATACACTAGTGATGTGGGCTTTTCTTGTGCGTCTCCGTCTCCCATATAATGAAATTCTTTCTCTCTTTTGAAGTGAAAACTTCTCATCACGTCAAATATCCAGAAACCATATCCCTGATTCTGATTGCATATACATAATCTTTATATACATATATATATAATTTTACTATACGTGTGTATGTCACTGAACTCCTAAACGGCTGGATCATTTTTTGGGAGTATGAGGAACAGGGTGTAAAGTTCCTCATCCACCATTGAAAAGGGAGGATCCTCCGACCAGACGGGTGTCGTGTCTGGTGGGCAACTGCCCGACGGTTGTTGTCCGGCTCGTTTATACTATATACTCAGTCGCGTGGATAACTTTAATATCGCGATGTAGGAAACGTCGATTTAGTTCATATGTGGCGAGATAGATGTCGCTACAATTTGAATGATTTTTATGTGGCGAGATAGATGTCGCTACAATTTGAATGATTTTTTTGTATGCGTTTGGGTGGCGCCCTGGATGGTTTAGATTTACAATTGCATCCGGTAGGTGGTGCTGTACGGGCAGGACGACGTCTGTTCGGTCAGCTCGTTTTATATTAAATAATTAAACCACATACAAGAAGTAATAATTGGAATAAAAACAATAGCTTGTGTCATATTTTGTCAATAGAGCGATTTTTAGTAGGGGTAGGGTAGCTTATAGGTTTGCGTCACCGACATGCTAATTCAACGTGTTGCGCCAGCCCTAACAGTTATTCCAAAGTTTTTATCTCTGTCGGCAGTCCCCACGACCTATTTTATTTTTTAACTTTTGCGCTTGGATGAACCGTATTCGTAGGTTATAAGCGAAAATTTGTTTGCGCAGAGTCGCATATATCGGATACAATTATCTTAGTCGCCAAGTCATCTTAGTCGCCAAGTCATCTTAGTCGCCAAGTCATCTTAGTCGCCAAGTCATCTTAGTCGCCAAGTCATCTTAGTCGCCAAGTCATCTTAGTCGCCAAGTCATCTTAGTCGCCAAGTCATCTTAGTCGCCAAGTCATCTTAGTCGCCAAGTCATCTTAGTCGCCAAGTCATCTTAGTCGCCAAGTCATCTTAGTCGCCAAGTCATCTTAGTCGCCAAGTCATCTTAGTCGCCAAGTCATCTTAGTCGCCAAGTCATCTTAGTCGCCAAGTCATCTTAGTCGCCAAGTCATCTTAGTCGCCAAGTCATCTTAGTCGCCAAGTCATCTTAGTCGCCAAGTCATGACTTAATGAAAAGGAAACTAGGCTATCAGATATAACCGGTGTAGGTTCCAAGTAAATGATTGCGAAAAAAAACTGTCCCTGTACTGAAAAACAAACGAAACAAATTTGCCAACATCCGCAGTTACATGAATTCTCGTAAAATAATTGCTGTCCACATAATGCAGCTCGGCTCATTATGTACAATTATGTACATATCGTTATTGCGACCGCTGACAGCCAGCATGGTACAATTGCATGCCGAATATTAACCGTCGTAATTATATAAGATAGGGCTAATTTATAGTTAGGATGCTGCCTAAGTAAACAAAGATGAGCGGGAATACACCTATGGTAGTTTTGTGCAGTCATTAAAATCAATTAATTGGCATAACTTCGAACCGGATAAAAATTTTGAAAGTCGTTGTAAAATTCAATTCCAAAAGCTCGAAGTAAAACTAGCCAAACCTCAATCGAAGTTACGCTTGCTGGGGTTGATTCGTGGATAAGTGACCGATTACTCGTATTACGGAGTTTCTTCTTAATGGTTATAATACGAGTTGTTCCTGTGTTGTCCCACACCTAGGCCTCCTCCCCCATTCCTTCCACGTCTCTCTATGGTTTTATCCTTCTCGCCAATTCGCGAGCAAGCCATCCATATCCGATCTATCAATCTTTCTTCATACTTGTTTTAGTGATAGTTTTAAAAATGAAGTGCCGAAATTAATGCAATTCCTATATCTAGAACCCCTTGCCCACGCGCCATAATTATTGGATATAATACACTTGTCCTTTTCTTTTGAAATTTTATGCTACAAAAATGGTTTCGTTTGACAGACAACACAAACCATATTTGGCAATTATACGTTGTCGTGTCTGTTACAACAGGAATACCACCAAGTATGATGCTGGATCTCTCTTGCCACAGTCACGACGTGCAATTGCCGAAAGTTGTCTATGCTATACATTTAGTTTTGTGATTTGTCTTTACTAACATAATAATTATAAGCGAAATTGCTATATTGCACTATAACCAGAATAACCTATGTAATTTGTGTTGTAATACTTTTAATATGCACGTCCCGTCGCAAATACACATTTTATTTTTTCGTAGGTAGTTTATAGGTTCCTGGTTCCTTTTTGTTTTGCGTCCTAGCAATTTTAATTAATGTGGTGACTTGATATTGTAACTAATATTATGAATGTGAGTTTGTGTTTGTTACCTTTTCACACCGTTAGAAATTTGCCACACGAATAGACTATTCTATTGCGTACTTGTTCAGGACATAGGATACTTTTATCCCAGAAGCACGTTCCCGTGAGGTGAGTGCTGAACTACACGTGGGCAAAGCAGCGGGCAAAAGCTAGTTATGTGTAATAAACCTGTATGTATATCTTGACTTCTTTTACTTTTTTGGTTAAAATGTTATGTCCTATCTAAGCCGGGTAATCTATACGTCTGGATCTTCCTACCACAGAGACCTTACCCTATTTTAGGTTGGGCCCCGTTATCTATTTTATTTTACCTATATATGTAGCGACATCTATCTCACCACATATGAACTAAATCTGACGTATCCTACATCGCGAAACTTATCCGCGCGATTGAACATATTTACCAGAACACGACAACAACCGTCGGGCAGAAGCCCACCGTCCGAGGTGGGCTTCTGCCCGACGGTTCTGTGTCTACAGAAGCCCACCAGACACAGAAGCCCACAGAAACCCACCAGACACAGAAGCCCACAGAAGCCCACCAGACACAGAAGCCCACAGAAGCCCACCAGACACAGAAGCCCACAGAAGCCCACCAGACACAGAAGCCCACCAGACACAGAAGCCCACCAGATACAGAAGCCCACCAGATACAGAAGCCCACAGAATCCCTCCCTTTTCAATGGTGGAAGAGGAAAGCAAAAAAAAATCGTCAAAAACATTAAATCAAACTCATCGCACTATAATGAAACGGAAAAATATTGACAGACATCTTCAGATACCAAACCGCTCACGGCTCAGCAGAATTGTGATGCTTATCATCCAGTTTATAATACGTTCTATCCATTGAATCGTGAAATCACGCAGGTGGAAAGATGTTATCAGTCGCCGGTGCGGTTAAACGCTGTGGAATTATTCCATCATTATTTCTAGTTATTTTATTTGAGCTGGCTGTCCAAAATGTTTGTCTATAGGTACATAATTACGTTCCATACCCTATGTATCGTGTATTATGTGTTAGGGCAGCAAGAAAAGGGTGAGTGAGTTTAACATTATTTTTTAGTTCACACAAACGCCACATGACCGGCAAACAATACATTTACTATTGTGGCTCTAAGCCTGGCAGTTTAGATGTTTAAAGGGTTTTTTTATTGAGATTACCCAACTACATTACTTTAGTAAATTGATTTTATACTATGTGGAAAATGTTGGTCGTTATATTACATATATTAACTCACTCTGTAGCTCAAATTATGTTTACTTTATTAATGACGTGTTACCATATATTTATTTTTCCTAAATAAAATAAATAAATAAGATTTAAAAAAGGCAAATACTGTTTAACCATTTTAATCGACAGTGATAAGATGAAGTACGTTTTACTAAAGTTTAATATTTTATGAATACCTATATAGACTATGTACCTTGGACACATGAACACAGTTAGTACTTTAATATCATGACACCAATGTATTAAAATAAATAAAACAATCGATATCAAGAGAGATATCCATAATACATAGATTCAAGACTGTTTGGCCATTTTGATTTAATGTTATACGTTTAAAAGGCTCTTTTCTTCTTTTTCTTTCTTCTTCTTCTTTTATCGTAATAGCCCCAGAAAAGAGCAAATATACTCGTACCTTATACCAAAGAAAAATAGTATTTCCAATTTCTGCGATAAATTACTATTGATATGTTTTTGCAGAATCATAAAGCTCAATTTGAGGCCATATAAACACTTAGGCCAAATCTATGGACAACCAGTCGAACCATTTTATGCTTGAAATCATTTTTTTGCTGGACCAAACATTAGCAAACTTGCTCCTTCTAAAAACCTTGGTTAACCCTCCCTGCAAACTGGGGCCTGCTGCCCTTTTCAAAATCTGTAATGGTTAGCTGCTCCCACTTCAGATTAGATTTGGGATGAATTTAAACATAACATCATGCCTGTATTTCCCAAAGGGTTTGGCGGAAGTGTTTATCCCCCCTTTAGTATACCCACATTTTGCCAGTTATGTTTATGTCCCATGTGTTAGGGGGCGAGCCTATTACCACTGACCGGGCACAAATCCCGACTCCAGGCTGTTACTAAAGAATTTCAGATGGAACAACCTAATACCTTAAGTATAAGTATGCTTAGCTGTTTCTTTCTTTTTACTTATATTATGTTTAGAGAGCAAATTCGGCGAGATAGTGAAGAGGACAGTGATAGCAGCAGCGCACACATGCATGGACCACGTCAACGCTACCGTCAAAGACTTGGAGAAGCTTCGCGAAGAACCACCTTATCCGGAGAAGTCCGCTTGCATCGTCACATGTTTATTGGACAAGGTCAGTCTTTGTAAAAAGATGTAGTGACAGAAATTTCATTTGCGTCACAATAATTCATATTCGATGTGGTGGTGAAGAGCTTGTGGCTCTTTTGCCGAGGTCAGTCTGTGGATAGGTGACCGTTCATTACATATCGAGACTCCTACGTGCCGGAAAGCACGTTAAGCCTTTGGTCCCGGCCGTCATTTGTAGACCTTTTACAGTCATTACGGGTAGTAAGGAGCCCGAAAGCCTGTTAAGCAGAAGACTGCTTAACAGGCTTACTGGCAAGTTACTGGGTAATTCGATACTACTTGGAAGAACCAAGGAGTATCGAATTACCCAGTAACTGGGTAACGGAGGTCAGATAGGCAGTCGCTCCATGTAAAGTACAGGTATATTCAACTGACGGCACGGTTGGCGAATTGGCTGAGCGATTGACTGCTGCGCCACGCGTGTCGTGGGTTCGATTACCGCACGAAACAAATATTTGTGTGGCCTACAGGTAGTTTTTCCGGGTTTGGCTGTTTGTGTATGTGAGTTTGAATGTTTGTAACTGCACCCACGACACAGGAGATATTCCTAGTGTCGGGAAACGTTTTGTAAAAAAAAATAAAAAACTGCATCCCGTTAAGACTGGAAGCTGAAAATGCTGATGATGTCGTGATGGCCTAGTTGATTAAAATCCGGGGAAGCACCAACTTTTTCAATTCGTATGTACTTCAAGATTTTCTGATGTCGGTAAAGGAAATCATGGTGAGGAAACTTTAACTTTTAATTAATAAAAGTCTTAAATAAAAGTTAAAGTTGATCAATGCGGGTATGGACCCGCATTGCTCTGCGTTGGTGGTGGTAATGCTTTTGCTTTCTTTGTATAAAAAGAGGCGTTTGCCCTGTAGAGGTATACCCCCACCAGTCACCACCAACAATGAATTATTATTAATAATTATTAAAATTTGAAAATTTGTGTGTATGACCGGATGTATGAACGTAAACGAAGCAAAAGGAGCATGTAAGGATCATAGCAGGCGGTATTCTGTAGTTTCTTCCTACCCCCATCGGAAAAGCGTGTCTTTCTTTCTATGTAGGTATTTATGTAGACTTAAAATAAATTAATTATTTTAAGTGAAAACTTTCATCCCTGTAGATCGGCGTAGTGAAGAGCAGCAAATATTCCAAGTTTGGTTTCATGACGGCGGTGACTCCCCTCGTATTCACAAACAGAAAGAAATTGGAACACATGAAAACAGTGTCGGAGAATTGCGACAGAGAGGTAAATATTTATGACGCAAATACATATTAGTCTCGGTTCACAGCCTCGTGGAAAAAAGGGTTTTCTGTTATGAAATCAATTTGTTAAGAAGTTAAGGTATTTGGAAATAAGACTTTATAGGTACTGTAACAAACATCTGTATTCCCCCGAAAGGCTACCCATCCCGCAGCGGTGTACCTATAGTCCACCCGAATTTAACCGGTTGTGTTTTTAAAAATAACAGATTATTAATAGCATAACATAACAGAAAAGCCACTTTATAAATGCAATAACAAATAAATTACAGGCAACATACATTTTTAGAGCTCAAAAATAAATTAGAAAGAAGTGGGATTGTGTATCAAATCTATTGTTTTAATCCCAACGATATTTTAATGCCGCGCTAGGTTGTGTGATGTTATTTCGGGAGGAACAATTAGATTGACATATTTGGAACATTAATTTAGTGTGGTTACAATGAATAAAATAAGTTGAAACAAAACCGGCCAATTGCGAGTCGGTCAGATACAGCCAGTTGATAGAAAGACGAACGGGTGGACAATAGAGGCTGAGCTGGCGCGGAACCCGGTGAATATAACCGATTTACAATGGACAAAAAGTACTTCAAAGAGTGTAACCAGTTTGTTCAAAAATATGAAATCGGATGAACTAAAACTAGTGGGAGCTATAAAGCAATGGAGCGCTGTTTTGAAGAACTTATTAATGACGCAGCAGAAACTACATTTTTTTATTAGTAGAAGTTATGTTGCTCCTAGTTTTATGCTCGTGGCTTTGTCCGCGTGAAATTTCATGTTTCAAACAATTACTAAAACATACTCTGTGAATAAAATTGAGTGTCTGCACAGTGTGATTATGTCTCCGTACCATGCTGGGCCAGCTCAAGTCAAACTAATTAATTATAAAAAGATATTAAAAAGGCGCTTTTGAATATCAAAATTACAATTAAAATAATGATTCTAGTTGTACCTTCTAAAAGGTAGTTTCGTATGGAGAAGAAACTTGTATAAACAATAGTATTTCCAGCAACATTGCAAGATACAAATTCGCCAAAATTTACCAAGAGGGTATTAGCTCTGCACACTTGAAAGATAAATAAATACTCTATTCCTATAAAGGGGTCGAATTGGGTTGATTAAATAGAACCCCTTCTGTGATATTGACCCAGTTTGATTAAATTATTACCAACTGACACGAAAAATGACTACCTGAATAAATCTGATAGCCCAGAAACTAAAAAAGGCTAAAATCACAAAGCATGATGTATAGCTCTGATGTATTTATGTATGCATCAGCATCAGGTATGTTTACGGGCGCAAATATACATGTATATTTAGTGTTTGTAGATGGAAGCTTTAAATAAATAAATAATGCTGGACAATGCACACAGCATCATCTAGCCCCAAGCTAAGCAGAGCTTGTGTTATGGCTGGTACTAGATGACTGATATACTTAATACTATACATTACATGGATAGATATTTTTTATTATACATAGCAAATACACAGAACACCCATGACAAATCTTTGTAGATCATACAAACATTTGTCCCAGGGCGGGAATCGAACTCGCAACCAGCGCGCGTAGCAGGCGGACTTTCGCCAGCCGCGCCACATCGGTCGTAAAATTTGTGGCATTTATTCGCAAGAGAGTTGTCCCTGGATGCGTCGCATACGAGGTAGTTCCAACAGTTATCTTCAGCTGTTCGCATGGAGGATGGATCTGGATCTGGATTGCCCAATATCGAGGTACTGGACCAGGTTGTGGTGCACGTTGAGTACTCTGGATCCAAACCTACATTTCGACTAAAATTATTGATTTTGAATAGTTTTAATTTCACAATATATGCATATCGATTGGTTCAGAAATTAATATGTTGTATGGACCAGTTAGGGTAGTGTTGATCCAAATTTTCAACTTCAGAAAACTTGTGTGTTGTGCCACACTTTGCCCGACCCAGTGTTTCGTATCAATATAAAAATACACTGGGTCCTATAAGGTCCTGGATTAGGCCCAATGACCTAATGATCAGCAGTAGAACTTGTGTCGATTAGACAAACGAAGCATTTTATTTATTTAATACTTTATGCACACAAATGTACAAAGGCGGACTTAATGCCATAGGCATTTTCTACCAGACAACCTTTAACAACATTTTAACAATAATAATCGTTTTTACGATTTTCAGGTAAATCACAAACACGAGACGCCATGCCAACTCGGGAATGAGGTCACTACATGCATCTTTAAATACGCTCCCGAGCTGCATTTTAAGTCTTAAGAATGTTGAGAATCACCAGCGCACGACATGTTTAGACAGGAATGTTTTTTAGTTGCAGAAGGTGAATTAAACAGGATACGATTATTTTGGATTTTATTATTTCACAACACAGTTAAACTAGCTGTTACTGTATTTTTTTTGTTGGTAAGATTGCTGATTAGAGGGGTTCGTGGCTAATCAATAAGAGCCCCCATCGGTTGAACGAAGATAAAGAGCTACGGTTGCGTACGGTTAGTAACTTACAATTACATATCGTAACACCACCGTGCCGCAGATAGCACACGCTAAGCCATTGATACCTTTGACAGTCGTTACGGGTTGTCGAAAGCCAGTTTCTGGGTAATACGATACCTTTTGAAGTATCAAACTGGGTAGCTAAACTGGGTAGCTACGTCTGGTAGTTGCGTAGCTAGTACGCTGGGTAGCTAGTACGCTGGGTAGCTAGTACGCTGGGTAGCTAGTACGCTGGGTAGCTAGTACGCTGGGTAGCTAGCCAAATACAGCTACGTCTGGTTAGACTGGAAGGAGACCCAAAGATAGTCGAAAATGATCTACACGAGGATTAACCGACTGATTTCAATAACTTATCTCAATCCCTATCTCAATCCCAATCTCTCTAGATTGGGATTGAGGTAAGGTAGTAGCATCACAACGTCTACGTCAGCCTAGTTCAACGTGATTATTTGACCAGCGGATCAAAGTCATGACCTTGCAAACCACGAACCCCTTATTTATAGACGCAGGGTAAACTTAACCTGTATAAATAAATAAAATAAATAATGCTGGACAATCCACAAAGCATCATCTATCTAGCCCCAAGCTACGAGTAAGCAGAGCTTGTTTATGAGTAACTAAGTATATAGGTTAATTTATAAAAATAAGACCGAATGCGAAACAACAATCTGCGCTCCAGAATGCAAATTGCTGACGTAGCCTATAAAGCTGCGAGACTAAAATGTGACTGGGCAGGCCATGTCTGCCGGATGCCAGCACAGCTGTGGGCCCGAATATCGCAAGACTGGAACCCTGAGACAGCTAGACGGGGTCGCGGCAGAACGAGGAGAAGATGACGCCTTGGATGGCGTCCTCGCGAATTGGCAAGAAGAAGCAAACCATCAAGAGAGGTGGAAGGAAAAGACCTACCCCGCCTTTGCCTAGGAGTGGGACAACATGGGCTAGCTAAAATAAGTTAGTTTAATTACTACTATGTCTTACGTATGTGTTGTAAGAATGCCTATTTAGGATAAGCTAATAAGCCAAGATACTCGTATATCATGCGATCTTAGTATGTTCATCTAAAATTTATTGGCTTGAGCTTGATCACAACTCGCCTGATGGTGAGCGATGCCGAAGACTTGATCGAGCGCGCTCGCCCAGAAAAAATCGGATTCACTCTCGCATTAAAGACCGTTAGTTTCTAGTTAGTGGGGAACATGGATTTCGGGAAGGAGTTCCACAGTATGGCCTTCCGTAGCATATACATATGGAAGCGAAACGCTTGGTATAGGAATTCATAATAATTATTTCATCTTCTATAATAAAATGAGTATGAATAAAATAATAATATTTTTATTTGCTTCTGAAATCAACCTTATTCGTTAATTTAATTCATTGATTTATTTAATTATTACTTTTTTTGTTTCGTGCCTTGGCCATTAATCGATTTGATATGACATTTATTTCTTCCTAATTATTGTCATTGTATTAATTTTATTTCTTCGTTAGTCATTCAATTGAGATAGAAATTAGAAATTCAATTTCTCTTCATCAATTAACATTTTTTAAGAATAGATTAAAGTTGCATTTGGCGAACCATAGATAATAAACCACTGTACCACATGTGTCTGCGATAGTTCAAACGACAACAATGTTTATACGAATAATATTTATTTTTTGTTAAGTTTCTCATATCTGAGTGAACTATGTATGTTTTTTTTGAGAAATAAACTTCTTTTAACCGAATTGACTGTGAAGTTGTTTTGAATTATGAGTCAGTGACCTGAAATATTTTTTTTTTTTTTTAATAAAATATACATAATAATAATACAGAGTTAATCGGAGATTTATTGTGAAGGATGGTAGTACGGTTGACATCAGCTGTCGGGCATGCCACCGCTGCACCGTCCAGGTGAATCAATCCGCCACATTATATCTGGTTGTTCTCGTCTTGCTAACGAAGAGTTCTTGCATAGGCACAACCTAGTAGCCAGGATTATCCATCAGCAATTTGCTCTAAAATACAGTCTTGTAGAATCGGAAGTGCCGTACTACAAGTATGTGCCCCGACCCAGTTCTTGAAAATGGCAGTGTCACTTTGTATTGGGACCGATCCATCATCACTGACAGAACTATTGTAGCCAATAAGCCTGATATAGTGGTGATGGATCGAATCGAGAGGCGCGCAACGATTATTGATGTAATGGTACTGCATGATGGGAACCTCGTGAAAGCCGAGAAAGATAAACAAATCAAGTATCGTGAATTGGCTCGCGAGGCTGTCGTGTGGGATGTGGACTCAGCAATCGTTGTACCGATAGTCGTGTCAGCCAATGGCTTAATAGCTAAGAGCCTTGACCAACATCTAAGGAGGCTTGCGTTAGGCAGCTGGATCAAGGGCTTGATTCAGAAAGCAGTTCTTCTGGACACGGCGCGTATTGTTAGGCGATTCCTCTCTCTGGAGCCCTGACCGCCGGCGCCGCTAGCTTGGACCCTGTTCCCGATACCGGTGGGCAACTATTTTTTTCATTTTTAAATGTTTTGTTTTTGTATTGATATTGAAATATTGAAAAATATAATTTATAAGGTATATTGTGAATAAAGGAAATAATAATAGAGTTAGATTTTTATAGCGAAAAGTTTCGACCAACAAACATCTGGAGAAACTTTCGCTAACAGTTAGGGGTAGTAACTATTCAGTAATCTGTGGTTAGGGTCAAGAGTCAAGTGCAGAAAGCGTTAGTCTTGGAAACGCACGGCACGCATTGTAAGGAGGTTCCTCACTCTGGATTCCTTACCACTTCGCTAGCTTGGGTCTTACCATCTCTTTGCGGGCTAGCTCTATTTTTATACATATTTTTACAAAAAACTATTTGTAATTTTTATTTTTTTGTTAAAATATGTAAAAAAGTATGTACAAATATAAAAGAATGCGGAAAACAATACACGTCTTGTATTAATAGTTGGTATGACTGTACCCTACACTGTCTAGGAGCGAAAACCAGTACAAGTGTTTTGTCCAACCCTGGCTTATGGGGGATTCTCAGACATGCGATTTCGCGAATCCACCTTAGCGAGGATAAACGGAATAAGTCCACATTCCTGACGAAGCCTACCCTGGGACGGATTCGTTTGGCACAAGCCGATCAGACCGTAAACTTAAAGAACTACTTTGGCCTCAAAATCATGGGACCCCACCCAACAAGCCAAATAACATAACATACCAAAAAATAAAAAAAAAACAACGTTTGTAGAACCTTCAAAAATAAAATTGATAAATGTTTATGTCGCCAAGAATGTAATGAAAATGTAAATTCGTCACGTGACGTGTAAGCTGCGTGTGCGTGACCAGATTGACGATTTTTAATGCCATCATAATGACATTTAATATTATTGTAGGTCGCGTACAGTCAATATTGATGTATACTGTAGATTGTTATCTAACTAGAATACCGAGTTCGATATAAATGACGTTAGCTAAATGAAAAAGTCACCGCATTGCTTATTTTTTACACATTTTGGAAAGACAAGCAAGTATGTGTAAATTACAAAATAGCCGTGCCCCGCGACTTGGTACGCGTGGAATTTAACGAAATATGGGTTCCTATTTTTTTGCGCACAACCATAATTCTTTGTCTTAAATAAAATTAGCCTAAGTGGCCTTTAACCTTCATAGCTATCTGCCAATGAAGAGTCCCGTCAAAATCGGTTCAGCGGTTTGGGAAATATGTCTAAACAAACACAGACGAAAATTAAAAACTTAAGTTTTTTTTGTATAAATACCTTGTACTTTCATTTATATTAGGTCTTTACCTATGAAATTGCCGTTCTGCAGTACTGGCCATTTCAAATCAAAATATTTTTTGTTTGGCTAAGAATTCTAATTTCAAATTAATTTTATTTTAAAAACATGGATTTTTTTTTCCAAAAGTAGTCATTTGTTTATTGATTAGTGTTACATTTTCATCGCATTTAAATCTTTTTCGTCATCATGGATACGTTAAAAATTCGAGTAATTATGGAATATGAGTACCGTCGTGGCAGCAACGCGGCACAAGCGGCACGCAACATCAACGACGTTTACGGAGCTAACACTACAAACCAACGCACTACCTGTTATTGGTTTGCTCGCTTCCGTTCTGGAAATTTCGACCTGAAAAATGAAACTCGCGGTCGTCCGAAGACTTTGGTCGACAATGACGAATTAAAGGCGATTGTGGAAGCTGATGATACACAATCTACGGCTGAATTAGCAGCAGCTTTCGACGTTAGCGTCAAAACAATATTGGTCCATTTGCGTCAAATTGGCAAGGTAAAAAAGCTTGACAAATGGGTGCCCCACGAACTTAATGATCGCCAGCGCGAAGTACGCGTCGAGACGTGCCTTGCACTGCTCAACAGACACACAAATGAAGGAATTTTGAACCGCATTGTTACCTGCGATGAAAAATGGATTCTGTTTGATAACCGCAAGCGCTCAGCAAGTTGGTTGGATCCTGGTTCAGCACCTAAACAATGCCCTAAACGAAAACTTACCCCAAGAAAAGTGATGGTCACTGTTTGGTGGTCTAGCGCCGGTGTGATTCAACACAGCTTCTTACCAAACGGGGTGAGCATTACTGCAGATGTGTACTGTGAAGAATTGAACACAATGATGGAGAAGCTGGCACATCTCCAACCAGCATTGGTCAATCGCTCGTCTCCGCTGCTCCTGCACGACAACGCGCGACCTCATACTGCACAGCAGACGGTCTCCAAGTTGCAAGAACTGGGGTTGGAAGCTCTCCGTCATCCGCCCTACTCACCAGACCTTGCGCCTACAGACTACTACTTTTTCCAGAATTTGGATAACTTCTTGGCGGGAAAAAAATTCAATACCCGAGAGGCAGTACAAAATGCCTTTGAAGAATTTGTTGCCTCCCGTCCAGCTGATTTCTTTAAGAAGGGCATCAATAAACTGCCACTGCGTTGGCAAAGATGCATTGATTGCATGGGTGATTACATCGATTAATACAAATAAAAAATACATGAAAAAAATTCATTTCAATTTTTTCATACAAAACGGCAATTTCATAGGTAAAGACCTATTATAACCAGGTTGTTACGGTGCCTTGCTTCAGCGGACAGAGGATACATCTGTTTGACTCTACCTTCTTCGATCACATAGAGAAGAAACGCATAATCAGCAATTCTGGGAAGACTCTTGCACAAATCATTAACATCCTAACTAGCACTCTTGAAGAGTTACATAACAAAGTGAAGAAGGAGAATGGAAAGATTGAAATGGGAACCACAAAGTGGAGGGACGTGAATACTCTGGCTCTAGGGGTCCCGGGAACAGAAGTAGATGTTATAATAGAGGGCCGTAATAAGATGTTTTTAGGGAAGAACTGATATAATCTTTTTTTCAAGAGGATCCAATTGGATTAGTGTTAAGTAGTTATAAGACATAGGATAAGTTATCGGTATTGTTCTGTGTTTGTGTGTATCTATTTTATTGTCATAACAATGTAACTTTTTAGAAAAAAAAAAAAAAAAAAAAAAAAACGGCTCTTTAACTAGCGTAAGATATGTGGAAGAAATCCTCAATGATCACGTTGGTCCATTTATGGTCAATTTAGGTGAGGATGCTATATTTATGCATGACAATGCCCGACCTCATACAGGTAGGATTGTGAATGACTACCTTCAAGAGATGAACATTACTCGTATGGAGTGGCCAGCGCGCAGCCCGGATATCAACCCGATCGAGCATGCTTGGGACGAGCTAGGCAGATGCGTAAAACAACGAAACCCTCCCCCAATCACGCTTCGTGAGCTCAAAATTGCTCTCACAGAGGAATGGGAGAATATTCCCCAAAATCGTATAAGGAACTTGGTGTACAGCATGCCAAACCGCGTAAACGCAGTAATGGAAGCACGAGGAGGCAATACGAAGTATTAAAATTCAAGAAAATCGTAATAAAGTTCAAAAATTTCATGTTTCCTATTTTTGTTTTAAGGAGAGATCAGCAGTTTTTTTCTTTATGTAATTTTGTGTTAATAAAATGTATGGTGACTCATTTTTTTTACTTTCATTTAAGGAGTATTACATTGTCTATTAAATACAATTTATTGCATTAACCTATCATTTTTAGTTTCCGAGATTTTTAACATTCTTTAAGTGACGTTTGAGTTTAAGTCACGGGCAAAAGCTAGTTTACTGAACGTGAAGAATAACTTTATACCTCTGTGTACGCAGACGCATGAGATTTGGCATTACAATTAAAATGAATATGAGGAAGAATTGAAAATTGCTAAAACAGTCTAGTTTGGACTATTAGTATCAATTGTTTTAAAAAATCCCTTCGTCCATAACCCGCCATATTTTTACTCTCCGGATAAAAATTACATGTCAATTAATTTGAGAACTAATTTTTGCGTAATGCGTACCTACATTCTAAGCATATAAAGACCTCTTCTATTCTATGCAATTGACAACAATAGTTATAAGAATACAAAAAAGGTAGAATATTCATACCTACCTAAGACCAAAAATAACCATACATTTACATTAAACAAATTCAACCTCAACATTATTCAATAGAACGACCCAAGACACGCCGAAACAAACTCTCCGTAAAATATACATAAAAGATAAATAAGAGCTCTCCAAAATCAGAGACGACATGACACGCGTGTACCGTGACACAGCGTTTGGCTTGAAATATTTCACGTCTAACTAGCTATTCTGGTTACGACAGTTGGAAAAAGATTATTTTGGCACTGAAGGATATGTGAAGCGCCTTCCTACCAAAACCTCGATCGAAACGTAATATTATTAGAGACATTTTAATCACACAACACACACACATACATAAACTCGCCGTCTCTTTCAGAGAGGGAGGCAGAACCTACAGCAGTAACAACTAACCACCACCAAGCTAAGGCTACCACCAGGCTACCCTGTACCAAGAGTTGCATTTGGTGCGTGGTAACCTGGTAACCTTATTTGGTGGAGTATCTTGGATATGGAAGAACCTAGTCGCAGGTTGTTTAAGCTCGTTGTGAGGATCCGGGTTCTTCCAGGCACTAACAAGCCTGCATATAATAAGCCTTTATTATACAACATGGCTGGCTACAAGCAGAGTTCATAATAGTATTTCCAGAGACTAGAAGGTCGCAGAAAAATTCATAGTTGCGTATATCCCAGCCGATAGCGAGAAAGATATGTATATTTATTATGATCTTTGGCGAGACTTGCTTAAAACCCCCGATTTCTTCATTGAATTCATAAAAACAACAAACTAATATTCAATATTCTTACCATCGACTTGCTAAGAAAAAGTAAAAAAAACATCGAATATTTCTTCACACTGCTAGATTAACATTTTCCCCATGGTATTACCATATTTCAAACAGTATTGCCTTTAACCATTCAATCTTTGCCCCCCCCCCCCCCCTATAAATTATATTTGTAAAAACATTATTTATATATACATATATAATTATATAGTAACTAGATGACCCGGTGAACTTCGTATCACTTACCTCTTAATATAAACCATATTTATTTAATAGCACTAAACTAAGTAAAGTTCGCTTTACACGATCTGAATCCGTATATTATTCAGAATCATGCACCGAATTACATTTCTACAATGTATCTATTATACGCACACATTATCTTTTTAGGGCCTAAATACTCGACACAATTTGTTTTGCCGACTTTAAATATAATGTCTGCGGATAACTTATTCAGATCGTGTAAGGCAAATTTAAATTTTTTAAAGTATATTTCTGAACGTACCCAACACAACAACAAAGTGTCATACATGTTTTAAATATAAATACGAAATAATCCGACTATTATGGATATTATGTTGTCGACTCGAAACCCTTATTTAATCTACATCTACATGTGTTATTGTAATTATTTCAAAATACCGAACCGATGGGCAAATTTTTGACAGGTAAGAACAGCTTGTATGGAAAAACAAAATTCTCTTTTTTATTACTATATGAAGAAATAAAATAAATGATCATAGGGCATCAAAAAATTCATCTGCATCGTTGTCAACGGGAAAATTTTAAATTCTCGTTTTAAGTATTTTCCTCGCATATTTTCTATATTCTCTCACCGTTTTAGACCTTCCCTGGACTTCCACGAATATTACAAGACTAAAATTAGCCAAATCAGTTCAGCCGTTTTCGAGTTTTAGCCAGACTAACGAACAGCAATTCATTTTTATTTATATAGATAGATGGATAGATGAATTATTAACATAACCCAGAGGGAAACCAGGAGCCAGTCAAAGTACTAATATACAAAAATAATTCTAATCACCTTCTAGTTTAATATTACAGACAAACAACTCACTTGTAAGTACTTTTGTGAAATCCAACATTTTGAGAAACCCGAAGAACAAACAAGAAATATAACTACGACCATACGACACCACAAAGAAAACAATTCAAAATACATAGAAAATCGACATGACCACCACGACATCACCTATAAACCACTACTAAGCAACAGTCAATATCTGTTTGATAGCTTTAGGTAAAGTTGGTGTTCAAGAAATATAGATACACAAAATATTTACTCAGTGACCGACAGCGCGTGAAGCTTCAATCGTCTAGTTATCAAAAGCCTCTACAAACCTGATTTATTTTTCCGTCCAAAGACGATCCTTTGACCTGACTCTATTTTAGATGACCAAAACCAATCAATTTATACAAGTACATCAACCAACTTTCAATCATCATGACTTCGGTGCTTCAGTAATGACCATTTTTAAAACAACAACGATATTCATGGCACACTAGATTTTTTTATACGTATTCATGACACACTAGATTTGTACAAGTAAATAAAAGGATGTCAAAGAATCATACCAAAACAAAAGCTACCGACGGCATAAATTTGCTCAATATTTTTGTTTGAAACCATGAATAGCTCAAAACCAACATGGCCTCCTACAAATAAATTGTTTGTCCATTAATTCATTGATAATGTAATGAATTTGGTTAAAAGACCGAACCAACATTGCAAACAAAAATGATCGTATTGGGAAACGTCGATACAAAACTGTGGGTAACTTTATTGGCTGATTGCTCCTGCTTCTTACATTGAACAGACATTTTGTTGGAAAGCTCAAAAGACGGAAGGCACGAACTAAACACTATCTTTTTAAGAAAAACGATGAGATAGAAGAAAATCCAATTAACTAGGTCGCTTGTTAAAGATTTCAATTCCTTTCTCGCAGTTTTGTTTCGAATCAAACACATCTTTCTTATATTTTATCAACACCTCTCAAGAAACTCGAAAAACAACAACAAAAACTATGTCAAACACTTTCACACCGAATATTTTCCACTAATTCTTATTTTTGCCACCATTTTTCTTCAACAAAATAAAAATTCTCTTCAATAACACAAGCGACAGCAAATTGTCAATCAACCGTTCCCATTGAGCGACAGTTTGAAATTCGAATGTCGCTTTGATGATTACAACATTCAAAAAAAAAATAAAGCTCGGAAATTGTATTGTCGACGTAATAAATTCTCCTTGCTTGCTTTTTTATTTTTAAGTGGCTAGTGAAATAATTTTTTGGTACACTAAGGAGGTTCACATATTTTTAGTAGACATGTTTTTTTTTACAAGGCTTTATTTAGTTTCACCAACGATAATTATGGTAAGCGCAAACTGATTGCACACCCAACATTGGCTCCAGCAGAAAGATTTCTTTAACAGTCAGCAGTGCAAACACGAAATTTTGTACGCGCATTTAATTATGATAGCCCGTTTTGACGATAAAATCATGTTTTAACAAAAAAAAATCTGCAGGCTTCTAATGTTTCATATTGCGATTGAAACCCACTCACCTTTTCTAACACTAGGTAGTAGTAAAACAGTCTGAATTTCAATTGAAATAAAGAAAATATAAAAATTGGATATTAGCTCTTGTGTTTTATTTAATATTTTTCTGGCTCAGACATTTACAACTTTATTTTTCTCATTATGACATAACTTACCGCGACCCTTGACTACCCCTATATTTTATTGCTCATATTATTTGATCTTTAAGGAAATCTCAAACTTTGTGGATCATTTTTTAGAAGAAAAATCTTTGCAACAATCATTTAACTCAGTAAATGTTGTAACTTTATTTAATTTTGAGTAGAATCTTTGTCGCATCGGAATAATCTGCCTCGTTGGTCTAGTCTCAATGGCCCAAGACTTCATGTTTAGGAAGTGCATTATTATAAGTGTATATTGGTAAGCATGATGTCTTGGGGTCAAATTCCAGGTCGGGCAAAATGCTATTGGCTTTTTCCATGTGGAATTTTTCAGTAGCAGCCCGGACTCTGGATTGGTGTTCAAGTTGTGGCAAGAGGATTGCTCACTATTACATGTGTAAGGTAAATAGTCTTAGTCTATTGTATTTTTATAAAATCCTATCTAGCATACAGAGATCTACTATATACTAGAGACATAGATATACTAGTATTTAATTTATTAGATATGTAAATAGCAGTTATCATTACTCTTGTTAAATATCAAATCGATTATTTAATTGTATCGAATCAGAGTTGATCATCATATATACGTTTGAAAGCGAGGTAAAATGAAAGCATTCGTCATTCGATGGTTGAACCGAATACTTGTAAGTAATAAATCTGTTTATATTATAAGAATTATCATTTAATTCGAGGGATAAGGAATAAATCCTTTATATGGTACTTGAAACCTCTGCCTATCCTTCCGGTAAAACAGTGCAAGTAAACAGTGCCTAGTTTAGACACAGGCTGTGCCCGCGAATTCGTCCACGTAGAGTTTTACAAAATTACATGGTATTTTATATTGCGCGGTACCCTAATTCATTTTCGTAAAAAAACGTAGCATAAGTAACTTCTTAACAAGTCAACTATCTGCCAATAAAAGTCACGTCAAATCGGTCGTTACGGAGAGAAATAGACAAAACATGTATATAATTATATATATATTCTTTTTAATTTGTGAATAATGTACACTTTAAAAATAAACTAAAGGCTTATTTAGTTAATAAAGCATTCTATAATATTAACGAGTTCCTAGAGGAAAAAATTGTATTGACATAGTAGCTTATTTGATTTGATTATTATCTGCCGATATAGAATATTGACACATTAATATTGACATAACTCTGACATTTGATGCATGTCATTTTAATATTGACACAGCTGACATAAAATTATGTAATGTTATCGTTTTGTTGTTTTATGTTTTGATATTTGATGATTTTAATTATTTAGTGAACCAAATTGCATTGTTATTTATTGTTTTTTTGAAGCAATTTAATTTTATGTAGGTACCTATTTGGTGAAACATTTTGTATGCTCAACGGCGGGACATATAGATACGGACGGGATAGATAGTTTCTGAAATTTATAAATTGATATACCACCTACTGTTACGTTACTTATGTTCACTAAACATATGAATTTGAATTTGATTTTTTTTTGTCATAACTACTGTACACACTTTCATTTACATTTGTTAAAAAAAAACTGACATTACAAACAGACACTTCAGTTTTATTTATTTGGATATATGTATAGAGTAAATACATATCTATGTATATACTCTATACATATATCCAAATAAATTTTCCAATTTCTTTATCTATACATCTGTATAGATAACATTTCGGTGTCATTTAGTGTTAGGGAAAATGGGCATCAAGCTTATACCTCACTATTGGTACCTACATCATCATCTGCCTAGCCTAGCTAGCCTTTTCCCAACTATGCTGCTGCTTCCAGTCTAACCGGATGCAGCTGAATACCAGTATTTTACATGGAGCGACTGTCTATCTGACCTCCACAACCCAGTTAACTGGGAAACACGATACCCCTTGGTAAGACTGGTTGTTAAGACTTTCGGGCTTCTGACTACCCGTAACGACTGCCAAAGATCTACAAATGACAGCCGGGACCAACGGCTTAACGTGATATCCGAGCCTCGGAGGAGTCTCGATGTGTCACGAACGGTCACCCATCCACAGACTAACCTCGGCTATCGTAGCTTAACTGCTAACGGCTGTTTTTATTTAGCCACGAGCTCCTCATTGTACATGTATAGAGATATTTTTCTTTCTCAGTTCTTTAATCCCCACAGTGTAACCTCGACCTTCCAACTCGACATCGAACAAATTGAATTTCCGGGCCCATATATTTTAGTGCGTGGCATGTAGCATTTATTTTTCCCTCGAAGTAAACAGATATATAAAAATAGAATAAACGAGACGGGCTTTTAGTGCTCAATATCGCAAAGTAAACTAATTAGGTTCTTCGAAATGATGGCTTGTTTGTGGGAACCGGGTATTTGTTGACCAGAGGCCCTAGCCCGATGTTTGATATAGACGTGACGTAGAATCGAACGATTTTAATATTTAAATAAATACATTTAAACCTAAATGCTAACTTGGGTGTACCAAGTTAGCATTTAGGTTTAAATGTATGAAGCAAGCACAATAAATATCACCCATATTCTGTATACTAATAAAATTGAAGTGTCTATTTGTAATGTACATATAACAGCTTTTTACTAAATGCATATGAAAGTTTATACGGTAGACACCAAAAACCAATTTAGAAAGTTTTTGTCTGTTTGTTTAAGGTAATCTACAAAATGGCTGGACTGATTTCGACAGGAATTTTGCTGGCTGATAGGCAATGTTATTAGGAGTAACTTACATGATAGAAATAGAATCAGCAGAAATAGAAATAGTAGCTACTTTTTAGATAGAAATAGAATCAGCACAAAAATAAATCAAAATCAAAATTCATTTTTTCAAATTAGGCTGAGAATTAGAACGTCAAAACGTTTACAAAAGACAGTCCCTGTCGACTGTCGACTGTCCCAGTCCAAATAATCCTCGCTATGGTTTCGTCACCTTCAAAAATATTTAAGGGATTAAAAAAATAGTTCAGTTAAGCAGCCGACAACCTCCTCGGTTGACCGGCGAGACGCCATTTTTCAAAAAATGAAACAAAATCGTTGTATCGGAAGACACACGGAAAGCTAGTTCATACCATACCTACATTTTCCTTCGTGTGAAAATGAACGGCCTCAGTTTTCATATCGCGATCACATATGGAGACGTGACATTGAGACATGGATCCACGCGTCGTTAAACTTATTATATAAAACTTGAAAAAAAATTCAAGTTTTATAGTATCAATCTAAAACGGGTTCCCTCTATCTGGCAGAATTTTGATGCTCCGAAATTTATTTGGCATAACACACTTGGCATAATCTTCTTTAAACGAATATATATATGGCATAAAAATCATTTAATATAATTATTGTTTGGCCGAATGTTTATACGTCCGAATTTACAAAGGCATACTTTTAAGATGGCAGAATTTTATTTGGCATTATTACTTTTGGCAAAGCTTAATTTCGCATAATTTCGTTTCACATAACGTTTATTTAGAGCGACGATTATTTGGAATAATTTCACTTGGCATATTAAGAAGATGGCAGAATTTCATTTGGAATAATTTTATCAGGCATAATTATTGTCATTTCTATAAAATGTAATCATATTCTTAACCTTAAATTAAAATTAAAATTAAAATATTGTCTTGAAAAGTCAATATGTTGTACTACAAAAGTTAGTGAAGTGACAGAACCGAATTGCTGCAAAACCGACTTCACGTAGTCTTGTTTGTCCTACCCCTAGAGTGTTATTTAAAATCGCGTAGGCGCGTAGGGGCGAGGCGGCCCGCGGGCTGAGGAGCAGGCGGCTGCGAGCGAGCCGCCGCGGCTGAGGCTGGCCGGCGGTGCCGGCCAACAAGCCGAAGCTGCGGTGGTGAGCGAAAGCCGTCTGCGACGATTAGCACGCGTTGGGCCGCCGGAGGGCCGCAGCGCCGGAGCCGTCACAGAAACCCTGCCTGCTGCATGCTGCTTGCTTGCTTGCTTGCATGTTGCATGCTTGCCTGCATGCTGCATGCTTGCTTGCATGCTGCATGCTTGCTTGCATGCTGCATGCTTGCAAAATATATTTTAATATTATTTGACGACACGGTTGGCGCAGTGGTTGAGCCATCGGCTGCTGCGCCGCGTGTTGTGGGTTCGATCCCCGCACGGAACAAACAAGCTTATATGATGGTTCTACTTTTTAATTATTATGGATATGAAATTTATGCCTAAAGATGATTCTGACTTACAAAATTATGCCAAAAGACGATTCTGACAGTGAACTTTCTGCAATATGATGGTTCTACTGTTTAATTATTATGGATATGAAATTTATGCCTAAAGATGATTCTGACTTACAAAATTATGCGTTTTTAATGTATTATAAATGAGTGTATGCCGAACGATTTTCTGCGAAATGAAGTTTATGCTATGCACTGTTATGCTAATTAATATTATGACATAAAAAGTTCTGCTATAAAGGGTAGACCCATCTAAAACATAAGGAAAAATGTTGCATTTTTTAACAAATAAAATAATTTCAATTTCCCTTTTATTAGATACATAGATGATT
This sequence comes from Phlogophora meticulosa, assembly GCA_905147745.2. Taxonomy (NCBI): domain Eukaryota; kingdom Metazoa; phylum Arthropoda; class Insecta; order Lepidoptera; family Noctuidae; genus Phlogophora; species Phlogophora meticulosa. The sequence goes on from LR990524.1 coordinate 16,655,272, forward strand.
TTGTATAAATTAACTCTGAGTGACTAAATAAATCAAAAGAAAACACCTACTACTAGTAATTTAACCGCGACCGACGGTTCGAGCTCCACACTAGTCTACTGAAGATCTCGTGTTTTTTAGTTTGCATATTTCATTGACTATCCATATAATCTGTCAAACTAACCAAATAGTTCCGTATATTAGCTAACGCCAATCCGGCGCTTTGGATGGTATATGTTTGATGCCATTTTTTTTTGGAGACTTAACTATCCACGGACGTTTGAGTGGATAAATTATAAATAAAATTTAAGTGTCTGTTTGTAATGATCTGTTTGTAATGCCAAATTACAGCTTTTTACTGAATGCATATGAAAGTTTATATGTAGACTTAGCAAAAAACGATTAAAAAAAAAATAACAATTTCTTTAATGTTATCTCCGAAACGGCTGGACCGACTACGACGGATTTCTGGCAGATAGCTAATTTTATAAGAAGTAACTTAGGATTATTTTCGAATAAGAAATAGGGTTCCGCGTAAAATTATTAAAGGCGTCAAGCAGTCAGCTAGGCACACTGGAATTAACATGTAACCGGTAGACATGATTTATATTGAATAATATAAAAAAATGTCTGTTTGTCTGTCCATTTGTTTGAGTTAATCTCCGAAACAGCAGGACTGATTTTTAAAGGACTTTCACTAGTAGATAACTGATTTAATTTAGACAGAATAAGGGTTCCGCCCAAAAAATGGAAATGGAATTAAATTTTGGAAAACAGCACGCGGGCGAATTTGCTGGCAACAGCTAGTACTTGTACAAAAATATGCAGTTATCGCCACAATACCATGACAAAAAGCACCAGACTATATTTTGAACTATTTCCATAGTAACGCGATAATAAAACGATAGATTTATTGTTTTCCCAGCCTGATACGAAACAAATGGGAGTAAATTCAATTTATACCGAATAAAATGAACACAACGGACATAAAACAGCAGTTGAAAGTAATAAAAACATGAAACAGAACATTATAGATGTGTTTTATCACAATGGCATTTTTCATGTATTGTTACAAATATACGAAAGTTGATCTAATAATACCAGCCTGTTTCTATCCCACTCATGGGCAAAGGCGTATTCTCATACAGAAAAGGCACGAGCATAAATCAAAACGTGTGCTCAAGACGAATTGGCGATTTCAGACTAGCCCATAGCACTCAGGAATAATGTAGCTTTTTAACAGTGTTTTTTTTTTATTGGATCGTTAGTTCCAGAGATTACCCCCTACATACAAACTTACAAACAAAGGTTTCCTTAAGATGTTTTCCTTCACCGATGTCAGCGATGTCCAAGATACAATGAGAGTACATATACATCGGAAAAGTTATATTGGTACTTGTTTACATATTGACATATTAACTTAAGGTTGCACAACCTTGTTGACCAATAAACTTATTGGTTACTTATTTTAACTAATTAGCTAGTTAGCTAATTAGTTAAAATAAATCAGAATCAAAATTCATTTCTTCAAATTAGACTAAGAATCAACTGAAAAAGTGTGCAAACTTAAAACTAATATGTCCACTGATACACTTAGTCAAACCCTCACTCGCACACTCAACCATTCCAGTCAACATTTCATCATACATCAAGATACAGTTTTGCATGTTCCCTTTTTATTTAAATCCCAATATCGACTCAACTCTATCATCTTCTTCTTCTGTCTGGATGTAGCTGAATACCAGTATTCTACATGGAGCGACTGTCTATCTGACCTCTACAACCCTGTTACTGGGTAAAACGATACTCTTGGAAATACTGATCGTCAGACTTTTGGGCTTCTTCTACGAATAGCAGCCGGGTCGGACATCGGCAAGCGTTGCTTCACGTTGAAAATGGACCCGTCCAGTGATGATTAATTAGCCACGAACCCCTTAAGTGATCGCAAGCTCAAGTGTATCTTCTTAATAGTACAGTCCGGACCTATGTTCTCTATATATTATGATGAGTGTTGGTTGATAACTGCGAAATACTTATTATCTTTTGTATCACTGATTTCCTTGAAATTCTTCAGCGCACAGTTTCATCGATCCTGTTGTGTTACCCCTAAAAAATATCTGCAACAAAAAATGCGCAATGAAGCGTACCTAACAACAAAGAATCGTTTATCGTATTTCATAGCCGCGGGATAGGCAAGTGAAATACGTAAGAAGGAGTAAATAATGTATGATGTTTGAACCTTGTTTATGGATTAACCGTGAGGTTTGTGATTAAATAATAATAATAAAAAATAAATCAATAATTCTAGACAATCCACACAGCATCTTATAGCCCCAAGATAAGCAGAGCATGTGTTACTGATATATATACCCAGAACACCCGGAACAAATCTTTGTAGATAGTACAAACATTTGTCCCAGAGCGGGAATCGAACCTGCTACCTCCTGCGTCGTGGGCGGACCATATCCCGCCCCGCCAATCGGTCGTCAAATTCGAGGGGTGTGTAGATTAGGTGATTGGTACCACAGCTTAGTCTTATTAACTCCGTTTGTTATCCTCGTTTCAAAATGTAGTGTCAGTATTATTTAGCTAGGAAACACCAAGTGACCTGAAAACATATCTTCATAACAATACGCTTGTATTTCCCGAAAGGTGTACAGAGGTGTATCTATAGTACATCCATATTTGGCCAGTTATGTTTAAGTCCCATGTAATAGGGGCTGAGCTGTAAATTGTCATCAGCCTGGCACACATCCAGACTCCGGGCTGCTACTGAGAAATTCCTAATAAAAATCCCATCAATATATTGGTCGTCCCGGCAATCAATCACATGGACCCACCAGGACCTCATGCTTAGCAGTCTCATTTGCGATCACTAGACCAACGAGGCAGTCAAATGCAATCAGCATTTGATCAAATCTTTGATCAAAAAACAGAGCAGTACCTGGATCTGGTTTAAAAAGAGATTGAAGAACTAAGTGACTAGGAAATATTTATAAGCACATAAATAAACAGTTTTTGTTAACACATTTTTTTTTAACAACTCATTAAAATCACACAATATTCTCATCTATAAAAATAGCTGACAGGCAAAGTGCCGCAGCGGATATTTGGCTGTCTGTAACAATTACCTTTACCCTAAAGTTGGTGAAGAAATACAATGAAGTCCAAATCGACCAGAAACACCTTAGGTACCTAAATAGGAAGATAAAGCCCTCTACAAAATAATAATGACATATTTTTTAATGTTTAAAATCAATTAAACTTGGTCAATGACCGATATCATTTGGAGAGGTTCCACGCTAATGGACTGGGCTGGGTACATCTGTCCCATGTCAGACGATAAATGGGCTTAATCCAAACCCATTGGGCAGTACCGAATGGGTCTCTTACAAGGCAACTGAAATCGCGGCAGGCCCAGGCGGTGATGGCAGGCTGAGCTAGACTACTTCGAAGTGGTCAAAAATAGCCCTGGTTAGGGAGAAGTGGAATGTAAGGGAGGCCTTTGCCCTACAGTGGGAAAAACTAGGCGAGCAATAGATATAGACCTTTGCCAAGTCACGCTTTAACACCTGGTTCTCCGCTTTTTGCATAAAGCCACTTCTTCCTCCCAGCAAAAACACTTGGAAGTGGTGAAGGGTGGGCGTTTTGGGGGACTGTCTTATGTAAACGTTTTGACGTTCAAAAAGTGCTGATTCTCAGCCTAATTTGAATAAATGAATTTTGATTTTGATTCTATATCAGCCATGTTTGAAGGTTTATGAAACACTCGCCGATTTTTTTATTCCTATGAGTAGGTATAATACTACACAATTGGGTCTAAAAGTCTAACTTTAGTAGGTTAATAGCGTCGTAAACACAAAAGAAATATACCAGCCTATTATTGCCCTACAGTAGGGTTCTCCTATAGCGAAGGTATCAGCATTTTTCACCACGCTTCCTCTGATTTACATTAATATAAGTCCCGGTTTCCTCCATGTAAAATACTGGTATTCAGCTGCATCCGGTTAGACTGGTAGCCGACCCCAACATAGGTGAGAAAAGGCTAGGCAGATGATGATAAGTCCAGGTTTCCTTACGACGATTTTTCTTCACTGATGTCAGTAATGGTGATGGTAAAAAGTACAGATGAATTGAAAAAGTCAAGTAGGTACTTGCCCAGATTTGCACCCAAAACCTCCAGTAGGTATGAGAGGCGAAGCCACTGGACAAACATGATGTACTGCCAAGCTATTTAAGTCAGGATAAATAAATAAGCATGAACATACAACTGTGTTACAACCCCATATACATTTCAGCAGCTGAGTGCAATTTCCCAAAAGGGGTTAGATAGTACATCATCCTACTACGTGTATCCTCGACATACCGTCCGTGTCACTTTTCCACTTTAAGGTGTTTTGGGATCACTCTGGGGAAAAAGAAAAGGTATGACAAATTTACCTTTCCACCGGCAATTTATTTGCCATACGAGTTTGAACTTTATTCAGTAAAAAATAAGGTCGATGTTATTGTTAAGTGGGTGCAGGTGAGGTTAACATGTGAATTTTACCTTTGGGTTTGTTGTACTCGTTTATAAATTGCAATTAGGTATAGCGTGAGAGAGAATATGTGTGATTTGTCTATGAATATTAAATTAACAATGTTCAGTACGGACTAACCAACAGAGGTGAAAAATTGAAAGAACCGGTCATTACTGAGTTCTGTGTGTTTAAGACCGTTTTAAGACACAAAAAGCGCATGTCTTGTAAGAGGGACTTACGCTCCTTGTCTTAAAGGGTGTATACGGAGGGTATTTTGGTGGAGGGGATTTTTATCTACTCGTACTACAATTTCACACGCAAAAATTTTTTTCATTGAGATTCCAGTTTGTTTCACAATTGACAATTCCTATGATTACTATTATACAGGGTGGAAGTGAGATCGTTGCACAATCTAATAACATGAGTTCAGTACATGATCCTGGACCCCCCAGATTGCTTTGTCGGTTTTTCCTAATCTCAATGATTTTTTTCTAAAGTTTTATTTTTTATGTAAACAATCAGGATTTCTATCTAACCCAATAAGATTTTTACTGAGATACGTAAACTTTTTATTTTAAAATCTCAAAATTATCTGGAAAATAGGTAAAAATTTCAAATTTCGCTGAGGGCTCCAGAAACATGTACTTAAATGTCGATATCCCTTCCACCATGGATCCTATCACTCCTATTAATTTACCAGTACTTAACATTTTTTTTAGTAGTACCGTGTAATAAAAATATTAAAAAGTATTAGTCCACTGTAGTCGGGAAGAACGTCCAACTTATTAGCATTTGGGCTCCAGAGACCTCCTCATAATAGAATAGAATAGAATAGCATTTATATGCAAATATGGGTATACATAAGTAGATAGTAGTAGGTTTTCATCAGAGTTCTGCCATATTTCACCATTCGGCATGCAAACATTATTATTGTATAAAACTATTCAAATTTAAATTCTTATGCATTAAATTAGTAAATTAATTAAATAAAAGTAATTCATTAAAATAAAATGTTCATTAAAAATATCAACTTATTTGTATTACATTATACATACGTTAAATAAAATTGTCAATAATTTAAATTGTCAGTAAACGATACAAGAAATAAAAATTAATAAAAAAAAAATGCGATCTCTATCGATGAGCACTACCATCTGAATCAGGGTTTATTATTAATTTGTGTTAGGTACAAGTAACCCACTTGCCAAGATCAATCAGAAACAACCTCAAACTGTACGCCTAATGTTTATTTGTACGAAGCAAGCTTGGCTAAGTATAAGCAAATATTTGACTCATGTAAGAGATTACATTAAGTCAATTTAGCGGTTTTACTAACTTCAGAACAGCTAGTTCAGTTTGTTTTAAGGCTAATTCTGTTACCGCTAAGTAAATTCTTGTATGATTATGTAAATGTGTTAACTTAGAACTTAAGACTGGTACAGTCGACCGCGGGTCGATGTTAACATTTTGACTTTGACTGCCCTACCCTAGCACGCAGTTTTTATATAAAACTAGCTGTACCCGCGACTTTGTATGCGTGGAATTAAAAAAAACATTGTTTTTCATTTTTTGCGCGCACCTTATCCTTTTATTTGTGTATAAGTTGTGTGTTACTTCATATTACATAAAGTAACTGCCAGTGAAATCCCCGTCAGAATTGGTTCAGTTGTTTTGCAGATTACCTCAAGTAAGCATACAGAGACAAAAAAAATGCTCTTTTGGTATAACCACCGTATACACTTTCATAAGCATAAATCTGAGTAGACCATAGTAAAAATCTGTTCTTTTGTCACTAGGAGTACAAACAGACAATACATTTTATATATTTGTATTTATAGAATTAGCCGTATTTTTTTTGGAACGAAGATCCTTATCACGCTTTGCGAAAGGGGGCTAGACGGAAAAAATTAAAAGTTGGAACGACATTTTTTGCTATAGTTATCTCTCTCTCTCTTTCTCTCTCTCTCTCTCTCTCTCTCTCATAGAAAGCAAACCAGTTATTTTAGTTTCGTCTTTCTATTTCGCATTGAACCGTTGTGGATGCTACAGATAGCGTCAAAGTTGTAGCTTAGTTCTGGCCGCTTAGAATGCCACATAGAAATTGGAGAACATGCATAAAAAAAACCAAGGTAAGGTTAATTTTGATAGCTTTTTTAGTAGCTTATCTTAGACTAGAACTTCGAACGCGACTTCATCCGCGTGGATTGCGTACTTTTCGTACTTCAAACTTTAACATCCATCATAGATTTGTAAATAATAATAGCCTAGCACTCTGGAAAAATGTAGCTTTCGTACAGTGACAACTTGTTTAGAATTGTATCATACGTTCTGGAGTTCTATATACAAATTTACAAACAAATTTTACGTCTTCATAATATTATTATAGATAACTGATGGAAAATTTAATCATAAAATGTAGTCTTGAAGTTTTTTTTGCATAAACTTCACACGATGTTATGTTATGTATTAAATAATAAAAGGTTGAAACGCTGCGTGTCATGAGGCTTGCGTGCGCGCACTCTTTTTGAGGATATTTCTCGCCAACTGGTCGACACTTCGAATGACCAAGCTGGCTCATTCTTTGGCCAAAGAATAAAGCCATCCAACATGGCAATCTTCCAGTCTTCTAGGCACGTTTCCAAGTGACAGCAATGCAGAGGAGTTCTTGACGCCTGTTAGTATTCCTTCCTTTCTAAGCAACTGCATTTATTTAAAAAAAGGCTTTAATAAAAACAAAAATAGAAATCAAGTATAACTTAAGAAGAAAATCAATAAAATCCAATTAACCGTCTGCCCTAGTTGTGGATACACAAAACTATCACTATACAAACATCAACTTATAGAGAAACAAGATTTCTTTTATGATATAAAATCGCTTCAATTTACATAATTGAAACCGCATACTGTTCTGAGAATATTGTAATCCTCTATGCTGATAACATTATTAATTTCTACTTCATTGTGGTACCACGGTATTATAGAAAGTACGAGGAGCTTGTAGCTAAATAAAAACAGCCGCATGGGTTGATCGAAGGTTAAGCTACGCTTGCCGAGGTCAGTCTGTGGATGGGTCACCGTTCGTAACATATCGAGACTCCGGCTGTCATTTGTAGATCTTTGACAGTCGTTACGGGTAGTCGGAAGCCCGAAAGTCTGATAACCAATCTTACCAGGGGGTATCGTGTTGGCCTGTAACTGGGTTGTAGAAGTCAGATAGGCAGTCTCTCCATGTAAAATACTGGTATTTAGCTGCATCCGGTTAGACTGGAAGCCGACCCCAACATAGTTGGGAAACGGCTAGGAAGATGATGATGGTATTATATAAAGTGTCATATAAGTAAGAAAGTTGATCATCTGCTTACTCTCTCTCTCTCTTTCTAGCTATGTTTTGGTCGGCTTACAGTCTAACCTGACGTAGTTAAATTATACCCAAATTTCACATGTAGCGGCCTGTCTGCCCTTCACAACGCAGTCCCTGGGTAATACGATTCCCCTTGCTAAGACTGGATGCAACATTTTTGTGTTTTTGACTACACAAATGACAGCCGGGACCGACGGCTTAATGTGCTTTGCGTAGCACGGAGGTCGCAGGCGTATATGTTATATATTTGTCGGAATTGAGTCGTATCTGGTACGCCAGCGTCATCTAGTGGCGCTCGATGGAGTTGGTGGGGCACACGTGGTTGGACGATTCCTATTGGAATGTCATCTCTCTAACAGGCGTGTGCAGACATGACCAAACCATTGCGCGTACACATACGTATTTACGTGGTTAAGTTACCATATCCAATCTTATTGAGCATACGAATCTGTTTACTTCATCCAATATTACCCACCGATAACGCCCACATTACCAACGATGAGTTCTAATGATGATGCGAACTGTCACCATCCGTCATATTTATATATAAATAGCACTTTGCCCGCGACTTCTCCCTTCGAACTTTAACATGGCCTTCACTCCCCTTTAAGCGTAGTTTTGAAAAAAAAAAGCTTCTGATAATCGCTGATGGTGTAGATTTCTACGGCTTTTTAATTATAAATCTCATTGGGTTAGAAGAAATTATGGTAAAAATAACACAAGAAAAGATAAACGGAAAGTAGAAAAAGCTGACTAAAAATTTCAAAGCTGGGGTCCGTGTACTAAACTCATGATAGCAGATTCTGCGTCGATGACCCTCCACCTTGAATGAAAAGTGAATAGAAATAATATGAAAAACATAGAACTCACCGATGTCAGAGATTTCTTAGATAAACTTAAAAACAACAGAGAGTTACACAAATTTATGACAGCGACAGGGGTGGGTATACGTGGAATGCAATGCAAATAAAGATTCTGTAAGAAAATAGCGTTGTCCTGTATCAGTTATGCCACAGACCGTCTTAAAGTAGAGTTGGCTGACTTTTTTCTATGTTTTGAAATGTTGTTTCATTAAAATTATACAATTATTAATATATGAAGAAATAAAATAAAATAAATAATCATAGGGCATCAAAAAATTCATCCGCATCGTTGTCAACGGGAAAAGTGCCCAGAAGGCTGGCAGCATTGCCACTTTGAATGGCAATGCTGATTCTTTGGCCAAAAAAAAGGCCAGCCCTCTGGTCACGTGAAGAATCGACCAAACTTTGTATAGATTCAAGTTCTACTTAGTTATCATATAGGTGTTATTGGGGAGTTTCTTTGGCCACTAATATTCCCAACTATAACACTGGTTAAGGATGGGTTCTGAGGGACGGTCTTTGTGTCCGATTACTAGCTGGAAATTGACTGTAAATGGTCTGTTTGAAGTAAAATGCTCCCAAGTTTCAGTCTGTAACAGTTACCAATTGACGCCGTCGTCTTCTCTCGCTATCTACTTCAGAACATTTAAGGAAGGCAAGCCCAACAAGGTTGAGAAAAGGCTATTCTAATGATGACCTCTTAAATAAATAATGCTGGACAATCCACACAGCATCATCTTGCCCCAAGCTAAGCAGAGCTTGTGTTATGGGTACTAGATGACTGATATACTTAATACAATACATTACATAGATAGATATTTTTTTATTATACATAGAAAATATCCAGAGCACCCGGAAAATGTGTAGTTACTAGTTAGATGGGTGGTACGAATGAGAAATTATTTTGATTAATATTCATAGTATAATAGCAATTATACTATGAATATTAATTAAATAAATATCAGCAATGCCATATCCATAAGTTTACAAAATTAATTTACTCGAACAACCACATAGGCTGAGATTATTATCTACATCTAGATAAAATTTATGTCTAGACCGAACTATAATCCTAGGGTAAAATATAATACGACCCCAGGACATGGGTAGTGTGAGTAAGGGTAGAATACTAATTTTGTTTAGGTCGGCAAAAAATAAACCCACCAAGTGCGTATTGGACCTCCTACGGTGAAGGGTTCTGCAGTAGGGATGAATATTTACGCATGCACAGTATTGACTGCAAAAATGAGTTTGAATTTCATTGTTTTACTCAAACAAACTACGATACTCACAGTTATTACTGTCATCATCATCATCATCAAGCTATACTAGTCCACTGCTGGACATAGCCCTCTCCTAATGAGCGCCATAGCGCCCTGTCTTCAGCTTGCCGCATCCAGCATCTGCCTGCAGTCTTTAACAGATCGTCATCCCACCTGGTCAAAGGGTGTCCTACACTACGTTTGCCGAGTCGCGGTCTTATTTGTATTAGTTATTACTGTAGTTGTAAGTTATAAGTAACAAAAAAGTTAACTTAAAAACATAATTTTGTGACAAACATTTTACTATTTGAAATCGAACGACAACACACGCTCATTTGTACAGTTTTTTTGACACCTCCAAGCTACTTTTAAGATTTCTTCGTCATATAGCGATACGTCGAATACATAGTATATTCTACGTATCAATATCTCCCACATTTCACAGATATAGTGAAAAAAGTCTGCCGTTTATAATGGTTGTAACATTAGGACGGACATACGGTCAGAAGAGAGAGAGAGACCGGCGGACACGCGGAGTCTGGTTAGGGAAACCGTTCTCGCATTAGAGATATAGATTATAAAAGTACAAATCCACGATGAAAAAGTCGCGGGCGAAGTGCAGGTAGATGATATTATTGTAATGTTTTTGAGTCAGTTTCGTCAAAAAATATTTTTTGTAATCCCAGTGGAACCCTAAAAACTAGGACATCGGTATTTGTGGCAACATTTTGTTGCTTTATTCGAAGGCTGAGCCGGTTCTGTCATATTCCCACGCAATTTATTTTGTACTACAAAATAGAATCGTTATTTCTGTATAACAAATATACCTACTTACCTACGACCTTGTATATGTATAGAAAATTATCTTGGAGAAGCTATGTAGAAATAAAGCTAGCTATGTATATAAAAAAAGTAAAAAAAAATGGTTGCCTGTAAAGTTGGTTTACGGACGATAGTTTAACATGACAACGTCATAACAAAACATTGATGAAATGATTGCATACTTTTATGAATTAACTTTTCACTTCACTTTATAAACAGTCGACGAAACAGTTCACGTGTTGATGTAAGTTGTGTGCTGCTGCTGTCTTTAAGTGGAAGAGAGATGATGCGGCGCAAGCATACAGTGAACGTAACGGGACAATGAGTCATACTTTTTCGTGCATGCAGCCAACGTTCAACGATTCATTAGACGTTGTCACCTCAAGAGAAATATGACTAGGAATTTTCAGTGACCAATGTGACTACTTGAATTCATATTATGTAATTTCTACATTTTCATGAATCTTCCACTAGACCCATATAATTTCATTAATTTCTGTTCGCAAAGCCGACTATTGAATTAATTTCAAGTAACCTTATTAGTTGTCACTACAATTAGATTATTATTGTTGCCGTGTTAGTAAGAACAGCGGGAATATAATTTAATATCGTTGAAGGCTTAGTAATTATCTTGTCAGATAAAATGTCACCAGGACATTTTCCAGATGGTAGATGTTCTATCATAATTCCTTTGGTAAATATTGTCCATGAAAGGGAGGTCTTAGTGTTGACCCTGCTTACTTTAATTGAAGGTCTGGCTAGCTTATATTATTTATTACTTAGATATTAAATTCACTTAAAGTTCGGTTACCTACATAGGTATTCAGCGCGTACTTTTTACCTGAAATAATAAGCACATGTGACTTTTCACGCCTGTTTTTATGGAAGGGTAAGGCAGAGGTGTATTTATAGCATAACCATATTTCGCTATTTATGTGTAAGTCCCATATATGAAGAAGAGGAATAAGAATATTGATTAAGCCAAGACTTAACCTAATTTATTATCACTATAAAGCGGGCAAGTTACTAGAGAAAGTGCAACTGGGGTACGTCTAATAGGGTAACAAATCCAGACTCAGAGCTGCTACTGAGAAATTATTTTTTTCCGATCTGGAAATCGAACCCAAAGCCGCACTTGCAACCATTACACCAACGAGGCAGTCTTCTAAGATGTGTCCATTTTGTTATTAACACTAATTGTTAATAACAAAATGGACACCACGGTCTGAATTAATAAAGTTTATTATCATTATTAGAAGACTGTCTTATGTACCTTCGTGAAACATTTGAAGTAATCACTCACAGTATTATGTAACATCAGGTATGTAACGGCTGGAAACCATACTTTTCATTACCAAAAAGCAAAAATTGTTATTATCTGCCTAGCCTTTCCCCAACTCTGTTGGGGTCGGCTTCCAGTCTAACCGGATGCGACTGAATACCAGTGTTTTACACGGAGTGACCGCCTGTCTGACCTCCACTTCTAACAGAAACTGGGCAACACGATACCTCTTGGTAAGACTGGTTGTTAGACTTTCGGGTTTCTGACTATCCGTAACGACTGTCAATGATTTACAAATGACAACCAGGACCAACGACTTAACATGCTTTCTGAGGCACGGAGGAGTCTCGATATCTTATGAACGGTCACCTATCCACACATTGACCTCGGCAAGCGTAGCTTAACCTTCGATCAACCCGTGCAGCTGCAAAAAATAGCTAAAATTATATCAGTCTAAAATAAATTTTATAAGTGAGTAAGTCTATATCAACGTACCAAAGGAAAAGATGCAATTACTTTCCTAAGTAAAGAACACTCAATCTTAATACACGCTCAATTAGAATTTGTAAAAGTAAGTCGTAAATTATGGCTTCTTTTCTAGAAAATTCTCTTTCACTATAAGCAAATGCAATTATTTTGTTTTCCATCATTAAAGCCAGGCATTCAGTGTGCCCTTTAAACTCAACATGAAAATCTTTTTCTAAATTACTTCGTTTTTAGCGTTACATAGGAAAATAATGAAACCCGATTTGTAAAGCTTCTAAAATGTGTCGAAAGATTCTAAAAAAAGTCAGATCCTTGAGCGAATTTAACATTAATTCGATCATATATACCTACCATTAAAATATTTTGTTCGATGTAATACGACTTCACCGAAAACGTAAATGTAAAATAGGGGCCAAGTTCACTCATAATAAAATTGAGATCTGAATGGAAAGAATGAGAATTAGAAAAAACTCGACAAGTTAGGGTATGGTAAAAGTAAGGGTAAGGTGCATTTAGCAGTACGAAGCCCAAACATGATTCTTTCACCTTCATTGATTTTGACACCCATCTATATCCGTTGAATTATTTACTGACGAACTTGGTCGCTTTTTTTGGTAGAAGATAGGTTTAATTTGTAGGTAGTTCTAGAGGTACATGTAAAAATGTATCATAAAAACGTTTTTACTAATCGACTACCATATACATCGCCACCATTAGAAGAATTACTTTGTTTTATAAACTGAATATTTGTTTTGAGTTGCAAGAATTATAGGCAGAAATAGCATTAGAAGAGTTTCACTGTCTATCCGAGGTCTTCACTAGACCAGCACAAAATTTAACCAACATGAACAAAAACATAAAAAAAAACCCCATCCCTTTCGGTGCGGTATGTCGGAGAACTTAAAATACAGGTGAAATTATAACCTTATTTTTTGAATTTATTTACCCATAATTTTAAATTTTAAAACCTAGAATTTCTATTTTCTCAGTCTAAGGTTTTTAATGTCATTCAGTGAATTTGTGTAAAAAGATATAGTACTTGGACGTCAACACATCAGGAACTGTTATAACTTATGTATCTTGAATATGAATTAATTACGATTAAAAAAGACTTAATAATAATAATAATACTGTATTTATCGGACAACAATAATCCATTGTGTTAGTAAGCAATACAAAATAACTTATTTCTAGTGTTAGTAGCTGAGATACATTATAAAAAGGCAGAGTAACTAATAGTATTGTGAAAAGGGCATCCCCAGATTAATGTTCTGTGATTGTCCTTCTCACAAAACTTTTAATAATCGGAGAGTCAATACTATCCGAAATAGTTTTTAGGATGCTCTTGCCACTCGCCCGCAACCTTGACAACAGCGACGCGGTTTTCTTACGAATGACGGCGTGGAAGCCGTCAGTTCGGTTTTGCGCAAACATAGCAGAAGCGCTGCACCATCGCGGCAGTCCCAACAGCATCCTAAAAATATTATTGTATTGTACGCGTAGGTCATCCAACGTTCTTTTTGTATAGTTGACCCAAAGATTCCCCGTGTAAAAACACTGGCAATATGCCTTAAACAGTGTTAATTTTACTAAATTGCTACACCGAGCGAATCTTCGGGCCAACATGTTACCTCGAACCGCCAGTGCCCTACGCTCTCTTTCAATATCAACATTGTCCTTAAGGTCGTCAGCGAGAAGATGTCCTAGATAATAATAATAATAAATATTGCTGGACAATCCACACAGCATCATCTAGCCCCAAGCTAAGCAGAGCTTGTGTTAAGGGTACTAGATGACTGATATACTTAATACAATACATTACATAGATAGATATTTTTATTATACATAGCAAATACCCAGAACACCCGGAACAAATATTTGTAGATCGTACAAACATTTGTCCCAAGGCGGGAATCGAACCCGCAACCTCTTGCGTCGCAGGCGGACCTTCGCCCGCCGCGCCACATCGGTCGTCAAAATCGGTCGGATAGATATTTGAAAGTTGTCACTCTTTTGACGTTCAAGCCGTTTAGGGTAATGTGTATAGTATCTGGGCATTCGCCGCCGCCCCCAAAGACAATGTACTCACACTTCTTAACATTATATACAAGTCCGTGTGAGGCAGCATACGCCTGACAGACCCGAAGCATTTTATTTATTGCACCTGCCGTCGGTGCCAGCAACGCCATGTCATCAGCGTAGCTGATACTGTTTATCTTTACACCATGAACACTGCATCCCACCCGCATTTTGCTGAGGTTCACGATTAGGCCGTCTATATATGTGCTAAAAAGCCTCGGAGATGACAGACCCCCCTGCCTCAAACCGCATTCCAACCTGTATGTATCAGAGAGTGCATTGGACCACCTTACAACATTTACTTGATTCCCATACCAATACTGTAGTATCCTGAGCACTCCAGCCGGAACACCCCTATCCTCAAGCTCTCTCCAGAGTACATCATAATTTACTAAATCGAAGGCTCTGGAGAGATCCAGAAAACAGGCGTATACCGGCGTTTTCCTATCAGTGTAATACTGGACGGTATGTTTGAGACTTACTATGGCGCTTTCCGTTGACAGTCCAGGTTGAAACCCGAACTGTGAGTCATGCACGGATAGACATTCGCTCAAAGTGGAATCAATCATACCATCCAGCACTTTTGCTAATGTGGTTGCGAGAGATATAGGTCGATAGTTTGACTTATCTGAGATGTCGCCCGTCCTATTCTTAATTATGGGAACCACCAGTGTTTTCATCAGTCCCGCCGGCAAGTAAGAGTGACTAAGGCACATGTTATAAAACACCGACAAAACCCTTGGCAGATGCACCCCAGCAAACTTGAGATGCTCAATACTGAGCCCGTCATGACCGGGAGACTTGCCTCTGCTCATATTTTTAATTACTTTCGCAACTTGTCTGGCCGAGAAGAACATTAACGACTTATCTCCCTGAGTTCCAGGTCCAGCATCGACCTCATATACTGAGGGACCCAGAGGAGATTGCACTGTAAAATGTTCCTTGAACATATTCGCAATCTCCTCCGGATCGCTCCTCCCGCCGACATTCACCGATAGACCAGGCTTAATATCAAGCTTACTCGTGGACTTCCAAAACTTAGCGAAATTATTTGTTGCTCTTGCTTTTGCTATAATATCCATCTTGATCTGCTCCTGGTTTTTTTGGCACCATTTTAGCCGAGCCTTGAAAGTATTACGGGCCACTCGCATTTGTTCAAAAATAACTCCAGAAGCAGGCCGATTGTGTAAAACCCACATTTCGAATTTAAGCCTGGCCTCGCGGTGTGCATCTCTTACATGAAAATTCCACCCGCACAATGTCTTGCGGTTCCTACCTCTACCTCCAGTCCCTACCCTTTCATATGTTTGCTCGGCAGCATCACATAGTGCATATGATATTTTACTAAACAACTTATCTAAAATAGCTTTGTGCTCACTTAAATTACAAACACCATGGCTACACTCTTGAAACTCTGGAGGGAAGTCTATATCACGCAGTTTACTATTAATTGCTATTAATGACGAGACGGTTGGCGTAGTGGCTGAGCGATCGACTGCCGCGCCGCGTGTCGTGGGTTCAATTCCCGCACGGAACAAATATTTGTATGGCCTACAGCTAGTTGGTCCGGGTCTGACTGTTTGTGTATGTGACTTTGAATGTTTGTAAATGCACCCACGATACAGGAGAAATTCCTAGTGTGGGGCAACGTTTTAAATAAATTAACAAAAAAATGGATAGTTTCAATTTGTAGATCTAATAGATTTTGGTGTAAGTGGTAGACAGAAAATTCTCGTACAAGATAAGACACGGATATCTCTTCAACGAACTTGGCTTGACACACTGACTATTTATTTGTTTATTTAATTAATACTTTAAACACACAAATGTACAGAGGTGGACTAAATACCATCGGCTTCGTATCAGAGTAATTTACGAACAAATCCCACATTGTGTTCTCAATCTTCATACCGCACTTATGCCGTCATGAC
The DNA here is from genome assembly GCA_905147745.2 of Phlogophora meticulosa. Taxonomy (NCBI): domain Eukaryota; kingdom Metazoa; phylum Arthropoda; class Insecta; order Lepidoptera; family Noctuidae; genus Phlogophora; species Phlogophora meticulosa. Next base: position 16,671,857 of record LR990524.1, read on the forward strand.
TATGTTTTATTATAGTATTGTTTCAGATTCAAAATAATATTCATAACCTTGGAAGATGGGTAGGCCTTTGGTGTGGGATGCAACATGTGTCGACACCCTTGCGCCATCCCATCTTCCTAGTACGGTGGATTGTGCAGGTGCGGCTGCTGCAGGTGCAGAAAACCTCAAACGGCGAAAATACAACGTCCTAATTGAAAGTTATACATATGTTTGAGGCGTTTGGGGTTGAAACACTAGGGCCATGGGGTCCGTTTAGGTTTTCGCGAAGCGTTTGTTCGACTCTTCACGTGACCTGGAGGGCTGGCCTTTTTTTGGCCAAAGAATCAGTATTGCCATTCAACGTGGCAATGCTTCTTGGGCCTTTCGCCGTTGAAAGCCTTCTGGGCACTTTTGCAGTTGAAAGTGATGCGGATGAATTTTTCGATGCCCTGTGATTATTAATTTTATTTCTTCATGTATTAATAGTTGTATCGTTTTAAAGAAATAAAAATGAGGCTTTTTATTAAATAATCTTCTACGGAACCTATTTTTTATGCGTGACTTGGCACGCACTTGACTATTTTTCCATTTGCTTAATGAATCGCAGGTCTGTAACTTGAATAAAATTCTTGAAACCTTAACAACTTGTAGAATTTATCTTAGTTTTAAAGTATTCCTAAGTAAAGAGAAATGGTATAATAAAAACAACTTTTTTGAACAAAAATGTAAAAATGCCTTCTTTTAAAAATGGTATGTGTTGTTTTAAAGTTAATGGGAGATATTTAACTTTCAGTGTCCTACTTAATCTTAAAATAACTGGCTGGATAATATTCATGGTGGTATTAAAATACCATATTTTTAAAATGTATATAATATGTTTTAAAAGGTTTCCTGGCATTGAAAAGTAACAATCAAGACCATTACTTCGACATTATCTGTCATTATCGCCCTATGCTATCAAAATCACAATTCATTTATTTAAATTAGGCAGAGAAACAGCAATCAGCGTGAAAAATCACTAAGACAGTCCGTAAAACAGTCGCCTTTCACCACTTCCTAGTGTCAAAACTGGGAAGAAGAAGTGGCCCAACAAACTACCAAGCAGCACGTCCCTCAACATAAATTATTTGGAAGAAAATATGTAAAAATCTGTCACGTCCATCAGCATTCTTTGTATTTAATTCAGAAGTGGACAAAAGCTTATGGCCCATAGCACAGAATAGCACTGGACTACCGCATTATTAACGCTGACTCCGCACTTTTATTGCCAACATATATTTTTATTTAGTTTCCCTTTGTTACTACATTCTGTCCATTGATGCTTTGTTACGAAAGGTTTTTGGCTAGGTATTATCGATGGTTCTATACTGATGGAAATGTTATTATATCCTCTGTAAACTACGTCCTAAAATTCGAATGGAAACCAAAAAATATATAATAAACATATCGTGTCAACTAGTAACTGGGTTATGGATATCAAATAAACAGTAAGTCCATATAAATTACTAGCATTCAGCTTCATTTTGCTAGATTGGAAACCAATCCCAACATATTTGCGAAAAAACTTGGCTGGAAATGAAGGATTCGGCCAAAAACTCTACAATTGATACTGAACATTTAACTGACTGTCTTCGAAACTGATGTAATAACATAGCATCATCATATCACGCCTATATTCGCCAAAGGTTTAGGCACAAGCTTGCCTCTATAAGTAAACCTACATTTCGCTAGTGATGTTAAAGTTCCATAATATACATATAATAGGAAGCAAGCCTATAGCCACGAACTGGGTACAAATCCAGAATTCGGGTTGCTACTACAAGTTCCAGACAGGAAAACCCCATAACCCTGCTCGACCCGGGAATTGAACCCAGGACATCAGGCTCAGCAGTGGTTCTTGCAACTACATGACCAACGAGGCAGGCACGCTATTATATATTAGGAAACGAAAACTTGTGGAGACAATATGGAACAGCCTTAACTTTTCAAATGCCTTAAATTGTTTCTCGGAGCTAGAGCTAACTCTTAATAATAAGCGAGGCTAAGTGCTGTGTTCTGTCATGATGGCCCAGTGGTTTAGGCCTCGCGTCTTGTGCACGAGGTTGTGGGTTCAAACCCGCGCAAGTACCAATGTGAGTTTTTCAATTCATATGTACTTTCAAGTTTATCTTGGACATCACTGACATCGGTGAAGGAGAAACATCGTGAGAAAACCTGGACTTATATAATAAATATTAGTCTGAAATCGCCAACCCGTTTTGAGCAAGCGTGGTGATTAAAGCTCGTGCCTTCTCTGTATGAGAAGAGGCCTTTGCCCTGCAGTGGGACAGTAATAGGCTGGTACTTTACTTTAAGTACTGTGTTCTAACTACGTACTCAAATGTGTAAAGCTGAGCAGCCATGTAGACACACCCGTGGCAAACGTAATTAAACTTCGCTGACCGATTGACCCATACGCTTATAATTCAGCCACGAGCTCCTTTTACAACGTACAGTAACTTCAGCCCCTGGGATCGCTGGTTAACGTAATAAAGTCTAGCTACTTACTGCAAAGCAGACCGAGACTCACATTACCATTCAGAAGCAAGTTACAAACACAAACTTAGATCCTATCTTAAATCCAGATTTAGACCAAAAACAGTTTCGAAGTTAGATTCACCTTGCGATTTACATTCAAGCGGAGGACGTTGGCACAAATAACGTGATTCGTTATTTTATGGGTGGGTTGGTTTTGCTACGATAGGTAAGGTAAGGTAGCTATATTGAAGTGTCATGATGGCCCATTGGTTTAGGCCTCGCCTCTTGTGCACGAGGTTGTGGGTTCAAACCTGGGCAAGTACCAATGTGAGGTCTTCAATTCATATGTACTTTCTAAGTATATCTTGGACATCACTGACATCGGTGAAGGAAAACATCGTAAGGAAACCTGGACTTATATCTTAATATATATAAATAACGTGTCACGTTGTTTGTCCGCTATGGACTCCTAAACTACTGAAACGATTTGAATAAAATGTGGATGGCTGTGTGTGTTTTGGTCAAACTTAAAAGATAGGATAGTTTTAATTTCGATTTATTGTAAATTAAATGTTTTCCTATCATAAGTTCCATACGTTTCTAGCAGATGGCAGTGTAACTTAATTTAATTTGACGCGGTACGAAGTTCGCCGGGACAGCTAGTAGTTAATATAAGTCTGAAATCGCCGTCTTGAGCAAGCGTAGGGATTAGTCCTCATGCCTTCTCTGTATGAGAAGAGGCCTTTGCCCTGCAGTGGGATAGTAATAAGCTGGTACTTTACTTTTTTAATACTGAAGGGACACTCAACGTGATACCATGAGTACAATACATAATTCTGCTCCTGCTCTGGATAATATGTGTAAGTAGTTAAAAAATAGAAAGATCTAACGAAAAATTTCTAAAACTATCGTTTTCAATCGTACCTAATGAGATTTATAATCAATTAACTCGTTTCATAAAACATCTCTTGGCATTAGATAGAAATCATAATTTGATACAGATTAAAGATAACATTGAAATAAGACGTACAACTTTGGATTATTTCAACGTTTTTGTTTCCGTGTCTGGAGTTCCTGGCAATAGGTTCGCTCCCTACTACAACGGACTTAGTCAGAAATTGCCAAATATTATCATACTTACAGAAGTATAAATAATAAAAATAAATTGGGATAAAGACAGCCTTATCCCAATTTATTTGGAATCCGCGCAGCATGTCTTTTTCTGCTATACATCTCTATTTGCCGTTATCTCAACAGGCACCTCCTTTAAAGCCATATCATCTGAAGCAAAATCCATCCGTCATTTCTTTGGTCGCTCTAAGAGTCATTTATATTCAAAACTTAATTCACAGCATGACCCTCAATCCTAAGCATTACTTGCTCATACGATGACATAACTGGCTAAATAGAGGTGTACCATATGTACACCTCTACAGGCTGCGGTACAGTTCTTGATTATGCTATGTTTATTCACGTTCGTTGTGTTTTTGTTTCGAATAACCTTTTTATATTTATTAAACATCTGCCGTGATGTTATTGTTTGAATTGTTTTCCTCAGTCTATAACTGATTCAACCTTTTGGTACTTTTGATAAAGTCTAACGGTTAGGTGGTTTCAAAGCAACTGAAAACCATTTATTTTGTCTGATTTCATAATATTATCATTTTTATTGAAATAAACTCGATGCTGGAACCAACAATAGTCGTAAACGGATCCGTATTCTACGTGACATAAACGAGACGCCTTGTACGCGTGGAGAAAAACGGACACGGTTCCAACCATCATAAATCCGGCCATTTGGAGGAATCAACGGCCGCTTTCCGGTAATGATTTCAATTATATAGAACTTCAGCTTACGATCTCATTTTGAACGGGAATGAGATAATTTTTCTACAACCGGTAATGACGCCGAATGCCTCCGGTTTAAGACTTCGAATGTTACTTCGGAGCGGTGGTGATTTCGGGGGCTTAAATAGCAATTCGAGGAATCAAACGCCCGTTTGGAGGAAGGGACGAAAACATAAACATGAACTGACTACAATTTGAAATGGTGGCGTTTGACCTAAATATTAAAAGATATTTACGACTGTCATCACACTTAGTACCATGGAAAGATATTTGCTACGACTGTCTGGTCAATTTTGATACTTCATCATCCTTATCTATGCCTTATTTGAAGCTGTTCCAGTCAACTTCAACTATGCATTATTTTAAATACATATAGGAGCTCGTGGCTAAATAAAAACAGCCGCACGGGTTGATCGAAGGTTAAACTACGCTAGCCGAGGTCAGTCTGTGGATGGGTGACCATTCGTAACATATCGAGATTCCTCCGTGCCTCGGAAAGCACGCTAAGCCGATGGTCCTGGCTGTCATTTGTAGATCTTTGACAGTCGTCACGGGTAGTCAGAAGGCCGAAAGTCTGACAACCAGTCTCACCAAGGGGTATCGTGTTGCCGACTAACTGGGTTGTGGAGGTCAGATAGACAGTCGCTCCATGTAAAATACTGGTATTCAGCTCCATCCAGTTAGACTGGAAGCCGACTCCAAACTAGTTGGGAAAAGGCTTGGCAGATGATGATATGTAGTTATGGCTTATTATATAACAGAAGGATGGATAAATAAGCCCTGCACGATAAAAACTGTTATGCATGTTATGTTATTGAACCCTGCGTTGATATCCGATTACTTTCGACACGCCATCATCCCGTCAATCAATCAATGAGCCTTTTATGCTGAACATTTACGATTGTTGCCTAAATTCTTGTAATGTTTATATTACTTCTCTTTGTGCAGTGTGCTTTTTGGAATAGGTCTCCTATAACATATTCCATTGCTTTCCAACTCTAGGAACTCTACTCCATTTGGGACCGGCAGTTAATTCTATCTCATCCTCCCATCTCTTCCATTGCCTTTCTCTTCCCTCTTACCATCTCTAGGGTACCAGTCAGTAATCTAGTTCTACTTCATCATCAGGCTATACTAGTCTACTGCTGGATATAGCCCTCTCCTAATGAGCGCCATAGCGCCCTGTCTTCAGCTTGCCGCATCCAGCATCTGCCTGCAGTCCTTCGCAGATCGTCATCCCACCTGGTCAGAGGGCGTCCTACACTACGTTTGCCAAGTCGCGGTCTCCACTCAAGAACACGTTTACCCCAGCGGTTGTCGGCTCTTCAAGTTCTACTTATTTTGGGTTATTTTCAGTTTTTCGAACGTCCACTTTAATTGGTTTATCTTTAAAAGCACACCTGTCAATTTATTTTCTTATTCTTTCCTGTTGTTTGATACCAATCATGCTTCTTCCTATTGCTCTTGTCAATATCCTAGACCGAACATGTGGTGTTTTGTAAGGGACCAGGGTTCAAAGCTGTATTTGAGGCAGGCATAAAAGATTTCCTTTTAATTTTCTGTGCTTAAGTCATCATGTGCTGAGTGCACCAAACAATTGTCATCCTTACCTGTATAATACGGAGGTATTTAAAGATAAGCAATGACCCCAAATATAATTTATCACCCAAATTGATTGCTCCGAATCTAAAATAGGTCAAATAGATAGTACAGAAAACGAATTGTTTTTGGCGTTTACACCAAGTAATGAATGTTTGTTTAGCAAACGAACGATTAAACAATTTACGAGTTGGCCAAAAGTGCTCCGTTGATATTATATTTATATCAGTCTTTTGTTTATATTTTGGGCTAATAGATTGTTTTTTTGGCTGAACGTTAAGCAAATTTTCTGGATGATAACGCATGGTACTTCATCATCGCCCTTATCCCATTTTGTTTGGGGTCGGCGCAGTAGGTTTTCTTCTACCACACATCTCTATTTGCCGTCTTCTCTATCGCCACCATCTTCCTGGCCAGGTCATTTTTCACAGAACCCTTCCATAGGAACCTTTGACATTCATACTCAAAACTTTCCGCACCACATAATCCTAAAATTTGGTACCTAATGAATCTACGTCCGTTTATAAACTAAATAATATAAACTAACAACTAATATAAACTCATGCCTTTTTCCATGGGGGTAGGTAGAAACTACAGAATGCCACCTGCTACCATCTTTACATACTCCTGTTAATTTATTTACGTTCATACATCTGGTAATACTCGCACGCCGGTTGCGAGTACTACGCACCTGACCTTTTTGAATGCATCCCCGTACGGAGTGTTTTCTAGCTAAATGCTTAGGAATTTAGACTCATAGAAGCTCACCAGCAAAAATAAACAAAATTAGACTTACTTACCTAGTTTCAGTCCTCTGCCTGCCGAAGAGAAGATTGGTGGCCACATTTTCTTGAGTTTTTACACGAATAAAGGTACTTCAGAGAACAAACGCTTGACCTAAACGTAAGGCAATTTAGAACAAATTTAATTAATATCTATGGGTGATACTTATTGAGCTTGTCTCATACATTTAAACTAAAATTAACAAGCATAGTTGTAAATTTTATTTAATAATCGTTATCATTTACGTTACGTTTACGAAAAAGGTCGCCTATCGCTTTTATCTATTCGAGTAAACTCGAGTATTGTCTGCCAAAATTCATACACAGCTTATCACTTCAGTATTCTCAAGCCGTTAAGACCGGAGATTTATTTACTTCAAAACTATATTGCCAAGAATGTGCATAAAAATGTAATGGCACCCCTATTTCCTCGTGCAACTCTTCCACCCCAAACATGAAAGCAAAAACAAAATACCATTTGCCATATATTATTTTTATAACATTGTTTCTTACGGCCTTGAGTCTCGTGTCGCTAACATTTGGTCCCTAAGGGAATGTCGGGAGCATTCCTCCCCTTAATATCTCGCTCCATGGATTTCTGTGGCCCTAGTACATGTGTTGGTATGTCGTCATATTCAAAGGTGACTCTTTCAAAGGATAACTGGGGTTTGTTCTTGTGTAAGTCTTGCCTTGAATTGCTACAAGATTTCAGGGGACCCTATAAGCTCTGACTAGTCTTCTTTTTGCCATTTATGCAAATTAATGTCTTGTTGAAATTCGCTGAATCTCTGAAAGGATCTCGTTATTCTCTCATAATCTCCCTGCGGAAAGATAGGTGAAGTGAACTTGTCAATCCCTAGCATTGGTAATTGTGATGACAGCACACTTCGCCTTCACTTAACCAACATTTTCACGAGGAGATTTTTATGGAATACCACGACTCCTCACATAATACGTCAAAACTATTAAGTTTTGATTAACTTAGTATCCTAAGTTAATATCTGTCTGGAATATAGATAAATCTAAGTCTCATCAATTATGTTAGTTGAAATTATTTTGCTGATGAGAGCCGAATAATGTGGCGCGTATGATTCATTAATTACAAATTGGGATATCAAAATAAATAACATTATATGGATTATTACTCTAGCTGAAGAGACTGAGACATATATTACGGTCTAGATAAAATACTTTTTTATGTTGATATTGGGTCATTTATATTAGATAGAGATACCTATCACTGAATGTGAGCTCGTAAAAATGTAGTCACAAAAACGTCCCAAGATATTTTTTGTAGTCGGCACTTTACGATCAGCGAGTAGAGGGATACGCCAAGTACAAATTAGTAGTGCTAAAATAGGAACTTAGAACATAAAAAGCCAGAAACACGGTCGTTGGAACAAATGACTTAAGTGTTCTATCTTGATTTTTTACACACATGTTTGTTTACACACAAACCACATAATGGCAGTCATCGTTCACAAAAATAATCTACCTTTTAAATATTAATTTTAATTAATTAACTCTTATTATAAACACGAATGTGTGTTTGTTTGTTTGCAACGCTTTCACGCTTTACCTACACAACCGATCATCATGAAATGCATACGAGTAATATTATGAATGCGAAAGTAACTCTGTTGTTTTGATTGTTACCTTTTCTTCTCGAATCGTTATGAACTTAGGCAAGGAGATTTTATTTTGGGGAAGGACAAAGGATATTTTTTAATCTGCAAATCTACGTGATGACCGATATCCACGCGGAAGACGACGCTCGCTGGCAGCACCAAGTTTTGTACATCACACAGTCAGGGTTACAGAACAGAACAAAGGGAGATAGAAAAAAAGTACTGCATCCGAAGGTGACAAAACCTACACTTACGCGAGCAAAGCTGTGGGCAAAAGCTACTAATAATACACCAGCACTCTATTTTCTACGTTTCTGTGATGATATACTACAAGTTTCTTTTGAGGTAACAGTAACTAAAATATCTACTTACCCCCAAACTGCTAAGTGCCACTAACACAGTATACGGGTACCAGGGGAGCATGAATCATGTAGCGGTGTAATAGTGTGCTCGTATTACGCTAACTAAGCTTAATAAGAACTCATTTATATATTTTTATATTATGAGTAGAGTGCATATTTCAGTGTTCATTTATCACGGCTGTACCGTGAGAGTTTAACGAGCATCTGGTTCCTGCCTAAGGGCGTTGGGATAAAATACAATGGAATTTTATCTAGAAAATGAGAACATAGTAGTAACATAATATGAAAATGATTATATACATATATGAAAATGAAATGAAATGAAAATGAAATGAAAATGAAATGAAATGAAATGAAATGAAAATGAAATGAAATGAAAATGAAATGAAAATGAAATGAAAATGAAATGAAAATGAAATGAAAATGAAATGAAAATGAAATGAAAATGAAATGAAAATGAAATGAAAATGAAATGAAAATGAAATGAAAATGAAATGAAAATGAAATGAAAATGAAATGAAAATGAAATGAAAATGAAATGAAAATGAAATGAAAATGAAATGAAAATGAAATGAAAATGAAATGAAAATGAAATGAAAATGAAATGAAAATGAAATGAAAATGAAATGAAAATGAAATGAAAATGAAATGAAAATGAAATGAAAATGAAATGAAAATGAAATGAAAATGAAATGAAAATGAAATGAAAATGAAATGAAAATGAAATGAAAATGAAATGAAAATGAAATGAAAATGAAATGAAAATGAAATGAAAATGAAATGAAAATGAAATGAAAATGAAATGAAAATGAAATGAAAATGAAATGAAAATGAAATGAAAATGAAATGAAAATGAAATGAAAATGAAATGAAAATGAAATGAAAATGAAATGAAAATGAAATGAAAATGAAATGAAAATGAAATGAAAATGAAATGAAAATGAAATGAAAATGAAATGAAAATGAAATGAAAATGAAATGAAAATGAAATGAAAATGAAATGAAAATGAAATGAAAATGAAATGAAAATGAAATGAAAATGAAATGAAAATGAAATGAAAATGAAATGAAAATGAAATGAAAATGAAATGAAAATGAAATGAAAATGAAATGAAAATGAAATGAAAATGAAATGAAAATGAAATGAAAATGAAATGAAAATGAAATGAAAATGAAATGAAAATGAAATGAAAATGAAATGAAAATGAAATGAAAATGAAATGAAAATGAAATGAAAATGAAATGAAAATGAAATGAAAATGAAATCGTTTTGACGTGACAACGTCTAATAAATCGATAAACACCGGCTGCACGCACTTAAAAGGATGAGTCAGTGTCCCGTTACGCTCATTGTACGCTTGCGCCGCATCTATAACCAACTGTACAGACAACCAATGTTTTTTTGTAACAGATAAAACTCTAAAACTTCTTAATCGATTTTAAAAACTCTTTCACATTAAGCGAGCTACATTATCAGCATAAACATAATGCTCCTTTTATCTTTAAAACTACTCTTAAAAGGGGGTGAAGGGTATGTTAAAGTTCAAAGGGAAAGTACGAAATCCACGCCGACGTTGTTGCGGGCTAAATGCTGGTAAGTTATACTCGTATCCTGAAGTGAAGAGGTGTCTCCAACTCTTCTGTAACAGCTAACAAACCTGTATTATACAATTAAACGATTTGATTTGATTTGATTTGACTGTGGTTCAGCAATAGTGCTTTCACACTACAACAGGAAAATTTTAGTCGTGCCAGTTATAAGTAAGGATAATGGTATTATTGTTTTTGATACTATTATCCTTATCTTCAATGTTATTATCATAGATAATAGGGTGCTTGTTTGGTAACCCCTTACGGCGCCTACCGCCATGTTCGCTGAAAGCCCTCCGATATCGGGAAAAATTTTGAACAAGGTATTTGTTTTATTTGGTTTATGTAACGAATACAAAACTAAGACAGAAAACCTAAAGCCGATTAAGAAAATGATGAACATTATTCTATTTACTTTAACCCAAAATATCTCATCCCCACAGAACAATACAAAAAGCTGCTAATACATTTTCCTCATTTACAGATTATGACAAAACTCCGGAAGATAAACTCATGTTCTTACAATCCGATGAAGATAGGCCTTCGGAAAATAACTACCAAATAATATCAGCCGACAAAGACATACATGAACCAAAATAATGGATCATAAAAGAAACTGTTCAGATAAAGGCAACACTAATAAAACGACATCGTTTCACTTGATCGGTTTATTTTCCTTTACATTAGATATTTTTGCTTTCAAAGAAAAAATATTTAGAAGCTATTCTGGCCGACTAGGTGGTACAGCGTTAACATTACAAGTTATAAAGAGGTGAAAAACAAGAGAAAAAGGGTCAGTCTTATGTTTGGGAAGTTTGTATAATAAACAATATTATATTTACAAAAGTTTAGTTGGAATATACGGACAGTAACACAAGTTCCAACTGAATGTCTTCTCTCATTTATTTTCATGAATTTCCTTGCGTTGAATTATTAAAATAGTACAGCTAACTGGTTACCGCAATGCTGACATGGAGTTTTTATTCCAATGAGACTGAAAATGCTGGAATACATTATTCAATGCTTTGAACTTTACTATTAAAACACAAATAACATTTTGAAGAGCTACTGTTTTGCATTCAAATTTACCTATTTCTTTTGAGTTTCTCTGTTTGTGATATTTTAGTGACAAAATATTATGTTTAAACCGAAGCTCATTTTCAGTCAAATATGGCTGAAAAAATCTGTCCATATATTCCAACGCATAGGAAGACGCTTACTCGAAATACATAAAAAGAATGTCTAGGGAACAAATCAGGTTGACTAATCGCAATCATTTCATTACCCAACGTATCAATAAGTTCACTTTAAATGCAATATTACAATATTAATATTGATAACAATCTTACGTATTTACCTCACAGATGTCACACATCGTCCATGTCTTAGCGTAATAACTATTTACATTTAAACTAATAATCACTTCGAAATTATCATAATGTACAATAAAATTGGGGAATAGTCTAATTGACTGCGGGTTTCTTGGTACCAGGTCACCTCAGTGCTGAGCAGAGGCCTGGGCTAAAGGGAGACAAACTCGGGTGGTGGTGGCGGTAAGGTCAGCACTGGTGTCTCAGACACTTCAACATTCTCCGTGCTAGCTCCTGGCAAAGACCAGGTGGAGCTGCCTGTAGCTGTCACTCTGGGACCCATGTTGTCGTACGCTGGAGCAGCCGCGCAACATGTTCTGTTCCTTCGAGGGAGTGTTGCACCACCACTCAACAGATCAGGGTACTTCGCAGGCTCTCCACGGCCAGCTACTTGGACAGATATGAATATGTTACCGTAAGGTACAGGCACCGCAAATTCCGCAGGCGGTGGCGGAAACGCACCTGGGGTACCTTCTATAGTAATATGAACAGGATCAAAACCGCAACCTCTGGGAGGCTCATCTGACATCCGTTCTGTCATTTCGAAATCACACGGTGATGCCATATCACCGATAGATCGATCACAACTTACGACGACAGATGCATCTATCAGTCGTTTTTCTTGGTCAGTGAAGCTTCTGCTTGGTGGAACCGTATGTCTCCTTAGATGCCAACAGGCTACTGCCCCAATGAACCCGAGAGTTGCAAGAATGCCTAGCGCTCCAAATACCACTCCTAATAAATGTGGAATCCCAGGTGCCGTCCGAGCCGTCGCTGTCTGTGACCTTGGTAGAACAAGACTTATTATAGCCCTCGCCTCACCCGCCACACTTTTAGCTACGCACGTCCATTCCCCGGCCGCACTTGACGTCACATTTAAAAGGGTCACATTGACCCATCTTACACTGCCCGGCACTCTATCTTCCGAGTCGTCCTCAACACTCGTCTCTGTCTCTTCCATATCGCAATCCACGGAACTATTATGTACATCGACACCATCGAAAAGCCACGTCACTTTAGGTTTCGGTACTCCATGCACCCAGCATCCGAACGAAGTAGGTAATCCAATTTCGGCTCTGACGACTAAAGTACTTGACTTTATTTCGGGTGGACACGACATGCTCTCACCCGAAACGTGTCGCCACTTGTTTCCAGCTTGCGTCGAGGGTTCTACGCAAAGCAAATCCTCTGTACCCAATTTGCTCTCCAGAAACCAGTCCTTAAATTCTCTTAGCCTACAATCACATCTCCACGGATTACCGGACAAAGACACCGTCTTCAATGCAGGCAAAGAAAACCTTCAATGCAGGCAAAGAAAACGTGATCAAACGAAGGAATGTAAGCTGATTTCTACGCAAATCGATGGTCTCTAAAGACTTTAAATTCCTCAAAGCGTTAGTGTGTATCGACCTTAATCTGCATCCATCTAACAAAAGCATTCGCAGATGCGGTAGGGGTGGGTACTGATCCGCTATGAGAGTAGTCAAAGGATTGTTGCTAAGTACAACTAGTCGCAATCTTTCGTTGCCTCTAAATATGTCCCTCGGGAGATGGGACAGGTCGTTGTCTCCTAAATCGACTTCTATCAATATTCTTAACTCTAAGAACGCGTCAGGATGTATCGACCTGAGGCTGGTCGCTCGGAGGTTTATTCGTTGTAAGTTCAGGAGACCAATGCTGGCGAAGACTTCCTGCGGTAGGTTCCTGAGCGGGTTGTCGTGTAGGTCGAGAACCTGTATGTCAGATGAGAGAGCTGGTGGGCGGCGCAGGTCTCCGGAGGCACACGTAGCTGTCTTCTTGCCGGAGGACCATTTACACTTGCAAGTGGAGATGTGGGCGCAGTCGAGCCAGTCGCTGGCGGTCCTCGCGGCGCACGTCGTGAATATAACGATCCAGTACCACCTGGCCCACGCCACACGCATACTCATCTCATTTCGACTTTGTGTTTACATCGGCGGACTGCCTGAAACAACAAACAGACGCGTTAATCAAACTAGATTAGTTAAACAATGCGGGACCTAAAACACAATGGTTGGCTATCGTTCCGTTGCAAAATCATATTTGTGTTACACAAACAGGTGGCTTGCGTCAAACTGGACGTAAAGCTTTTTTTGTTACGTGTAATTTCGGTCAAGGGTACGATATCGTAAATTCTAAGAATACTCGGCTCCCATAAAACAAAGTCTTACGCAGCAATCCCCGTGAGTTCGGAACATCATAAAGATTCTGGGGGCATTATATTCATTATTTTATGTAACATGTTATACGCGATATATTTAAGATGATATAATCTACACTTCTATACAGAAATAAACAAAATTGTAATGTCTGTTTGTAATGCCCAAATAACAGTTTTTTACCACAAGCACGTGAAAGTTTGTATGGCAGTGATATTTGAAAGACAAATAAAACAAAAAATGTCTGTCTTTCTGTCATTTGTTTGAGGTAATCTCCAAAGCGTATGTACCGATTTTAACAGAACTTTCACTGGCAGATAGTTACTGTTATAAGAAGTAACTTATGCAATTTTTATTTAAGACAGAGCATCAGTGTTGCGCACAAAACAATAAAATCCTTTAAACTTTGTTAAATTCCACGTATCAAATCGCAAGCAACACCTGGTTCTACCTAATATTATGAATGTGAATGTGAGTTTCTTTGTTAAGCTTCCTACTAAACTACTCAACCGATCATCATGATCTTTGCATACACGTTGTGAAATGTACCTACAGAAAAAGACATAGGGTACCTTTCACCCAAAATAAAAATTACTGTTCCCGAGGGATAGAAAAGACGCGAGCGAAGCTACGGTAAAAACCTTGTTTTATTTAAGTATATTTAGTGAACGTTAACCTTTTAGTGAGAACACGTGTGCTCAGTATAATATTTACGTTAAATAGGTATGAGGTATTATTAAACCGTTACAATAATATTTTTAAATAGCACGATGTTTTAATGTCTCGTTATTTTAGTGATCACAAGTGCTACTGCTGAGGATGAGGTCCTGGGAGCTATTACCGGATCGGGCAAAGTATTATTATGTCTTTTCATCTGGAATTTCTAAGTCTCGATCTGTGCTTGATTGATGGCAGTAAGCTCAGCTCCGAATACATCAAACATAAATATGGATGTACTATTAATACGCCTCTGCCTAACCTAACAGAATACAGGCGTGATGTTATGTAGAAAGCTGTTTTTCAAAAAGATAAAAAGGATTCCTCGAGAAAAATAACTCAAAGCGGACGGTAACCTAACGTTATTGATGTTGTCTGCAATGAACCAAAAACTGGTCTAATGCGAGTCGGTCTCGCTCACGTAGGGTTTCGTGACATAAAAATAAAGTCAAACAAACAAAAATAAAAAAATATCTTGTGTGTGTGCGCCCCATCCCGGACACGTGTTATTCCCCTCAATTTTAAATTTTATTATGTTTTTTCTTATAGCGGCAATAGGAATTCGATATGAGCGCCACTTTAGACACAAAGTTTTTTGAAATTTGCGCCGGGTGTTAAAAAAAGAACCGTGTTGGACTGTGGATATTAAAAGGTTCCTTGTCGGAATTAACAGTTACATATGCACAGTATTGATTTTACGCATTAAAATAAGGTTAATATTCCTATGAAACGCGTACTCAGCAATGTAAAAATGTTAGTGTCTAATATCCCGCAGCGGCTTGAGAATAGTCCGTGGCGTATTTTAACCGTCTACCTATTACAGTACAGTGCATGAGACACGATGTCCCTTTGAGACACACGGACGAATGTAGGTTTATTAATAGGGTATGTACTGCTGACATCCTTTATGTACGGAACCCCTAAAAATTAATCGGCTCAACTTCCCAAGCAAACAGGTAGATGTTTCCATTTAACCGGACATAACCGTACAGTGATAGAGAAGGTCCCAACAACATACAAACAAAAGCCATTAGAGGTCTCTGTAGTCGAGTGATCCTACCAGTAATTAAATTACTTTAGATGTATTTGATGACATAAAGGAGGAGCTCGCGACAAAATACAAACAGCTGCACGGCTTGATCGAACTTGAAGCTACGCTTCTCGAGATCGGACTGTGGATGGGTGACCGTTCGTAACATATCGAGAGTCCTCCGTACCTCGTAAAGCACGTTAACCCGTTGGTCCCGGTTGTCATTTGGCAGAAGTTACGGCAGTGGCGGACTAAGCCTGTCAGAGGCCCGGGGCGGCAAAGCTGAATGAGGCCTGGGGCGGCAAAGCTGAATGAGGCCCGGGGCGGCAAAGCTGAATGAGGCCCGGGGCGGCAAAGCTGAATGAGGCCCGGGGCGGCAAAGCTGAATGAGGCCCGGGGCGGCAAAGCTGAATGAGCCCCCCCCCCCCACCCAGCTTTAAAAAAATGTAGTTTTACAAGCTTTTTATTCAGTTCACATTTATATGTAGTTTTTATGTTTATTTCGTTAATATCTGGCAAATGAAATTAATTTCAAATTTATTATTAGTATCGCGTAAAAAGTCTACAAGGCTGTAGTGTTTTGATCTTGATTAAATTATGCAGGTTAGGTACTTAGCACATTTTTAAAGTCTTGTTTAGGATTTGATCAAAGGAAGTAGTTACGGGTAGTCCGAAGCCCGAAAGTCTGATACCCAGTCTTACCAAAGGGTATCATATTGCCCGGTTTCTGGGTTGTGGAGGTCAGATAGGCCATGTAAAATACTGCTATTCAGCTGCATCTAGTAAGACTGGCAGCCGACCCCAATAAAGTTGAGAAAAGGCTATGGAGATGAAAATAAAAGTTTCAAACACAAGCTATTATAAATGGTTTAAAATATGGAACGTGACATTTGTTGTTAGCAGATTTGTTCTACATTATATATACTATTATTTAAAGCAGCTAGCTCTCGACCCGGTGCTATTCAGCAGTTCTTCACAACCACCTAACAGTACATGAGCTTTATCGGACAGCCACTGTGTACATTATAGAAAAAGGTAATGATTTTATTATTTGCGATGTAATGTCCCAGCTTTTAGGGCCTCGTCTTTCATACACTAGGACGTGGGTTTTTCAAATCCTGGACAAGTAATAAGTACCTACTAATGTAACGTTTTCAATATGCACCTTTACGCTCTAAGTCTATCTTAGACATCACTGACAATGGTGAATAAAAAGCATCGTGAGGAAACCTGTACTTATAATCTTTTTTAATTAATATGTTTGACGACACGGTTGGCGCAGAGGCTGAGCGATTGGCTGCTGCACTGCGTATCGCGGGTTCGATCCCCGCACGGAACAAATATTTGTATGGCCTACAGGTAGTTGTTCCGGGTCTGGCTGTTAGTGTATGTGAGTTTAAATGTTTGTAAACGAACCCATGGTACAGGAGAAATTACTAGGGGCAACGTTTTTTTAAAAAAAGACCAAACAAGTCTGATATCGCCAGCATTTTTAATGAAAATAGTGAATTATTTCTTTTTAAACTCTTAAAATGTAGACTACCAATCATGTAGGTATTAATTATTTCATGTTATCAGGTTGTACGTCGATATCCCTTCCACCCTATCAGGTTCCACGAAACCGTACTAGAATTATTTTTATGCATAATTACGAGTACGAGTTTTATCTTTTTTATACGAAAAATTTCGACCAACATCTAGAGAAACTTTTGTTTTAAAAGCTGGGTCAGGAGTCAGATGGCAGTCGTCATGGACACGGCACGCAAAAAACTTTTTTTTATAAAAAAATGTACCCAAATTAAGTATACGGAAATACTCACTACGAGTATATATAAAATTGATACCGTATCTAGGAAGAAAATCTCAGAGCCAAAACAAATTAATTGCTTACGCTTTACTTACTGAGAAGTTTTAATAGCTACTGCTCATTTTAAGTATTTTTCAGAATTTTATTGCTAAAGATAGCACTCAATGGAGATATAATATGGCACTTTCTCACTTAAGAACGACTACAGTCGAGTGTTTATGAATTAAACTGCTCTCTGTCACCATTCTCATTTAAGGGTTCCGTACCAAAATGGTTAAAAGGAACCTTTATGGTGGGACTCAGTCTGTATGTCAGTCTGTCACAACTGGATATCTCAAGAACTGCTAATGGTATCAACTTGAAATTTGGAATAGTTTTGATGACGTTTGCCCAACTATTTTGCAAATGAAAAACAAATAGAATAAATGTATTTTTTTTTCGCAAAAAGTACTGAAAGAGATCTTAAAAATCCAGAGTGGGGCGGGGCTACTAAGGCATGTGGCAAGCACGCTACGCGTACATTCTTAGAATTTTTTGTATACATATTTTTTGCGGCATTGTTTTCGACTTTTGACGAAAAATGAAAAAAAATATACCGTTCGAACAGCAAAATGAACAAACTCTTTAGCTAAATTAAGCTAGTTTCTATCGATTAAAGAAAAGAAACAAGAAAAATAAAATACAAGCGTGAAGAACTATCGATAATTCTACCATACCGCTCGAGGGAGCTTTCGGCTTCCAGCCCCATTTAGTATCGAAAATAACCATTATTCAGTAAAAAGACGTTCATGACATTATTCAGTAAAAAGACGTTCACACCTAACGATTGCCACAACGATCGGCCTTGCGCTTCCCTCATACATCGACTTCTTGCAATCTTCATCAGATCCGTGGTCCACTTTGTGGGAGGGGGGCTACTTATGCTGCGTCTTGGCTTGTATTCAGCTGTTTGTTGGAAAATAATTTCCAATAACGTAAAATAAAGTCCCAGTTTAATTCCCATGTAATAGTGACCGAGCCTATCACCATCAACGGGCCACCAATCCAAACTCCAGGCTGCTACCCAGAATTTGCGAATGGAAAACTCAATAACATTTAGCCCGATCCGGGAATCGAACTCGAGCTCAGTAGTATCGCTTGCGGCACTTCTGCTGAACCAGCCCTAAAGTTAACAAAACCCATTTTGAATTGACGGTGCCCGATTAATCGCCCGTCTAATTGGATTGCCTAACCACTCGGCCGGCTGATGACGAGAAGTGTAAACATCATCACTGAACCACTCCTGATAGGCTCACGATCTACCTGAGTGTGCGGGCGAGTAAACAAAGTCAGCCAGGGGGTTTTCGTAGTTTAAAGTATAAGCCTTGAAGCAAGGGAAGTGGAACGGAAAATGATTGGTATCACTCAGATCGCTTTGGGTCTGCCTGAAAATTGCTAGCCAGTGCTTATTTTAAGTAAAAATCAATTAAAATTCATTTATTCAAATTAGGCTGAGAATCAGCACTTTTTTAACGTCAATAATTACATTGACAATACCACACTATTCAGTATTTTTGCTAGGACGAAGTAGTGGGTACCTACTTAGTACTAGAATTAAAGATACCGTTCCATATAACATAACATCACGCTGTATTCCCCAACGGGTTAGGCATAGTGTATTCTGTTCTTTAGTACACCCTCATTTCGCCAGTTATGTTCAAGCCCCATGTAATATGGAGCGAGAGTAATACCCCCTGCTACAATAGGACTTAAACAGAACTGGTGAAGTGTGGGTGTCACTAATAGGTGCACGTCCCTCTGCCCAACCCTTTGGGGAATACAGACTTTATGTTATGTGTTTTTTTTTTAATAGTTTCAGATGTTTAACAGGTTCACTGTCCACAGACTACATACAGTCTGTAGAGAGACTTCCATACCAGTCCACAAAACGTATGTGGTCTGTTCGCCGGTACAATTTCTAAGCCATCTGACACTATGGACGTTAGAAGAAAGTCTCTAATTTAATGCGTACTTGGCAGGACACATCATACGGATTATAAAAAGTGATGGGACACAAGTGTGGAAGTGCTCCGAGTCCACAGACCATAATTATGTGGTCTGTGTTTATAAAAAAGTAAAGAAAAGGTCTGTATATATTTTAAAGCACTTATGTATGCATTTTAACCACAAACGTACCAACTTTGAATAAACTAACTGTACTTATGGACCATTCCCACTCTGGAGGCTAGACAGTGAACATGTTAAGGTAGATGATTAAAAAAATAACCTTCTAAGACCATAGATGTAACAAAGTGATATCTGCAACAATCGCACCCACAACGTACTTTACCAATCAATATACAGAGGACTTAAACATAACTGGCGAAATGTGGGTGTTGCCTTAGGTGCAAATCCTAACAGAAAAAGAAGCTTGAAGCAATTTTTTGTTACAATCATACCAATAATAGGCATTGGTACCCATAAAATTAAAATAACAAAATACAAACATAGTGTAAACGTTGACGTTCACAATTACATAATTGATAAGCAATTAATATTCACTAAGATCGAAACATAACTGACCTAAGTTTGTCCGTACTAAGAACCACACTAAAACAGAATACATAATGAACTGGCCGAAGACTTTGAGTCTCACTGAAAGCGAAGCGATGGCAGTATAAAGGCGAACATTCTCGTGATCGTTGTCTACCACCATAGCTCGCACTCTCCAAACCTCCGCAAACGTCTTAGGCGCTTGGTTCCGGAAATAAATAAAATAAATAAATAAATATTGCTGGACAATCCACACAGCATCATCTAGCCCCAAGGTAAGCAGAGCTTGTGTTATGGGTACTAGATGACTGATATACTTAATACAATACATTACATATATAGATATTTTTATTATACATAGGAAATACCCAGAACACCCGGAACAAATATTTGTAGATCGTACAAACATTTGTCCCAAGGCGGGAATCGAACCCGCAACCTCTTGCGTCGCAGGCGGACCTTCGCCCGCCGCGCCACATCGGTCGTCAAAATGGAGAGTCGAGGTCAATCCCGACAAAAGTCAAGCGGTTCTCTTTAGGAAACCCGGACGCCGCAATGTCCCCACGCCTAGTCCGTTAGCCATGTACGGCAAGCCTATCCCTTGGGATAAGCGAGCCAAATACTTAGGTGTGATACTCGATCACAGACTTTCGTTCGCCGAACACATAAAGGCGGCGCGTTCGCGCGCCGTCTTCGCATCCGGCAGGCTTTATTGTATGACCAACGAGAAAAGCAAGTTGTCACTCAGGTGCAAATTGCGGCTCTTCGTCTCGGTCATCCGACCAATCATGACATACGCTTGCGCAGTGTTCGCCCACGCCAAGCCGTATCATATTCATAGGCTTCAGACCGTCCAGAACCGATTCCTGCGCAGAGTCACGGGAGCCCCCTTCTACGTCCGAAATGAGACTCTCCATGTAGATCTCAAAATACCCACGGTGAAACAGTTCATGAAGCGACTCACCCAGCGCTTCATGGACTGTTCTACCGCTCATCCTAACCCCTTAGTGTCATCGGCCGCCCGATACACTCCCTCGCGAATAAGTACAGTTCGAAGACCAAGACACACACTCACAGAGCCAGATGATCCTATCACTCTCCTCCAGGAGAGCGATAAGGCCACCAGCACTGTTCGCATACAAAAACGGACATTCCGTCCTCGCCGCCGAGGCCCGTCGCGACGACCCCGTCGATGCCCCCCTCCCGACCCTTTGCTAGAGCCAGCCCGCGAAGCTGAGCCGATTAATGTTTAAAATGTCCCTAAATAATGGAACAATCAGATCCAGCCTGTCCCTTGCTGTCCTCTTCAGCGACGTCCTAAGCCGAGGTTCGTACCCTGCAGGGGGTGCCCTTAGCGATAGTCGCTTAGCTTATAAGTTTTGTATGCCTGGCTGGAGGCCTTAATTTTAATTAAGCCCCCCACAGGAAAGTTCGGTTGAGCAGTAAATATCCCTGAAGGATAAACTGCGAGATGCCCATTCCAAAAAAAAAAAAAAAAAAGATCGTTGTCTGCCCAGCTTTTACCCAATAGTGCACTTCGTGAGCTCAATAAACGGATCTGCGATTTACGCTTGTGCGACAAATTTGTATTACGACACACCATAGTTCGAATACATGCCTGAAATACACTGAAGCTCAACATCACTATTGCGACGTGAAAACTCAAAATTCGTATTAGTAATCATCAGTCCAACTATGCGGGGTTCGGCTTCCAGGCTACAGGAATACAGTGTGTTACATAAAGCGACAGCCTATCTGCCCTCCAAAACACAGTTACTGGATAGCATGATACCGCTTGTTGTGTTGGTAAGACTTCTGGGCCAACGACTACTCGTAATGTTCGCAAAAGATCTAAAAATGACAGTCGGGAAGCCATTAAGGCTTAACATACTTTCCGAGGTACGGTGGGGTCACCAATCCAAGGTAGGGATGCCCAGATATCGATCAGCCCGTGCAGCGGTAATTATTTTACAACATGCTTGTGATATTGACAGAAGATTTTCGTGGAAGCAATAAGCCTCATGTATGTGTACATAGACAAAAAAAAACTGTAGATTCGTGGAAGAGCCGAAAAACATCGAGGGCTCATTAAAAAAGTCAGCTTCGTATCTCTGTGTGTGCGTCACCGTCAAGTACTCGATATTTCGGTGAAATGCAATGTTGATTATTTGTAAGTCTCTTGTCAGGCCTTGTTTTTCATTAACGTTTTTTTTTCGTTATTTTACCCTGTAGAACGAACGCTTAACGTTAACGTACAATAAATGCGAACGATTTTAAAATTGAAACTTCTTGTAGCACACAGTATTATGACATTTTTAAGGTTTCTTTTATATCTATGTGTGATACTAATTGTGTATTGCTCCTAAATGCTAATTTTCGTTTCAAAAACCGTTTGTATACACGTTACGCTTGCGACAAGCTTGCGTAAGTGACCTCAGTAGCCCAGCACAAATTTGTACTAAGATTGAAACAGCGCTCCTACATGACGTACGTGAAACTAATTTCGGTTGGCTAACTTCTATGTAATTTCTCGCTACAAATTCACACTTCAAGGTATTAATGATGTAAAGTATTTTCGCAGGAAATGCAATTTTTTTTAAACATTCATATTATCGCTCTCGCTCAGTTTTCACTGTGTGACGTGTACCGTAATTCAAAGTCTAATGAAATTAGTTGCTACACTGGCTCGCTTGATGACAGGAAGTGTAAGCACTGCACTACACTTCGCAAGCTAGGCCTGTGTCACGAATTAATTACCCCTTGTTAATGGAAGGTGCAGGTAAGGGCAACTTTAGGGTCAGTTTGAGGTGAGCATTTTGAGTAGGGTTCGAGTTTTATGGAGAAGTTTGGGGCAAAAGTACACAGTTTGTAATAATTTCACAGTAGGCACCTAGTGTTTTCTTTAGAGTGGTTTATCTTGACAGAGCCCGTGGCTAAATGAAAACAGCCGTACGGGTCGATCGAAGGTTAAGCTACGTTTGCGGATGTCAGTGTGTGGATTCATTTCATATCGAGAATCCTCCATGCCAAAAAAAAACCAGCCAGTAGGAAAGTCGTTTATTCTATCTTGCCTGCATGGTTCTCACTTGCATACTCATTTGTATCTTCAAATGTCTTTTAATGTCGTTGGGTTTTGCCATTAGTTATTTCTCAGTAGCAGCGTGAATTCGGCTTCGTGCCCTGTTGATGGCAATAGGCTCGCCCTCTGTTACATAACTGGTGAAATGTGGGTGTACCTACCATGTAGATTTTTGTTGACAGCAAACAGTGTTGACGGCACGGTTGGCGCAGTGGCTGAGCGATCGACTGCTGCGCCGCGTGTCGTGGGTTCGATTCCCGCACGGAACAAGTATTTGTATGGCCTACCACGACATTGGAGAAAGTCCTAGTGTGGGGCAACGTTTCTTTAAAAAATGGCCCCTAAAATGGCCATTGTGCTCATTATTACGATCAGTTTTTAATATAAAACCAACACTGAAATTGCTTAAAAAAATGAATAAACAGATGCTCCATACATTTTGACAATCTAAGAAACAGGAAATGTACCGAACACCTGTTTTATTTTCTTATTCTGCCGTATTTAGTCTCATAGTAAAAGGTATTCAAAATCATGAGTATAATGAATCCTTAAGATAGCTTTGGTGGGGCCCAACATGGGGCCGAAGCCTACCGGGGTTGCTGCGGGGATGTTCGAAAGAGTTACCCCGGAACGTAAAGGGCAAGGACGGAACCTGGATGGGTTTAAGTCAGTAAAAGTTTGACACGCCCTTCCACCCAGAACGGGAGAAGTCAAATGACCGACAAAAAACACACTTTCCATTGTGTCTTATTGGTTGGCAGTTAAGGTGTTAATAAAAATGGTACATTGTTATAGTTTTAATGCTCCTTTACCCTTCAGGGAATAGGCGTGATGTTATGTTCTATACCTGCTAAGTCGGGCCAAAGGAGACCTTTTAGCTTTTTACACTTTCACATTACCTACTCTTTATCTTAAAAGTCACCCAAGCATTACCAGCCTCGAATAAATCTTCCTATCTAGAACCCCCAGTTTTATTTAAAACACGATCGCATTAAAACCTCAGTCTTCTCCGCCGACGAATAAAAAGGCATTCCCGCTGTGAAAGAATAGGATTTTTATTTGTCCAAGCTCCAAGTGAAATTACCCCATGCCTTCTATTCGCGATAGTGGGGTCTCATTACCAATGTGCATGCATAAGCAGACACATCTACATAATAAGGGCACACATAAATGTCTCTAATAACAAAATGAAGGCCTGTATTCATGTTTTGCTGGTACCTCTTTTTCGTAATACGTTTCAGAGGGTTTTATTTTTCTTGGTCTAGTATGTTAATGGGTTGTCTTGTTGTTCGTAACGCGTTATATATAGTTAGGATGTCGGCCATTTTGTCACTGTATTAAAATTGAGCTATTATTCACTGGAGATATCCGTATTTGAAGCTTTTGTACAACTAAAAAATAGCCCACATCTCCATAGCAAGTATGACTTGCGATAAGAAAACGAACGTTAAATACTATCTGATTATACTACTTTATTAACTGACTTCAAAAAAGGAGGAGGTTCTATGTTCGAGTATGTGTGTTGTTTTCGTATGTGCACCGATTTCTACCTCAATTGCGAATCTATTTATAAATTGTCTTATTGATTTATCCATATTGAATTGTCATTTATAATGTAAAAAAAAACATAATGTTCCTTTGGGCACGTTTCCAGATGACAGCGATGCGGAGGAGTACTTTGACGCCTGAGTCTTGGTCGGCTTTTTTATTTTATTTAGTTTTTGTAAATATGTATATAGTTAGTTTTATGGTATAATTGTATAATTATGTAAATACTTAAAGTTTCAAAAATAAATAAAGCTTGGACTAACTCTTCGGCGAATACAGGCTGTATTCGCCGAAGAGTTAGTCAGTACCTTTAGTACCTACATTCACATTTTGCCGGTAATGTCTTGGTGTTAAAGGGGCCTAGTCAGTTGTCATCACCCAAGCATTAATCCGGGCTCCAAGCTGCTACTGAGAAATTTCAGATGGAAAAACTGAATAACACTGCCCATCCCGGGAATCGAATCCTCATGCTCACAGCAACGCTGGATAATTAATATGTACTGAAAAAGACTAAATTCTTTAGACATATTAAATTTGAAAATGTTATCTGCTTGTCACTCGATCAGGGTTTAATGATTACAGTGTAATTTGGCTTACGGGTGTATCCCTTGGATCATCCATCTAGCCTTGTCTAAACTATATTGATGCACCCAAATACCGGTACTTTTCACGTAGCAACTGCCTATCTAACTGACACAACCCAATATCTGGGTATTACGATACCCTTGATAAGACTGGGTGTTACGATATCCTCATATCAACCGTAAAAGATGATTGTGCAAATGACAGCTGGGACCGTGCTTTCGGTTTGCGTGAGGCACGGAGGGTGTTAATGGATGGGTATCCATCCACGGGCCGACCTCGGCAAGCGTTGTTTATCATCCAATTGACCCGTGCAGCTGTTATATTTAGCCTACGAGCCCCTCTATCACCTGGATAACATGTAGAATAATTGTTATCCGGGTGTATTAATCTAAATCAAATATAGCATACGATGTACAGGCATATGTAAGTGGAAAGAGGAGTAGCCTTAGAAGGACATACTGTCGATGTCGATAATGTCGACTGACCTTACTGTCGATGTTTTTCAGAAAGGTCAGGTGCGTAGGACTCGCAACCGACGTGCGTGTATGATAGTAAGCAACAGTAATAAGGGAGGCCTTTAGATTTTTTTATTTATAAGTTTTTTATGGTGTACAATATTTTTTTTTTTTTTTTGTTTAAATGTTAATCTCTTTTTTTATTAGTGTTTAGAATTATCAATTTATTTTTTCTTTAAGTATTTACATAAATACAATCATACCATTAAACTAACTATATTACAACATATTTACAAAAACAAAATAAAATGAAAAAGCCGACCAGGACACTCAGGCGTCAAAGTATTCCTCCGCATCGCTGTCATATGGAAACGTGCCCAGAAGACTGGCAGCATTGCCAGGTTGGATGGCAATATTAATTCTTTGGGTAAAGAATAAGCCAGCCCTCTGGTCACGCGAAGTGTCGATCTGACGTCGAGAAATGATATTCAATTATGAAAATAATTATATTCTGTTCTATTCTAAGGAGTATGTAAGTATAGTAATGTGTGGCGTTCTGCAGTTTCTGACCCATTGGGAAAAGAATTATGTATGTATGTAAAAATTATAATAAAACTTTGCCTCGAGTGAAACCACAGGCAAAAACTATTTCAGAACAAAACCTTCATATATATTACAAAGTCCCTTTAGGCAGTTTACTACGTAGGAAAACCATTCTATTACAATGTATTCAATACTCATACTAACAGCATTTATGTATTCAACTGTTTATTTCCTGCAAAGAAGATTTATTATACCCGATGGTAGTAAATGGTACCACTTAATGTTTCTCTGACGTTCAGTATACAGAATACATCTCGAGATTGGATTTAAATTTTAGTCAACATACACGGAGGAAGGGACGTTGACGCACAATCTGTTACTATGAGTTGAGTACATCATTCTGGACCCCCAAGATCGATCGATTTTTACGTCACACACAGATGAGTTCAGTAAGTACACAATTCTGAACCCCCATGATCGATCGATTTTTACTTCACTTCCAGCATTGTAGAGAACGAGGCGATGCAATAGCTAAATTTGCGTTTCGTTACACAAAATAAGCACAAAATTAAAATATTTAATATTAAAATAAGTAGTGCATTAAATAAAAAATAACAAATTGATCCTTGATTTATATATGATGTATACTTTAATAATACTATTCACATCATCCTCCAAAAAACACTACAGACGTACCAGCACATCAAGCTACCCCAAACTGTCAAATTTTCCCAATTAAAAATTAACTTTATTGTATTGCAATAAAGTTGATAATCTATCAAAGCAATTTGACATATTGGGCTAACTTGATGTGCTGGCGTCTGTACCTATGTCAAATGTACCACCGCCTGGAAAAGCCTTAACTACACTTATAAAATAAAACATAGTCGTGTTTTATTCGGAATATACAATAATGTTATTTCTTATAACATGTATAGACGTCCTCGATCTCGAGTCGGTGAATAAACATGATCGGAGAGAATTAGATTTGTGAGTAAGAGGGCGACAATGAAAAATACGTAAAACTATAGTGAGGCAATTTCCAACAACGTTTCGACTCGTTCTTCTCTTTATTTTTATTATTTACATACCTTTAGATAACTTACGTATCAGAAATTTTACGTACTTAGGTATGGACTGCTTAATATATAAAAGAAATAAAATTGAAGTGTCTGTTTGTAAAAATAACAGCTTTTTACTAAATGCATATGAAAGTTTGAACAGTAGTTATACGACTATCTCTGTCTGTTTGTTTGAGGTATTCTCCAAAACATTTGGACTGATTTGGACGGACATTTCACTGGCAGATAGGTGACGCAATAAGGCGTTACTTAGGCTACTTTTATATTTTTTAAAGATATAGAGTTCCTCGCAAAAAACTAAAACAAATGTTTTGTTAATTTCCACGCGGACAAAGTCGCGGGCAGGCTGGTAGTCTCAAATATAAATAAATTATCATTTCCATTAATGAATTCGAATCACGTAAAAATAATGAGCAAAATCGTCATATCGTTGAGCAAACAATTCGATATAGAGTAGCTACCCCAAGATTTGATAAATACCTTCACACCGCCGTCTATATTATTCTCCGGAGGTTTTCTGTCAAGATTAGAAGGATTAATGGCACGAGTAGGATATTTGTCTTGTCTCAAACGCACTACTCAATGGACTGGGCAGCGGCAGAATGATTCATGACCCCCGCCAAAGAAAAGAACTAAGACGGATTTTTGTTAGCATTTCGTGAATGGGAATTTTCGAGGTCTAGGTCCATTTAGGTTTTGGGAGACGTTGAAAAGTGTCGATAAAGTTTTAAAAAGAATTTAAGAAGGGTTCGCCTTGGACCGATTCTGACGTTGATGTAAAAATAATGGGTTTCTTTATTTTTGTAGAGTCACGTTTTTATGGACTGCGGCCATGTTCAAGATCTGTAATTTAAATACGTTAAGCCAATCTTTTGCCTCAATCTCTGACTACCTACAACCTACATATATTTATAATTCAGAGTTTCATTTTGACAGATCATCTGCCTAGCCTTTTCCCAACTGTTGGAATCGGCTTCCAGCCTAACCGGATACAGCTGAATATCAGTATTTTACATGGAGCGACAGATGCTCAGTCAAAAAACTTTTTGCCAGCTAAAACTTAGAGCAGCAAAAATCAATGCGCACTTAAACAAAAATGAAACACATATACCTGGCAACAGATACATAAACCGTTTTAAAAAGATTCAATTCGAACATAAAATAGCATTCGAATCATAAAACAAGACCAAAGTCTTTCATTGTAAAGTCTTCCTTTTTCAAAAGTAACTCGAAAGGTGCTCGAAACTCGAGAACTCGGGTAAAGTCTCGAAGTCGAGAACGCTTGCATCATTTGTTCCGCAATCTTTAAAGGCAAATGCAGCACTGAGTTATTTTTCCTTAGATCTTTCGAGGAAACGTAGTGTATTGTCGAACACTTTAGTTGTGTTTGCACTTTTTACTTTTTTCTCTAACTGGTAAACTATCACAGTTAGTTGAAAAAGAGCAAGCTTTTTGGATTTATAAAGCCAAAAGTTAGGACATCTTATGAGTACACAAACACTGACAAATGCTTGAAGTTTGCTTTATACTCGAATATTAAACATTTATAAACTAACGCGATCTTCCATGTAGGTAGGTAGGTTGAAACGTTTTCTCAGTGCTACGATCCTAACATCCTTTTGCTTCATAAATCAGTGAGCCAAACTCGATTACTTGACATAAACGCAACGTAATCCGAACGTTTGTAGAAACTGAAAATACTCGTTTCGGACTTAATATTAATTCGTTTTTAAGACTTTTTTATTTATGTCTGTGGATTACTTTATTTTATATTAAAAAGTACTTCGAATTTACAATTTTTTTTTTTTTTAGTTAGGGCCACTCGCAGTTCAGCACTATAAGGCTGTTTACTGCTTAACCGGTCGATCCTGTGGTGACCTCACAAGAAGGCCCCCAGCCAGAGCTAACTACAAAACGAATTTACAATACGTTTTCTCTAAGCATTCATGCTTGTCACACTGGTCCCACACGCACGAGTTGCGAGTAGGTAATACGCAGCGGCCGGGCAGCCGATCGATTCTGTAAAAGTCTCCCCGTGAAATGAGCGGTGAAGTGTGCTGTTTATCTTACTCAGCTAAATCAGTATTGTTTACACATTTAAGTACTAGCTTTGAAATAATATCAAATTATCAGAAGCATTGGTATAAAATAAAAAATAGATACTTTTACATATTTACGAGTAGGTGATTTCGATTCTCGATTATGATTGTTAAAACGTAATTTTTGGTCAATCCCTAGCATGAGGTGGATGACACTGACAGCTCCCTTCATCGTTCACTTCACCCATGTTTTCACGTAGATATTTTGTACATTGTTCGATCGTGTTTTGCTGATTTAAACATCCATTAGGCCAGTTATTTGAAATTCAACACCGACATTTCTCGTACCATTTTCGTGATCCAAAATCAAAACCCAATAACGTTGCGGGCCGCATTATAACATAAACATACGTTCACAAATCATTCAGATTCGGTCAATTTCGTGCATCCGCGCGTTGCTCATACTGTATTTTAAACGGAGCCCGGACCTCTCAGGAGGTTTGGGACCTCTGAATAAGTAAATTTATTTTACACTGAATCCCGCGACACAAAACTTTGATGTACGCGAAAGGTTATGACAGATGTTCTCTTGAAGTCATCATATTATTTAAATATTTGCCGTTTGAAGTTGTTCACTAATTAGTTTACAATTCGTACCTGCGTAGTATGATTTATTCTGTGTGTTGGTATAGTATCTCTTTAATCTGCGGCATAACATCACGCCTGTGATCCCCGAAGGGCTAGGCACAGGCGTACCTATTTGTACACCCAAATGTCGTCGTATGTTTAAGTCCCATGTAATAGAGGGCGAGCTTTTTGACATCAACCGGGTACGTATCTAAACTCTACTGAGAAATTCCAGATGGAAAACCTCAATAACACTTTGCCCGACCAGGGAATGGAGCCGAGGACCTCGTGCTCAGCAGTACCGCTTCCGACCATTACACCAACGAGGCAGTCAAACTACTACAAAAGCACTATTGAAAATGTCCTCGTTTATTTGCCCGATTTTATACATAATTTCATTATCCGGGCTTGTACCAGATATAAAATAATGCGTATTATTCCAAACATAACATTTGCGAAGCCCAGCGAAGAGCTAATTGGCATTGTCATTGTAACTAATAACGATTGCTACCCAAATGTAATCGTTTCATATTTGAAACATCATGCCTTTCTGTTTTCAACATGTACGAGTATTTAGCTGTTGTACGATTAAAATTTGCGGCTAATTATTATGTCCTAAATTGTTAGCATAAAGCAATACAATTTGAAAACTTAATTAGTTTGTTATTTTAGTGTTCGTCATTTGCCACAAACTCTCTGAGTGTTGTCAGTCAATATTTTTAATAAGTATTAGGTATCGTAATAATATCTCTATATATTATAATTATTCCATAAATATAGTTATTGTCTAAAAGATATGAATCAAAAGATAACGAGATGACTTTTATAGAAATCTGTGTACAATTTCAATAGTAATACAGTATGCTTAGATGGTATAATCGCGTTGAAAGGATAGATGAAAAGCGACTAGCTAAAAGTGTTTATAAGGCAGAGGTAAGTGGAAACGCTAAGGGATATAGCCCTAGAAGGGTACTGACTGACCTTATTGGTGATGTCTGGTCTTCACAAAGGTCAGGTGCGTAGTACTCGCAACCGGCGTGTGTGTGTATGACCGTAAGATGTTAGTTGCATGAACGTAAACGAAGCAAAAGATGAATGTAATGATCTTAGCAGGTGGAGGTCGTTACTTTCTACCAGCCCCCATTTGACAAAGGTCCTTACGTATCTCTGTGATATCAATAGATGCGAATATGTAGCAATATATGTATTTAACAGAATACGAGTCTCTTGACTACCAAATAACCGTCAAAAACAATAAGAAAAACACGAATTCACATAAAGATAAGCTTTATTTCACCCTTGAGGTCAATGTACAACATTTAGCTAAACAGAAGTTAACAAATGGACCAGACAATTTATAAACAACTATAAAAACTTTCCGAATGTATACTGCGCAATACTGTAACGTTCATTTCGTGTAAGTAGCTTATATTCAGGAAAATGCTGACGAGGTTATTTCATATGCCAGAGCTTCTATTCTGAAAAGTAGATTATACAAATGCATTTTGTCGGTACCTGGATGAATTTGGGGAAAGTCTTTGCCTAGCTATGGAACAGTGCGAACTAAATAAAATAAAATACTCACAAGTATGTTTTTCCAGCAGGAGACATGATTGTAGGTATTTATATTAAAAAGTAAAGTACCAGCCTATTACTGTCCCACTGCAGGGCAAAGGCCTCTTCTCATACAGAGAAGGCACAAGCATTAATCACCACGCTTGCTCAACACGGGTTGGCAATTTCAGACTCATATTAATTATATAAATCCAGGTTTCCTCACGATGTTTTCCTTCGCCGATGTCAGTGATATCCAAGATAAACTTAGAAAGTACATATGAATTGAAAAACTCACATTGGTACTTGCCCAGGTTTGAACCCACAACCTCGTGCACAATAGGCGAGGCCGAAACCACCGGGCCATCATGACAATTTTGTCATGTGGATCACTATGTTGCCTAATTTCTCATACTAAATTATTTTACTTTTTACTACATAAATTATTTTCTTTCAAACTTACGTTAAGTAAGTTACCTCATCTTTAAAGCTGGTGTTTGCCATTGTTGATTCTGGCTTTCAGTAGTTGCAGTTGTGTATAGTTTGGCGGGCTTGCCCGACGTTTTGTCAGATTCTCGTATTTACATATCTTCAATCACGCGGATATCTTAAATATCGTGATCTAAGATACGTCAGTTCCTATGAGAAGGTATATATGTCGCCATACTACCTACTGCGTAAAGAATGACGTTATTGCCTTCCAGATTAGCATTTCCCAAAGCCATACATTTCCCACGCTACATTCTACATAAGTCGCGAAGGATCGCCGTCTGCAGAAATAGGTTGCACGCAGGAATTTCAGATTCCTTCTCGCGCGGTACAGAATGCAATAATGTGGGTTCGATGTGCCGCGGTGATTTCCTTTAGAGTGAGTTATCTCAAATTTTACGGTTTTATTTCAAAGCGAGGTTTTACTATAGACTTAGGTTCAAACTTCGAGTTCTTTTTGAATTCCCGTGTCTGATTCCCGGGTCGGGCGAAGTGTTATTGGGTTATTCCATCTGGATATTATTAGTAGCTGCTGGTCTTCTAGGACAGGCCCGGTTGATGGCAATAACCTTGCTCCCTATTATGTAGTACTCGTACTTACACATAACTGGTGAAATGTGGGGTACACCTCTATTTCAGGAAAAACAGTCGTGATCCTGGTACTTCTAGACATTGACGCGTTCAAACAAAGTAACAAGCAAACTCTTTAGCTCTATTATACTACTATAGATACGCTTCTAATGAAGTCATATTGTCGGTACATACCAACTCTCCTGTCTATCTCAGTCTCAAATAACCGCAACTTCTATACAGAAGTTGGTCCACGCATTTGTAACTTTAACAACATAATGCCAAGTGAGAACCGAACTCTGTTGGAGTTTCTAACTTACCATCTAGTTTTAGTTGAGAAGTTACTTTTCAGAATGGTTTGTATGTATCTATATTTTGACGACCGATTTAGCGCGGCGCGCGGCGGGCGCTGGTCCGCTTGTGACGCAGGAGGTTGCGTTTTCAATTCCCGCCCCGGGCCAAATATTTGTACGATCTACAAAGATTTGTTCCAGGTGTTCTGGGTATTTTGCTATGTATAATAAAAAATATCTATCTATGTTATGTATTCTATTAAGTATATCAGTCATCTAATACCCATAACACAAGCTCTGCTTAGCTCGGGGCTAGATGATGCTGTGTGGATTGTCCAACATAATTTATTTATTTATATTAAAACAATGAATAAGAATAAATAAGGTGATGTTCTTGTAAGATGTAAGATGCAAGCAGAAACGCCGGGAGGGGATGGACATACACTGACCTTATTGATGTTCTTCAAAAAGGTCATGTACGTAGTACTCGCAACCGGCTTGCGTTGAACGTAAACGAATCAAAAGGAGTATGTAAGGATCGTAGCAGGTGGCGTTCTGTAGTTCCTACCTGAGAAAAAAGCGTGAGTTTATGTATTTTTCTATGTCAAAGTAAGGTTGTATACAACAAAATGATCTTACGCATACCAACATAATCTATAGTACACCGACATTTCGACAATAATTTTTAAGTCCCATTTAATAGTGGTAACTTCGTATTGCCATTGGTTTGTCCAGCAATATTTTATAACATTATTGTTGTTGCTTTTTATGCAAATGTAATTATTCATTTTCATGTATAATTATTTTATTTTTTGTTTAGCTTTCTACGACTTAGATATTAGGTCTTTACCTATGAAATTGCCGTTCTGCAGTACTGGCCATTTCAAATCAAAATATTTTTTGTTTGGCTAAGAATTCTAATTTCAAATTAATTTTATTTTAAAAACATGGATTTTTTTTTCCAAAAGTAGTCATTTGTTTATTGATTAGTGTTACATTTTCATCGCATTTAAATCTTTTTCGTCATCATGGATACGTTAAAAATTCGAGTAATTATGGAATATCAGTACCGTCGTGGCAGCAACGCGGCACAAGCGGCACGCAACATCAACGACGTTTACGGAGCTAACACTACAAACCAACGCACTACCTGTTATTGGTTTGCTCGCTTCCGTTCTGGAAATTTCGACCTGAAAAATGAACCTCGCGGTCGTTCGAAGACTTTGGTCGACAATGACGAACTAAAGGCGATTGTGGAAGCTGATGATACACAATCTACGGCTGAATTAGCAGCAGCTTTCGACGTTAGCGTCAAAACAATATTGGTCCATTTGCGTCAAATTGGCAAGGTAAAAAAGCTTGACAAATGGGTGCCCCACGAACTCAATGATCGCCAGCGCGAAGTACGCGTCGAGACGTGCCTTGCACTGCTCAACAGACACACAAATGAAGGAATTTTGAACCGCATTGTTACCTGCGATGAAAAATGGATTCTGTTTGATAACCGCAAGCGCTCAGCAAGTTGGTTGGATCCTGGTTCAGCACCTAAACAATGCCCTAAACGAAAACTTACCCCAAGAAAAGTGATGGTCACTGTTTGGTGGTCTAGCGCCGGTGTGATTCAACACAGCTTCTTACCAAACGGGGTGAGCATTACTGCAGATGTGTACTGTGAAGAATTGAACACAATGATGGAGAAGCTGGCACATCTCCAACCAGCATTGGTCAATCGCTCGTGTCCGCTGCTCCTGCACGACAACGCGCGACCTCATACTGCACAGCAGACGGTCTCCAAGTTGCAAGAACTGGGGTTGGAAGCTCTCCGTCATCCGCCCTACTCACCAGACCTTGCGCCTACAGACTACTACTTTTTCCAGAATTTGGATAACTTCTTGGCGGGAAAAAAATTAAATACCCGAGAGGCAGTACAAAATGCCTTTGAAGAATTTGTTGCCTCCCGTCCAGCTGATTTCTTTAAGAAGGGCATCAATAAACTGCCACTGCGTTGGCAAAGATGCATTGATTGCATGGGTGATTACTTCGATTAATACAAATAAAAAATACATGAAAAAAATTCATTTAAATTTTTTCATACAAAACGGCAATTTCATAGGTAAAGACCTATTATTTAACTCTTTTTCTGTGACCTATCAGAGATTGCAACACCTCTTAGCTCTAAGCCTTTTGTTAACATCTTTTTTACCTTGAGGAATGCAAAATAATACAATACAAAAAAAAGAAAGGAAATCCAGATGTAAAAACCCAATACACTTCGGACACTTTGTGTGACCTAGGAAGCGAGCTCAGGACCTCATGCTCAACAGTAATGCTTGCAACCACTACACCAACGAAGCAGTCTGTAATAGTTCCTCACTCTCAAATAAATAAAAAACACATAGAAAAGTGGGAAGATATACACATAACAAACCTCCTTTGAACTACAGATCAATCGATATTAAAATACGTACGTAACATTCCCACTACTCACAATATCGGCAACATCTATTACATAAATATATTATAGGAATCTTGCTTCACCTTGATCGAGCAAGAAGTAGGTTCACGACCCAACCTTCGGCTCCAGAACTCGGTCGAATAAACAAATGTGGTGTATGTTTACCTTAACATCGCGGATGGAAGTGTTGAATGAAATAGTAAATGGTAAGAGTAAAAGAAACGAAGCAGTGATGGGGTAACCTTGAGGAAATTGAGTTGTGTTTTGTAGTACAGAGGCCAGCAAATCAAGCTACCCCAATGTGTCAAATTTCTTTGATAGTTTTTGAACTTTATCTTTCAATATATAATAAGTTTCATGTTCAACCGAAGCCAAAAAATTGATAAATCAATCATTTTTAAAGTTATTTTAAAATGGCCGCCCCTCGCTGCTGTGATAATGTTTTGTTGTTCTATTTTTGTTCACTGTTAAATTTATCATTGCCTACGTTAATAAACAAATTGTTACAGAAATGTTTAATTAATTACAATGAAAGTGCATTGTAATTAATAAAACATTTTTGTGTTCAAGCAAATAAACTCTTCAGCTTTATTATATTAGTTTAGATAAGTGCAGATTTATTCAAGATGTTTTCCTTCAGTCAGTAATGTCTAAAATATACTTACTTAAAACAACAATTGAAAAAGTCACATTGATATGTGTCCAGATTTGAGAAATCAAAATTTCCAGAAGAGACTAGCGATAAGCTTATTTATATAGCTTGAAGACAATTCTAGCTGGGGTAACACGGCAACTCGTGGAAATTTGAGTTGATTCTAAAGTAGATGTTGCCCGCGACTTTGTCCATTTAGAATTTAACAAAATTCAAAGGATTTTATTTTTTGCTCGGAACCCTGACTCTTTTTCTAAAATAAAAGTAGCCTAAGTTACCCTTTAACACGTTAGCTATCTGCTAATTCCTATCAAAATCGGCCCAGCCTTTTCGGAGATTATCTTAACGAAACAGACAAACGGACAGACAGATAAAAATATTTTTAATTACGATTTTGGTACCTATACCGTATGAACTTCCATATGCATTTAGTAATACACTGTTATTTGGTTATTACAAACAGACACTCTATTTGTATAGAAGATAATGGTTGACATCACGCATCCTTTAATTAAGTATTTATTTGTTTAAACATGGTGTACATACATTGCATACAAGATATTAATGGGATACAGAGAGTTCTAACATGTTCAGCCGCATATCGTGGCGTACAAATTGGTAGGAAGAGATGGTGCATAAACCGTGACAATATTCGTTATCATCTCATCATCTCACCGGATGCAGCTGAATACCAGTATTTTACATAGAGCGACTGCCTATCTGATCTCCAAAACCCAATGACTGGGCATTACGATATTCCTTGGTAAGATTGGTTGTTAGACTTTTATTCATCAAAATTACATTTGATCACTATTCATTAAAGATTAGGATTACAATTCAATAGTCCTACTTCTTCCTTCCTTTCAGTTGTATAAGTAATACATTACAACTGTTTCTAAGAACAGCAATTAGTAGAAGCCCAAAAACACGTTAAACAAAATATCACTTTAAAAACAGAAATGCTTTCAGCCTGTTGTCAACAGTAATAAAACTCCTTGGTTGATGGCAATTAAAATTTCTGTACGCCATTGCAATACGCAAAACTGTTTTTGCGTGAAAACTGATGTATTGGACATTTCATATAGGCTTGCTGCCAATCAACGTCAGGTTGGTTAAAGACTTATTACTTTTATTATTAACGATCGCATGATTCATTTGTGGAAAGCGTTGAAAAAGGAAATTAAATTCATTACCGCGAGGAAATTTTTGGGTATGTTTATTAATGGATGGTTAAAACTAAAGAAACTTGACATGGCTAGATTAGCTGATAAGGTTAGGTGACAATTGTGATGACGGAAAATATATTTGTGGAAGAAGCAAGAACATTCATTGTTGACCACAAATAAATTAGGATAAGGGAAGGGTGATGATGATGATGTTATTCAACGGTGCTGACGTAGCTTCTTTGGAATGCATAATTTCTACAAAAAATACGTAAACTTATGCCTTTTTCCCTTAGGTGTAGGCAAAAACTACAGAAAGCCACGATGAAGCAAGTTTTATGCTGTTAAATAAAAAAATATAAAAAAATACAGTTATCTCCATTCACTTTCATATTATGGTTGGGTAAGAAGCAATGGTTCGGCTCGTTCCCATTTAAATAATTTACATTTCTAAAACCATGTTATCAAATATGAATTTATTACATTCGGAAGCAAGGTAGTGGTAACCACCAACGTCATCAATGTTCCTTCCTCTTCAGTAAGGAAGTTAACATAATGCGTGTTTTCTTTGTTCATTTTTTCACCTTCACAGACGTCATGTAGTCATGATAAAGAACTGCGTAACAAACCTTCCAAAATTACTCATAAAAAAGTGACTTTTTTGACAGGCATACTTCCACGTCAGTCTAAAAATATCCCTCTTATGATAATATTTGTTGTAAATGTAGGCACATTCACAACATCAACATTTTCCCTCCGTCTTACCGGGTAAGCCGAGGCAATCAATCAACTGCTAGCATCGGAGGTCGCACTCCATGTTGCCAGATTGCGCGATAACTCAGGACCTACGTGCCTGCCGGTGATACCTATCTATGTAGGTACTTGTTGGTTTTATAAAAGTGCGATAGGTAGGTTTTTTTCCCAGAAAATTTCTGAAACATGCCGTCTTCCTGAGGGAGATTACTAGGGTTGTCACGAAACCTCGTTTCTGCTAATGTAAAACTTCTGCAAAAGATAGTACTTTATTGCATACGCAAGTTTTTAACTGAATTCAATCGGAGGTGTAGTAAAGATAATGAGCAACTAATCGTGAAAAACAACTTTAATCAGAAGACGGCGTCAAAAGAAAATCAATTCTAAAAACCAAGTCACTTTGTCCATGCTGACATTCGTCGGTTCAGCCATTTCAGTGATTAGCCCAAAAACACAGACAGAGATTTTTTTTAAATTGGTTGCTTGGTATAACTACCAAATATACTTTCCTGGTAAAGAGCTGATATTTTGGTTTTTCATACAAGCAACACAACCATTTTCATTACTGGTCGATAATATACAGTCCAGTGTATAGTGTCCCTACTTGATTGTGCTTACCAAGAGATCGATATTTTGTTATATACATGTTTATTAATCCCTTTATCTCTTTTTCGTCTACATCCGCTTTCACGTCGGCTTCTAGTCTAACTGAATACAGCTGAATACGAGTATTTTATACCCCTTTTGGTGCCAACGGCTTAATGTGCTTTAGGAGGCACGGAAGAGTGTCGATAGCGAACGGTCACCCATTCACAGACTGCCCACGGCAAGCGTAGCTTAACCTACGATCAACCCGTGCGGCTGTTTTTATTAAGCCATCAACACCTCTATACTTAATTGCCTAATAAATCAAAATCCTTTGACACTATCTTGATTCTGTTTTAAACTTTCACCAGAGTTAAATTGCAAAACTGCTTATTTTAAATTTTGGACTGATATCGACTACATAGAGTCAACAAAGTCTTGGTTTCTCTTACGTTAATTACACTTTTGGAGGTATGAGGAACAGGGTGTTAAGTTCCTCATCCACCATAGAAAAGGGAGGATCCTCCGACCAGACGGGTGTCGTGTCTGGTGGGCAACTGCCCGACGGTTGTTTTTTTTTTTTTTTTTTTGGAATGGGCATCTCGCAGTTTTATCCTTCAGGGATATTTACTGCTCAACCGAACTTTCCTGTGGGGGGCTTAATTAAAATTAAGGCCTCCAGCCAGGCATACAAACTTATAAGCTAAGCGAATATCGCTAAGGGCACCCCCTGCGGGGTACGAACCTCGGCTTAGGACGTCGCTGAAGAGGACAGCAAGGGACAGGCTGGATCTGATTGTTCCATTATTTAGGGACATTTTAAACATTAATCGGCTCAGCTTCGCGGGCTGGCTCTAGCAAAGGGTCGGGAGGGGCCCGACGGTTGTTGTCGGGCTCGTTTATATATACTCAGTCGCGTGGATAACTTTAAAATCGCGATGTAGGATACGTCGATTTTAGTTCTTTCGTGGCGAGATAGATGTCGCTACACACTTGAAATCATTTCAAACGTCTTAGATTTACTAGCCCAGCCAGAGTTGCAAATAATAGCCGTGCAAAAGTCATTATATCCATCCTACTGTCTTTATCCCAATTTATTTGGGGTCGGCGCAGCATGTCTTCTTCTTCCATATTATTCTAGTTGACGACATGTCAATTATTATTGTCACTCCTGCTTTCTAGCCATATCATCTTTCATACAAGCCATCAAGAGTTTCTTGAGTCTTCTTCGACTCTATTAAGCGTCTACATTTATGCTCAAAAGTTTCCTCACGACATAACCTATTTGCTTTAAGCCACTTTCCTCAATAATATTACGTCAATTTCTGTTCCCAGGTTTACACAAATTACAATGTATTTTGCGCTAACGTTGATTGCGTTGTCTAAGCTTCCTAGAATCTTAAACACTATTCTAAAGCTGTTTCACCTACAGAATATGTGGCATGACAAAACTTGAAAGGTTCACTCACGTGGAACATTAGCCTATAATGTAACGTGACCGAGCATTCCATCTGTGAGTGAGCAGAACCGAGTAATGATACAACTTGTAACTTTCTCATAGAACTTGTAACATCAATGCGCTTAACAGGAAATTCAGCTACAGGCAAATGCTCGAAATTGCCGACAGTCGACGTCACAAAAACCCGATATATTACAAACAAACTTTGCAAGTCAGTCTCTGCTTTTACTTAACAAGCGAATGCTCGTCAGTCAAGGAAGCAGTATTGTAACGTAATAATAAATAAACTGAATATTTCCTTCCATATCCATTATATTTCTCAGTACCATCAGGTTATCTCCTTTATATAATAATACCGATGTTTTACAATAAACCCTTTGAAAGGATTGTTGGAAAATAAACTTGAATATAAGTAACATTTCAATAGTAACAGAGAAAGGATGCCAATAAGTACGTTATGTTACAATGCAGTCAGTACAAAGAGGTGGGTTTAATTCTGTGAAAATATTAATACTTTTACTTCCACGAAACAGTACAAAAGATTTTCGAATTTACCATAGATTATAATATATCGCAGTTCGTCATCCCACCTGGTCGCGGTCTCCACTCAAGAACACTTTTACCCCAGTGGTTGTCGGTTCTTCGCGGGATGTGGCCAGCCCACTGCCACTTAATTTGCTAAGGCTTTGAGCTATGTCGGTAACTTTGTTTCTCTGTCGGATGTATTCGTTACGAATCCTATCCTTCAGAGGAACTCCGAGCATAGCTCTCTCCATAGCTTGCTGAGATGGATGCGGCAAGCTCCAGCTTCCTCTCCTAGGGCGCTATGACGCTCATTAGGAGGGCTATGTCCAGCAGTGGACTAATATAGCCTGATGATGTGTTATGATTATATATCGCTACCTTCCGTGCCTCGAAAAGTACATTAAGCAGTTGATTCTGGCTGACAGTCGTTACGGCTAGTCGTATGCCTGAAAAAGTCTGACAACCAGTCTTAACGAACGGTATCGAATTGGTCAGTTACTAGGTTCTAGTGGCTGACCACAATGAGATATTCGCTCCAGGTAAATTACTGGTATTCAGTTGCATCGGCTACACAGGAGGCCGCCTTCAGCATAGTTGGAAACGGGCTAAATGATTATAAATGTTTAATACTTTTGTTTAAAAGACAAATCTCAAAGCTTTTTTATATCGACATCTTATTCTTCAACATCACAAAATGCTAATCGCCATACTTGTAAGAAAATCAAATCTTTATTTGTGATGCATCCCCGACTATCTTGCTAATTTTTTAACTAACTGGTAATTTTCGAGAAAACATAAACTGAGAATGACGATACGACCCTTTCTTTAATTTAATTAAATAACTGCGACATCAGAAGAATATCGGAGAATGCAATTAAGTCGAAAGGAAAACTGTAACTTGATTTGCTAAAGGGTGCCTTTGTTAAATTGAAATGCTGACTGTGAAACTAATCAATGTAATCGTATTTTATTGAAGAAATGCAATTGATCTGTTCAATTAAGTAGAGCTGGCGGCTCATAGAGTATTTTTACTGATAAGTATGCGAACGTAGGGTTAAGTGATAAGACTGCTAGCTGGTTGCATACTGACTTTATTTGACGAATAAAATGAGTGATACAGAGCGAAAGGGACATCGACACACAACCTGATACATAGAGTTCTAACGTGTGTCTGACAGTGGGCCCCGTACCGTTGAAATATTTCATCAGCTTTTTGCGCATTTTCACGTTTTTTTCTTATGATTTTTTTACTCTTAACGAGTCTTAAGTCTTAAGAAGGCCAGAGAAAATTCAATCATTTCTACCTTACCCAATGATAATGTTCATTCAAAAGATAATTCTTACGCCACTCGTTAAATATCTCGTAAGTTTACATAAAAATCATGATTTTTTCTATTTAAGTTCTAGTAACAGAAAAAAAAAACTCGGAAAAACCAACGGAAAATTTCGATCCAAAATCATGTTCTGAACTTATACTAGCGGTTTGTGATAATTACTTAACCACGAGCCCCACTTTCGGTCTCCCATCCCTCCGTGATTCGGAAAGCACGTTAAGCCGTAGCCCCCTGCTGTCATTTGTAATCTTGAAATAAAAGTCACCTCTTATCTAGCCATATCATATTTCACAAAGAGATGTGGAATTTTGAGAATAAAATAAATATTAGTACAGCATTCGAAGAAGCGTCTTTATATTACTTCAGTTGGTTCAGTAACTCTCTCGGCAGACTCAGTTGGCACAGGCAGGTGAGGCTCAGCTGGAGTTCCGGAAGGATCGTACGTTCCCGCGACTCCAGACGTAAGTGTGAGATGGACCACCGAGGTGGTTTTTAGCCAATAAGAGTCTGACAGACCTCTCCGCCCACCCCAGGGACACCTATGAGGATTTTCCACCTCGGAAAAAAAAGGCAGTTCATGCTGCAGCTTTATTCCCGAAAAGCCGACTCCCAGCGCGCACTACCAGGCGATCACATCACACACATATTTACGTATCCCTTACACACAATACGGCTGACGCATAACATTCATACTTGCACTGCCTCCTCACATACATAGTTTCATCGTTGACTATTAAATTCTTTACAAAAATACCAGTAGCAGCAGCCTACACAAAATAATTGAAGCCTTTTTCAATCCCAAGTCCGCAATAACTCCCAGTCGCTATTCCGACGCAGGAATATAAGGCACACTTTAAACCAGATCAACATAGGAATGTGGTAACATTGTCATAAAATCACAAGGATTTTCTAAGAAATTTCCTCTCGCGTAGTCTCCGGCGAGTCTTCAAGCGTGGTTCAGTGCTGCCCTCTATCAAAATACTGCGAAGCGTTGCTTGGGGGCAACTGAATCATGATTATTTAGGCGGTACACCGCAGTGCCCAGAATAACCTCTCCTCCTGACTTTTATATGACCCTCTTGTAAACTTAGGAAAGGCTAGAATTTGGCTTATTTTTTTCGTATTTTTCTTGTTTTCTTATGACCCAGATGTCCCGTTTTTTGTAAGAAGAATTTTGTTCAATCTTCTTCGAGGATTAATGAATATTGGATTAGTAAGAGGTATTGAAAACGT
The DNA here is from genome assembly GCA_905147745.2 of Phlogophora meticulosa. Lineage (NCBI taxonomy): Eukaryota > Metazoa > Arthropoda > Insecta > Lepidoptera > Noctuidae > Phlogophora > Phlogophora meticulosa. Next base: position 16,714,818 of record LR990524.1, read on the forward strand.
GATCTTTTGAGATGTGCTTCTTAGCAGGTTGTATCTGAGGCCTTATCTATTAACCTTATTTTAGAGTAAGTATTACGATAACAGTATAAGAGCTTTTATGCCTATCATGCGGAAAATATTTTGTTGCTTCGGGAAGTTAATTTGATAAAGAAACTGTTGCTACTGACACACTGTACTCACCAGCACATGAATTAATACCACAAACCAAAGGATTTTAATGGAAATTCCTTATCCATTGCTTTATATGTTCAAATAATTCGTCAGCTCGTCAACGTATATAACGCAATGAATTTTGTTAATATTTTAAAACGAAAGGTATTGCCGTTTATTGGGTACTACGCAATTATCCCGCAGGTTGTATGGGATATTTGGAAACGGAATGCCTCGTTGCAAGCAATACTGCTGAGCGTAAGGTCCTAGGTTTGTTTCCCGATTCGGGAAAAATATTATTGGGTTCTTTAATTTTAGCAGCCCGGAGTCTAAATAGTGCCCGGTATGTTAGTAAGCTCACCGTTTATTACAGGAGGCTTAAAATAATTTGCAAAAGTACTAAAGATAGACCTCTGCCTGACCCTTCAGGGAATGAAAGCGTGATATTATGTTATTCTTAAAAAGGAAAAGAAAAAACCAAAATGCATTTATATGACGGTAAGTTGAGTCAACGGTTGTCCACTTCATAGCTCTAAGTTATTAAGTCTATAGTATTCTAACATTGCCTTCGTATTGCTAAACTTAAAAACATATACATATATATTAATTATCACATAACAGCAATCAATCAGATTCTATCAATTAGTTATGTGACCCCATTGAGGGTCTATAATTGTATTATCGATTTTGAACTATCTCACTATCCGGTCCAATCATGGGATAGATTGTTACCGTCTTCAGAAACAAGCTTGTAACTCATTGAACAGCAGCTGACATTTGAGGGTTAATTTGATAAGAGACCTCTTGAGATGTTTATTAATTTACCTACTTAAATATACCTTATATTATACCTTCTGTAAATATGTTTTAAGAACACTTTACTCGTCAAGAAATATACATTTGGGTGATGCAGAGACAGAACATGGTAAGTGCAACATTAAAAAAAATAACTGATTACATTAATTATTATTATCCAGAGATTTAAAAGTAACGATTTTATAATTATATAAACTTACGGTGTCTTTATTATTCGGTGACAAATACATTATCTAATAATAAGCCTGATAAACAAGATGAAATTACGCAATTTGCGTGAATCGCGAAATTCATCGTGTTCTGTTATCGTCATTGATTCATTAAATTTTCGCAGATTCATCCTTCTAAAACTCCCCACAACTATGTATGTAGATTGAAATTGCCAAAACAATTAGTGGGTAGGAACACGGTGGTATAATTATATTATAGGGCTAGAACAACTAGAATCTGAACTAAGGCTTGCGAATTCCGCGCACAACACGGATTCTAAGTTCGTAGGCGTAGTTAGGAACAGTGTGTAAAGTAACTTTGAATATATTGTCAAGATGAATAAGATATTTCTCGCATAATAATTGGGAAAAAATCTTGAACTTTTGCAAAGAACCAGGTTATTTATAATCAGAGGTCAGAATTAGGTAGAGTTATTTATGTATTTGCATCGAAATGTTGATATTAATATGGATCTTACCGTGTTTCCCGGGATTTATAATACAATCCCGTGTGGCCAACAATATTACAAATAAATAATAATAAAAACCTCAGAGATAGATAAGACATTCGGACATCCGATGTCGGATGGTTTAAATTGTGTAAAAGTAAATAACTTTTCTATTTAATAAATCACGGGATTTTTCTAGTCTTTTTAATTAATCCCGGGATTTGAGGCATATCCACTTTATTCTTTCGCTGTATGAACTCAGTGTAAGTACATAAATAACTCTACCTAATTCCGACCTCTGTTTATAATACAAGCTTATAATATCAGGATTTTTGTAAAAAATCCTAGTCTGTTTACAAATTTACCCTTAGCCAATAAGCATTCAAGTTTCCAATTGTCCTAATTAGAAACTTGAACGCTGATTGGCTTGTCTAAGAGCAAATTTGTTTTGGTTGGTCAGCACTTGGCTTCAATTTAGCTTTTAACCAATCAATGCATCCTTATGATCCATTCCTTTTGTGCACAACGTGCATATCAGCCAAACAACGTCGTAGTTTGCGATTAACCTAAGAAAATCTATTTAATTGAATTGAAATCCTGTTATAAGTTTGTGTGATTACAGTTTATCCTTTCTTCATTTCCCGTAATACGGTCATTTTAAAAAGTCTTAAGATCGTAAAAGAAAATATTTTAAATTATCTTGCGACATAATATTTTCATCTTACCTAACCATTGAACCGACTATCGACGTCCCTTCTTACCAAGATAGTATTTTCGTTCTTATTCCAACGTGTACCCACGAGGTCTAATTTTTACCACATAATGAAAATTATAAATGATTAATACAATCAGCACTAATACGCCAAAAATTACAGAAGGCACGGCCCAAAAACGCTTGCTTTTCACCACTTCCTAGTGTTTTTGCTGGATAGAAGAAGTAGCTCAACGAATTCCCCAGTATCTGTCTAATAAATAAGAAGAACTTGAATCTAAAGTCTTGAAGTAATCAAAAGAAATTATTTGTAACGTGTCACCTAGTACAGTCCAAAAAACTAAACAAAGAAAATACATTGGCAACTAACTCAGCATTCCTTATTCCTTTGTTTTGTCCCGGAAATTGGAATCGATGCTTATAAGGGCGCACCCTAGCGCGTATGACAATACATACATGCGTCAAGGAAGTGACCCACGTCAGTCTTCTTTCGTGTTTTCCAAAGCTCGTGTAATTCTTTCTTACATAATATATATAGAACGCTTTATCTGTCTGCATATCCATTTATACAAAGAAAAGTTTGAACGGGGAAGCCTGAAAGTGGCGCCGGTGACCGAGAAGTATTGTGTAAATGGGTGGTCATGATGATGTGATGCGAAGGAAAGAGTGTACTCTTGAAACCCTAAATAGTAGCTTTAAGAAGACCAAAGAAACGATGAATATATGCTTGATATGGCTGTCTGCCTGCCCTTATGTAAATTATTATTTGGGGTCGGCGCGTACCTACCTACCAGCCTGTGACTGTCCCACTGCAGGACAAAGGCCTCTTCTCATACAGAGAAGGCACGAGCATTAAACACCACGCTTGCTCAAGACGGGTTGGTGATTTCAGACTTACATTAATTATACGAGTAAGTCCAGGGTTCCTCACGATGTATTCCTTCACCGACGTCAGTGATGTCCAAGATAAGCAAGGGTCGGCGCGTCGTTTCTTCTATTTCCGTGAATCTCTCTTTGCCGCCGTCTCTATTGTCAACTCCTTCTTAGACATTGCATCTACACTCAGAATGCATCTGGGTAATGGGCAGTTACGTGTTACGACAGTAAGACTTTTAATTACTTGCAGTAAGTTGACAGAACTAATGTAATGAAAAATGCACTATGGTGCATATAAATAAAATAATCTGCAAGGTACTATACTAAACTGTACTAAAACCTACTTTGTATGTTATGTTTCTATATGGCGCACCAGTATTATTTTTAAGTTTTAGTGTCTTAGGTGATTTTAGATGTTGTCAAGTTACAGCATCTGATTAAAAGTTGTACTGTAGACAAGTGGTTAGATAAGATGATAGGCCCTACGAGAGGCATAAGCTTCCACACCATAATATTACATACTTCTTTAGCACCAGCACGGTATCGAAATATTCCAACTAAATAGTTTCGTATTCAAATGGAATCCTTTATGATAAGCGGCCTAACTTCTCACACAGCAAAGCCGAAAGTCAAATGATTTAATCACTGTTAATATTTAGTGTTCTTTAACATTGTGAAGGTTGTACGAGTACTATACGAAGATTATAAATTATAATTATTTTAAAGTCTGCGTATTCCCCTATGCGTTTTAAGCCTTGTTTTTTATTTGCGAATTTACTGACGACCTATGTGGCGCGGCGGGCGAAGGTCCGCCTGCGACGAAGGAGGTTGCGGGTTCGATTCCCGCCTTGGGACAAATTTTTGTAAGATCTAAAAATATTTTATGTTCCGGGTATTCTGGGTATTTACTACGTGTACTTAAAACTATCTATCTACGTAATGTATTGTATTAAGTATATCAGTCATCTAATACCCATAACACAAGCTCTGCTTAGCTTGGGGCTAGATGATGCTGTGTGGATTGTCCAGCATTATTTATTTTATTTATTTATTTATATCAAGTTCTCTCAGTTTTAATCCTAAGCCAGGACTTGTGCCAGATTTATGCTGCATACACCTCCAACCATTTACACCTGAGCCTTATATCACACCGTATGCCTTGAGTCCATTAGGGTACACATGTGTGACAGTATATGCTATTCTATGTTATTCTACCATAATCGATTCTATTTATCTCCGGACCCTAAAAAAAGTAGGTATTCACTCTATTTTAGACTCCTCCGGAGCATATCTTTCAGTCATGCTGTAGTCACCGCTGTATTTTGCTGGAACAAGCTCTGGTATAAGATTTTAATAGTAGCAAGCACCAATGTTGAAAGCTAAAGCCGGTTAGAAACCAGAGAGCTACAGAAATCCAGAGATCTAATCCTGAATTTATAGAAGCGAGAACGCACTTAGCCGCAGCCGAGTATTGCATGGAAGAGATAAGCTTGAGTATAAGTTAGATGTCAAGTTACGTTGATCTTATGTTAGACAAATGCTTAAGTAGTTTCGGGAAGTGTTAATATTTTGAATTCAAATTTACTTAGCATTATCTTAAATGGAGATATAAAATAAATAAATAAAATAAATAATGCTGGACAATCCACACAGCATCATCTAGCCCCAAGCTAAGCAGAGCTTGTGTTATGGGTACGAGATGACTGATATACTTAATACAATACATAACATAGATAGACATTTTTTATTATACATAGCAACTACCCAGAACACTCGAAACAAATATTTGTAGATCGTACAAACATTTGTCCTAAGGCGGAAATCGAACTCGCAGCCTCCTGCGTCGCAGGCGGACCTTCACCCGCTGTGCCACATAGGTCGTGAGACATATATAGACATATGTACACATTAAACTCACGTCTTCTCCAGAAAATACAGTAAACTGGATCATATAGGCGATTCTACAGTGTCCATTGATGTCTCGTAACTATTAGTACCTGTTTATGAGCTATTCCGTTCAAATGATTATATTAGTATTCCAAAATCACCTTACTACCATATATTATATACCATAAGATTTGTTTGTTCAATTCCTCCACTCTATTTTCAGCCACTGCGTCAGAAAGCCAGCATCAACAGTAACGACCACCAGCAAAATGCTGAGGCCATGAAACTCGACAAGTCCCGGAGAAACGATTCGGTAGAGTGAACTAATAAAACATTATGAAGACGCAGAATATTCTGTCTATCATTTCAATTCGCTTTCTGAGCGTCGCCCTAGGTAGTGTCCCTGGTTCCCTTCCGTTTGGCAGACGTTGCAGTGTGCTCGACTCTTAAGAGAAACGCTATGATACATTATTAAAAATACATGAAATTCAAGTGTCTATTTGTCATAAAATAACAGCTATGGCTTACAAAATGCAAATGGAAAGTACTTTCTTTACATACGATTGTTACACAAATAAACATCTTTCTATTTCTATCTGTCTGTTTGTATCGGTTAAACTCCAAAACGGCTGGACCTATTTGGACGGGACTTTTATTATCAAGTAGCTAATGTTAAAAGGGGTAGCTTAGGTCACATTTATTTAAAAAAATAAATAGTGTTCCGCACAACAAAAAAATAAAATTGTGATGAGAATTTGATTTAAAGAGGGAAGGATACATCCAATTTTAAATGCACCAGGCCAAGTCGGAGGATCGTCGTGTTTTAATGGTGGTACATTTCTAAGCGACTTGTAGTTATTTTCCGACATCCACGCGACCAAAGTCGCGGGCCCAGATAGGTGTGAATAGAAACATGTTTACCTAAGCACATGCGTCTAAAGCTTATCAATTCCGCATACCACAATTGCGTATTGCATAACATGTGAATCGTATAGCGTCCATATTGGCACCCCGCCATCCTGACGACTATTCCGGGCGTCGACCTCTTTACGTGCGTTCAAAACAATGGGGTTTTATAACAATTGTGACATAATATACTCTTCATACAGGGGTAAAAATAGGCCAGACTATTTTGAAGAAAAACTGACGGTTATATAGAGCTGACAAAGCTATATTTAAAAGTTAAAGAAAAGTTATTGGACCATGTATTCTGTTCTGTTTGCATATTTTTTTGTTTATTATATATAATAATATTACAGAAAAATGGATTAAGAGTTCCCTATATAGCTGTGAAATAAACACGGCCAAGAAAGTGTGACAGAAATGAAACGAACTCGCAGCTTATACATAGTCTATCAAATCTATAATATGTGTCATGTTTTTTTACTTTTGCTATCATTTAATTTCTACACCACATCAAGAAGAATTTCATAAATTAACAGCAAAATTGAAAAGAAAAGATTGATAAATGTTTTTTTTTTCTATGAAACTATACAAATATTAATACATGAAAAAGTAAAATAAAATAAATAATCACAGGGCATTGAAAAATTCATCCGCATCCGCAGTCAACGGGAAAAGTGCCCAGAAGGCTGGCAGCATTGCCACGTTGAATGGCAATGCTGATTCTTTGACCAAAAAAAGGCCAGCCCTCTGGTCACTTGAAGAGACGACCAAACGAATCGCGATTTCTCGAAAAACTAAATGGGCACACGGACCCCTTTTGTTGGTTTCTTTGTTTAATATTGTGGCATTGTGTGCCTGAGCCTGTGCTGAATAGGTGTTTTTTTCTTCCTTTTAATCCAACATGGCAGGTGTAATTATTAGCTCTTTCTACAAAGTGCTATTTTTTTCTATTGCTTTTTTGTTTATCAACTTTATAAGTTAGTTGCAGATCCCGGCTTTGAATGTGGCTGTGGATGTGTGCTTAAAGACTATCAGTTTACGACTAACAGAGAAAAACCTCTATAAATCTGAACTTTTTATAAAACTCAATACATTTACGACCGGGTACCGTATCTTGCCATTCTTCACAAATCGGCACAGCAAGAAAGGGACCAAAAATATGTCAAGAACTGTCATATTAATTTATATTTTAAACTTCGGCGTGTTTACAGGTTAATTTGAGCTGGCGTCTAAAGTTGTTGTGAAGTTTTAATTCAGCAGATTTGGCAGAGCTTTATTTTGTAAAAGGTAGTAATATTTCTTGTTTCGTTGAAGCTTTACAAAATCGGGAGAATTCTGCTAACAGCTGTACACAATAGCGGGTTCAAATGAAGGCCTATTTTCAGTAATAAGACGATTTTCATAACATTACAACATGTCTTTATTCACCGTAAAGTACATCCACCTTTCGTCATTTATGTTGAAGTCCCATGTAGTAGAGGGAGCTTATTAACATCAACCGAGCACATATCTTAACCCCGGGCCTACTGAGAAATTCCAGATGGAAAAACCCAATAACACATTGCCCAATCCGGGAATCGAATCTTGCGACCACTAGACCAATGAACTTCATAATGCTTTACAAATCATAGTACCTATGGTTTTGGTTAAGAAACTGCAAAGTTCGCTTGAAGTCAATGCAATGCATTAAGAAACTTCATGTAATATATTTCCTTATTAATGCAATAAATCAGACAGACACTCGTAAAATATTACTCCACGCTTGAATGCGTGCCTGAAATTATATTTATTTGCGAGTCGAGTTTCAAGTAGTATTCATTTTGATCTTTGTAGAACCAACAACGATAATATCATTATAAAAGTCGGCTTATGACTTGAAAAAGAATTACAGTAACATAATTATTCTATTCATCTGATAAATCTATTGTTAATGAGTTTTTCCAATAGGGTTTTTCTTGTTAGCAGCCCGGACTCTGGAATTGTGCCCAGTTGATGGTTATAGAGTCGGTCCCTATTACATTGTACCTAAGATATAATTGACAAAATGCGGGTTTTAATATAGGTGCACCTTTGCCGTACCCTTCCGAAAATACGTAATGGGGCGTAATGTTACGTTTTATTATCTATTTCTAATATAATTAAATAAAAGCTCTTATCGGACTCTCATTGACAACCACTGCTCAGTATACAGTCCGTAACAGTCTAACCCACAAAATGACTACTGACCCAAATCTTTTATTAACTCCAATACTTTTTTAACCACTCAATACTAACCAAACGCTACAAAAAACATATGTGAAGTCCGTCCAGCGTTCCCATACGATTTGAAGTCTGTTGGTCCGTTTGATGTCTGACGTTGCTAGTAACATTTCTTTTGATGTTAGATTCGGGTTCGTGGCGGCCATTTTGGCATTAATACAGCTGTTAATAACATGGTTAATCGTCTTGAAACGCTCCCGTTACATGAATTATGTATGTATGCTTGTCACGAATGGACTGTGAAAACGCTGGACTATTTAGAAATGGATATTTCTTTCGGGATAGCTATAAAAGTTTTGGGAGAAAGCTTGTGGATTTATAGATAGAGTGTTTGGTGTTTATGTTCTTGTTGAGCTCAAATTGTTTCCGTATGGTTGGGTGGAAGATGGAGCTTTATGTTAGGGAATGGAGTTAGTTCTAAGCGAGTTATATTCTCAAGTTATTCATTTCGGAGTAGGTATCCTCGTTTATTTATATCTTCACCTTTTTTTTGTTTTAAATATTGTTATCTGAGAAAGTTTACTGTGATCAAATCGTGTAATATCTAGAGCTACACTTTTGATTGTGTAGAGTATATTTTTGCACTTGCAATATTATGGGGGTTCAAATTGCTTAAACCCAAATCATAAATATTTCCCGTAAATTTGGCAATTTTAACGACGGACAAGTTTGCCGCAGGTCACATGAGCTGTGGGCTAAGAAGAACCACTGGTTGGGCCCCATTAAATGTGAAGCGTCCTTGCGTGCGACCAGAACAAAGATGGACGACTGACCTTGAATCCTACCCCAAATGTCAGTAGGCAGACGTGTGAGGAATAGTAAGAGGGAGGCCTTTGATCGAGGAGATGTAATAGGCTAATTAAAACATAACCTCACGCCAGTTGCCCCAAAGTGTTAGGCAGTACCTATAATGCACACCCATTATGAAAGTTTTGTTCATGTCCCATGCAGTATGGGGCGAGCCTATAACTATTCATCGGGCATACATTCATACAATCCTGGGCAATCTATCCGTCCCAATTTCTATTGGGACATCATTGCTTTAGGTTACAGAACGCGGTATTACGTTATTTACACGGTCTGAAATTCGAGCCCCCTTAGTATGCCCGACCCGGGAATCGAACTCAGTACCCTATACCCACCTGCGACATTACTGTCTTATAACTTATTGTAACAAACAGAATCTTCGTAAGAACCACAGTCGATTTCAGCATTATTATTCATTCCTTTGATAAATCATTCTGTTTTATTTATCTACCATTTATCGCATATTCGAGAGTTTTCCTTTCCATTGAATTTAATTAACGTTTCAGATTATTTCGCGTTCCTCGCAAAAATATCATATTATCTCCGTTTTGGGGCGTTTACATTGTTTCAGAATTTACGGGGTTATTAATGTTTTTATGTAAGTAATGGAAAAAAATGAGTTCTACGGTAATGTTTATAAGTAATTTATTTTTAACAATTATTATAATTATTGATTTATTATGTCCTAAAACATTATTTTGACCGTGTACTTAGGCATATATCTGTCACGTAGCTTGCAACACTGGATGAAAAAACAATCACTAAGCACGGCTATAAAAAACCAAGATGGTGATGGTGGTGGAGGCATACAATTTATTTTCTATGGGCAAAGCATAGGGCTAACCATAAATGAAATGAAAATTCCTTAGGCCGATAAAGCCGAGGAGTTTGTTTGTTTTATAATGGATAAATGCGTTAATCCCTGGAACTACCAGACAAATCGACGACGCGGTTGGCGCAGTGGCTGAGCGATCGACTGCCGCGCCGCGTGTCGTGGGTTCGATTCCCGCACGGAACAAATATTTGTATGGCCTACAGGTAGTTGTTCCGGGTCTGGCTATTTGTGTATGTGACTTAAAATGTTTGTAAATGCAACCACGACACAGGAGAAATTCCTAGTGTGGGCCAACGTTTTTTTTTTTTTAAAGAAAAGAAAGAAAGCAAGAATATAAATGTGGAAAAAATATTGTTTGCATTTTATAGCCCCATTGTTAGGGAAGGTTATAGTCTATTAACCATCACACTACGATCTTTAGGAGCAAGTGATACCGCGGGTCATAACTGAAGTCTATTACTGTCCCACTGCAGGGCAAAGGCCTCTTCTCATACAGAGAAGGCAGGAGCATTAATCACTACGCTTGCTCAAGACGGGATGCCGATTTCAGACTTATATTAATTATATAAGTCCAGGTTTCCTCACGATGTTTTTCCTTCACCGATGTCAGTGTTGTCCAAGATAAACTTAGAAAGTACATATGAATTGAAAAACTCACCCGGTTTGAACCCACAACCTAAGCACAAGAGGCGATGCCTAAACCACTGGGCCATCATGAATACGGGTCACAGCTAGTAATTAGTAAATTTAATAATAGACGAGCAATATCACTAAAACAAATAATATATTGTCTGCCCCTACAGTGCTATTTGTCAATGTTTATCCCTGATAGTGATCGACGCATTACGTTTTCATACATTGGGTTTAATTATGCAAATCCTAACCGTTAGTCATATATAACTGTCTCGTTGGTCTAGTGGTTACAAATGATACTGCTGAGCGTAAGGTCCTGGGTACGACTCCCAGGTCGGGCAAAGTGTTATTGGGATTTTCCAAGAGGAATTTTCTCATTACAGTCCGGATTCTGGATTTGTGCCCAGTTAATGGCAATAGACTCGCCGACTATTACATGGGACTAAAAAATAACTGGCGAAATGATAGTCTTACTATTTTTTTATTTTTTTTTTTTTATTTAAAAAAAACGTTGCCCCACACTAGGAATTTCTCCTGTATCGTGGGTGCGTTTACAAACATTTAAAGTCACATACACGAACAGCCAGACCCGGAACAACTACCTGTAGGTCATACAAATATTTGTTCCGTGCGGGGATCGAACCCACAACACGCGGCGTAGCAGCCGATGGCTCAACCACTGCGCCAACCGTGTCGTCAAACTATAGGTGCACCGCTGCCCAACCTTTCGGTGAACTCAGGTATGATGTTATGTATAACCGTTAGTAACATTTAATGTGTTCTTACTACTGTCTCGTAGGACCATAGGGCCGATCGCCACTCATGCCCGAAGTATTGACTTCGAATCCGGGCAAGTCCTAATGACTTATCCAATTTGTAATCTTGAAGTTAATCTTAGACATCGCTGACGTCGTAGAAACACATCGTGAGGTAACCTTGACTTACAAGTAATATAATTCTGTAACCGCCAACCCACCTTGAGGTAGCGTGGTAATTAATGCTCGTGCCTTCCCTGTGTGGGAGTGGTAAAACGGGGTTGTTAAGGAAACTCCTCACGATGGTATTACGTAACTAACGATGGCACGGTCGACGCAGTGGCTGAGCGATTGACTGTTGCTCTGCGTGTCTCGGGTTCGATTTCGGCACGGAACAAATATTTGGATGCCTTAAAGATAGTTGTTCCATGGAGGTCTGCATGTTTTTTAAATGTTTGTAAACGCACCCACGACGATACAAAAGAAATTCCTAGTGTGAAGCAACGTCTTTTTTTAATAACATTATAAACTAGTTCCTACTAGTTCCCATTCATCTCTCGTAGTTCAGTTTGCGAATAAACTCTGTTACCTACGATGCCATTAATAGCATGTGTTACAATATTACGTCAGACAGTTAAAAATAGCCGAGAGTAAGACGCGACTCAAGAGTTCCTCGACACCACGCTGATTGGAGTTCAACAATACACATAACATCACGTCTGTATTCCCTGAAGGGTCAGGCAGAGGTGACCCTATGGTACGCCCAAATTTCGCCAGTTATCTTTAAGTCCTATGTAAAAGGAGGTGAGCCTATTGCCAATAAATAATGTTTAATATAATAATACCAGTCTATTATTGATCCACTGCAGGGTAATGGCCTCTTCTCGTACAGAGAAGGCACGAGCATATATCACTACGCTTGCTCAAGGCAGATTGTCGATTTCAGATTATAATATGAATTAATAAGTTCAGGTTTTATGGCAATTTTGTCCTTCAACGATATCAGTAATGTCTTAGATAAACTTAGAAAGTACATATAAAGTTAAAAACCACATTCGTATTAACCCGGATTTCAACTCATATCCTCGTAAATGTGAGGCGATACCTTAACCAATGGATCATCACGGTATTGAAATAATTTATATTTGAAATCAGAGATAGTATTTTAACAATATGGGTTTAAATAAAACTTTACTTACTATCTGGGGTAAGCTGTAAAACTTGTCCTGCTGGAATCGGTCAAAACGGTGCTCCTGAAACAATTAAGGCTTGTTTTATAATTCTGCACACACTCTTTTTGCTTCATTTACGTTGATACATCTGGTCATACACGCAGCCGGTTACGAGTACTCCACGGAAACATCACCGATAAGGTCAGTTAGTCTTTCTTCTAGCCATTTCGGAGGAGTTTAATTACAATCACTGTGACACGAGAATTTTATATATAAGAGTAAGAAATATTGTAAATGTACGTTACATTAAAATGTAAAGACGTTGTTTTTAACCCACAGCCTTAAAGCCAATACACAAAGCTTCTAATGGCCTCTATGACGGTATTAATTTCTCCTTTCTAACAATTTATACCAACATGTAAATACTATATCGCTAGGTACGGTTAGTGGCTAATGTCTGCGGCCGGTAATTCCTGTCTAAATCCGTCGGCTAAACCCGGATGTGCAATAACTAGATCATAATGTTATGTGACGGGATTATTAATTTATGAGCTTAAACACGAGGCGACGCCTGTCCGTGCAACACGGTACCTACATCAAGTTATAACAAGACTATATACATAGCATTGCTTAAATGCTGTTTTTGTTGTTATTTACTGCACATAATGATGGGTATTTGATCTAAGACCATTTCATGTAAAAAAAGTTAAGCTACGCTTGCCGAGGTCAGTCTGTGGATGGGTGACCGTTCGTAACATATCGAGACTCCTCCGTGCTTCGGAAAGCACGTTAAGCCGTTTTTCCCGGCTGTCATTTGTAGATCTTTGACAGTCGCTACGGGTACTCAGAAGCCCGAAAGTCTGACAACCAGCCTTACCAAGGGGTATCGTGTTGCCCAGTAAGTGGGTTGTGGATGTCAGATAGGCAGTCGCTCCATGTAAAATACTGGTATTCAGCTGCATCCAGTTAGACTGGAAGCCGACCCCAACACAGTTGGGAAAAGGCTAGGCAGATGATGATGATGATGATGTAAAAAAACGAATTAATTTCCGTAAAGTTCACAAAAAAAGGTATTTAAAAAAATACATATAACAAAACATTACGCCTGTAATCCCCGTAGGGTAAGACGGAGGTATAATAAAACATCCACATTTCGCCAGTTATGTTTAAGTCCCATGTAATAGGGAAAAAACGAAAAATACGTAAGTATAAAATAAGATAGCGCTCCCAGCGAAGTGGTAAGACTAAGAGCTAAGGGCGATTATAGATCTAGAGTTAGGAACCTACTTACAATGCGTGTCGTGTCCAAGACGTACGCCTCTTGCGTCCAACTCTAGACCCAGCTACTCAGCTTCTCTAAGTTTTGGTCGAAAATCTTCGCCATCAAGCCATTAACTAATAAAATATTTATTATTAACCTTTACTACTAATTTGTCATTAAATTAATTTAAGGAAATACTTTCTTCAATCCATCTATAATCTTAGACATCACTGATATCGGTGAAAGAAAACATCCTTCCAATCTTGTTATCTATAAAAGTTTGCAATCACCATCCCGCCTTGAATAACCGTGGTGATTTCTTAATGTTCATGCCCTCTGTATGCAGAGTGATAGTAGGTAACAGGCTGAGTTTATTTTTATTATATAACTTTAAGAATACTATATAATGTTTTTATAGTAAACTGAAAAGAAAATAAGCTTTTTTATATAAAAATTAGGAAAAGCAAAAGGGGTGGGGTGACTCAAGAATCATTTGAATTGAACTCAAGGCTTGGGTGTCGATGTCCGATACCACCCGAAATATTTTTATTATTATGTATTTATAAAAGTATATAAAAACCCCGTGTTAAACATTAGGTCAAGGTTTGTTTCAACACTTTTAAGCCCTATTCTGTCAAACAGCAAACTTAACAGCGTTGAGAAGCAATCCAGAAAAACCTGTAGGCTTTAAGCCCCCGGCTTCGGTATCTAGACTTCATCAAACGACTTCAAACGCTGTTGATGTAACAGGCTTTGACATAGCTTGAAAGGCCTGATGAATAGAATGTTTGCTTTGAATGTTTCATGAGGGTAGTGGAAAATAGTGCGGATATTTTGGCAAGGCGTGTGTGCATGGATTTTCAGACTTAATAGGTCAGCGAGGTAACCGCCCCACACGTGAGCTTCAGTGTGCTGCACAAGCGTGTATTCGAGCTATGGTTAGTCGTAGAATACTTTAGTCGCACAAGCGTTAGTCAAAACAAATCAAATCAAAATTTATTTGTTTGAATTAGGATGAGAATCAGCACTTGAGAACGTCAAAATGTACATAAGTGTTTTTGCTGAGAAGAAGAATTGGCACAACAAACTCCTCAGATCAATAATCCGCTTGTCGAGCTGTAGTAGTGCACTTCTCTGATCATTTCATCTGCCTAGCCTTTTCCCAACTATGTTGGGATCGGCTTCAAATCTAACCGGATGCAGCTGATTAACTGTGTTTTACATGAAGCGACTGCCAATCTTAGCGTGCTTTCTGAGGCACGAAGGAGTCTCGATATGTTACGAATGATCACCCATCCACAGACTGACCTCGGCAAGTGTTGCTTAACCTTCGATCAACCCGTGCGGCTGTTATCATTTAGCCACGAGCTCCTCTACACTCTCTGATATGGTACATAAATATACATGGTAAGGTACACCAGGATTACACATGCGAAAGAAATCAAATAGTGAAGTCGCAAATACAACTTCTCTAGTGGCCGCAATGGCTATTTCTTCAAAAAGCCTTTCCTTTAAAAAGACTTTGCCCGGCATCTTTAGACTCACGTAATATAATGTTTGGACTTTTAAAGAGACCATGACCTCTAAGTTTGTTTCTGCATTTCTTTTCAGGGATCAGATGATGGAAAATGTTGTCACTTTTAAATTTGTCCACACATTAATGTGTAAATGTGTCTGGAAAAAAATTACTTACAGAAATAAATATCATTTCATTTCATGTCACAATGTTATGAACGTTAATATTCTATCCACCCCGTAACTCAAAACCAGCTTGAACATACCAACGTGTACAGAAGCAGTTATTTCTAAAATTCAGCGCAGAATACGCGTAGGCGTCTAAGTTATGGCTGCCCAGGGACTTTCCTGTGGGATTGCTAGGTTATAGGATTAGGTACCTACCGCTACGTACATCTAATATTTATAAAGTTCAAAATAGAGGAATTTGGGAGGCTAATATTACTGTAATTGGGGTCAATTTGTTGGTTCGGAATAAATATTTGAGACTTACGTAGAGCGTTGACTTTTGTTCATTTTTGTGCAGTTTGATGTTGGAGGGCACTGGTTAATAAGATAAAGAATAGTATTTAATAAATAATAGTTTGGTGGTAGCGTGGTGTTAATATTGAATGACAGTAACCATGGAAAAATAGAAAATGTTTATAACTATTGACACTATGCACCCCACGCTTTTTTCCATTAAAATACATTTGTTTCTTATTAACACTTTTGTTAATCCAAATTTATTACATTTTATTTTCTATTTTTTAGTTGGATTTTCTATAAAAGCGTGTTTTTTAAACTATTTTTTTTTTCTAATTATTGCATTGTCTATATAATGTAATGCGATAGACATTATTCTTATATTATTTTCTATATATTTAAATAAATAAAATTCAAGAATTACAGTTCTACGCAAAAAGAAACCCTCAAAATTTTGACAAATTCCACGTGAACGCATTCGTGGGTAGTCATTAGTATCTCGCGGTTGCGCCAAATAAGTCCCGATTATCTCAAATTTAATATCCTGCAGGAGTTAGTGACGTCACGGTACAACATGCAACTGGCCAACCAAGAGTTTGTAGGAAACAGGACAAGTTCAATGAGTTTCGACATAAAAAAATCTGATTAAAATACTTGTAGTTTCATAGCTTATTTCCAACTTACCAATCTGTAGTCAATACTACTCAACTGTAATTAAAGAAAAACTAATCGTTAAAGGCTTAAATAATAGGCACACCTTGAATAAAATCACGAACACGACCCAAAAATTTGTTCCGGAAAATATTTTTTAGCAAATTGTATTTCATGCTTGGTTATACCTTATTTTATTTGTTTCCTTCCTTTGCCGGCCCCGACCTAATAATTTAGTTATCACGAACGCGGAAGTGAGGCAAAGGTCGCAACATATTCTGCCTATTCGAATAGCCCACCTCTTTACATAATGTATAGCTGACACTCGACACACTGGCTTTAGGAAAACTGAAATAAAAGCCCAGTTATATGTGACGTCACGTCTTTTACTTCAGAAACTTAAAGCATGACAGCTACACAAGTATATTAACTAGGCAGTTGAGGATCTACATCTCGCAGTCAGAACAATAACCTTGGCCTAACAGCCACTTATCTTTTTGAGGAAAAGTAATCTGACTATTAAAACCAATAATCGATTTCTGGCTAAACTATAACGCGTGACCAGCCATCCGTAGATGGGTGGGCATCCATTATATGTATATCGAGACCCCTCCGTGCCTCAGAAAGCACGTAAAGCAGTTTTGGTTCCGGCTGTTATCGGCTGTATTTTGGGGGACTGTCTTTTGTAAACGTTTTGAAGTTCAAAAAGTGCTGATTCTCAGCCTAATTTGAATAAATTAATTTTGATTTTTTGATTTTATTCTTAGATCTTTAGCAGTGAAAAGGCTGAGAACGATATGATCTAAAAGAAGATCTAGTGGCAAGCATTGAGAAGAGTATACTTGGATGATTTGGTTGCACCACGAGGATGAATGAAAAGCGAATGACCTAAGGCAGATGCCCTAGAAAGACATTATAGGGTAGTTTCCTTAAAAATTCTGATTGGTACGAAAGTTGGATTACTCAAAAATACTGGACACGTATTTTTACTTTTGTCACGTAAACCAAAAATGACGACGATATAGTGCGTTGAAATTGCGCGTGACGTCACGCCGTGCTACACTTTTCGTTAAAAGTGTAGCACGGCGTGCCGTCACAAGCCCCTTCTCCTGAACTTCGATGTGCTATATCATTGTCACTTTTTATTGAAATAAGTAGGTAAGCAAAAAACACGTGTCCAATATTTTTTGGTAATCTTACTGACGGACTAAATAGACTTAATATATTTTTACCTAGGACACATCCCTATTATCTAGAAGGAATTTGCCGGTAATGATCTTCAGAAACGTCAGATGCTTAGTACCTACTCGCAAATTGCGTGTTTGACCAGATGAATGTATGTAAACGAAGTAATAGTAAACGGAGTATGTAAGGATCGTAGCAGGTGATTTCGTAGTTTCTGCCCACCCCCATGGCAAAAAGGCGTGAGTTTATGTTTGTATGTATGTGTGTATTCAACTAGAGTTTGACTCCAATCAGCTTTCCCTCAACTTCAAAGAGAGTCGTAACGTGTGAACGGGCTTCAATTCTAAAAAAGTATTTAAATGTCATGGGAACTATCAGATAAACAAATAGCACTGCAGAGTGGGGAATAGAAAAATCCCGTATTTTAGAGATAAAATCTCGTGTGAAATGTTAGCAGTGGAAGTTGTGTGTTATGATTATATTATGGGTTTTCTAAGGAAGGTGAGAAACAACACAGTCGATTCTGGACCGCCCAACGTAAAATTTTTCCATCGAATTATTTTTCCATGTTAATTACTGAAAACTGTAAAAAATCATGATGGCAATCGAGCCCAATGAGTTTATTAATGAAAGAAGTAAATTATTTATAATATTACCATATATAATATATACATTTTTTTTCAAAGTCCCATACACAAATAGCTAGACCAGGAAGAACTACCTGCAGGCCACGGTGGGAATCGAACACACGACACCCGGCGTAGCAGTCAATCGATCAGCCACTGCGCCAACCGTGCCGATGCTATGTATTATGTAAATGGACATTATGAAGTAAACCCTCCATGTGTCAAGTATAGCTAGGATAAAAAGAAAAAGAAGGAAAAGTTTGAAGAAATAACAAGAGACCAGCTCAATACATCTCGCCTATCAAGTTAATTATCCTTCTGAGTTCACATAGAAAAGTACTTACATTTGTAAAAAAGTTTCCTTATACTCTCCAGGATGTACTCTCCAATGGTAACGAGCTCTCGAACGAGATCGACACAGTAAAACTAACAACCACTTGATCGCAACTTGACGATTAAGCCCATCGGCTTTCCCAGACAAAGTGAAAAAGGAAAAACGAAACATTTTTCCATTACTTTTATAAGTAGCGAAATGCCCTCAAAGCTCCCTCATAGTAAAAACAAACAGATTTTCATTTTCGCCCCTATCATTGTAATCCCTGGAATATTGGCCTTTAGCTTCCTTTTATAAGGAATATTGTTTACAGAATAAATATAATGCTGTAAGTAGAAACTGTGTAAATCTGTTCATGAATTTTGTATTTGGTGTTATTATTTTAAAAACAAAAGAAAAAACGTGATATTATGTTGGTATAATGTTGTATGGGATGGCTAGAAAACACAGCAAATAGAGTTGTATGGAAGAAAAATACATGCTGTACCGATCCCAAATAAATTGGGAAAGGAGCAGGAGAATGATAATCAATACGAAATGATGTGGTATGGTCGGAGTCTGGATTTGTGCCCAATTTAAAGCAATAGGCTCGCCCCCTATTACATTTGCCTTAATCATAACATGTTTTATTATAAGTAAGTTTTTTTTATTATTTTGAATCGATTACATACGCAGTTCTCTTTAGTTTATGACAGTTAGACCACTTAATCAATATACCATGTTAGGTTAGGCCATAGACGATTATTTATTATTTGATTATTATCTTTTCTTCGTTTAGTTACCGTCATCTTCCAAAGCATGTTGTCCTAACCATGTTGGGACGGCTTCCAGTCTTATCGAATGATATCTGACCTCCACAATCCAGTAACTTGGCAACACGATACCCCTTACTGACTACCCGTAACGACTGACATAGATCTATAAATGACAGTCCGGACCATATGTTACGAACGGTCACCCATCCACAGACTGACAGAAGCAAGTGTAACTTGTCTTCGCTTAGTATAATCCTCTTTTTAACCTAAAGGTGAACTATCACGGCATAATTTGTGGCATTAAGTCCACGTATAATTGTACCACTATTGCTCACGAAGACAAAAACATAATTTAAGTATTCCTGTTTATTCTCAAGATTGATATTAAGATAAGACAGTTTAGCACTGAAAATACTGCAGCTCTGATTCAGATTCCTTTATTTACTTAAACATGAGTGTACATACAATATTATGGAATAACAAAGCATGCAAGGTGTTATAATCAATGTCGTGCTTACATATTTACCATATTGTCAAGGTGTGCAAATATTCATATATATAGCAATAATAGAGCGACGCGTTGCTGACATAGTAAATTTTTTTTTTTTTTTTACTGCTTGATACAAAATAAGTTATTGTCAAATCAAAAACAAAATTATCCAAACATTATCATATTAAAATATTTAAACAAACTGTCTGAGTTTCCATTGACCTTATAGATCTTGTCAGTTATCCTTTCAAAAGTCAGTACCTACAAAAAAAATACTTTTTTGTTTACATACATACATTACATACATACATACATAAACTGACCTCTTTTTCCCATGGGGGTAGGCAGAAACCACAGAATGCAATCTGTCCTCCTTTTGCATCGTCTACGTTCATACATCTGGTCATACACTCACGCCGGTTGCGAGTACCTACCTGACCTGTTTGAAGAACCAATAAGGTCAGTCAGTGTTTGTTCTTCTAGGGCGTCCGCTCCCAGCATATCCGCTTACATCATTAATAGCCTTATAAATACCTTTTTTAAGTCGTTTCATTCATCCTCTCAATGACCAAACCATCTAAGCATACCCTTTCAATTTATTTCACCATCTATATACATATCTTCTTTTAAAACACAACGTTGTTTTATAACATAATTCCTCAACTTACTATTGATAGTTACACCAAAAATACTTCGTAACGAACGCATATATTCATAATCTACTGAAAGTCTATAAACAAAGGGAACTGTATGATTCTGCAGTCTGGTACCTGAAGTGTAAAACAGCGATTTTCTTTGACGGACTTGTACCGGATATGTTTTGTTCATAAACCCGACAGCAGTAACTCAGCCAGAGCGTGAAAATTCCCCGCGTATGTGGACTCATTTTAAATATTCTTCTACCAACTACACCTTTATTTTAATGCACGACACGAAAAAGATTTTTTTAATACATGGCTGGCATGTACGTTGTTATATTTTCACCACGCAATGTAGCTGCGAGTGTGTTTTGTATGCAAAAACGTATTGTAATGGAGAATATTACAGAACTTAGTTTGAAAGGCTTTTAATATAAATGTCAAATGCTTTTTTGCTTCTACATAGACTACGAAGCATTGGAAGGTTTTTTTGAAATTGATTTGCCTGCGAAAGCAATAGATAAGTGTTTATTTTTAGAAAACATCATCATTATCATCTACCTAGGTTATTCCCAAATATGTTGGGGTTGACTTCCAGTATCGCTGGATGTAGCTGAATGCAAGTATTTTTACATGGAGCGACTACCTATCAGCAACACAATACCCGTTAGAGGTCAGGCTTTCGGGCTTGTGACTACCCGTAACGACTGTCAAAAATCTTCAAATAATAGCCGGGACCAACGTCATAATGTGCTTTCCGAGGCACAGAAGAGTCTCGATATGCTACATATTATGGTCAGCTACAAACTAACCACGGCAAGCGTAGCACCTTCGATCGACCCGGCTGCGGCTGATTTTATTGAATCCCAAGCTCCTGTTATTAGCTTCTTTTTATAAAACATATCTAAATAAATAATTCAGGAGTTCGAGGGTGAATTTTTCATACAACTGAGCTTCGGAGAGATCCGAAAACAAAAGTTAGGAACATGATAGACTTGTGATTTATATAAAATGGCTAGAGTCTTATATGACAAAGATAAGTTATTTCCATCCTAAAAATACTGTCTCATAAGCTTTTCTCCTCAGAAACACTGACATATTGGCCAGGCCCTCTTGGACATCAAAATTCCATCATGTGCTGCGATTTATTTGCTCCCTATGTACAGACCCGTATTCGCAGACCTTTTCGTCTGTCCAAGTCATTGCTATGCCGACAGAAGGGAAGATTATTTATCGTTATTGCGGCCATTTTTGTTCCTTCCTCTTGTCTGTTTTTTATTCTTTCTATTCATCCATTGTTTGTCTCGGGATAATAAGTTTTCATCAGGCCCACTAACGCTAAGTGATAAGTTAGGTTTCCGATATTATTTGTGCGCGTATACTTGTTCAGTTTGTTTTATAAATTATTATTTATTGTGATGATACATTTCTTTGTTCAGTGCAAACAAAGTTTTTCTTGGACGAGTAGTTCAGTTGTACGTTCTAGAAGGACATACACTGACCTTATTGGTGATGTTCTTTAAAAAGGTCAGGTACGTAGTACTCGCAACTGGTGTGACCGTAGACGAAGCGAAAAGAGTATGTAAGGATCGTAGCAGATGGTGTTCTATAGTTTCTGCCCACCCCATGGGGAAAAAGCGTGAGTTTATCTTTGTATGTATGCAGTTTCAATTGGTTATTTCAATTCCTCATCTGCTTAGCCTTTTCCCAACTATGTTGGGGTCTGCTTCTAGTCTAACGGGTGCTGCTGAATCCTAGTGTTTTTAAAAGAGTGACTGCCTATCTGACCTCCATAACCCCGTTACTAGCTAACATGATACCCCTGGGTAAGACTGGTTATCCTGTTTTCTTACAACCGTCATCATCATCATCATCACCATCAGGCTATACTAGTCCACTGCTCGACAAAGCCCTCTCCTAATGAGCGCCATATCGCCCTGTCTTCAGATTGAGGCATCCAGCATCTGCCTGCAGTCTTTCGCAGATCCACTGTAACGATATCCATATTTAAGGTTTAACTCCAGCTCTAAGACCGAAACGAATTTGGTTTATTTACGAATTCTGGTTATTGCTTCCAATTGCGGAGTCAGAAACAGTTTTTGAAGAGAGTACGTTTATTTAAGAATATATTGAAATGGTTGAAGGTTTTCTGTTTTTCTCTCGGTCTTGAAATACAAGAATGTACCGATGCTACGGATTTCTGTGAACAATACATAATATCACGCCTGTATTCCTCGAAAGGTTAGGCAGCGATGTATCTAAAGCTACACCCACATTAATTTCGTCAGGTATGTTACAATCCCATGTAATAGGGGGCGTGCCTATTACCATCAACCGGGCACACATCCAGACTTCAGGTTACTACTAAAAAAGACCCAATAATACTTTGCTCGACCCGGGAATTGAACCTAATGCACTTCATTCTGCTGCCAGGAGACTAACCAGGCAAGCTTGTGTCTGACTGATAAATAATTAAACCTTTTAAAGGCTGCATATTTGATTTTTATGTTCTTATTTCATGGATACTATAACTTTATGTAAACCACACATACGTGAGCTCACAGCTTAATAAACACCAGTTTGCTACATCATAAACGGAATTATCTACCCGGGTTTTAATCACACGGTTATCCAAACAGGACCATAATGATTACACTATAAAACAACCCCTGTTCACCCCCGAGCATTCTGGGGGTATCGAGAAGCGATATCATTGCCCCGGGCCCATGGGGGCTAGTATAGGATAGGTAGGGAGTAACAGCCCTGGCCAAAATGTATAGCAATCGGTTAGAATTAATCTATACTTTACCCTTGAGTATTTTGTTCCCTGAATCGAGAATCTGAAGAGAGAATACAGTTGTGTATTTCAACATAATAGGTGAGTAAATTATACGGGATGAACGATTATCTTGGCTTCAATAAGGAAAAAGATCTTGTTTTGTTAACTAACGAATAAACAGTTACTCAACAATGTTATACTAGATGTGCTCCTCGGTTTCACTCACTCGATTTGGGCTGATTCAAAAAGTTTTTTCAAAACTGACCCTGTCCAGCTTTATTATATCTAGCTCTCGCCCGCGACTTCGTCCGTGTTCATGGATTTTAATTTGATTGCGCGGAGTTATTTAAGCTTTTATATTTGAATAAGGGGTCCCCCTTATTCAAATATAAAAGCTTAAATAACTCCTTATGTCATCGGCTATCTGCCAGTGATAATCCCGTTAAAATCGTTCCAGCAGTTTCAGAGTAATCCTGATACAAACAGACAGATACACAGACATAAAATGTCACGATTGTTTTTTGGTATAATATTCATATGCATTCAGTAAAAAGTTGTTATTTTTAATTTACAAAGAGAAACAACAGTTTTATTTATTTACGTATAGACATACGTTTATACAAATAAATAAAAATTGAAGAAAAAAATTGAGTTGCTATTTTCGTAAAATAAAAAAGAATATAAAAAAGAAAATGTATTTATCCTTCACAGGTCTCACGCTGATAGGTTTTACTCTTACTCTGTGTAGTCACAAAAAAAACACAATCTCACAAAGGGTTTTCATAGCGTTCAGGATATTCCAACATGAAACATTTTTCATAGAAATCTCTCGTGTGCCACTTAGACTCACTAGATAGTTTAAAAATGTAAAAATGCTAACGTTGAACTAGTCGCTGGCTCGAACTCACTGCTAAGCATGGCCAAAAAGCACGCTGTCTCATCTGGCATCGTGTCGATAGAGATATGAAGTAGGTATATGAAGCTAGCCTACATGCAAACGCCTAGTTCACACGCACACAAACCCCGTTCAGAACTAAACGTAAAACCAGCGCAAAATTCCGAAACGTCCATCGGAGTTTTATGAAAAACAATTCTAGTAGCATTCATCAATAACAATTATCATCCTCCTGCCTTTATGCCAATTTATATGGGGGCGCATCATGTTTTCTTCTTCCATACATCTGTACTTGCCGTTATCTCAATAGTCACCTTTTTTCTGTCCATATCATCTTTCACACAATCCGTCCATCTTTTCTTAGGTCTCCCACTACTCTTGTAACCCTGCACATTCATACTCAAAACTTTCCTCACAACATGGTCCTCACTCCTTCGCATTACATGCCCATACCATGACAACCGATTTCTACGCAACTTATAACAATAATAATTAATAAAGTTTATTAAACTCTTAGATAGTTGAGCTTTGTGGGTGTTGACTTTGTTTTTGATATTTTACATATATTTAATAAGTTATTTACGCTCAAAGTAGCATTAGTATTTGCAAAAAAAATGCGTCTGTGTTGGCTCATAACTTTTTAATAGCTCTTTATTTTATTATTCTGTTTGTGCGCAACAAACAACAAACATACACAAAACAAAACAAAAACACAGAACAAACAAAATGATATCATATTTATCTTTGAATGTAGAATGTTAAACTGTGGAGTAACACCCCCGAAATGTGTATGGAAAAAATATTGACTAGTGCAACGTTACGTAAGGATACTTAAAATAGAATTTACCTAACAAATAATTCAATCTTGGAAAATAATATCAGCTGGTGGGAACGGTCGATGGTTAAGCCTCGCTTACCGAGTTGGTCCCTTGGATGGGTAATCCATCCAATAATCTATAACATATCGGGACCCCTCCGTGCCTTGGAAAACACGTTAGACCGTTGGGCCCAGCTATCATTTGCAGATCTTTGATAATCGTTACGGGTAGCCAGTAGCCCGAATGTCTGACAAACAGTCTCACCTAGGGTATCGTGTTGCCCAGTAACTGGATTCCGAAGGTCTAACAGTCTAATATATATTTCATTTCACTTTTCTTTTAAGTAATTGCACCTGCCACTGTTTGTCTCTGCATCACCCAAAGGTTGACTGGTAGAAAATGCCTATGGCATTAAGTCCGCCTCTGTACATTTGTGTGCTGTTTAAAGTATTAAATAAATAAATAAATAACAGGCAGTCGCTCCATAAAAAATGCTGGTATTCAACTGCATTCGGTTATACCCAAATCCACCATTTTTGGGGAAAGGGTGGGTGCTAGTGATAACTTAATAAAAATAATTGAATTCCTTAGAATTCAACCGCAATTTCATTTTCCCTCCATTTTCAAAATTCAGAGTAAATTATTTCTCCAGACAGTTCCTTGAAAATAATCGCTTTGGGAAACGGCTACATTGAAAAATAAGACAACTTTTCTATTTCATTTTATTTAAGAGTAACCACAAACAGACACATTGTGTAATGTTACGAACAGAAAATAGTCACATCAAGCCTGTATTGGCCAAAGCTGAGGTTTACCCATGATACACACATGTTTTGCCAAATATGATTTGGTCCCATGTGATAGATAGCAAGCCTATTGGCATAAGCCAGGTGCAAGTAAGCCTGCACTGGGAAATTCTAGATGGAAAAGCCCAGTTATATAAATAAAACTATGTTAAAACAAACTTAGAATTTGAATTAGTCTAAAAGATTTGCTTCGTAATAATTAGTTTACATTAATGAATGACATCATTTAAATTAAATGCGAAATTGACCCCTTTGTTTATAACTTACAATACAGTCAATGGTGTTCTGATATGTCCGCTCTGTGCTCGAAGTTTTTCGGTCAAAGTTGGATATGCTAGCCTCATGAGAGCACTTTGATGTGCTCTCATGAGGCAGCACACCAAAGCTCTCAATAACCACCCTAGGAAGCCATCGAATGCTGTCGCTATGGCCGAAACCGGCTAGATAACATCATCATTTCATATAATTTCTACTAGTAGTAGTAGTACTAGTAGTACTACAGAAAATAGACCGTGACAAAATGAATCATAATCGCGAATGACAACGGTTAAAAGACGGCTCGGGACTGCATCATTTTTTTTTGGACCCAATCCAGCGTGTCCCTTGCTCCCATTAGCGACGCCCTAATCCGAGGTCCATACCCCACAAGACCTTGCTTTTGGCGTACAATGGCTAATAAGTCCAAGCCCTGGTTAAATGCTTTTATTAATCAAATGAAGGTACCACACAATAGTCTATTCAAGTTTGTAACCCCATAGCTTGATCTACGAGATGCCATATTCAAAAATGAAGCGAAATTTTGACATCTCATCTATCCTCCGTCACGAAAAGAAACCATGCAAGTGTACTGTACCAAGATATAATGCTTGATGTAAAGTACTCACTCTTATATATTCACAATTCACGTAGCTACCTTACGAAGTTAGGTATAACAAGTAAATTGGTGACAACGTTAGCGTACGTAAATATAATGTAAGGAACGTTTTCAGAGGAAGTGTTTTTATATATTCTTGGAACTCGTCTTTTATGATCTTGCTATAATCTTGGCCTATATTATAACAAAAGGAGTAAGGAGTTCGTTGAGATGTGGGATTTGAAAATTGTTTTATGCATATGATAGCCCAATTTTTAAGGAAAGCTATAGGCATGTAAAAAAAAGTATTTTTTACACTGTAACCTTCATCGGTCATCTGACGAGGAGGAATGAGAATCACATCGTGTGGAGACTTTTGAGTATAAATGTGGATAAAAAAATTAGAGAAAGACCAAAAAACAATCGATGGTTTGTGTAAATGAAATGAAATAACTGTTATTAGAGATATATGGGAGAAGAAGACATACTATGGCGACCCCATAGGGCAAGAGGATAATGAGGATATCTCCAATATTTTAAGAAAATTAAGAGATGTAAATTTAAACACAGAAATAGAAATGTGTGCTAAGAGTTATTGGGTTAGTTGGTTACATGCCATAAACCAAATACATACTAAGGAAATGACTAATTACAGCCTAGGAACACTTGAAGGTGCAGCGTTACTCTCGTTGATTTATACCCTAGCTAGATTATGACATAAAGTTAGCAGCAAATCCTGTCATAGCACTCTTGCGGTTATTACGTAGTCTGTACTTCTAACTACATTTACTGCAGAGGAAGCAAGTCACGGACAATGTCAGTGGCTAAGTTGATTTATTGTCCTGCTGTTAAGCGTTCATGAGAAGCCTTCTTTAACTTGACAACCACTTTAGTTTTTAAATTTGTGCTGTCCCAGTGCTGGGTCATAGCCATGTTTTCTCCGGCCAATCTTCCGTATATTCACTCTTATAAGTCGCCACGCCGGTGTTTCTTAGACCTTCCTCGTGCTAACACGCGTCTTCTACCTCCCACTGTGTGGTGGTTCTGGTATATTTGTGTTTGTTAGTATCTAACAAAGAAATAATCCAATAATGACGTCTGGCCTAGACAAGTGGCATTCGGTAACAAAGCGTTTCGTATTTCTACGAATAGACTAAGGCTTTCTGTTCTTTCAACGGGGTTGACTGGAGATGTGATTTTTCTGTACCTCTGAATGTCAGTCCCATTTTTTACTTTTCCATCATCGTTATCGCTGATATATTGTCACTCTGTCGAGAATAAATAACATAAATTATAATGGGAAAATCTCATTCAATGATTTTAAAACCATTCAATGTTTTCTTACTAAATCAACTTCGTTACCGTCACCATCGTCAATATCATCATCCTTATTCCAATGTAGTTAGGGTCCATTTGCCCTCACCTCAATACGTCCTTCCTAGCCATAATCTTTTACACAATCCATCAATCTATTCTTTGGTCTTTCTCTTCCCTTGTAACTCTCACATGTATGCTTTTGTTTTAAGTATTGATTATGTTTTTTTTCATATTTTATTTGCATTTTTGTTTTTTTATTTAGTATTGTGCCTTTTGCCTTTTCTTTGCACCTTTTTTATCATCATCATCATCATCATCATCATCAGGCTATACTAGTCCACTGCTGGACATAGCCTGCATCCCCTGCATCCATATCCTGCATCTCCTAATGAGCGCCTCTCTTCAGCTTGCCTCATCCAGCATCTGCCTGCAGTCTTTAGTAGATCGTCATCCCACCTGGTCAGAGGGCGTCCTACACTACGTTAACCTTTTTTATACCTACTCAAAACTGATAATTCCTCACTAAACGCCAACGCTCGGCTGGGAGTCCCCTTAGCTCTGAAATTCAGCACGTCACTTCTCATTTACCTACATGTTACGTTCGCACGATACGCAGCGATCATCGCACTCTCCCGCATTTTCTGAGAACAAGTTATTCCAGGAGCGAATGTGGAACAAATATTTTGGTATATTATTGTTCAGACTATCACGTTGTCATCTTTTGTCGTTCGTTCACTAACAGATAGAGGAAAGTTTTATTTGTTTCTTCAATTGTTTGGAGTTTATGTCGTTGTTATGGAATTTTTTTTCTTCATCTTTTTTTTTTGGGACAAGCCCGCCACACTATTCCCAAACCACTGCAACTCCTGAAAACCAGAATCAACAGTGGCGACCACCAGAAAAGCGTCGAGACAATGAAGCCTGACGAGTCCCGGAGAAACGATTAAACTGGCTTGGATACCACAACGAAATTAATCGGAAAAGAACAGCGGAGGGATTAGAAAAAATACATCATTTCCACTTCCCTCCATATCAAACAGGAGACAGAACCGAGCAGGCCAATAGGCACAAAGGGACGTTTACAACTGGGTTAAGCCCAGTTTTTTCATCATCTATTGTTTTTTATGCAGATTGCGATAGGCTTATTTCGTGGTGATCTAGTGGTAAAGGCCTTGCCTCTCATACATGGATTTGTGGGTTCAGATCCGGGCTAGTACCAATATGACTTTTTCTATTTCACTGACATTGGTGAAGAAAAACATCATAAAGAAACCGGGATTTATAATTGTAATCACCACCTCTGTTTGAGCCAGCGTGGTGATTAATGCTCATGCCATTGCTATACAAGTAGAGTTTTGTAGATTGGTATTATTATGATTGCCACAAATAA
Organism: Phlogophora meticulosa; assembly: GCA_905147745.2. Lineage (NCBI taxonomy): Eukaryota > Metazoa > Arthropoda > Insecta > Lepidoptera > Noctuidae > Phlogophora > Phlogophora meticulosa. Next base: position 16,744,062 of record LR990524.1, read on the forward strand.
AAGGTTATAATAGTCTGAATTACAAAAACATTTACATAAATGTTAATTTAACACTACAAGACCTTTTCTTGCAATTTTCTGCATTACAATAGACACAACAGGGTAAAATTCCACCTTGAGTTAATGAGGCGTAGTTTTACTACTTAAACTTGAACTAATTACACCCTTAACGAGGTCAAAGTATACGCGTACTACAAACTTCACCCACTAAAAAATAATCGATAATAATTAAGTCCGTTGGAGTTGCAGGTTAAATAAATAGGGCATGACCTCTACTTAAAGGCTAATCCGACCAGATTAGCCTTTAAACTACCAAAATACAATAACCAGGGTATTTTGGTCACAATAATTGTAATTTGGTCATCAAAAAGGAATGGGTAAAATGGTCACATGTCTATTTATTATGTGTAAATTGGTTTTCTTTATTTCTATTCAAGCTCTTAGTCAAGGACAGTAAAAAAAAGGTAGCCTTTTACAAAATATATGTTTACCCAACTGATGCAGAAGAAAGGTTAATATGTTTGAATACTAGGACTCTTTTCTTAGAAAGCTTATACAAATACATCGATCATCGTTCACTACTTAATCCGCAAAATTTACAAAAATATTCTGTCAAACTATTTTAACTCTGATGTATTTTACAGTTTAAAAAAATGAAAGAGCAACCAGTTGATTTAATATTTTGTCAGTCGTAAAAATGTAACAATGTCATGTATTATGTATGCTGGCAGTTGCCCCACACTAGGAAATTTTCCTGTATCGTGGGTGCCTTTACAAACATTCGAACACAACACACCTATACATCACAATATTGATATAGTGGTTGTTTAATTTATCAAACGATCGACTCAAAGTAGTAATTCATAAGTATGCACCTGTAAACAAACTATATTTACATTTCTTGATGCATGTTTTTTGAAAAGCTGTGACCAAATTACAATGTGACCACATTAAACTAATCCATCTCGACTGTCAATTTAATTTACTGTTATCCGTAATACAATTAAGCTGCCACATTAATTTAGTGACTGACAGTGTTGACCTTCCTTTGAAATATCGTGTGCTTAAGATTATTAAAATTACTCTGTAGGCAGATGAAAATGAAAATCTATAAAACAGAGTGACAAATTCTGTATTTTTATAAATCAATCTCAATCCAACTTTGTCAAAAATACGTCAAATTTACAGGGATTCTTGACATGTTATTAACATTGCTAGCTGCTGAGATGAGATTGCGAATAGAATTTGAACGTTTTTGATTACAGGAATTAGCCATCAGTTAATAGGGCGTCTAAATCAACTTATCCCTTACCGGAAAAAGCGCAAACCTTCATAAAATAACCAAAACTTCCCGCCTCATACTTCGCTAACCTCAAAACGGTAGAATACGGAACCATTTTTTTTTCACTCTAAACGAAATTGGACGCTTACAGCGCTCGTAAAAAAACCAAATAAACAGAAGTACCCACTGAGAATTTTTTCTTGAACTTTTCTTTAGAGACCGTTTATATTGGTACACATGAGATACCAAAAAGTGTGCTATAGGTTTTTATTATGTTGCCAATGCAAATATCGGAACAAAAATATTCAGGGTTAAAAAAAGGGTTCGTAAATAAATAAATAAATAATCGACTTATGAAAGCTTAAACTTTGACTTTGAAAATAAAACCTCTTCCTTAAATACGTCATCCTAAAATATCTAACATAATATCATTTTTTTTGACGACCGATGTGGCGCGGCGGGCGAAGGTCCGCCTGCGACTCAATAGGTTGCGGGTTCGATTCCCGCCTTGGGACAAATATTTGTACGATCTACAAATATTTGTTACGGGTGTTCTGGGTATTTGCTATATATAATAAAAATATCTATCTATGTAATGTATTGTATTAAGTATATCAGTCATCTAGTACCCATGACACAAGCTCTGCTTAACTTGGGGCTAGATGATGCTGTGTGGATTGTCTAGCAATATTTATTTATTATTTATATTTATTTTTGTATTGCACGTAGGGTTGGACAGAGATGTAGGTCTATCACACACCCACATTTTGCCAGTTATGTTTGGGTCCCATGCAATAGGAAGCGAGCCTATTGTCATCAACCGGGCATGAATCTTGAGACTGAGAAATTCCAACTGGAAAATCCCAATAACGCTGTGGCCGACCCGGGAAATGGATCAAAAGTCTCTGAACTAACAAGGCAGTCAAATAAAATAAACAATAAATAATTTTTCGTTCTCTCATCAGAAAATATATGTACTACATTATAAGGTGTATGTATCTAATGTCTATGTAGTGTATATGTTTCTATAATATATATATATATTTCTTATCCCTTCTCTTTTTTTTTGCACCCGCCACTGTTTGTCTCTGCATAACCCAAAGGTTGACTGGTAGAAAATGCCTATGGCATTAAGTCCGCCTCTGTACATTTGTGTGCTTAAAGTATTACATAAATAAATACAGATAATATATTACAGGTAGTAAATGTTTCCTAATAATCAATTACCTCCTGATCTCGTAGTGAAGGAAAACAAAACAAAACACGGTGGAAGCCGAAAGAAAAATATAGTGTATCAGATGTTTAACAGGCGCACAAATTGGGATCATTTCTCACTTCGTAAAGAAAAGACCGGTCACGTCGGAAGATAAGGAAACAAAATACACGCTACCTTAAGAACTTTTTGTTCAGTTTTTCGAAACTTATTGTTTATAGACCTGGTCCTGCGTGGCGCGGTCCTTTTTCTTTTACCATTTTCTCCTTTGAAGCCCCTTCTTTGCTTGGTAGGGTATTTTTACTGTCTGTTGAATGTTCACTTGGATCTGTGCACATTGTCACAATAACGTTAAAAGTTTAATTATCTACTTCCTAGAAATATAGTCCGTCAATAAGGTTTTAGTAAAAAGAGTAAAAGTAATATCGTAAATCCTCAACCACCTTGAAATTAATTCCTATGTCACCTACTCATCACCATCAGCTTGCTTTTATCCCAATTTATTTGAGGTCGGCGCAGCGAGTCTTTCAACACATCCTATTTTCCGTTATCTCAATAGACACCTTCTTTCTAGGCATATCATCGTAGACGCAATCCATGTATCGTTTCTTTGTACACTATGTTAGTCCGAAACTAAATAAATGGACAAAATAAAACTAAAACTCGCTCACATTTTCTCACTTCCTCTATACAAGTCTCATTACACGAACTCGTCTTTATTGGCTCATTTCAGAACCTCTCAAGTCTAGATCCTTTCATGTGACAAAGAAATCAGAACAAAGGCTAATTTAATGTAAGAATCGTGCGCGGAGGTAAAGCCGTTTTGTCCTCACTGAGGACTCCTTATTGCACGGAGAATCGAGCTCCTGTAGCCCTGACCTTGGCACAAATAAGCTTAAGTACATACAGAACTTTGTTTTGTTATTGTTCTTAGTAAGCTTTCTGCTTTAACATTTCTAAAATTGTCGGAAATTTTGGGAAATTTTCTCTGTTGTATTTGCTTAAGCTGTTTGAATTGTTGAATTGAGTTAATCGCTTGCCATAAAAGTACTGAATGTATTCTTGTCTTTGGCTGTTCATGAACTTGGGCAAAGATCGTTGATTTAGATCTTTTCGGAAGGAAACTGTTAGGATTTGCAAGTTGGTTGAAAATATGCTACTGTCTTTTCTTAATCTCGACGGCTAATATGGTTAATAAGCTATGTACTTTTCGAAACAAATACCTGCTCCCAAAAATCAAAAATGTTTTTAATCTTATCCTTAACTTAAAGAGAATTACGAAAGCAATCCAACTTCATCTCGTACCTTTCATTGAACCGCTTCGTCACCACATTATCCTTTTCAAGTTCAAGTGGAATATCCTTATAGGGCGCTTTCTGCTAACATTCTTACGTTGGTACGTGTTCCAATTTACCAATTAATTTAGCCCCCGCAGCTTGAGTGGATCACGAACATTTGTAAAGGGGGAACCATTTGTTAGAAACGATGAAACGGTAAAAGTGACAATCTTTTGTCATATTAGAACATTGCTTTTGATAAAAAGAGTTTTTGGAACAAAGTTACTTATCGCGCGTTGCGAAAGGGGGCTAGACGGAAAAAAATAAGACAAAAAGTTGTAACGAACTTTTTGCTATATGTAGTTGTAAGCCGGGCGGCGTGCGCGTGCTCTCTCTCTCTCTCTTTCTCTCTCTCACTCTTTCTCTCATAGAAAGCAAGCCAGTTATTTTCGTTTCGTCTTTCTATTTCGCATTGAACAGTGTGGTGTCGCGACGGTTATTTTTGTTGAGTGTATACAGGTTTTTTGTACACAAATAATAAAAAATAATAACAAAAGGAACTTCGTTCCATTGGGTGGTGTGTGGTGTCCCTTGACACCTCTCAAGTTTTTTTAACACTTATTTTTTTAAGGCAATCCATTTTTGACCATTTAAAAAATAACTTAAAATAGCTTGACGACCGATGTGGCACGGCGGGCGAAGGTCCGCCTGCAACACAGGAGGTTGCGGGCTCGATTCCCGCCCTGGGACAAATGTTTGTACGATCTACAAAGATTTGTTCCAATTGTGCTGGGCATTTGCTATGTATAATAAATAAAATGTCTATCTATGTAATGTATTGTATTAAGTATGTCAGTCATCTAGTACCCATAACACAAGCTCTGCTTAGGTTGGGGCTAGATGATGCTGTGTGGATTGTCTAGCATTATTTATTTATTTTATTTTATTTCTGATTTTTATTATCGATTTAAACGATCGTTAAGACTTGTTTCCAAACAACGAACGGTAATAACAAAATAACGAGGTACGTGCCATAATTCTTAAACTTTTAAAATAGCTCATGCCCGTGAATTAATGTAAATTTTGGAAATCTCTCGTAAACAGCCTTTTTTCTGCATGAGTTTTTTTTCCTATGTCTTTAACTCCCCTGAAAATTTCACGATGATCAGTTGAGTAAATAGTTAAGGCGTGAAACTGTAACAACCGAACAAACTCACATTCGTTTTGATAATATTAGTTAACGAACGAACGAACGAATTCGTAAATCAAATCAGGAAACCGTGTGTGTGTCCTGACCAACATTAGACGGTCTTTAAGGTTCAAATTCACACTGACTAATTTTCTTTTCTTATTATTTTTATCCTTTAATAAAGAGTGGTTTCAAACATTTATTTATTTAAGCACACAAAACATAAGCATTTCTAGCAGCTAAGCTTTGGGTGATGCAAAAACAGTGGTAGGTGCAATTCGTGAGAAAATGGAAAAGAAAATGTATTCAGATAGATACATATATACGAGTATGTCGGTGATAGCTATGAGTCGGGTTGATTGTTTTTTTTTTTTTTTTTTTTTTTTATAAAAAACGTTGCCCCACACTAGGAATTTCTCCTGTATCGTGGGTGCGTTTACAAACATTTAAACTCACAGACACAAACAGCCAGACCCGGAACAACTACCTATAGGTCATATAATATAAATATTTGTTCCATGCGGGGATCGAACCCACAACACGCGGCGCAGCAGTGTCGTCAAATTGTTGAACATTGTCTTCTTATTACTCATCGGAAACGTCAAGTAGTGTACCCACTTGGGTGAAGTCTATACAGGAAATGGCAACACTGAGTTGGTGGCAACACTTAATTGACGGTTGCCATGGGATACATGGCTGTTTGACTTTTGAAGAGGTGGAACGAAAATGTTGGAACGTTGGATTACACTTTTGGATGCAGACACGGGTGCGAGAGATTATTTTACCATCCTTTATCGAACTTACCGCGTTTACATATTGTAATCCGATTCCACCTGCTTAATCAAGTGATATTGCTAAATTATGTTAACCTTAGCGGATTGGAGACATCTGTACTAAGCGTTGTGACAATCATTTCGGTTGTAAACCTTGTCTGATCATCCTGATGACGAGGTGTTCAAGGTTATTGAATCAAACACTTCACAAAACAATGATATAACAGTTAGATATATACTTACATAGTAAAACTATAACGTCCACCGAGCACGTGGTTGTACGTGCAATTCACTGTGATCCGAAGACAACTGCTCGATTTACAAGATGGTTGTCTCACCAGTGCTCGGTGTTTGTTCTTGACATTGACAGTCGTATAAGAAGTCAATTGAGAGTCTAGAAAAGTGGAAAGCCCATATATATGTATATATACAATATTATGAACTATACAAATAATACCTACATAGAATATAAGTAAACATAAACAAATATGGATACACGAATATACTAATTACGAAGTATCTGAGTTTGGGTGGAATAAAACAGTGGTACGAATCAAAATAAGATCAGATTAACCAAAAGAACCTTTCCTAAGAAGAGACAATTTTGATTCTTAAATTAAGTCTAAAATAATAAAGGGTTCAAATATTATTTCCTCGAACCAGCGCCTTTGTTAACTTTACCAATTAGGCCTAGAATTAAAAAAAAACCCTTAAGTTTTTAATTACGAAGCCTTTTAGGTTTTATGGGTCTTTGGATTATTCAAGCTAAGGGTCTAAGATGAAAAGAGAAAAGTAGTATTGCAGTCTTTTAAGGTAAGCAAATAAATTTTAATTAAGTCTTTCTGCCAATTAAGTTTAGCAAGCCTGGATTTTAAGATCATGAGTTTAAGTTTAATTAAGATTTCTTTACAATGAATTACATAGCATTATGCCTGTGTTCTCCAAAGGTTGGGCAGAGGTGTACCTAAAGAGAACACCCACATATTCCCAGTTATGCTTTTAAGTTCCATTCGATAGGGGGTGAGCCTATTATAACCATGCACACATCCCAATCAAATTACTAATGAAAAATCCCAAAGAAAATTGGTCGACCCAGAAATCGAACCCGATGCTTAGCAGTCGTGTCCACTAAACCAACGAAGCAGTCATAATTAATTATTATTTACATATTTAATCATATTTGTATCTAGGGGCTAGATGATGCTGTGTGGATTGTCCAGCAATATTTATATTTATTTATTATTATTATTTATTATTATTTTTTGTAGAATAACCAAAATATAGTTATTTTTCACTGTATGCGTGTACCAACATGCAAATATAGAAAGAAAGAAAAACATTTATTCAGCACAGGCTCAGACACACAACGATACAATACTAAACATAGAAAACATAAACAGAAAAAATTGAATATTTTATGAAACTGAATAACTAAAACATTAACAAAAATATAAGTATATATACTAGTATATTATTAAGTATGTTCCTTACGGCTGCGCTCAAAGGGTCCAATTAAGCACAAATGTCAGACAACTAGTGTCTGACGCTGGTTTTCAACTGGACCTGAGGTTGTGAGTTGTCCTATATAAATATCCTATGTATTTAGTTCCAGAGAAGCAGAAGTAAAATATAATTATTTAGAGACGGATAGTTCCGAGAGTCAACCGGAGGAAAATGGGTCGCTTTAACGTTAATAACGGGATGCAATCTTTAAATACGATATTACTGTGCGGCGACTCACCAAGGTAGGTTTCAACAAGATTTTCTGTGAAATCCTCAATTAAATTTCATCGGAATCACGGATTGTCACCAAAACTTTCCCTTTACAATAGTAGGTATACCTTATTTATATAATAGGAGCTCGTGGCTACATAACAACAGACGCACTTTAATGGGTGACCGTTTGTTACATATCGAGACTCCTCCGTGCCTCGAAAAGCACGTTAAGCCGTTCGTCCCAGCAGTAGTTACGGGTAGTCAGAAGCCCGAAAGTCTGACTACCAGTTACCAAGGCATATCGTGTTTCCCAATTACTGGGTTGTGGAGATCAGACAGGCAGTCGATGTATGTAAAACACTAGTATTCAGCTGTATCCGGTTAGACTGCAAGCCGACCCCAACACAATTGTGAAAAGACGAGGCAGCTTTTAAAAAAGATTATTATTGAACGTAGTAGTGTATTTCCCATCCCTATCACGCACTTCTAATTTGGCAGTTGTATGACAGTGATAGATATGATCTTGGGCTCAGAATCTTTAAAACTACCCTCATAGGTAAACCAATATAAAATCCTTTTAACAACGTAATAGACATTCGTAACTTTAGCCGAACACGCTTTGCTTTTACAGCCATTAGGGTTCCTGCTAATTCTTATTTTGACAATAGGATTATTATTAAGCCTTAAGACAATAGAGCGGCTCTATTTGCAGTCTAAATGGATTCATATTGCTTGCTTGATGAAAGTATAGCTTGCTTGCTTGATATACCTAGTAGGTACCTTTTGTTTTAATAATGTAAAGTCATGTTTTCTGTTGTGTTATTGTGATTAACGAAAAGAGTATAAAAAAAAAATCTTTTGGAAAGTTGTTGTTTGTTATTATGTGTACAATTACGTGTTTGAGTATCAGTCACTAATTAATTACCATTCACCAAATACGGACGTTTCACCAAAAATCCAATTTATAAAATGTTGGTCGTTTGTTAGCTCCAAAGACACTAGTCCATTTTTGACAGGACTTTCTTTTGCAGATTACTTATGTTCTAAGGAGTAACTTAGGGTAGCTACTTTTATTTTAGAAAATAAATAATTAGGTTTCCGCACTTTATTAAAACCCATGAAATTTTGTGAAAATCCATGATGTCACATTCACTGCTAGCGCTAATATCGAATATACTGATATTTTTTTCAAATATACATTAAAACTATACTTAGTAAACAAGATCGCGTTTTATTAACATTTCTTATAAGAAAAGAGCATAGGGCATCAACTACTTCTACCACGACGCTTTCGCAAATCGAATAGCCAGTACCAGTACCAGTACCAGCCTATTACTGTCCCACTGCAGGGCAAAGGCCTCTTCTCATACAGAGAAGGCACGAGCATTAATCACCATGCTTGCTCAAGGCGGGTTGGCGATTTCAGACTTATATTAATTAAATAAGTCCACGTTTCCTCAAGATGTTTTCCTTCACCGATGTCAGTGATGTCCAAGATAAACTTAGAAAGTACATATAAATTGAAAAACTCACATTGCCCAGGTTTGAACCCACAACCTCGTGCACAAGAGGCGAGGCCTAAACCGGTGGGCCATCATGACATTTCGAATAGCACTTTTATGTATATGTAACAGCAAAAAAATGCTAATGGTTATGTGGTACACTCAAAAGCTTCTCGTTGCTGGCTCATTTATTCGCCAAATCAGTGCCGCAGGCATCTGTTTTGATCTGGGATAAGACACTAGCTTTAAAGATGTTTAAAAACAAAGTTTGACATCTGTCAAAAATCTATTCTAATAAAATAAAGCTCAAGAGTTTGTTTGTTTGAATCTCTGGGATTACCAGACGGTTTTGAAAAATGAAGATGTTTATAGACACGCTACTACTCTTAGGAGCGGGTAAAGGGGATTAGCTAGTATGTTATAAATGTACTGCAACTGTTTGTATCATTTCAATTACGGTAGACATCGTAGGTTTTTTTGCATAATCTCAGATTCGATTTTGACGTTTAGAACTAAATTGAATAGTTTTAAGTGTTTTATTTTCTCTACGGTCCAACTTACGGTGTTTTCATTTATTTTTGATCAAATCGCCTAACGCAGGTATGCTGGGAGAGATTTCATTGAAATTAAATAATGTTAATTTCTGTAAATAGATTTAATACAAAACTTTTACACGTCTTATAATGGATTAAATAAATGAGAATTGGATTAGATTGGTATTTCCCTACCTGTCTACTCTTAGAAGAAACACCGAAACAAACTCAGACGCCACAGTCTCATTTAGAGTCCAGACATTATCTTGGTTATACCATGCAAATTTGCGTCAGAGATGGTCTTTTAAGGAAAAAATCACACGATGAGTGGACTTATCCAGTCGGCGTACACATTTGTCAGTAATTGCAGAGCTCAACTTAAGAACCTCACCTACTCGACGAACAATACCAAAAAAATAACATTTGGGCAGGCCACATAAAGTTCTCTTGCTGCCACTCAAAAATTCCTTAATCATTGCATTTACAATAATTAAAAAAAAAATATACAGTAAATGTTGTTTTTCCATTTTAAGCCAAAAACATCCAAAAAAAAACTATGTTTAGGACTATGGGTCACCCTTATCATTTAGGCGTATGAAAAATAGATGATTATCGATTCCCATACCTACCCAATATGCACGCAAAATTTCATACCAATGGGTCCAGCCGTTTCGGAGGAGTTTCGTAACAAACATACCGAGAATTTTACATATTAGATTACAAACTAGGGTCTAACTAGGTAGGTAACTAACTTAGGTCAAACTAGGTTCAAAATCAATTGTTGAAGCTAGACTGTTATAATTGACTTGACTTTTATTATAAGTTTGTTGGTTGGGACCAGCGTAACCCCAAGTATTTTGGACATCTAAGTAATCTTTAAAGAAATCTCTTTGACAGAGCTGCTGTTTATAATAAATGACCTAAATTTCTGTAAGGTTTAATTCTTTAAAATGGCTTGGGAGTTTGTTGTAGAAATGTATACTTTGACACTTAAATTAATTACTAATTTTTTGGAGCGTAGTCGTTGGTACAAAAAGTAAATGTTTATTTATGATATGAAAGTCGCTCTGTATCAAATATAGCTTTATATTCTTTTACAAATAAATCATATTTGTTCATTCACATAATATTAGATGCAAAACTTTACAAATAAGCATCACATTTGTCCGTAACTCCGTACTTTCCTGTTCCTGTCATCGTGTCTGTTTATATTATTATTTGCTCATAAACTACGGACCAACTTCTTGGTATAGTGGTTGCTATGTTGGTTATATGGAGTTTGAATTCCAGGTCGGATAAATTGTCATTCGGTTTTTCCATCTGGGATCTGGTAGCCCGGAGACTGGATTTGTGCCCAGTTGATGACTATATACTCGACCCCAATTACATGGAACTTAATAGAAGGCGAGTCTATTGCTATGTTTCACTGTTGAATACAATTAATTTAAGTATGTATCTATAGCAGGTGGTCCAAAATGTTGTTTATTTTATCATTTCATAAATGGATTTCAATGTATTCATAGGATGTTACCATATAATTATTGTTTTATCCATGTGTGAATGTCTGTATGTTTGGATGTGTGTCAATCAATCATGCCTGAACTGCTGGCCGGATTTGTATGAAACTTGGCACACGTGTAGATCATGACCTGGATTAAGATATACTGTTGATTGCGGCAGTAAGTTCTTTTGAGATAGTTTCGACTTTTATGTCGCAATAGCTAGTGTGTTCTAACGAATTATTGTATTTCCGTCTCTTTTCAAATCGATATTATACATAGTCATTTCTCTTTTCCACATATAACTTATTTATTTCTCCTGTTTATGTCTATAATAATGTCAGATGCGTAGTAAAAGTATAAACGTAAACGAAGCAAAAGGGGAATGTAACGCACATAGCCAGCGACGGCGTTTAACAGTTTCTGCCTACCCCCATGGGAAAAAGGTGTGAGTTTAGGTATGTCTATCATGTTCTTTGCATTATTATCTATAAAACCACATCCAAACATTTTAAGTATGGTTTTAAAGTTCATTGGTTTCTTTATTTGTTTTTTTCGGCGGGCGAAGGTCCGCCTGCGACGCAAGAGGTTGCGGGTTCGATTCCCGCTTTGGGACAAATGTTTGTACGACCTACAAATATTTGTTCCGGGTGTTCTGGGTATTTCTTATGTATAATAAAAATATCTATCTATGTAATGTATTGTATTAAGTATATCAGTCATCTAGCACCCATAACACAAGCTCTGCTTAGCTTGGGGCTAGACGATGCTGTGTGGATTGTCCAGCATTATTTATTTATTTGTACTCTAACATAAAATATTTTGTTTGTTGATACTTCTATAACGCTTATGCCTTAACCCTCAAATACTGATCTAGCTTCGAATACGAGCTTTACTCCGCATTTCTCCCAATTAGATGCTAGCGGCCCCAATATCTAGCCAACGAGCAGTACTTTTGGATCTTTTTGTAAAATCCTCCATCATTTCGAATTTCCTTTAAGTCCTTGACAGAGACATGGCTATGTTGTACCTATTTGTTCTATTTATTTCGGATTCGTTTGTAAAACCTTTTTTTATTTCTGTACTGTATGTGACTGCGTTCCAATATGGGAGTAATGGACGTGGGTAAGAAGGCTGCCAGGCTTAAATGGGTTTGATTCAGCCTCATGAACTGTGCCCGTTGGGCAAAAGTGTCCACGGTTCCTGGGGATGGACGGCATCGCGAGGGCCTGCCCAGAAATACATGGCGAGACGACCTGGACGCACTAAGAGGACTGGCGCGAAGAGAAAAGAAAACTTGGGAGTCTTTTGCCGTATAGGTTAAAAATAAAATAAAAAAGTATACCAGCCTGTTACTGACATTGAAACTATGAGGTGATTGATGGCTTCGTTCTTTACAGAACTTATTTTGTAGTTTTCGTGTTAAAAGTGCCCAATTAAAGTCTGTCAAAAATAACACGTTTATGTAAACGAATTGTAAAAAAAATCACGATAGTGATGTAACTTTGAATAACGAGCCACGTGTCACAATAAAACAATAATAATTAAAGTACATTCGTTTTTTCCTTAACGAGACCACAAAAGCGTCTGTTAATTTATAATGACCAACCATCAAAAACAACTTCATTTATTTAAGAAACCACCCTGAGTGGGTAGCGGGGTTGCTAACCCATTTACTGCTGCGGTCTTTTTGCCATCCACGTGCGCCGCGTTTTACCCAATTAGGCACCCCCAGCAGCGAACGGGTTAATCTTTTATTGACTATATAAATCTACAGCACTAATTGACTTTGGTTCAAACTCTTTGAGCTTTAACACACCATTTTTGCAGGTCTTAAATTAAGTGTACGAGGTGTTGAGGGTTTTATTTCTAGATCTGGGCTTCGACAGAGGTTTATTTCAGGCCTTTGGCTTATATTTCACCATTGAATTTTATTTCGAAGGTTTTAATGGAAGAGATTATTTATAAAATAAGATAAAAAGATCGTATAAGAAGAAGAGTGACAACAGTCAATAAGAGTATGCTTAGATGATTTGGTCAGACTATGAGAAGATGATTGTAAGACGACTAACAAAAGGCAGATGTAAGCGGAAACGCCGCGCGCCGACAGGGGACGTCCTAGATGGACAGACACTAACCTTAATGTTTATTTATGATATGAAAGTCACTCTGTTTCAAATATAGGTTTATACTCCTTTACACATAAATCATGTTTGTTCATTCACATAATATTGAGATGCAAAACTTTACAAATAAGCATCAGATTTGTCCGTGGGACGTCCTAGATGGACATACACTGACCTTATTGGTGATGTTCTTCAAAGTGGTCAGAGGTGCGCAGAACTCGCAACCGACGTGCCTGTATGACCAAATGTTTGCCAGTTAAGAAACAAAAGGAGAATGTAAGGATCGTAGCAGGTGTCGTTCTGTAGTTACTGCATATCCATGGGATAAGGCTTGAGTTTAGGTATGTAGATTACCGTACCAAGTAGGTCTAGTGGTTGCAATCGCTGCTGCTGAGCAAAAGGTCCTGGGTTCTATTCACAAATTGGGCAATGTGTTATTGGGTGATACTATCTCAAATTTCTCAGAGCAGCCCAGAGTCAAAGAAATTCCCCCCGACCCTTTGCTCGAGCAAAGGGTCGGGGGGAATTTCAGCCATCATTTGTCAGCTGAGCCAGTAGTTGTTTAAATAAGTCCCTAAATAATATATCTATTAGATCCAGCCCGTCTCTTGCTGTCCTCTCCCAGCGACGTCCTAAGCCGAGGCTCGTACCCCACAGGGGGTGCCCTTAGCGATTGATCGCTTAGGTTTTAATTTTTTTTTTGCGCCCTGGCTGGAGGCCTTAATTTTTAATTAAGTCCCCACAGGAAAGTTCGGTTAAGCAATAGATATCCTTGAGAGATAAACTAACTTAAATTAAATAACTTGCGAAATGTGGATGTACTGTGTGTAAATAAATAATGCCTACCTAAAATGAAAGAATTGCTTACAGTAAAATTGTTTAGTAAAACAAAACTATCTCAATAAACTTCCCTACAATCCCCGTTCCTCAGTAATACAGTCGCAAACTTTCGAGCAAATCCGTTAATCTGTTGAATTGTGAAACTTTTTCGAACAAACAGACGCCATTTTATTTTTATGCATTACTTAGGTACGGATTCAAGTACTGTTACGAAAATGTTTTATGGTGGTGTTATATTATTTTTTGATATCTATTTAACATTTGCATGACGCCTGCAATCCACTAAGGGTTGGGCAGAAGTGTACCTTTACTATTATGTCACATTTCGCCAGTTATATTTCAGTCCAAAATAAAAGAAAACGAAATGTATAAAGTTCGCCTTACCTAATGTTAGAAATCTTGGACCGAATTTAATCATTAGTAATGAGGTTCTTAATACGGTAGACATAAAACATTAGGAAGTGGTGAAGGATGGGCGTTTTGAGGGCCTGTCTTTTGTAAACGTTTTGACGTTCAAAAAGTGCTGATTCTCAGCCTAACTTGAATAAATGAATTTTGATTTTGATTTTGAAAAACATACAAGTCCCACGGAATAGTGGGCGAGCCTAATGCCACATACCTTGCACTTAGCCTTCGGAGAATACAGGCATGATGCTATGTCACTGTTTATCATCATCATCAGCCTAGCCTTTTTGGGCCTAGCCAAAATACCAGCATTTCACATGGAGCGTATGCCTATCTGACCTCCACAACCCAGTTACTGGGCCAGCCAGGACCCACGGCTTTCCGTGCTTTCTGACGCATGGAGGAGTCTCGATATGATACGAACGGTCACCCATCCACAGACTGACCTCGGCTAGCGTAATTCAAATTCAAATAAGTGTACAGATTTTTTAGGTAGGTTCTTAGAACTTACTTAGTATCTGTTAAGGCATTGCAATTTAAATTGTTAAAAAAACATAAAAGAAGAAAAATGTACACACTGTATAACTATAATAATGAATTATAGTTATATTCAGTTACATTATATTAATAACAATTATTCATTCATTTTGTCATCATATTTATATCAATAATAACCTATTAAATTAAGTAATTATCACAATCATTTTAATATAAAGTAATTATTTTTCTTCAAGGAATTCTTCGACAGAGTAATATACTTAACTGTCAATCGACCCGTGCGATTTTTTTTTGTAGCCACAAGCTACTTATGCTATCCTATGTAAATGGTATAGTAACTCTTGAATGCACTGTATAAAAAAACTTTTTTTTTTTTAAGAAACCTTGCCCCTCACTAGGAATATCTCCATCACATACACAAACAGCCAGACGCGGAACAACTACTTGTAGGCCATACAAATATTAGTTCCGTGCGTAATCGAACCCACGACACGCAGCGCAGCAGTCGATCGCTCAGCCACTTCGCCAACCGTGACGTCAAACTAAAATATACATATTAGAATGTGGATGGTATCAGCTTCCCCTCCGTTACATTATAAATAGCCGGCAACTACACCCGGATATCTGTTCGCTTGTTTGAATTATGAGTTTAATAAACTATGTTAATTAATATGGCAAGAGTTTGGGTGTAGGTAACTAACATAAAATTAGTTTGTAATGTAACATCTCTCTCACAGAAACGCTAGATGTAGCGGCGCTACTGCCTAGCATGAGGTCCTGGGTACGATATCCGGGTCGGGCTAAGTGTTATTAGGTTTTATCATCTGAAATTTCTTAGTAGCAGCCCGATGCCTGGGTTAGTGCCGGTAGATAGCAATTGGCCCGCCCTCTATTACATAGGACTTGAACGTAACTGGTGATATGTGGGTGTACCGATTATGGGTAAATCTCTGTTAAACCCTTCCTGGAATACAGGCGAGATGTTATGTTGTATTCAGACAGGATGGGCATTGTTATTAGGTTATTCCATTTGAAATTTCTCAGTAGCAGCCCGGAATCTGGATTTGTGTCTGGGTGCTGGCAATAGGCTAGCTGATCATGGAACTTACACATGACTGACGAAATGTGAGAGTTCTGTCCCATGCGATTTCTTTCTTTACTTTTCTCAAATAACGGTTAAAATAGTCAGACTAAAATAAACTTTACGGTACACTAAAATAGAGCTTTAATTTAAGAAATTGCCCAGTGAAAATGTAGTGGCATAAACAAAAGGTAGAAACAGTTGAAACGTGTTCAAAAGTGAATGAACGGACATTTGAAACGTAATACTAGTGGGTGCGATTCCCGCGGCGGGTAATTATTTGTATGGCCTACAGGTATTTGTTCCGGGTCTGGCTGTTTGTGTATGTGATTTTAAATGTTTGTAAACGCACCCTCGACACAGGAGAATTTCCTAGTATGGGGCACAGTATTTTTAAGAAAGAAAAAATAAAAAAATCCCGTATATTTAAGAACGTTCTCATTCTAATCTCAGTCTCAGCCTGTCAAGAACACGTCAAATTGTTCTTTATTTTTGACAAGTTTTTGAAATTGATGTGACATTTTGCTGACATGAGATTGCGATAAGGTTTTCAACGTTTTTAATCACAGGAATTGGCCTTCCGATTGTTTCACCAACAATATAAATGAAAAGATACAGTACGTTTGTGTTACTAGCTCTTAGGAAAAATTTCTTCTACTCTAAAATTCAAATGCAAAACTGAAATAGATGTATTAAAATTTAATCATTTAAACTCTTCAATACCAGGGCCTTACTCTTCAAACTAATTTAAATTCCGATGTAAAGCCAATACGATGCCAAAGTGGCGCGGTGGGCGAAGGTCTGCCTAGGACGCAGAAGGTTGCGGGTTCAACTCCTGCCTTGGGACAAATGTTTGTACGATCTACAAAGATTTGTTCCGGGTGTTCTGAGTATTTTCTATGTATAATTAAAAATATCTATCTATGTAGTGTATTGTATTAAGTATATCAGTCATCTAGTACCCATAATACAAGCTCTGCTTAGCTTGGGCCTAAATGATGCTGTGTGGATTGTCCAGCATTATTTATTTATTTAATGTTAATTTTTCAGTCAAGTGATTATATTATTTTGCGACTTACTCTTCTAACTAATTATTATTCCGATCTAATAATGTATATTTTTTGTTTTTCACTCACGTGATTAAATCGTTTTGCGAAATACACAGCTGTCAAAAAAACTTGAGTAAGAGTGCGATACGTCTAAATTCCAAAGTCGATCGATCGGAATTAAGATCGAAAAGAATAAGCGCGCAGATCGCTTAATCGACATGGACGCACCGGAAACTCGTTGCGAGAGATCAACATAATCCAAAGCTGAGTCAATTAATCATAAAACATTGAAACCATGACCCAATGCTCTAAATATACCATTGAATAATAGCTCTGACTGATTCGTCGGGCTAGTGGTCGCAAGGACTTCTACTGAGCATAAGGTCAAGGGATTGATTTCCGGGTCGAGCAATCTAATTGGGATTTTCCATTCCATCTAGAAACTCCTTGTAACCCGGGTGTCTTGATTTGTGCCTGAATGACAGCGACTGGCATCCTATCTATTACAAGACATTTAAACATGACTTTTGTCGATATGCTTGTGTTCTAGATATAGGTACTCCTCTGCCTAACTCTTGGAAAATGCAGGCGTGAGGTTATGTACCTACTAATAGCTATATGTTTGACACAGACACAGATTGATATATTTAACACGTACTACTAGTTTAACTGTACAATGGTGGGTCCGCATCCATGTTGGCAGTGATCCAAGTTAGGCAGCCGTCAAAATAGTCGGTGTTGTCATTTTTCGCTGTTAAGTTTACGCTAGACGGAGCGAAACATTTGGACTGTTTTAAAAATCGGTCAGCTGGAACAGATTTATCTGATTTTATTTGTGGTTCTTGTTTTATTTCTAGAAGAGGGTTATTTTAAGAAAATATATTCAGCCAAATTAAAGGGGAATATTGTTTTAATACTTGTATACTTGTGCGTAATAAAAACATACACAGAAGTTAGAAAACAGACACAGAACTACACAAGAAAAAACAAAGTTTTGCGAGCGAGCCTAGAACATACTCCGTACTATTCAGCACGCGTAGCATGTATACATCAGTACTATTCAGCACGCGTCGCATGACCACCATAGAAACGGGTTCTCGCTCACGGAAGAATAAACAACATAACCGATTGTTGAAAGATGTCTACCGTCCTAAGCATGGCGATGTTAACACTGAAGAGAATAAAGTTTTCAATTATCTACAGTCTACGTGGCGCCCCGTGCTCGGAAAGAAGAGATGTCAAGCTGGAAAGAAAGAACGTTTGCTATTCTTGGTAGAATAGACATAAAATTTGTGAGCTGAATAGAATAGAATGCCTCGGATTGTCTTATATCAAAAGTCCAAGTATTCTTTCAAAAAAACTCTAAAAAGGCATGATTATTTTGCCAGATTTTCAATTGTTTATTGTTTTCGGATACTGTACCTATGTTAACATATCGTAAAGTCTGATCATCACATCACCGAAATAACCAAATAGAAAATAAGTTATTTTCCTCCAGACATTGGTATGCGGGGATGAAAAATGTTTAAACTCATCGTCCTAAATATTACTGCACTGAAATTGTACGTTAAATTATATCTCATTAACAAATGCCTGTTTAAAAAGTAAGTAAACAAAAAAACTTGTGGAACAACTCTACTTCGGCGTCGTAATGAAATACCAACTCAGTCATCTCAAATTTTAAAATATTTTTTACTAGAAGCCTGTTCCCGAAATTCTACCTTTGTGTAAGAATCTAATTAACAAAGCTCTTGTTTTAACTGTCTAATTAAAAAGTACAATAATTAGTGCTTAGTTTTAAAGTTGGTACGTAGACTAAATGTTTTAGCTACACACTGCTATTGTTGGACGTTTAGTTTTAAATTTAGTTTTCGTTTTTATGTTGTTTTTCAGGTCTTGTAAATTTCGGGTACCTGTATTACCCGAAATTTACATACGTAACTTCACCTGCCTATATTCCTCAAGGGTTAGGCAGAAATGTGTTTTAGTCCCATGTAATAGAGGGTGCCATCAGTACAAAGAGTATCATAAGTGTGTTCATTGATAAATTATTTTTCTTTTTTTAATTTATCAGTTGTCATCAATTCAGCAATACGTTAGTTTTAATTAAGTTTAATACATTTACCAATGTTGCTTTTTCAAAAATTAACTTTTCACCAATTTTAATATTTTACTTTTTTTATTTTTATCAATTTTAGTTTAAATTAATTTAAAATTAGCGCTTATTACATAGTAAGTAAAGTAGCTTACTTGTTTATGTTTTTTTTTTGTGCATATGGTGTTTACCTATACTTAAGTAATTGTTGCGCTGGAACTTAATTTCAAGTATGTGTTATGTAACTGTATTCAGTGTGAACAATTATTGGTAAACTTAATTAAATAAATAAATGTGAGACGCCAATGCTGCGACATTGAATGAAACAACAAGCTGTAGTAAATATTTGTTTCATTTTTTATTTGAGACGGGTTAGCTCTTGACTCTAGTCTAGGTCAGAGGTGACAGAGACAAAGTTGACGATGGAGTGAGCTTAACCTGAAGAAGCCTATTCACTCTAACTTCAAAGAGATTGGGGATGAATGTATTCGGAAACACAGACGAAGGCGATGAGTTCCAATCTTTTTCTGTGCGCATTATGAAGGATGTTTGGAAGCAGAAATTGGTGGAATGACAACTAGGTAAGGATGGTAACTCGCAGTGCATCTAGATGTCCGATGGTAGAAGGGGCTGGTAGGTCGTGGAGTTCTTGAGCACACTCACCGAAGAACAGTCTGTAGAAGACGACAAGCAGGCAAGCTTGCGGCGATGTCATCAAGTAAATCATGTTACTAGCACTAGTTTTTAAGATTATTGTTACTAACATTATAGGGGCTTGCCTGAATTGAACTACGAGTATATTATTTTCATTGACGACTGATGTGGCACGGCGAGCACCTTGGGACAAATGTTTGTACGATCTACAAAGATTTGTTCCGGGTGTTCTGGGTATTTGCTATGTATAGTAAAAATATCTATCTATGCAATGTATTGTATTAAGTATATCAGTCATCTAGTACCCATAACACAAGCTCTGCTTAGCTTGGGGCTAGATAATGCTGTGTGGATTGTCCAGCAATTTTTATTTATTTATTGAAATTACTGTCCTCCAAGCTTGTCAAGACACGACTGTGAAGAAGGGTTCTCTGATAATGATTTATTCTCACCATCTACCGCCCTTTAGGGTTGGGTACATCAATGATCCGCCAACATAGACCAGCTTGGTAACCCACGAGGCGACTGACCCCCAAAATCAACCATATTTATATATTTATCAACCATAAACCATAATATTTATTGAAAGGAGATGTGTATTAAGAGCCGACGCCATTATAATTTTACGGAATGGGAATGATTAGGGATCTTCACGCAGCTTTGGGCAATAAAGAAGTTTTTAGACAAATGGTATCTCTTTAATGACTCAATCGTGTTTCCTTGGGATAATAAACCTGTCAAAACTTGTAATCCACCCCAAATAAATTCGGAGTAATTAATTAATTTTAATAAGAACAAAATCTTTAATCGCTTTTCCGCAACTTGATTGGTAACAGTTAAAATTGTTCATTTACATTTTGACAGATCAACATTGTTCATTGCGTTTATGTACTAATGATATAAATCTGAAAGTTTGTTGGTATGTATGTGTGTATGTGTGTATGTTTGTTACAACTTCACGCTGAATCGAGTAAACGGTTTTGGATGAACTTATTTTTCTTTTTTTCTACGAAGGTAGCCTTCACTACACACACTACACTACACGCTACACTATACACTGTATTAAGGTAGCTCGTACACGGTATCCTAAATGTGAAGTATTAGGACTTTTTTATTGTCTCTTGTTGACGTTTCGACCGCGAGAAACATGGATCGTAGCTGTTCTATACATGATTTTATATATGTATATAATTCTACTGTACGTGTGTATGTCACTGAACTCCTCCTAAATGGCTGAACCGATTTGCGAGTGGCGCCCAGGATGGTTTATTTAGATTCCCAATTGGACAAGGTAGGTAGCGCTGTACGGACAGGACGACGTCTGTTCGGTCCGCTACTATTATTATAAACATTGTTTATAATGGATAAATTCAAAAATGGATATATTAAATCCTTTTTTTTTCAATTCTTTCACCTATGCAAATCCACATTTTCAGCAAGTAACTTGGGCTATATTTTATTTAAAAATTAGGATGTCAATTAGTGTTTTAAATTATACTTCAGAATAACTTATATCCTGTGTGTATACATACTTGTATTCAGCTGCATCCGTTTATACTGGAAGCCGACCCCAACGTGGTTGGGAAAAAGGCTGGGAGATGATGATGACATAGTTGGTATAAGGCTGGGCAGATGATGATGACATAAACAGACAAAGTCACGGGTGGCTGCTACTTTTTAAATATAACGGAATTTTCTCTTCCTTTTTGAGATGAAAAGTGACAAAAAAAAATCTTTTTCATTCTAATAGATATCTTCTCATCTTTCTGAAGGTTAACATGAAATCTGCTTCAGTATATTACAGCAAGGAAAATGAACATAATACGTTATGAAAGAAATACATGAATTTGAATTTAAATTAAGTAGTCGGCACCGTGTGTTTATTTGTACCATTGGATGCGGGAGAAGAGAGGTATTAGGTTACAATGTTTGTTGAAGGTTAAAAGGAATAACTGATGTGTTATGTATTTTATAACAGAACATTTCTGGGTTCTCTACACCTGTTTTTTAATAAATTATTTAATGTTTCATAAGATATTGTTACAGTATCCACGTGATGCGAAGGAATGAGGATCATAATGTGAGGAAAGTTTTGAGTATGAGTGTAGAGGGTTACAAGAGTAGTGGGAGACCTAGGAACCGATGGATGGATTGTGTGAAAGATGATATGGCTGGGAAGGAGGTGATTTCTAAGATAACGGCAAATAGAAATGTATGGAAGAAGAAGTCATGCTGCGCCGACCCTAAATAAATTGGGATAAGGGCAAGGGGATTATGTTATTGTTACAGTATTATAATTATATTATCTGCCTAGCCTTTTCCCAACTATGTTTCGGTCATCTTATATTCTAAACGGTTGCAGCTGAATACTAGTGTTTTACATGGAGCGACTGCCTATTTGACCTCCACAACCCAGTTATAGGTACACGATACCCCTTGGTAACTGGTGCTCAGACTTTCAGGCTTCTGACTACCCGTAATGACTGCTTGTACCGGCTTAACATGCTTTCCGAGGCACGGAAGAGTCTCGTATACTTATGGTGCGTAGTACTCGCAATCGCCGTGCGTGTATGACTAGATGTAGGAAAGTGAACGAAGCAAAGGAGAATGTAATGAACGGTCACCCATTAAAAACTGTCTTCGCCATGCGTCGCTTAACCTCCGATATACATACTCTTTGAAGAAAAAAGGTAAATAACGTATCGCAAAGGCGCAAAGAGTAGTGATAATAATCTAATCCAAATTTTCCTGGACGTGCTTTACAAGACTAAATTCATAGACATTCTTGAATAAAGACAGAACAGAAATGGACTAACGAGCGCATTAATTAATGCTAATGCTTCATTTTACTCCGAGTTTTGATGATAAATGGATGCTATTTAACTCTCTCTTTGATCTATGAAATAAGAAACCATAAAGATTTACGTTCAATTCAAACCCACACAAGTTAAAAAACGCGAAGATTAATAAATATAGCTAATATGTATAGCTGTAAATATATATATAGCTGTAAAAATATAGCTGTAACTACGAGAGAGGAGCTTGTGGCTAAATAATACAGCCGCACAGGTGGATCGAAGACTAAGCTATGCTTGCCGAGTTCAATCTGTGGATGGGTGACCGCACGTTACATATAAAGACCCTCTGTGTTTCGGAAAGGAGGTTAAGCTGTTGATCTCGGCTGACATAGTCGTAACGGGTAGTCAGAAACTCGAAAGTCCAAGAACCCGTATTTCCAAGTGGTATCGTGTTACCCAGTTAATAGGTTGTGGAGGAATAATGCAGTCAGTCCACGTAAATTACTCCATTAAGCATAGTATGAAAAAGTCTAGGCAGATAATGAGTACTACTAACAGAGTCGTAAACCGTAGCATTAATATACGTCGTATATCTTGACGACACGGTTGGCGCAGTGGCTGAACGATCGACTGCTGCGCCGCATGTCGTGGGTTCGATTCCCGTACAGAACAAATATTTGTATGGCCTACAGGTAATTGTTCCGGGTCTGGCTGTTTGTGTATGTGACTTTAAATGTTTGTCAACGCACCCACGACACAGGAGGAATTCCTAGTGTGGGGCAACGTTTAAAAAATAATAAAAAATATCGAGTTTAAAGTATTAGCAAAGCATTTTATCCACAAATATTAAAATGATCGCATTTTGTTCGACGAACTTTCACTAAGTTCAAGCTAAAACTGATAGTACATACCTTTTAACTTTATTGAATCTAAGTTAGTAACGATAAAGCATGGACATTTTAAGTTCGTACGTTAACATAATATTCACAGCAGAATATAATATTTACAGATAGCAAGGTTGGCCGATTGTCGTGGGTTCGATTCTCACACGTAATAAATATGTGTCCTCCTCTGCGGCCCGTATTTGGCCTCCTGTCCTCCTCTACGCGCTTATTCTTTGACTTTGGAATTCAGACGTTTCGCACTCTTGAGTTCAAGTTAATTTTGACAGCTGTGTATTTCGCAAAATAATTTGATCACGTGAGTGAAAAATTAGTTAATTGATTATTAGATCGGAATTAAAATTAGTTTGAAGAGTAAGGCGCAAAGTTATATAATCACGTGACTGAAATATTAACAAAAAATAAATAAATAATGCTGGACAATCCACACAGCATCATCTAGCCCCAAGCTAAGCAGAGCTTGTGTTATGGGTACTAGATGACTGATATACTTAATACAATACATTACATAGATATATTTTTTTTATTATAGCATAGCAAATACCTAGAACATCCGGAACAAATCTTTGTAGATCGTACAAACATTAGGGATGTTTTTGAACATTAGGTATTGTCCGCCCTGGGGACATCGAACCCGCAACCTCCTGCGACGCAGACGGACCTTCGCCCGCCACATCGGACGTTCATCGATCATATAAGGACCATGTGGATTAGTAGTTGACCTATCGAGTAAACTTTTGTTTGAGACATCATTATGTCAGACTCTACACTCGTTCATAACGTAACAACACACTCTTCATCATATTTCATCCAACATCAAATATTTGACAAGAGGCACCCAAAAGTGTTTTACGAGCTTCTGAAATATTTACATAAAAAGGTGATCAAAACTTCTTAACAAGGGTGGTTTCAAAACCAGTTTACAATCTCAAGGAAGTTTGGAAACCCCCAAAAAATAATTAGCCGGCAATGTCACAAGGTTGGCGGTGTCAACGCTCATAAAGTTCGGTAATTAATCATTGCAGAACCCCTGGTATGTGGGGTTTTATTTCACATCACTTTATTGGAGCGGAAAACTCTTTTTGCGTAGGTTGATGGTATTTTATTTTATCTAAAAGAATTTAGCTATTGAAAATAAAGAAAGAAAAAAAAACATGTATTTGCGACACGCACAGATAATAAAAAACACAAAAGAAAAAAGGAACTAAAATCTGAACAATAAAATAAAATAAAATATAAACTAAGAGGACCTGTAGTAGGAAAGTACCAGCCTATTAATGTCCCACTGCAGGGCAAAGGCGTCTTCTCATACAGAGAAGGCACGAGTATTAATCACCACGCTTGCTCAAGACGGGTTGGCGATTTCAGGTTTATATTAATTATATAAGTCCAGGTTTCCTCACGATGTTTTCCTTCACCGATGACAGTGAAGTCGAAGATAAACTTAGAAAGTACATATGAATTGAAAAACTCACATAGGTACTTGCCCAGGTTATAACCCACAACCTCGTGCACAAGAGGCGAGGCCTAAACCACAGGGCCATCATGACATTCATCACAAAGGACCTGTGCGAGGCCAAAGAGGCACCTATCTCAGCATATGTTGCGATATTTTAAGAAGGAGTAAAAATACCGCAGCGCTGTTCTTCCGATAAGGCCCAAAAATGATAAATTAATGATGATAATAATATGATGATGACATGATATTTCTTTCTATAAGTAAGTTGATCAAAACACTTCTAGACGTCATAAAATAGACCAACCACCAACCTAGTTTAAATATTATTTTACTTATTGACGTGTTAAGTGTATGTAATAAATTTCATTTATCATTTTAGAAGTAATTTTTATTTCAACTAAATACATGAAAAAATAAATAATCACATGGCATCGAAAACTTCATCCGCATCACTGTCAACTGGAAAAGTGCCCAGAAAGCTGGCAGCATGGCCACGTTGAATGGCAATGCTGATTCTTTGGCCAAGAAAAGGCCAGCTCTCTGGTTACGTGAAGAGTCCACCAAACGCTTCGCGATTTCTCGAAATTTAATTTATAATATTTAAATGTAATGTATCGCTACATGCACACAACAAATTCAGAGTGCAAAATAAATTCATAAAACATTTTTAATAGTGTTAATTCAAGCGCTGGTTTATAGATTTTTATTAAAAACGGATGCGATGTTTTTCATCGCTGATTGAAGATTGTGTAGGTTTATGTTTGACAAAAATATCGTGGCGTTTTCAACACACCAGGAGCTAAAATAACGACATCACATATAATCTATCCATCTGTATAAAAATCAATGGCCGCATATATTAAAATCATCACTTGAGATTAAGGTAAACCGATTTGACCCACTTTTTTGTTGTTGTTAAGTCCTGGTTTGTAGGAAAGAAACATTTTTGAAACTGTCGATAAATTTTATGGTATTTTGAATGAAAATCACAATAAAAAAAAATTGCGCCCGTGCGAAACCGGGGCGGGTCGCTAGTGATAAACGTGTCTTAGAAAAATGGGTTGGAAGGGTTGTGGAGGTCAGATCGTCAGCCGCTCCGTGTAAAATACTGGTAATCAGCTGCATACGGTTTCACTAGAAGCTGACTCCAAGATAGTTGGGAAAAAGCTAGGCTGATTTTTTAGCTAATATTATGATAACTTACAAAAATAGGGTTGTCTCAATTTTCGTACGACAAAAGCATCCGACAGTATCCACTTTGCGTGTCACCCCTAAATAAAGTTTATAATTATTATTTTTATTGGCTCTGGTTGACAATTATACTGGTCGCGGAACTCTATAGAGTGGGGGACGTACTTGACCTATTTCTTTTATCGTCGTATCTCGGCTTTTTTTATTCACCTCAATTTAAAAAAACCGGCCAAGTGCGGGTGGGACTCGCACTCGAAGAGTTCCATACCATGTCGAGGAATAATGGCTGATTTTGTTTTCAAATTTCCTGTTTTTTTTTTTAAATTTTGATCTTTGTTTAAAAATACTTAGGTTTACAGTATACATTTTATGAGATACAACCCGCTGACAGACAGGTTTGATGGACGGGCGAACAACGGAAGCTTAGAAATAGGTCTCGTTGGTGTCGGTACGGAACCCTTAAACCTGGTTGGGTTTCTTACATCTGAAAGCATTACGAAATTAAATTATGTTTTCAATTTCTTGGTTTATTTAGAAGCAACAGATAGGTGGAATACACATAAATGGAAATTCCTTAGATTCCTCTTGTTCATGATTCTGTTACAATTTGGGTACTTATGTTAATTTACTTGTTGTTAACCTAAGTTATCGTAAACGAGATAATAGAATCAGCTTCTCACAAGATGATTTTCGTGGGAAATATGTTGGCTAGAATTGGGCACAAAGATTCATGTATCGTGAACTTTTAGTTAAAAAAGTTTAGTTTTAAAATTAACACTGATATCAATATGTTGGTAAATTAACCTGTTCATATTATCTATTCTTATCTATAATAAGCTGTGGATTCGCTACTCTTGAAGTACAGTAGTCGGATTTGACAAAATATTTTTTTTCCATTTGGTACTTAGACCAATAGGGATGTGTCCTAGATAAAAATGTAATAAGCCTATTTAGTCCGTCATTAAGATTACCAAAAATATTAGACACGTATTTTATGCTTACTCAAATCAATAAAAAGTGACAATGATATAGCACATCAAAGTTCAGGAGAAGGGGCTTGTGACGTCAACGTTGCGTTAAAAGTGTAGCACGGCGTGACGTCACGCGCAATCTCAAAGCACTATATCGTCGTCATTTTTGGTTTACGTGACGAAAGAAAGAATATTATTGTGTTTTTTTAAGTAATCCAACTATCAGACTAAACAGATTTTTTAAGTATACTACCCTATTCTTAAAAAAGGGTAAAGGCCCTTAGGAGCGTTTGAAAGTTCAGGGCACAGACAGTGTTTTATCCATTTCCGGACATCCCCACAGCTTTTTAAGTCTGATTCAGCGCTTCCATCGGCTTTGTTCCAGAGACTCAAGTTTATTATGTAGCGCCTTTAGCTGCTAGATATTTATAGCACAGCGGAGTGCCATCTGCGCGCACTGTTACCCGGGTACTACCGGCCATCTGCGGCTAACTAGATAATCTGTCAGTAAACGGATTGGTCAAGAGCGGGATTGAATCGGCTGGATAGGATTCTGGGAATCTGTGGGTACTTGATTGTCACAGAGCTAGTGCAAGGGACTCTCGTATCATCATCTGCACCGGATGCAGATGAATATCAGTGTTTTATATGGAGCGACTGTCTATCTGACCCATCACCTCCACCAACCAGTTGCTGGGCAATACGATGCCCCTTGGTAAGACAGGTTGCCAGATTTTCGGGATTCTAACTACCCGTAACGATTGTCAAAGATCTACAGAAGGCAGCCGGGATCAACGGCTTAGCGTGCGTTCCGAGGCATGGAGGAGTGACAATATGTAGTGAATGGTCACCCATCCACAGACTAACCTCGGCAAGCATAGCTTGACATTTGATCCGTGCGGCTGTTTTTATTTAGCCACGAGATCCTCGATGGACTCTCACAAGTTCCTCATACACTAAAAAAAAAACCAAAACAATGTCGCCATTTCTCATGATTTTAGTCCCGTGGGTTACTTATTTTGTATTAATAGTTTTATATATATGTAACTTGAGACAAATTAAATGTAAATTTACTGATTAAGGTTTTTCAAACTTATCAGACATAATTTTGCTGGGGAATTGGATATGCCACTGCTGATTCTCAGGGTAAATTGATCAAGGATGTATGATTTTATTTGACACGAATCTAAGTCAAATTTCTAACATTAACTATACCAGTATCTCTTAAAATCTAAACAATAATATAGCCTATAATTTCCTTAATTGATATATTATAATAATTTGATATTATTAATATATAAAGTGTCAATGTAGTGTACAATTTCATAATATTAGTTAACAAAGTAGTATATAGAATAAGTAAATAGAATAATTGTAGCATAAGTAAATACAATTTTGCATGCCATGAGGCAGAATGTATAAGGATCAAAAATATTATAACACCTTTTCATACTACTTACCTACATTGTAAGAAAATAAATAAATCCACCTATCTATCTATTTAACTTACATAGCTATTTAAAATAACACTTCAATTTTTATATTTACAAAGTTATACAGTTGAGGACCCTGGCGATAGGCTCCCAAAATACCGTTTACACATCCCCAAAGGAAACCGTAACTTCAAAATCTCCAAATCACTGTTACCATACCACCCTGTAATTAACTACAAAAGAACAAAAACCATCTGTTACTGAAAGGTTCTCTTCACGTTTGGAACTAAGTTAGTATCGGTTTCACTCTGTTTAACTTGAAGTGGAACTCCGCCGGCGATGCCTGCCAGTTTTCGTCAGCCGTACTGCAGTAACTGCAGTATGTAACAAGCAGACAAACATACATACACAATCTCACGGTTTTACCTTAGGGTTTAAGCAGAAACTTCAGTATGCTACTACGAAGTATGTTACTACGAACTTCTTTTTTTAACTCTTTTTTTAAATTAGGGAATTTTATATAAAATACATGGCAGTCCCATCGTACTTTATTGCAGCTATAATACAAAGAATCCTTATTAACCAAACGACAACTCAAACAGTAGACTTAAAACGAAGACTTACGTACTACAAACTAACATACTATTACTCTTATTAGTAGTTATACATAATAACTAGTAATAAGAGTAAAAGGTTATGCTGCCTGACCCCCAAGAAAGTAGGTACAGGAGGATGATGATAATCATAATAGTTTCATTGAATATTGTTAGTTATGTAAGAAGTAATTTGAAGGTTTTGGGTTGATTTTTTGTTGTTTAAAGTAGATACTTAGGTCATTTGATCTGACATTAAGTTAAGGCCAGTAAAGAGTTAATGAATAAATAAATAAAATAACTAGAGTTCGTTGTTTTTAACTACATCTATCATAGAGTTTGGTTTAAAACTGGTGGCTAATTTAGAAAAAAATCATGTGTTTCTCCCACAGAAAAAAACAGCGATAATAAGTAACAACGTCAGTCCAACTCAAAAGAATACCATCACTCCTGAAATTCTACTGACTATACTTATAAACGTAAACCCACCAAAAATATATAAAAAGCTTGTAAAAAGACTAAACGAACAAAATGTTAACCTTATTAAATCTTAAACGATGAAACCCACGCTTTTATGAAAAGGAAATTTTCTAAAGTATTCGTGGAAATATGTACATCCCACAATAACGATGGTTTACCCCATAATCAAGTTATTGTTTGGTACATAACCATAAAGATGAAAAATCGACAGGAACGAATGATCATAAGGAAGAGTGATCGACATAATTTGGATGATAGCAACGGTTTTTTGTGATGATAGAACATTTTTAGAGGGTGGGCTTAGCGATGCTTCAAGAAGAGTGAAATTAAGAGCACTTTAATAATAAAGTGCGAATTTATGTTTAACAACAAATGTTGGAAAATGTTTCAACATTCCAGAATGTTCAGAAGATTATTATTTTGTTTATTTAATACTTTAAACACATACAGCGCAAAGGCGGAGTTAATGCCGTATGCATGCAATTCTGTAAGAGAAGGGAGCAGTTTTTTTTTATCAAGATACAATAAAATAATGTTTAGAATATTAATGGGAAAATACTAGCGCTGTGACGATACTACACCCAAATTCTTAAGAATTTGTTCATGAACTTACGACTCATCACCTGCTTAGCCTTTTCCCAACTATGTTGGGGTCGGCTTCCAGTTTAACCGGATACAGCTGAATACCAATGTTTTGCATGGAGCGACTGCCTATCTGATCTCCACAACCCAGTTACTAGGCAACACGATACCCCTTGATAAGACTGGTTGTCAGACTTTCGGGCTTCTGACTACCCGTAACGACTGTCAAAGATCTAAAAATGACAACCGGGACCAACGGCTTATCGTGCTTTCCGAGGCACGGAGGATCTCGATATGTTACGAACGGTCACCCACCCACATACTGTCCTCGTCAAGCATAGCTTAACTCGTGCGGCTGTTTTTATTTAGCCACGAGCTCCTCACGAACTTACGACTACAGTGTTTATTCAAGCGCTTCTGCTAAACATGACGTCATGAGTGCGATATCCTGGCCAGGCAAACTTTCCCATCTGGAATTTCTTAGTACCCCAAATCCAGACTATCAAATGGGAAGACGCTCCCAAGTATATCGGACATAAACAGAACTGGCAAAATATGGTTGTGTTTACAAGTACGCCTCTGCCTAACTCTTTAGAGTAAATAGGCGTGATGTTATGTTTGAGATATAGACCTCAGAAGTTACACAACATTACAAATAACACACATCATTATATGTGCCTTTTCGTCAAAGCACAGCGGTGTACTGTGAACAAACATGGCGACAGTAAGACCCGAGGCATGCTTGTTAACAAGTTAGATCTCATAAGACTATTGATAGTATAAGTATCTATACTAACAGCATGTAGATTGGAAAGGATAAACATAATTATATTGCACTACGTTGCAATATATAAATAAGAGCAGAGCTTGTGTTATGGTTACTAGATGACTGATATACTTAATACAATACATTACGTAGATAGATATTTTTTATTATATATAGCAAATACCCAGAACACCCGGAACAAATCTTTGTAGACCGTACAAACTTGTCCCAAGGCGGGAATCGAACCCGCAACCTTCTGCGTCGCAGGCGGACCTTCGCCCGCCGCGCCACATAGGTCGTCAAATATATATACATATATTCATACGTATATATTACAATAAACGTGTTTGAACGAACGAGAACGTGCGTGCATCCGCACGTTCTCTGTAGCGAATAAACATGATTTTTGTTTATTTTTAATTATTTATTTGTTTAATACTACCTATCACACAAATGCGTGAGTGTGGTGTGTTTTATTTTCTTTATTTGCATTAAAAACCACACCTTTTTCTTATGAGGGTAGGCAGAAACTATATAACGCAAGCTGCTAAGATCCTCACAAAATGTACTGAACGTTATCGAAGCAAAAGGAGTATCTTCTGCTTCGGTAACGTTCGTATATCTGTAGCCCTAGCAAACTTTCTTGCGAGTGTTTTTAATAAGAAGCTAGTGATTACTAAATTAGTTTAACGCACGTAATGCAGAGGCGATGTTTCAATCTTAGTACAGTATGTTGACGTTTCTGGTTGGTTCAACTTCTCGTAAGAAATTGGTGCTAGGGCTAGTGGTCTGATCTTGTCATAAACGCACGCCAGTGGAAGGTACCATGCGCCTGACCTGTATGAAGAACATCACTAATAAGGGCAGTGTATTTCCTTCTAAGGCGTCCCCTTCCGGCATTTCTACAATCATCTGCTTTATTTTAGGTATCATTTCCTCTAGTTGAACAAAAAAGTTTGTCTGTACGAAGGTGTAAGAATGATGGTACAGAATCCAAATGTCAAATTTTATTTTTTTAATTGAGTGTCAAATTTTACCAATTGAACATGAACCTTATAATATTGTAATAAAGTTTAAAATCTATCAAAGCAATTTTATACATAGGGGTAGCTTGATGTGCTGGCCTCTGTACATATCCTGCCTGACATAACATTTTCATTCCAAATTGAAAACAGAATAATATCATGATTTCTTGCGACTCATTATTTTTAGAATATGGAATGGAAAAAAAATGAATAACGGATTAATTTCACCTGCCTGGGTATAATCTGATTTATCCATTACGTTCATCATATATTTGTTTTACTGACTCGAAAATAGGAATGAACGACGCGTACGTTACGACGTGTTTTTATAAAAAAAGAACTAGCAACCCGCTCGGCTCCGCACGGATACAAACATATCCCCTCTTTTTAAGTCGATATTAAACAAAATCCTTTTTTTGCGGAAAATTATTTTACTACATTAAAATATGTATATTCTTATTTTCAACTTTCTAGACTTACTAGTTTAAGTTGTGGTTAGGAAAAAAAATAAAGAAAAATACAAAATATTATGACTAACTTGATAATCTATAGGAGGTAGTCCGAAGCGCTACTTTTGAGAATGAATTCTTGAGACTGTTGGATTATTCCATCTGGGAATGCTGTTATCATCAATTTCCAGATGGAAATGCAGCGCATAGTCAGGATTTGTGCCGACTGCCGGGTTGGTGGCAATAGCCTCGCCCCATATCAAATGGGATTTGAACATAACTGGCGAAATATCGGTGTACTTTCGGGTACACTTCTGGTTAACCTAACAATAACCTTTTGGGAAACAGACGCAAAGTTTTGTAATTAAAATAGTTTGAACAAACTAAAAAACGTTTAACCAAAAAATATATTTTAAAAATCAGATGCATTAATTGCTTGTCACTCCCACAAAATAAACTATAAAATGTGTGTTCACCAATTTACATACACGTACAGAAAGCGTGGCAATTGTAAAAATGGCGGAATCTCATAATTTGGTTAGAAGAGAACACCTGCACGTAGTATAAAATCAAAATTGGCAAGGTGCGCTGTACTGGAGTTGGGTAAAAGGCGCTTATTAAGGTGCACTACGTACTCCAGCGCGGCGTTATTATTTTCTTAAGAGGGGTATAAACTAATATTGCCAGTTGTAAATTTAAAGGAAGCTTACAGACATACAACAACAATAAAAAAAATGGGGATAGGGATGTTGGCGAAATAACAAGCTTCCACATAATGTGCATGTCTAGATTAATAAAACAGTAAGGAAATAAATTACGGGTAGTCAGAAGCCCGAAAGTCTGCCCACCAGTTTTATCGAGGGACATCGTATTGCCAAGTAACTAGGTAGTGCGACTGCCTATCCGACATAGGCAGTTAATTCATGTAGAATACTGTTATTCAGCTGCATCCAGTTAGACTGGAAGCCGACCTCAACTTACTAGGGAAAATGAAACAAATTAGATTAAAAAGAAAATCATCATTATATCAAGGCTACCGTGGCGCTGCAGTGCCTCCGGGATGTTTGCAGAAGCCCAC
Source organism: Phlogophora meticulosa (assembly GCA_905147745.2). Classification (NCBI taxonomy): domain Eukaryota; kingdom Metazoa; phylum Arthropoda; class Insecta; order Lepidoptera; family Noctuidae; genus Phlogophora; species Phlogophora meticulosa. The sequence goes on from LR990524.1 coordinate 16,777,521, forward strand.
ACGGACGGCTTCAAGGCCATTATTCGCAAAAAATCGGCTTCTTTACTGCAGCGTCTGCGAGGTGCTAAGAATGGTATTCTGAAAGTCATTGCTGCTCGCTTTGACTGCCCCATTCAAAAACTCTGGGTAAGGGTAGTGAATGGTTTTGTATAGGTAGTAAGTAGTCTACATAAATATAAGTACTAACAATACTAACATAATTGTAAGCTAATATTGTTGCTAATATACTAACAAGATATGGATTTAAATTATCTGAAATAAATTATTCTATTCTATATCGATTTTACATAAATATGCGTGATCAATTTACAACGTTGAAATTTTTTGAGCAACTAGTTGATCATTTATCGAGATAAGCCAAAAACATAAAATATCCTAAAAAGAATATCGTCACCAATTTATCTCTTATTTAAATAAATGTATTCAAATATCGGCGCTATCTTAAGTGCTGAAAATAATTTCTCCTAGTTTTCGATATATGACTATAAGACGCCTTTAGTAGATAAATCGTTATCATAATACTATCCTGTTACTGTCCCACTGCAAGACAAAGTCCTCATCTCAATCAAAGAAGGCATGAGCATTGATCACCACGCTCGCTAAAGGCGTATTGGCAATTTCAACTTTTATAAATTAAAAATCCAGGTTTTTTAACTATATTTTTCCTTCACCAATGTCAGTGATCTGTAAGATAAACTTAGAATGTACGAATTAACTTAACCACTTGTCTATCATGAAATGTTTAGGATTTAATACGATACATTATTTTCTGAGTTCTAATTTGGAGGAAGAACTCATCTGACGTCGTATGATGCGGGAACTACGTGTCTATTCTTATCTCGCTAATCGGATATCTTCTCATCCCGAGCAAGGGTACCCGGATGAGATTCTTTTCAGTCTTAATATGCACTCTTAAGACAAGATAAAAGTAGATTATCCTCAAAGAGAATATACTAGATTTCAAAACAATTCGATTTTTAAATGAGTTCTTTTCGGTTCTGAGTTTTTATACAAAGTTTTAGGTGAGGTTCCAAATTCAAAACACAATAGTGAACAGTGGGTTCTATATAGTATTTCCTGGTAAGACTGTAGGGCTTATGCCTTACTTAAGATTAGATTTGCTTGATACTTGTTTGGCATTAACCAGTCGGTGGTGTGAAAAGGTTATTTACACGCAGCAATAAGATCCACTCTTACGTTTAGCGATATAGTGCATTTGGATCATAAAATTATTATAAAAATACAGTTATTTAGAATTCTGGTAGCTACTACAGAATTATTATACCAAGTTTTGGTAGCACAAAATATTTATTTGGTAATAATTTGCACTTTATTGGCTATAAAAACGTCTGCGGTTTACTGATATTCTAGTTTTCAAAAGTTACCATATTTTAAACCGCATTGCCGTATTTTTTCCACCAAATACCCAAAGATTAAAAGAACACAATTTAACATTTGCAAAAAATGTATGACTCCTATTCTATAAACATTTCCACGTGTAACCTCGATGTAACATCACGCCTGTTTCCCCGAAGGGTACTTGCAAAGGTGTACTTAGAGTACACCCACAATAAACCCGTTACGTTTTTATCATCATCATCATCATCATCATCATCAGGCTATACTAGTCCACTGCTGGACATAGCCCTCTCCTAATGAGCGCCATAGCGCCCTGTCTTCAGCTTACCGCATCGAGCATCTGCCTGCAGTCTTTCGCAGATCGTTACGTTTTAGTCTAATGTAATTATAGCCAGCACAAATCCAAGCTCTAGGCTACAACTGAAACTCATGGAAAAACCCAATAACTATTTGTATGACTCAGGAATCAAACCCAGGACCATGCTAACCAGTAGCTCTAGCCAATGTTGCTGTTACCTAAAGGTAATTCTCATTGTTGTAGCAACAATGAGAATTACCTTTGACTTTTATTTAGACAAAATATGAAGGTGTAGTCTGGTGTTAGTAAAACCGGCCAATAGACTCTTAAGAATCAAAAGGAATATTAAAATGCTTAAATAAAACCTACAAGATACAAACGGAACCATTGAACTCAACGAAGTAATCAGGGTTCAATCCAAACGCCGGTTAATCTGATATCCCGAAAACTGAATTAATAAATGGTAAATTTTATTAAGTATTAACGCGTTGTCGGTTCGTTAGTGTTACTGAAAAACATCGTCCGTCCAGATAAAATTAAATACAGCTCGGATTATAGTAACCAGAAGGCTGGTCTTTTTTTTTGGCGAAAGAATCAGCATTGCCATTCAACGTGGCAATGCTGACAGCCTTTTGAGCACTTTTCCCGTTGACAGCGATGCGGATGAATTTTTCGATTGCCTGTGTTTTTATTTTTTCTTTTCATTTTGTGTTTTTGATTTAAAACTAAAATGTAAGTAAAGTATTTTTTGGAGGTAATCTATTTTAATTCAGTTGGTTAGTTTACAATGGGCACGTGGTGCGAAAGTATGAGGAGTATATTGTGAGGAAAATTTTGAGTTTGAATGTGAAGGGTTACAAGAGTAAAGGAAGACCAAAGAAACGATGGATGGATTATGTGAAAGATGATAATTATGGCGAGATAGGAGGTGATTCTTGAGAAGTTTGGAAGAAAGACATGCTGCAGCTACCCCAGATAAACTGGGATAAGGGACGATGATAATTTCAGTAGGCACTCAATATTTTTATGTGTATTCAACTAAGAATGTATTAAATAATATAACAATTAAAAGTAGTGAAATGTGGAACATGGCTGTTGTACAAGTAACCCGTCAACTAACACAAATTTAATGTGTAGATATCCGAAAGAAAGCCAAAACTTTCCTACAATCATTTTAAATCCCTACCGCCAAAAACCAACGACGATTTGTTCCAAACATAATCCTCAAACCTGGCGTCGAATGTTTGAGCAAACACACCAACCCATTATGTGACCAAATCCTCACAGAGATCGCGAAAAACTCGCCACCAAATATTTGTGGGAGCTTGGCTAATAGGAGCATATGTGGACCAGTGAGCGGGCAGCTCCTAACGAATGGGGCTTCGGATACCAAAGCCCCAATTTTAACTGAAGTGCGATTGACCTTAAAGCTCTTCAATGTTATTTAAAAGCGGATCTAAACAAAAATTAACAATCTTTATTGACAATAATAGTTTTGAGGTACTACCAACTTTCTGGTTCATCAGGAATTTGGGACCTTAAGAAATATCTTCGATTTATGGATTTATTACAACATGACATCACGCCTGTATTCACCAAAGGGTTGGGCAGAGGTGCGTTTATAGTAACACCCACATTTCGCTAGTTATGTTTAAATCCCATGTAATAGGGACGAGCCTACTGCCAACAACCGGGCACAATTTCCTTTTCCAAAGACTCCGGGATGATATTGAGAAAATTTCCGTTTGGAAAAACTCAATGACACTTAACCTACACAACCCAGTTACTGGGAAACACAAAACCCTTGCTTTTATTTCCCTTCCTTAATACCTTACCTTGGTAAGACTAGTTATCAGGCTTTCAGGTTTCTGACAACGCAACGACTGTCGAAGATCTATGAATGTCAGTCGGGGGTTCAATGTGCTTTCCGAAGCACGGAGGGGTCTCGATATGTAATAAGTATTCAACCATCAACGGCGTGCATTTGCGACGTTCTTATTCTGAGGAAGACATCATCTCCCATCCCATGCAGTGAGAACTATACACCTATTTTTATTTAGCAAAGTAAACCCTTAGTTTGTGAAATAAAAATATGCTTTAATCAAGGGTGCGAGTGAGAGAAAATTGTTAAAACGTCTTTATATCCAAACCGATTATCTGATTCAGTAAATCATTTTAAATTGATCTGATGTTTTAACTCCGCTGAATTTTCGGATATTATTTTTGATAAGTAGATTTAAATTACGTTGTAACAGGGCTATAAATAATTCGACGATATTTTTTATGCTCTTGAGAAATTTAATATTACGTCGACGTCAATTTGAGATAGACATTTCTTTCGATAAGTTAATAAAGGTAAAAGATTACAATGAAACTTAAAAATTGTGAGGGTTTTCAGTATGTATTCTTTTATTAAATGATATAACATTGATAAATACCCATCCAATATTTACACAAATATCAAAAACAATTTGCTAAAATGAAACGAAAATACAACATTAACCCAATCATTGTTTAAAATACTGTTATAACCAATTCGTCTTAACAACATTCTCATGGAAACAGACCAGGAAAAATATTTAATTAAAAGCGTAATATAAATGTTATGCAAAATGTCTGCCAACGAATTTCACTACGGCCACTGTGCCTGCCTACCTTCTAAGGAAAAAGATAAGAAAATAATGTAAATGAACCGCGGGATCAGGGAGAAAAATGAGGAAGTCTCTTTGGTGTAAACTTTTCAGAGATATACGAGAAAGACGCACGAAGTGTGAAAATGGTGTATTTTGTGTATTTATTTATTTATTTAATTCTTTAAGCACACAAATGTACAGAGGCGGACTTAATGCCATTGGCATTTTCTACCAGTCAACCTTTGGGTGATGCAGAGACAAACAGTGGCAGGTGCAATTTCTGAAAAGAAAAACAATGTATAACAATCATGATCGTGCTCTGCTGTCTAAATATCTGATTCGTTCAAGGAATAAAGCTTCACTTTCCAGTCTTTCTTTATCTTCCCACACTAGGAATTTCTCCTGTATTTAAGGTGCGTTTACAAACATTCAAAACTCACACACACAAGTAGCCAGACCCGGAACAACTACCTGCAGGCCATACAACGCTTGTTGCTCCAAGGAATGATGCTTCATGGACTTGTACACAATGACTGCTTTGATTTGATACGTAAAATTTACCATATTGTACCTAGAACAATAGTGAGACGAGAGGCTTGCTCTTATCCACTGTTTGGTACAACTCCCTGTCGTACAAATGCAGGAGAGAGAGATTCAAACTTACAGTAATAACTTTAATGATGTTGATGTATTTGACCTATCTAAACATAAATTAAAAAATCTAATTGTTATGCGCCTTCCTCAAAACTTTTAATTTAATTATTTTCATTTTCATTATTTAACTGCGAAAAATTGTATTGTTGTTTCATATTTTTGTTACTTAAGTTTACCAAAACTATCTAATATAAAATCTAGTAATCCGTGGAAACGTAGTGGATTGTACATTTACTTATAGCATACTGTGTATCTAGATATAACATTCAGTGTATGATTGTTAGTTTCCCAAATAAAAAAAAAAATTAAAAAAAAATATTTGTTCCGAGCGGGAATCGAACTCAAGACACGAGGCGCTCCAGTGAATCATCACACACTGCGCTAATCGTGCCGTCAAAACATAACAACATCACCATCATCATCTCTGCCTAGCCTTTCCAATATCCTTACTCTTAAGATGCAATTATCCTAACAGTCTATACCCAGTGCAATACTGTTACACAATTTATTTCAACTGAGAATAATATACTAACGTATGAACTTAAAATTTCGATGCTTTATCGTTACCAACTTGGATTCAATACTGTTAAAAGGTATAAACTATCAGTTTAAGCTTGAACTTAGTCGTGAAAGTTCGTCGAACGAAATGAGATCATTCTAGTTTTAAGGATAAAATGCTGTGCTAAATCTTTAATTCCAATATTGATGCTACTGTTTACGACTCTTCTAGAAGCAGGAGTTAGAAAAATAAATAAGTGGAAATAATGTATTTTTCTTACTGGTCTGCTGTTCTTGTCTGATTACGACGATGACGACCGATGTGGCGCGGCGGGCGAAGGTCCGCCTGCGACGCAAGAGGTTGCGGGTTCGATTCCCGCCTTGGGACAAATGTTTGTACGATCTACAAATATTTGTTCCGGGTGTTCTGGGTATTTTCTATATATAAAATAAAAATATCTATCTATATAATGTACTGTATTAAGTATATCAGTCATCTAGTACCCATTACACAAGCTCTGCTTAGCTTGGGGCTAGATGATGCTGTGTGGATTGTCCAGCAATATTTATTTATTTATTTATTTATTAATTTCGTTGGGGGATCCAAGACAGTTGAATTATTTCTCCGGGACTCGTCGGGCTTCATTTTCATTTATGACACACTAGCGGCCCGCTCGGGCTTCGCACGAGTTTAAAATATATATATTATACATATAAACCTTCCTCTTCAATCATTCTATCTATTAAAAAAAACCGCATCAAAATCCGTTTCGTAGTTTTAAAGATTTAAGCATACATAGGGATATAGGGACAGAAAAAGCGACTTTATTTTATACTATGTTGTGAAGTACCAATCTACCTCCTCCGATCACTGGTTATAAACTATTTAACACCACGCTATGACCCTTAGAAGCGGGCGAAGCCGCGGAGCACAGCTAGCTAAAATATAAAACAACATTATCAAAACTATAAAACAACATTATCAAAACTTTTGTTGGAATCTATCGGGGCTTAATCGAAAACTAATGGCTTGATTGTAATACCTACAACTAGATTTCTACGAACCCTCAAAAGCCTTGTTACGAGAAAGTTTTACTATTGGTATTTACAATTTCAATGTACTTAAATACCTGTTGGGTTTCTAATTAAATATCTTTAAGAGATGAAACCACATAACTGAGCAATCTATTTTACCATTGAATTAATAGACATAATATTCTTTTTATTGTGCAATTCAATAGAATAACCAGCCCGATACTTCTATTCAGGGAAGGCAAGATCGTTTGCTCAAGGCAACTTGGCGAATTTAGACTTAAATAAATTCTATACTTAAATCTAAGTTTCCTCACGATGTGATACCTCTCTGATTTCAGAAATGTTTAGTATACATATAATCTTTGACAGTAGGTACATTTTATTATGAATATAATATAATGGCAGAGGGCTGGCCTTTTTTTGGCCAAAGAATCAGCATTGCCATTTAACGTGGCAAATGTAATCATAATCCGTTCAGCAGTTTTTGCGTGTAAGAATAACAAACATCCATACATCGACACAAACTTCCTCATTCCTAGTATGATTAGGAAGTAGAATTATGTTTTTCTGAAATTTAAGCTATAATACTGTCAATTTTCATCAAAATCCGTTTATCTTTGCTTACTAATTAATTAATTAATTAAGTTTGCCTTCTTTGTATGGGAAGAGGCCTTAACCCTGCAGTGGGACAGTGGCAGGCTGGTATTATTTATTATTTCTGTTATCATTTTTTGTAAACACACAAGATGATAACACAACGACACAATACTGCCTGAGCCGCTACTGAATAAATCTGTCTTTCTTTCTTTCCTTTTTTTTCTCACAAACATCCATACATCCGCACATTCGCAGTTTATAATATTAATAATAGTAGATGTATTAGTGGGTAGAGTCTATTATAACCGTGGTTTTAGCTATAAATAGCAACCTCGATACGTTTCACGTTGTCGCGTCGTAAAACACGTGAGTTACTGATGTGTGTCGACTTCATAATAAATGGGGCCCAGATTAATTGGATTTGTTCACATCATTAAAACGAACAAATCATGGGTCCCTGCTCCGCTTGGATATTTTTGGAATGACGTCCATCTGTTTAGTTTCGTCCCAAACTGAGTTGTTTTGGTGTTCATTTATTTTTCTTTTGTACTGTTGTACCACTGCCTCGTTGGCCTAGTAGTTGGCACGCAGGAGGTCCTGGGTTCGATTCCCGGGTCGAGCAATGTCATAATAAATATTTATTTTCTCACCACAATATTACAATTTACATGACCAGGGTATCAGAGTCAGACAACTTAAATATTATGAAAGACTGGTGCCTAAACTAAGCTCCAGGCCTGTATTTCAGGACACCAGGTCTCCGCCCTTTTACAAAATTATACATTTTACTTTGTTATGTACTTGTACGCTGACAACTTAATATAAGAAAAAAAACCAATGAAATCAACATTATAAGGATATTGGCAATCCTAAAACTTTTGTTAGTTGGGTTATTTGCGTGTGTGATATTGTGTGAGTGTGTGTTTATGTGTGTTAGGCGCTTTTATTTTTTATTTTATTTTGTAATGTGTTAGTGAGTTTTTCAAATAGGAATTTTCTCAATAGCAGCCCGGAGTCTCGATTTGTGCCCAGTTAATGGCAGTAGGCTCGCCTTCTGCTCTTCTTTTTCTTCTTCTGTTAGGTACGCCTCTGCCTAACCTCTCGGGATCAACGGTGTGAATTTAGTTCATGTTATTATAATACCAGTTACTGTCTTACTGCAGAGAAAAGATCTCTTCTCATCATCATCATCTTCGAGGAGTGCTATCATTAAGCGTTTCGAGTAATTGCTTAAAATTTTAGATTTATTACAATTTAACAGTTTCAACAGTTAATACTAGCGCCTGTTACTGTCTTACTGATGGACAAAGGTCACTTGTGATGCAGGGAAATGACGAGCATTAATCACCATCCTTGCTCCCGGCGGGTTGGCGATTTCAGACTTATATTTATTACAAGTCTCGGTTTCCACAAGGTGTTTTCCTTTACCTATGTCAGTAATGTCTCAGATAAGCTTAAAAAATACATACGAATAAAAGAAATATTTGTACGGTAAAAATATTTGTATGGCCTATAGGTAATTGTTCCGGGTCTGGCTGTTCGTGTATTTGACTTTAAATGTTTGTAAACGCACCCAGGACACAGGAGAAATTCCTAGGGTCAGGCAACGTTTTTTCAAAAAATAAGAATAAGAAATCTCATTGATACTTGCCTGGATTTCAACCTACACCCTTGTGCATGAGAGGTGAGGCCCTGACCATTGGGCCACCACGATGACATTTTTAATAATTACTCCTTTTTATTATTCCAACATAATTCGTTTTAGAAAGAGCAGTTCATATGGCGCACCCACGTTTTGCCAGTTTTATTTAAGTCTAAAGTAATAAAGGGCGAGCTTATTGCCATCAACCCGGCACTAATCCAGACTACGGGCTGCTACTGATAAATTATTTATGGAAAAAGCCTTATATAACCTTTTGAGAATTAAAGATACGCTAATTACCTGCATAGAGACAATTTTGCTAGTTGTTCTTAAAAATTCTACAAAGTCTAGCACGAAAAAGGCATTAAATAGACTAAGGATAAAAAAAAAATATTCATATTTTTTTATTTTTAGTCTATGTGTATATTATATTAAGTTGATAAAAATCAATTTCAAAATGTATGAAAGATCATCATTTGACACTTGGAGACGGCACGACCGACTTGACTGTTTTTTGTTTTGTTACATTTGTAATTGTAAGGACAAGGTTTATTTTTAGAAAATTCACCAGGCATGTCGGAAATTGCGATGGTATAAAAAAAATGTTCACGTACGTTTGCAGTAATAGCTTGTTTGTATAATGAATTAAAACTAGCAACTACAGCTGTTGTACCTGCTTAGATTGCATAGATTGCTTTGATAGAAACAACCCGTCAGCCTTATTTCTCAGATCAATAGTCAAGCCATGACCGACAGCGTGCCAAATAGACAGGCAGAAAGACCAATCCTTAATAATAATCTGCAAAGAACTCTACTGAATACCTAAACCAGAATCATAAAATAAATTATTGATACCGCGTCGATATTAAGATAAAGCGGTGATTACGACATTGTTCGTCCAAGATCAATTACCGTAGCTGTGGTCGTAGCATTTCGTAGAGGTCATCTAAGCTGTGGCTACGAGCCTCTACGAAGCCTGCTACGCTTGTAGGCGTAGGTCGCTACAACCGATAGTTTGGTGGCTAAAAACGTAGTCAAACCCCGTAATTTTGCTAACCAAAAAAAACACAATACTTTTGCTAAAATCCATGACTTTTCAGTACTATAATAATTTAATTCCGAAATAATTTATCACCCCCAAAGTCGGCGATCTCAGCAGCGAGAGAAACGTAATTTGAATAAATATTCCTTCTAGATTTTGGAACGACGCGAATATTTTCACAATGAAATGGAATAACGTACTCTTACATAAATATTTTTTTTCGTAAACCTTATTTAGGATTATACCTACTCAAGTAGGTATAGGTACCTACCTACCATGAGATTTGTAAGAAATGGTTCCCTCTCTCAAAATATTTTCTCGGAGATAATTCACGGAGGAATATTTCTTGGAAGAACAATTTTGTACAGTTCAAATATTTCATTGACATTTTTATGTTATCGCGCATAAATATATTTATGAGCTCAATAAAATTATCTTTGAGTCATTAAATACCTACAAAATGAATATTGTTAAAAGCGTGTAAAATATTTACACAAAGAAATACCAATGATCTGAAATGTGACGAAAATTTCGCTATATGTTAACGGTTTCACAATTGACTGCAGATGAAAAGAAAATGTATTTTCCTGTAGATAATAAATCATGATATTTACGTTTCATGACTGTACGTTGATAAAACAAATATTTAAATTTTCAAACAAGCACGGCTCCATTAAAATTTAAATATGAAATCAAAATGCCGAAATTTAAAAATTTACTCACCATGGAAGGAACAAGCAACTCCTTTAAACCAACACAACACAAAACGCCATTTTTAAAATCCACATACAAGTCACCAACACGCACACAACACCAACGTACAAATTTTTAAAACGATTTTTTTCGAATTTCGAATGCGGAGTTCTCAGCGATACGACGCGCGGTCGCCCGTGGCGGCATCCGAAGAGGTTATGGCAGTGAGCTTGCGTGGACCGTCCCTCCCCCCCACCTACATACCATAATTTCAGCCGGTCCACCACCATAAAAATATTTCGCGACCGTATTGCGCAATGCATTAATCTCGGCAGCCGAAAAAAAAATATAAACACGTATTTTTTTTTGTTACAAATATGCAAGGGCAGCTTTCTAAAGTTACACAGTTGTAAATTATGGGGGGAAATAGGCGTAATTAAGCCCGTTTTACGTTTGAAATCCGTTCGGAGTCAGGAATAGGCGACAAGGAATGTTTTAATGTTTAATTAAAAGGATTGTCGCGCTAGGGGATTTAGTGAAACGTGATAAAAATACCAATCAATTTGGATGTGTCGAGGTGGATGCTCGTGAACCGTTTTCGGATTCTTCCGCGTTGTAAAGGGGCATTAGTTCTCTTTGAAGTTTAATTTCGATAGTTGGCTTCAATCTAATTCTTTGTGAATCGTTAAGATGTCTTTTAAATTTTCAATTTGTATTGGTATGTAGGAAGGGAGCGCGGAATGGTAGCTATTAGTATCTTTATCTGGTTCTACAAATCTAGAACCGTTTTATTGCGACTGATGTGGCCCGGCGGGCTAAAGTCTGCCTGCGACGCAGGAGGTTGCGGGTTCGATGCCCAACTTGGGACAAATGTTTGTGCGTTCTGCAAAGATTTGTTACGGTTGTTCTGGGTATTTGTTATATATAGTAAAAAATATATTTTTATGTAAGGTATTGTATTAACTATATCAGTCATCTAGTACCCATAACACAAGCTCTGCTTGGCTTGGGGCTAGATGATGCTGTGTGGATTGTCCAGCATTATTTTTTTTTATTTTTTATTTATTTGTTACATCCCTAACGAATTTTGAAAAAAAGTAAACAGGCATACCTTTCTATAAGCCTTTGGGGAATACAGACGTAATGTGATTATTCAAAATTAACGTTTTATAGTGTGGAATTGAAAAGAGGGTTGTGATGGGTCGATCGTAAGTCGCTTGCTGAGGTAAGTCCGTAGATGGGTAACCATCCATTACATATCAAGACTTTTCCGTGCCCCGGAAATTATGTAAAGCAGTTGGTTCCGATGGTCGTTTGTAGATCTTTCACAGTCAGTAGCCCAAAAAGTCTGACAACCAATCTTATCTGAGAATATTGTGTCTCAGTAGGTACCTGAGTTGTAGAAGTCAGACAGGGAAAAAATACTGGTACATAGCTGCATCCAGTTAGACTGTAATCCGACCCCAACAAAGTTTGGAATAGGCTAGGCAGATGATGACGATGATGATGAAAGCAGAATTTAAATTTTACGGAATTAGAAACTGACTTTTAATTATTAATTATATAAACTAATAAATTAAAAATATAATGAATTAATAAAATTATGAATTAATACTTTGATTAACTTCAGGGGTTGAATCATGATATGAGCAATTTTTACTATGCTACCAACCCTGAAATTTACGAGTACTCAATTAATTATTTTTCACACCCTAAAATATAATTAATGAATTAAAAGCCATCCAGTATAACAAATGTTTGGGAAATCAGTTGGAAAATGTGAAGTACGATGTAATTATGATACAGTTATGCTGTAATTAAGATTAAATTTTAATTACAACGGATGAATAAAGGTCAATTTTAAGGAATGATTTCCATAAGCCACAGTATCGGATAATTAAGCTTTTGAAATGAATTTAATTAAATTGAAAGAAGACGTCCCCCCATACCTTCCACTTCTCAATTAAAACATTATCAGATATAAGTAAAATGAGTTAAATTGCAGTCAATCTGTTTTCTTATATAAACCTCTATGCTGTAACTTTATTAATGTAACCTTATAACAATATCGATCTAGTTGGTAGTTGATCCACCCAACGGTTGCTAATTCTAGCTCCCTCAATTTTCACAGACCATTGAACCACGAAGATCACAAAACTTAATTTACTTTAGTCCCCTTATAAAATACAGCACGCGTTTTCTTTTCAGCAAAAACAAATCTGTTGCCAACATTGGCGTAACAGTGTATGGCAAACGTTGGCGACCTGCAACTGCCTGAAACCCCGACGCCATTATCGAAACGCTCTTGCACTCATATTTTAAAATGTTCAATTTTCGAACGCATTCGAATTTCGGGCGTGTTCGTTCATCCGAACGAAGACATAAAGGATTCATTCGCCATTTTGTTTCACTCATTCTTTTTCAGTTAAATATTTCGCTGATAAAGTTGTTGCGAATGAGAATTAGTGTTTGCATTCTTGGCAGAGCGATTTTCAATTCTCGGTAAATTAAAAAATAAACGATTCAGTTTCAAGAACTAATCGATATTGCTGTGAAAAAGAATTCGTTGAACTATTATTTCAAAGGAACTATTTTTTGCCTTACCGACAGTCGTAAGTTCAAAGTTCAAAATAATTGCCATTCCAATTCTTCTTGTATTAAAACTTGGTTTCCAAATAGCATAACATCTCACCTGTATTCTCGAAGGGAGGCAGATGTGTATCTATTATACAACCACATTTTGCCAGTTATGTTTTTAAATCTCATATACTCGTAATAGGGAGCAAGCTTATCGCAACACACAATCCAGACTGGTACTTACTGAGAAATTCTAGATGGACTCCAAAAACAACCAAGAAAGAGATTTCTTGATTCTTGATTTCTCACCAAGGACCACAAGACCAACACAGCAGTTTGCAAGTAATCACACTACTATAAGAAATGCGAAATTTTTCATTAAGCATGTGTCGACAGCTGAACGGATTTGCAAGAAACTTATTGTAAAGGTAGCTCATACCCTGGATTAACACATCCAATGATCCTAAAGACAAAGTGAAGTATTCCCGTGCGAATTTTGAATTATCTCATTAAACCGCAAGCAAACACGCTGGGCGCAGCTAGTCCACTATAAAAACCATCGAACCATAGTACACAGTTGAAGCGCCCAAATTCAATGCGAAAATCTGAAAGGCTAGGAAACGAATCACATCGTTATCCTTTGTAGGAGGATTTCGTTTTCAAAATCGAGGTTTGATTTATAAATCAGTAGAACAACGTAGCGATTTACGCTTCGTTACAGATTTCCAAATTTATGGCAGTTTTGATGGTGTTTTTAGATTTCGGAGGCTGAATCTCATGATGTAATAACAGTTGGTCTAGGATACTAGTGGGGCTGGGGGTTGCGGAAGGATCGTACGTTCCCGCGACCCCCGGCGTAGGTGTGAGACGGAACACCGTGGTGGTTTTTAGTCAGTATGAGCCTGACAGACCCCTTCGCCCCTCAGGGCAGAGGACATCCATGAGGATTTTCCACCCCGAATCAAAAAAAAAAAGGATACTAGTGGTAGAGCACACATTTCCATCATAACTACACGACTTTATTTCCCGAAGTGTTGGACAGAGAGGTACCTTTTGTTAATCCACATTTCGCCAGTTATGTTGAAGTCCCATGTAATGGGGGGCGAGCCAATTGCCACCAACCAGGCACAGATCCAGACTCCCAGCTGCCACTAAGAAATTCCAGATGGTAAAACCTATTGGTAATTTGTCCAACTACTGCTAAGCATGCAAGAGACCCTGGGTCTCATACTTAGCATAGCGCTTACGCTAGGGAGTTATATTTTCTATCAATTAGTTATCTGCAAATATGTTGATAAGAGGAGGAAATATTATAAGACGAATGAAATAAGAGCACTGTCAAACCAAATGATTTACAAATATTACGATTTAATAATTATTATCTTTTCACCTTCTAAGTCCAGCCAAAGCTTATCTGTAGGAGATCGCTTAGATTATCATTCGCTTATTTATTAGCTTAGATTGTTCCCTATGTAGCTCTTGAAGCTTTTTGTAAGTTTTTATAGTGTACCAGCATTTTCTCCGGGACTTAGTTCGCGGGAATTTCGTACATTTCTTTGATAATGTAGCTTTATATCCGTATCAAAAACCGGTTAAGCAGTTTTTGAGCTCATCCATTAAGTACAAAGAAACATACAAACAATCATTTCTCTTTATTTATAATATTAATGCATTTTAGTAACATGATTATAATCTGTGCGTTATGTTTTATGTTTAAAACATTATTGTGAACTGTAAAAATCTCAGCAAGAAACATGTTTTTTTTGGTAAACATTTACTCATCATTAATCTTTTATCATAGAACAGTTCACTTATTTAGAATCTTAGTATTATGTGCATTTATTACGTCAATAATTCTAACAGAATACATATATAATAGGTCTTTACCTATGAAATTGCCGTTTTGTATGAAAAAATTTAAATGAATTTTTTTCATGTATTTTTTATTTGTATTAATCGAAGTAATCACCCATGCAATCAATGCATCTTTGCCAACGCAGTGGCAGTTTATTGATGCCCTTCTTAAAGAAATCAGCTGGACGGGAGGCAACAAATTCTTCAAAGGCATTTTGTACTGCCTCTCGGGTATTGAATTTTTTTCCCGCCAAGAAGTTATCCAAATTCTGGAAAAAGTAGTAGTCTGTAGGCGCAAGGTCTGGTGAGTAGGGCGGATGACGGAGAGCTTCCAACCCCAGTTCTTGCAACTTGGAGACCGTCTGCTGTGCAGTATGAGGTCGCGCGTTGTCGTGCAGGAGCAGCGGAGACGAGCGATTGACCAATGCTGGTTGGAGATGTGCCAGCTTCTCCATCATTGTGTTCAATTCTTCACAGTACACATCTGCAGTAATGCTCACCCCGTTTGGTAAGAAGCTGTGTTGAATCACACCGGCGCTAGACCACCAAACAGTGACCATCACTTTTCTTGGGGTAAGTTTTCGTTTAGGGCATTGTTTAGGTGCTGAACCAGGATCCAACCAACTTGCTGAGCGCTTGCGGTTATCAAACAGAATCCATTTTTCATCGCAGGTAACAATGCGGTTCAAAATTCCTTCATTTGTGTGTCTGTTGAGCAGTGCAGGGCACGTCTCGACTCGTACTTCGCGCTGGCGATCATTGAGTTCGTGGGGCACCCATTTGTCACGCTTTTTTACCTTGCCAATTTGACGCAAATGGATCAATATTGTTTTGACGCTAACGTCGAAAGCTGCTGCTAATTCAGCCGTAGATTGTGTATCATCAGCTTCCACAATCGCCTTTAATTCGTCATTGTCGACCAAAGTCTTTGGACGACCGCGAGGTTCATTTTTCAGGTCGAAATTTCCAGAACGGAAGCGAGCAAACCAATAACAGGTAGTGCGTTGGTTTTTAGTGTTAGCTCCGTAAACGTCGTTGATGTTGCGTGCCGCTTGTGCCGCGTTGCTGCCACGACGGTACTCATATTCCATAATTACTCGAATTTTTAACGTATCCATGATGACGAAAAAGATTTAAATGCGATGAAAATGTAACACTAATCAATAAACAAATGACTACTTTTGGAAAAAAAAATCCATGTTTTTAAAATAAAATTAATTTGAAATTAGAATTCTTAGCCAAACAAAAAATATTTTGATTTGAAATGGCCAGTACTGCAGAACGGCAATTTCATAGGTAAAGACCTAATATATACATACATATATAGACAGCACCCTAACCTTTATCAAAGCTATGTAATCTAACAGAAACAAAACTGTTTACATTGAAAGAAAATACTTCTATTCCTAAATCCATGACAGTAAAGATACGCCCGATCTTACGGGTCCACTGCCAACTCCTGAGAAAGGTCGACGACCTATCTATTAGACTTTTATAGATCTGCTTACGTCTATATCAGCTGAAAAGAGATACTGAATAAGTTGTAAAATGAAAGTAAATTATGCAGTTTTTATGGGCGTATATAAATGCTGATGGTTGGCAAAATATGGATGTTATTTTGTTTATGAGAGAAAATACAAGTGCATTCACACTACTGAAGAGTACTAGAAAAATGCAGAAAAAGCTGGATCTAAAGTGAGTATAAATCTCGTGAATTTTTCGCACTTTATTCGTTGACGATGTCTATGTAAATCTAATCTAATCTAATTCTTAAAATTGTAATTAATTATAAATAGTAAATAGTAAACAATGGCATTTCTTGTGTACATTATGTAAATTTAAGTTACGGAAGAGGGGAGTGTCCTAATACAGGCATTTACTTGCTTAAAGGGACACTTCTATCACTAGTATGTAGTACAAGTTTGTTAAAGAAAAAATAAACTATTTGTATTTTCTATTTGATGTTCTATATCATCGATAAAATTCGACATGGAAATAAGTGGCAGCCATTTTAAATTTGACAATACAATATTAGCATGGTATGCGAATAACTTGAGGTGCACGTTGTGAGGAAAGTTTTGAGTATGCATGTTGACGGTTACAAAATAAATAAATAATAATAATAATAATAAATAATGCTGGACAATCCACACAGCATCATCAAAAGAAGAGGAAGACCAAAATGATGATGGATGGATTGTGTGAAAGTAGAAGGAGGTACTATTGAGATGAAGGTATGGAATATAATAATAATAATTCAATAATTTATTTAAGTAACATCCTTCTTACCCAGTATTATTAACAATTTTACTTTAAGCCTATGTTAGTAAACTAAAATATAATATTAATTACTTAATTTAAATCCCGCTGCAAGACCACCAGAACATTTGCAGCACCGGTTAACGATCGCGGTATCCAGTCGGCCAGAGATAATTTTTAGGATGCTGTTGGTGCTGTCCCGCACCCTACGTACCAGGGAAGGGCATCTCTTACGTATTACTGTGAAAACAATCCACGCGGGCTTCAGCGAACATCCCTGAAGCACTACAGAAACGCTGCAACCCCATCAGCACCCTAAACGTGTTATTATATTGGACTCGAAGGGCGCTGTATGCATTTAGTGTAAAATGAGCCTACAGGGTACACGCGTAGAATGAAATACAATCATTATCCTCATCCTCCTGCTCGTATCCCAATTTATTTGGGGTCGGCGCACCATATTTTCTTCTTCCATACAACTCTACTAGCCGTCATCTCAATAGTCACCTCTTTTCTAGCCATATCATCTTTCACGCAATCCATCCATCTTTTCTTTGGTCGCCCTCTACTCTTGTAACCCTCTACATTCATTCTCAAAACCTCACAACGTTGTCCCTATTCCTTCGCATTACATGCCCATACCATGACAACCGATTTCCACTCAACTTTTCGGTCACAGGCACCACTTTCAGACTTCCTCTTACATACTCATTTCTTATTCTATCCATTCGCGTAACACCACACATCCCGCTCAACATTCTCATCTCAGCTGCATGTAACTGCCTTTCATTTATTCCTTTTGCGGGCCAACATTCTGATCCATACAAGACAGCAGAATGAACTACAATATGCACGGAATAAAGCGACATTGACTTCACTCATTCAGTGGGCAAACTAATAGGAAGGTAGGAAGACATGTTTCGCCAAGCCGAAAGTGGGATAAGGGCAAGATGATGATGATGAATACAATATTAGCATACATCATACGGAAGATCTAATTTTTTTACTGTTAGTTGTACCTATTTACACGCTTTACAGCGATACTATTTAAAAAAAAAAACATTTTAAAAGAGATCATAATCGACAATTTACTTTGATTCTTCTGTTACTTAAAGCATTTGAACACAAGAAAAACAGCAACAATTCTACTCAAACTTAATTGTATCACAATTATTTTACCCTAAGTCTCATTTAATTTTCTTAATTGTACGTAATGTTAACAACATTAAAAATTACTTCAAAGAGTTTCCAGGTACTCTAAATCTCAGCATCCGACATGCTACGTGTAAGATGACAAGCGCCCGACAGCTTTTTACCAAGCTATCAGTATGCAAACTTATTAAACATGAATTGTTTCATTTCATCAGTTAGTCTTAATGAATGGAAATAAATTATAACCCTTCTACCCTTTGACTTATACCTAACATAAATTTAATCTAATATTATAAAGCTTAAGAGTTTGTTTGTTCGAAGGCATAATCACTGGAACTAACTGTCGGATGATGTCTTGACTTTAAAAGAGACTGTGCGTTTGTTTTGGTCTTGCTTCTCAGAATAGATACGTAGGGAAACACTCAATACTCAATACTTTATTGCATTCCATAATGTTATATAAAACAGTTGGTGTGTAAGATATAATCAATTATGGACCCTGTCGGGCACAACAAAGTTCAGTTAGCTGGTGATAGGAGAGAGGATGAAAGCGCTTATCATGTATTAATATATATACAGAATGCTATTAAGTAAATTGGATTCAATAAAGTAGTATGGTTTTACTATGTATATTTTAAATTATGGTATTTCCGCGTTATCAAGTTAATAAATTAATTAGTTCAAAGTCAAATTTAAAGTGAAATGTCGGTATTATGTCAAAAAGAATTATGTCAGAAATAATGTCAGAATGTTTTTTTTTTTTTTCTTATTATATTAATTTATCATCAAAGTATTCATTAATTGTGTAGTAGCTTTCATTGATTAATAATCGTCTCAGTTTATTGTTAAATATATTATTGTTATTAATATTTTTAATGTGTTCCGGCAGCTTGTTGTATATCTTTATAGATTATATTATATAACAATATTAATTTTATTTTAATATTATATTATATAACACTGACCTCATATAAATCTAATTTTTATCCTTTTTGAACATACTTATAGAAATCAATATCATTTCATTTCAACAGGAATGTAAAATGTTGGTAACAATACAATAATTCTCATTGGTATGTAACCTACTTCTCTGCTTAACCTCTCAAAGAAAAGCATAAAAATGTTCGTATCAAAATGGCGTTAAGTTAAAAACGAATAATAATAGTTTGAGGATGATATAGTTATCCGACCCGTTTGACTATTGCCAAGAAACGGTCGATTTAATAAATTGCTTCTCCCATACATTTCCATGCTAATAATGGCATTGGAAGTAATATATTGAATACCAGATACTAGCCGGGATAGTTTATATAGTTTTATTCTTTGTAAATTAGTCATAAGGAGTTTTTCGGTTAAAGGTGGACTAATATGTAATATTTGATCTTATAAATCTATCTCTGATAGAACAGAATACTTTATTGTACAGACGCCAGCACATCAAGCTACTCCAAACTGTCAGATTCTCCCAATTAAACATGAACCTTATTTTTATTAGCATCAAGTTGAAAACTATCAAAGAAATTTCACACATTGGGGTTACACCATAAAAACTTAAAAAAAATAACTTTAAGAGCTACATAGGGTGTTACAATGGGCAGCCCTATCGCTAAAAGCGATCTCTAGCTGACAACTTTTGGATGGACCTGATAGAGAAGTAGAAAGATATGATGGTAGTTTATGGTAGTAATGTTACTGATAGAATAGTTTAAAAGTAAGTATAACTAGTACCAATGTGTTATTGTCAAAAACCAATTTAAAGAGATGAATTTTATTTGTCTGTTATAATTTATCTAAACTTCAGCATTAAAATCACTTTCAAACTTCAAATAAAAAAAAAACATTTATTACAGGTCATTGACCTATATTATCAATTTTACAGTCAACTGTATGACTAACAAAGAAATAAAATTAATTCAATGACAAAAATAATTAAAATATTAGAAACAAATAAATGTCAGATCAGATCAATTAATGTCAAAGGCACAAAATAAAATAAAATAAAAGTTAAAAAAATAAAATAAAATACAAAAATGGTTCTAGCTGCCTCTACCAAAAAGAAAATTACTTGTCTTTTCTTCTGACGGAGAAGAATCGACAAGAAACTTTATACTTATTCGGTTAAAATAGATTTTTACAAAAAAATTGAATAAGTACATTCATTAGATTATAAGTTATGAAACCTAAATGTACATAGGATAAAAAATAAACTTCACTACAATAGGTACACAATTTTACAAATTAGAATATGCCCGCGACTTTGCCCACGTAGAGGTCATTTTTGTAGAGGTTTAGTAATAACACAATACATGTGCATATTATTTTTACTTCAACACAAAATGTAGTGCATGAACAAGTTAAATACAAAATTTAATCCCCTATTTTACCACCTTGACGGTAAAATTTTCAAAAAATCTTCTAAATTAAATGCTTACATTGTATGAAGTATCTATGTGCAAAATTTTAAGTCTCTAGGTCCATTATATATATAAACAGATTAAGTAATGCAGAAACACAGAACGAGACAGGTAAATTATTATGTAAATGATACACGGCGCTCGCATATTTATAAATATTGCAACACCGAAGCAAATATTCACCAAAGCTAAACAAATATTACAGCTCTATGATAAAAATAAATGTTGTTTTACAACAATCACACAGAATTGGCAATTATCCAACTGCTCTAACCCCATCCAACCCCTAGCTGGACCGAAGTGAAATATTTCCTTTAATAGCATACACTATAATTGTGCATTCCTTCCGTCTGCCATAGATTAAGTTTTAGCAGAGGAATCAGAACTTGGCTAAGATTCCCGACTTATTCACCTTTTAATCAAAAAAACAAAATCAAAATCAGTTCACCCGTTTGGGAGCTACTATGCCACAGACAGACAGACACACACACACAAATACTCACACACACAGAGACGTCAAACGAACATATAACACCCCGTATTTTTTGCATAGGGTTCCTCCCGAATTGCTTTTATTAGTCAGTAGTTGTTTAAATTAGTCCCTAAATAATATATCTATTAGATCCAGCCCGTCCCTTGCTGTCTTCTTCCTGCGACGTCCTAAGCCGAGGCTCGTACCCCGCAAGGGGTGCGCATAGCTTTTGAGTTTGTACGCCCTGGCTGGAGGCCTTAATTTCTAATTAAGCCCCCCACAGGAAAGTTCGGTTAAGCAGTAGATATGCCTGAAGGATAAAAAAAATATGCGTCGGGGTTATAAACATGTTATATGAAGTAAATAAGTTATTTAGTTTGTACTTTTAATTATTACATTTAAGTTTTAAAATGTTCTCATTTAAATGAAATCTATGTAATTTTTTGTTTAGAAAATAAATTCTTTGACTGTTAAAAATAATTAAAACAGAAGTTTTTAGCTAGTTTTGTAGTAGGTAATATTATTTTAAGACCATGCATTTTTAGCTTATAGCCTCTAAAAGTAATAATAACTTATAGAGGCCCAAACAGTCATCATCATCCGGTTGGCGAAGCAAGTCATCTTATCCCATACATCTCTATTAGCCGTCATCTCAATAGTTGCCTCCTATCTAGCCAGATAATGTTTCACACAATCCATCCATCGATGTAATTCAATTTGGGTAATTTATTTCTTACTCGATTGATAATATAAAATTTTGTGGCAACATTATCAAAGTCTTAGTCAAAGTTATTTAATCACGCTAAATACATTAGCACAAAATGTGATAAATTAAATATTATTGTGAGATGACACACTTCGCCATATTTTGACATGTAAATATTAATGACATGTTTATATAAACGATGCTGTGATGCTATGATTAATACGGACGATACACATTGGGTTAACATACTAACAGTACATAAAATTTCAAATTGAAAATCAAATTTTGATCTATACTATATACCATACTATAATAACATAAAGAGGTAAAATTTGTTTGTAAGTCTAATCTTCAAAACTTATAATCCAACTATATTTTTTAGTGATAAACGTTAAAAATTTTACGGATTACTAACCACCGTTAGCTTGGGTCTTACCACCTCGCTGCTGGCAGAGCACTATTTTATACACATTTCTTCAAAATACATTTTTATTTGTGCAATTATTTTATGGTTAAAGAAATTTTATTTCTCAATAAGAAATTACAAGGATTTCACTTACTTGAGAACATTTTGGAACTTAAAAATATAGTATTATATCAACTTTGACACACAAACTAAGCAGGTATTCATACAAATCACTAAATTGATAATAACATTTCATTTCATTTCGTACGCAAATAACATTAACAAGATACAAAAACACAAAACTTTTCAAGCCACCCGCAAAAGCAATAATTACCGTTTCACATATATTCATCATAACAGATAAGGAATGCGTACCCGGTGCCACATTAAAGCAACGCAGCAGTAGGGCAAGTCCGTTTATGTTACTAATGTTTGATCATTTAAGATATGATTTTTTAATTTGGTTTTAAAAATATTAAACGAGTTCGCATTCTTTACCTCTTTAGGCAGCTTATTATATTGTTTCACTCCCGCAAAAATAATTGTTCTCTCACCGTTGACCGTTCGCACTCGTGGTAGTAAAATGTGATCCTTCCTACGACTGCTACGATTGTGTACTTGATGTATTTTAGTGAATTGTATTTGTGTGTGAATGGACTTGTTAAGAATTTTTCGTATAAGTATGCTCGTACAGTATGCATGGAGTTGTCTAATATTCATGAGTTTGGTTTCCCTGTAAATTTTAATTGTAGGTGTAAGGTAATCATAGTGGAATAGCAGTTTAATAATTTTATTTTGAGCAATCTGTAGGTCCTTTAGATTAGTTTTTGGCGCGTTGCCCCAGATTTCAATGAGGTACATCAGATGTGGCTTCACTAATGAGTTGTAAATGGTCTGGCGCACTTTTTGAGGAAGGCAATGAACAACATTGCGCAATGAGCCCAAAAGTGAGGAAAGCTTGGATCTGATGTGATCAATTTGTATTTTCCAGTTTAACTGACAGTCTACTCTTAGTCCAAGGTATTTTTCGTACTCTTTTTGCTGTATTACTTCATTATCAATGGTCAAGGGGGGGTAACCTGGTATTTTTTTATTTTTGGGTTTAAAAATGACATAACTAGTCTTAGCTGCATTTATTGTAAGTAGGTTTTGTTGGAACCAAACAGATAACGTGTTTAAATCTTGCTGCGCTTGGATGATCATGTTATTAATCGAAGTACCATAGTAAAAAAGACAGGTATCGTCAGCATAAAGGGAAACGTGTCCGTGTAATGAAATTTCGTGTACGGAATTGATGTAAATGAGAAAGAATAGTGGTCCAAGAACCGATCCCTGGGGCACTCCGAATGAGCCTGTGCTATGTGGTTTACTTTGGTATTCCCCGATTTTTACTATTTGATACCTATTCTGTAGGTATGACTCAATCATTTTGAGTGCCACCCCTGAAACACCTATGTTGATGAGCTTTTGTAGTAATATTGCGTGGCTAACGGTGTCGAAAGCTTTTTTTAGGTCGATAAAAAGGCCTAGTGCTATCTTTTTTTGGTCAATATTAGTTTGCGTGGCTGTAATTAGGTCTGCTGTGGCTGATAAAGTGTTGGACTGAGAACGAAACCCATACTGTCTTTTGTAAAGAAAGTTAATAGAGGTGAGGTATTGGTCTAATCGCGAATAAATAACTTTTTCAAAAATTTTCGATACGACAGGTAGGACGGAGATCGGCCGGTAATTGTTAGGGCCAGTTTTTGTGCCAGATTTATGGATAGGGGTAACTTTGGCGATTTTCAGAGCATCTGGAAACGATCCCTCAACAAGGTGTTCATTAATGCAAATTGTCAGTTTGTCTGATATTAGAGTTTTTAAACATTTAATTATTTTTGTGGTTATCCCATCAATCCCTACGCTACAGTTTGAATCAAGACTAAAGATAATTTTTGAGATTTCGTCCGTTTGACATGGTGTAAAGGTAGTTAGTTTATTAGTGTAATCTCTTGTCTGTATTGTGGTGTCTACGATGTGTCTTTGCTGTGTCGTTAAGATAGTGTTAGCGAGTGTGGAACCGATCGTTGAGAAGAAGATGTTAAAAGTCTCACAGATTTCACCACCATCGGTTACAGGCCCGTCTTTGGTTAGCAGATTTGGAGGAGTACAATGTGTTTTGATCTTGTTGTTGGACAGGGAGTTAATTAATTTCCACATCTTCTTTGGCTTTCCTGAGTATTTCTTGAATGTTGCATAGTAGTATTTCTTTTTAGTATTTTGTATTATTTCTGTAGTTTTGTTCCTTTCTATTATAAATTGTTTGTTTAATTCTTCATTTTCTGGATCCTGCTTCAATTTGTGCCAAAATACATTTCTTTCATGAATCTTTGTTATTATATCTCTGCATATCCAGTCTTGTTGCGGTGGATTTAGGACTTTGGTTTTAGTAACTTTACTTTCAAATATTGCACACTTTATATAATTTTCGAGGTTGTTGTAGTAGTTGTCATTTAACTGATAGTTTGTACTTTTGATATATTCGAAGAGTTTTTCGTAGTCCACTGCATCATAATTGACTCGTTTTCTAGGTGGTGATTTGTACTTTTTCATTGATAGGTAGATCTGTTTATGATCGGACATAGGTGAGTTAACAATTGCCATGTGGAAACCTTTATGTTTCAAGTTTGAGCATACGTGGTCGAGAATAGTCTTTGTAGAACTGGTTTCACGTGTGCAGTGATCTTCGCTGATATGGTTAATAATTTCATAGCCAGATTCTTGTACGGCAGTTTTATACCGTTTGTTCCTGCTATTTTTTGTTAATAGGTCGATGTTAAAGTCACCAAAGACAATAGCTCGCTTTTTGCCAATCAGTTGTGATGAGTACACTTCAAGAAACTCTTTTATGTTGGTAGTTCCAGGGTTGTAGACTAAACCTATGCTCAGTGCATATTTTTCTAGACCTACCCAAAGATAGTTTATACCTCCAGTGTACGTTTCTTCGATCACGCTATGATTTATATTATTATGCACATAAATGGAAACCCCACCGCCTCTGGAGTCTGTTCTGAGATTATAATAATGTGTGTAGCTGGGTAGTTGAAATGATTCCGCATCCTCTTTAGATCTTAACCATGTTTCGGTGAGTAAGATAACATGGGTGGTGTTTTCAATCGATTGTAAGGAACATTTTAGTTCGTCAAATTTTCCTCGCCTGCGTATACTTCGCGCATTTGCGTAAAATAAATTCAAGGTAGATTTCGATGTAGATATATCCTGGTAGGTGTGACATAGCTGATAGGTAATAGTTTCGTTGATTCGGTGTTGCAAGATAGGTGAGGTTAGGGGTTGAGGTTTTTTGAAGGCATTTCTACGATCTTAGGAGTCCCACTAACATATTTGATAATCAGGTCCTTTTCCCCGTTTTCTTTACGTCGAGCCAACTCTTGGCTCAGTTCTTTCATTATATTCTTCTGAGTAGGGGTCTGATCTGAGTATAGTTTTATGTTGCTTGGTACTTTATTTTTATTCTGCAGTATTTCCTTTGCTTCCTGAGAGCTTTTAAAGCATATTTTCAGCGGACGATTTTTTCCAAGGCCGTATTTACCAAGGCGCATAGTTTTGACCACTTTAGGATTTTCCAAAACTACATTTTCCAGGATAGTCTTAGCAGCGTTCACATCTGCAGTTTGACGTGCAGAGTTATCCGACAGAGTCTGCTCTGGTAGGCCTACAATTATGACATTTTTACTTCTGTTTTTCCTTTCCTGGAGTTCAGAAATAATTTTTTCACTAGCAAAAATATCAGATGTGCTTGGTTTAGAAGTGGTAGATTTTATATTTTCAATTTCAACTTCAAGCGTAGATATTTTCGATTCCGTGTTGGTACAGTTTTGTTGAAGTAGTGAGATTTTTTCCTTCATGTTTTTGTGTTCAGCTAACAATGTGTTGGTTGAGCTTTTAATATCATTTATCTGATCTTTCATTGTAGATATGTCATCACGCATCGGTTTCAAGTTTGATTGAAGTATTGAGATCATCTCCACCCGAAAGTCATTAAGTGCAGTAAGCACGTCGCAGCATTCCCTTTCTTTCCTTTTCCGGCAGCTAACATTGTTTTTCGCATCATCATCACAAATTTTTGATAAGTCCGGTTGTGAGTTTGAACAAGATTGGCCTACTGGTACGTTTCTGTATTGTGGTTTGCTCTGATCACTCATAGTTAAAAGTTTAGTAGTATACCTGCGTATTATGCGTAAGCTCGTGCGCGCGAAGGAGATGAAAAATGCAGATGTCTCTTTTACTCGAGGTGCGCGCGGGGGGTGCTCGCGCCGCCGCCGGCGCCGGTGCGTCGAAGTGTAGAAGCAATTAGCCGTTACCGTATCACTCAATGTATGCAAATTTCGGTATTTAACACTGTTACTTTATGGGTTCTTATTGCGTACGACGAAATTAATTTCTCGGGAGTAAATTTGTAACACGTCTGCTCTGTTTGACCGTCAAAGCCGTTTTTTATTTTTAAAATATGTAAAAAAAAAATATAAGAAAAACTTAAGGCTTAAATAATACCAGTCTATTACCGTCTCATTGCATAGGCAGTATGTTTCATGGTAAAGGCCTCTTGTCATACAAAAGAGGCATGGTTTTTAATCACCACGCTTACTGAAGGCGGGTTGGCGGGCTAGTAGGTTGGCGTGTTTGCTGGTTGTCGGGTTGGCGTAACAATACAATAACAATACCAATTATTGGGACTGCAGAAAGAAGTAAAAACTAAAAACTTTGCAATAACTGGCAGTCTGGAGCAACACTTTCCATAAGCATGTTGGTGACGCGAACCCATGACTTTTGCCCCTACGAAAAAAAAAGTTTCAAAAATAATACACACTTTAAGAGATGTCGCGTCTGTTCCCATTTCCCGTTCATCTACACTTTGACACAATTTAAAACTGTCTGTTGCTATGCTCTGGTAGTATCCCGAGGACTTTTATTACAGGCAATGTTTATACGTCTGGTTCTTATTATTTTCAATGTACTATGTCGTTTTCGCTGTAAATTGTACACATTGTTTCGCTTTTGTACTTGTTTTCGTTCTTCGTCGATGTTGGAGAGGGGAGATAGTTTTCTTGCAGCTTCTATGAAGCCCGGGAAATGTTCCTATATCTTGGTTATTTTGATAAGAAATTATGTTACTAATGAGGTTAATTAAGAGGGTTATACGTCGCCTTTATAAGCTGGTAACAATATTCTTTATAGTATGCTATTAAAATCTATTATAATACCTATATATAAAATCTATATATAATAATATAATACCTTTAAACGAGCCATTCTTGCATATATGTATTTCTGAATCTCGAAAACGGATCCAACGATTTTCATGAGATTTAGTATGCAGGAGGTTTCGGGGGCGATAAATTGATCTAGCTAGGTTTTAGGAAAACGTCGTTTAATTCGACCAAAGCTCGGTCGTCTAGGTACTTAAAATTAAATTACAGAAATAAATCGAATTTATTTAATTTACTTTCAATTTAATGTTTTACAACATCTCGATTTTATCTTTTCATCATTTCACTGGTTCATCATTTCATTTCATTACAGAAGGTGATGGGCAGCTTTACCGCTCCAAACGATATTTTAGAGACAATCTTTGGGTTGTATTGAGAGAAAAAGAGATCGTATTGATCTCTTCATCTCTCAAAAACACCGCAGGTTGTATGCGGTGTACTTATTACATTTATTTAATTGTTTATATTATGTAGTTATAATGTTAATTATTAGTATTTATCTATGTCATAATTTATTATGCTTCTTTGTATATGTGAGACGAAATTCACGGATGTTATCACTAAAATGAACTCAATTGTTAGAAAAGGCAGACTTTCAACCATTAACGTTTAAATTAATTCAGTAATAATTATGAGCATTGCTAATTATCTCTGTCTACACTTATTCTTGTACAGCTTTTATAGCAAATATTTCTTCAAAGCACTTTACAAAGCATTACACATAAGACATGATACTAAGGGATCATTGAGTTTCATCACAATCTTTCTTTCCTTTTGAAAACAAATGATGCGAAAGGTGTATCCGTTACTGTAAAAGCCCGAATACTAGCCAATGTTAGGATTTACTAACAGGAGTTGGTAAATGTAAGGTTTGGTATAAAATAAGAAGAGTTTTTGAGGTTTATCGATTAGACTTAAGAGTAGTTTTGACGACACGGTTGGCGCAGTGGTTGAGCGATCGACTGCCGGGCCACGTGTCATGGGTTCGATTCCCGCACGGAACAATTATTTGTATGGCCTACAGGTAGTTATTCCGGGTCTGGCTGTTCGTGCATGTGACTTTAAATGTTTGTAAACCCACCCACGACACAGGAAAAATTCCTAGTGTGGGGCAACTTAAAAAAAAAAAACAAAGTTAAGATAGTTGTAAGATGTTTAGTAAATTGTTTTATTACGAATTAATGAATTGAGCTAATTTTCACCTATTTTTTGTTATCATATGCACCAAGCAAGTTTGAACATATGTATGTACATATTTATGAAAATTTACCAAGTTTAAAGTCCGAAACAACTTTTACCATTAAAGTTTATATCATCACGACTGTATTCTCCGTAGGGTTAGGCAGCCGTGTACCTATTGTACGCCCTTATTTTGCCAGTTATATTTTAGACCAATGTGTTGAACCCCCTTAACACTATTAGGTACAAATCTAGACTTCCCGGAGTCCGGATTTGTGTTTCAGATAAACTCCAGACGCAAAACGATAACACTTGTACCGACCCGGGAATTGAACCCAAATACTCATGCTTGGCCGGAGCACTGACAAGCAATAGAACAAAGAGGCAATAATTACTGGAAAATCTGGAAAAGTTACCCTACTTCAAACTTTCACAGTAACATTCCCATTTCTTTTACAAAGATTTTAACAAAGACTAAAATTCTTGAGACTTTGAAGCGCCTCGGCTTGCCTAAGGCAAAATGATAGCGTATTAAAAATACTGTATTTTTGTATTCTTCTTTAGAGCGAAAATTAACATTGCAGCCTTTTATCTATCTCTAAATGAAGTCATTATGTAGTTGCTATTTTTAGAATATTAAACGTTATTTCATTTATATGTTAATGTCGCTACCAAAATGGAAAGGCAAAATATATTATGTACACTAGCTGACCCAGCAAACGTTGTTATGCCATTTAAAATGTTTGGGGGTGCACCACCTTTAAAATTTAGGGGGATGAAAAATAGATGTTGGCTGATTCTCAGATCTACCCGATATTCACACAAAATTTCAAACAAATCGGTCCAGCCGTTTCGGAGGAGTTTGGTAATTAACATTGTGACACGTGACAATTTTATATATAAGAAAATAAAAGGTAAAATTCTAATGGCAGACCTTAATTTTAAAACCTATAATAACACTATGAGTCTTATGTAAATTTGCTGTCACAGTATTACATTGTCCACACCACAATGCCGTTACTGAAGTGTGTTGATCTCTAGCTTTTGTTGCACTTTTACCAAACTATTACTTTATTTTACTAATAGACAATAGGCTCGCTCCCTATTTAATGGGACTTAGGCATAACTTGCGAAATTTGGGTGTTAATATATAGTAACACCCAAATTTCGCAAGTTATAGTTGGGCAGAGGTACACATATGTGCACCTCTGCCCAACTTTGGTTATGTTATGTTTACCAATACATAGTTTAATATGAAGCTTCACCAAAATACAGACCTTATGTTTGTACTCCTAAAACTAGAGTATACATTAACTGCCAATTTCAAAAACGTACCTATCTCTTCAACTTCTAATTCGCTTTCCCAAGATTTACAATTTCTACCATTGATTGGTTACAAAGAAAGATCGATCTCTAGATTGGTATTAAGATATGTATTGAAATCGACCGTAATAGGAATACCAAAACACTTTTAAAATATATTTTTTTCTTTCTTTTCAATAAATGTATTACAATGTAATGTAAGAAGTTTTACTCATTTACTTTATCTGTGAACAACTCTGCAAGCTACATTATTAATTACTTTATGATTTTCTGTTTGTTATATTATTACATAATGCTCTTTGTTGTTAGTCAATCAAATAGTGTATATAGATTATTAAAAATTATAGTCTAACTAGCTGACCCAGCAAACGTGGTTTTGCCATATAAAATGTTTGGGGTGGACCACCCTAATCATTTCGGGGTATGAAAAATAGATGTTGGCCGATTCTCAGACCTGCCCGATATGCACACAAAATTTCATAAGAATCGGTCAAGCCGTTTCGGAGGAGTATGGGAACGAACATTGTGACACGAGAATTTTATATATTAGATAACTTATCTTTTGCTTTCTTCTTTAAGTGATACCTAATTATGAAAGCAAAATTACTGATGGGCATTAATCATTTTGTTTACATAACTTTTATTAACACTAGGTGGCAGTAAAATGAATCCCTAAATTGTAATTTCACCGTTGGATTTAGAGCTTTAGGCATTGAGCTGAGCGTTGAATCTCGAATAGTTGTAGCTCGTTTTAATTTAAGTATCGTCTTGTGTTAGTGAAAACGGGCATAAGAATCACTTTCTTTGCATTCATTGTCCTGTCGAGCCAAATAAATCAGACCTTCGTCCAGCTCTTCAGCCTCTTCAAAGTTATTTACTAGGTTTTTGCTTTAATTTAAATTTAAATGAATGGTTTGCGGGTGAGATATATCCATTTATCACTTGTAAATGAAAAAATACTGTAGATAAACAGAAAAAAGGCGTAACTTTCTACTCCTGGGACTTTTTAATTTGACTAAAATAAATAAAAGCTTTTGCTCGCCATTCTTGTTTTTAAACAGTTTAATCAAATTATATTACGACGTTACTACGCAAGGAACAAAAATAATACCAGCCTTTTACTGTCTCACTTCAGGACAAAAGGCTCTTCTCATACAGAGAAGGCACAAGGATTAAATTCTCGGCTTGTTCAAGGTGGTTTGGCGATTCCAGACTTATAAAAGGTGCAAGGAGCCTCCACGCACATTTGTATGATTTTGAACCCAACAGCGTTAAAACTTTCCGTCGGCTTTTTCTGATTTCTATGTTTATTAATGACGATTCTTTTACTTCAAACTGTAAAAATCATGATTTCTATCTATAGGCCAATGCAGTTTATGTATAATAAAACAGTGCATTATTAACTTCTTCACTATAAATCTCAATAAATTTCTTAATTAAATCATAATTTCTATTTAAATTATGATTTTCTCGTGTTTTTTATAGTTTAAAGTAAAACAACTTAAAAAAAAACATAAATATTGGAAATTGCCGACAGAACAACAACGCTGGAGGTCTACATATAATGTATCAGTTTGTGTATCTTTCACCTTGAATTATTTACAAGTAGTACCTAGTATTAGTTCTCTAACTTAACTCTCTGTGTGTCAATCAAATATATTTTATTGCCCTATTTTCCTCACTATGTTTTTCTTCACCCATGTCAGTGATCTCAAGATAACCTTAGTGAGTACATATTGAATGAAAAGGTACCTACATGCCCCACAACCTCGTGCATGCTACACACATATAAGAAATTAATAATTTTGAGATAATAGTAGCCAGTTACTGTCATTTTTTGAAAAGACAGGTAATGTGGGATTCTTACCTCACTAAAACCACCCCGGTGATCACCATCAGAACATGAAACCTTGTTACCTCTTAAGAGACCACGCCGGGACCCCATCTGTGCAACGCCTGTTAGGGCCCATCCCTGTGGAGACGGTAAAAGGGTCCCCCCTGAACCTCCACTATGCCACCGCTTTCACTGAGGTTACTCGGTGGGCGAACAGAGTCCCCACTCTGTCTGCATTCAATGATGCAGGTTCGGCGTGGCATCTTCGACGCCTTCTCCGAGCGGGATCGGCCAGCTACTGTCCCACTGAAGAAAAGGCACGAACATTTATCAGCCAGATTCAACTAACAGTAGCTACAAACACAGGGGACGCAAACAATAAATATTGTATCTCACATTACCATTGTCATGGCAACCAAGGACATGTCATTGTATTGACGAACGCAAGATCTGATACAAATTTATTTTGAACAATTACTGGTTTTTACTCTCTTATTTAACAGAAATTTAATATTAGATGCGGAGTGTGTGTGCCAGAATATTTATAACTTACTATAATAGATATCTAAAAAAAATCCTAAGAGCATGATCCTCATTCCTTTGCATCACCTGCCTATACCATGGCAACCAATTTCCACACAACAGCTGAGTCACAGGCTTTATTTTCAGGCATCCTGTTACATACCAAATGTCTTATTCTTTCCATTCGAGTAACACCACGCATCCCTTTAAGCATTTTCATATCAGCGTCATGCTTCTTCCCTCCATTCATCCTTTTTGTAGTCCAACGTTCTGATCTATACGAGAAAGCAGGTTGTATCATTGTTTTATAAATCTTCCTTTAAATTCAAGAGGAATGTGGGAGTCGAAAGTGGTTCCCGTTACTTGCCGCCATTTTTTCCATCCTGTATTTATTCTGTGCTTGACAGTCCGATCTATTTCTTTGTCACATTGCACGAATGAACCGAGATATCGAAAGTTGAAAGAGGAGTAACTTAACCCTTGAGCTTAAATTTGAGATCAACCGAAGCGTGTTAAAAGATACCGCCATTAAAATGTGAATATTATGAATGAGTAGCAGCTCTCAAATTTAGCTCTGTAAGCTTGACCGTCCCATCAAATGTTAAGCAAAGCTATATTTAGCTTAAATATTAAACAATTTCAGTACCAACTCCGCGTGGTGTGAAATATTTTTGGAGAAATGTTGTACTCAGATGTGAAATAGTTGGTTTGAAAGTTTTTGTGAATGGTACAGAAACATTAACATCAATTACTTTAGGGAATGAAAACTGTACGTTAGTGTACCTTGGCGAATGTTAATTATTAATGTTAAATTCACAAAGATGAAAATTAACTTTAATGTTGATACACTATTACTGTTGAATAATAATAAAATAGTAAGTCCATGAAAGTTGTTTGATGACTAAAAATTTACTGTTATAACCACTTATTACAAGGCAATAAAGCCTACGTCAGCTTTTACTTATAAACAGTGTACTTTTCCTATACTAAAGTAGGTACTGATGTTGCATTTTTACCAAATGCACAGAAATAATATGTTTAATTCAGTCAGTTAGATTCTGTTCCCAAGAATTTGTCTGTGTTTTGTACTATAGTGGATTAAAGTTTTTCCAGTAGAATTATTGTTTTTTTTTCTTAAAAAGACTAACGGGTTCGGCTTGGTAACATTACGAATATTTTTTGTCCTTCGACCGGGATCTAAAAGTAAAAATAAAAGGCGCTAAACATATTTCGACAAACGTAGTGTAGGACGCCCTCTGACTAGGTGGGATGACGATTTGCGAAAGAATGCAGGCAGATGCTGGATGCGGTAAGCTGAAGACAGGGCGCTATGGCACTCATTAGGAGAGGGCTATGTCTAGCAGTGGACTAATATAGCCTGATAAGGATGATGATGATGATGAAACAGATTTCTAGCGTATCAAGACTTTTCAAAGACAAATCTAAGTGCTTTAAAGCGATGTCTTTAATAATTTATTGAAAGACTCTGCAAAGCAGCCTCGTACATTTTAGGGAAACAGGCATCCCTGAGGTGTAATCCTTTAGTCTGTTACTACCCCCATGGGGCCTGATAACGCGGTTCTGTTCATAGCCCTGAACCACTAAGAGATTCTCAGTCAGCATGGAAAGCTACGCCAGTGTTTTGTTTTATATTATTTTTTGTTTCAGATACTTAGCAAAATGGTACACAAGAGGGTTTTCTGTTGAAAATGTGTACCTTTTACTTTTGTTTTTATGGGTACCGAATAACAACAGTAATAGGGGACAAACCTATCACTACTGTGTGGGCATAAATCCAGACCCCTATTACTGAAAATCAAGATGGAAAAACCAAATAAGACTATTTGACCCGAATCGAACCCATTACCTCTTGCTCAGCAGTAGCGCTTGCCACCACTAGATCAACGAAGTAGTCACGGTTCTATAGGGTCTTCCAATAGGCACGTCCGAACTTTGACAGTTAGTAGCGGCCATCTTGTTGAAGCTACATCTGTCAAAATGGTTGTCATTTATTCATTCTGTTTGTCGAATTCAGCCTGATTTATGCGCAAAAGTCATGGAAAATTGGATATCTCGCATGCGCTCCACCCAGAGAAGCCGTGGCGGACACTTGAATGATATTCCACACATAATGGCATCACTACATCTTTCAAATAAGTAAATAATTTCGATAATACTCGTATCTCACACACACTTTGTTTTATTTAAATTTAAAGATAGGACACGCTTAATGAAAGACCCTGTATATCTGTTGTCTCGTAATCGATAAAATTTTATCAGTCATATGATCATCAGTACAGACTGACGTGTTTTTTTGAAGGATGGTAAATCATTCAATGACTTCTCCCATTCCGTCCTTGCCCTTTACGTTCCGGGGTCACGTAACCCCGGTAGGGACTGACGTGATTGAAGTTGCTAAATGAAGAGAAAATTCACCTAATGAGCAAACAAATCCATGATCATTCATTAAAGATACATTTTTAAATCTGTTAGAAAACCAAATTAACATATAATTCGAAACCATGCATGAAAATACATATTATATTTAATAAAAAAAAATACTAACATAGGCTTTAAGTAAAATTGTTAATAATACTATGAGTTATGTTACTTGAATAAATGATTAAATTATAATTATAGGCTTTTTACAATAATTTCATTACATGACTCCCCGTTCTGTACATCAAAATACGTCTAAAATGGAAACGAATCACATGTGTCCCGGATCCAATGTGTGTTGCCTACTCAGTGCTTTTAATGCTGCGTGTGTGTTAGACCTTTGTATCTGACAGTCGTATATCATTGCCTACCTGTGTAAAGGATCTCGGATCTGTTACATTTTTGGCATTAAAATAAAATAAATAAATAATACTGGATAATCCACACAGCATCATCTAGCCCCAAGCTAAGCAGAGCTTGTGTTATGGGTACTAGATGACTGATATACTTAATACAATACATTACATAGACATATATTTTTAATTCATTCATAGCAAATACCCAGAACACCCGAAACAAATCTTTATAGATCGTACAAACATTTGTCCCAAGGCGGGAATCGACCCCGCAACACATAGGAAACGGATTTGGATCAAGTTAGAAACATAAAACATGTCTGGTATTATGAGAAATAAAAATGTATGCGAAGAAAGAAAACCACATCACTGCCTACCTTTTCCGCTGATCAGGTAACATTTGTAATGTTACGAATCAGGATTACTGTTTTATGTGGAAATTTTTAGAAGGTTATATACTTTTTGTTGATGATATCCTTAAGATAATCCACCTTTTTATATCTTTCTTTACTCACGACGCTTTAATACTTACAAGGAGTGTCCATTTATTGCTTATTGGTTCGCGATTAAAGATGTTTTGCAGGGATTTTTTGTGATTTAAGGTAATTAACATGACATCATGGCCCATGTCATGATGGCCCAGTGAGTTAGGCGTCACCTCTTGTGCACGAAGTTATGGGTTCAAACCTGGGCAAGCACCAATGTGACTTTTTCAATTCTAAGTTTATCTTGGACATCACTGACATCGTTGAAGGAAAACATCGTGAGGAAACCTGGACTTATAATTGATATAAGTCTGAAATCGCCAACCCGTTATAAGCAAGAGTGGTGATTAATGCTCGTGCCTTCTCTGTATGAGAAGAGGCCTTTGCCCTGCAGTGGGACAGTAACAGGCTGGTATTATATTAAATTATTATCACATCAAATATGACGCCTGCATTTCCCGAAAGGTTAGCCAGAGGTGTGCCAAAAGTACATACACATTTCACCAGTTATGTTTAAGTCCGATGTAATAGGGGGTGAGCCTTATGTCATCAACCATGCACAAATCACACAAAAAAGTGTTATTAGATATTTCCATCTTGAATTGCTCCTTAGCAGTCTGGAGTCTGGATTTAAATCCAGTCGGTTCCTATTACACAGGACTACCCACTCGTGCTTTTCTCGATGCAGGGATGTTTGTTGTTGAGGAGTTCTCCGGATACTTCATCATCAGCTCCATTTTTCCTTATGCATTGTGACGAGTAAACACTGCTTGGCAATCGTTCTAAAGTAATCGAATCGCAATTCGTGAAATACTTATTATTAACACTTTCCGGGACAGACCGCCTCATGACGTTATCTCAATATATATGTAATATGGCAGACCGCCTATAGACGGTACCGTCTATAGCCGCACTGTCTCATTACGTTACTGATAATTAGTCATGGTATGACGTTCCGCCCATAGGCGTCAACTTCTGTGGCCGCATTTGTCATATCAAAAAATTAAAAATATATGTTATATGGTAGTACGGCTGTGCTCACGGTAGGGTTGCTCCACCAGTTCAAAGTCGCTCAACGAGCTATGGAGAGAGCTATGCTCGGAGTTTCTCTGAAGGATAGGATTCGTTACGAATACATCCGACAGAGAACCAAAGTTACCGACATAGCTCAAAGAATTAGCAAGCTGAAGTGGCAGTGGGCTGGCCATATCTCGCGAAGAACCGACAACCGCTGGGGTAAACGTGTTCTTGAGTGGAGACCGCGACTCGGCAAACGTAGTGTAGGACGCCCTCTGACCAGGTGGTATGACGATCTGCGAAAGACTGCAGGCAGATGCTGGATGCGGCAAGCTGAAGACAGGGCGCTATGGCGCTCATTAGGAGAGGGCTATGTCCAGCAGTGTACTAGTATAGCCTGATGATGATGATGTGAATACGGTTGTGGACGGACAAAATGGATGGGATTTTGAAGTGTCATATTATGACATTTGCAAATAGTCAAGTATCCCAGAACGTGTGCTGCGACTTCGTTCACGCGGAATTTAACCAAAATTTCCTGGGTTTTTATTTTTTGCGTGCACGAGCGTATAAAGCGTAAATGAAAGTAAGCCTAAGTTAAAGTTCCTTGTATCATAAGCTACCTGCAAACTAAACTCCCGTCAAAATCGGCCCAACTGTTTCGGAGTTTACCTCAAACAAATTGACAGAGAGACAGACAGCCAATATTTTTTTAAGTAGTATTTTGGTATTACTACCGTATAACATTTCATATAAATCTAAAAGCTGTTATAAACAAACAGACATAGATAATTCCAGATATCACTGCCAAATCGTAGGTGCACTTATAAGTACAACTCTGAATAACCCTTCTCGGAATACAAGCGTGATGTTTTGTTTATGGATATTAGATTTCCAGCAATCGATTTCACCCATTAACTGTAATGTGTTCGCGAGACGATAAATACAAACGTCTGTCTAGATGTAAATTCTTGGCAGTACGTTACGGATACATCACTAGTAGCCCACACTTAATATCGTGACAAATGGAACACTTACTGCTGATTTACACGCAGCTCGTAAAGTATTAGAAACTTATAGGATTTCGCAAAATATCGACCACATACAAAGTTCTTAGAATTGGGTACTAAAACTTTCAAACGTAGGTAAATTCATAATTACAAGGCGCATCTGTTTACAAAATAATAAAGACCTTCGTCTTTTTCCTTTGGAGGTAGACATAAACTATAGAGGGCGTTCTGTAGTTTATGTCTACCTCCAAAGCCCCAGCACGCGTAGCATGACCACCATAGAAACTGGTTTTGTCGACGGAAGAATAGACAACATGACAGATTGTTGAAAGACTTCTACCGTCCTGAGCATGACGATGTTAATACTGAAGAGAACATAGTTTTCTATTCTCTACAGTCTACAGGGCGCCCCGTGCTCGGGTAGAAGAGATGTCAAGTTGAAAAGAAAGAACGTTGTCTATTCTTGGTAGAATAGATCTTTATCTGTTCTACCAATTCCATAATTGGTCATGTTACGCGTGCTGCTGCTATCCTTATATACTACATCATACATCTGGCCATACACGGGCACCGGTTGCGAGCACCTGATCTTTCAGTAGAACATCACGAAATAGGTCAGAGTTAATGTGTCTAAGCTGATGTTTGTAGTTCTTCATACATGTACAAAGTTTTGGATAAATATATGTCCATATCCTTCCTTGAGAAAGCGTAGTGATAAACGTCATGCCTTCTCCGTATGAGAAGTGGCTTTTGCCCTGGACAAACTTTGTGAGGGATAGGCTGGTATTTACTTATTTACGAGTATATGAACGCTAGAAATGAAAATAATTTGTCATGAAATCCTGGAATACAGAAAGCCGTGTCTAAATCGAATGTTAATTAAGTTGGCTGCTGTTTCAAACCACAATTTCAAAGTGAAACAATCCATCAACACAAAATAACTCTTTATACACTTCTTTTGTGTTGGAGCCGTGGATTTCAGAAGGATTATTATGATGCATGAAAAACGCTTAAAGATTTTTTTGATGATAAACGTTTCTGCTAATAGGATTTCGATCCTGCATCTGTATATCATATCATAAGTAAATAATTCAGAATTATTTGTAGTAGTATGTGATAGTATTTTATTCCTTTTTTGTTACTTTGATATCAATAATAATGTTTTTTTTATTCGTCTTTTTTTTTAATACCATGATATGATGATTATTTTATACTATAATCGATAAATTTTAGATGTAATACTACATGTCATGATGTGTTTTAATTGTATAGAAATGTTAGGTAAATGTAGTAACTTAAGCAATGTAGGTATTCTATTAATGAAATAATTTTGCATGCCGTAAGGCAAAATGTATTGGGACTCTCCATAAATTAACACCTTATCTGTTACCTACATTATTGGCAAATAAATGATTTTTATTTCTATTTCTAAACATTTCCCAGACAATCGAACACTAAAATAAACTACACAAACACGCTATAGAGTTTTAGTTCAAAATTACAAAAAAAACCGGACAAGTGCGAGACTGAATCATGTTCCGAGGGTTCTAAGTAATCGTTAAGTAATTTGTCAGCTACTTTCACCGAAATAATTATCATTACAGAAAACATTTTATATGCGATGAAACAAAAAATATACCTACAATTTTCAGACTTTTCCCAAATTTCATGGTTCTAGGTCAAAGGGTACCCTATAGGTTTTGATTTACCTACAAGTACCAAAATATGTATAAATGGCCGTGTTTTTTATTTTTCTAGACCTGCAAGGGACCGTAGACTTTCGTATTTGACATTAATTTCAACTGAATACCTCCACGCGTTCCTGAGAAAAAGGGAGACAGACAGACCAAAGAAAAAAGGACAAAGAAGTGATCATATACAAAAACACGTTGTAAAAGTAGTGATTATGAAGAATTATTCTTAGAGTGTAAGATGTTGCCAGTTCATCGAAAGGTGGTATTGTTATTGGCTATAGAGAACTATTGCAAGGATGAGTTTAAAATCGAGATGGTATGCATAAGACCTAAAAGGAATAAATGTATCAGAAGATTTGTGGTACCCACTTGTACTAATTATTATGGGCAAAGATGTAGAAAATGCTTAGTGCCAACAATTTTTAACGACATACCTTCCGATTTAGAAAATAGCTGTACCACGAAAGTATCTTTTAAAAACAAAATGGGGAAGTTTCTTTTTAGCACCTTTTGTCAAAACTTCATGACTGGAGATGTGTAGGTCCGGTTATGATTGTTTGTTGTTGTTTAAATTTAAATTTATGTCATACTATCTGATTTTTGCGGCTTCACCGTTGTGAATTTAAATTCTGTTGCGCAACTTAAAATGTTTTAACTTTACGCTTATAGTCAGCCTTTGTTTAAAATAAGTGTGTTTAGTTTTAGGTAAAAGATTGATATAATACTAACAAATAGTTACATCAATATTAAAATTGTATATGGGAGCTACATCTGCCAACAAACTGTTTTACAGTTTGGCAGGAGTAAAATATTTGTAGTACGGATGTAACAACAAATAAACGCTTTTTCATTTTTTTTTTTTTTTTTTTTTTCATATAAGGTTTCTGTTTTATCCTTTTTAGATACGGACCCCTGAACATGATATAAGGGCCTACTGTAAAGAACTGATGAAAGCGACGCAAAAGGATTATAAGAAATTAATAACAGAAGATATTTTGTTTTGTTCAGTTTTGCAGTGACTTTGAAATGACACCATATTCCTTAATATCAGTAAATATTACTTCCTTTTCTTGGCTTGATCTTAGGTCCTAGTCTAGCTCTGTTGCAGCGCCATTAGTACTTAACTTGACCCCTGCATCTAGGCCGTCGGCTACTAATGGGTATTAGTAACTTTATCGTAAATCACCTAATATCAGACGACAGTTAATTAGCACCAGTTTCGTCCTGCAGCGGGCAACTTGGTAACCGCAGTAAGTAAGATTTATTTGACCAAGTTGTGTAGAAAACGTGAGGTTAAAACTAGAACATGGAAACACCTCGTCGACAGGATGATCATACCTGGGGAATAACATAAGTGATAGTCCCAACACTTAGTACAGACGTCTATTCTATCACTCGATTAGGAAGATGTAATCGCCTTACGATATGGTAAACGCGATGAGTTCGATACAGGATGGCAGAATAACCTCTCGCACCCGCGTCTCCATCAAAAAGCCCAATGCAACGTTCCAACATTATCGTTCCACCACTTCATAAGTCAAACTGTCAAAGATCTACAAATGATAGCTGGGACCAGCGGCTCAACGTGCTTTCTAAGACACGGAAGAGTCTCGATACGTTACGAACGGTACGAACGGTCACCCATCCATAGACTGACCTCGGCAAGCGCAGCTTAACCTTCGATCAACACGTGTGGATGTTTTAATTTAGCCACGAGCTCCGCCACATTGTCATCAGTACAATATTCAACACAAATTTACAGAAATCCTGTTTCAGTCCACCAATACATTGTCCAGTCTTTATTTACTCGTATATGTAGAAAGAGTCAGCTAATTAGTCATCCAGCTGGCTCTACACTGTCAGAGTAAAAGCCAGTAAACGAGCGTCTCTATGTGAATGTTTTAAAAGCAAAATGTTGTCTACATTTTTCTTCTACATTCTTTTTAAAATTGATGCTTTTATATCTGTATTCAGTTCATTTCTGTACTAGCTGCCACCCGCGACTACGTCTGCGTGTGTTTCTTCATAAATTATATAGGCTATAATTTAGTTAGTCTAAAGTATTCAATTTTCCTAAAAAAGTAACGTCATTATAATAACACAAACTTTCACATTTATTATACACTTTTACCCGTACATCGCCTGCTTGGAGGTCGGTTATAATCCCACGGGAACGTAGTATCTTAATAAAAGTACCCCCTGTTTTAACCCTGATCATGGTCTGTCTCTGTGTCAAATTTCATCCAATTCTATTTAGCCGTTCAGGGGTGAAAGCGTAAAATACTAACGAACAACCGAACTCACATTCGCATTCATAATATTAGTAAGGAGAGTAGGATGTTATAATGAACAAAGACGGAAAGAATGCCTTTCAGGCATTCTCCACTAGTCAACCAAAGGGATCATGGTGGAGGGAAAACGTGGCAGGTGCATTGAAAGAAAAAAAGAAAATAATGTGTATTTGCCAGAGAGAACATGCATTGCTGGTTAGTAGATTTTTCTGTTATGCTGCGTCCAATTAATTATAAGATTTCATAGTGAAAATTGAGAACTTATAAACTTCGAGATTGTGTAGCCACATGGCTTCAGTTTGTGAGTTGCTGAGTTCGTTTCCCTAGCTAGTTCAAAGTGGGATTTCCTTTCGTAACATCCCAGTACCTTTGGAAAGTATTAAATTCTACCAGCCCAGTAAAATATTTGCTGAAATAACATGCATACATAAACTCACGGCTTTAAACCATGCAGAAACTACAGAATGCAACCCGCTACGAACTTTACTTGATTCCCTTTTGATTCGTTTACATTCATACGTGTGTCCATACATGTACGCAGGTTGCGAGTACCACGCACTTGCCCTTTTTAGACAAATAAGGTAAATAAATAAATAATGCTGAACAATCCACACAGCATCATCTAGCCCCAAGCTAAGCAGAGCTTGTGTTATGGGTACTAGATGACTGATATACTTAATACAATACAGTACATTACATATATTATACAAGCGGCCCGCTCTGGCTTCGCACGGGTATAAAATATATATTATACATATAAACCTTCCTCTTCAATCACTCTATTTATTAAAAAAAACCGCATTAAAATCCGTTGCGTGGTTTTAAAGATTTTAGCATACATAGGGATACAGGGACAGAGAAAGCGACTTTATTGTATACTATGTAGTGATTATACATAGCAAATACCCAGAACACCCGGAACAAATCTTTGTAGATCGTACAAACATTTGTCCCAAGGCGGGAACCGAATCCATGCATTATTAAACCAACCATATTCAATAAATCCTATTAGTAATTAATACAAATACCTAAGCCTTTTGGAACTAATTATTAGAAACTTCTGTTAGGTTTATAAGAACCTAAAGCAAATGCTCTAGTAGATTTCTAGAAATCGACACCAGCTGTACATTATATGTATGTATATTTCAGTTACATATATTCGCTTCTTTCGAGACCTTAGATATACTATGAAAGGTGATGTGATAGTTTAAAACAAACACGTTTACTGATTGTGGTTTCGTATTTCAATGTTGTCCCTTTTACAACAGTGTTTCCTATGTGGGAACCAACGCACAAAGAAAGACATCGTTGACCAAAAACTCTTGCTTCGTTACCAATCACATCACATCATCAGGCTATACTAGTCCACTGCTGGACAGAGCCCTCTCCTAACGAGCGCTATAGCGCCCTGTCTTCAGCTTGCCGCATCCAGCATCTGCCTGCAGTCTTTCGCAGATCGTCATCCCACCTGGTCAGAGGAATTACGTTATTGTTACCAATAATAATTATCAATCATGTCGAGTTTAAAAACATAAAAAGGTATTCATTCCGCTTACCTTTGAGAAACGTCGCCCTTTTAACCTTTAAAAATGCATTAAAAAATAATATGTATATATTTTTTCCTTGGGCTATATGTCTGAAATAAATAAATAAATTAATATATTGTCCCACTGCTGGGCAAAGGCCTCCCCCATAGCCTCCCAGTCCTCTCTCTAAGAGTCTAGAAAACGCTGGCGTGACGACTTTCTTTTGACGACGCGTTTGCAAAAGATTAGCCGGAGAAATTTAAAAATATAAGTATTTAATATGTTACTGTGAATATCCTACAGTAGAGAATGCTAGGACTTTAATCTTAATTTACTTGATAAATTATACTTTATTTCCTTGTAAGGGTTTTTAGAAACTCTTTTACACGTCACAGACTAAAAATAAACAATTTAGAATTAGGTGTGGCCGATATTTTCTAGCTGACAATACTCTGTGAACTAACTCAGAAGTCAGTGTATTTTAAAATCCAGTCATTTACTAGGTCAGATTTACCTTAATCCAATGAATGTTAAAATGTATACCAAAGTAATTCTGTGATTTAGCTGGGGAGATATTTGCACTACTTCTTCATCCCAGCAAAATACTTGGAAGTGGTGAGTGCCGGGCGTTCTGTGGGACAGTTTTATGTAATTTTAACGTTAAAAAATACTGATTATTTATTAAATCAGCCTACTGTGAATAAATGTTTTTTTGATTATGTGATTGATCACAGACGCCACACCGGTGTTGGTGCAAGAAGGAAGAAAATCATAATTCTAGAAATCAGTTAAATGTCAATAATTTGTGGAGTGATTTTTTTATTTGCCCTGAATTCAAAAACTATACTAATTCAAATACTATTGTGGATATTCTTATTATAGGAACTAGGTGTGCTTGCGACTTCATTCTCATGGATTGCTTTTATCGCGGAATCATAATTATTTTTCAAAAAAAAAGTAGCTTAAGTTATTCCTTAACACTACAGCTATCTGCCAGTAATGTCTCGTCATTATCGGTCCAACCGTTTCGGACATTATTCCAAACAAACATACGGACAAAAGAAAAATGTTTTAATTTCCATAAATACCGTACAGCTAAACTTCACACACACAATGCACATACATTAAGCAAAAAACTGTTCTTTTCACATTACAAACAGACACTTAAATTTTATGTATTTGAACAGATATGGGTTACGGTACAAATGTGTCAAAAGAACAGATATAATAACCTAGTATTTTAAACACACTAGTGGCATTTTATCTTGAAACCAACTGGAAAACTGCAGTTCAAATACGTCCTTTATATCCACACACTCAGAGATCACTAGCGTTTATCTCACACGGACGAGTACATACTAACAATGT
This sequence comes from Phlogophora meticulosa, assembly GCA_905147745.2. Taxonomy (NCBI): domain Eukaryota; kingdom Metazoa; phylum Arthropoda; class Insecta; order Lepidoptera; family Noctuidae; genus Phlogophora; species Phlogophora meticulosa. The sequence continues at coordinate 16,822,123 of LR990524.1, forward strand.
ACATATAGAAATACGTACAAACCTACTAAAAGAAGATTTTAACGTAGATTTTTGCTGCTAGCAAGCTCGCTGAAGCGGGGATAAGTATGTGCTGTGCATACAAACTGACGGAACTATCCGACTCAGCGCTTTTTACTTGCAGTTTTAGTTAACATGCTACAAGACCAGAATGTGACCGGGTCTCGAATTAAGTTGTCTCTTGAACAGAGATAGTATTTGTATTGTGTGTTGGTTTTTTCATCGTCTTCCTTTTTTATTATTTTAAATGTGGAAACTTAGGTTCTGTCGTGTGGTCGTTTTCTTTTATCCTTTATAGTATTTGTAATAGTAAATATAGCGCACGTGTAATTAATTTAAGAACTTTCTTTCTTTTCTTTCTTTAAAAACAACGTTGCCCCACACTAGGAATTTCTCCTGTATCATGGGTGCGTTTACAAACATACAATCACATACACAAACAGCCAGACCCGGAACAACTACCTGTAGGTCATACAAATATTTGTTCCGTGCGGGAATCGAACCCACGACACGCGGCGCAGCAGTCAATCGCTCGTGCCGTCTTTATGTAAAATACCTATGTTTCACAAATAAATATTCTGTTTCCGATTCTTGGATTCGATTACCAGGTCGGGCTGAGTGTTCTCGAGTTTTTCCTATAAGAATTTTCTCATTAGCAGCGCCGGGATTTGTGCCCGGTTCATGGCAATAGGGTCGCCCCCTATTACATGGGACTTAAATATAACTGGCGAAATGTGGGTGTTACTATAAAAGCACCTCTGCCTAACCGTTAGCGAAATACAGGCGTGATGTTATGTTTGTTTAATTCAGCTTTTAATATGAAATATTTTTTAAAATCTGTTAAGCGGTTTTTGCGTTAATCCATTACAAACAAATATACAATCAAATCTTTCCTCATTACAATATTTTTTGTTTAGACTAAGTCTTAAATCGCCAACCCACCTTGTAAAAGCGTCATAATTAATGCCTTATGTGCATAAGAAGAAGCTTCTGCCTTTGTTAATGTTGCGGATATGTAACTAAATAAATAATGCTGGACAATCCACACAGCATCATCTAGCCCCAAGCTAAGCAGAGCTTGTGTTATGGGTATTAGATGACTGATATACTTAATACAATACATTACGTAGATAGATAGTTTTTAGTACACGTAGTAAATACCCAGAATACCCGGAACATAAAATATTTTTAGATCTTACAAAAATTTGTCCCAAGGCGGGAATCGATCCCGCAACCTCCTTCGTCGCAGGCGGACCTTCGCCCGCCGCGCCACATCGATCGTGAACGGGTAAGTACAGTAAAACAAAAACGATCCCCATAAAAAGACTCACGAATCCTGCTTGTAAATACATGATCAGCCACAATTTCCGCCTACGACTTATATGAGATTATAAGGGAAACATCCTACTCATATTTTTTACCCTCACATTTTGTGTGTGAGCAAAATACGCAGGTAGAATCACAACTTTGCGAATATCATAGAACTTTTCCCAAATCTAATTTATCATAATCAATCTAGTAAGAGATACAGTTTCATCTCTGGATACTGTAACGCAATTTATTATTATTGATTACTGCTCTTAGGGGAAGTACTAATTATGTCTTATGAAATAAGATACGCTTTATTTTACTCGCCAAAGTTTGGAAGTACTTAAACCGCTAACTTAATTGAAGAAGCAACTTCGAACAAGTATTTACCAATATTTGGGTGAAAGGCCAGTAAAATTGTAGATACCTAATTTGTGTCAATAGCCTAGCGCTATCTCATGATTCAAGCACGGCAGGCTGTGCTGGCGCCGCCGTGGCGGTTGCTGAGGCCCTCAAATGGCGCAAATACGAGTACTACAACCTTGTTGATAACTACAGTTTTGAGCCGTTTGGGGTTGAAATGCTCGGGTCATGCCACGTCTCCCTTACAAGGAAATTTCTCGACGAATGATCGACACTTCACGTGACCAGGCTGGCTCATTCTTTGTCCAAAGAATTAGTATTGCCAATCCAACGTGGCAATGCTGCCAGTCTTCTGGGCACGTTTCCAGCTGACAGCGATGCGGAGTACTTTGTCGCCTGAGTGTCTTGGTCGGCTTTTTGTTTTGTTTGTTTTTGTATATACATATTTATGTATATGGTTAGTTTTATATTATAGTTGTATATATGCAAACTAAATTATGAGGGGTACATAACAGCAAAAGAAGCCAAAAAAATATTTAAAAAATTGTGAATATGACAAACAGTCTGTTTTTTATTCCAGTGCTGATGTACAGGCTCTTCTCTGTAAAAGAGAATGTTATTATGTTTCTGTGATAGTAGCTCTGCTTGGTCATTAGTCCTTATGTCTGGTCCCATAGTGCTAAAACATTTACAAAATTATTTTTTAGACGGTACGGTTGGCGCTGTATCTCGATTCCCGCACGGAACAAATATTTTTATGGCCTACAGTTAGTTGTTCCGGGTCTGGCTGTTCATAAATGTTAAATGTTTGTTTGATTTTCAAATTCAAATTAATTTATTATAAGAAAAAATTGTCTTTACCACATAACATCGTACTCAAACAACAAAAAAAATAAATATAATAATAAATCAACCTGTCTGTACTTCTGGGGTTGTGGAGAGTTGTTTAGCTCTCACTCATATTTCGTAAATTATATACGTTTTCTATAACTACCGTATTTTCATATTTATACATTTAAGAAAAAGCTGTTTATTTGACATAAATCAACACAAATACTTCAATTTCATTTATATTTATGGACGGATTGGCTTGGAAGACCACATTTATTCACAATCTCGCCGTCAGCAAAACGCAACACTTTCCCCTTACAAAACATGAACCACGTAACGGACAAGGAAAACAGAACAGATCTGTTGAAAAATGCAGGCTCGTACACAAACATACGTCGACGCAGACGAGCCATTGACATACATCCACTAAGGCCGCCGAGACAAGGGCCGTCGTCACATGTTCTTCATCGTTCAAAACGACGCCATATTTCTTATCACTCACTGCTTTAACAGCCACCTTGACGACTTAAAAAGTTCTACTTCTTAAAATGTCTAGAGCCGATTTATTTACTGTGTTTAAACTATTTATTTTGACATATAGGACGGAGGAGCTCGTGGCTAAAGAAAAACAGCCGCACGGGTTGATTGAAGGTTAAGCTACGCTTGCCGAGGTCAGTCTGTGGATGGGTGGCCGTTCGTTATATATCGAGACTCCTCCGTGCCTCGGAAAGCACGTTAAGCCGTTGGTCCCGGCTGTCATTTGTACATCTTTGACAGTCGTTACGGGTAGTCAAAGCCCTAAAAGTCTGACAACCAATCTTACCAAGGAGTATCGTGTTGCCCAGTAACTGGGTTGTGGAGGTCAGATAGGCAGTCGCTCCATGTAAAATACTGGTATTCAGCTGCATCCGGTGAGACTGGAAGCCAACCCCAACATAGTTAGGAAAAGGCTAAGCAGATGATGATTTTGACATAGGACAATTCTCATGTATCTCAATTTTAATTAGGAAAAGCACGCCTCACTATTCACATACTCTGAAAACCTGAATTAACAATGGATACCACCAGAAAAGCGCGTTGAGTTCGGGAGTTAATTTCTTGGATCCTGCAACATAATGAATAAGTAAAGATCAGCAACAGAAAACGGAAATTGCACTTTCCTCCATAAGTAGCAAGAGACAGAACAGAGCTAGGCCAATATATAGGCACAAAGGGACGTTAACAACTGGGATATTCCAAGATGAGAAACCTAATACACTTGGCCTAACACGATTTTAGGACTTAAGGCTCAGCAATAGCGTTTACAACCACAGAACCAACTAGTCTAGTGTTTAGGAAAATGAGTTGATAATTTATGCCTTATTGACCCAAAAGGGATAAATGAAAGGCAGTTGCATGCAGGTGAGATGAGAATGCTGAGGGGGATGTGTGGTGTTCCGCGAAGGGATAGAATAAGAAATGAGTGTGTAAGAGGAAGTCTGAAAGTGCTGCCTGTGACCGAGAAGTTGTGTGGAAATCGGTTGTCATGGTATGGGCATGTGAAGCGAAGGAATGAGGACCATGTTAGCAAGTGACCAATGTGCAGGGTTACAAGAGTAGAGGGAGACCAAAGAAAAGATGGATGGATTGTGTGAACGATGATATGGCTAGAAAAGTGGTGACTATTGAGATGACGACAAGTGGAAATGTATGGAAGAAGAAAACATGCTGCGCCGAGCCCAAATAAATAATTGGGATAACGGCAGGAGTATGATGATGATGTCTATTTATTCACTCTAAAGATACCCATAAGATACACCCAATGTAATACTGTAGTATAATCTATTTTAACTAAGAATATATTAACCTACGAACTTAAAATGTCCATGCTTTAACGTTACCGAATTAGATTCAATAAAGTTACTATCAGTTTTAGCTTGAACTTAATCGTGAAAGTTCGATCTAATGAAATAAGAATGCGATCATTCTAGTATTTGTGAATAAAATTCTTTGGTAAATCTTTTAACCCGATATCAATGCTACGGTTTACGACTCTGATAGTAACAGCTCATTATCTGCCTAGCCTTTTTCATACTATGCTTAATGGAGTAATTTACATGGAGTAACTGCATCTTTCTGAAAACATGCTGCGCCGACCCCAAATAAATAGGCATAAGGGCAAGAGGATGATGATGATGATGATGTTAACCCATAACAATCCTACCTCACATTTTTGTAGGTATAAACATAAATCCCGATTTGCATGGCAATCAACAATTAACTGGGAAAGACAATTCCATAAATACACCAGGAACTCGGGTGCAATCAATTACTGAATCAATCGCTCTGATTGAGCGTGAAATTGGGCCGACTAAGTCACCTTAACCTCAAAGTGTGCTACGGGTCGTCAAGTTTCCAAAAATAAGCTTAAATAAATTGAGTAATGCTTTGGCTGTATATTCCTATCTGATATTTTATTAAATGGAGTATTCTAAATTTTGTAGGCCGGTTAAATAATAGGGTTTCGCTTGGTTTAATTGTATGTACTAACTTTATCCATCGTTTACAACCAAGAATCTTTTTCAAGACAAGCAACATAGACATCATTTTCTAAACTATTCTCATCTTTCTTTATTATTTGAAACCAATGAGAACTAATCTGCTAGCCTGTAGACAATAAGGTTTGTTGTTGCATAAAACCTCTACAACATATACATACTCGTAAACAAACAAAAACAGCCGCACGGGTCGATCATAGGTTAAGCTACGCCTGCCGATGACAGTGTGTGGATGGGTGACCGTTCATTACATATCGAGACTCCTCCGTGTCTCGGAAAGCACGTTAAGCTGTTGGTCCCAGCGGTCATTGACATCTATATGGGAAGCTCGAAAGTCTAACAACTAGTCTAACCGAAGGGGCCTTTTTTCCCAGGAACTGGATTGTGAAAAGTCTAGGCAGATGATGATTCTAAATACATACATATATAAACTCACACCTGTTTCAAATAGAAGTAGAAACAGAAACTACAGAAAGATCCTTACATATTCATTATGCTTCGTTTAGCGCATCTGGTCATCACGCATACCGATTGCAAGTACTACCCAACTTACCTTTCTGAAGAACATCACTATTAAGGTCCGGCATTTCTACTCACATATGCCTTATAAATACCTTTTATTAGTCACCTTTCATTTATCCTCACTAACTAACCAAAACCAAACCATTATTTTTTCAATCGAATTAATTCTTTGAATAAAAACAAACATTTTGTCTTCTTAATCTTTGTTAGATAAGATAAGAACACAGCCAACCAACTGGCAGTTTCTATCTACGTAAGTATAAACGAAGTAAACAACGCATTTGTATAATAAAGATTGCCACTGATTTACTGAAAGAAACCAGTTCCGACATCCGACATGCTTAATTTTGTTAGCGAACACAATTTTGCGAAGTTTCTCTGCGAAATCTACAGGAACTTCCGACGAAAGCTGTTACGGAACAGCAAAGATCCTAACTATCTCCAACTATTCAGGACCAAACACAGTTTGATTGTTCCAAGCTGACCTAGGCAAGCATTCAGCCAAAAAACCACTGCTGAAACTAGAGCTAAATATGTATGATAGAATAGAATACTCTTAAAGTAGGATGCTTTTATTTCAGAAATATAAACAATTATACCATAAAACTATCTACTTATATACATATTTACAAAATAAAATTAAATAAAAAAGCCCACCAGGACACTCAGGCGTCAAAGTATTCCTCCGCATCGCTGTCATCTGGAAACGTGCCCAAAAGACTGGCAGCATTGCCACATTGGATGGCAATACTAATTCTTTGGGCAATACTCTTTATATTGTACTCCATAAAAACTTACAAATAATAACTGAGGGCTACATAGGGTGGCCTTTTTTATGATTTATTTAATATTTTAAGCACACAATTGTACAGAGGTGGTCTAATAGCGATCTCTTACAGACAAACTTTAGATAAACTTGAGAACGAGAAAATACATGCACGTTGTCTATGGTGTACTACTTACATATGCAATGCTATTTGATTATAATGACAACCGATGTGGTGCGGCCGGCGAAGGTCCGCTTGAGACGCAGGAGGTTACGGGTTCGATTCCCGACGATTTTGTGTATATGTTTGTTATTGCTTTTGAGAGGAGCTCTTGGCTAAATAAAAACAGCCGCACGGGTTGATCGAAGAATAAGCTACGCTTGCCTGTGGATGGGTCCGTTCGTAACATATCGAGACTCCTCCGTGCCTCGGAAAGCACGCTAAGCCTGTGGTCCCGGTCGTCATTTGTAGATCTTTGACAGTCGTTACGGGTAGTCAGAAACCCGAAAGTCTGACGACCAGTCTTACCAAGGGGCATCGTGTTGCCCAGTAACTAGGTTGTGGAGGTCAGAGGCAGTCGCTCCATGTTAAACACTGATAATCAGTTGTATGTGGTTAGGCTGGAAGCCGACCCCCACATAGTTGGGAAAGGGCTAGGCAGATGACGAAACATAAATAGTGCAGTATACTCATGGGACACCTGCGTATCTTGTTGGCTTTATGATTTGCGTGTATACGTGGGGCACAGCTAGTCATGCAAAAATCACGAGCAGCGAACAGGAAGGTCATTCACAATAATAATATCCAAGAAACAATGGAGGCTAACTATCGAAGTTTAAATATTCATCAAATACCTTATATCTGTCGTAGGGACGTCGGAACGGCCAAAGTTTCCGTGGAATCCCGGCAAACGACATTAGGCGAGTGCCGGAGGATCCCTGATTTGTAACTTTGCCAAAGTAGGCCAGGATTGGGAATTAATTGTCTTTTAGGCCTGTTCAGAAGACTTTCTGCCGGTTTCTTGCGATTGTAAGTGTCTGCAAAATTAATTCTTCTGTTTTCAAGTGCGATTTGACTTAGCGTTTTTAGTTCAAAATAAAATCTCGCGGGTATTCCCCGAAGTATCAGGCAGAGGTGTGTCTATGGTACACTTTCAATTTCCTAGTTATGTTTTAGTCCCATGTTGGATCAACCTATTGCGTGGGCACAAATACGGGTTCCGGGCTGCTTACTATATTCTTCTATTCTCTTCTTATTATATTATGTATATTGAGTCGTAGCACACATATTTCAATTCGGACCAGAAGTTAAGATTTAGCATCTCAAAGACCAATTTTAACTCTGAGTAGTAACAAAGATCGTAAGATTTCTACATAAAATATACTCGAAATGAGTATAATTGTTACCCATTTAGCGTTAAAATGTGACTTAACTTGGCAAAGCACTTCTGTGAGAAAAACTTATTGTTGAGAAAACTAAAGAAACATCAACATTGTTGCTTCGAGAAAACAAAGGGACGATATTCGAGATGTCTTTCAAAGAATAAAACTTGTATTGTGTTCTGGCATGAAACAGACTATAAAAGACTGGTAATAGTTTTTTATTGTTGCGTATTATTCAGGTCATCTAGCCATTTCCTAGCTATGGTTGGGTTTGGTTTTTGGAGAAGCTCGTGGCTAAATAAAAACAGTCACACGGGTAGTTCGACTCCTCCGTGCCTGGAAAGCACGTTAAGTCGTTGGTCCCAGCTGTCATTTGTAGATCTTTGACAGTCGTTACGGGTAGTCAGAAGCCAGAAAGTCTGACAACCAGTCTAACCCAGGGGTGTCGTGTTGCCCAGTAACTGGGTTGTGGAGGTCAGACAGGCAGTCGCTCTATGTTAAACACTGGTATTCAGCTGCATCCGAACAGTGATGACACGGTGCCTCCTTCCGCGTGCTGATGGTGACCACCAGGATGGTTTTAATGAGGTGAGAATCCCACACTCCCCGGTCTTTTGAAGGTTTCCTCCCGAACTCAAAAAAAAAGTTTGATGCGTTGAAAATAATTTTCCATAAATCCATTTTGCTGTGTGAAATTAAAATCATTTTCCTACCCATTTACTTTTCGCAATGTATTTCATGATTATTGCTGTATCCACATTGTTCCGATTTTATCAAGTTAACACATTCTCGCCTCTCACGTATACAATATTTTATTTACAAAAATATTTTGTTTCAATTATAATCCGAGCTTTTGTTAAAGCTTTATTTTTAAAACTACATTTAAAGTGGCAACAAAATATGAGTTTATAAAATAAACAAGAACAAAAATACACGGGATAAAGGGGCTCATAAATACATAACTTCAAGGCTTATTTCCATGGGGGTAGCCAGAAACTACACTACTCCACCTGTTCCTTTTGCTTTCTGGCCAGTACATCAGTCACACAGTCAGAGTACTTGAAACACACCTTGGGGTCAATAAAGGTATTTCTTTTTTTTTCTATCCTATTGCCATAAACCGGGAACAAATGTAGATTCAAAACTGCTACTGCAAAATTCCAGTTTGAAAGAGTTGTAATTCATAATTTAATTTACATTGGACAAAATTTCGTGTTAGTGTTGTTGTTGTGGAGGAGTCTCCTCGGCAGGAGCTAACCCTGGGTGCAGCAGCCATATCACGATGAAACTAAGAAAGAGCCCATCATCATCCGCCAAGCTCCAATTGAGGACGGCGCTGTCATCGCCGGTGTAAACATAAGCTCCGTACTTAAATTGATTAAAACATATTATAGTCGTAATAAAGTGAAAAAAAACGCCTCAGTTAGTGAAAGGACACAACAATATGCATGTGAGATTGTTATCCAGTGATTATTGTGACAATTTGTGAAGATTCAATCAAATAAAAAACAATAGAAAAAAGTTGTTAATCAAAACATTATCTTCTATAGTGCGTGTGATAACTCATAAACTAAATGTGTATTCTTGCCTGGAGAGCAATATTAGTGAAACGGTGAATTCAACAAAGAAACAACAGTGAATTATTGTTTTCTTCAACCGCCATTTTTGTATCGTCGAAAGAACAAAGAAATGACCTTTGGACTATTACTCGACACACCAACCAACCAAGACCAAGATGCAGTCAACAATTTCGACATTATCACTTAAGCTCGTTTAGCGTAGCGGTTACACCTCTGCCTATGAGAGGCAGTACCTGTTGGTCGTAAGTTCGATCCCCGCTAAGTGATATACTTTTTCCATTACATTTTACAATTCTTATTCGTAATAATTCAATTTGTATCCATGATGAACTTCTTCGAGAATATTACGCTACGAAGAACACGTACTCAGTCATTATCGGAGACTACGTTCGAAGAATCTAATACAAATAACTTGACGCTAGATGGCAGCGCAAGTAGTTTACCGAACATATCTGACGATGTAAGTGACGAGACAGAAGCTTTAAAATGTCAAATAGAAAAACTAAAATCGGAGTTATTATCAGCCCATGAAGAGATAAATACACTGTCCATTGAGAACAGTAATTTAAAATCGACATTATTTGAAGTCACTAATAAATGTGAGCTCTTGAAAAAAACAGCTAAGATGTTAACAACCGACGTAGGCTCACCAAACTGCAATAGCCAGTCAAGAAAGTCAAGAAAGTCATCAACTCCGTTAAAACCATTACCTCAACAAAGGGCTGTTGAAGATATAAGTTCCCTGAGAAAGCCTATGCCTGATTCTGGAAGACAGGCTACAAATGATAACACAAATTTGAAAAGTACTCAAACACCTTTAACAGACCCGAATAGCCACACGGCGAAGACTAGGGCGAAAATATGTATAATAAGTAGTAATAATAAACACAATGTCTTGTTAACCGCTGATAATGCATTTCAGAATAACTGCACTCTATTACATTATTTAAAATCAAATGGAAATACTAAACATCTTCTGGATGGACTGGGTACCAAATTAAAAGATTATACAATGGAAGATTGCTGCATCATACTCCTCGGGCAAGAAGACTTCAAAAAAACTAATGACTATTATGATATTATATTCTATTTGAGAAGTATAGTTCAAGAAATAAGAAATACTAACATAATTATTTGTTTGCCTACATATAAGTATCCCTTTGACGCTACTTTATTCAATTGTCGAGTAGAGACATTCAATAATCTCTTATACTGGGACATTATGACGCATGGACATGCATACCTTTTAGACAGCAACCTCAATCTGAAATATGACGACAGCATGTTTAATAGATACACAGGGACTATCAATAATCTTGGACTACGTACAATATTTAACGATTTATGGGAATTATTTGCTGATATTACTCATAATTACGCTGACATGCAACAAAATGATTTCGACTTAAACAAAGGAACTACAACGGATGATTTTTTTCGTGACTAAACATCTGTATATCCTGCACCAAAACATCGCAGGCTTGCTGGCTAAATGTGACACCCTTGCAGTCAGCTTGAATGAATTGTCTGATAGAAATATAAACGTGGACGTTCTATGCATCACGGAGCATTTCATGATGGAAGGCTATGACAAACACCTTAACTTAAAGAATTACTGCTTGGCGGCTTCTTTCAGTAGAAAAGAAAGCAAAAGAGGTGGTGCATGCATACTGGTGAAATCAGGCCATCAATGGAGAGAATTGCCAAAAATTGCAAAAATGTCATCAACTGGTATCTTTGAATGCTGTGCCATTGAACTTGTTACTCATAGAATTGTTTGTGTTTGTATTTATAGAGTACCTAATGCAAAAAATTTTAACGAATGTATGAATAAATTACAAATAATATTACAGACTTTAGTGAAAAATAATTATAAAAGTATTGTTTTAGTAGGTGATTTTAATATAGATGTTCTTAAGAGAAATAGGCAATCAATAGAATTTGAAAATACGTTATTAAGCTTTAACCTAAAACTAGCTCTTTATCAACCGACGCGCCTTAAGAGCCAAACATGCATAGACAATTTTGCGCATAATTTTAAAAAGTCCTGTAAAGCCACAGTATTGGAGTTAGCATTGTCTGACCATACTGCGCAGTTATTGAAATGTTCAATTAGTAACCTATGTACTTTTAAACGGTGGACTAAGAGAAGACGTGACTACAATAACGATAATATCAATAAATTTAAAGGCTATCTGCAAAGCTTAACTTTTTCAGATGTTTATACAGCCGTGGACCCAAATGTAGCATATAGGGAGTTCATAGATATTTTCATTTTGTTATATGATCAGTGCTTTCCCGTAAATCTTATTTCAATTAATGTTCACAATAAACAAAAATGGGTATCGCGCGGTATTAAAAAATGCAGTAAGAAGAAACGGCAATTATTGTGGCAGTATCGAATAAAACCTACTCAACAGAATAAAACGCGATTTAAAAATTACTCAAAACTATTTAAAAGAATAATAAACTTAACACAGAAAGCACAAAATAATTACAAAATAAAGACATCAATAAATAAATCCAAAACAACCTGGCAAATTATAAACGAATCAAAATTAAATATACCAAAGAATAATATCTCCAAAATTAGAATTAATAATGAAATTATCTCTGATCCAAACCATATTTCTAATTCATTTAATGATTATTTTATTGACAAAATTCAACCGTCGATAAATTCAGGGCATAGAGTAACAAAAAATATTTTGAACAGAAAGCAATCTATGTTTATCGCTCCATGTTGTCCGAATGACATATTAAAAATCATTTTAGGGCTAAACAATACAAATAGTGTGGGTTATGACGGGATCAGTACTAAAATACTAAAAACAGTTGCTGATGTTATAAGCCACCCGCTCAGTCATATTATAAATTTGTGTATATGTGAAGGTATTTTTCCAGACGCATTAAAAAAATCGGTAATAAAGCCATTGTTTAAAAAACAAGACAGGGAACTAATGGAATATTACAGGCCGATTGCATTAATTCCGATGTTTTCAAAGGTAATTGAATACTATATTTATAATCAACTTAGTTCTTATTTAGAAGTAAATAATATACTCTGTAGCGAACAAAAAGGATTTAGAAAAAATAAAACAATAAATATGGCTGTTTATGACTTTTTACACTCGATTATGTCAAATATGGATAAAAATAATCCAGTCTGTGCTATATTTTGCGACATGACTCAGGCATTTGATTATGTCCAACATGATATTTTGTTAAAAAAACTTGATGCCTACGGTGTTAGAGGCAATGTTCTTGAACTTATTAAATCATATTTGAACGACAGAAAACAAATAACCGAAATATGTAGACTAAACAATAAAACCAAACATGAAGAAAACTTTCTATCGGAGGAACGAACCGTTACCTACGGAGTTCCGCAAGGAAGTGTTTTAGGACCTCCACTTTTTACACTTTACATAAATGACTTTCCAAAGGCAATTGACCATCCTGTAACACTTTTCGCAGACGACAGTACTATAACTATACCATGTAATAATAAAGATTTATATAAATATGACATTAATAACACACTGATCAATATTATACAATGGTTAGACAACAATAATTTGAAAATTAATTTAAGTAAGACAGTAATTATGCATTTTAGCCAGCGTTCATTGACATTTTCCAATCTTGACATAACATATAATAATAGAACAATTGACACGGTAAATACAACCAAGTTTCTGGGACTAATTATTGACCGACATTTAAATTGGAAGGATCATATAGATGGTCTGAGTAAAAGAATTAGTAGTAGTGCCTATGCATTGTACTTACTGTCACGAAATGTCAATAGGGAGGCGTTATTAACAGCTTACTACGGTCTGACTGATTCCGTTCTCAGATATGGTGTTATCTTTTGGGGTAACTCGACTAATAGAGAAGTAGCATTTAAAGCACAGAAGAGATGCCTTAGAGCAATGTTTCACTTGAAAACCACGGACAGCTGCAAACCCTACTTTATAACGCATAAAATTTTAACATTGCCTTCCATATATATTCTTGAATCTGTTATGTTTGTCAGGAACAATCCTAAATTATTTGCGCGCAGAGCAGATCAATTTCCCAGGAACAGGCGTGACCAAACCCAACTATGTGTACCTCCCTGTAGGACTGCACTTATGCGCAAAAGTGTTTTTCATATGGCTCCAACTGTTTACAATAAATTGCCAAAAAGTTGGAAGGAGCTTAATAATGTAAATTTGAAAAGTAAACTTAAGACGTATTTAGTTAATAAAGCATACTATAACATTAACGAGTTCCTAGAGGAAAGATTTGTATTGACATAGCAGCTTATTTGATTTGATTATTATTACTAGTCTTTTTTTGTGTTTATTAATTTACAATGGAATAATTTAATTTTTTAATTTTTATTGTTGACATGATTATTGTTTTTCAGTCTTAATAACTTATTCTTGTTTTTAATATTCTATTTGATTTTTTGTTATTTTAAATTTATTGCAATATTATTATTATTGAATTACTTAATTTATTGTTATTCTATGAGGATAAACACTTCTGGACATTTGCACGTCACATCATGTGGCAAACATGCTGTACATAATAATGTTTTTCGTGTTACCATCTTGCATGCATGTATTTTCTTGTATGTATGACACATGTTTAGCAAATAAAATATTATCTTATCTTATCTTATCTTATCTTAAAAGCCTTTTCCCAACTATGTTGGGGTCGGGCTTCCAGTCTTACCGGATGCAGCTGAATACCAGTGTTTTACATGGAGCGACTGCCTATCTGACCTCCACAACCCAGTCACTGGGCACTTTCTGGCTTCTGACTACCCGTAATGACTGTCGAAGATCTACAAATGACAGCCGGGACTAACGGCTTAACGTGCTTCCCGAGGCACGGAGGAGTCTCGATATGTTACCAACGGTCACCCATCGACAGACTGACCTCGGCAAGCGTAGCTTATCCTTCGATTGAATCCCGTGCGGCTGTATTTATTAAGCCTCGAGCTCCTCAACTTAGAAAGAGCTATCGTAATAAATCTGTAATTAAATACTTTCCTCGACCCGGGAATCGAACACAAGACGTCATGCTCAGCAGTAGCACTTACGACCACAATACCAACGAGACAGTGTGTAATGTTTTATACAAAATATGACCAGTAGCTTAAGTCTCAAATTATAATACCAATACAGTTTAAATTGATCAAATTACAATTTACCGTTTAATTAACGCCATTGTTTATTGGAATCGAATTAGCATCAAATCGAGCCGATATCTATTAAATGGTTATCAGCTGTGCCCTGGACTGTTTATTACATTGTGGGTTTATAATGTGAAACATATGGGCTGTGAAATGCTTATTGAATCAACTAAAATCAAATCAAAATTCATTTATTCAAATTAGGCTGAGAATCAGGACTTTTTGAACGTCAAAACGTTTACAAAAGACAGTCTCCTAAAACGCCCACCCTTCACCATTGGCCTTACCAACTCACCAAGCTGACGGTAGTATTGTGGTCATGATGAATCTGTGTCATTCAGTTATCAACGCTTAGAATACAGGTCGTCTTACTAATAGATGGGTTCAAACCTGGGCAAGTACCAATGTGAGTTTTTCAATTCATATGTACTTTCTTAGTATATCTTGGACATCACTGACATCGGTGAAGAAAAACATAGTGAGGAAACCTGGACTTATAATTGATATAAGTTTGAAATCACCAACCCGTCTTGAGCAAGCATGGCGATTAAAGCTCGTGCCTTCTCTGTATGAGAAGAGGCCTTTGCACTGCAGTGGGACAGTAATAGGCTGGTACTATACTACAGGCACACAATGACAATAATAAATATCGAAAAAATCAGGCCTAACATTCCCATGTACTGGTGCGATGCAGGCATCCTCTCTGTGAAAAACACCGGACTAAATCCACCACGAGGCCCAGATAGTAGATAGGTCTGGGACAAGACGGTTTAGTCAGCGTGGGCTCGAAGCCAGACTGGCATTTTAATTTGCTTAGTGTAAATTATTCCATCACTACTCTCAGACTTGTGAAGGAAACATGGGTAATACGTGAAAATTGCTATATGATTCTCTCAACACCCTCTCACAAACTTAGGCCCAGTTGAAAACCAGCGTCAAACACCAGTTGTCTGGCATTTTTGCTGAACTGGACTTCGCTGAGCCGCGAGATGCGCTACTGCTGAGTACGAGGTCCTGGGTGCGATTCTGGTGCACGCAAAGTATTGTTGGATTTTTCCATCTGAAATTTCTAAGTAGCAACCCAGAGTCTGGATTGATGGCAATGGGCTCGTCTCCTATTACGTGGGACCTAGACATAATTGGCCAAACGTAGGTGTACAATTAGATACATCTTTGCCTAACCCTTCGGGGATTACAGTCGTGATGATTTTGGTTTACATAAAGCAATGAATTTTGATCTCTTTTTTTGCCAGAACCCGTATGACATAAATGCTTTTTCTTTCTGTGCAAAACTCTGCCTGCAGGGTAGCAGTCTATCCTAAAAATTCCGGAGAATACTAGGATAAACAGAGTTAATAAATTGTATTTGTCCACCTGTTGCCTCTTAGCTCCCAGTGTTCTCCAGTAATATACAAAACTATGTGCGAATTGTTTAACTAGAGTAAAAGGGTGGGCAGTTATGTGTTCATTTGGAATGGTTTGTGTATATTTTTCTTTTCTTTTTCTTCAAAAGGCCTTTCCAGAATTTACCTTGGATCATTAGACTCAAATAATCTATTAATTTATAAGTTTTATAATCTTTCTAAGTTTATCTTGGACATCACTGACATCGGTGAAGGAAAACTTCGTGAGGAAACCTGGACTTATACAATTATTATAAGTCTGAAATCACCAACCCGTCTTGAGCAAGCGTGGTGAATAATACTCATGCCTTCTCTGTATGATAAGGGGTCTTTGCCCTGCAGTGGGACAGTAACAGGCTGGTATTATTATTTATTTATTAATCTATTAATATATTAAAATGTTTGGACTTTAAAAGAGACTATGACTTGTTTCTGAATTTTTTTTCAGAAATCAGTCAGATAGCAAATAGCATCATTAGTCACACTAGATTGCGGGCCAGTAGCAATAGCATTTTGAAAATAGTGGCAGAGGATTTGTATTCTCCAATTTTGAAGCAGTTTGTGGAAAGGTTGACCAAGTGAGAAACTTCAGTCTTACTTGTTCATCTTCTGTGCACATTACTGCATACTTAAATGACTAATATTAGGTCTTTACCTATGAAATTGCCGTTCTGCAGTACTGGCCATTTCAAATCAAAATATTTTTTGTTTGGCTAAGAATTCTAATTTCAAATTAATTTTATTTTAAAAACATGGATTTTTTTTTCCAAAAGTAGTCATTTGTTTATTGATTAGTGTTACATTTTCATCGCATTTAAATCTTTTTCGTCATCATGGATATGTTAAAAATTCGGGTAATTATGGAATATGAGTACCGTCGTGGCAGCAACGCGGCACAAGCGGCACGCAACATCAACGACGTTTACGGAGCTAACACTACAAACCAACGCACTACCTGTTATTGGTTTGCTCGCTTCCGTTCTGGAAATTTCGACCTGAAAAATGAACCTCGCGGTCGTCCGAAGACTTTGGTCGACAATGACGAATTAAAGGCGATTGTGGAAGCTGATGATACACAATCTACGGCTGAATTAGCAGCAGCTTTCGACGTTAGCGTCAAAACAATATTGGTCCATTTGCGTCAAATTGGCAAGGTAAAAAAGCTTGACAAATGGGTGCCCCACGAACTCAATGATCGCCAGCGCGAAGTACGCGTCGAGACGTGCCTTGCACTGCTCAACAGACACACAAATGAAGGAATTTTGAACCGCATTGTTACCTGCGATGAAAAATGGATTCTGTTTGATAACCGCAAGCGCTCAGCAAGTTGGTTGGATCCTGGTTCAGCACCTAAACAATGCCCTAAACGAAAACTTACCCCAAGAAAAGTGATGGTCACTGTTTGGTGGTCTAGCGCCGGTGTGATTCAACACAGCTTCTTACCAAACGGGGTGAGCATTACTGCAGATGTGTACTGTGAAGAATTGAACACAATGATGGAGAAGCTGGCACATCTCCAACCAGCATTGGTCAATCGCTCGTCTCCGCTGCTCCTGCACGACAACGCGCGACCTCATACTGCACAGCAGACGGTCTCCAAGTTGCAAGAACTGGGGTTGGAAGCTCTCCGTCATCCGCCCTACTCACCAGACCTTG
This sequence comes from Phlogophora meticulosa, assembly GCA_905147745.2. Taxonomy (NCBI): domain Eukaryota; kingdom Metazoa; phylum Arthropoda; class Insecta; order Lepidoptera; family Noctuidae; genus Phlogophora; species Phlogophora meticulosa. Next base: position 16,839,678 of record LR990524.1, read on the forward strand.
CGCCTACAGACTACTACTTTTTCCAGAATTTGGATAACTTCTTGGCGGGAAAAAAATTCAATACCCGAGAGGCAGTACAAAATGCCTTTGAAGAATTTGTTGCCTCCCGTCCAGCTGATTTCTTTAAGAAGGGCATCAATAAACTGCCACTGCGTTGGCAAAGATGCATTGATTGCATGGGTGATTACTTCGATTAATACAAATAAAAAATACATGAAAAAAAATCATTTAAATTTTTTCATACAAAACGGCAATTTCATAGGTAAAGACCTATTATTAGTCTTATGGTATTGTTATTAACACTATGGGCTTTTGTGCTCCACCGCTTTTTTTTTTTTTAAATAACGTTGCCCCACACTAGGAATTGCTCCTGTATTGTGGGTGGGTTTACAAACATTGAAACTCACATACAGACCCGGAACCACTACCTACTAATTGATCATACATTTACGTGTAAATGGTTCTGCACCGGTTGACAGTCTAGATAAGTCTAGGCCGTTGATCTACTCATCAACCTCCCTAGCGTGCTTATATTTCACCATGATATACGAACTTCACAACCAATTATCTACGGGATCACAATTATTTAGACTTAAATTATTAATTTTCCTTCAGAATTTTACTGCCATAGAGAGCAGAGACGGTGGTGAGGCCACCGTCTCTGCTAAGCCCATAAATACAAAAATCCTGTCATCACGACTTGTATGTTCGTTCTCGCATTTCGTGGAACTCTCCATTATGTCTCTCTATAACTTCACACGGCGACAATTCGGTAATACCAAGCGCCTGCGCAAAGATTATTGCGACAGACCCGATAATCCGACTCAATGTTCGAAAATACTAGTTTCGTTTGTATATAAATCATCTGCCTAGCCTTTTCCCAACCATATAGGGTTCGGCTTCCAGTCTAACCGGATTCAGCTGAATACCAATATTTTACATGGAGCAACTGCCTATCTCACCTCCACATTCCAGTTACTGGGCGGCACGGTCAGATTTTTGGGCTTCCTGTTACCCGTAACGACTGTCAAAGATATATAAATGACAGCCTGGACCAACGGCCTAACGTGCTTTCGAGGCACGGAGTAATGAACGGTCACCCATCCACATGCTGACCTCGGCCAACGTAGCTTAAGCTTCAATCGACCCGTGTGGCTGTTTTTATTTAGCCTCCTTTCCTGACCTTTCAGTACATATCGAGACTCCGTGCCTCGGAAATCACCTCAAGCCGTTGGTCCCGGCTGACATTTGTAGATCTTTGACAGTCGTTACGGGTAGTCATAAGCCTGAAAGTCTGATAACCAGTCGTACCAAGGTGTATCGTGTTACCTCGTAACTGATTTATGGAGGTCAGATAGGAAGTCGCTCCATGTAAAACACTGGTATTCACTGATTTACACTGGCAGCCGGTTAAACTGGAAGCCGACCCGAACATAGTTGGGAAAAGCATAGGCAGATGATGAGAGATGATGGTTTTACACACTTAAAATTTGTGACATAATTCCATACGTGTTCCTGCAGATATTTAACTATAAATTATGAATTTATAATAAAGATCTTGTTATTATCGCGAAGCGTTTGGTGGACTCTTCACGTGACCAGAGGGCTGGCCTTTTTTTGGCCAAAGAATCAGCATTGCCATTCAACGTGGCAATTCAAAGCCTTCTGGGCACTTTTCCCTTTTTTGACAGTGAAGAGAATGAATCTTTCGATGCCCTGTGATCATTTATTTTATTTTATTTCTTCATGTATTAATAGTTGTATCGTTTTAAAGGAATAAAAATCCTATCTTGTTATTTCAACACAAATTAACAGCTTCAAATCGGACCCCAGACGAGATCGAAACGAAAGGTCAACTTAATATAAAGACTCATTAATTGAAAGTTTCTATAATTAATTCTACATTAATATAAATTGAAAGTATATTTTAAGCCTACTTATTAAGGCACAAACTCTTGCCTGAGCATGGAAAGTTGTAATAGTATTTTAGTATAAAATGTAGCGAGGACACATAGAAGTAAACTTAATATTGGTGACATTTTTAATCTATTTGAATGTATATCACCACAAATATACATACTCCCACAATATTCCAACAACACCACAGAACAAACTTCACATCTTTATTTCATTTCCATTTTTTCAAATTCTTTTTGGTCTTCGGATCTTATATTAGAAATTCGTAAGTTTGTCGGTATGTGAGGCGCACGTGGCTAAATAAATAAAAAAACAAACCGTTCGAAACATATCTAGACTCCTCCGTGCCTCGGAAAGCATGTTATGCCGTTGGTCCTGGCTATCAGTTGTAGATCTTTGACGGGTATTACAGGTAGTCAGAAGCCCGAACGTCTGCCAACCAGTCTACATACCAAGATGTCAGATACCAAGGGGTATCGTGTTGCCCAGTAACTGGGTTGTGGAGCTCAAATAGGCAGTCGCTCCATGTAAAATACTGGTATTTAGCTTCATCCGGTTAGATTGAAAGCCGACCCCATCATAGTTGGGAAAAGGCAGGGCAGATGATGATGATCTTTATTCTTTCTTTTACTAAATGGTGTGTTTAAAACTTTATATTTTACCAATTCACGATATACCATGATTTATGTTGGTATGTCTTTTGTTGAAAACTCTAAATAAATAAATACATCTACACGAATAAATTAAAGTGCCTGTTTGTAATGTGGAAGTAACAGATTCTTATTGAATTAATTAAACCGATAAACCGATTTTAACGGGACTTTCACTATGCCACTGAAAGTCCCGTTAAAATCGGTTTACCGGTTACGGAGATTAACCAAAACAAACAGACTGACAAGCAGACAAACATTTTTTTTAATTAATTCAGTAAGAATCTGTAGTAATAGCTAATATTCCAAGAAATAACTGAAACTACTTTTATTTTAGAGAAAACAAGAAAAACCGTGTGGAATTTTACAAAATGTTATAAATTGTAAAATTCCACATGAACGAAGTCTAATAAATAAATATACATATATGTACATCTAGTAATAAATAATTACTCACTGCATCACTAGGATTGTATTAAATGCACTCAAAGCACACAAACACGAGCTTTCATGTAAGTTACATGTACATGTTGCCCAGAGATTTTCACTGCTATCCATCTTCAGATCCTGTCCTCGAAACCTGAGATGACAAGCTTCGCAACAGAAGCCGAATAAAAAAAATAACATCACATCTACCACAAATTTTTAATCTATGACGTGCCGTATCGTACGAAACCTATTTCCCGTGACGGGAATGAAGTGAAGAAAATGTAGTCTCCTCTGTATCGACGATATCGGAAACAAATGAGTTTAGTTAGTACGCCGAGCTTGGCTCCCGGTTAGGGCTGTACTGAAATTGAACGACGTAAAGGGATTTTAGGGCTGTGCTATCTGATTTTGGGCGTATTTGAATATGCTGATGTGTAATGGGAAGAGTTGTTCTGGCGTTGAATTTTTCGGGATGAAAATGTATCATGTTATACATGTCTAAGAAGAATAAACGAGTTCCTAACTGCCTGTGCGGTTTTGGAGGAATTTTTGTGGTTTACGCAAATATCCTGCAGATCTGGTAGCGTCGTGTGACGTTTCGTGGAGCTTCCATGAATAGGGTTGAGCTACATAATGAATGATGCATGAATACCGTCTGTCGGGACAGGTCAACTCCAAACTGCAATGGCTTTTCCTTCAAAAGACCTTTTCAAACTTAGTCCTGCACCAGACATGTGGCGGAAAAAAAGTGGCTTACCGTTTACATCTAGCGACAAAAAATCATGAATATACAACTTAATATGTTTATAATTCTTCGCCGGCAACTGCGTCCGCCTGCACGTCAGTTATCGTAGATACAGACAAAGTCGCGTATTAAAAAGTAGCTTGTATCCTGCCATGTGGTTCAAGTATACTCTGTTCCAAATTTCATCAAAATTGATTCAGTATTTTAGCCGTGAATGCGTAACAAACAGAGTTGCTTTCACATGTATAATATACTGAAATTAAATTATATTTATTTCTGTAAATAAGTTTAAAAAAATCACTTTTACACGTCATGCAATGAAATAAATAATTTTAAATGGGACTAGGTTGGTGTTTCCATACCAGAGGTCACAGTCTCTTTTAAAGTACACACATTTTCTTGGTCAGATCATATAAGGATCAGGCAGATTAGTGCCTTAAATTGTCTTTTGAGGAAAGAACCATAGAGATATGAGTGGACCTATCCAGTCAGTGCAAGCATTTGTCAGCAATCGATATACTACAGATAGATTTCTGAAAAAAAAAAAAAAAAAATGTTCCAGAAGCCACTGAAAGCTGAAATTTCACCTCCATTAATACTTTATATCACCAGGCTATATTTAGAAGCATAAATAAATGTTAATTTTCATTGCACTCGGAAGGAATTTAGAACGAGCTAATCAATTTTTACGACACCTTGAAAGGGTTGGAAACGACCGCAGCTGCTCGGGTGTTTTATCCTCCCACAAAATGGCGAATGTCAGATGTTATTGTTATGATATGTAGTAGTAGTACCAGCCTGTTACTGTCCCACGGCAGGGCAAAGGCTTCTTCTCATACAGAGAAGGCAAGAGCATTAATCACCACGCTTGCTTAAAACGGATTGGCGATTTCAGACTTATATTAATTATATAAGTCCAGGTTTCCTCACGATGTTTTCCTTCACCGATGTCAGTGATGTCCAAGATAAACTTAGAAAGTACATATGAATTGAAAAACTCACATTGGTACTTGCCCAGGTTTTAACCCACAACCTCGTGCACAAGAGGCGACGCCTAAACCACTGGGCCATCATGACATTTCATGTTATGATATGTTCCTGGTTAATCTTGGTTTTAAGGTCAGCTGGCTTCAGAAAATATCTTGGTAAAGGATATCATCCTTCCAGGCTTCTAGGTCTCTCAAAGATTCTTGAAATGAAATTATTTAAAAAAAAAAACACTTTCACGAGTCCTGAAATGGAATAAATAATTAGATTAGTTCGTGGTCTTGTCTTGCACTTACTTTTTGATGTGTAATAACATAATATCACGCCTTTTTTCCCCAAAGGTTTGGGCAGAGGAACACCTATAGTAACACCCACATATCGTCAGTGATGTTTAAGTACCATGTAATACGGGGCGTGCCTATTGCAGGCTGCTACTGAGAAATCAAAACAGAAAAACCTATCAACACTTAGCCAGACCCGGGAATCAAACCCAGGACCTCATGCACTTGTAACCACTAAACCAGGTAGGCAGTTAAATACATCAAACATCTAGTTAATAATCCATCTTAATAGCTACAATACAAAGTAAAGTTGGCGACCGCAAACCGCTGATACGGTGACTTAGATATACACATGCGCCCCACTATGTGTAGTTAGTTGACGTTAGATCATAACATGAAACTTGGGGCGATATATCATAAAACGCCGTACGCACGTGGGCGCGCCTCGCTATGTATGAACTACGGGATTAGGTCACACAGATAGCGGACGATTTACAAAAGCGTAAGCGTTTAAACTTACGCCTATTTCCCATGAGCGTCGTTTACATCATACATGTACGTTCATACATCTAGTCACATATGTTACGGAAATATAATTCATATAATTGGTTGCTTTCTAATTCTAACAAAATACCTATATTATTAGTTTCATAGATTTTAAAGGTAGAACATTAATGGACACATTTTGTATGTAATGTAAATGTAATTATAGGATTATATCAGCCTTGGTAAAACATTTGTAAGTTTATATTTGAGAAAAAAAAATTGACACAACTTGAACTGTTATATAATATTAAGTTATTTATCGATCTGATTCCAAACCATTGAACCATTCGACCCAACACAGTTACATAAAACAAAACAAAACAGAACAAAAAATAAACAAAATAAAAACCGAACGCAAAATTAAAATTCTACGAAATTGTGTTAGTTAGTTTTCTTTGATAAAGATTGTGGTAGCTCCGGTGCGTATGACGTATTCCAAATAAATGTTTTTTTTTTTTTTGGAATGGGCATCTCGCAGTTTATCCTTCAGGGATATTTACTGCTCAACCGAACTTTCCTGTGGGGGGCTTGATTAAAATTAAGGCCTCCAGCCAGGCATAAAAACTTAAAAACTAAGCGACCATCGCTAAGGGCACCCCCTGCGGGGTACGAACCTCGGCTTAGGACGTCGCTGAAGAGGGCAGCAAGGGACAGGCTGGATCAGATTGTTCTATTATTTAGGGACATTTTAATCACTAACCGGTTCAGCTTCGCGGGCTGGCTCTATCAAAGGGTCGGGAGGGGACCAAATAAATGGTTTTGTTTCTTTCTCTTCTTTATAATGATGTGAATCCATGTGGTTGTGTTGTTCACGTGTGCGCCCGCTAACCGCTCCCACACCAACCACCGCTTAACTAGGTCATCGATTTAGCGGTTAACGCCTTATAATAATTCACGTATTCAAGCCCGCTGATTGGTCGGCCGCATGCACGGGATGAAATGGCTAAATGTGGCATTCTTTGTGTAGGTATAAGCTATAGGGTGTTATGAAAATGTGGGTGTAATTAGTTTATTCATTACCGCTTTCGGGTTGAATGAGGTTGTTTGTATGTTTAGCCTAATGACTAGGGGGACTGTTATAATTGTTTTGGCTTTGTTTAAGTTGTCAGGCTGGATTCGGATTACAGTGTTACCAGATAAGGGTGCAAAATTAATAAGTGAAGTATGACTGACGGCTTAAGCTGCTCTTAGAGGTAATGAGGGATATCAACATGTTAAGAATTATCTAGCTTTCGGGCTTACTTAGTATACAAAAATTGATTTATTTAGTGTCTTATATTTTTTAAATATATTGTATAACTAGGTATGTCTGTGGATGGGTGACTGTTTGTAACATATCGAGACTCCTCTGTGCCTCGGAAAGCACGTTAAGCCGTTGGTCCCGGCTGTCATTTGTAGATCTTTGATAATCGTTATGGGTAGACAGAAGCCCGCCTCCCTTTTTTTTGGGACAAGCCAGCCACACTATTCCCAATCCACTGCAACTCCTAAAATCAGAATCAACAGTGGCGACCACCAGAAAAGCGTCGAGACAATGAAGCCCGACGAGTCCCGGAGAAACGATTCAACTGTCTTGGATCCCGCAACGAAATTAATCAGAAAATAACAGCGGAGGAGTTATAAAAATACATAATTTCCACTTTCCTCCATATTAAGCAGAAGACAGAACAGAGCTAGGCCAATAGGCACCAAGGGACGTTAACAACTGGGTAAGGCCCAATTGCCTAGCACCACGGTTTAAAATTAACACTGATATTAATGGGCTAAATGATTACGTTAGTAGAATAGTTCACGTCTCTTGTCTGGTATGTATAAAGCACTAAAGCACTCGCTAACCGACTGAGAAATACAATCTATCACCATTGCATTTTCGTCACCCCAAACCCACCCTAACCCGGCCAATATTAAATCGCCCGAAAGTTGAATGGGCTATTTTGACGTTTTGCGTTCTCGTAGCCCATTTCTTTGGCTTTGTACAGCTTCAAATGGGCAAGTTTAGGTTTGTTTTTTGTGCGTCGTTATGATCGTTAGGCTAATTCTTTGGGCCTATCTCGGCCCGACCGCTCGTTGGATATATTAGGGTTGGCTCGAACTTGCTCGTTCATAAATAAGGGGTGTCTGTAAGCTCTTTCGTTTGTTTTTGTGATGAGTCTCCTCACTGGGCACTTTAGCAGTCGACAGCGATGCGGATAAATTTTTTGACACCATCTAGTTCGTTGCTTTTTTAATTCTTATTTATTTAATATCTGTATAGAGTTTGCATGTACAGACGTCTGCACATTAAGCTATCCCAAAATGTCAAATTTTCCCAATTGAACATGAACCTTATTTTGTAAAAAAGTTGAAAAACTACCAAAGAGATTTGATATATTGGGGTAGCTTGATGTGCTGGCTTCTGTACTTGAAATAAAATCAAAATTTTCATGATGGGTTTTTCATTGGGTTAGTGCTTAAATTGGGTTTAAAACGGGTGTTTTTAAAATGTGTTAATTACAAATAAACTTTTAAATAAAAATGCCTTTAAAGAAATGTACGGTTTGAACGCTGAATCCTAATATTCTAACAACCAATCTTACCAAGAAGTATAGTGGTAATAACTGGGTTGTGGAAGTCAATTCCAGCAGTCACTCCATTTAACATGCTGGTATTCAGCTACATCCATTTATACTGGAAGTCAGCCCAGAAAAGGCTAAGCAGATGAGTTCCTAAAACAGATTTCAGTCTGCTAAGCCCTGAGTGAGCCTTAAATCGTGCGACTTACGTAAGCACTCAGTACATTTTGTCGGCAAGTCCGCAGTACCTAAGTAGCCTATGAATATATCTCACGCTTCATTAAACGCCAAGTCGACTTCAGCAGAAAATATCTTGTTTTGTCACGAAATATTCACAGCTTTCATATTTGTATTAAATTTAAGATGACTGAGTACGGCATTTACTTGCCAACATTTTTAATAATTACACTTTCCGGGACACACCACCTCGTGACGTTATCTCGATATATATGTAATATGGTAAACCGCCTATAGACGGTACCGTCTATAGCCGCACTGTCTCATTAAGTTACTCATTATTAGTCATGGTATGACGTTCCGCCCATAGGCGTTAACGTCTGTGGCCGCATTTGTCATATCAAAAAATTAAAAATATATGTAATATGGTAGTACGGCTGTAGACGGTATGACAAAATATATGGCATTTTCAAGTCATATCATGATATTTGCAAATAGTCAAGTGTCCCGGAACGTGTTACCGCCCTTAAAGGAAATGTACTGACCTTATTAGTGATGGTCTTCAGGAAGATCTGGTGCGTAGTACTCGCAAACCGGCGTGCGTGTATGACCAGATGTTTGAACGTAAACAAAGAAAAAGGAATATGTAAGGATCGTAGCTGGTAGCGTTCTGTAATGCGTGAGTTTATGTATGTATTTTATAGGCTCCTTCTCATGCAGTGATGGCACGAGCATTACTCTTGCATGAGAAGAAGCTTTTTCCTTACAACCTCACTAGGCTTGTGTTAAAAATATATAAGTGTATTCGACTTTATTTAAAAAAATATCAAAACTATACAACACGCAAATGCAATGCATGCATATGGCAAAACAACGTTTGCTGGGTCAGCTAGACCCAGCAAACGTTGTTTTGCCATATAAAATGTTTGGGGTGGACCACCCTTATCATTTAGGGGTATGAAAAATAGATGTTGGGCGATTCTCAGACCTGCCCGATATGCACACAAAATTTCATAAGAATCGGTCAAGCCGTTTCGGAGGAGTATGGGAACGAACATTGTGACACGAGAATTTTATATATTATATAAGACTAGCTGACCCAGCAAACGTTGTTTTGCCATATAAAATGTTTGGGGTGGACCACCCTTATCATTTAGGGGTATGAAAAATAGATGTTGGCCGATTCTCAGACCTGCCCGATATGCACACAAAATTTCATAAGAATCGGTCAAGGCGCTTCGGAGGAGTATGGGAACGAACATTGTGACACGAGAATTTTATATATAAGATTACGCCTGTATTTTCCAAAAGGATTAGCAAAGGTGTGATAACCCACACCCACATTCCGCCTCAGTGGAAAAACTCAATAACACTTTGCTTGACACTTGAATCGAACCTAGGACCTCCTCAGCAGCCACGCTTGCTACCACTAGTTCAAAACGGCAGTCAATATTGAAACATTAAAAAAAAAAACAATTCTGTTTGATACTTCCTACATCGTATTGCCTATACCGAGGATAGACAGACATTCGCTCCATGTAAAATACTGCTATTCAGCTGCATCCAGTTACACTGGAAGCCGACCCTAACATAGTAAGGAAAATGCTAGGCAGATAACGATGATTTCAAACATCCATAATTTCAAAGACTTGTGCTACTCTTTGTGGTTACAGAATAATCCTCTTAACACAAATAATATTCGTCTGAACATTTAACCTTACATTACAATGTCTAGGATAATAAAAGGAACAGCTTATTTTCAGTCAGGAAACGCAAATACTTTAAGACATCTTCATGCATAAAGTTATGAAAACATCGCTTGTGTTATTTTGCAGCGAGTGTATATTTTTTTACAACAACACGTGTTAGAGTGATTTGTGAAGTCGCTTGGAATTCTTCTTATAGGCTTACATATAATGGGAGACGATAAAATGGACGTTAGAGGAAAGAGCGATATAAGTAATTATTTTATAAACAAATCTAAACATGTATGTATAGGCACATACATTTAATCGAAATTTAATTGTGAAAAAAAATGTTTTTTTTCACTAAATGCATATGAATTCATATGCGGTAAGAAGTTGTAAGAAAAATACATATTTTTATTAGTTTTGTATGTCTGCCTGACTGTTTGTTTGTTTGGGGTCATCTCCGAAAGGGCTGGACCGATTTCGACGTGGCTTTCACTGGCAGATAACTGATGTGTTAAGGAGCTGTAACTCAGGCTATTTAAGAAAATAAAATAGGGTTCGGTGTTTAAGATGTTAACGCACGTTTTGTTAAATTATACGCGGATTAATCACGGCACAACTAGTCATACATAAATTGATTAGAAATTACCATTCCGTGCCATACAGGAAAAAATTACCATATTCCTGTAAGGAAACCAGAGCATATAATGAATATCAGCCTGAAATAGCTAACCCTCCTTGGTTAAGCTTGGTGATTACTGCTCGTATCTTCGCTGTTTGAGAAGAGGCCTCTGCCCCTCAGTGGGACAGTATCTAGCTGGTCTTATTGATAAGATAAATCCATAAGACAGTACTATCTTGAAACGACAGATTTGTTTCAGGCAATATGGAAATGCTATAGGGGTATTTTTTTTGTAAAATGGCCGAATATTCGAATGTCTATATACCTACCCTCATTTCCCTAAACGGCTAGACTTTTAGATCAAAGAGCGAACGTCGAAAATATATTCCTAAGACAGCCTAATAACAACAAATTGTAGCAAAGAATCTACATACTATGTACTATTATGCCGTTGGTTTTACGTTGGTACTCCAGGGAAATTAGAAATGTCTGCGGAATGTATTGCCACTGAAAACATAATTGAAAAGCCAGTTTTATCATTTTGAGCGAATATAAACATAATTTACAAATAAATCCGGTTCATTTTGTTTTTTCTCACACAAATAAAAAATAACATATCATAGCTGTCATATATATCATAGAATGTCATAATGGCCCAGTGGTTTAGGCCTCGCCTCTTGTGCACGAGGTTGTGGGTTCAAACCTGGGCAAGTATCAATGTGAGTTTTTCAATTCATATGTACTTTCTAAGTTTATCTTGGATCATCGTGAGGAATTCTGGACTTATATAATTAATATAAGTCTGAAATCGCCAACCCGTCTTGAGCAAGCGTGGTGATTAATGCTCATGCCTTCTATGTATGAGAAGAGGTCTTTGCCCTGCAGTGGGTCAGTAATAGGCTGGTTCTTTAGTTTACTTTTATATCATAGCTATACCTTGTGTTTAAATAATAAAAGCTGCACGGGTCGAACGAAGGTTAAGCTACGTTTGCCGAGGGCAGTCTGTGGATGGGTGAACGTTCGTAATATATCGAGACTCCTTCGTGCCTCGGTAAGCACGTTAAGCCGTTGGTATCGGCTGTCATTTGTAGATTTTTGACAGTCGTTAAGGGTATTCCGAAGTTCTGACTACCAGTCTTACCATTGGGTATTGGATTGCCCGGTGACTCGGTTGTGGAGGTCAGATAGGCAGTCGGTCCATGTAAAATACTGGTATTCAGCTGCATCCGGTTAGACTGGAAGTTGATCCCAACATAGGTGGGAAAAGGCTAAGCTGATGATGACAAATAAAAAAATAATTTATCATAGCTATAAGTTGTGTATAAAAAACAAAAGCTATACGGGTTGATCGAAAGTTAAGCTACGCTTACCGAGGTCGTATCGAAGATGGTTGAATACACAGCCGTGACACAACCAGAAGCTGTCGCGGCAAACCTAGTAGGAGATGGCGGAACGAGCTGGACAAAACCTACGACCAGTGGCCCACATTAGCCATGGATCGAAACAACTGAAGATCATGGGTAGAGGTATTTGCCCATCAATGGGATGACGGAAGTTAACAGTATCGGTATTAAAATATTGTAAGTATGGGACTTGGGAGACCATTGAAACACCTGAGATCTGAATAGATACTGAACATATTTAGATAAAATATACGGATTAATAGGATAATTATATACACATCTATAGTAGTTATATACTATATAGTAGTTCATTTTATATTTTCATCCATTACCTGATTGTTGAACTTGTCGAATGTACATATGTTTCAGTAACAAACTTTTCATTCTAAACTAATTTAAACAAACAAATAAAATTGATGTGTCTATTTGTAGTTTCAAAAGCTCAGCTTTTTATCAAATGTAAAACATGGTTTTAATTTTGGACTGTATGTTTGTTTGAGATAATCTCCAAAATTGTTCCTTTAAAAAAAAAAATCGTTGCCCTACACTAGGAATTTCTCCTGCGTCGTGGGTGCGTTTGCGTTTACATACATTTAAACTCACATACACAAACAGCCAGACACGGAACAACTAATCGTAGGCCATACAGATATTTGTTCCGTGCGGGAATCGAACCTACGACACGTGGCGCAGCAGTCAATCGCTCAGCCACTGCGCCAACCGGGTCGTCAAGTTGGGAAAAGGCTAAGCAGCTGATGGAGTTCGTCATGTTTGCGTACGTGATTGTTGATTTGTCACTCTCCTTTCTTCAAAACTCGGGTTAAAACAGCAAAATGTGTCGTATTCCCGTTAAAATTGACAACCATTTCATGTTAACTTTTAAACCGCAGGAAACACCGCGGGGCACGCCTAGTAAAGTAGTAGACATTTAGTTATTTTCCTGCACTAATGGGGACCCCGTATCATGTCTAATCTAACATATTTATGCTTAACTAATTGTATTGTAAAGCCATACTCAATGTATTACGTGCCGTCTGGTAATGGGGCTCGGTACGCGTAGGTAAAAGATTCTAACTTATTTATTTATTTCCTATCCAACTTAACCTTCGATAAACCCATGTGGATGTTATTATGTAGCCACCAGGCTCTCCTGGAAAGAGATGAGAACCTAATATATTCCGTGTTTTTGTCCGCTACATGTGGGCATGGAAATCCTTAGCCCTCTTGTTTACTCGAAGTCTATTTTTTTCCCTCAAGGTCAGCCTATTTTTCATTGAGCGTATTATTTTATACATCTAGGGAAGTTGGATTTAGGAGTAGGTACGAGTACCTATTAAGATAAAAGATAATACCAGCCTGTTATTGTCCCACTGCAGGGCAAAGGCCTGTTCTCATACAGAGAAGGCTCGAGCATTAATCATCACCACGCTTGCTCAAGATGGGTTGGCGATTTTAGACTTATATTAATAAAATTAAAAGTCCAAATTTCCTCACGATGTTTTCCTTCACCGATGTCAGTGATGTCCAAGATAAACTTAGAAAGTACATATGAATTTAAAAAGTCACATTGGTACTTGCCCAGGTTTGAACCCATAACCTTGTGCACAAGATGCAAGGCCTAACCCACTGGGCCAACATGACATACAGTACCTATTAATTTAGCATAAAAAATAAATTGATGAGTATTTTATTGATGTTGCACACTATGTTTAACGTGATCTTACCATAGAATTAAATATTTTTAAAATAATTTCGCGTTCGTCTAGTGGTTATAAGCGCGACTGCTGAACATGGGGTCCTGGTTTCGATCGTTTTTCCAATAGAAGTCTGGATACATGCCCTGTTGATGGCAATAGGCTCGCCCCTATTACATGGGGCTTAAAAATAACTTAGTACTAGTAACTAATAACAAGCGAAATTTTTGTATTGTTGAATGTTGCCATAGATGCACCTTTGTCCAACCCTTTGGTGAACACAGGTGTGATGTTATGATGTTACGTTATAATAATAATCATTTATTAGTACTGACTAATAAATGATTACATTATTATTTACAACAACTTACGAAACTAGTGCTAGTAAGTGCTTCTGGTAATTAATTATTCCTTGATTCTTTTCTTGATTCTTAAAATAATACTAAATAATAAACCTACTTTAAGCCGGAAGGGGCAGGACTGCCTTCATCAGAACTCATCTCGTGTGATGTATGTGGGTAGGTAGGCAGGCAGGTGGGCGTGAGCAGAATAAATCACAAGTCCTTATTACAATCACAGTTGTTTAATCAGCACAGGGTTTAATAATCGAAATAAACAGTCAAATGAACAATGTACAGTCGAAGCAACACGATACCGACTTAATTATAACACTAGATTAAACTATCATTCGGTTGCAAAGCGATTCGTCACAAGCGTGGTGCGCGGGCGCCGTCTCGAACAACAGTGTGTCAAGCAAGATGGCCGCCCTCACAACCATTGACAATGACGCTTCGCTAGGCTGACTTTGACAGCTAAAAGTCAACCTGACGTCTGACGTTGACGAATGCGCCGTCAAACTTATTTTTTCATGTCATGCTCTTTTGAAAGGCTGATTATTTATTTTGAGCCATTATTATTTAGCAGTATTTATTTATTTGATTTATTTAGTTCACTCGTGCAAAGTGACGGAGAAATAGATCGGGCTGTCAAGCACCGAATTAACATAGGGTGGATGAAATGGCGGCAGGTAACGGGAACAACCTGTGACCCCCATATTCCCCTTAAACTTAAGGGGAAGATTTACAAAACAATGGTTAGACATTCTGATCCATACAAGAAAGCATTCTTGTATGGATCAGAATGTTGGGCCGCAAAAGGCATGAATGAAAGGCAGTTACATGCAGCTGAGATGAGAATGCTGAGAGGATGTGTGGTGTTACGCGAATGGATAGAATAAGAAATGAGTATGTAAGAGGAAGTCTGAAAGTGGCGCCTGTGACCGAGAAGTTGTGTGGAAATCGGTTGTCATGGTATGGGCATGTGATGCGAAGGAATGAGGACCATGTTGTGAGGAAAGTTTTGAGTATGAATGTGCAGGGTTACATGAGTAGAGGAAGACCAAAGAAAAGATGGATGGATTGTGTGAAAGAGGATATGGCAAGAAAAAAGGTGACCCGTGAGATGACGGCAGATAGAGATGTATGGAAGAAGAAAACATGCTGCGCCGACCCCAAATAAATTGGGATAAGGGCAGGAGGATGATGATGATGATGATTTATTTATTTGACAGCCATTCAATTTTCGCAAACATGGACAAAAATGAACTTCATGTGACGATAAACCTTTATTTTTAACGATGAATAAAATGTATTAAAATACGGAATAAAAGCTCGACCAATAACTCTAGATTGGATAGACTGGGTTATATTATTGTTGTAAATAATAGTACCAGCCTATTACTGTCCCACTGCAGGGCAAAGGCTTCTTCTCATATAGAGAAGGCATGAGCATTAATCACCACGCTTGCTCAAGACGGGTTGGCGATTTCAGACTTATATTAATTATATAAGTCCAGGTTTCCTCACGATGTTTGCCTTCACCGATGTCAGTGATGTCCAAGATAAACTTGGAAAGTACATATGAATTGAAAAACTCACATTGGTACTTGCCCAGGTTTGAACCCACAACTTCGTAAATAATAGGGTTCCCCTGATTTAACTGTTTTTATTAAGCATTGAACCTGACATCACTATTTTACAATCAAGAATGTTCTTTGCCCTTGACACAGGACCCGTTCCATATTTTGAACCAGTTAAACATTGCTTGACTTTTTGGGGGTAAGAAGAACAGGGTGTAATGGTCCTCATCCTCTATGAAAAGGGAGGATCCTCTGATCAGGTGGATGTTGTGCCTGGCAGGCTAGTGCCCGACAGTTGTTATCTGTTTCTTGTACATCTGTTCAATTGCGCGGATAACTTTAATATCGCGATGTAGGTTCATCCTCCTGCTTTTATTCTGATTTATTTGGGGTCGGCGCAGCATCTCTTTTCTTCCAAACATTTATTTTTGCTGTCATCTCAAGCCACATTCTTTCTAGCCATATCATCTTTCACATAATCTATTCATCGGTTTTTTAGCCTATTAGGTTTTTAAAAAAATAATAAGAATACCTACAATAGATACATAGTTCATCAACAAAAGTAAAAAAAACTGTTAATTTAACAACACAATATTTTTCTTGTTAGTTAAGTTATTATCCTCCTGAAAGAGAAAGAAAAAGCTTCTGAAGTTGTGTCGACATGAAATAAATTGTGAACAAAAAATATAACATAACATTTTTAGTTTCAACAGTCTACCCAAGTCGGATATATCATAACACCGCCAGCCATTAAGCAATTCAATGGAAATATGTTTAAAAATAACTTGAAAAAAATGTTAATTGTCAATGTATTTTATACGCTTCATGAGATTTTTGATAAATATGAAACCACGGTATAAGTGACACTTTTTTCATGGTAGTATAAGTAATAGTATATGCTCTACACGGTCAGCTGATGCGAACCATAGTCACTGGCCTCGGCTGCTCTTTCGAGCGCCTTTCACTTTACCCCTACTCCGCGGCCGACCGTCACGCGACATGCAATAGATGGACGAAAAAGTTTGAGGCGATGTAATAAAAGGTTCACTTTAAAAATAATATTTGTGAGTACCTAATTTCCTCAAATACTATTGCAAATCCGTCTTGGGTAGACTGTTGAGATAAGATGAGATAATTTTATTTGTCATAAACATGTGTAAGTTAGGAATCAGTTGGAACGATTACAAAAACAAAAAGTTACAACATGTTTTGCCTAGTAAGGCGTACAAATACATAGTCAGATAATATTAAATTAAAAGTACAGAAATCAAAATAATAATACAATTGTCTTAATTACATCATTTACATATTCGTCAACATTATAGTGGCATTTATTTATTAAAAAGTTCTTCATGCTTTTATTAAAACTATTTATATTTATTTATGTTGAAACTAAATATGTCATGTTTATTAATAAAAACTCAATGTACACAGTTATGCAATAACTATATCTTTATCCTTATCTGTACCAACGTGGTCAAGCAATTTTGTTCACATAATTGTATGAAGAGATGTTAACAAGCTACAGAAATATTTGCCACAATGGAGAATTTCCAGGAATATAAGGTTCCCAACGATTTCACTCGCATGTCACACAATACGGGCGAAAATGAAATTCCTGTTTTCAATACAGATCCTACACCAATATTTGTATTCGTATGAAAACCCTACATATGTCCCATATTTATACGTTTACCTGACGAGGGTCCGAGGTATGCTGTATGAATAATAACACAACGTAAACGTTACACAATAATGTAAAAGTATGGACGGTTGATGTGTTATTTTCATAAGATTAAACGATTTATTTTATTATTTTAATGACACGTATATTGGTGTAACTTTTTAACAAAAGCTGACATAACCCTGTGCTGTGGGCCTGGGGCCCCACTAGCCGGATCCCACTGAGCATTATGCTGTGATGGGTCACACAGCTTAATGCTCAGTGGGATCCGGCTTGTCACAGTCTCAACGTACAACAACCGACAATCTCTGTGTAATGCCTATAGTTTTTTATTTGACTTTTCTAAAATAATTCAATCTAAATAACTGATAAAATATATAAGTCATTTTAGGTTTTTTGGATTGAATTATTATTATTTAGATTGGTCTATTACTAGTACACACCAACATAAAAATCAAGCCTATTTCACATAGGGGTAGGCAGAAACTCACCTTCAGAACGCCACATGCTACAATTATTTCATACTCCTTTTGTTTCGTTTACATTCATACATCTAGTCATACATGCACGCCGGTTGCAAGTACCACGCACTTAACCTTTAGTTAGTACTAAAAGGAAAGAATAAATATAAAATATATAATAGTTTATTTATTTTATATTTATTCGTTCCTTCTTTTTTTCCTTTTTAGGTTTAAAGATATTTGTTATCAAAAAAGACACAAAATCACTTACATAATAAAAAAGTTCATCATTGACGTCACGGTAGCACTTATGATACAGTACACCCATCCAATGCACTCAGCTTTTAGGCAGGGTTTTTTTTGATTAAGTATTCAGCTAATTTATAATAAATAATGCTAGACAATCCACACAGCATCATCTAACCCCTTTAAAAAGCTTGTGTTATGGGTACTAGATGACTGATATACTTAATACAACACATTACATAGATATATATTTTTTATTATACATAGCAAATACCCAGAACACCCGGAACAAATATTTGTAGATCGCACAAACATTTGTCCCAAGGCGGGAATCGGACCCTCAACCTCCTGCGTCGCGGACCTTCGCCCGCTGCGCCACATAGGTCATCGAAATTGTGTTTTGAACGAATTGATTGAGTGCACCTTTTTTATACATAAGAGTATTTTGTTGTATAATTGTGCTCCTTCAAAAGTACATACAGTATACTATATAGTACATTAGGAAGTGGTGAAGGCTGGCCGTTTAAGGGGACTGTCTTTTGTAAACGTTTTTTTTTTTTGACGTTCATTAAGTGCTGATTCTCAGCCTAACTTGAATAAATGAATTTTGATTTTGACATAAACGATAGTAGCATTTTCTTCCCAAACTTAGTTCTCATATTTGGTATAATCAGAATACTAGCTCGGCGAGTGGTACGTTGGATTACCTGTTTTACTTAAGTAAACGATAAATTAATCTGTATTCTTTTGTTTGGTGCCTTACGAATGAAAACACATGTATTGTAAATATATAACTGCGTAGTGTTCATTATATTGGTTTCTTCATAAATGTTGTGTGTCGATGTTAAATATAGGTAGTTAAAAATCATTTTTTTTTGTTTTGTGTAATTTGGGGACTTGTTAGCTTCGTCTTGGCCGCACTGCCCCAGATTTCAACCAGATATAGTAGGTGTGGTGTGGCGTACCTGATGTGGAATACATCGAAATATATTTCGGAGGCATCCAAGTAATAACGCGAGCTTTGCATTTATATGATCCAAGTGAACAGCCCACGATAGAGAACTATATATCCTTAAACCAAGGTGATTTTCACAAGATTTTTGCTGCAAGAGCACATTTTTAATAACTAATGGGTTACATGGAGGTATCATTTAATTTAAACAAGATATACCACCTTTTTGTTTACGAAACAAACAAATAAGATTATTAATATAAGTCCTTATTGCATTCCTTATGTATTACATAGATGGTGTGATAAAAAATCAATATGGACCAATCCAAAAACCGGTACCATGTTTTTTAATCTTTAAAAATACAATATTCCTTAGAAAATTAACCCTACACCTACACTTACTACGTATTTCCACAGAATAGTTTCTAGTCTAGATCAACGAAACATATACATACATATGTTGGTTTTATGAAACAACTCGTTCCATAGAAAATTGGATTTCAAAGAATATTGGAGTCTGCATCCAAACGCTATGTAAATGTACCGACAGAGAAAAAAAAACATGGAAACTACAGTTTGATTGAAAGAATATGTACAAAGGGATAATAGTTTTGTGTTTGTTTTGTTGATATTGGACGTGGTTTCTGTGAATAAATGGACAGCTGGAGGCTCAGATTTAACGCTAGACTTAAATTTGAGCTTTTTTTTCATCTCAAGAACAACTATAGCATAGCATTTTGATTTAAATGTATGACGCAAGTCAAAACGTGCAATTGTTTATTTTAATCAGACCATTAAATTCAAAAGGCACTTTTAAACTTCGAAAATAACATTAAAATTATTCTAATTGCCCCTTAAAAGTATAGTTTTCGTTAGACGTTTACTCTGTCTCAAATAATGATTGCTCTGTGTTCCATATATATGCAATAGCATTCTTATATTAGGTCTTTACCTATGAAATTGCCGTTCTGCAGTACTGGCCATTTCAAATCAAAATATTTTTTGTTTGGCTAAGAATTCTAATTTCAAATTAATTTTATTTTAAAAACATGGATTTTTTTTTCCAAAAGTAGTCATTTGTTTATTGATTAGTGTTACATTTTCATCGCATTTAAATCTTTTTCGTCATCATGGATACGTTAAAAATTCGAGTAATTATGGAATATGAGTACCGTCGTGGCAGCAACGCGGCACAAGCGGCACGCAACATCAACGACGTTTACGGAGCTAACACTACAAACCAACGCACTACCTGTTATTGGTTTGCTCGCTTCCGTTCTGGAAATTTCGACCTGAAAAATGAACCTCGCGGTCGTCCGAAAACTTTGGTCGAAAATGACGAATTAAAGGCGATTGTGGAAGCTGATGATACACAATCTACGGCTGAATTAGCATCAGCTTTCGACGTTAGCGTCAAAACAATATTGGTCCATTTGCGTCAAATTGGCAAGGTAAAAAAGCTTGACAAATGGGTGCCCCACGAACTCAATGATCGCCAGCGCGAAGTACGCGTCGAGACGTGCCTTGCACTGCTCAACAGACACACAAATGAAGGAATTTTGAACCGCATTGTTACCTGCGATGAAAAATGGATTCTGTTTGATAACCGCAAGCGCTCAGCAAGTTGGTTGGATCCTGGTTCAGCACCTAAACAATGCCCTAAACGAAAACTTACCCCAAGAAAAGTGATGGTCACTGTTTGGTGGTCTAGCGCCGGTGTGATTCAACACAGCTTCTTACCAAACGGGGTGAGCATTACTGCAGATGTGTACTGTGAAGAATTGAAAACAATGATGGAGAAGCTGGCACATCTCCAACCAGCATTGGTCAATCGCTCGTCTCCGCTGCTCCTGCACGACAACGCGCGACCTCATACTGCACAGCAGACGGTCTCCAAGTTGCAAGAACTGGGGTTGGAAGCTCTCCGTCATCCGCCCTACTCACCAGACCTTGCGCCTACAGACTATTACTTTTTCCAGAATTTGGATAACTTCTTGGCGGGAAAAAAATTAAATACCCGAGAGGCAGTACAAAATGCCTTTGAAGAATTTGTTGCCTCCCGTCCAGCTGATTTCTTTAAGAAGGGCATCAATAAACTGCCACTGCGTTGGCAAAGATGCATTGATTGCATGGGTGATTACTTCGATTAATACAAATAAAAAATACATGAAAAAAAATCATTTAAATTTTTTCATACAAAACGGCAATTTCATAAGTAAAGACCTATTATTAGGTTGAGATGGACAAATTGTGTTTGGCTTTTTGAAAATAAAGATTATTATTTATTTATTACGAGTAGTTTTGGGTAGAGAAGAATGGGCAAGAAACTCAACAATTAATCTGTTAAAATAGTTTCTTTAAGAAAGAAAGAAAAGAAAGAAAGAAGAAACAGAAAACATTTATTCAGCACAGGCTCAGGCACACAACGACACGATACTAAGCATAAAAAAATATTGTATGAAACAGAATAAGTAACAAGAAAAACATTAGGTCAGGGTCGGCTTCCAGTCAAGCCGGATGCAGCTGAATACCAGTATTTTACATGGAGAAACTGCTTATCTGGCCTCTACAACCCAGTTACTGGGTAACACGATACCCCATGGAGAAACCTTTCGGGTTTCTGAATACCCGTAACGACTGTCTAAGATATACAAATGACAGCCGGGTCTAATAGCTTAAAGTGCTTTCCAAGGCACGGAGGAGTCTCCCATCCACAGACTGACCTCGGCAAACGTAGCTTAACCTTCGATCGACACGTGCAGCTGTATTTCTTACGCGCTTTATATTAGCTTCACTTGTATGTGTTGTATTGGGAAAAGGCTAGGCAGATGATGGTCTGTGTTCATTATTAATTTAAAAGAGCTTAGTTAATTGGTTTTCAATGACCACTACCCAAAATCAACCAGACAAAAGACCAAATTATCATTTTTATTAAATTAAAAAAAGCGACAATTGGTTTTCAACAGCAGACCCGTAGTGTCATGAATTTGCTCAGTATTTTTTTGTGAGGCTGTCAGTATTTTAGGCGAGTTTATTTAAACACGCCTCACAAAGCTTTCGCCCCGCGGGCGGCCGTAATAAAGGTCGTATTCAACTATGAGACGTGATCTTTTACTTTCCAAGGTACTTGCACACTGTTCCGCTCTTTGGAAAGCTGTGAGACGGTCGAAAACTTATCTGTTTACTATATATGAAAGAGCTATCAGTAATTGTTGTATTTTTATTGTTTACATATAAACATACACTCACGCCTTTTTCTCATGGCGTAGGCAAAAACTACAGAACGTCACCTGACCAATACATCCAAACATTCTCCTTTTGCTTCGTTTACGTACTTACACGTTGCGAGTACTGCGCACCTTTTCTTTTCGAAGAACATCACTTTTATTTTTTGTTCTTTATTCTTGAAATAAACTTCGTCCCAGACTAAGAATTCCTCCTGTATCGTGGATGCGTTTACAAACATTCAAACTGACATACTGAAACAGGCAGACCCACAACAACTACCTTTAGGCCATCCAAATATTTGTTCCGTGCGGGAATCAAACCCACAACACGCAGCGCAGCAGCCAATGCGCTAATCTTCCCGTCGCGTCGTGTCATTTTTATGAACCAATTTTAGATGTCATATCTCCTTTAGACAATATTTTTAATAACTTCAACTCAATATAATATTAAGTACATGTGTTTTGAGAATATTTCCCCATATAAAATATTATTAAGCTACGCTCGCCAAGGTCAGTCCATGGATGGGTGACCATCCATTACATACAAATACGCTTTCGTGCCTTGTAGATTTTTTACAGTCCGTACTTGTCAGCCGCCCGAAAGTCTGACAACCGTCAGACAGTCTAACTAAAGGGTTTTGTGTTTCCCAGTTTCCTTACTGGGAAACATAATTTGTACTCAGCTGCATACGGTAAGGCTAAAAGTCGACCCCAAAATTGTTAGGAAAGAATAAGCAGATGAGTGATTTCTAAATTACTGGAATAAAGTTTATTGACTAACATCTTCACAATACTAGCCTGTTACTGCACCACTGCAGTGCAAAGGCCTTTTCACATACTGAAAAGGCACTAGTATTATCCACCACGCCGCCCAGGCAGGTTGGTTACCTAGACTTGTTCTTGATTGATTGGCCGAAAAATACAGCAAATATAAACGAATAAAAGATTTTGGGGGATAAAAATTACGCAGCTTTGGGTCAGTATAGGCTAAAAGAAAACAACAAAAGAGAAATAAACCTTTCAGTATATTATTATATAGACAAACAAAAAAGCATAGAACCTACAGAACGCCAAATTCCACGATCCTTACACACTCCATTTGGTTCGTGAAGGTTCAAACATCTCTTTCTTTTACTTTCTTTCTGTTTTTTAAAAGAAACGTTGCCCCACAGTAGGAATGCTCCTGTATCGTGGGTGCGTTTACAAACATTTAAACTCACATACACAAACATCCAGACCCGGAACAACTACCTGTAGGCCATACAAACATTTGTTCCGTGCGGGGATCGAACCCGCGACACGCAGCGTAGCAGCCAATCACTCAGCCTCTGCGCCAACCATGTCATCTGGTCATACACGCACGCTGGCTGCGAGTACTACGCACCTGATGTTTCTAAAGAACAGTACCAATAACACCCACGATACAGGAGAAATTCCTAGTGTGTTGTATGTTGCCCAACATTAAAAAAAAAACAAAATAACAAAAGACCATCATCCGTTTTAGGGCGTTCTCTCCCGGCGTTTCCACTCACATCTGACTTTTTTTGGGAAGTCCGCCAAACTATTCCCAACCACTGCAACTCCTGAAAGCCATAATCAACTGTTGATCAACGGTTTACATCTACCTTTTAAATGTTTGTAAACGCACCCACGATACAGGAGAAATTCCTAGTGTGGGGAAACGAATTTTTTTAAATAAAAAATAGAGTTCCTTCATAATTCAATGGAACCAATAATAAAGTCAAAGACAACCTACCAACAAATTCTATCATCCCTTCATCCCCTAATCAACATAGCAACAAATCATAATCACCCCACCCCCGTTCAAAACTTCGCAAGCTATTCGCATAATCTGTTACGCAACAGTGGGCACGCACCTTACTGTACCGATGACAGTATAACCCCGTGTCATAACGGATTTGCGTTGTCTCCCGGCTCTGCCTGCATATATTCCTTATCAGGATCCAAAGTTCCATTGTATTCTCATAAAGACCTCCTTTCTTTATTTCTGTGACGAAATGAGTTCTGTTTCAGGGAGCACGCTGTAAAATATTGTAAGGAGGTTTAAGTGACGAAGTTTCTGTCACGCCGGATTCCATCGTGTTAGCGGTGAAGTTAGGGTTAATGTTATGGAAGGTTTAACGTGTGTTTTGGCTTTGTTCTTGTGTGTGGTTGGTGGTGGAAAAAGTGGCGTGACAGCTGCTGTTTGGAGTTTTGTGAAAGTTGACAGCGATGGGGTCGAAGCAGGTAGGTAATAGTGCGGAAGATTTTGGTGTATAATGTTTTTTGTGTGTTATGGAGAGTTTTTTAAGTGGTAACATTTTAAGCAATGCAGTGCAAGATTGTGTACCGCAAAGCGTTAAATTTTTCTCGGTTTATCGCTATTTTTTTGTTTTTTTTTTAAAGGTTTATTTACTTTTTATCTATATTCTCCCAATGAGACCTTTAATTAAAACGTTAATAATGTGCTTCTATCATTAATAATCTCATTGGGTTAGACAGAAATCATGATTTTTTAAAGTTAAAAAGAAAACATAAGATTTTAGGTAAAAAATTAACGCTGGGGGGTCCAGAATCATGCAGTCATGGTATGCGTCGCGTTCCCTTCCACTCTGTATAAATAAACAACAGGTAAGGCTAATACTGATTGAGATTGAGGTTGTGGGTTCAAACGTGGGCAAGTACCAATGTGAGTTTTTCAATTCATATGTACTTTCTAAGTTTATCTTGGACATCATCAATTTTATTGACATCGGTGAAGGAAAACATCGTGAGGAAACCTGGACTTATATACTTAATATAAGTCTGAAATCGCCAACCCGTCTTGAGCAAGCGAGGTGATTAATGTTCGTGCCTTCTCTGTATGAGAAGAGGCCTATGCCCTACAGTGGGACAGTAATAGGCTGGTACTTTAAGGCTAATACTGCCACGGTCGCTCCATGCCTCAAATAGCACGTAATGTCGTTGGTTCCGGCTGTAACAGTCTCAGATGGTCTTTGACAGTTGTTACGGGTACTCAGAAGCCCGAATGTCTGATAATCAGTCTTACTAAAGGGTTTTATGTTAGCGAATAACTGGGTTGTGGAGGTCAGAAAGGTACTTGCTTCATGTAATATTCAGCTGCATCCAGTTATTCTGGAAGTCGACCCCAACATAGTTGGGAACTGGATAGGCAGATGATGATGATGCAAATAACGGCGTTTTAAATAAAGGCTTGTTTTGTTAAAACAAGTTCCCTCTTGAAAGTTTCATCTTTTAAAGACTAACTGCGCCCCGTGTTGTTTACCATCAAGAATATACATAAGGGAATTCTTTAATTTTTGGGGGTGAAAAGTAATCCATGTGTCAATCCATTAAAATTTCATTCAAATACGTTCAGCCATTTTAGCGTGTAGGAGTCATACATAATAACACCGACAAACACTCGCCATGAAACAAAAGAGGATGTTCTCAAGTCGGTAGTATTTTTTATAATAAATAAACGATAAATTTTGATCTAAAACCAAAATGGATGGCTAGAAAAACCGTTCAATTCAGTTATTTTAGCCAATAATAATCGAATTCCCTTCATAAGGGTTAACAGCAAAAAAGTCTAAATATACACAAAACAAATACCCACGGGATATTTTTAGATAAAACAAAAGGCGGTTTTATATACAAACCCACATACCAATATTACTTGAATTTCAATTTTCTATCGCCCTCAGCCCCGGCTACAAAGGGGATTGTATTTTTTCACGCCGCGGCATGGGGTTATCTTTATTGGTTTTCCTTATAATTTAACACACCGAGTTTCTCTCGGAACGATGTCGTGAAATACCCGTTAGATTTGTTTCGAGGGCTACGTCACGGTTTTAGAGATCAGATTTGGATGTTTCGTGGTAAATAGGTTTCTCGTTTCTTTCTCGGTATTTTTGCTTTATCTTTGTTGCATAAGGATGTGGTAATTGTTTTGTTGAGGACTTAATTGATTACTCGTCTTAAGCCTACTTATCGACGGGTGAAAACCTCGTAGGTGACTCCTGTTTTTTTTTTGTACGAGTTGTGTCTATCTGTCCAGCCGTTCACAAGTGATGATCTTTCATCTATATATCTATACAAATAAGTACAATTTAAGTGTCTGTATCCAATGCCAAAACCTCAGCTTTTAATAAATGCATATGAAAGTTAGTAGACTGAAGTTACATAAAAAAATTTTTTTTTTTTTGTCTGCCTTTCTGTTTGTTTGAGGTAATATCCAAAACGACTGGACCGATTTCGACGGGACTTTCACTGGCATATAACTGATTTAAAGCTACTTTTACTTACTTAAAAAATAATTACGGCTTCACACAAAAAAAAATGCTTTGAACCGAATATCTTCTTCTTTCTTCTTTTATTTCCTTTTTCTCTTTTTTTTGATATTTTTTTTCGAACTTTAAATCGTGGTTCTAAGCAACTGGGCCTAAGCCAGTTGTAAAAGTCTCTTTGTGCCTATTGGCCTAGCTCTGTTCTGTCTCCTGCTCCTGCTGATATGATCTGGTTTTTCCATCTGGAATTCCAGTGACAGCCTGGAGTGGCAATAGACTCGTACTCTAGTAATAGACTGATGGGATGGGACTTAAACATTACTGCGAAATGGGGGTATACTTTAGGTACAGTTCTGCCTACCCTTCGAGGAATACAGGCGTGATTTTATGTTATTGCCGGCACGGAATCTGTGGCAAATAAACATTTTTATTTTCGTTCTTTCTTTCTTTCTTAATAATGGTATCGGCAATAGTCAATAAAACATCATTTCAATGGATTATTTTCAGTATTTACAACAGCCGATATGCTACTAATATAGCGCCGCCACCCAAGACATTGTGGTCGTATAGGTATCTTGATTTTAATGGATCAACCACGGATCAAGCCATCGCTTCCGAGGTATGCCTTAGTACGCTTCACACACGGATTATTCCATTATCTTGTAACCAAGCTGAACTAGCACTTACGTACCTACTTGGTATCAATAATTGTCTATTAATCGAGGTCATTGAGTTCGAATTCTCTTCAGTGGTTAGGCTGAGTTTGTACATTACTGGTGCAACGTTGAACTCCTCAAGCTCAGAGTAGAGCAACACGATTCCTGACCAATGGGTGCACTGACTGGACAAGTCCACTCATATCTTCTTTTTTTATTAAAAAACTTTGCCACTAAATTTTCTAAAATAACCTCAAGAGGTATTAGGCTATTTAACA
Source organism: Phlogophora meticulosa (assembly GCA_905147745.2). NCBI lineage: Eukaryota > Metazoa > Arthropoda > Insecta > Lepidoptera > Noctuidae > Phlogophora > Phlogophora meticulosa. Next base: position 16,867,083 of record LR990524.1, read on the forward strand.
TCATGCCACGACCAATAGAATCGGGTGAAACCATGAGGCACTCATAGTCATTCATAATAATAACATTTCTCACAGAATCCGTACATCGTTTCTTTCATCTTCCTTTACTCTTCTAACCTTTTACATTCAAACTCGAAACTTTCCTCAGGATATGGTCCTTATTCCTTCGCATCATATGCCCATACAAAGAGGTTTTTGCCCAGTATTGGGACAGTTTGAGCTAGAAATAATAATAATATAATAATCCACTAATCCGTGCAAAAAGTCGAAAAAAAAAACTAATTAAAAATTATATTCATTTAAATAAGCAAAGAACATTAATATAAAAGTACTCGTAGCATTAATTTTCAAATATCTCTTTTACACAAAATTAAATCTTCAATCGGGACCAAATCCTTTTCCAATTACTTCGATCTCAAAACTTTTAATCCATTACCAAATAACTTGTCCTCAGATCAAAATCCCTAATCCACTGGATTGCGGAAACGAAACATAACTATATTTAATGGAAAGTATCTTAGAATCCAATTACACTTAATTAAAAACATGTAATAACTAGCTTTTTCCCGCGGTTTCACTCGAGTTACTTTAGAATTGACAATCATATCACAATATAATTCATCATCATGATTCGTAAGACGTAGCCACAACTACGAGTATTTTCATAAGAACGTTATTGTTGTTTTCCTCGGGAACAGTATGTAGATACTTTTTTCAGGGTGAAAGGTACCTTACGTCCATTTCTGTACACAATGTATATGCGAAATTCCAGGATGATCGGTAAAGTGGTTTAGGTGTGAAAAGGTAACAAATAAACTTACTTTCCCATTTTTAATATTATACATAGTTAGGATAATGTACACTTCAATCGGTCATCATGGTATGTTGAGGATGAATGAATGAAGATCTTGTTGTGAGGAAAGCATTGAGTTTGAACGTGGAGGGATACAAGAGCAGAGGGAGACCAAAGAAACGATGGATGTATTGAGTGAAAGATGATAAGGCTGGGAAGAAGGTGACTATTGTGATGAAGGCGTATAGAGATGTATGGAAGAAGAGGACATGCTGCGCCGACCTTAAATAAATTGGGATAAGGGCTGGAGGATGATTCATTTTATAGAATTAAATTTATGCAACCTTTAAAAATTCTATGTAGATACTCTGTCGAGCATTGTGCGCCGAAACAATATACTGAGCCATTTGTGGTTTGACGCACTTTTAACGTTTGTGCAATTTTTGTAACACCACGCAGAAATAGACAGAGGACACACTTAAAAATACATTGTCAACGTATTAGTTCACATAAAAGTCCACAATATTTCCATACTGAAAGTTTACAGCCAAATTTAGTAAAGCACACTTAAAAGCAGCGGCTCGCAGGAAGCCGATGAATAAGGGCATTGCAGAACCAATTGTTGGAGAAATCTTTGGGGAGTACTATGTCCAGCAGTGAACGTCTTTTTGCTGAAATGATGATGAATATGAAAAGCGATGTATGATTTTTAATTTTATTTACTTTCTTTAATATGTTTCACTATTTATTTTAAACTTTATAGGAATTGAAAATCAAATTTGAACGTTACCCTTAGCTGTCTCAGTCGATGGCTGGTCCAATAACAAAGTTTTAAACCAATTCTCGATTACAAATTTCAATTGAATGGTAAAATAAACACTGGATCTCTTCGATCTGAAATTCTAATGCAAAAACTTGAAATAAGAATTGAATATCTTGGTGAACTTAGAGCTAAGAATGAAGTAATGATTCTGTTCTTACGGCTTTTTTATTATTAATAAATTAACAATTCTTATGGACTCAGACTACGCTAAAATATATCACATAGAACAATAATATCGTTCCGCGTACATTTAATATGGACGCGTACACACAATGCTATGCTATAAAGTATTAAATAAGAAACAACAACGCAATATGATATACTATATAGCGAAATATAGCATACCACTGACTGACTTTAACTGCCTCGTTGGTCACTAGACCGGTCACAAAAGGGACTGCTAAGCATTAGGTCCTGGTTTCAATTCCCGTGTCGAGCAATGTGTTATTGGGAGTTTCAGCCCTGAGTCGGGATGTGTGCCCGGTTAATGACAATAGGCCCACCCCTGCATGGAACTTAAAAACGGTAAAATGTGGGTGTACTGTAAGTACATCTCTGCCTAACCCTTCGGGTAATATAGATGTGATGTTATGTATATAGCAAAAGCGTCTGAGTTGCGCTTAAAACTTCGTACAACATAATACAGACATTCAGTTGTTTTTCATAAAGGAGCCTGGCTTAGATTACATAATTTGAATATATCAGATTCAAATTGTCGGCGCCTTATATTGTTCATTTTTTCCATCCATCGCTACCAGACGACATCTTAGTCTATATGTTTTTTTTAACCATGCCTTTTGTCACTAAGTTCACCTGAGTCTTCTTTTTCAGAGCTATGTTGGTGTTGGCTTATTATTGGGACCAGCTCGCCACAACACTGCGACTTCTAAAAACCAGAATCAATAGTGGCAGCCACCAGAAAAGCATCGAGTCATTGAAGCTCGAAGAGTCGGGAAAACGATTGAACTATCTTAATGGAGTTAAACTTAAAGCCAGATGGTTGTCGTCGCCGAAGGAGGCCTAGAAAACGCTGGCGTGATGACTTAAACCCGTTTGCAAAAGATTGTCAGGAGAAAAACCGCTCAAAGAGAAGACTGGCAGGTTATGGGGGAGGCCTTTACCCAGCAGAGGGACAATATAGCCTAAGGAAAAAGAAGGAGTTAAAAAAATACATCATTTCCACTTGGGGTGGGCCTTCCACTATAACTGAATGCAGCTGAATACCAGCTTACATGAAGTGACTGCCTATCAAGCCTAATATAATAGCAAAGGCTTAATGACAGACGACGACTTTGTGTAAATGTATATCAATCTATTTTAGTCTTCAAGTTTAATATTCAAAACCCTCACAGTCCATTTATATACTTCACCAAAGATAATAAAAACGTAATATGATGAAGGGATTTCAAAATGCCTACTCTATTAGAATAAAATGTATTCACAGCTTCCCCTTGCCACCTGTCTAAGAAATGCAAAATTAAATCAATTGCAAGACTGAATTTGAAGCAACGCCTGAATTAAGCTTTCAAATGTAAGGGCTGTGACGAGGCAAGTTAAGGACAAGAATTTTAGATGATTTTAGGGTCCCTCGGACATTTGGAGCAGGGGAAACTTTGGCAGTTCCATTTTCGTTTCTGTGAAATCGAAATTTTGAATGCAGGAAAGTAGAAATGTAATGGAGATTTTAACACTTTCCGGGACAGACCGCTTCCTGACGTTATCTCGATATACATATATGTAATATGGCAAACCGCCTATAGACGGTACCGTCTGTAGCCGCACTGTCTCATTACGTTACTCATTATTAGTCATGGTATGACGTTCCACCCATAGGCGTCAACGTCTGTGGCCGCATTATTCATACCAAAAAAATAAAAATTTACGTACGGCTGTAGACGGTATGACAAAATCCTGACTGTTTGTCGTACTGTAGAAGAGAGAAAAGAGAAGCAAGCGTTACTCACCAGTCTTTTTGTTATAAATTAATTATTTTTTTAGATTAAAAGGTTCAAGTTTACTAGCCATAAAAAAGTAAACTAAAAATGTTTGCAAAATATTGGGTATGAAATCTTGGAATAATTAATATAATTACCGCAGCCCGACACTGAATCAATCGGAATAAATATGCACACACACCCAAACAAACACAAACACATACACATCACATACATACATACACACACACCCACACACGTGCACCCCACGCTTTTTTCCATTAATATATGTACATTTGTTTCTTATTTACACTTTTCTTAATGCAAATTTATTAAATTTTATTTTCTCTTTTTTAATTGGATTTTCTATACAAGCGTGTTTTTTAGTTATAAAAACTATATTTTTTTAATCGAATTATTGCATTGTCATCGGTCTTTGACAGGTGTGCAAAATTTGAATGAAATCTGACCTTTTAAAGTGGGTCAAAATAGCGTCCAAAGGAGTCGGTTGCAAAGAAACAAACACACAAACATACAAGTGAAGCTAATATAAAGCGTGTAAAAACCTTTCTACATGGGGCCAACTCCAACTTGTCCAGTCCATTTTTATAGGGAGGGTACTCTGACGTCAGAGCATAAAGTTTAATCACGTAACTTGCGACCGCGATTTATTGCACAGTTTTATTTTTTACGGATTTTGATGTCAGTTGCTTGTCATAATATTACAGAAGTTTGGTCCTCAAAAATAAAATAAAATTCATGATGATGATGGTTTTCTGATTGATTGATTAGGGTGTACTAGAAGAACTCATGGCTCATGTCAAGGAGCCTCACGGGTCGATCAAAAGATAAGCTACGCTTGACTGGATCATTTTGTGGATCGTGGTGGACCGTTATTAACAGATTGAGATTGGTGGAAGAAAACATCTTGAGGGAACCTGGACTTACTTTAAGTCTGAAATTGCCAATTAATGCTTGTACCTTCTATTTATGCACCATAATTTTTTTTCGGTATCAACACTCCTTCTTTTTCACAAATGTAACACGTGTTATCCTTTTTACTGTAAATTAAACGCCCAACTAGATATATAGTCCTTTACTCCATCCCATCATCATTTGCCTAGTCTTTTACCAACCATGTCGGGTTCGGCTTCCAGTCTAACTGGATGCAGCTGAATACCAGTATTTAACATGGAGCGACTCCCTATCTGACCTCCATAACCCAGTTATTGGGCAACACGATACCCCTTGTTAAGACTGGTTGTCAGACTTTCGGGTTTCTGCTACCCGTAACGACTGTCAAAGATCTATAAATGGAACCCGGGACCAACAGCTTAGCGTGCGTTCTGTGGCACGGAAAAGTATCGACATATTACGAACGGTCACTCATCCACAGACTGACCTCGGCAAGCGCAGCTTAACTTACGATCGACCCGTATGGCTGTGTTTACTAAGGCACGAGCTGCTCCCCCCAAACCTCCCATCTCCGAAGGAAAAAACCTTAAAAACAATTTCGCTCCCTCAACGCAACAATTACAAGCGCTTAATATTGCGCATTTTGATAAAAGCGTTCATCATGCAATAAAGACAATTAACTTAAGTGTCTCCCGTCTTTAGCTTGAGCGACTTTTGGGTGCCATTTAGCAACGGGATGTATCGCATTACATAAGTCACTATTAGCAAGGGTGTACGTAGAGCGTCTTGGCGCGCTTTTTGGTGGCATGTACTTAAGTGAGTTTGGTTACACATTGTATGTGTTATTAAATGGGTTTTCAAACAGATCCGTCAATGTTATTATTACTTATTAACTAGAAAAAAAAAATCTGAAGTTTCTTCATTCGTTTTTAATTTTATATTACATTCTCAATAGTTAATTGTTATGAAAAGGATTAATCTGTAATGACTGTATGCTTGTGTTCGTACCTTTAATACTTTACATAATTTTATTTATATCAACTCAAATCATTTATTGCAATCCATGATGTACACTTACAGGCGGTAAAATAAAAATTAGAAATATTAATAAAAAAACCCTGTCGGGCACAGAATTTTTTTAAATAAGTACAGTTATTCATTTGTCTTTATTAACATCCCACACGCCCTTATTTAACATCCTGCATGCCATGTGTAGGTATGTAAACTCATGTTATGGACAAATAAAAACTATATATCTATTTATTCATTTGGACATTACAAGGTGAAATAACTTCGAAGTATAAACGGGTACCTACCATGAGTTCAGTACTTGACCCTGGACGGCGCTGTAATCTTTCGTCTGCGTTTCTTATTTTTTTTTTTTTTCAGATATTTTTTTTTGTACTTTAATCTGTAAAAAATCATGATTTTTACCTAAGTCAGTGAGATTTTTAATGAACGACATCATTTAGTAAAATCTTTTTGGGTTTGATAAAAATGACGGTTACTCTCATGAATTTCAACGCTGGGGGGTCCAAAATCATGTCCTGGATATTATTTATTTGCACAAATAAAAAAGAAGATTTTCTAATGATAATTTTAGTAGATATGCTGCTTAAATGTAGAGATAATTTTCATATTGTGTACTAATTGAAATAAAGAAAGTAATTCGTAGTTTTATCGATGGATAAAATACCTATTACAAAAAAATAAAATAATTTCACAAAAACTCACAAAATATGGTTTCTACGTTCTTAAAAATAAATAATATCATAAGGCACCACCAACACAATTTGAGTCCTCCCTTAACCTTAAGGGTAGCAAAATGTCTAATTCAGCAATACATATTTCCATTAAGATACTGACGATGTTTTCTGAACGTTACATCACCATCTGCCTAGCCTTTCATCAACTATGTTGGGGTTGGCTTCCAGTCTAATCGGATGTATCTGAATACCAGTTTTTTACATGGAGCGACTGCCTATCTGATCTCCACGACCCAGTTACTAGGCAACACTTTCTGGCTTCTGACTACCCGTAACGACTGTCAAAGATCTACAAATGACAGCCGGGACCAACGGGTTTACATGCTTTCCTTTTCCTTTGCTTTTGCTTGCTTTCTCGATATGTAATAAACGGTCACCCATCCACAGACAGACCTCAGCAAGAGTAGCTTAATCTTCGATCAACCCGTGCGTCTGTTTTTATTTAGCCACGAGCTGAAAATTACGTACAATCATGTTTTAAAGAAATTTCGGCCGGGTGATATCACATTTCAACATTTGACAAAATGTCATTTATGACTGTGATCATTATAAATGTCATGTTTGAGAATGATTTGAGGAATTATTTAAGATGGAGCTGAGATTGTGAATAATCTCGTTTCGAAAATGAATTCGGAAATGTAAAACGGAACTGGAAAGATACGGAGAAATATTTTGAAGGCTTTTATGTATGAAGAGTCTGGTAATTTAATTAGGTATGAAAACGAGATTTCTGATGATACCCTAATGCTTTGAACTTAATAAAGACTTCTACGGCCTACCTTTCCGGTTGTTTTTTGAGAAGATTCTAATTAAATTATTATCTACTAATACCTTCTTTTTAATTTGATTATATTTGCATTCAGACATGTTTTTATAATATTAATAGTAATACATTTTTCTATATTATAAAACATTGCCCCACACTAGGAATTTCTCCTGTGTCGTGGGTGCGTTTGCAAACATTCAAACTCACATACACGAACAGCCAGACCCGGAATAACTACCTGTAGGCCATACAAATATTTGTTCCGTTCGGTATTCGAACCCGCGACACGCAGCGCAGCAGCTGAACGCTCAGCCACTGCGAAAACCGTGCCGTCATAATATGTGTACTAATATGTTAAAATTTTAAATACAGAAATAATTGGCGTCAAGAAAATCCGCTGTCAATAAGAAACGTGCTATTGAATGGCAATACTGATTCTTTGGCCGAGAAAAATGCTAGCCCTCTGGTCGCGTGAATAGTCAACCAACCCCTTCGCGATGTCCTGATAATCTAGATGGTCCCTTGGACCCAATATTCTGATATGTTTATGTGTTTTAACTCCAAATGGCTCTTTATTTATATGTAAGGTTCAATAATTAACCTGTATTAATTATTATTTCGTATATCCATTACAAATTACATTTTTACATATTTTTTACTATTTAAAATAGGAATTCTTTGATGTCTGGTCTAAGCTACCAGTGGTTAGGGCATCAGAGACAGGAACCTCTGCACATTGCGAGCCGTATCGAGGAGTACCTACTTGACTAATTATATTTATCACTACCTGCTACAGCTTCCCGTAAAGTATGAATATATTCAAAATAGTTCCAAACATATGGTTGCAGGGAGAAAATTTCTCCCGTTTTAAAATTAATATTCACCAAACCACCACCACTTTGTAGCGCTGACCACAATAAAACTAGAACGCATGCATGCACTGATTAACATTATATAACATTACGCCTGTATTACTCAAAGGGTTAAGCAGAGGTTTACTGATGTTTCCCTTTCAGGGAACACACCCTTCAGGGAATACATGCGTAAACATAAATGTGTGTGGAGAAATATGGGTACACCCAAATTTTGCCAGTTATGTTGAAGTCCCATTTAATAGGGGGCAAGCCTATTGCACATGTACCGAATACAAATCTAGACTTCGGGCTGCCACCTAGAAATTCCTGATAGAAAATCCAATAACACTTTGACCGAACTGGGAATCGAACCTAGGATCTCGAGCTCAGCAGTAGCACTTTCAACCACTAGACCAACGGGGCAGTCAGACTATATAATAATACATTTTACATATTAGCACTTCGCCACAGTGGATTTCGTATTTTTCCCTTCGAACTAAAACATCCCTTCCATTCCCTTTCTAGCGTATTTTTGACTACGTAACTTGCTGATAATGTTGCTTTTTTAAATTTACTTCAGTAGTTTTTGAGTTCATACAAGCAGTCACATTTTTCTCTTTATAATATTAGTCTAGAAAACACCAAGTACTTCTAAAAATACTTTTAACCCCCTCTGTGAGTTCCCCGGATCCAGTGTTGTAACCACTGCTGTAATTGACTCTCTGGATTATACCGATCCCGGGGTAGTAATAAAATGCTTTGTTTAAACAAATTCCGGGATAAAACTATTGGTTTTCGTACTTTTAATAGTAGTGGTATGTATATTTGAACTAACTTTGGATCCAATTGGCTCTATTGAATGTTTGAGTTTTGATTTTGTATTGACCAAATTGGGTAAAACTCGGTGGTGCTCCGCTCTTTGAATTGATACATAAAACGATTTGTTTGTATCTGAAGCCCTTTTGTTCTCTAAAAAAATCACGAACCAGTGCACTAATAAATATTATTATTTATTGTAAATACTTCTGTCATGATTTTTTTTGTTTGTTTTCGATATTCAGAATTGTCTTTGTGTGCCTGAGTCTGTGCCACATTAATATATTTTTTTCTTTCACTATTTGTAAATAGGATTCTTTTCCTGTCCCTCTGGACTGGCAGACTCTCAGAGACTGGTCAAGCTATTATTAATTATTTATGAATTCTTAATATTTGTCCCGTGCGGAAATCGAACCTACGCCACGTAGCGCAGCAGCAGAACTCTCAGCAACTGCGCCAACCGTGCCGTACAACCAACTTTGACCAACCTTTTTCTGGAGTATGTTAAGAGATTATCAGGTTAGCCGTGACATCTCCTGACCAGGCGGGAGATTTAATAGTTAAATTAATGGATAGTTGTGAAAAGCCGATTTCAACTACATTTTTAAGGATGTATGTTTTCAAAATTCTACAAATTCTACAGACACTATTCAAAGAATAATCTTAAAATGTAAATAATTAAGAAACACTGAAGACTGATGTCGGCAGACTGTCCTTTTAGTTAATTAAGTCGAAGAATTTACGGGAAAAGTGTTTATTTTTCAAGGAATAATTAAATTTTCTCATTATCTCTGCCAAGGTGATGAATGAATATTTATTATGCATAAACCTATTTATTTTAATGAAGAGGTTGTTGTTGGTGATAAGGGTGTGACGGGAGGTGATGTCTCATTCTGTTCTGTGTCTTTACTTGTCTATTTAGGAGACTTGACGAGATCTCAATTTGTAAGTGATATTTCCATCCGTATAACTGGAATTTCCTAAAGTCCATCACATAATGAGGACCAGACATCCGATTTGGGAAGTTTAATGACAAAAATTCTAGGTAAATGAAGGATATTAACTTGATTTTCAAGACAGTTGCTATTTTATAGGTGGTTAAAACGAAATGGGGTGCGAAGGAATAATAAGCAAGATGTGAGAAGGAAGGTGGAGGTTTATAAGAGTTGAAGAAGACTGAGTAAAGGACGATATGGCTAGGAAGGAGGTGATTATTGAGATGAAGGCAAATCGAGATGTGTGGAAGAAGAAGATATGCAGAGGCGATCTCAAACCAATTGGGATAACGACAGGAGGTTTTTAATGATAACATGATGGTATAGAGCACCAACCCAATAGCGTACACCTAAGCACCATTTACATTTCTTTGCAGAAAAAAGTAGAACAAGACAATGTATAGATAAAAATTGAAAAGACTGTGATGAGATGTTTTGGTCTTGTTGGGAGGATGAATAGAAGGCGACCAATAGAAGAGATTATTTTGAGATAAGGAGGATTACTTATTAGTGATGTCTTCAGAAAAAGCTTAACACTGGGAAATGGCGTGCGTTTATTTATTTATACCATACCGGCCTTAGCACGAATTTCTCGCAAGAAGTTTACCAACCGAAAACGTCAATTTACATAGCTATTACTCAAACGTTTATCGTACTTAATATGTGTGATGCTGTTCCAATCTTAGTAAACATTGTTGTTTTTTCGTTTGGTAAACTTCTCGCAAGAAATTCGTGAGAACTTCTTGATGATTACTGATGTCTGAACGCAAACGAAACAAAAAGAGTATTTGAAATCGCAGCCGGCGGCGTTCTGCAGTTTCTGTCCACCACCATAGGAAAAGTCGTTAGTTTATGTATGCGTTGTATGCATTGTACGCATAACAATTATGATTACGTGGAAACCTATTTGCCTATCATAATAAACACGTACTGAGGGAATCGCATACCACATACCGGCCGGGCACATGGTCGCTCATCCAGCAGCGTGTATCCGGTTATGGTGAAATACGCCTGATTGTGGTCGTACATACGAAATTAATTAAGTTTTCATTATTAACTATGTTTTATTCACGTCGGCTATTACCAAGCTGTTGCCAAGAGAATTAATCCAAAATTGGTATAATCAAAATAAATAAATAAAATAATGCTGGACAATCCACACAGCATCATCTAGCCCCAAGCTAAGCAGAGCTTGTGTTATGGGTACTAGAAGACTGATATACTTAATACAACACATTACATAGATAGATATTTTTTATTATACATAGCAAATACCCAGAACACCCAGAACAAATATTTGTAGATCGTACAAACATTTGTCCTAAGGCGGGAATCGAACCCGCAACCTCCTGCGTCGCAGGCGGACCTTCGCCCGCTGCGCCACATAGGTCGTCAAATATATCGTATGATGAAATTTGTCATAGATAGCCCAGTAGTCATGGTTTGATCTCACCTATGTGACATATTCAATTCATGTGTACACATAGGTCGTCGAAAATAGAAATCGGAACGCATCTGAAAGGACGAATGAGACAGTGTTTATTGCACGCTTCATTATTATTTACTTCATTTGTATGTTTGTTTGTAACCGACTCTTTAGGTCGCGATTTTGACCCACTTTAAACGACCAGATTTCATTTAAATTTTGCACATCTGTCAAAAACCGATGACAGTGCAGTTATTCGATTAAAAAAAAATACACAGTTTAAAATAACTAAAAACCACGCTTTTATAGAAAATTCAAAAAAAAAAAAAATATATATATTTAGGATCCCAAAAAGGATTTACATACACTCGTGCCAGATGCAGGATATACATAAACTCATGCCTTTTTCCCATGTAGGCAGAAGGTACAGAACGCCATCTCCTACAATCCTTACAGACTCCATTTGATTTGATTACGTTCATTCATATGGTCATGCCCGCACGGGTTGCAAGTACTTCGCACCTGAGCTTTTTGAAGAACATCACCAATAAGGTCAGTGCATGTCCTTTTAGGGCGTCACCTCCCGGCGTTTCCGATTACATTTGCCTTATGAATACCTTTTGCTAATCGTCTATCATTCGTCCTCTCATCGTGACCAAACCATCAAATCAAAATTAAACAACGAATATACCAACACAAAATCATACTTATGGCAGGCTCCTTCACTTACAGGAGACCACAGCATGAACAGCATTGTCCATAACTAGCTAACATTTATGCAATAATAAAATAATTTATTTAAATCATACATATGAAAATATATCAGAACAAAATAAATTAGCAGAATGTAAATAATGTTAAGGTTTATAAAAACCTTACATTAACTCACAAAACATTTTTTTAACATCACGTGTTATGAGAGTGAAAGAGTGAAATAATTAAGATGAAGGCGGAAGGGCGAGGACACCATTATTACACTGCTGGACATGGGACTTCCTATAAGATTTCCACAGCAACCGATACTACGCCGCGCTCCAATCAAATCAAATCAAATCATTTATTGCGACCCATGATGTACTTACAGGTGGTAAAATAAAAATGAGAAATATTAATAGAAACAATCATGGACCCTGTCGGCACAGCAGAGGATGAGCGCTTTATTAGTTTGTCTTATGCTTGAAATATTTTATATTGTATTAAGTATTTTATATTCTTATTCATTCACTTATTATATTACAATTCTATTTATACATTTATAATTTATTTAATTATCATCCATCGGCTTTCTGCGATCTTCATTAGATCGTCAGTCCACCTTGTGCTTTCCATCCCATCCATGATTCGTGCTATCCACCCCTTTTCCCATCTTTTCTCTTTCTCTATTCGAACAATGCGATGATCAGTACAAGTCTATGTTTTTATCTAACCTATAATATTCGATACAGACATTATTTTCACTCTCTTCACCCCAATATCCCACATGAATGGAGTCAGACAAGAGAATCGGTCGACCTTAAGAGCTGGTCCTGATGAAGCATTCATGCGTGTGGCCTGCATTTGCAGCATTGTGTGTGTGCAATAGCCGTGCAATCATGGATTAGGGACTGTTAGTATTATTGGATTAGGAGTAATTATACAGGGCAATAAGAGCGGAATATCACTAGTTCCGTAAGTAAATATTTGTTTTTAAATATGCTGAGATAGTGAGAATATTCCTCATATTCTTATTGTCTTAGTATTGATATTGGACTGATTATTATTTCTTTCTTTAAAACGATACAACTATTAATATATGAAGAAATAAAATAAAATAAATAATCACAGGGCATCGAAAAATACATCCGCATCGCTGTCAACGGGAAAAGATTCATACTCGTATTAGAAATTTTACTTTTAGACATATAAAAGTGTTTATTAATATAAGTTTCAACCACAGCATATACATGTACATACAATAAAAAATCACATGGTAATATATTAAAATATGTATATACCAATTATAGGTAATCACAACAAAGCCGCCGGAATACTGCTCACTTGCTAACTTAAGTCTAGGTGTATACTTGATTAAAAGGATAAGTTACAAAATAAAATGTAGATGAAAACTAATTTAAAACAAAAGAAAGAAAGAAAATACATTTATTTTGACCTCCAAGAAATACAAATGTGCAAGCAAACTAAAACTAGTTTAGCTTCTTTTTATATATCTGTATCTTGTATAAATATGGTAAATTGAACCTGTTCGAGGCAAAAACGCCACTTTCTCAGCATAATGCTCATCTGCCTAGCTTTTTCCCAACTATGATGGGGTCAGCTTCAAGTCTAACTGGATGCAGCTGAGCACCAGTATTTTACATGACGAGCCTATCTGACCTAAACAACCGAGTTACTGGACACACGATACAACGGTAAGACTGGTTTTCAGAGTTTCGGGCTTTTGACTACCCGTAATGACTGTCAAAGATCTACAAATGACAGCCGGGACCAACGGCTTAACGTGTTTTCTGAGACACGGATGTTCTCGATATGTAATGAGCGGTTACCCATCCATAGACTGTCCTCGGCAAACTTAGCTTAACCTTCAGCCACGAGCTTTCGAGCTCTGGATAAGAATTGCACTATTATTTTACTTATTGTGTCAACCGCAGATTACGGAATCGCCCCCTTCTTCCTTAGATAAATTAATTGGGAAATTATATGTGCGGCAACAAAAGTTTTCTTTAGCACCTGCAACCTACCTTCTTTTTTTATATGTAGGCGACGAGTTAATAGAACAGCTTCAATTATATTAATTCATCATCTTTATTATTCCAACAGAATATCATAAAACCAGCGTCAATTTACGAGCGTAAATTAATATGACTCCGAGCTACCGATAAATATATTTACTTCTGATTTGATAACTCAGCGACTGATGTTGTAAGTGAGTAATAGAATCAAATTCCAGCCTCAAAATTAGAAACCAAACTAGTACTTTTTTGTTAAATTTGATGTCATTTGCGTATTTCTTTGTAAGCTTATGTGCTTGAATTTGTCTGAAACAAATCAAATTTATGGTTACTAGACATTAGGTTATTTATGGAACTAGTTACAGTAGGTTATTAATTAAAAAAAAATGGTTAGGTTAGGTTAAAACTGTGACCACCTACGCACGAGCCGAGCGAGCGAAGCGAGCGGTGCCGCGGCAGCGGCCGGCGAGTGCCAGAAACGACTAGATTATATAAAAAAAAATATGGAAAAAAAGATTATTTTTAGGAGGCTATCGAGAGAAATAATATAATTATAATAACATTATTATTACCTTAACCTTATTATTATTACTATTAACCTACTGTAACTAGTTCCATAAATAACCTAATGTCTAGTTACCATAAATTTGACTTGTTTCAGACAAATTCAAGCACATAAGCTTACAAAGAAATACGCAAATGACATCAAATTTAACAAAAAAAAGTACTAGTTGGTGAACAAGTTTTTGTTCAAACGTTCACTTGCCAAACATAGGTTTTCGTAACAATTATTTGTAAAGAGATTTTTTGGTAAGTGATAATTTGGCAATTTCTTTTCGGTAAAACAAGGGAGACCCGTTCATTTGGGTAGGTATAATAGTCAATTACTTATGGTAACTTAGTGGAAATTAGAGCTTTCATTGACCATTATTTGATGACAATAATAAGGAAATTTTATGTTCAAATATAGTAGATTCACTCATCAATTACTTATGCTAAAGTATAAAAATAAAGGTGACTCTATGAAATTAGAGTACGTTGATATTATTTTATAGATGAAGTTGATACACTTATTAGAAGCTGGCAATGAGTAGACATATCACAAATTTTGTTGCTTAAGAATTATCACCATGTTGCGTCATATTAACAGTAGCTTGTTTTACAATATACGGTCGCTTATAAATCATTTATTAGACGCTAAAAGTTCGTCGCTGACCTATTAATTCATTAAATCAAAATCAAAATCAAAATCAAAATTCATTTATTCAAATTAGGCTGAGAATCAGCACTTTTTGAACGTCAAAGACGTTTACATAAGACAGTCCCCCAAAACGCCCACCCTTCACCACTTCCTAGTGTTTTTGCTGGGAAGAAGAAGTGGAGGAACAAACTCCCCAGCAACACGTCTGTCTGATAGGTTTGAAGAACCTGAAGCTATACAACACATTATGTCAAAAATAATAATTATGTCAATCATCTTTATACGTCATTCAATTAAATAATTTGCTACATGTTAGCTAGCACACACCAATATGCCAAAATAAATAAATAAAAAGTTATATATACCAAAATCGACAATTAACTCAAGCAAAGCCTGCTAAACTGAATACATAAAAAGCCTCCAAGGCAGTCCAAGGGCGTGCCCGCTGACATGTGCAATGCTGAATTATATCAATACAACTCATTCACACAATGTAATGAGAGGATCATGTCAATAACATAAAAATATGGATAGTAGAAGAAACATACACAAAAATAAAGAACTATTAAACAGTAAAAGAACATAGCAACATTGTCCTGCGTTCAACAAAGCGACCAACTATTCTTGTCTTCTAAATAGTCGTTGATCGAATAATATGCTTTAGAACAAAGGTTTGATTTAAGTTTAGCTTTAAACGCGTTAAAAGGTAAATCCAGGAAAGAATGAGGTAGCATGTTATAAAAGCGGATACCGAGCCCCACAAATGAGCTCTGGACCTTATGAAGCCGGTGGAAAGGAGCGTACAGTTTGTGCTTATTTCTGGTATTAAAATTGTGGATGTCACTGTTTTTAGTGTACATATGTATATTTTGCCTAATGTATATTATGTTGGCAAAAATAAATTGAGAAGCCACTGTGAGAATACCAATCTCTTTAAATAGATCTCTTAAGGAGACTCTGGGCCCTAATTGGTATATTGCACGAACAGCTCGTTTTTGTAGCACAAATATATTTTGAATATCTGCAGCTTTGCCCCATAACAGCATACCGTAAGACATTACGCTGTGAAAATAACTAAAATAGACTAACCGAGCTGTGTCCACGTCAGTGTATTGTCTCACTTTCCTGACAGCGTAGGCGGCAGAGCTGAGTCTCCCTGCTAAGGTTGATATATGAGGGCCCCACTGCAGTTTGGCATCCACTGTTATGCCCAAAAAGACTGCAGAGTCCACCGTATCAAGCACCACACCACCAATGCTTATATTCGGTCCAAGATTTCTAACATTAGGTAAGGCGAACTTTATACATTTCGTTTTCTTGGCATTAAGAACTAGGTTATTTGTCGTAAACCAATCCGTGACCATTGAAAGTGCAAAGTTAACATTATCAAAATCTTGTCTATTCCGTTCTACTTTAAATATGAGAGAGGTATCATCTGCAAACAACACAACATCACAGATACCGTTTAAATAGAATGGCAAGTCGTTAATATAGACCAAAAATAAGAATGGACCCAGTATTGAACCTTGAGGTACACCTAATAGAACTGGTAGCCCGGAAGATTTCACACCATTTACATCTACACATTGAAGTCTATTAAGTAAATATGAATCTATTACGTTAAGAGCTTCGTTTTGGACACCGTAATGAACTAGTTTACGCTTAAGTGTGTCATGAAGTACGCAATCAAAAGCTTTTGAGAGATCACAGAAAACCCCTATTGCATTTTGCGAGTTCTCCCATGCATTAAATACGTGTTTCAACAAAGCGACACCCGCATCAGTAGTTGAACGACCTTTCGTAAAGCCATACTGTTCGGTATGGAGGAGGCTATTTAAATTGAAGTGTCTTAGCAACTGCTTGAGTATTAATTTTTCAAATATTTTGCTGAAGGCAGGTAAGATAGAAATAGGCCTGAAATTGCCAATGTCATTTCTGTTACCTGATTTAAACAGTGGAATGACTTTACTATTTTTCATGAGGTCAGGGAAAGTACCTAAATCAATGCATCTATTGAAAGTAATGGCAAGATAGGGGGCTACGATGTCTATTATATTATTCAAAAGTTTAATGGAGATGCCCCAGTAATCACCAGTGTTTTTAGACTTAAGAGAGTTAAATACATTTACTATATCACGTGGTGTTACATGTTCGAAACTAAATAAGCGGCTACATTTAGGTACGCTAGTGAGCAAAAGATTCTCAGCTTTAGACGGGGATGAATTTAAGGAGCGAGTCGTGGTTATAGGTATATTGGCAAAAAACTCATTGAAGGCATGAGCTACGTCAGCCGCGTTACTAACTAATTTATTGTCGACAATAATCTCAAGTTGATTTACTTGTTTTACTGATTTACCCGTTTCATTGTTAATCATTAATCATTAGACAACTAAATATATTTGCAGACGAGAATGACATTTTAAAGAAGCTGCCTTAATTAGCACCCAAATTAATTGTGTATGTGGTGTATATGTGAGTACTTAATGCTTATCTGTAATTAATTATTCGTGTCTTTTGTGTAATGTATGTATATTTCTGTTTGTGTGACATCAACAAACTAATTTTTCGACGTTTTTTTTTTGTTTGAGAAAATGTTGCCCCACACTAGGAATTTCTTCTGTAGGTATCGTGGGTGCGTTTACAAACATTCAAACTCACATTCACAAACCGCCAGACCCGGAACAACTACCTGTAGGCCATACAAATATTTGTTACGTGCGGGAATCGAATCCACAACACGCAGCGCAGTAGCCGAACACTCACTAAACTTTGTGTTGCACTAACTAAATAATAAATTTCTATAATTATCTTGAGTGTGTTAATAGAAAATGGAACACGTGTAAGATCCATATTTCAATCCTCTTGATCGCCATTCCAGGAGTAAGGTCTGTTTTTATTATTTTTCTCCCAAGTACATACAAGAGTATATTCACGTATAAACCTCTTCATTTGAACAACCTTTTATGCAATAAATCGTACGTTAATTACCCACCATACAAACTTGAATATAAATCCCTGATATTTCCAGTTTAATATCTAACCCGCATCATTTTGAAAAATATCGGTATTCAGTCAGCTCACAAGCTCAATGTAAGTAGGTACTTGTGTTCCTAGATGCAGCAGAGCTTATCCCTTATAATGGCTATTACTATTCCCCATCAATTTTATTGGAATTTCATATTACCCATATTTCATTCATCCATAATTTATTGCGTTTTTTCCATCAGAAAATCACCGTCATTTAGTTTATAATAAAAATGGTTCTGAGTTCAATGAAATTTGATCTTTGCATTCTAGAATTTCGAAGCGTTTCATGGTTTTGAAGGATACCGAATATACCCGTATCGTTTTAACACGTTGACATACCTAGTGTCTATTATTTTGACACTTACATATAGGATAGTGTTGACTTCACTTTATTGTAACGAAATTAACACCGCTTCTCACAGGTTGGTAAACTGAACGTAGCTAGAGTGAAATAGTTGCATCATTTTTATATGTCTGCCTTGTTGGTCTAGTGTTTATAAGTGCCACTGCTGAGCTTGAGATTCTGGATTCGATTACCAGATCAGGTGAGTTTTTTCGTCTAGTATTTGTCAGTAGCATCTGACGGGCTAGGCAGAGGTATATTTAAAGTACATCCACATTTCACCAGTTATCGGCTTCAGCCCATGTAAAGGACGAACTATTACCACCTACCGGGCACAAATCCACCGGTACCGG
Organism: Phlogophora meticulosa; assembly: GCA_905147745.2. Classification (NCBI taxonomy): domain Eukaryota; kingdom Metazoa; phylum Arthropoda; class Insecta; order Lepidoptera; family Noctuidae; genus Phlogophora; species Phlogophora meticulosa. The sequence goes on from LR990524.1 coordinate 16,885,824, forward strand.
TATGCTACTCAGCAATTCCGGATAAAAAAAAAAACACAGCAACGCTGCCCGACTCGGAAATTGAACCCAAGAAATATCTCATTCTCAGCAGTCGATGATGATCAGTTATCGAGGATGTCTACTAATTATATTACTGACAACATTTTTTGACGACCAATGTGGTGCAGCGGGTGAAGGTCCGCCTGCGACGCAGGAGGTTGCGGGTTCGATTCCCGCCTTGGAACAAATGTTTGTACGATCTACAAATATTTGTTTCGGGTGTTCAGGGTATTTGCTATGTATAATAAAAAATATCTATCTATGTTATGTATTGTATTAAGTATATCAGTTATCTAGTAACCATAACACAAGCTCTGCTTAGCTTGGGGCTAGATGATGCTGTGTGGATTGTCCAGCATTATTTATTTATTTATTTTCTTCCCTACAGAACCCTTTGTCAGGCGTCAACTTAGTTTCTGCCAGATTTAATCACAAAAGCTAGATATAGATGGTTAATAAGGCTCAGTCCATGAAATATGAATACTGTTCATCAGTTTATCTCAAATTAAATTTCCAGAGTATTCTCAATTGGAATGGTTCTTTTTAGATTAAAATATAAATGGGTTTTCAGCACTAACAGAAATTACAAAACACAATTATTTATAATGAATTGCAGATGCTTTTTGTATAAAGGGACGTCAGGACGGTCCACAATATCATTTGGATCCATGGTCGAATTTACTAGGACGTGGGTAATCGGGCGAGGAGAATCAATACGACGTGTTTCACACAAAGTATAATCAGGATCTTATTACAATGATTAATTATTATTAGGAACACTAAATCACTAGACACTCCACCAAAAACGTAGCGCGTATTCGTGGTGCGAACAGGTCGCCTCTCGGATTCGAACTGACTTGTCGCCCCGTTCGTTCTCCCCACACTAGCTCTTGGTGTTGCGTCAGAGCGAATGACAACCGATTACTTCGACAGATGGCGTTGGCTATATCCGGTTGACATTCACTCTTAATTAATCAAACGCGCCGTCACGGCCAGACTGACATTAGCACGTCCTCGTGCTTCTCAGTTTCTTTCAGCGCTGAGTTACTCTGTAACAATAGAAAAATAAAACCCGCTGGGATTACCACTTTCATTTAGCTCGTCCTATCCTGACATGACAGGTACACTGTCTCTATCTTTGGACATTTAGGGATCCACACACAAGCACACATAAACGCAAGGGATTACGTTTGACCTCATGCAAGCCAACTCTGGCCAAGGCGTCCCTTCGACCAGCCATCATCTCATATGATAACGTGGACCGGACAACCTAGCTCTCAACCCAAGCTGTCATCTCATATGACCACACTTAACCCAGAGAGTGACAGCGTCCCTTCGACCAGTCATCATCTCATATGACAACGTGGACCGGACAACTGGCTCTCTACCTGTCATCTCATATGACCACACTTAACCCAGAGAGTGACAGCGTCCCTTCGACCAGTCATCATCTCATATGACAACGTGGACCGGACAACTGGCTCTCTACCTGTCATCTCATATGACCACGCTTAGACATTCTAGTGGCAGTGATTAATTCTCATAAAACTGACATTACTACCCTTGAAGTTCCTCACGCTCTGACGCCGAGAGGGTTACCGAGCTTGCGGTTTCAGTATGACCGCTGGACACCGATAGTGTGTCACTATCATCATCTAATGTTAGTGTCCCATCGATCTGGCCCTGCTCCGCCGTCTCGGCCTCCTCCTCATCATCGTTCATCAATGAGGTAGCTATCTCTACCAAACCGTCATGGCCCCCGGGTACTAAACGCAGATTTTCGTGTGCATATTTGTAAGTTCGATTAGACCCATCAATGTTTTTCAGCTCATACCTATCATTTTCTAACACCTTGGTAATTAAAAATGGACCTTTGAATTTTTTGTGAAGTTTTGTCTGATTACGCTCGTTGTTCCTTATAAAAACATACTCGCCTATAGAGAACGGCTTTACGATTGCCTTGCCTCGATTGAATCTTTCTACTTCTGCTGAAGCTGCTTTCGCAATGTTATCAGAGGCGTTCCGTCTGATGGTGTCTAAGTCTGATCGGGGCTGGGGTTCGGAACCAAATACAATTTTTGACATACCTAACGATTGAGCTTTAATTCCAAACATTAGTTCAGTGGGTGAAAATCCAGTTACCCTAGATCGCGTACTATTTATAGCTAACTGCACATCTAGAAGTTCATCTCGCCAAGTTTTGTTCGGGTCGTTCTCAATTATAGTGAGAATGCTTTTCAGGGTGCGCATTACGCGTTCCACCTGTCCGTTTGCTCTACTAGATCCCGTTGCGATGAGATGAAGGTCTATGGAATGGTCCCTACAAAATTCTCTAAATTCGGCGCTTATATAGCATCTGCCTTGGTCAGCTATAACACGTTTAGGTGCTCCAAAAAGGCAAACCGCTTTTTTTAGTGCTTTAATAGCACTTGCTGAATCTAACGAGGGGGTATATTCAAGGAGAACATATTTAGTAAAGGAATCGATAATTACCGATGAATATTCTTTGCGATCGCTTTTTCCACTGAGTTTACCCGTGATATCAATGTGTATGGTATGCCACGGAGTAGAAACTTTAGGAATCGGATGAAGTCTTATCTGGGTAGCACCCGACGGACCCTTCGAAGCTTTGCACACTATACAAGAATCTACAAATTTGCGCACTAACTTTGACATTTGTGGGAACCAGTACTGCTCGTATAGTTTGTCTAGCGTCTTTTCAGCGCCGAGGTGCTTAATCTCTACATGGACATGGTTGATTAAAGTCCAAGTGAGGGAGCGTGGTACAACGGGGAGCCAATAGCTACTTTTGTTACGCTCAATTTTCCTATAAAGTATCCCTTTTCGAACATCGTAGGTATGGGCAATGGCTTCAGGGAGTTCTTTGTTGTTGTGCTTGCTAATTAAGTCCTGTATTTCACTATCTCTCTTTTGTTCAACTGTCAGCCAACCCTGATGAAGTTCAACGAATTGGACAGACTTGTTTCTCTTGGACAGATCGGTATCGGGCTGGTTGGCAGTAAGTTCGTTCAATGGATTTCTGGAGAGGAAATCGGCATGTTCCATGCTACTCCCTTGCTTGTGGACAATATCAAAGTCATAGGCCTGGAGAAAGGCCCACCACCGATGGACTCGGGGTGTAAGATCGGTTTTAGACTTTGATGCTTTAAGAGAATTACAGTCCGTGAAAACTGTGAAGTGCCGTCCATACAGATAATGTCTGAAATACTCGACCGCTCGGACCACCGCCAAGGTTTCAAGTTCGTAAGAATGGTAACGAGATTCCGTGTCGGCCGTCCGACGGCTAAAGTAGGATATTACATGTGGTAGATTATTACGTCGCTGAATAAGGATTGCACCATACCCTTCTGAGCTCGCGTCTGTATGAAGCTCTACTGGAGATTTAGGGTCAAAGATCGTCAAGACCGGCTCTGATGTCAATATGTTAACTATTGTTTTGTGGATCTCACTATGTTGGCTCGTCCAGGTTATCGGACCTTTTAGTTTTGTTAGGGGGTATAAAGGACCTACTAAGCGGGTATAATTTGGAATAAAACGCCGAAAATAAGATGCGAGACCTAAAAATTGACGAACTTGACTGGCTGTTCGCGGAGCAGGTACATCAGTTAGTGCTTGTACCTTCCTAGGATTAGGAGTTACTTGACCTGATCTAACGACATAACCGAGGAAATCTACTTCATTTTTCATGAATTTACATTTATGAACATTTAGAGAAAAACCCGCTTCAGATAGCGCTTTAAGTGTGAGGTCTAAACGTTCAAGGCCGCGCGTGACGTCATCAGAGTAGCAGAGGACGTCATCCATATAAGCCAATGCCACCGTATCCTTAAGCGTACCTAGAGCTCTGTTAATACACCTTTGATACACCGACGCTGCATTTCGTAACCCAAAGGGCATGGCAAGGAACTCATATTGACCCTCCGGGGTCACGAAAGATGTACGAGCCGTGCTGTCGCCCTCAGGATCTATCAAAATTTGGTGGTAACCTGATGCCATGTCCAATGAGGAAAAATAACATGCACCATGAAGACGATCTATCTGCTCATCAATTATTGGTAACGGGTAATGTTCTGGCTTGGTATTAGCGTTAAGCTCGCGATAGTCTACACACATTCTATCAGAGTTGTCTTTCTTTTTAACGAGTAATATCGGACTGGCAAAGGGTGACGTGCTCTCACGAATAACCCCCGCTTCTAAAAGATGCCTTATTTTATCCCTAACTATTTCCTTTTCTACCGGTGACAACCTATAAGGACGCCGCTGCACAGTTTTGTTTGGGTCAATTAACTCTATTCGCATGAAACCTGTAGAGACGCGACGTGTCGGTATGCCTTCTATGAAGAACGCGCGGTATTTTTGTAATAATCTGATGAGGGCTACTCTATGCTCACCTTGTAAATCTGAATCTATGTTAGTAAAATCACACTGACTCGATTTCTCTACAATGCTAACCTCCTTACGTAACGAGAATTGAATGCGCTCATTGCTAATTTCGACATTAACACACTTGTCTAAAATATCCCTGCCTAGAATAACTGGTTCGTTAATAGCAGCGTTGGGAACTACATGAAACAATACGTCTAATTGTATGCCTTCAACATTGATGGGGCTAAGTATCTGTAAGTCACACTTCACAACATTATTATATCCAATACCCGTCAGATGAACAAGTTCGTTACATATTGTACCCGGTAGCTTACTAGCCATGTCGGAAGTCACCAATGAACAGGCGGAGCCGCTATCAAAAAGAAAAGAAACGAGCTCACCCTTGGACGTGGTAAAGATGCCAGTTGCCGGCCTTCGCTCGCACAGGTGGACCTCCCTGGCGGCCGGTTTCTCGTTGCTCCCTTTGCGGTCTGGACACGCTGATGCGACGTGCCCTTGTTGACCACAAACGTAACAGGTAACAGGACGTGGATGGACTTGCGTCTTCATGGGCCGCTCAGCTGTATTCGTAGTTGCTTTAGAAACAGGCTCTTCGCGGCGTTTGCGACAGTCCAGGGCTCGGTGGCCTGGTATACCACACCGATGACACGATCCAGTAAAGCGTGGTTCGTTGTAGCGGCTTCTTTTGAGTTCGGTCTCGTTACTTTCTTGTCCTTCATATTTTCGTTTCGATGAAACACCGTTGAGAACCCTTAGCAACTGAGCTCTGGTAGATACATTACAAGTCTGCAGCTCTCGGCGTATAATACCATCTTTTTGGCATAGCACAGAAGCTACAAACCCCGTGATGACATCTTCTGACATATTGGTGTGAGGGATGCGCTCTATCATGCTCCAGACACGTGTTGCAGCTTCACTTGCGGTTTCTTTCGCACCCAGTTGGAATCTTAATATCTCGTCGAAGTGATCTTGTGGTAGCATTGGTTTTCCAAATTTTGCCAGGAGTAATTCTTTCATTTGAATCCATGTTAACTGTGAAGTTTGTAATCTGGTCAAACACGTGGCCGCCCGTCCTCTCAGAGCGTGTGTAAGCGCTAGCAAAAGTTCCGCACCATCTAGTTTCCTACTATTCACAACTATTTCCGTTATCCTGCACCAACCTTCTATGTCTGCATCTTTTTCATCTGGGTCAAACCGCACTAGTTGTATTGTCATGCGGTTTGAATCTTCAGTAGGCGGCGGAGTCTTCAACAGGCGAGATAATAAAGCTTCCATGTTGCGTAGTAAATTGTGCGACGATGCCACGTTCGCATCGATATCTTCTCCTGGTGAATGCCCTTCGCATCCCACTTCTGATAAAGGGACGTCAGGACGGTCCACAATATCATTTGGATCCATGGTCGAATTTACTAGGACGTGGGTAATCGGGCGAGGAGAATCAATACGACGTGTTTCACACAAAGTATAATCAGGATCTTATTACAATGATTAATTATTATTAGGAAGACTAAATCACTAGACACTCCACCAAAAACGTAGCGCGTATTCGTGGTGCGAACAGGTCGCCTCTCGGATTCGAACTGACTTGTCGCCCCGTTCGTTCTCCCCACACTAGCTCTTGGTGTTGCGTCAGAGCGAATGACAACCGATTACTTCGACAGATGGCGTTGGCTATATCCGGTTGACATTCACTCTTAATTAATCAAACGCGCCGTCATGTATTACTTACTTTAATCTCATTACTTATGCAAAATGAAAACCGCGGGCGGTTTCGTATGCTTGTAATGAAATGTGTTTTACAAGTAATGCTTTAAATTGTTCTAAATAACATAGATATTATTATTTTATTTAGATAATTACAATTTGACATTTGCAATGTATAAATAAAAATAATAATCTATGTAATTAACAACAATTTTGAGCTTTAGGTACTTGTTAAATACACAGAAATATATACATATATATACTAGCTGACCCAGCAAACGTTGTTTTGCCATATGAAGGTTGGTGAAAGAAGGGTGAAAATTTGAAGTTGTATGTATTTTTGTATGCCGTATCAAAAAAAAAAACATTATTTTGTCTAAAACATAAAAAATAAAATTTAGTTGTGGACGACCCTTAACATTTAGGGGGATGAAAAATAGATGTTGTCCGATTCGCAGACTTAACCGATATACACAAAAAAAAATCACGAAAATTAGTCAAGCAGTTTCGGAGGAGTTTAATAACAAACACTGCGACACGAGAATTTTAAATATTAGACTTAGATACCGACATAACTGACAGAATTATGTGGGCATCTAATATTTATATACATAGTTATGTAGGTATATGAGGAGCTCGTGGCTAAATAAAAACAGCCGCACGGGTTGATCGAAGGTTAAGCTACGCTTGCCGAGGTCAGTCTGTGGATGGGTGACCGTCATAACATATCGAGACTCCTCCGTGCCTCGGAAAGCACGTTAAGCCGTTGGTCCCGGCTGTCATTTGTAGATCTTTGACAGTCGTTACGGGTAGTCAGAAACCCGAAAGTCTGACAACCAGTCTTACCAAGGGGTATCGTGTTGCCCAGTAACTGGGTTGTGGAGGTCAGATAGGCAGTCGCTCCATGTAAAATACTGGTATTCAGCTGTATCCGGTTAGACTGGTAGCCGACCCCAACATAGTTGGGAAAAGGCTAGGCAGATGATGATGAGTTATGTAGGTATATAAACAAAACTGACCTTACCTACCTTTGACTTACCTTGTCTTACAGAATTTCACCTACCGCTGTTCGTATCTGCATCACCCGAAGATTGACTGGTATAAAAGGCCCTTGGCATTAAGTCTGCCTCTGTACATTTAAGTGCTTAAAGTATTAAAGTATGGTGGACTGTGCAGGTGCGGCTGCACAGAAAAGCTCAAACTTAATTGAAAGTTATACATTTGAGCCGTTTGGGGTTGAAACAGTAGGGCCATGGGGTCCGTGAACACTTTTAGTATTTCGAGAAATCGCGAATCGTTTGGTCGACTCTTCACGTGACCAGAGGGCCTTTTTTTGGCCAAAGAATCAGTATTGCCATTCAATGTGGCAATGCTGCCAGCTTTCTCGGCACTTTTCCCGTTGTGATGCGGATGAATTTTTCGATGAATCGTTGATAAAAAAATAAAAAATACCTTTTTCTTCTTTGTTATCTTGCAGTATTCAATAAATCTTAATATATATATTTCTTGTGTGCGTGTGTATGTGACTGAACTCCTCCTAAACGACTGGATCAATTTTGATGAAATTTTTTGTGTGTGTTCGTGGAGATTCGAGAATGGTTTAGATTTACAATTGGACCCGGTAGGTGGCGCTGTACGGGCAGGACGACGTCTGTTCGGTCCGCTAGTAAATATATATAAATATAACATAATATCACGCCAATAATTCCCGAAGGTTTAGGCAGAGGTGTCACCTATGGCGCACCCACATTTCGCCATTCATGTTTGAGTCCCATGTAATAAGGGGTGAGTTTATTGCCATAAAAGAAACGAAACAAAAACATACGTTGGTAAACGCCTTTTTAAAAGAAAGAGGGGTAAGTAAGACACAAAAGAAAATCATCCCGTTAGCCTCACTTAAAACATATCTACCACTTATCTTCAAAAGTAAAAGCTTACTCGTTCAATATGGGCTAAGTTTCCTATTAGCCCCCTACGTTAAAGGGTGTGTGATATTATATCAAGTTACCATACAACACGATCCCCAATTTTCCTTGATCAATTAGTGTCTATATTCATTTACAAACTACCCATCGTCCTACTTACGAATCCGGGATAGTTGTACAAGAATATCTATACATAACCTCACGCCTTTTTTCCATGGGGGTAGGCAGAAATTAAAGAACGCAACCTACTTAGATTCTTACATACTCCTTTTGCTGACGAAATATGGGTGTACCATATGTACACCTCTGCTTACCCATTGGAGAATAAACGCATGCTGTTATGTTATGTTGACTTGAAGAAACGATTACCATAACCAATTTTCCCATTAGCTATTATGGTCTTTTGACCCTGTATATTTACTGCAAATAACATGAAGAGGCAATTACATTATGTGGTACACTTATGGGTATGATAACGACAATGGTTGTAATATAATAATATTAGTACACTGTTGTTATACTTGTTTTCCTGTTCAGTAACAGATGTGAAATTATAACTGTCGCGACGGTTATAATTTGTGTTTTATGCAATTTGCGGTACAGTTGGTTGTGTGGTAATAAACCAAAATTCACTTACTCAAATTAGACTGAGAATCAACCCTTTTCAAACATCAATAACCACCAAAACGTAAGCCCTTCACCACTTCCTAGTGTTATTGCTGGAAAGACGTAGTGGCGTAACAAACTCTCCAGCAATCTGTAATTAAGCGTGTGTCTGTAATTAAGTGATAGAAATTGAATCTATAAAAAGTAATAAATACATAATGAATTATTTATTGATAAAAATATAAATGAATTATTATTATAAATAAACGTTTTAACTTTATTTCTTTAAAACGATACAACTATTAACACTTTCACTGACACTGAGATGAAGTTGACATTCTGAAAATGACACTAAAAATTTTCATATTGATGACCTATGTGGCGCAGCGGGCGAAGGTCCGCCAGCGACGCAGGAGGTTGCTGGTTCAATTCCCGCCTTGGGACAAATTTTTGTACGATCTACAAAGGTTTATTTCGGGTGCTCTGGGTATTTGCTACGTATAATAAAAAAATTATATCTGTCTAAGTAATATGTATTGTATTGTATTAAGTATATCAGTCATCTAGTATCCATAACACAAGCTCTGCTTAGCTTGGGGCTAGATGATGCTGTGTGGATTGTCCAGCAATATTTTTTTTATTTTTTTTATATAAAATAATACCACGGACTGCCGTAATAAAAAAGCCAGGGCACGTGTAGTATGACGGTAAGTCGATAACCGGTACCGTTCACAGGCGGACTGTTATATCAAATCAGTCCAGTTACCTGTATTATGACAGTTCACCCATAGCCGGTACCGTCTACAGGCGGAATGTCGTACACAAAAAGAAATACGCCTCTGGCCGTGATGTCAGTGAAAGTGTTAATACATGAAGAAATTAAATAAAATAAACCATCACAGGGCGTCGAAAACTTCATCGGCATCGCTGTCAACGGGAAAAGTGCCCAGAAGGCTGGCAGCATTGCCTCGTTGAATGGCAATGCTGATTCTTTTGCCAAAAAAAGGCCAGCCCTCTGGTTACGTTATAAATCATTCAAATAAGAACAATGTTTTTTGTGTTAAAAAACGGTTTAAATACTAAACAACATACACAAACTTCAACAACTAAACTCAAGTTTTAAAGAGTAAACTTTGTAACCTGAATAAATAAAAAATAAAGGAGCGTGCCCGCTTACACGTGTCACACTAGATTATCTCCCTATGGACATGATCTAGCGTGGCTGTGACTCGAAGTCACAACTATGACCTTACAAATGGAACTCCTCGCTTCGCTAAGACTCGCAAATTCACAAAAAAAGGTATTACATAATACTTACTCAATTAAAAACAAACCATTACTTGTACAATCAGGAAACACAAATAAACCCAGCTTCTTTCACAGCCGTAACAAAATCTTACACAAAACAAATTAATTGATGATTTGCTCAGAGTAACGTAATTCACTAAAATCGTTCAGGAACAAAGAGCTTCCCGTTGAATATTTAATACTACGCGATGCGGGCTCTCACTGCGAATTGAAAGCTTTATAGGCACTATTTCCTCTGATAAAGTACTTAATATAGTTAATTAACTGGTAACAGCACGATTTGTGGGGGAATAAATAAAATGTAATTGTGGGGATTTAAATTGGCAAAAGAATTGTCATTGCCTTATTGTTGATCACACTTGTATTTTTTCACGGAGGAGCTTGTGGCTAAATAAAAACAGTCGCACGGGTTGATCGAAGGTTAAGTTACGCTTGCCGAGATCAGTCTGTTGATGGGTAACCGTTCGTGACATATCGAGTCTCCTCCGTGCCTCGGAAAGCACGTTAACACCGGCTCTTTGACAGTCGTTACGGGTAGTTAGAAGCCCGAAAGTCTGACAACCAGTCTTACCAATGGATATCGTGTTTCGCAGTAACTGGGTTGTGGAAGTCAGATAGGCAGTCGCTCCATGTAAAATACTGGCATTCAGCTGCATCCGGTTATACTGGAAGCCGACTCCAACATAGTTGAAAAAAGGCTAAGCAGATGATGACTTGTATTTTTTCACACATTGGTCATGCCAGGCCTTTTTAGCTAGGCTATGAAAATTCGCCTGGATATTTTAAGGTAATCGTTCCAAACTCCTACGATGAAACTATTCATGACCTGTGATCGATGACAGCAGGGCTATTAATAATGACAAAGGCAAGCATATTGCCAGACATTGTACACGTGTAACCTCTGGACAAGCTGTACGCAGAAAGCCATCAATGCTCTTCGTATTCAATGCATTCAGGCCTGCCTCGCTTCTGCAGTGCGTCGGGAATGTTTGCTGATGCGCACACTGATAGCTTTCCAGCGATCAGACGTAAGCGTGCTGTATCGCTGCTGCAGAGGGTCCGGGGCAGCTCAAACAGTCTCCTGAATGTCCTTTTTATGTATGACCTGACGAACCTATATGTTTTACTAAAATAGTTTTAAGGTTAATCGTTACTAACAATATATGAATGTAAAATGTCCGAAATCAAATGTTTATTATATTATTATTAAAAGATATTAACTTCTGTAAGTAAAATCAACAAACAAGTAAATAAAATAGGCAGTCGTGGAGACTAACGACAGATTGAAGGGAAAACTAAAAAAATGGAATATCACATTAGCACGTTGGCGACGCGTAAGTACCCATAACTTTCGCCGCTACCCAACAAGCGCTCAAACCGGCTAAAGAAGCTTTCACTTCGAAAAAAGTAGACTAAGTCAATGTTTCTAATCTAACTTCTATGGGAAGAAACACGGAAAAGAAATCAAAGGTTGCCTGCCATCTTGTGCAGATTAAGTGAGGACCAAGCAGATGTTTATATAAGATATTATTTCATCTGGACCTGTCTTGCTAGTGCACGCACTTGTCAATTATCGTGCAGTTCAACTCAGAACTTCTTCTTCTTCTTATCGTATCAATAGTAATATCTATCATATCGGCCCAGATGTTAGCCACGAGTTCGTCACCATCAGTAGCGTCCATCAAATCCTCCAGCGTGCAGGTGACAGCAGGACACGTTATGAGACCATCGTTTGTGGAGCAGCACCACACTTGCACAACACGCTGGAGTCGTCTATAGACTGCCACCTAAGCAGGATCTTCCTGTTTCCACTAATCTGTATACAGACGCTGTTAAGATACTTCCAGGTTAGCCAAGGCAACCCATGACCAGGGAGCATGAAAGGAACCTCCTACTCCTACTAGGTCTACTGAGACTCTTCACGTCCAGCGCACCCTGGACCATTAGCGAGTCCCTTTCACCACGATGGCAATCCACAGTCCACCAACTCAGAACTTATGTAACTCAAAGACTTGACAAACTTGACCAAAAAAAGAACATGACTAGCCAGTACATTAAGAGTTGTTTAGCGTATTCCAGGGATTGAGAAGCGTAAACTTTGCTATGATGAAGCATGTAAAATACACCTTAATGTGTCTTATTTCTCAACTATTTATAAAAGAGCGTAAAACGTAGTAAGTTTTTGATACCATCACAAACTATATGCAAAAACACAACCGTACACACAGAATATCGTGGCGATAATTGCGATCACTTTCACAAAGAACATCAAACAACATTTCCATGAGACTATTGCCCTTTCTGCTACAGCAATAAATAAACGACAATAATGCCTTTAAAATTCACAATGCAGCATCATTTTAAATTCGAAATACAGAACAATAGGAATTCACTTTTGCAAAATTCGCTTACTTGACAAACGTGTGCAGCCTTCGCCGTGGCCTAAGGCTTCGAGTTTTATTACGTAGTTAGGCGGGCTGCACACGGCGCTGCATGCGGTCTGCAAGCTCAGCTGACGCCGCTTTATGCCGAATAAATTTATAGCCGAAGCGGTTTCGTGTGCATTCGGTTTAATATGTGTTTCAATTTGCTTAGATATAAGATTTAGCTGTGTTCCCAATGCGGTGTTATTTGGTAAGTGAACATTTAAGTTACTTTCAAATGAAACAACGGATTATTAGATATTTGACTGTCCATTTGAACGTCTCAATCGTTACGGGCAGTCAAAAAACCGATAGTCAACCAAGATCAACTTTATTTATTCCCAAATAAGATTGTGGATAAATAATAACAGCGGAAATAAAAGCGGATAGCTGAAATACGATTGCCAAAGCCGGCCTTTGGAAGGGAGACCATCCATTACATACCTATTCGTGCCTCGGATAGCACGTTAAGCAATTGATTCCGGCTGTTTATAGTCCTTTGACAGTCGTTCCGAGTAGTGTGCAGCCCGAAAGTCTTTTAATTGAGACAAGCCCGACAAACTATTCCCAAACCACTGCAACTCCTGAAAACCAGAATCAACAGTGGCGACGACCAGAAAAGTGTCGAGACAATGAAGCCCGACGAGTCACGGAGAAACGATTTAACTGTCTTGGATCCCGCAACGAAATTAATCAGAAAAGAACAGCGGAGGAGTTACAAAAATACATAATTTAAACTTCCCTCCATATTAAGCAGGAGACAGAATAGAGCCAATAGGCACCGACGGCCCGAAAGTCTGACAACCAGTCTTACCAAGGGGTATTTTCTGGATAAGATAGGCAGTCGCTCAATGTAAAATTAGGTTGGAAACCGATCCCACCTTTTCAGGGAAAAATGCCACACAGATGATGGTGTCCCATAATTTTGTTTTCGTTGTTGCTATGATGCAATTGTCTGTTTGAAATAAATATGTACGTACGTACATATGTCACATCACGCCTATATTCCCTGAAAGAGAAGAGACAGAGCTGTACCTATAGCACACCCAAAAATACAAAACGTAATACAAAATTAATTAAATAACAGGTACCTACGTAGTCCGCGCGACCTCAAAAGAGAAGTCACCTAATATTTCTGCACGAGTAATTATCACACTGGCGAAAGCTAGTTTCAAATTAAGAGGGCGATCCTTCGAACTTTTACCAACTTCCCCAATTCTAATCAAAGAAAAACCAGTAGACTAATACAACATTAATCCACAATTCCTTAATGAAAACGCCAAAAGTTAAAAGTAATTTGCATCAAAAAGTACCTTTTGTTGAATTCTCGTGAAGTTTGTAAATTAAAATTAAGATTTAACGTGTTTCTCGGTCAGAGACTACGTTTTGAGTTTTTTTTTTATTATTTACGGGACGCCCACTCGGGCTTGACAGTGGCGGTTATTTCCTGGAATAAATATTTATGAAAACTTCTGTAAATGTTTGCTTTCTGCCACAAAGCTTGAGTTGGTTGCTGGCTTTGACTGACGACATTCAACATTTACCTACGTTGAGGTACTTTTTAGTCAAAGTTGAAATAAATAAATAAATAATGCATCATCAGTATCATCTAGCCCCAAGCTAAGCAGAGTTTGTGTTATGGGTACTAGATGACTGATATACTTCATACAATACATTACATACATAGATATTTTTATTATAGATAGCAAATACTCAGAACACCCGGAACAAATCTTTGTAGATCGTACAAACATTTGTCTCAAGGCGGGAATTGAACCCGCAACCTGCTGCGTCGCAGGTGGACCTTCGCCCGCCGCGCCATATACGTCGCCAAATATATCGTATGATGAAATTTGTTATAGATAGCCCAGTGGTCATGGTTTTATCTCACCTATGTGACATATTCAATTCATGTGTACATATTTTCTTGTTATTTCTCAGACATTACAGACATCCGTGAAGGAAAACATCATTAGGTAACCCGGATTTATTACCTTCTTTTAATATCTGCAGTAAATTGGAAGAACTAATGTCACATACAATACAAGTTTTACAACTTTTATTTTACTGTTAATGATTTTAATTGCAACTTTACTTACATATCTATATAAGTATGTAAATATAAGCTATATTTAAAAACAGAAAAATGTACTTACATTGTATATTTACCCTTAAGGTCACAGTACACTATCGAATCAACTCGTGTTAGTTTAAGTGTACGACAATGATGTTGAAAGAGTTGAGCCTTGTAATACAGGCGTTGTTTGACTTCTAACAAATTAACATGTAATGTTATATCTAATAACAACAAACTATTTTGTATACAACATTATAGTGCATATATGCTCTATGGTGGTGCATAAATGAAATAACCAGTAAGGTACTGTACTAAAATCTACTTTGTAGGTTATTTTATTTACGGCTCACCAGTTCTTTTTAATGTTTTAGTGTCTTAGGTGTTATTAAATCCTGTCAAGTTACTGCAGCTAATTAAAAGTCGTGCTCAGCGGGCCCTATCAGAATATCAGCGCTGCGGTATTTATTTCTTATTAAATATGGCAGCATAATGCTGATGAGGGCTTTTTATAACCGATGAGAAAATAAGGAAGAGTTTCTCAATTGAATATATAACGCATAACTTTTTACAGTGTAATCCGATTTTACTGATTATCTTCTCATTGGATAGAGTATACTTCACAGTTACTGCCATTTAAATTCTATGATGACAACCACCCTATGTTAAGAAAATAGGGGATGAATTTTTCACCTACTGTTTTTTTGTAAATTGTGGTGATTAGTAGTTGACATTAGGCTATTGTAACTTTAATTAATTATTAACTGACCCACTTACAAGCGAAAAATAACCACCCAAAGCCACCGACTTCCAAAATTGTAGTTATTTGACACTTTTTAGGGCATTTTTAAGTCTATTGAATGTTTTTGCGAAAATGTTTTGGCTCCCACAGGGCCAGTTTGACAATTGGACATGTAACATTGTTAAGTTTGTTTTTATTTTTCTTGTGTATTTCCTGACCCCGCCAAATACATGTTTTTCCTCCTACCTTTTCTTACTGTAAGTTCAAATAACTTCTATTTACTTATTAAAAAACTTCATGTTTTGGATAGACGGTTTTTAAGATCAATAACCCTACATAACACACTCGCATTGCCAGGTTTTGTGGCGATATGCGTTCGGATTTCGATTCCACCAAAATGTATTCGAGTGATTGCATCCGTTAGCTGTGAGCTTCGCAGCACTGAGAGATGCTATCGATAACAATAGTAACGCGCACGAAAATGGAACTATGTGATGCGTAGAAATGTCGCTAGAAGCTTCGTGAGCTCAGTTTTGGAGGAAACTACTGAACCAATCAATCAATCAACTAACAACTAATCTGCTCAAGACTTATTCTCTCATTTATGCTCATCTATACTAATATTATAAAGAGTTATTTGTATGTAAGTTAGTATGTAGGGGATAATCTCCTTAACTAACAATCCGATTAAAAAAATATTTTACTATTAGAATGAAACATTATTCTTGAGGCTATAAATTATATGTATTTATATCGCAATGTTGTAATTACTTCGAACAATTTTAATTATTTTTTAAATTTATTTTAAGACTGTATCCGTATCTATGGATGATACTTAAAGTGCTTTCCTCAGAAAATGAAACCTACTGGATACTTATATTATCAATTCTAAAATTCTTGACGTAATCGTGACGTTTTGTTTTGTTTTTTTTTTTTTTAAACATTGCCCCACACTAGGAATTTCTCCTGTATCGTGGGTGCGTTTACAAACATTTAAACTCACATACACAAACCGCCAGACCCGGAACAACTACCTGTGGGTCACACAAATATTTGTTCCGTGTGGGGATCGAACGCACAACACGCGGCGCAGCAGCCGATGGCTCAACCACTGCGCCAACCGTGTCTTCATCTCGAAGATGACGTCACGATTACGTCAAGAATTTAAGCTGAAGACACACTGGTCATACACGCACCGGGTGCGAGTACTACGCACTTCTACCTTTAATTCTCAACCATTCGCTGCTTTCTTAATTCATCGTATAAAATTTCTATTAATAAAGCCTGTGTCCGAGTGGAGTCGCCTTCTTGTAATAAAATGGTAATTTATTCTGACTATAAGTCTCCCAGCGAAAACGGAGCCCTTAACGAGTCGCTGGGATCCCTTCATTTTTCTACCAATTTACCGTTCTAAATAGATAGACTCTATACTTATTTGTATGCTCTTTGTTAAGGACTCTTGATTTGATTTTTGCTTAATTAGTTTGTTAATTTAAAAGTTAAGTTGATTTTCTGGAATGTTAATTAACTTTTGTTTAAAATTGTGAATGAGTTATATATATATATATATAATAAGAAAGGTCTATGCCCTCTGAGGCACTGATGACGTTCTTACTCCTAGCATTAGTAACTTAATACTTTATAGAAGGCACGGTTGGCGCAGTGGCTGAGCGATTGGCTGCTGCGCTGTGTGTCGTGGGTTCGATTCCCACACGGGACAAATATTTGTATGGCCTACAGGTAGGTGTTCCGGGTCTGGCTGTTTGTGTATGTGAGTGTAATGTTTGTGAAAGCACCCACGACATAGGAGAAATTCCTAGTGTGGGACAAAGTTTCAAAAAAAAATAAAAAATAATAACCCAATACCCTAATTCCTGAAGAAGGTCATAGGCTATTTAACATCAGGCTAAGAACCATAGGAGCGGGTCAAACCATGGGGTTGGCAGAAAAGCAAGTTATATTATAAGAGAGAGTGGCCTCCTGGCAACAACGGCCTAGGCTGAGAGCAGTGGTGGCCCATGGATCGTGGGCTCAATCTGAAAGTCAAAATGTAGATCTTTTAAATCTTCTGTGAAAAAAAAACTACAAACATTTGCCTAGCCTTTCTGCCAAATATGCTGGGGTCGGCCAGCAGTAAAATCGGATGCAGCTGAATGCAGTGTTTTACACATGACTATGGGACCAATTTGTTTAAGTGCTTTCCAAGGCACGGAGTTTTCTCGATGTATAACGAGTGGTCATCCATCCACGGGCCAATCCCGGCAATGCGTTGATTGTCACGAGACACGTCGACCCAAAAAATCCATATCAAAGATCCCCGACTTAATAAAACAATTGAGATCGCTCCCATTGTAGAGGGGTACGAAATAAAGTGATGAGCTGAGGTAAGTCGTGCCGGTATCGTGCCGGTGTCGTCTCGTCATAATAACGCTTCCGTACCGCAACCGTGCCGTCTTGAATCTTTCGTGATTTATTCTTATGTGAATTGGAGTTGAAAATTCGTTTGGAAAGCTTGGTTTACATGCGATGAAGATATTTTATGAGACTGTTGAAGTTGGGAAACGATGTATCTCCTGTCTCATAATTGGAAATAAAAAAACATCTCATTATTATCCCTAGAACACGTGACTTAAAAAAAACATTTGGCGCGGTGGGCGAAGGTCCGCCTGCGACGCAGGAGATTGTGGGTTCGATTCCTGCCTTGGGACAAATGTTTGTACGATCTACAAATATTTGTTCCGGGTGTTCTGGGTGTTTGCTATGTATAATAAAAAAAAATATCTATCTATGTAATATATTGTATTAAGTAAGTCACTTAGTACCTATAACACAAGCTCTGCTTAGCTTGGGGCTAGATGATGTTATGTGGATTGTCCAGCATTATTTATTTATTTTATTTATAATTGCTGAAATGTTTGTGCACTTTAGGTACACCTCTACCAAAACCTTCGGGGATTACAGTCGTGATGATAAAGCGAAGCTTTTTAATTAAGAATCCTTAGTGAAGACGCTCACTTAATTGTGATTAAAAATGTTTTTTGGATATTGCTTACGTCGATTTTAAAAAGTCGAGCATCATTAATTTGTAGGTGTAATGAAATATTTTTAACGTCCAAATATTATCTTATCTATTAAGGAATACGTGAGTAGGAAACTTTCTACCCCTTTTTAAGCATATTCCAAGCACGGAGTAGTGTGAGATTTGGCACGGTTCAAGTTTATATGGAGAAGGAGCACAGAAAGCTAAAACAGCAAATTTCGACCAATGGGCAACCGCAGTACAAATTAATTCGGCGGACGTGCAGTACAGTCGCAGGCATAAATACGTTACAGTTACGCAACATCCAAAAGCCATTTTCGCCTACAAAATTGACAGAAATTGTCTTTTTTCCGAACGTATTATTTCTAAAACCATACCATTGTACAATAGATCTTTATTCTAAGCTGCAACCATTGAAAAAAAAAATATTTTGAAAGCGTGAGTATAATAACTTCAAGCTTGTTTCTTCCGATAGGTTTACCAGAGTTGTGTTATAACAGTGTAATGTATTTACGAGGTGTACAACTACATTATGCAGGTATACTTATACCTTTTTACGACTAAATAGCAGATCGGATCATAATTAAATTTGCCGGTAAAAGGTAGGTTATACCATCTCTTATCTTTTTTCAAAAAGTCTAGGCGCCTTGTGAAGGTTTCTCCCCGTTTACAAAAAAGGAAAGGACATAGGAATTGTCTGCATCAGCGATAACCGACATTCACGCGGACGAAGTCGCGGGCATAAGCTAGTGTTTACGTATCTCCTATGTAATAGGGGGGCAGCATATTGCCAACAAGTCATGATGGCCCAGTGAAGTCATGATGGCCCAGTGGTATAGGCCTCGCCTCTTGTGCACGAGGTTGTGGGTTCAAACCTGGGCAAGTACCAATGTGAGTTGTCAATTCATATGTACTTTCTAAGTTTATCTTGGACATCACTGACATCGGTGAAGGAAAACGTCGTGAGGAAACCTGGACTTATATAATAATTTAAGTCTGAAATCGCCAACCCGTCTTGAGCAAGCGTGGTGATTAATGCTCATGCCTTCTCTGTATGAGAAGAGGCCTTTGCCCAGCAGTGGGACAGTAATAGGCTGGTACTTTACTACTTTTTTTATATTGCCACTAACCGGGCACAAATCCGGACTCCAGGCTGCTACTAAGAAATTCTAGATGGAAAAACCCAACAAAACTTTGAATGGATCCCAGGACCTCAAGTTCAGCAGTAGCGCTACCGACCATTATACAAACGAGGCAGTATTTATGGTCGCGACTGTATCTAACGATATTTCATACTCCCTCATATTTCTGCCGACCTTTACAGCAGTATGCAAATTTAATTTTCTATACGTTTCAGGCGCTCGCTTGTGTTATAAAAAAATCTACGATCAGGTAAATCATAAAAGCACACAGGTATACAGGGGGATGTGAAATATAATTTGCTGAGAAGAAAATATGTTGTTTCAGTTAAGGAAACTCCCTTTTGACATCCAATAAAATATTCAAATTTGATCTGAGAGGTTTTTATGCAACGGTTTATGGGACTGACGCGGATATGTTGTATGTATTTCGATTTACTTACGGGATTTTCTATGGAGATGTTCCGGTATTCGATTTTACAGGATAAAGTGATACCATAGAGATGATAAGCGTGGTTTTAAGGATGAAAATCCTTTGATTGAGTTTAGACAGCGTTTGTTCGTAGAAATACGGGAATTGTCCTTAATAGGTTTTCTTGTTGTTGATTTAAGCAAATCTCATCCAGGGCTTACCAACGGTCCCTTCTCAGTTCATCCTCTCATCTAGCTTTTGTTGTGACAATACTTGGACTGCTTATACTCACACCTTCTACCGAAAGGGTTGGGCAGAAACCACAGAACCGTTGCAAAAAAAAAAGACCTTTTGTATGTAACATGAAAACTTTAGACTAGTATATTTAGAACAAGAATAAGAATAATAGAATATTTATTTGTATTATTAAGTAACCGTTGAAACGTAAATTACAACTACGCCTTATAAGTGAAAAAAAAATAGGTATTTAAACCATGTAAGTCAAAGTGGTAAAAATCAATTTTAAGCCTAGTAGACTAGCTGTAACACAAAAAATAGAAAATAAATATGATGTAGTTATAAGGGTAGGTAAGTAATTCCGAATTAGTAAGCACCTCTCTTGTTACAACATTTTGTTGACCAATGTATCCTTTTGAAATATAATAGAAGTGTTTACCATAGTTTTAAGGACGATAATCGTCTGACTTGTCTTTCCTTTAATAAGTAGGTAAAGTGTTGAACACCAGAAGCTGCAAGTGCTAAAGTTCCTGTGAAGTTCTATAATTTATGGCACGAGGAATTTCTAGTTTCCCGCATAATGACTGCCTCCTGACCTATAATAAAACTAGATTCAAGGATGTACTTAAGAGGGGGTTTAAATCTAAACTGCCCGTCGTAAATTTAATTTGACATGAAATAGGCAAGATCTGTATATACTTACGAGTGTTATATATCATCATCATCAGGCTATATTAGTCCACACCTGGACATAGCCCTCTTCTAATGAGCGCCATAGCACCCTGTCTTCAGCTTGCCGTATCCAGCATCTGCCTGCAGTCTTTCGCAGATCGTCATCCCATCTAGTCAGTGTTGTATATAGATACGACAAACATGATATTTAAAAATGTACGAGTTACTATTAAAAAATACCAAAGCGCCATAGATATTTGAAAAGTTTCCTCTCCAAGATTCCATCATGAGATACTGACTTGGAGACAATAGGAACACCTCGAAAGTTATACCCATAACTTTAAAACACTTTCCAACAAAAAAAAAGATTTTTCTGAATCCGTTTGCAATTGTTATTTAATTTTATTTATTTATAATAAAGACAAAAAACATCCAGACGAACTTAGGACCTACTCCTTTTTTGAAGTCGGCTAAAAATAATATTTCCTTGATAGGTAATCATTATGTAGTTACCGATTAGATTAATTTTCGATTTACACTTATTATATCTACTGTTGACATATAGGATAAAATGTCGTAATGGTTTGTATATTATACATGCGCAGGGTTTCGAATATATATTTTAATATCCTTCTGTTTTTGGATTTATTACGATAAAACGCTTTCAGCACTTACTTCGACCTTATTCCGAGGAATTAGTCATCAAGTCGTAAGTTAATACTCAATACTTAATTCTTTATTGCATTCCACAATGTTGGCTTAGGTGGTAAACATTTTTTTGGAAACAATCGTGGACCCTGTTAGGCACAGCAAAGGTAAGATATTTGTAGAGGACTTATCATTTAAGTACGTTGTAATCTAACTTATTCTAAAAACTTTAACATTATTTTTCAAGTTTTAGGTTTTATCGTTTGAATATTCGTTGACACTTTAGTAACATTTGTGACGGACCTTTTTTGTTGTGTTTTTTTTTTGTTTTGAGTTGTGGAAACTACAATTATATTTTTTTACACTAGTCGGGGGTTTGCAGGAATTGGCGGATGAAATTTGTTTCTTTCTTATACGCTCTCTTAAGATATTTAATAATAAAATATGGTATGCAACATGTGTCGAAACCCTTGCGCCATCCCATCTTCCTAGTACGGTGGAAATATAACAACCTAATTGGGAGTTATATGTTTGAGCCGTTTGGGGTTGAAACACTAGGACCATGGGGTCCGTGTGCCCAATTTAGTTTTTCGAGACATAACGAAGCGTTTGGTCGACTCTTCACGTGACCGGAGGGCTAGCCTGTTTTTTGGCCAAATTATCAGCATTGCCATTCAAGGTGGCATACTGCCAGCTTTCTGGCACTTTTCCCGTTGACAGTGATGAGTATGATTTTTTCGATGCCCTTTTATTTTATTTTGTCTTTTCATGTATTAATAGTTTTATCATTGTTAGAGTAAAAAATAATAATAACAACCTATATTAATAAATTAAAAAAAAATCCACAAAATAAAATATAACGAAAATATTGACAACAATAATAAAGGAGAAACTTGCAAAATTTTCTGCAAAATGACTCATAAAAAGTGTCCAGTCAACCCGAAGGGTATTTTAATAAAATTTTCTAAAATTAGTCCTAGAAAGGCTAGGCCTTGGTGTTCAGGTGTCTGTACAGACTTAATTTCAGAGAGCACCGTGTACAACGGCCTTTATGAAAATTGGCTGAAGCTAAGCTGAGTGAAACGCGAGATGTAGGCATGGTTTAGGCTCGCGAAATTGACTAATTTTTAAGTAAAGCGACGATATTATTAGTTTAAAGTAAGTACCTACTACTATTTTTTTTTGCTTTTTTTGTATTTTTTACATGATTACGTACTTACATGAACTCATGCATTTTACACATGGGGTAGGCAATAAATACAGAAATGATTACAGGTGTAGGTAAAAAAATAGGGACATTTCCGGGGCCCCCGACTCATGTAGAAGAGTAGATACGTTTTTCATGAGTCGCGGTCATCACTTTAAAAAATAAAAAACGTGTCCCGACACTAGGATTTCTCCTATATTGTGGTTGCGTTTACAAACACTTAACTCACACTCACAAACAACCAGACCCGGAACAACTACCTGTAGGCAAACCTGTTTACAAATAAATTTCCATGCGGGAATCGAACCCTCGACTAGCAGCGTAGCAGCCTATCTCTCAGCCACTACGCCAACTTTGCTGTCAAGTAGATTACTCTAGTAAGACAGTTCTTTTTTCAGTTAAAAGTACTTTTGACTGCAACAGTAATATTTATTTTTAATTTAAATATTAGAAATTCATTTTTAATCCTGACAACTTAATTCGCATTTCGAAATATTCTTTATTAATTTCAAGATTCCATTATCATATAAGCTGGGATTACGAAACAACTTTTCCAATTTCACGAAAAATAATTTCGTGAAAAATTCCAAAACACTTGTCGCTGCAAAAATAACTAACTTTAAGATACCAAGAAAGATTTTTGTCGATGACAAAGAAAAATATTCGCTTTACTTACAAAATGAAGCCACTGAAAAGTGTCTGACTCGATATTTCAGATGTCATTTGGAAAATATAGATCTCAGATAGCAAAAACAGTTATATTTTATGATGATTAAGAAAAATCGTGAAAATAGCGCTTAAGTACATTTGAATAATCATGATTGACGGAGATTAGGACTTATCGCATTTTATGGGCTTTAATTACTAAGGAGGATTATATTTTATATTATATTATATTGAGTGGGGACCGCGACTCGGCAAGCGTAGTGTAGGACGCCCTCTGACCAGGTGGGATGACGATCTGCGAAAGACTGCAGGCAAGATGCTGGATGCGGCAAGCTGAAGACAGGGCGCTATGGCGCTATCCACTTAAAAAATCACGTCAATTCGTCGCTCCGTTTGCCGTGAAAGACGGACAAACAGACACACACTTTCCCATTTATAATAAGTATGGATGTAGAGTGTTTTTTTTTAAAGAATATTTCGCGCTCGGAAGAGTGTCAGGTTTTGTATAGTTAAAGTTTATACGAATTAGGAGTACAGTAAGCTGAGTGACAACTAGTACACATTAATATCGAAAGCAAAACATAATATTAAGAGTTATCAAACAGGTTTCCTCCAAAAACAAAACATGTTCTTCCTGAAAAATGTTCTTTATTTCTTGCATTTCAGTATTTATTGCTAACAATTACAGAAAGAATTTGACTGACTACGCCAATTTAGTCCGAATAAAACAAACCGCTCAGAAGATTGCTTTCTAAATCAACCATTGCAATTTTTTTTAATGGACGGTACTTTAAAATATAAATGGACCGTGTGGAATTTAAATAGCTCTTTAGAATGTTTAAATTTTAAGAATATTTCTTATGACATATATCAAAGTGTCTGATAGACTGACAATCAGTAGATATAGTGGTGGCCAGTAACTGGACTGCGAAGGTCAGTAAGTCAGTCGCTCCATATAAAATACTGGTATTCAGCTGCATCCGGATGGACTGGAAACCGACCCATTATAATTCGGAAAAGGCCATTATTATCTTATTATTAGGTTTCATTGTATGGCCAATCCACAATAACTCTTATAAGTCATATTCCATGGCGTTGTGTTTGCTCTTTATCATGTTAAAACACATTTCCATTTGAATTTCATTATATTTTAATTAGCGTGAATTAACAAAAAGGTAAATTATGATTTAAATAATGTATAATTTGTAACTATGAGTTAGTCCCACAGTAGAGATATAGGGCAAAGAACCACTCATAAAATATGCAATGTTAATCATCATAAACTACTTTTGATCAGAATTTTGTTTCCCAGTTTGCTCCAGTAGGATTTGAAGTAAAAAAACTGGAGTAACCAGTATGGCTTCCAGGGTTAGCAAGCTGAAATAGCAGTGGGCCGGGCACATTCGTCTGAAGCCAAACGATGGAGCATTTTTTCTTAAATCTGTATTATTTTTATCGGAATTTTTATCGACGAGGATACATCAACCCCCCATCCTGCCTTAACCCATAAACTAGAGCTGAAATCTTAAATAGAAAAAATTGAAATTTTAGTCACAACTGGAGATGGTTCTACCAAAATGATTTAAACTAGCGCTACCTCTAATATGTTGAATCGGAACTCATTGATTAGATCCTAGTTCCATCCTAGTTCCATACACAATCCATCAGCAAATGGAGCATTAATTAGCACTAATAATAAATAAATTAATTTTATGAATACCATGCAGGCTAGAATGAATAAATGAGTTCTAAACAATTTGGCTGTTTTTGAGTACTTCTTATGTCCTGCAGATCTGGTAGGATCATGTGAAACATCGTTGAGCTCCCTAAAATAGGGTTGAGCTAAACAATAACTGTTTTCTGCATGACGTCTATCTGTCGCGACAAGTCAACTCAAAGTTCTATCTTAAAATATAGTTTGGAAATTCAAAGAGGCCATGACCTCTGAGTTTGTTTCAGTATTTCTTCTAGGGGATCAGTCAGTCAGAGAAAAATGGGACCATACATTGATGACGTGTATGACAAAGTATCTGAAAATATGTACACAATAGTAAAAATTAATAAGGTATACGATGGATTTCTAAATTGATGTCATATTCTATACGGAGCAAACTGCCACCGTTTGCTGATTTTTTATCTTGCTCACCCATGTTTCTCTTTCTTCGGATAGCTTTGAATGCTGTTAACCTTCTGATCACACTTGTATCATAGTTACCTGCGCTAGGATTACATGAGGGACTGCCCTGGTCATAAATTACGTTGAAGGACATGTGGAACTCGTGTAGGCCGCGTGTACCTGGCCTTAGTTTTGATAAGTTAGCGTTATATTGTTTACTGGTGAAGGTCGCGGGAAGGGCATGGATGCGGAAGGCGCAGGACCGGTCATTGTGGAAATCTTTGGGGGAGGCCTTTGTCCAGCAGTGGACGTCTTTCGGCTGAAATGATGATGATGATGATATTGTTTACTAACACTTGGCCCGCTACTTCTTCCGCGGTGATTCCCCTATGGACTTTAAAATCCCCTCCGCCCTCTTTGAAACGTAGTTTTGACAATGAAATATAGTTTTTGAGTTTATTCATTACAAACAAACATAAAACAAGCAAATCTTTTCTCTTTATCATAATATTGAAATCTGGCCAGTTGTTTTTTACAAACGTACAAAAATACAAATTTTTCCACTTCATAATATTAGTGTAGACTAGAATTGAACAAAACATTGGTTTTCAACATTTTTATTTTAACATTAGCCATCTGCCAATTAATGTCCCATTGATATCGGTACAGCCGTTTCGGAGATTGCCTCAATCAAACAGACCAACAGACAAAACAGAATTAAATTTTTTTTTTGGTATTACTACCGTAAAAACTTTGATATATGTACATTTAGTAAAAAGCTGTTATTCGGACTTTAAAACAGACACTTCAATTTTATTTAAAAATATAAACCATTTATTCGCACAAAACACGGTATACAGGATGGTAAGGTAGATACAATTGTAGAACATATGTATGTTCTACATCGTATGTATGTTAAACATGCATAAAATTCGACGACCGATGTGGCGCGGCGGGCGAAGGTCCGCCTGCGACGCAGGCAGGTTGCGGGTCCGATTCCCGCCTTGGGACAAATGTTTGTACGATCTACAAATATTTGTTCCGGGTGTTCTGGGTATTTCCTATGTATAATAAAAAATATCTATCTATGTAATGTATTGTATTAAGTATATCAGTCATCTAGTACCCATAACACAAGCTCTGCTTAGCTTGGGGCTAGCTAGATGATGCTGTGTGGATTGTCCAGCATTATTTATTTATATTTATTTAATCCAATAGAATTACTATCATCATTGGATTTTATGCTCTAGGAACTCTCTTTACTTGTATATATTACTTTAGATTTAATAATACACGAGTGATCTTGATTTGATTGTGATTTTTGTAACTAGTCTGACATAGTCTTTGTTTGATGTCTAGATGACCGGAATTCTGGAAAGCGTGAAGCGGTGTGACCTGATTTAAGTCAAAAATTATAGAAGACCGTCGTGTTCCATGTCACTCAGAGCCTTTCCACCAACTATCTCAGTTTTTTTTTTTTTTGGAGTGGTCATCTCGCAGTTTATCCTTTAGGGATATCTACTGCTTAGCCAAACTTTCCTGTGGGGGCCTTAATTAAAATTAAGGCCTCCAGCCAAGCGTAAAAACTTAAAAATTAAGCGACCATCGCTAAGGGCACCCCCTGCGGGGTACAAACGTCGGCTTAGGACGTCGCTGAGAGAGGACAGCAAGGGACAGGCTGGATCAAATAGATATATTATTGAGGGACTTTTTTTAATCATTTACCGGCTCAGCTTCGCGGGCTGGCTCTAGCAAAGGGTCGGGGGGAGTCTCAGTATCGATATCTTCCTGTTTCCTAATCACTACTAGCACTTCGCCCGCGAATTTGTCCGCGTGGATTTTGTAAATTACCCTTCGAACTTTAACACCCCCTGGGGGTGGCCCCTTGCAAGCATAATTTCGAAAATTATAATAGCCTATAGTACTCCGGAATAATGTAGCTTTTAAACAGTGAAGACATTTTTAGAATTGGATCATTCGTTCCGGAGATTACCCCGTGCATACAAACCTACAAACAACTTTTACCTATTCATAATCTTCTTATATATAAAATTCTCGTGTCACAATGTTAGTTACCGAACTCCTCCGAAACGGCTGGACCGATTTCTAAGAAATTTTTATGTGAACATCGGGTAGGTCTGAGAATCGGCCAACATCTATTTTTCGTCCCTCTAAATTTAAGGGTCGTTATTTTATATGGCAAAGCAACGTTTGCTGGGTCAGCTAGTATTCGTATAAATTACCATACTACAATTAGTAGTAGATAGAACTTAGATGCTATAATGTCTACTGTATGCATTTTGGTGTGAAACATCTTTTTTCTTTTTTTCCTTGGGGGTAAGCCGAATTGAATGCCGTGACGGCAAACGGCGTAACGCTATCGTTTGCCGTCATGTCAACTCTCCGTCACCGCTTTCTACTCCGTATGTGCTTCATTGCCTTTTTTTTTTTTTTTATTAAATTATCTCATTATAGATCAATTTCAATGTTTTATGTCTACCGGGCGTGCCATGACGGCCATATTTTTCTTTTTCTCCTTCCTTGTTTCTTTCTTTATTTCTTTCTTTCCACACATTCTACCTGCCGATGTTTTGAATCGATTACTGAATTTATTTCGCTATCGCTATCTCAAATGTCTTACGTTAATATTTAAAAAAATCTTTCTCAAATTACAGATGTTCACCGCACTGAAACATTCTAAATAATTCATAGTACAGAAACAAGAAACCTTTGTTCGAATTAATAGTAACAACTAAATCACTACTCAAAATCATAATACGATTCTGTTTCGGCGAACTTATGCAGATCTCTGTAGGACGGTTTTACACTAGTTTGTCGAAACACCTGCTACTCCAGATGTATTTGCATAAACACAGCGGAGTGTGCCGCCAGCCTATTGCGAATTCCATTCCGGATTTGTATTTACTTATTATTGTTGTTTGTAGTTTGAACTTATGTTGATCTGTGACGGGATAAAAATGTTGTTTCAGTTTGCCGAGAATTTGAGAGGATAACAAATAATGTAGTGGATTTTCAGAGTGGATACTGATGAGGAGGTCGTGGCAAAATAAAAACAGCTACACGGGTTGATCGAAGGTTAAGCTACGCTTGCCGAGGTCAGTCTGAGGATGGGTGACCGTTCGTAACATATCGAGACTCCTCCGTGCCTCGGAAAGCGCGTTAAGCTGTAGGTACCGGCTGTCATTTGTAGATCTTTGACAGTCGTAACGGGTAGTCAGAAGCCCGAAAGTCTGACAACCAGTCTTACCAAGGGGTATCGTGTTGCCGAGTTACTTGGTTGTGGAGGTTAGATAGGCAGTCGTCGATCCATGTAAGATACTGGTATTCAGCTGAATCCGGTTACACTGGAATGCGACCTCAACATAGTTGGGAAAAGGCTAGGCAGATGATTTTCTTTTGCCTTTGATTGCCTTGATGCCTTTTGCATTTTTACCACTGACAATGACGCGGACATTTTTTAAAAATGTTCTATGATCTTAATATTACATCACGCCTGTATTCCTCGAAGAGTCGGGCAGAGGTGTACATACAGTACACCCACATTTCACTAGGTTTGTTTAAGTCTCAAATCTGTTTGTGTATGTGAGTTTAAATGTTTGTAAACGCACCCACGATACAGGAGAAATTCCTAGTGTGGGGCAATGTTTTTTATAAAAAAAAAAAAACCAGATTTCGGGCCGCTACTGAGCAACTCCAGATGGATAAACCCAGCGACACTTTACCCGGCCCTGGAATCAAGTCCAGGAGCCTATTGCCATCAACCGGGCACACATCTATGAATTTACCTTTTTTGTTCGTTATTTTTATAAATGTATGTAGATGCTACTATTAATTATTGTAAGCCTGTTAGCTCATGATTCTAAATAAAACATTTATAAATTGAGATTGAAAAAAATCATGACAAAGTCAGTTGACTGAACATTTAAATTGTTAAGTAAACAATTAACTTTTGCCATAAAAATCTTTAGGTTAAATGAAGACAAAAATTCTTAACTTTAAGTTAAAAAAAAACTTCAGCAAAAACCTCGAAATTAGGAAAAGCCATCGAAAAACATCACACGCTTGGGAATCCAGAATCATGTACTGAACTTACCATGAGTTCAGTACATCAGGTGGTGGTGTGCCGAATTCCCTTCCACCCTCTCAATCATATAATCCGGTAGTAATTAGGAAACCACCCAGAACTGCTTGGTGGCAGTAATATCGGTTCGTCTTCAGTCGCAGATAATCTTTTGCAAAGTTCTTTCATGTTACTAAACTTCACTCTATAACGACGGCACGGTTGGCGCAGTGGCTGAGCGATTGACTGCTGCGCCGCGTATCGTGGGTTCGATTTCCGCACAGACCCCCCACAGGAAGTCGTTCCGACGAAATTTCGACGATCTCTCCTTACAATATAAACTTATCTGGCGATGGAGTCGCATGTACCAGACACGTATTATCAAATGACACGTGACCTCCAGACGACCCAGCCTCGGGTCGAAAATTTACATGTTTACTGGTCGGCGCGAGAACTGCTATTGGCTTTATTATAAGCTAAGAAATAATTTATTTTGAGGACGATAAAGTTTTGGAACATTTTAGACTGCTTATGTATTCGGAAATGGGTCATCATCTGCCTAAACATTTCTTTGGAGTCTGCTTCAAGTCTAACTGGATAACAGATACATGGAACTGCCTATCGTGTTACTATCGATTTCAATATTTATTCCTTGTTTAAATACAGTATCTCAGCATAATTTTTGTATGTAAAATCTTTGACGACACGGTTGGCGCAGTGGTTGAACTATCTGCTGCTGCGCCGCGTGTTGTGGGTTCGATCCCCGCCCGGAACAAATATTTATATGACCTACAGATAGTTGTTCCGGGTCTGGCTGTTTGTGTATGTGAGTTTAAATGTTTGTAAACGCACCCACCATACAGGAGAAATTCCTAGTGTGGGGC
This sequence comes from Phlogophora meticulosa, assembly GCA_905147745.2. NCBI lineage: Eukaryota > Metazoa > Arthropoda > Insecta > Lepidoptera > Noctuidae > Phlogophora > Phlogophora meticulosa. Next base: position 16,916,154 of record LR990524.1, read on the forward strand.
AATGTTTTATTTTAAAAAACAAAAAACAAACAATAATTACGCTGAGATAAGAGTCTTTTTGGCCACGCACAAGTCCTTTTATTCTTGTTGGTTTCGTTTTAGTTTTTTTTTTGTGTTTTTATTACCTGTGCGAGTCCCAAAATGAATAATTTTTCTCTTTTTTTTCTTTCCTACCTGACCTCCACAATCCATTTAATGGGCAACACGATACTTGATGGTAAGACTGGTTGTCAGACTTTCGGGCGCATTTAACTACCGTTTCGACTGTCAAAAATCTACAAATGGCAGCCGAACCTACGGCTTAACGTGCTGTCCGAGGCATGGAGGAGTCTTGGTATTTGCCATAAGCAAATACCAAGACCTCTCCATGGTCACTTTTCCAGTAACCAACTTCAGCAAACGTAAGTTAACGTATGGCGAGCCCCTTGTATTAAGAATTGGGTATGCTTAAGTAATATTCGTTTGGAAAACAGTATATTTTATAATTGTTGCTTTGGTTGAGTCCACCGATGGCAGCATTCCTTACCAGTCTTCAATAAGTTATCAGTTTTGTTAACTGTATTTTTCTTTATAGTTTCCTGTACTCCATTTAAATATGAGTATTAGTTCAGCAACATAACATACTACTGGATGCAAGCACTACTGCTTTAGTCCCAAATCCAGACTCACTGATGGAAAACCCCAACAACAATTTTCCCCGATCCAGGAATGAGTCCAGGACCTCATGCTCAACAGTAGCAGTAACGAAGCTGTAGTATTTGTTTAATGCAGGTACTCAAAGGTTCAAACAAACAAACGAATTAAAAATAAATTGACATTTCCCATCATTCAATTTGTAATGAACAGAGACTAAACCATTTTATATTCCTACTTCAAACGGGAAACGGAAATGAACAATTTAAAATAACGGTTAATCGTATCATCGAATGATATGCACACGAAGTGGGCTGTTTGATTTGTATCTACTAATTGAATTAAATTAAATCGAAACTCGCCCATAAATCGGACGGACCGGGCAGACAATGAATAAATAAATCACGGTTTTGCAGATGGGTCATGTCGGACATTGATATAATTGTAGGTTAGATGGCTGTTCCAATATTTTGGTTTAACGGCAATCAATTCGTGAAATTAATGCATGTACAAACATTAATGTATGTATTATAAAGGGTTCTAAGGACAGCGACGCTTCAAAAGATGTCATGAGTTCAGTACATGGTTTGCGTATACATTTTTCGCCAAAAATGTTCTTATTTCGTTTTTTCTTATGTGTTTCTTGCACATCATCATCATCTGCCTAACCTTTTCCCAACTACGTTGGGGTTGGCTTCTAGTCTAACCGGATGCAGCTGAATACCAGTGTTTTACATGGAGCGACTGCCTATCTAACCTCCACAACCCAGTTACACACAATACCCCTTGGTAAAAGTAGTGGTCAGACTTACGGGTTTCAGACTACCCGTAACGACTGTCAAAGATCTACAAATAACAACCGGGACTAACGGCTTAACGTGCTTTCCGGGGCACGGTGGAGTCTCGATATGTTACGAACGGTCACCCATCCACAGACTGACCTCGGCCAGCGGAGCTTAACTTTCGATCAACCCATGCGGCTGTTTTTTATTTAGCCAGTAAAAGGCTATGGGAAAATCATAATTTCTATCTAACCTCATGAAATTTTAAATTAAACAGTTGGAAATTCACGCGGAAATTCCATATTATTGGGTAGGCAGTACCTAATCACGTTTTTTGGAAGTTTAAAGTAAACAGAATATCCGATAACAAAGTAGGAATAGGAAAAACCGATACAATCAATGACGACCTATGTGGCGCAGCGGGCGAAGGTCCGCCTGCAACGCAAGAGGTTGCGGGTTCGATTCCCGCCTTGGGACAAATGTTTGTACGATCTACAAAGATTTGTTCCGGGTGTTCTGGGTATTTGTTATGTATAATAAAAAAAAAACTATCTATGTAATGTATAGTATTAAGTATATCAGTCACCTAGTACCCATAACACAAGCTCTGCTTACCCTGGGGCTAGATGATGCTGTGTGGATTGTCCAGCATTATTTATTATTTATTTTATCTTTTTAGGGCTGTCCAAAATCATGTACCTACTGAACTTATGGTATAAGTTTGTCCGTCGATGTCCATTTCACCCTGAATACATTACATTGTCTATACAAAAAAAAATGTCTGTTTGTAATATCAAAATAAAAGCTTCTTACTAAATGCTGATAGTATAGTCAGTACCATAGATATATAAAAAAAATGTTTAAATTACCGTCTGTCTCTTCCGGGTCATCTCCGAAACGGGTGGACCGATTATGACGGAAATTTCAGTGGCAGATACCTGATGTTATAAGACGAACTTAGGCTATTTTATTTGTGACAAGCCCGCCACACGATTCCCAAACCACTGCAACTCCTGAAAACCAGAATCAACAGTGGCGACCAACAGAAAAGCGTCGAGACAATGAAGCCCAACGAGTCCCTGAGAAACGATTCAACTGTCTTGAATCCCACAACGAAATCAATCAGAAAAGAACAGCGGAGGAGTTAGAAAAATACATAATTTCCACTTCCCTCCATGACAAGCAGGAGACAGAACAGAGCTAGGTCAATAGGTACAATGGGAAGTGTACAACTGGATTAGGTCCAGTAGCCTAGCATCACGGTTTAAAATTAACACTGATATTAGTGGGTCCTAAATGATGAACTTAGGCTACTACTTTATTTCATAAAAAGATGCCACGCGGTGGAAGTCGCTGGTAAGAGCTAGTCAATAATATTGTCGGCATAGGTAGTACCTGCCCAGTTTATATATTCATAAACCTGATATTTAATAAAATATTTGAAGCTGGCTGGGTACATAAAACTGTTTAGTATTTTATTAAACCTTTTTATAACGATTTCGTCACGTGGAGCGGGTTTTATGTTACAACATATTATATTTTACAAAATAAATTCTTATTATAAGGGTGTAGGTATGTTGTTGTTTTTAGTATAAAAGTGATTGTAAATATTTTGTTTAAATTATATTAGAATAGACAAAACACATACTGGTGGTATAACAGAGAAAATTGTCGGTACTTGCCAGTCGTGACTGTGGCAAGAACTGAGAGCCACTCAGATTGATGCTGTACTATGGAAATTAGTATGGAAAACAAAAAAGGTTTTCGTCAAAGTTGAATTTGTTGAAAACGACAAATTCAAATTCAAAGTGTTCTGCAGTTTCTGTCTAAAAAAACCGCAGAACACTACCTGATCACGATCCTTACATACTCTTTTTGTTTCGCTTACGTGTATAAATCTGGTCATACACGCAAGCTGGTTGCGAGTTCTACACATCTTACCTTTTTAAAGAACATTACCAATGCGGTCAGTGTATACCCTTCTTGGGCCCCATTCATTCCCTCAAAGTAACCAAACCATCTTAGCATATTCTTTTAAATATATGTAACTACACCTTCTTATCTCTCTCTCTCTCTCTCTCTCTCTCTCTCTCTCTCTCTCTCTCTCTCTCCCTCTCTCTCTCTCTTCACTTTTCTTCTCTTCTTCTTCTTCATCGCCAACCCGTCTTGAGCAAGCGTGGTAATTAATGCCCTACTGTGGGACAGTAACAGGCTGGTATTATTATTTTTACATCTTCTCTTAAACCAAAACGTGGTTTTATTACATCATTCCTCAATGTATCGTTCAACGTTACACCACACATACTTAATAAAGAACTCATTGCCACCGCATTTATTCTGCTTTCATTACTACAACCAACACTTCTAATGCTAATGGTTCGGAATTAGAGACCAGCGCGCTTACTCTTGCTTCTAATACCGATTGATCGACATTGGAATTTAAACGATCCTTACTCTTGACTCCGAGTTTATTTAGAAAACTGTGTATTTCACCTAATAATATAATCACGTCACTACATAATTAACATTGGAATCGTATTGGCTTTGGATCGGAATTAACATTAGTTTGAAGAGTAAATCTCCAGGAGTGTAGACTACAGTAATCCCACGGGAATCAACTGTAACCACTTCTAAAATGTCTGCAAAGTACGGGGACTTTTACAATTTTATAATATCCACTATAGTAGCGCTATTCAGTTCACGTGCGAAGTATAAAAATTGACAAAGTTGGTCAAGCAGCTTGGGTTGTTCCACGGCACGAATGCTAAGTACCTATGAAACTACCAGTCCAGTCCAGTTGTTGTAGGTTTTAAAATTCAACGACCAGACCAACCACTTTGAAGTTTTACCTCGAGAAATATTTTTCATTCCTTCATGTTATGAATTACGTTTTCATTCAGGATCTTCAAGAGATGGGAATTTTCTACTTTAATTTAAAATGGAAGTTAAAGAAATAGTATAAACGCGTCAGCTATTTCTCTCGTTCATTTTATAAAATATTCTTTCTTCACGTTGTTAGATCTTTTGTAGAATCGTCGAAAATTGGGTACTTTACAAGATTTTTTACGGAGGGATGTCCTAAGGATGAGGTCTATCTTTGGGTCGGACTGGAATTGGGTATTTCCAGCTGCAATTTTTCAGTAGCAGGCTGGATACTGGATATGTGCCCTGTTGATGGTAATAGACTCGCTCCCTATTACATTAGGATTTAAACATCACTGGCGAAATATGGGCGAGGCAGTCCGTTATCTGATCAAATTTCATGTAAGAGATTGCTTTTAGCTATAAAGCCGCCCATCGTAACACCCCTGTGTAGCTCTTAAAGTTATTATTTGTAAATCTGTATGGTGTACCAATAAAGAGTACCTATACTATTCACTTATATTCTACTTATAAAATCCAGCACCTTCGTGCATCACATACTTGAGGTTATTGACAATTTCTCAAAACAGAAGATCGACGAAAACAAAATCCCAGTTAATTTTAGATTCAACAACACAATCTATTTGATTTATATAAGAAAAAAAACCCCGCTTTTTGGCCTCAGTCTGTCTTCACGTACATATATAATACGGCTAATCTTGTAAATTGCTGAAGGGATTCGCCAGTTATCTCCAAGACTATTTCTCTTGGGATACTAAATAAATGTACTAAATTCGCGGGTTAAAAAACAAAGCTGAGAAAATGTCTTGATTTTTGATGAGACATTTTGATGTTTGATCGTGTTTGTGTTGAGTGTTTGGGCTGTTTTAAGATTTTAGGAACTGAGTTAGGAAAAGGCATTGGTGAGAAGAATTTGATGGATTCATGGCCAAATAATAACGGCACAGGTAAATCTTCAAGGTTAACCAAGGCTTGCGAGGTCGATCCTTGGATAGGTGACTACGTATTATGTACCGGGACCCACAATGTGTATTCATCCACTAAGGAAGGGGTATGTTTACGGACAAATTATCAGCATAAGTCAGAAACTAACTCAATCAATCAATCAGAGAGAGATCAGAGATTTGTAGTGTGCGAGTGAAGGCTTTTTCATTATAAAATCCTACTTGATCGAGTCACCCTACTTTAAAAAACTAAACCTCCCGTGTCTGCCCCGATTGCAATGAAACTTACAATATTAAAAAAAAAAAATTTGTTAAGTTTGTGATATGCTACATTTTTTTAACTTATTTAATAATTTGAATTCGAAAGCATTAGTAGTTCCTGAAGTATGAAGCTGTGATAGATAGATGGACCAAGTTCCACTTTAAGGGTTCTTTTTCACCATTTTACAAATAGATTTACTTGTTTCCACCATCCCTCTGCTGAGTGAGGTGTTTTTCGATTATAACTTTACCGGACTTATAACGAGATAGTTAGTCCGGCTGTCTTGTATCGATCAGAATTTGCCACAAAAGGGATAATTGAAAGGCTGTTGCATGCAGCTGATATAAGATGGCAACAAATAATTTATGGTTTTACGTAAATGAATAAAATTAGGATAGGGGAGTCTGAAAGTGGCGCGTATGACTTAGAAGTTGTGTGGAAATCGGTTGTCATGGTAAGGGCATGTGATATGGAAGAATGAGGTTCAATTTGTAAGGAAAGTTTCAAGTCTGATTGTGGAGGGTTACAAGAGATGATATGAGTTGTTGGTTAAGTTAATATGAGTAGGAAGGATTTCTTCTGAGATGAAGGCAAATAGAGATGTATGGAAGAAAAAGAAGACATGCTTCGCCGACCTCAAATAAATTGGAATAACGGCAGAAGGATGATGGCTTATAATTAGATTTTTAAATGCACTATCGCCTCTTAATATAAGCTAGTCTTTGGTGTTAGTACAAAGTGATTTTATTTTCAGTGTACAATCAATCGTGGCTCGGTCGGTAGGTGGTTCATTTGTAGAATTATGTCCATTAATTTGGGTTTTGTTTTTAATTTAAATGACTGCACGTTTATTTTACGACGGTCATTTAAATTTGTTTAATTCATTTTCTGTGGTTCAATTCCACGTTATTTCACACTCTTATTATGAAAAATTATTTAAGATCATTTTATTTTCCGCGTATTCTCATTGAATGAAAATGCATAAAAACCTACTTGGATTTATTCATTAACTATACAAACCCTACCTAGACATTATTTTTAAAAAGTAGACGGTAAAATTATTAATTATGTGTATATATGTCGTGGGAGGAGGTTGAGGGCCGGGCTTTGCCATCAATTTTTTTTATTAGGGCGTAATAGGTAACGAGCCAGAAAATAACTATAAAGGAAACTCACTTAGCCGTAATATTTAGAAATTAAACAGTTATAACAAAATCACACACCTTTTATCTTTTGATATCTTACTGGGAATACAATCATTATGGTCCTAAGTTCGTTACGCAGGGTTATAACCCAGAAATAACCCAGAAAAGCCTAATCAGACTAATTTATCATATAATATCATATAATAATCTCTTCATGACACACAACAATTATACAGTAGGTACAATGAATCGTCCATGTGCTGATGGTTATCACCGGGGTGGTTTTAGAGAGGTAAGAATCCCACACTCCCTGGTCTTTTCGCCAAAAGTCCAGGCGCCTTTTGAAGGATTCCCAATGTAAACAAAAAAAAAAGGTACAATGAATCGAGTAAAGTTCTACGTTCTTAACTTCGATACCATCAGCCACTCAATATCCTCCTCGCCGTGAGCTAAAATCATCATGACTCTGTAAAAGCTCTCTGCAAGTGTTTGCTAGCTAATGACCGGATTTGACATAATAGGAATGTGTCCAAGGTAAAAATATATTACGTCTATTTAGTCCGTCAGTAAGATTACCAAAAACTATTGGACACGTATTTTTTGCTTACTCATCATCCTCCTGCCCTTATCCCAATTTATTTGGGGTCGGCGCAGCATGTTTTCTTCTTCCATACATCTCTATTTGCCGTCATCTCATGGGTCACCTCTTTTCTTGCCATATCCTCTTTCACACAATCCATCCATCTTTTCTTTGGTCTTCCTCTACTCATGTAACCCTGCACATTCATACTCAAAACTTTCCTCACAACATGGTCCTCATTCCTTCGCATCACATGCCCATACCATGACAACCGATTTCCACACAACTTCTCGGTCACTTCACGGTATTTTTTGCTTACTGAAATCAATAAAAAGTGACAATGATATAGCACATCAAATTTCAGGAGAAGGAGCTTGTGACGCCACTGTTACATTAAAAGCGTATCACGGCCTGGCGTCACGCACGATTTCGAAGCACTATATCGTCGTCATTTTTGGTCTACGTGACAAAAGATTAAAATACGTGTCTAGTATTTTTGAGTAATCCAACTTTCGGACCAAACAGAATTACTAAGGACACTACCCTCTTTTATAAAATAATATTACACTATTAAATCGTGAAACCATGAATTACTAAATGATTAATTATGAAATGTATCCGTAATATACACTTGCATAGCGTACACATTAGCAAAAATAACACGGAATACTTTGCAAAGCCAACAATTATCAATGTAACTGTGTATATAAAACAAACAAATTATTAAAATCCCATGGATAAACAAATATTTTTATTTAAACTATGCTGGTATTAAGCGCCCAACATTTGAGCAAACATTTGCTTTGGCTAATTACATTTGTCACACTCGAGCGAGTCGATGAGCTTGGTCGCGTGTAACCGACATGGCTATGTAAGTAGTTATATCGATGTAGGTACTGTTTGTGAACCTTTGTATCTGCTTTATGAAGCCATAATGCCTTTGTTTAAACTTTTATTTGTAGATTGTTTTGTCTATGACGCGTTTTGTGCGGGTCAGATGGCAGTTCTTACAAATAAAATATTGAGATCGACGCATCTGGTTAGCCCGCCACACTATTCCCAAACCACTGCAACTCCTGAAAACCAGAATCAACAGTGACTACCACCAGAAAAGCGTCGAGACAGTGAAGCCCGACGAGTCCCGGAGAAACGATTCAACTGTCTTGGATCCCGTAACGAAATTAGTCAGAAAAGTACAGCAGAGTAGTTAGAAAAATAGATCATTTCTACTTCCCTCCATATCAAGCAGGAGACAGAACAGACTTAGGCCAATAGGCACAAAGGGACGTTTACAACTGGATTAGGCCCAGTTGCCTAGCACCATTAAAGGGTCCTAAATGATGAGCTGACGCATCTGGTTCATCTAAACAGGGTTATTTGTAAATAACTAACAACCTTTCAGGCGGTGACAGTACTCAAGATTTTAAACGACTTGTACTAAATGAGAACAACCCTGAAATATAAAAAATATCAGTTGTTTGATACCCAATAGATATAATATGAAACAGCAGATTTTTATTTATATTTATGGATAAGGAAGGAAGTGGAAGGAATAAGTTTAAATTTAAATGTAAATAGTTCACTTGCACCAAAAATCTCATTGGGTTAGACATGAATCCAAGTTTTCTCTATAGTTTCAAGTAAAAAGTAACGTTCAGTTAAAAAAAATCAGAAAGAAAATTTCAACACTAACCCTCTAGCGTTGAAATTTTCTATCTGAAGTTTCTAGAATCATGCACTAAACTCATGGTTTCAGGTTGTTAGTCGACGTCTTTTCCACTCTGTATAAGTCGACCCATCAGGTTGTATCGAGAAATTCATGAGAATTCATGTAGTGAAACCACTTTTAATCTACGTCATGCAAGCACTGAGTAGTTCAAGTTTTTGACATCAACTCACAAAGTTAGTCTTAACTTTAAAACTTAATTCGCTCACAATAAAAATAGATGACAGCTTAGTGGTTTAATGTTTATTTTCCGTCTGCAATCCAACGTTTTTTGTTGAGTGTAAAACATGACGTGTGTTGACGTAACGGTGCACAGAGGACGTCGAGTAATAATAATGCTGGATAATCCACACAGCATCATCTAGCTCCAAGCTAAGCAGAGCTTGTGTTATGGTTACTAGATGACTGATATATTGAATACAATACATTACATAGATAGATATTTTTTATTATACATAGCAATTACCCATAACACCCGGAATAAATCTTTCTTCATCTATCTTAGGTCGTTTCGTCGAGTCACGTCAACTTGAAATCTATGAATGATTGGAAACGTGTACCAACACAGCGATGTGTAGCTGTTGAAAGACATACGCAGACATTTATTGTACTCGTATAGTATTTTGTTGGCGTTCGCTCAGGTCCATTTACAAAGTTAAGGGTGACATCACCGGGGCGGCTTGGTGGCCCACGGTGACACGAAGTGCTGGCGCTGCTGTATCCTGAGCCCAGACGTAAACATCGATAGGCTCAAGATGCAGCATGGGAAAGCAACTAGAGTAGTGTGGCGACCATTTTTATATTAGAATTATTAGTTACTCTTCTACAGACCTTTGTTTGATGGAGTCGTTGCTCCTTTGTAATAATGAGTTTTAATTTATTATATCCTTCTTCCAAATAACTGTTTCAATTAAGAGTGAATAAGTATTAAGATTAAAATAATAAATAATTTATTGGAAGACGTAGCGTGGGTCTTCACAAGGAGGACCGGGGATCTGGTTAAGATTGCAGGGAGTCGATGTGTGACGGCAGCGCAGGACCAGATCATTATGGACATTTTTGGGAGGGGCCTTTATCCAGCATTGGACGTTTTTTGGTTGATTGATGATGATTATGATGACAAAACTCAATCACAAATTCAGGATATTTATAGAGTGATATCTGATAGCAGCAAATAGTCGGTATTTATTTACATATATACAATTATAAAACTTGAGAGGTGTCAAGGTACACCCGGATGGAACGAAGTTCCTTTCGATTAATTAATGAAGCAATTGTAAAAAAAAAATATTTTAACCATTAATAAATAAATATATAATTAATTACTTATTATAATAATTAATAATTTATTATAATATATAAAATTAATATTAATTGATTATTATTTTAATAATCGTCAATGCGAAATAGAAAGTCGTTGGATGGAAATTCTAATTCTTTGGGTAAAGAATGAGCCCGCCCTCTGGTCACACGAAGTGTGTGTAAGTTACTTAGATAGGTAAAAATTTTGCTCCCAACTAAATATCATAAAAAATCATCATCATCATCAGGCTATACTAGTCCACTGCTGGACATAGCCCTCTACTAATGAGCGCCATAGCGCCCTGTCTTCAGCTTGCCGCATCCAGCATCTGCCTGCAGTCTTTCGCAGATCGTCATCCCACCTGGTCAGAGGGCGTCCTACACTACGTTTGCCGAGTCGCGGTCTCCACTCAAGAACACGTTTACCCCAGCGGTTGTCGGTTCTTCGCGAGATATGGCCAGCCCACTGCCACTTCAACTTGCTAATTCTTTGAGTTATGTCGGTGACTTTGGTTCTCTGTCGGATGTAGATATTCGTTTCGAATCCTATCCTTCAGAGAAACTCCGAGCATAGCTCTCTCCATAGCTGGCTGAGCGACTTTGAATTGCTGGACCAACCTTACCGTAAGTGTCCATGTCTCGGCTCCGTAGGTCATGACGGGTAGGACGCACTGATTAAAAACTTTTTTTCATGAAAAATAGTGCAATAAAATTGAAACCGAGTTTTCTTATTTTGTCAATAAGATCTTTCTGATAGACGAAATTGGAAAATTCAGTTTTCAATTTCTTTTTATCACCTCATTTGGTTCCTCTTTATCGTTCAAAGCCTTTTTAACCGACCAGAATTATAAAAAATAACCAGGCCATCTTCCTCACCCACCACAAAAGACCTCTAAAAATACACTTCCTATTTATCTAAATTAAAACCCCATTCACGGTGCCTTAGGCTTAAAAAAAGTTAGTGCGAACTCAAATTATTCTTCAAAAGGGCTAAGTGATAAGAGTCCCTTTTTTAAATTAACTGAACAGCGAAATAATTTGGTCGTCTCGTTTTTTTCGGAGTTTTTTTTTTATTCACCATAATTCAAGCCGTAAATCAGAAGCGAGGTAACTGAGAGAAATTCTTAATTACGAAGCTTAAGAGTGCGTACAAACATTAGAAGTTTTATCACTTACGAACCCTTGCCCCTCATCATCTGCCTAGCCTTTTACCAACTATGTTGTGGTCTACTTCCAGGATACAGCTGAAAACCATGGAGCGACGGCCTATCAAAGTCAAAATCAACATCAAATCATTTGTTTTTATTAGACCATTAAAAAGGCACTTGTGAACGTCAACTTTAAAATAAAAATAAAATACTAAAATATTTCTATTGGCAGTAGGTAGTTTTGTGTGAAGAAGAATGGGCAAGATCCTGCCCTCCGCAATCCTCCGCAGTCTTTCATTGAAAAAAAAAAACTTTGCCTCACACTATAAATTTCTCCTGTGTCGTGGGTTTACAAACATTCAAACCCACATACAGAAACAGCCAGACCCGGAACAACTACCAGGCCATACAAATATTTGTTCCGTGCGTGAAACTAACCCACGACACGCGACGCAGCAGTCAATCGCTCAGCCACTGCGCCAACCGTGCCGTGGTCATTGATCGTACCGTGTTTATAAATCTATAAATAGTAGAAAAATACAAAATCAAAGCTTATCATGTAATATCAATACAGTATATAGTAGTTCATTAATTTCACTTTGATATTCTATTAAAGAAATTTCATAAATGTATGTTATTGCTTTATAAGGTCCCTGGAGGCCCTATCATGTAGCTATTAAAACAATTTAAATTTTACACCATGGTCTTGCCTATTTCATGTAAAAATAAAATTACGGTTGGCATTTTTTATGCGCACTCTTAAAGAAGGCACTTAGTACGCCATTGCGAAATTTAATTTTCGCCGTTGCGATGTTGTGTGTTTTAAGCTGGATAGATGTGCTGGGTGAAGAGGCCAACGGTGTCACAGTAGCATTTTATTGGGGATCAGAAATTCTCACTTTGAACTTTATTTAATAATTATAATATAATAATAGTAAAGCCTTTTAATTTAGATCTCTAAAGTGATTGCAATGCATTTTAAACTTATAATATTATTATAATAACACTGAACTCTTAAACATCCTAGGTTGAAACATATATATAGGCTATGGGGTCCGTGTGCCCATTTAGTTTTTCGAGAAATCGCGAAGCGTTTCACGTGACCAGAGTGCTGGCCTTTATTTTTGCCAAAACATCAGTAGAAAATGCCTTTACTCTGCTATGGGACAGTAACAGGCTGATTTTATTTATTTATTAAGTAATCTTTTCACGTATTTATATGAATTCAACCTTAAATCCAAAAGTGACTACCTTTCTTAAAGGAGCAAAGGCGAGTGAAAAAAGTGGATCCAAGCCGTCTTATTGTGTCTGCGTGTCAATCGAATCAGACTTCAATCTCCTACCTCCATCGAGTTAGTGCTTAAGATGAAGGTACAACAAGTGGGAGGATATTTTATATATCTAGATGAAATCTGTCTACACAGGTCGCTTCTTAAACTTTAGGTCAGTTTTGGGAAGATTGAGTGAATTATGCTTGAAACTTAAATAAAAAGAAACCAAAAAAAAATATAGACATGAAATGATTGAAATAGACATAACATCACGCTTATGTTCCCTGAAGAGCTAGACAGAGGTGTACTTATAATATACACATTCCAATAATTACGTTTTCAAGTCCTATGTAACAGGCGTGGGTTTATCCATTTTACATTTCTGAGCCCGTAGTATGGATTTGTGCCTGGTTAATTATCGAAATAGTTAACAAAGATGTATATTAAACCTGGCTATATCTGGCTAGTTATAATAATCCCAATGTATACGGGATGAGTCCGAGGTCATTAGCCGGGAACAAATCACACAGACAGCTGCTGTGAAATTTTTAATTGTAAGGAGATACTCCTCCTGCCATTATCCCAATTTAGTTGGGGTCGGCGCGGTATGTTTCCTTATTCCATACATGTCAATTTGCCGTCATCTCAAGAGTCACCTCTTTTTTAGCTATATCATCTTCCATACAATCCATCCATCTTTTCTTTGGTCTCCCTCTACTATTGTAACCCTCCACATTCATACTCAAAACTTTCCTCACAACATGGTCCTCATTCCTTCGCATCACATGCTCATACCATGACAACCGATTTCCACACAGTTTCACGGTCATAGGCACCACTTTCAGACTTCCTCTTACATACTCATTTGTTATTCTATCCATTCGCGTAACACCACACATCTCCCTCAGCTTTCTCATCTCAGCTGCATGAAGCTGCTTTTCATTTATTGTAAGGAGATACTATTGAACCCAAAACCTCACGTTTGTGATCACTAACCTAATAAGATAGCTATTGAATTTTTTTTATACAGAATAGAGTTTCTATAGGTTTAATTCAGAGGGGGCAGTTCAAGTATTTTTAATACGTGCGTATTCTAATATCAGTCTCAATCTGTCAAAAATACGTCTTATTTGACAAGTTTTTGACATTGATTGTCACTTAGATTAGATTGCGACTAGATTTTGAACGTTTTCAAGTACGGGAAATGACCTTCTGATAACCAGGAAGGTAGCAAAAGGTAAGAGTTGTAGGTAGGCATCTCGTAGGCACAGCTACGGGGGATGCTACGGCGTAGCATTGTGCTACGATCGCGTGGTCTCTACGCCCCAAAACATTCTAACAAGCTTTGTTTTGACATGACAACTAAAATCCTATTTTCGGAAAGATAATCTTTTAGAACAAATACAAACCTCAATTTATCATTGTCCCAAATCTAACCAAATGTCTCAGATACATCCTGTACTTAAAGAGCAATATTTGGAATCAAGCTAGCATGAATAATCGGATTTCTGATCCGGTTCCCAAGATATATTTTGATACTTGAGGCCGACCTAGATTTTCTTATTTAGAATAGGTACTAGGCTTGTCTTGGTAAACATATTATTTTGTTACAAAAACAGCTTTTACTTAGAAGTTTTGATTAACTTTCGCCTAGAAGATGCTACTTACTATGGGAAAAATAAAAATGAGATTTTTCTTGACTATAATTAACGTTGATAGATATTCGAACATAAATGTTGGTAAAGAGTTCTTATTAAAACGGAAAAGTTTGTTACGTTTGGACACCTCTGATTTGACCAAAATAAGATTTTACTTGCAACATGCATCGTAAGATAACTCCTTCCTCGGGATACGTAGTAAATGCTGATAGCATTTTCCGTGTATTTTCTTGTCTCTAAAAAAAGTACACGGACAGGTGCGAGACTCACTCGCGCACCAAAGTTTTTGTACAAACGTTAGGTAATCGTTCAACTACTTCCATCAAAATAATTAACACTCAAACCACAAATTTAAATTTTTCCTCTTTTGTTGTGCTTCGTACTTCGGCCAAAGTTCATGATACTTGGTCAATGTACCACAAAGGTTTTGATTTATTTGCGACTGTAAAAATATCAACATCTATTCATCATCTATTCCCCGACGTGTTAGGCTAAGGTGTACATAGGTACACCTAAAAAAAAAGTTTATGTGGGAGTACTACAGAGTACACCCACATTTCGCTATATACGTGTAAATCCAATGTAATAGGGGCGCGTCTATTGCCGCCACCCGGAACAAATCTAGACTCCGGGCTGTATCTGACAAATCATGGAAAAACCTATTAACACTTAAGTTTTTTTCTTATTTCACGTAAGATCATATTTAATTGTACCTTGGTAAATAACAGAAATAACTATCTCTCCAATTCCACACACAGATCTATTCTAAAAGATTTTTCTTAGTAAGGTTACTAAGAAAATTATATCTTAGTTTCTTAATTAAACCTAGACTTTCCAGGTCATTCAGCAGGCCTTGCTGTAATTAATAAACATTAAGCCTTAACTACACACGTAGTGTTGTATATGTAACTGCGTGTTAATTTATCAAACAGGGATTTTAAGATGAAATTCCAACAATATATTTAATCATTTTGCTAGGCGTGGTAGGTAGGCTAATAAGATTAAACTGACAGCCTGAAATTGGGGTCGTGGAGGCTAAATATCGTGTTTGGACTAACAAAAGGGTTCTTGGCCTACTGATTGGTTCAACCTTCTTGTTCGTATCGATAATTTGAAATGTACCTATATTAATAGTTTGAACTAGAACTCAACCATATTTATCTATGTATACTAATATATTAAAACTGAAAATATGGTATCTTTCTTTTTTTCAAAGGCTCTTGGACTGCCAGTCCAATTTGAAAAAACAAAAAATTGCAGCAACCGGATGCAGCTGAATCACCATCTGCCTATCCTTTTCCCAACAAGTTAGGGTCGGTTTCCAATGTATCCGGATACAACTGATCACCAGTATTTTACTTAGAGCGACTGCCTATCTGACCTCTACAACCCAGTTACTGGGCAACACGATACCTCTTGTTAAGACTGTCAGACTTTCGGGCTTTTGACTACCCGTAACGACTTTCAAAGATTTACAAATGACAGTAGGGACTTGTGCTGAATAAATGTGTTAATTTAATTTCTAGCAGTAGTCTGGCCGATTGCCGAGGAAGCGATGGATTTGGAAGCTATTTTAATTTCCAAGCGCTAAAGGTGTTATATTGTTGAAACAAATTAAACGAAGCAAAAGTAAACGAAATAATGACCAACATAAATCAAATAGGCAATACCCCGACCGTAAATAAATATAAAAACTTTTAATACTTCCTTCATACATCAGCTTATAGCGATACATTTTCCGCGGCACCAGCAAATATATCAGCGAGTCATGAATTATGCTGAAACAATTTCAGTGGAGCGGATCATGTTGGTTTTCATAACCAACTTTTTATTGCACTACCAGGCTTTAGCAAATGATGTAAGGCTCGTGCGGCCTTTGTAAGAATTTACTGCCTCGCTGTCACAAGCACTACTGCTGACCTGGTCCTGGTTTCTGTTCCAGGTTATATGTTACTGTTATATTAAGTAAGTGTTTTCCCACCTGGATAGAGGCCTAGATTTGTTCTCGGCTGATGGCACTAGACAGTAGACTAGTAACATCATGCCTGTATTTTGTTTATTCCTTTGCCCCGCACTAGGAATTTCTCCTGTGTCGTGGGTGCGTTCAGAAACATTTACAGTCACATACACAAACAGCCGAACCCGGAACAACTATCTGGAGGTCATACAATTTGTTCCGTGCGGGAATTGAACCCACGACACGCGGCGCAGAAGCCGATTGCTCAGCCACTGCGTCAACCGTGCCGTTCGTATTCCCTGTAGGGTTAGAAATATGAGTATCTATAGTATACCCACATATCGCCAGTTATGTTTAAGTCCCTTGTACATCAACCGGGCACCAATCGAAACAAACAATATACGACCTATGTGGCGCGGTGGGCGAAGATCCGCCTGCGACGCAAGAGGTTGCGGGTTCGATTCCTGCCCTGGGAAAAATGTTTGTACGATCTACAAAGATTTGTTCCAGGTGTTCTGCGTATTTGCGATGTATAATAAAAAATATCTATCTACGTAATGTATTGTATTAAGTATTAAGTCATCTAGTACCCATAACACAAGCTCTGCTTTGCTTGGGGCTAGATGATGTTGTGTGGATTGTCCAGCATTATTTATTTTATATTTATTTATACTCGCTTCTTGTTACACAGGCCTTCACATAGCTAGCGAAATATGGGTACATAAGTGCACCACTGCCTAAGACTTCGGGGAATAAAGTTATGATGTTATTGCTGCTGGTGGGTTACTGTTGGTGATCCGGCAGATTTTGCTGACAAGACGTAAACAGAGCTGGGAGAATTAAGAGACAAATCTGTAATGCAACCTCATACCGTTAGTAATATCGCAACAAAAATATTTCGTTGAAATTCAACGCTGCGTTTTTGACGCGGAAAACGGTCTAATTAAAATTTGACTGTTATTTTAAAACAACCATTAAAATTTCACGGTGTTCGTACCTATATTACAGCACTCGGCCAATCTGAATCTGAGAACAGTATGACACTGGTGACGTAGCCATGTATAATGGCCGGGTGTCCACCGCCCCACGTCCGTTATTCGAAACGGGAGTGAGAAATGTGTGTATCGCTACTTCGGCAACGACATTTTGTTCTCAGATTTGGATCGGTGATATATGCAGTGGACAGACTCCATTACAGTACAGAGTGCCTAGCATGAGTCCTCGACGTAAACGAACAAGAACGTCAATTCGAACAATTTCAAAATTTGAAAATAGAACTTTTCTGTAGAATTTGGTTTTAAAATTAAGATGCAATTGGCATCACCCATCATTATCATCATCATCTGCCTAGCCTTTTTCCCAACCATGTTGGGGTTGGTTTTCAGTCTAGCCGGAAGCAGCTGGATACCAGTATTTCACATGGAGCGACTGCCTATCTGACCTCCACAACTTAGTCACTGCGTAACACAACACCCCTTGGTAGGACGGGTTGTCAGATTTTCAGGCTTCTGTCAAAATGACAGTCGGGACCAACGGCTTAACGTGCTTTCCGAGGCACAGAGGAGTCTCGACACGTTACGAATGGTCACCCATCCACAGACTGACCTCGGCAAGCGTAGCTTAACCTCCGATCGTCCCTTACGGCTGTTATAATTAAGCCACGAGCTCCTCATCCATTCAATAAATTAATAATATTTTTGAAACCACTATTATTAGTTTTAAAATGGTTCGAATTGACGTAACGTTTGCGTCAAGCATTCGTGGCAGGCACACTGAACGCGTCAGGCGTGCTGACTTCCTATACAACCTTATTTTTTGTTGACAGTAAACCTCTCAAGGAGTCATTGAACTCATTTTGGTTAATATCTTTTACAAAGGGACTATCGCTGAATTCCGAAAAGTGACAGGTGTTTACCACATTTTCTATTTCTAATCGACAATAAGTATTTTTTTTCGCCATTTTTACTAGTGCATAAAGTTAGAACAAATTAAATACAGAAAATAAAATCGATGAACACACATAAAAAAAAAATACATGCTGTGGATATTTTGTCACCGATTTTTAGCCTCTACTTATTTGA
Source organism: Phlogophora meticulosa (assembly GCA_905147745.2). NCBI lineage: Eukaryota > Metazoa > Arthropoda > Insecta > Lepidoptera > Noctuidae > Phlogophora > Phlogophora meticulosa. The sequence goes on from LR990524.1 coordinate 16,934,526, forward strand.
TACACAAATAATACATAGTTATACAGCTACAAGCTTAAAACTGATGAGTGCATGACCTTGTAAGGGCGCAGCAAATCGTACATTTTTTGTATAATTTATTTTGGTTTAGATTTTTTTACAAGAGCATATCAAACCCATTGTTGTACCTTATAATAATATTACGAATCTTATATACGTACTTACTTATTCTAACAGTCTTGATGAAGGCCCCGCCGTCGGTGCTAGGTTGACATCAACGAGACCATGAAACCATTGACAAGCACCACCAAGACCATGGACAAGCATTATGGTATTAAAATGACGACTGGAGTGGCGTGGCGGGCGAAGGTCCGCTTATGACGTTTGAGGTTGCGGGTTCGATTCCCGCCTTGGGACAAATGTTTGTATGATCTACAACGATTTGTTCCGGGCGTTCTGGGTACTTTCTATGTAGGTGTAATAAAAAATATCTATTTAGCTTGGGGCTAGATGATTCTGCGTGGATTGTCCAGCATTATTTATTTTATTTATCTATAATGCTTGTGCTAATTCTGATGCAAGGTCACTCAAAGTACTCTGTATGATCCCTACACCCTTAGAATACCATACTTTCTCACCACCAACTCCCTCCATCAGCAAATATTGCCCATCCTAAATCTATCCGTACAAAAAACCTCCTACTTTTTTAAAGTCGGTTAAAAGAAACTATCGTCCACAAATGAAAACAGTGGCGTATATCAAAACAAGACAGTTAGCAAGTAATCAGGACGACGAGGGTATAAGTAAGATTTACATCGAATCGCCGCCCTTAAATATTAACTGGGCGGTGACAAGGGTAGCAAGGTAGCAGCGAATTATAGGACACTGTTGCGATAGTGGGAACGCTAACATTTTTTTGGAAAGTGATTAAAATAGAAGATTTTTCTTTGTAAGTTTTTTTTACGGAAGCCTAGTGCGAGATGGTTTCACTGATCGATGGTTCTGTTCCAGTATATTTAAGCCCACCTAACATGGTTTCATTCGATAGGTTCCAAAGACGAAACCATGCGGCTCACGATGTCGAAAACATAGATCTTATGTAGAGTCAAGCTTCTAACTCTACAAGCTCTAACTTTTATGGCCTACAGGTAGTTGTTCCGGGTCTGGCTGTTTCTGTATGTGAGTTTAAATGTTTGTAAACGCACCGACGATACAGGAGAAATTCCTAGTGCGGGGAAGTACTTAAAAATAAAAAATAAATATTATGTGGCTTAGTAATATGTGGCTTGGTTATTTCATTACTACAAGAACTATTGTAAAACAGAAAAGTAATGAACACTGAATTTACTTTTTTCACCTTACACCCACGCGAATATAACGAAATGGTCAAGCCACAGGGTCAGATTTAAGCGGTTTTTAATCCATTTTTCTTTTAATAAGATAACCATAACAGTACTTTTTGTCTTTTGACTTTGACTGCTTCGTTTTGTTGTCTGTCTAGTAGTTACAAACGCTCGCACTGTATAAGGTCCTGGGTTCGATTTCCAGGTCGTGCAAACTGTCATTGGGGTTTTCACCTCGGACGGATTTGTGCTAGGCTGATGACTCGCCCCCTATTACATGCGACTTTTACATACTCGTAGCTAGGAAACTGTGGGGCTATTATAGGTACACCTCTACCTTACCTTTTGGGATTAAAGGAGCGATGTTACATTTTATTTTCATTGATTTTTAGGGATCCGCAGAAAAATAGAACCCTCATAGGATCACTTTGTTGTCCGTCTATCTTTCTCAGGGACACGTAAAGGTATCAAGTTGAACTTAAGCTGGTTTGTTTTTTCTATTACAGAACTAGCTGCGCCTCATGGTGTGGTATCTGTTAAACGCGCGATGTTAAAATAATCGTTAAGTTTTCTAAAAGTTTCGCGCAAATTTCTTAGTTTTTTTTTCATAAGAACCTTCCCCTTACTATAACAAACACAACAAAAATCGAATTACCCGAATTGGTCCAGCCGTTCTCGAGTTTTGCGCTTACCAACACATTTAGACATTCATTTTAATTTATGTAGAAGATCAAATTGAGTATAGAAAGCCTGCTGACTAGAATTTGACATACAAATTTAACCACAACGGCCAGTTGTAAGTACAAAAATCTTCTTTGTGCCGTTAATTACAACGAGCTAGCAAAAAACCTAGAATTAGTTTGTTCCGACGACTTTGTCACGGTAATATTATAATACAGTAGTGTAACTCGGCCGCATGATAGAAATAAATGCCTACAGCCGCGCGGTACGTAAACATGCGTTAGGGCTGCCCGTCTCCAGCATTATGCAAACTAACAAAACACACATGCACCGAAGTTTTAACACAAGCGTAAATAGGTAGGTACCTACCGTATCATGATTCAGTCAGAACCGCATATAACTACCTATTTCAGTCGTCTCAATAACTTTCCGTTACTCTATTCGCTTTATTTATTAATCCAAACACCTTTGTTTTCGTGAGATAAAAGGAAATACTTATCCATTAAAAAGACACACATTATGTACTAGTACGTAAAAATATTTTATAGTCTTACCTTTCAGAGTTTCCAGGTAATTCAAAAAAACTTATGCCTGGATGCGTTATTGACGAATTCATTCAACCAAAAACAGCACAATATTTCCTACTCGTCATATTAACTGATTTTTAGAGAAAAAACGCGCGGTTATTGTTAAAAAAACAACGCACCGTCCGTTCGACACTGCGGTACAGCCGTGACTGTCTGCGCCCCGAGCGCAACCCAAGATCGAGGCGCGTAGGTATAGCTCGCGTTTCGTCCGTTTGTATGAAGTTGGAATACTGTATTATAATATTACCGTGACTTTGTGGTCACAGATTGGCGGCTGTGTTCACTTGGAAATGTACTTTGTATTATTTAGAGAGAAAAAAAAACGTGTGCTTCTCGGGACGCCTGATCGAAATGATAACATAAACTTAATCTAATTTGAACTAGGTTCTATTATGTTCCGAGGATCATCACATGCTTGTTTCATCATATATTAGGTCTTTACCTATGAAATTGCCGTTCTGCAGTTGTAGCATGCGCACCAAAGCCGAAATAGCAGGGGTGGCTTTCTGCTACTAGGGAACACAACGATGACGAGTAAAATACGATGTTCAAAAACTCCACAGAATGTCAATAGCAAATAATAGTGCATACACGTACCTTGGACTGCTACGACACACGTTGAACCTTCCACCTCCGGTAGTACCAAGGGCAGGAACACAGGAATTCCGGGGTGCGAGTTAGATATTCACGCGCGTAGAAGAAAAGAACCGATGGTTTGTCCAGTGTTGGGACAGGAGAACGTCGGGCGCGAAAAGGAGATGTTTTCACACACGCGGGTTTTCAAAAGTGTCTTCGCTCCAACTTTTTTACGAGTCACGGTATGCACCACAGATTATAGAGGGTCTGCGTTTTGTTATCGCAAACTGATGGAACGTTGAACATCGATTAGAATTTGAAGAATTAGAATAAGTTACGTTTGGTTTTGTACGATGACGGAACATCCCGCCCACCAAAATGGCTATGGCATTTTCTGGTCAAAGAACGATATATGAACTAAAAATTATTAATAATGACTAATCTAACTAATAGTGACGATAAACTAAGTTAAACTAAAATTAAACGATAAGTTAAAGTTACCTTGAGAGTTAAGTTAATCGGTTTGAGCTATGGGCAATGGACATAGCTTAACCACCGGTCGTTGTATTGTTTGGTTAGTTGCGGTTTTAACGACTGCGATCCGAACTACCCCGTCAGATCCAGGGAGGAGATCTACCACACGAGCAAGAGGCCAATGTAATGGCGCACGATTGTCATCTTTGATTATCACCATCGAACCAACCTGTAATGGTTTGGAATCTTTGGTCCATTTGGCACGTTGTGTTAATGAGTTGAGATATTCATTTTTCCATCTGGACCAAAAATTCTGATGAAACGATTGTAACAGCTGCCACCGGTGAAGCCGGTTCGTATTGACTTGTGATAGATCCTCATCAGGGACAGCGGTTAAAGGTTCTAATGTGAGGAAATGACCTGGGGTCAGAGCTGTTAGATCATTAGGATCTGAGCTGATAGGGTACAGCGGTCGAGAATTCATAACGGCTTCGATTTGGGTGAACAGAGTTGTGAGTTCTTCAAAAGTAAGGACTTGATCACCAACGATGCGTAACAAGTGAGATTTAGCTGCCTTGATTTGAATTTCCCACACTCCGCCGAAGTGTGGAGCCGAAGGAGGATTAAATTTAAATGTTATTTTTTCTGCACTAGATGCCTGTTGCATTAGAGTCGCCAATTGATTACTAGCACCCACGAAATTAGTCCCACAATCCGCGTGTATTTCGTTACAGCGACCACGTCGCGCCACAAGACGTCGTAGTGCTGCGATAAAACCGTCTGAACTTAAAGTAGAAACCACTTCAAGGTGCACTGCTTTGGTAGCAAGACAGACAAACAGACATAGGTATGCCTTGTCTATCTTAGCGCCACGGTGTGGACCTAGCTTTATACGGAACGGGCCACCGAAATCGACGCCTACGATAGAGAACGGTTTTACTTGATTGACGCGATAGGCGGGTAGATCGCTCATGAACGGTTGGAGCGGTTGCGGATTAGTACGGTAGCATTGAATGCATTTAGATAGGCACTGACGTATAACACGCTTAGCAGAGAGAATCCAAAATTGTTGTAAAAGTAAAAAATGTGTCGTGTTTATACCTGGGTGTAGATAGTTACGATGTATAAAATCTACAATCAAAGACGATAATGGATGATCCGACGGTAGGAAGGCTGGATGCTTTTGTTCGTATTCTAAGCCTGCTCGTGATATTCTTCCGCCCACCCTGAGTATTCCTCGACGATCGATAAACGGGTTTAGTTTACGAAAAGGTTTAGGTATAGATTTTTTAGAGTTTAAGTTTGAAATGATTTCAGAAAATGTTATCTGTTGTATATGTTTGACTAAATGCATTAGCGAATTATGTCGCTCAACGTTATTTAAGAATTTGCAACGATTTGCTGAAGCTGGATTACGGCAATTTGTAATGAAGCGACGAACAAACGTAAGTATGTTTATTATCTTTTGTAGGGATGAGAACCGCTTTATTAAAGATTCTATAATTGATTCGGTCTGCGACTCACTGTTTACGCAAGTAGTTAAAGTCACCGTTTTCCGAGCCTCAGCTTGCACGACTGACTCCTCGTCGCTAGTCAGCTGTGCTAGACTACTAGTGGAGTTGGTCATTGGCCATTTAGTTTTATCATTCGATAGCCACCAGGGCCCCGCCCACCATAACGAGTTAACCAGAATTTCACTCGGAAACTGACCTCGCGAGCAGATATCTGCGGGATTGTCGCCGGAGGACACATGACGCCAGCACTCCATGGGGGTTATATCCTGGATATGACTGACGCGATTAGCGACGAACGTAGTCCAGCGCGAGGAGGGTGAACGTAACCATGATAAAACGATGGTTGAGTCAGACCAGAGAAAAACGTTATCGATTTTAATTTGAGAAAGATAGATGTCACGCACGAATTTGTATAGGTCGGAAAGAAGAACTGCAGCGCACAATTCGAGTCGTGGCAGTGATATGCGTTTTAATGGAACCACACGAGCTTTAGAGCATACGAGGAAAACGTTTACTTGATCAGCCTGAACCACTCGCAGATACACTACTGCTCCGTATGCGATCTCAGAGCTGTCACAGAAGCCGTGGATTTCGTGTGACTCAGCATCTGTGCAAGTCAATCTACGAGGAATCCTGAATTGAGCTAGCTCCGGTAGTTGGTCACGATAAGTGTTCCATGTTCGAATGACGTCATCAGGTGGAGTTTGATCCCAGCCTATGCCGAGAACCCATAGTTTTTGTATCAAACATTTCGCTCGGACGGTGATTGGTGAGAGGAGACCCAATGGATCGAAGATCCGAGCTGTTTCGCTTAAAATCGAGCGTTTCGTACAAGGCCGGTCAGAAGATTCTATAGCGAAGTTGAAAGTATCTGAGGATGGATCCCACTGAAGACCTAACACCTTCAGGGTTGATGGTGATGTTTCCATGGTGTCGAATGACACTGCACCAGTTAAGCAATCTTCACTAGGAAGATCCGATAGAAGTTGAGGATGGTTACTAACCCACTTTCGTAAATGAAATTGACCACGTTTGAATAAAGCGACAATTTGCGATTTGGCCTCCTGAGCAGTTTCTAATGTTGAAAATCCAGTAGCCACGTCATCAATATATACTTGAGTTAGAATAACTTGTCTTGCCAGAGGATAAGCGTCTCCTTCGTCTTCTGCGAGCTGTCTTACAGTTCGACACGCGAGGTATGGAGATGACGCTAAACCATACGTGACCGTATTTAGGCGGTATTCCTGTAGGGGCTCGCTAGGCGAGGTCCGCCAGAAAATGCGTTGATAGTCGCGATGGTCTGAAGACAAGACAATTTGGCGATACATTTGACGGGCATCTGCCATAAAAACGACGTTAGGTTCCCTGAACCGTAAAAGTAGTTCCAAAATATTTGGTTGTAATTTTGGACCGATGAGTTGGGTATCATTCAAGGAACGGGAATGAAGATCTTTAGCTGAAGCGTCAAAGACAACGCGTAGACGTGTGCTAACGGAATGAGGACGTAAGACGCAATGATGGGGAATGTAGTATTTTCCTTGACCTACGTCCTGGGACGGTACAAGTGACATATGACCGGATTCGAGGTAATCTGCCATGAATTCAGAATATTGACTACGTAAATCAGGATCGCGAGATAATCTACGCTCGATAGCGTAGAATCGGCGTAAAGCTACTTCACGAGAGCCTTCAAAAGTAGGTTCCGTGTCATTTTTGAAAGGAATTTTAACAATGTAACGCCCTGTTTGATCACGTGAATGAGTAGAAATAAAGATTTGTTCACAGAGTGACTCATCTGGACTCAATGAGGACGAATTCGGTAACGAATCAATTTCCCAAAAACGTTGAACTATTGAATTTAGATCGTTATCACTACTAGGTATAGCAGATAATTGAAGTAAAGAAGTTGATGACAAAGACGTTTTACCTAAAAGAAGCCACCCATAAATTGAATTAAATGCGGTAGGTTGGTTGTAACTTCCTTTAATGCGTTGGTTAAGAACAGACTCAACGAAGACATCTGCAGCTAATAGGAGATCGATGGGTCCAGGAATATCGAATCCTGGATCGGCCAGTGGCAACGATTTTATATGTGACCACCCCGATGTGTTTAACTGAGCGATAGGTTGGTCGCCACATATTTTCTTGATCACGTGCATGTTTAATTTGTAATAAACACGCGTATTCGTGCCTACGGAACATGTGACATCACCAGCAATGGGTGCTACAGAATCCCCGAGTCGACTGACCTTGGTATCAGCCTTAGCTGGAGTAAGCCCTAAACGCTTAACAGCAGATTCGGTAATAAAATTGCTCTGACTCCCGGTGTCGAACAATGCACGAAAAGATTGCATGTTGCCTGAAGCGTCCCTAACCTGAACGATAGCAGTAGCCAGCAACACAGTAGTATTTGATTGAGACCTTGATACCAAAGACGAGACGGTTGGACTTGGTTCCTGTGGCTGAGGTTTCTCGCGGTGAAGTAACGTGTGGTGTTTGCGTTTACATGCACGGCATGTAAATATCGAGTTGCAGTCTTTAAGTTGGTGGGATGACTTTAAACAATTATAACACCATTTTTTCTCATTAGCTACGTTCATACGTTCGTCGACCGATTTTTGAAGAAACGTGGGGCAAGCCATTATTGAATGTGATTCATCACAATAAGCACATTTACTCGGTTGTGTAGGTTGTTTCGCATCACCAGAAGCAACAAGTACTGTAGAGGCGGGGGTGCGTCGAGATTGAGGCGACACAACCGCGGGCGCAGTCTGGTTTGATTTAGGTTTAGAAGTAGCGGTGAAGTGGGTACCCCGTATAAGAGCTTCTGACTTGGCACGCAAAAATGATTTCGTTTGATCAAACGATGGTATTTCTACATCGAAATATTTCTCTTCAAGACTTTGGCGTACATCTGGGTCTAGTTTAGATAAAATATGATAAACCAAAACAAAGTCCCAATGTTGGACCGGGAAATCGAGTGTCTTTAAAATACATAAGTTCTCTTCTAAAAGGTCTAGTGAAGTTTGGAATTTATTCGCATCATTATGTTTAAAATCTGTGTTTAAAACCTCACGCCAACAAGTAAAAGATAAGTTGCGTTTAGACTTGTAGCGATTAACTAATGTTTGATATGCATCATGATAATGGTCTTGGGTCTTAGGGAACGTTTTCACTACCGTTAATGCTTCACCACTAAGGGAAGAAACCAAATAATGAAACTTTTCAGTGTCTGTAAGTGTAGTAGAATTATGTACTAAAGCGTTAAATGTATCATAATACTCAGGCCACTGTTTGATATTACCTGAGAAACTAGGAAGTACTATTTTTGGTAATCGAATATTAGAAGAAGAGTTTACATTTTGCGATTGAGATGATGGTGAAAGTGATTTTGTTAAACTGTGATAAATTGATCCTACTTGATAGTACATATCATCAAAACGTTCTTGCATCTCGTTATCATCATCATCCGGGTCGTCTAAAATATCTAAAATAATTAAATGTGCTTGTTCGAAATTGTGTGCAATGGCCTTTATGTCTCGATAATACGATAAAAACAAATCGTGCTTAGATGAGTCACTTAATGCTAACGTGCCAATCTCGAAAGATTTAGCTAGCCGGTTGTAAGACATAGTACGCTTTCGACGTAACGATGGCAAATCCTGTGTGGTATATTCGTCCACATCGATAGACTTCGATTTAGTTTTCTTTAACCTCCTAGTAGAATGTTTGCTAAGCAGCGACATTATGTGAAACGTAAAATAAAAATGCGTTAACACGTAAACAACAAAGATAAAGACTCACTGGAATGAATAGGTACAGCTAACCGCACAAGTTTTGTTTGAATGTACTATGACGCACCATACATGTACGACCTGAAACTTACGTGGAGCGGTGTACACGGTTGGCTGTTACGAAGAAATCGACGCCGGTTACGAATGCTCGGCCGTTGCGTAGGTATAATATGAAGTTACCCACAATGTAAAAAAGTGAAAAACTAAATTTATAAGATTTCTGTAATTAAAATAGTATAGAATGGAATGAAAATGAATACAGATATGTGAATTTGATACGGGTGGTAAATGATTATCGTAAGCCGATGGAATTAAGCACCGATTGAAAAGTGATTGCCTAATTAGATCCTACAATAATTACCTACGATGAAAGTGTGTGACGATAGATAATTCCTGTTCGATGGAGTTACCTCTTGGAACGATTGTGATTTACGTAGGTATAAACGGTTATTTCGATAAGAAATGTTATAAAAATATAGCTCGGAATGCAGCCGGTAAACGTTTGTTGTAATAGATTTGTTCTATAGAACAAGTTATATGACGTTTCTAACCAGAAAATACCATAAACGTAATAAGATTAGATGGAAAGGTCCCTGGTTTCGGCACCAAAACATGTAGCATGCGCACCAAAGCCGAAATAGCAGGGGTGGCTTTCTGCTACTAGGGAACACAACGATGACGAGTAAAATACGATGTTCAAAAACTCCACAGAATGTCAATAGCAAATAATAGTGCATACACGTACCTTGGACTGCTACGACACACGTTGAACCTTCCACCTCCGGTAGTACCAAGGGCAGGAACACAGGAATTCCGGGGTGCGAGTTAGATATTCACGCGCGTAGAAGAAAAGAACCGATGGTTTGTCCAGTGTTGGGACAGGAGAACGTCGGGCGCGAAAAGGAGATGTTTTCACACACGCGGGTTTTCAAAAGTGTCTTCGCTCCAACTTTTTTACGAGTCACGGTATGCACCACAGATTATAGAGGGTCTGCGTTTTGTTATCGCAAACTGATGGAACGTTGAACATCGATTAGAATTTGAAGAATTAGAATAAGTTACGTTTGGTTTTGTACGATGACGGAACATCCCGCCCACCAAAATGGCTATGGCATTTTCTGGTCAAAGAACGATATATGAACTAAAAATTATTAATAATGACTAATCTAACTAATAGTGACGATAAACTAAGTTAAACTAAAATTAAACGATAAGTTAAAGTTACCTTGAGAGTTAAGTTAATCGGTTTGAGCTATGGGCAATGGACATAGCTTAACCACCGGTCGTTGTATTGTTTGGTTAGTTGCGGTTTTAACGACTGCGATCCGAACTACCCCGTCAGATCCAGGGAGGAGATCTACCACACGAGCAAGAGGCCAATGTAATGGCGCACGATTGTCATCTTTGATTATCACCATCGAACCAACCTGTAATGGTTTGGAATCTTTGGTCCATTTGGCACGTTGTGTTAATGAGTTGAGATATTCATTTTTCCATCTGGACCAAAAATTCTGATGAAACGATTGTAACAGCTGCCACCGGTGAAGCCGGTTCGTATTGACTTGTGATAGATCCTCATCAGGGACAGCGGTTAAAGGTTCTAATGTGAGGAAATGACCTGGGGTCAGAGCTGTTAGATCATTAGGATCTGAGCTGATAGGGTACAGCGGTCGAGAATTCATAACGGCTTCGATTTGGGTGAACAGAGTTGTGAGTTCTTCAAAAGTAAGGACTTGATCACCAACGATGCGTAACAAGTGAGATTTAGCTGCCTTGATTTGAATTTCCCACACTCCGCCGAAGTGTGGAGCCGAAGGAGGATTAAATTTAAATGTTATTTTTTCTGCACTAGATGCCTGTTGCATTAGAGTCGCCAATTGATTACTAGCACCCACGAAATTAGTCCCACAATCCGCGTGTATTTCGTTACAGCGACCACGTCGCGCCACAAGACGTCGTAGTGCTGCGATAAAACCGTCTGAACTTAAAGTAGAAACCACTTCAAGGTGCACTGCTTTGGTAGCAAGACAGACAAACAGACATAGGTATGCCTTGTCTATCTTAGCGCCACGGTGTGGACCTAGCTTTATACGGAACGGGCCACCGAAATCGACGCCTACGATAGAGAACGGTTTTACTTGATTGACGCGATAGGCGGGTAGATCGCTCATGAACGGTTGGAGCGGTTGCGGATTAGTACGGTAGCATTGAATGCATTTAGATAGGCACTGACGTATAACACGCTTAGCAGAGAGAATCCAAAATTGTTGTAAAAGTAAAAAATGTGTCGTGTTTATACCTGGGTGTAGATAGTTACGATGTATAAAATCTACAATCAAAGACGATAATGGATGATCCGACGGTAGGAAGGCTGGATGCTTTTGTTCGTATTCTAAGCCTGCTCGTGATATTCTTCCGCCCACCCTGAGTATTCCTCGACGATCGATAAACGGGTTTAGTTTACGAAAAGGTTTAGGTATAGATTTTTTAGAGTTTAAGTTTGAAATGATTTCAGAAAATGTTATCTGTTGTATATGTTTGACTAAATGCATTAGCGAATTATGTCGCTCAACGTTATTTAAGAATTTGCAACGATTTGCTGAAGCTGGATTACGGCAATTTGTAATGAAGCGACGAACAAACGTAAGTATGTTTATTATCTTTTGTAGGGATGAGAACCGCTTTATTAAAGATTCTATAATTGATTCGGTCTGCGACTCACTGTTTACGCAAGTAGTTAAAGTCACCGTTTTCCGAGCCTCAGCTTGCACGACTGACTCCTCGTCGCTAGTCAGCTGTGCTAGACTACTAGTGGAGTTGGTCATTGGCCATTTAGTTTTATCATTCGATAGCCACCAGGGCCCCGCCCACCATAACGAGTTAACCAGAATTTCACTCGGAAACTGACCTCGCGAGCAGATATCTGCGGGATTGTCGCCGGAGGACACATGACGCCAGCACTCCATGGGGGTTATATCCTGGATATGACTGACGCGATTAGCGACGAACGTAGTCCAGCGCGAGGAGGGTGAACGTAACCATGATAAAACGATGGTTGAGTCAGACCAGAGAAAAACGTTATCGATTTTAATTTGAGAAAGATAGATGTCACGCACGAATTTGTATAGGTCGGAAAGAAGAACTGCAGCGCACAATTCGAGTCGTGGCAGTGATATGCGTTTTAATGGAACCACACGAGCTTTAGAGCATACGAGGAAAACGTTTACTTGATCAGCCTGAACCACTCGCAGATACACTACTGCTCCGTATGCGATCTCAGAGCTGTCACAGAAGCCGTGGATTTCGTGTGACTCAGCATCTGTGCAAGTCAATCTACGAGGAATCCTGAATTGAGCTAGCTCCGGTAGTTGGTCACGATAAGTGTTCCATGTTCGAATGACGTCATCAGGTGGAGTTTGATCCCAGCCTATGCCGAGAACCCATAGTTTTTGTATCAAACATTTCGCTCGGACGGTGATTGGTGAGAGGAGACCCAATGGATCGAAGATCCGAGCTGTTTCGCTTAAAATCGAGCGTTTCGTACAAGGCCGGTCAGAAGATTCTATAGCGAAGTTGAAAGTATCTGAGGATGGATCCCACTGAAGACCTAACACCTTCAGGGTTGATGGTGATGTTTCCATGGTGTCGAATGACACTGCACCAGTTAAGCAATCTTCACTAGGAAGATCCGATAGAAGTTGAGGATGGTTACTAACCCACTTTCGTAAATGAAATTGACCACGTTTGAATAAAGCGACAATTTGCGATTTGGCCTCCTGAGCAGTTTCTAATGTTGAAAATCCAGTAGCCACGTCATCAATATATACTTGAGTTAGAATAACTTGTCTTGCCAGAGGATAAGCGTCTCCTTCGTCTTCTGCGAGCTGTCTTACAGTTCGACACGCGAGGTATGGAGATGACGCTAAACCATACGTGACCGTATTTAGGCGGTATTCCTGTAGGGGCTCGCTAGGCGAGGTCCGCCAGAAAATGCGTTGATAGTCGCGATGGTCTGAAGACAAGACAATTTGGCGATACATTTGACGGGCATCTGCCATAAAAACGACGTTAGGTTCCCTGAACCGTAAAAGTAGTTCCAAAATATTTGGTTGTAATTTTGGACCGATGAGTTGGGTATCATTCAAGGAACGGGAATGAAGATCTTTAGCTGAAGCGTCAAAGACAACGCGTAGACGTGTGCTAACGGAATGAGGACGTAAGACGCAATGATGGGGAATGTAGTATTTTCCTTGACCTACGTCCTGGGACGGTACAAGTGACATATGACCGGATTCGAGGTAATCTGCCATGAATTCAGAATATTGACTACGTAAATCAGGATCGCGAGATAATCTACGCTCGATAGCGTAGAATCGGCGTAAAGCTACTTCACGAGAGCCTTCAAAAGTAGGTTCCGTGTCATTTTTGAAAGGAATTTTAACAATGTAACGCCCTGTTTGATCACGTGAATGAGTAGAAATAAAGATTTGTTCACAGAGTGACTCATCTGGACTCAATGAGGACGAATTCGGTAACGAATCAATTTCCCAAAAACGTTGAACTATTGAATTTAGATCGTTATCACTACTAGGTATAGCAGATAATTGAAGTAAAGAAGTTGATGACAAAGACGTTTTACCTAAAAGAAGCCACCCATAAATTGAATTAAATGCGGTAGGTTGGTTGTAACTTCCTTTAATGCGTTGGTTAAGAACAGACTCAACGAAGACATCTGCAGCTAATAGGAGATCGATGGGTCCAGGAATATCGAATCCTGGATCGGCCAGTGGCAACGATTTTATATGTGACCACCCCGATGTGTTTAACTGAGCGATAGGTTGGTCGCCACATATTTTCTTGATCACGTGCATGTTTAATTTGTAATAAACACGCGTATTCGTGCCTACGGAACATGTGACATCACCAGCAATGGGTGCTACAGAATCCCCGAGTCGACTGACCTTGGTATCAGCCTTAGCTGGAGTAAGCCCTAAACGCTTAACAGCAGATTCGGTAATAAAATTGCTCTGACTCCCGGTGTCGAACAATGCACGAAAAGATTGCATGTTGCCTGAAGCGTCCCTAACCTGAACGATAGCAGTAGCCAGCAACACAGTAGTATTTGATTGAGACCTTGATACCAAAGACGAGACGGTTGGACTTGGTTCCTGTGGCTGAGGTTTCTCGCGGTGAAGTAACGTGTGGTGTTTGCGTTTACATGCACGGCATGTAAATATCGAGTTGCAGTCTTTAAGTTGGTGGGATGACTTTAAACAATTATAACACCATTTTTTCTCATTAGCTACGTTCATACGTTCGTCGACCGATTTTTGAAGAAACGTGGGGCAAGCCATTATTGAATGTGATTCATCACAATAAGCACATTTACTCGGTTGTGTAGGTTGTTTCGCATCACCAGAAGCAACAAGTACTGTAGAGGCGGGGGTGCGTCGAGATTGAGGCGACACAACCGCGGGCGCAGTCTGGTTTGATTTAGGTTTAGAAGTAGCGGTGAAGTGGGTACCCCGTATAAGAGCTTCTGACTTGGCACGCAAAAATGATTTCGTTTGATCAAACGATGGTATTTCTACATCGAAATATTTCTCTTCAAGACTTTGGCGTACATCTGGGTCTAGTTTAGATAAAATATGATAAACCAAAACAAAGTCCCAATGTTGGACCGGGAAATCGAGTGTCTTTAAAATACATAAGTTCTCTTCTAAAAGGTCTAGTGAAGTTTGGAATTTATTCGCATCATTATGTTTAAAATCTGTGTTTAAAACCTCACGCCAACAAGTAAAAGATAAGTTGCGTTTAGACTTGTAGCGATTAACTAATGTTTGATATGCATCATGATAATGGTCTTGGGTCTTAGGGAACGTTTTCACTACCGTTAATGCTTCACCACTAAGGGAAGAAACCAAATAATGAAACTTTTCAGTGTCTGTAAGTGTAGTAGAATTATGTACTAAAGCGTTAAATGTATCATAATACTCAGGCCACTGTTTGATATTACCTGAGAAACTAGGAAGTACTATTTTTGGTAATCGAATATTAGAAGAAGAGTTTACATTTTGCGATTGAGATGATGGTGAAAGTGATTTTGTTAAACTGTGATAAATTGATCCTACTTGATAGTACATATCATCAAAACGTTCTTGCATCTCGTTATCATCATCATCCGGGTCGTCTAAAATATCTAAAATAATTAAATGTGCTTGTTCGAAATTGTGTGCAATGGCCTTTATGTCTCGATAATACGATAAAAACAAATCGTGCTTAGATGAGTCACTTAATGCTAACGTGCCAATCTCGAAAGATTTAGCTAGCCGGTTGTAAGACATAGTACGCTTTCGACGTAACGATGGCAAATCCTGTGTGGTATATTCGTCCACATCGATAGACTTCGATTTAGTTTTCTTTAACCTCCTAGTAGAATGTTTGCTAAGCAGCGACATTATGTGAAACGTAAAATAAAAATGCGTTAACACGTAAACAACAAAGATAAAGACTCACTGGAATGAATAGGTACAGCTAACCGCACAAGTTTTGTTTGAATGTACTATGACGCACCATACATGTACGACCTGAAACTTACGTGGAGCGGTGTACACGGTTGGCTGTTACGAAGAAATCGACGCCGGTTACGAATGCTCGGCCGTTGCGTAGGTATAATATGAAGTTACCCACAATGTAAAAAAGTGAAAAACTAAATTTATAAGATTTCTGTAATTAAAATAGTATAGAATGGAATGAAAATGAATACAGATATGTGAATTTGATACGGGTGGTAAATGATTATCGTAAGCCGATGGAATTAAGCACCGATTGAAAAGTGATTGCCTAATTAGATCCTACAATAATTACCTACGATGAAAGTGTGTGACGATAGATAATTCCTGTTCGATGGAGTTACCTCTTGGAACGATTGTGATTTACGTAGGTATAAACGGTTATTTCGATAAGAAATGTTATAAAAATATAGCTCGGAATGCAGCCGGTAAACGTTTGTTGTAATAGATTTGTTCTATAGACCAAGTTATATGACGTTTCTAACCAGAAAATACCATAAACGTAATAAGATTAGATGGAAAGGTCCCTGGTTTCGGCACCAAAACATGTAGCATGCGCACCAAAGCCGAAATAGCAGGGGTGGCTTTCTGCTACTAGGGAACACAACGATGACGAGTAAAATACGATGTTCAAAAACTCCACAGAATGTCAATAGCAAATAATAGTGCATACACGTACCTTGGACTGCTACGACACACGTTGAACCTTCCACCTCCGGTAGTACCAAGGGCAGGAACACAGGAATTCCGGGGTGCGAGTTAGATATTCACGCGCGTAGAAGAAAAGAACCGATGGTTTGTCCAGTGTTGGGACAGGAGAACGTCGGGCGCGAAAAGGAGATGTTTTCACACACGCGGGTTTTCAAAAGTGTCTTCGCTCCAACTTTTTTACGAGTCACGGTATGCACCACAGATTATAGAGGGTCTGCGTTTTGTTATCGCAAACTGATGGAACGTTGAACATCGATTAGAATTTGAAGAATTAGAATAAGTTACGTTTGGTTTTGTACGATGACGGAACAGCAGTACTGGCCATTTCAAATCAAAATATTTTTTGTTTGGCTAAGAATTCTAATTTCAAATTAATTTTATTTTAAAAACATGGATTTCTTTTTCCAAAAGTAGTCATTTGTTTATTGATTAGTGTTACATTTTCATCGCATTTAAATCTTTTTCGTCATCATGGATACGTTAAAAATTCGAGTAATTATGGAATATGAGTACCGTCGTGGCAGCAACGCGGCACAAGCGGCACGCAACATCAACGACGTTTACGGAGCTAACACTACAAACCAACGCACTACCTGTTATTGGTTTGCTCGCTTCCGTTCTGGAAATTTCGACCTGAAAAATGAACCTCGCGGTCGTCCGAAGACTTTGGTCGACAATGACGAATTAAAGGCGATTGTGGAAGCTGATGATACACAATCTACGGCTGAATTAGCAGCAGCTTTCGACGTTAGCGTCAAAACAATATTGGTCCATTTGCGTCAAATTGGCAAGGTAAAAAAGCTTGACAAATGGGTGCCCCACGAACTCAATGATCGCCAGCGCGAAGTACGCGTCGAGACGTGCCTTGCACTGCTCAACAGACACACAAATGAAGGAATTTTGAACCGCATTGTTACCTGCGATGAAAAATGGATTCTGTTTGATAACCGCAAGCGCTCAGCAAGTTGGTTGGATCCTGGTTCAGCACCTAAACAATGCCCTAAACGAAAACTTACCCCAAGAAAAGTGATGGTCACTGTTTGGTGGTCTAGCGCCGGTGTGATTCAACACAGCTTCTTACCAAACGGGGTGAGCATTACTTCAGATGTGTACTGTGAAGAATTGAACACAATGATGGAGAAGCTGGCACATCTCCAACCAGCATTGGTCAATCGCTCGTCTCCGCTGCTCCTGCACGACAACGCGCGACCTCATACTGCACAGCAGACGGTCTCCAAGTTGCAAGAACTGGGGTTGGAAGCTCTCCGTCATCCGCCCTACTCACCAGACCTTGCGCCTACAGACTACTACTTTTTCCAGAATTTGGATAACTTCTTGGCGGGAAAAAAATTCAATACCCGAGAGGCAGTACAAAATGCCTTTGAAGAATTTGTTGCCTCCCGTCCAGCTGATTTCTTTAAGAAGGGCATCAATAAACTGCCACTGCGTTGGCAAAGATGCATTGATTGCATGGGTGATTACTTCGATTAATACAAATAAAAAATACATGAAAAAAATTCATTTAAATTTTTTCATACAAAACGGCAATTTCATAGGTAAAGACCTATTATTTTTTTTAATCTCTTTCAAAAACGGTGATAGTTTTAGGTTATATGCTCACTGTCAATAGTATATGTCTATCGCACACTAAACACTGAGTAGAGAGAGGGGGAAGCGTCTGTCCGAAATACGGCGAGCGCTGTGGGTGAGAGTGAGAGAGGAGGAGTCTGCCTACCGATGCCGTATGCGTGAGAGAAAGGGAAGCCAGGTAGACTGGCGCCGTAACGCGTTACGTAACGAAGCGGTTTACTTATGTACTTCTTCTTTCCAGCGAAAACACTAGGAAGTGGTGAAGGGTGGGCGTTTTGGACTGTCATATGTAATTTTTGACTTTCAAAAAGTGCTGATTCTCAGTCTAATTTTGATTTTTGATTTTGTCTTCATTGAAACTAATATTCAGTTAAAAGTCCAGGATTCTTCACAATTTTTTCCTTCACCGATGTCAGTAATATCTAAAGAGCAGGGTTCAGACGCCAGCACATCAGGTTACCCCCAACTGTCAGATTTTTCCCAATTGAACATAAACCTTATTCTTTTGTAATAAAGTTGAAAACCTATCAAAGAAATCTGACACACTGGGGATGCTTGATGTGCTGGCCTCTGTACAAGCTGAAAGCTAGAATGAAAGAAAGAAGAAAGTCTACGTCTAGTCCGTAGTCTACATGAGTTATTGTCCAGTAGTGATTTACCTCAAAAGTATGCGTCATAATTCAAAACCCCGATATTTTAATACCTTGGTCGATAATATCTGTAGTCATAATACATCAATCAAGAACCGGAAATTTATCGCCCATAACGTGACCCCATATGACCTCGGTTTACAACGTGCTTTGGGAGCCAGAAAAATATAAAACGTGTGCATTGTTTTAAGTACATACGAGTACGAGTAGGTCTGCCTCGTTGGTCGCAAGCGCTACTACTTAGCATGAGGTCCAGCGTTCAATCCCTGGGTCGGGAAATGTGTTATTGGGAATATCCATTGGGAATTTCTCAGTAGAAGTCTGGTGACTAGGCATGTCGACGGTAGATGGCAATAGGCTCGTCATTAAATACACGGGACTTAAACATACCTGGCGAAATGTGGGTGGACGACATAAGGAAACCTCTGCTTAACCCTTCGGGGAATATGGGCGTGATGTTATGTTATTTTAATAAAAGTTCTCCCTGTTCCCCGTGCTAGTATAATGATGATGATATCCTTATACGAAATCTCTTATTACTTTTTTTTTTTTATAAAACTTTTTACTATAAATAACCCTTTCATCTCAATAGAA
The DNA here is from genome assembly GCA_905147745.2 of Phlogophora meticulosa. NCBI lineage: Eukaryota > Metazoa > Arthropoda > Insecta > Lepidoptera > Noctuidae > Phlogophora > Phlogophora meticulosa. The sequence goes on from LR990524.1 coordinate 16,953,570, forward strand.
GATACTTAACATAAGAGACAAACTTTTACTTTTACTTACTAAAAACATAGTCCGACTTTGTAAGAAAAATCTTTGGAACAGACAATCCCTTCTGTTTCTGAAGGAATATTAAGACTTCGCTTTTTGAACATAAAATTCCGTAGAGATGAGAATTACGATAAAACAAAACGACCAATACGAGTTAGACACACTCACGAAAGATTCCGTACCATCATACAAGATTAGAGATACAGAGATTTTTAAGGTCGATCAAAAAGCGCCGATCAAATCATAAGTAGTCCCTTAAATTTTTCCTTTTTTTATTATTTGTTGTTATAGTGGCAATATACACGCTCTGTAGAAGTACCAACTGTCTACCTGTTACAATGGAAAATTTAGGTATGTTGCAAAGAATGTGGAATTGCTATGGAATCAAAAACTGTGTACAGAGGCCAGCACGTCAAGCTACCATAATGTGTCAAATTTTCTCAATAGAACATGAACCGTATTTCTATTGCGTTAAAGTTGAAAAACTATCAAAGATATCTGACACATTATGGTACGTAATTGAACACAGTTTAAAGTTTAAAATAGTGTTCAATAGTGATAAAAATGTAAAAAAAACTACTACTTATTTGATTGTATAAATCTACTTGCTGGAGTTACTATATTTATTTAAATTATTTGACCTACCCGTTCTTTGTAAGCTTTATGTACTTAGTTTTTTTTAGCTTGTATTTTTCATACATTAGTGAATTGTATGTTTTTTTTTAAATAAGCGCTTAAACCTTAAAGGCTTATTAATAGGGTCCCGTTGGCACCCTTTGGTTACGGAACCCTAAAAGACAACATTACACCTCAATTATTTTACTCTATCTTAAATAAAATCTGACTGAATTCTGTAGATTTTGGACTACATTTTCGTTTTTTCTAGACTTCCGTCATGACCCTTTTTAGACGCTAAGCGATTACGTTAGATTTATAGTATCCTCCTCCTTTATACTTAAAACGACGTTTGAAAGTTATAATGTGAATTAATTGAGAAGATTACTAAGACTTTAGTATGTCTTGAAAGGCCCTTTTTTTAGGTTAGTTCATTTTTTTCTAAATAAATTGTCCCTAAACTTTCGTTGTATTGTAACTTCTATCATACGATGTGTACACGCTTTAATTAAGCATGTAAGCGTTTTGGTGTTTATACTGTGAGCATATTTTGTAATTTGAAAAAAGATCTAATTACAATCAATTTAACGACACGGCTGGCGCAGTTGTTGAGCCATCGGCTGCTGCGCCGCGTGTTGTGGTTTCGATCCCATCGAACAAATATTTGTATGACCTACAGGTAGTTGTTCCGGGTCTGGCTGTTTGTGTATGTGAGTTTAAATGTTTGTAAACGCACCCACGACACAGGAGAAATTCCTAGTATGGGGCAATTTTTTTTTTAATAAACAAATATAATGTATCCAAGGAATATTCTTTCCTTACAAACGATACGATACTATCACGCCTATAGTCCTCTTAGGTCAAGACAAAGGAATGCCTGCAGAATACCCACATTTCACAAGTAACGTCAAAGCCCCATGTAATGGAGGGCTAGCCTATTGCCATCCACATATATCCAGACTCCAGGTTGTTACTAAGAAATTCCAGATGGGAAAAGCCAATATAACTTTGTCTGACCTGGAAGTCGAATCCACGACCTCATACTCACTTGCAACTACTAAAGGTGAAATCTGGCAGAAACGATTTAGTTCTAAAACAAACTTACTAAGGATAACAAAGGTCAAGGATCTTAAAACGTCATTTATAATTGCCTCAGTCACAAAAGTCTCCATGAAAATCTTGTCCCAAAGGATTTACAATCCTTCTCACACGTCACTCTTGTCCATTCCCTACAAATCACGATTCTGTGCGATTTAAGGCAGACATGTACAAATGTAGCATGGTGCGTCATGCATATGAAAGTGCGTCTCGTTCAAGATTCATTGTCCCGGTATGGTCACAATATCCCATGAGTGCGACGTTGGCGCCCCTGGCGGAGGGCTGAGACATCAATCAAAGTCAGTTGCAGGTTAGGGGTGCGACCCACAGGCGTCGAGGTTGACCGGCGGAGTGTCGATGTGGGTGAAATTTTGGTTAGACGCAGACATTTTGATTTAGGTATCTATTATGTTTGCGTAAGGATCTTCGGCGATTCTATTGTTCTTGTTACGTTGACCTACAGCTTTGGATTACATTATAATAAGTAGATATTTCTACATACATACATAGGGTAGGCAGAAACTACAGAACACCTCTAGCTACGATCCTAATATACTAAAATCTAAACATAAAACGAATCTAAATATCTGGTCATACACGCACGATGGTAGCGACTACTACGCACCTTTCTGAAGAACTTCACTAATAAGGTGTATGTCCTTCTAGACCCTTCCCGGCATTTCCACTTATTTTTGTATTATAAATACCTGTTGTTAGTCGTTTTCCACTTATCCTCTCAACGAGACCAAACCATCAAAGCATACTCTTCTCAATTTTTGTCACTACGTTTTCAATTAAACCACAACGTTGTTTTATAACATCATCAGTTTCTGCTTACCTCGGTGGGATGCAGGGGTGAGTTTATGTGCGTATGTAAAGTTGATGGAGAGGTCTATGCAAAAGCACGGACTGTACAAACAGTAAGCCTGTGTGTACATGTCCAATGCCCGCGGCACTGCGACTTGCCACGTGATGAATCTAGGCAAATGTCACTCATTGTCCAGGCGCGGATTTATTGTTCTGTTACCTTGAAACTTTCTTGTTTGTCGCCATTATCTTGTATCTGATAGTTCTAAAATAAATGTTTATTACATTCCGAGCCAGTTTTTTAAATATTACTTATAATAACTGGCAGTATTCCTCAGCTAGTAAGGTTACAATAGTATACTGAATACTGACAGATTTTTCTTAATCATCATCATCTGCTTGGCCTTTTCCCAACAATGTTAGGGTCGGTTCAACTGATCACCAGTATTTTACATGGAGCGACTGCCTATCTGACCTCCGCAATCCAGTTACTGGGCAACATGATGGCCCCTTAAAAAGACTGGTTGTCAGACTCTCGGGCTTCTGACTACCTGTAACGACTGTCAATGATCTACAAATGCAAGCCCGGACCAAAAGGTTCACAGATTTTTCTTAGTCATTAGACACAAATCGTTTATATCGTCGATCTATAGGGATAATATATATATATCCATATATCTTAACGTGCTTTCCGAGGTACGGAAAGATATGCCTTCATACCCACCATCCATCCACCTATCAACATCACCTATTACCATCCACATACCACGGACAGACCTCAGCAAGCGTAGCTTACCCTCCGACCCACACAGCTATTATTATTTAGCCATGAGCCTCTACATCATCTCCTCATCAAGCCAGAAAGTGGCGCTGATGACTGTGAATTGTTAGGGAACAAGTGATGCGGCGGAATCAGTATCATGTCGTGAGGAAAGTTTTGAGTTGGAATGTTAAGGAATAAAAGGGTAGAGGAAGACCAAAGAAACTATAGATGTTCATGTAAAAAAATATATGTCTAAAAAGACTAGGTGACTATTTAGATGACGGCAAAAAAAATGTATGGAAGAAGACAACATGCAGCACTGATCCCGAACAATTAAGGATAAAGGCAGGAGAATGATGATTATGAAGCCTCTCTCCATCACTAAACAAATCCCCCAAAACAATATAAACAAGGAAATCACGGACAAAATTAACTAAGCAGACAATAATTAAACATCACCCACTCAGATCACGTCCTTATTCCGTTCAATACGAGAAAAAACGAGCAATAAATAATATCATTGTCACATTACAGCGCGATCAAAATGTAACTACCCTTATTCAAACAAATGCTGAGTTTTCCCGCTCTGCCATCGTTTTTGTTCCCCTTCTTTTGTTCCCCAAAAATAAATTCACAGAAAGAAAGCAATTGTTATTTGAAAGTCTTTGGTGTTTTCTGGTTTTCTTTGGATAATCCATCACGTTGACCTGAATGTACTGTATGCAGATTAGGAATAGGAGCGCTAGGCGTGAAAGCGAGCTGGATCGTACATTTTGTTGATGGATGACGTGGCAGTGAATGGGCAGGCTGTGACGCGAATTTGTTGGGTTCCGTGGAACGGTGTTGTTTTCTGAACAAGCGCAGACAGGATTAAACAACGTGCTTTCCCTGAAGAGTTAAGGAGAGGTGAGCGATTGGTTGCTAGGCTGCGTGTGATTTGATTCCCGCGTGGAACAAATATTTGTAAGACCTGTGGGTCAGACTGTTTGTATATGTAAGTTTAAATGTTTGTAAACGCACCCACAATACAGGATAAATTTCTAGTGTGGGGCAACGTTTTAAAAAGAAAAAGGTTATATAACACCCTCACTTCGTCAGTTTCGGCAACAAAATATAGATAGATCTATATATATAAATAGAGATATAGATCTAGAGGATATACATATGTGGCCGCTTTTTGGTAAGATTACTGAAACCAGCAGGATTAGGGTTAATTAGAAACTCCTGGTATTTGCCCTCTCATTTGTATGACACGTGTCATAGGTGACTGACCTGTGACTGTCAGAATCAGAATTTGAATATTTATTCCTGAGACATTGGTATTTACATAAAGGTCTTAGGTTAATTATATCGAGCGCTCTGTTTTGCTGTGTCAAAGTCAGACAGCTGCTGTTTGACGCTGGTTTACAGATGTGTATTTGTGAAACACATCATATACATAATTATAAATAAAACGTGGAACTAAAACAAATTATAAAAATGTAGTAAATTGAAGATCTTGGGTAATGTAAAATATATAAGCATACAAAAAGTTATGAATATGTCAGCGCACATTAGAATGGCATTGTGTGAGTGACAGATGGTCAACGTTAGTCTAGCGGAGCGTCGAGTCGCTGGTAGCGGGGCGGCCATCTTAGGATTCCCTTCTTGAAGAGCGGTGGAACAGCACCACGTTTTCGACAAATCGCTATCCATCGCCTTAAATATAGTCTTTATTAAAGTGATAAGTGTTGATCTGAATATTAATGGCAATTGTAGAATTATTTTAACGTAATGGAAGTAAAATCGTTTAAGTTTCGATGACGTTTAATTTAAATTACCGTGTTTGGACTACTTACATACTCCCGTTGAAAGATGAATTCTGATGAAGGCCGTCCTGAGCTTACAAATGTATCCATTCCTGAAGAAAATAACAAGATTTAACGTTAAAAACATTCGCATAAAGCAACAGACTGCCAAATAGATAAAAAATAAAAATCTCTTTGTCAGAAATATAAAAAAAGCGCTTGGTACTTATAGGTGTTAATACACCTATAGGCAGGCCAGATAATGGACAAAATATTAAAATAATGGAAAATATTTTCTTTCTAGGACAAAAAATATCAGAATCTTAGAATATCTATAGAATTTAAAACTAGCAAGTTATTGGACGAAAGTCACGTTTCAAATTTATTACGAACGACGAGATGACCCGGTGAACTTCGTATCACTTACCTCTTAATATTAGGTCTTTACCTATGAAATATTTTTTGTTTGGCTAAGAATTCTAATTTCAAATTAATTTTATTTTAAAAACATGGATTTTTTTTTCCAAAAGTAGTCATTTGTTTATTGATTAGTGTTACATTTTCATCGCATTTAAATCTTTTTCGTTATCATGGATACGTTAAAAATTCGATTAATTATGGAATATGAGTACCGTCGTGGCAGCAACGCGGCACAAGCGGCACGCAACATCAACGACGTTTACGGAGCTAACACTACAAATCAACGCACTACCTGTTATTGGTTTGCTCGCTTCCGTTCTGGAAATTTCGACCTGAAAAATGAACCTCGCGGTCGTCCGAAGACTTTGGTCGACAATGACGAATTAAAGGCGATTGTGGAAGCTGATGATACACAATCTACGGCTGAATTAGCAGCAGCTTTCGACGTTAGCGTCAAAACAATATTGGTCCATTTGCGTCAAATTGGCAAGGTAAAAAAGCTTGACAAATGGGTGCCCCACGAACTCAATGATCGCCAGCGCGAAGTACGCGTCGAGACGTGCCTTGCACTGCTCAACAGACACACAAATGAAGGAATTTTGAACCGCATTGTTACCTGCGATGAAAAATGGATTCTGTTTGATAACCGCAAGCGCTCAGCAAGTTGGTTGGATCCTGGTTCAGCACCTAAACAATGCCCTAAACGAAAACTTACCCCAAGAAAAGTGATGGTCACTGTTTGGTGGTCTAGCGCCGGTGTGATTCAACACAGCTTCTTACCAAACGGGGTGAGCATTACTGCAGATGTGTACTGTGAAGAATTGAACACAATGATGGAGAAGCTGGCACATCTCCAACTAGCATTGGTCAATCGCTCGTCTCCGCTGCTCCTGCACGACAACGCGCCACCTCATACTGCACAGCAGACGGTCTCCAAGTTACAAGAACTGGGGTTGGAAGCTCTCCGTCATTCGCCCTACTCACCAGACCTTGCGCCTACAGACTACTACTTTTTCCAGAATTTGGATAACTTCTTGGCGGGAAAAAAATTCAATACCCGAGAGGCAGTACAAAATGCCTTTGAAGAATTTGTTGCCTCCCGTCCAGCTGATTTCTTTAAGAAGGGCATCAATAAACTGCCACTGCGTTGGCAAAGATGCATTGATTGCATGGGTGATTACTTCGATTAATACAAATAAAAAATACATGAAAAAAATTCATTTAAATTTTTTCATACAAAACGGCAATTTCATAGGTAAAGACCTATTATAAACCATTGTACTACCTTGAAAGTAGGCATGAAGCTGTTTTGTACAATATGTGCTGCACCAAACGATGTCATTTGGAAGCAATTATTTTATTTTTGGATGTTGCCCAAGAAGTGTTTACACTCATTTTCCATCCCATAAAGTAATGAGTGTAATGGATCAGGTGGTGGGACCAATTGTGGCAATTTCACTTTGCCACCAGCACAACATAATCCCGCAGATTCACCGCTGTATTTTAAAGCTTTACAATGTTGACAAATGATTGACATTTCTCCAATTGTTACAAATTTGTCGGCACTATAATCTATTTCCGGATCGTAGGAGAATGCTCCTCGTTCTAGGTTCACAGGGACACTGCGTCTGCGCAATCGATCTATTTCATTTTCCCGTGCTCGCTGCTGTTGTGATCGATGTGCTCGAACTCGTTCCATTCTCTGCCTATCCACTTCATTGTTATTCACTCTAGAACGTAAATCTGCCATACCACTACGACTGTTATCATTATCAGTCTCTCGCTGGTCAGCGGTGCGGTTAGAGCGTAAGGCAGCTCGTTGCGTATTTGATCGACTTCGACGACCTACGAGTATGTTAGGTCGTTTTCTCCTCGGCATTGTAAACAGTATATCAGATAATAATGTTTTCGTGCACTAATAATGGAAACTATAATGGTGACAGAATTACAAATCAAGTTTTAAACAAAAAAGCGCTTGAACGACACATATGGATTCAGTGTCGCCAACTCGAAACTTAAATTTATGCTAGACCTAAATTATTAAAAAAATAAATATTTTTTTATTACGTTTTGCCAGGTACCCTGACATTCCGAGACGATTTTCACATAGTCAAGCTGTGATATTATCTTTAAACTCAAACATTCTTTCCCATTCGGGCCAATACTTTTGTTATCCATAAAAAGTATGCACAAAATTAAATGAAACTAAGTTCATATTTATGTCAAAATTAGCTCTAAACTAAGTAAAGTTCGCTTTACACGATCTGAATATCATCATGATATTATTCAGAATGCACTGAATTGCATTGCATACAATGTATCTATTATACGCACACATTATCTTTTTAGGGCCTAAATACTCGACACAATTTGTTTTGCCGACTTTAAATACAATAAAACGGGGTGAATTGCAACGCCAGGGTGAATCGAAACGAAACTTTGTTTGAGATTTCAACGTTGTTTCAATAGTATATATTACTGAAAAGATGTTGGAAACGATTCATTACAATTACTTGAAAAAATAAGAGAACTTATAGTAGCAAACAATGTAAAAACGAACGTGAAAATCCCTTTTACAGTTTTGTTTCCATTCACCCTGGCTTTTCGATTCACCCCGTTTTACGGTATAATGTCTGCGGTTAATTTATTCAGATCGTGTAAGGCAAATTTAAATCTTTAAAAGTATATTTCTGAACGTACCCAACACAACAACAAAGTGTGATTATTTTACATGTTTTAAATGTAAATACGAAATAATCCGACTATTATGGATATATGTTGTCGACTCGAAACCCTTATTTAATCTATATCTACATGTGTTATTGTAATTATTTCAAAATACCGAACCGATGGGCAAATGTTTGACAGGTAAGAACAGTTTGTATGGGAAAACAAAATTCTCGTTTTAAGTATTTTCCTCGCATATTTTCTATATTTTCTCACCATTTAAACCTTCCCTGGACTTCCACGAATATTTCGAGACTAAAATTAGCCAAATTGGTTCAGCCGTTCCATTTTTATTTATATAGATAGATAGATAGAAGATATCTAAATAACTTTTCCAACCGTCAAATAAGATCTAAAAATAAAAGCTGAAGAACTGCCCAATGTGTTAGTAGTCGCAACCGCTACTACTGAACATGAGGTCTTGGGTTCGATTCGGGGTCGGGCATAGTGTTATTAGAAACATCCAATAGCAGCCTGGAATCTGGATCTGTGGCAATAGGATGACCCCCATTACATGGGACTTAAATATAACTGGGGAAATGTGGATGTAGGTACTATAGAGTACACGTCTGCTTAACCCGTGAGGGAATATTGGCGTGATGTTATGCTATGTTCTAGGAAGTCTACATCAATTCTACCGGTCTATAAAGAACTTTAGTTATTACAATCCCATTGTACACAACAGTTGAAGAATTACATAAGTTTCCACCCCGCCTTTATGCCGTTGAAATAAATTTAAAATAATACAAGTTAATGCAAATACTAAGTTAACTCGGTGTCTAGGCTCCAACTGCTACCAACTTTTGATTTAAAAAACTTAATTCACTTAAGTGACACAGTTTTCCACTTTCAAAGAAAGAAATTGTGTTCCTTTTTTGTTTTTTTTAAGTAAGGTAACCTCTTAAGAAGAGTAATCCGAATCTTGGTTGTAATAATAACATAATAATACCGGCCTGTTTCCGTCCCACTGCAGGACAAACGCCGCTTCTCATATAGAGAAGGCACGTGCATTAAACACCATGCTTGCTCTAAGCGGGTTGGCGATTTCAGACTTATATTAATTATAAGTCCAGGTTTCCTCACGATGTTTTTCCTTCATCGATGTCAATGATATCTTAAGTAAATAAATAAATAAATAATGTTGGACAATCCACACAGCATCATCTAGCCCCAAGCTAAGCAGAGCTTATGTTATGAGTACTAGATGACTGATATACTTAATACAATACATTACATAGGTAGATATTTTTTTATTATACATAGCAAATACCCAGAACACCCGGCACAAATCTTTGTAGATCGTACAAACATTTGTCCCAGGGCGGGAATCGAATTCGCAACCTCCTGCGTCGCAGGCGGACCTTCGCCCGCCACGCCACATCGGAAAAGATAAAAAAAAATCACATTGCCCGGAGTTGACCCACAATTTCGTGTATGAGAACTGAGGCCTTAACTACTGGGCCATCATTGTTTCTAAACGTCAGGTGACCGTTTTGAAAAATGAAATGATTTGAAAGAAAAATTACAAGTAAACCGATTCTAGAATGTAATAATCAACTGGAAAGATACTAAAGGCCTACTACATCCGATTTATTATATTAAGGATACTTAGTTGATTAGTTTTAAGTATTATCAATTATATATTTTGAAATATGTTTGTTTTAGTTTTAAATCTGACTGTTATGTATTATGTTGAACTGAACTATAGTGGTGGTATTTGAATTGTTTTGAATTTAATGTATATTTGTTTGTAATTCAATTTTTAGAGTTTAATTCTTTTAAGTTTTGTATGACATATAATTAATATTGTTATATTCATTTCATAAATTTGACTGACAAGGCTGACATATTTTATTTTGTTTTGTATTTTGTCATTAATACTATTAAATTAATTTACATTATTTGCATATCCATGCGACGGGTAAACATGGAGGACGTTATTACTCATATGAAAAATCATCAATGCATATTTTTACCCATGTTTGCAAATAAATCAATTATTTCTGATTTCTGTCAATTATTTGTTCCTAGTATTTAATAGGCTGGAAAGCGTATATTATTTATTGTATCATTTAGTCGCTCTGTAGTTCAATCCACCTCCCCTATACCGCGTATGTTGACGATGATCGGGGCTACCAACATTACTACAACCAAATTGGTATTAATTAATAGTGAATTTCTGTCTGTCTGTTTGTTTCATGTTATATCCGAAACGTCTGGACCAACGTTGACGTGACTTTCATTAGCAGGTAGCTAATTCGTTAAGGAGTAACTGTTATTCCAGAAAAATAATAAGGATTCCGCGCAAAAATATTAAAACCCCTGTAATTTGTCAAATTCCACGTGGTCAAAGTCGCGGACACAGCTAGTAAAACATATAAATAAATAAAAACATATTAGAGGAGCTCGTGTCTAAATAAAAACAGCCGCATGGGTTGATCGAAGGTTAAGCTACGCTTGCCGAGGTCAGTTTGTGGATGGGTGACCGTTTGTAACATATCGATACTCCTCCATGCGTCGGAACGCACGTTAAGCCGTTGGTCCCGGATGTCATTTGTAGATCTTTGACAGTCGTTGCGGGTAGTCAGAAGCCCGAAAATCTGACAACCAGTCTTATCGTGCTATCGGGTAACTGGGTTTTGGAGGGCAGATAGGCAGTTGCTTCATGTAAAACACTGGTATTCAGCTGCATCCGGTAAAAAGGCTAGGCAGTTGATGAAAAACATATTAGAAAAAAAAAACAGCTTCCCAAAAATGTCATCAACACAGATCGAATTTCAGTACCGGGCAACGCTACGTACAAATATATCCTTTGTCACATTGGAAACCTGCACAAAACCCGTCCGTTATGACATACATACATACCGATCCAAGCGGGATGGCTATCAAATATTTATGGTACAATCCTTTCCGACTGATTGCAATGTACTCGCGCCGCGACATTGAGGCACTGTGCGTTGGATATTAAAATGCGCCAATGTACACTGGGGTTTATTTGTGATTTGCTACCAAAAGGTGTTGCAGATTGATTTGTCTTGGTGGTCTTTTTTTTATTTTGATCTAGGGCCTTACTCTTCAAATTAATTTTTATTCCGATCTAAAGCCAATACGATTTAAATGTTAATTTTGCAGTCACGTGGTTATATCACTTGGTGAAACACACAGGTGTTAAAAAAAACTCGAAATCAAGAGTTCGAAAATTGTAAATTCCAATGTTGATCGATTGGAATTTAAATAAAATTTATAAAACGCATTGTATAAAGTATATCAGTCATCACACAAGCTCTGCTTAGCTTGGGGCTAGATGATGCTGTTATTATCAATTATCACCTGCTCATGTCCTATCAACGTCTACCCAATAATCTCACATTTCTCAAGAATCGTTCGACACGTCTCAAAACGTTGCCAACATAAGTGCAATCCAAGTCAAACGTTCATCTCTCAAGTGCGTATTGTCGTCATGTCATCTCCGCTACTCTCTAAGATTGACATCTTTCTCAGTATTTGCTCTACACTCTTCCGACACTGGTGACACATTTTTTTCAGTGTCTGGGAAGAAATTGTTGTGTTTCCGTAGAAAGTCGATTTTATTAGTGGGTGGTGCAATATTCACGACTGGGTTTGAAAAACAACATAAAGATTGACACTGATACAGGCAACTGTAATTATTGGTTTGTATTTTTTTCTTAAATTTAATTAATTTCCGTACAGACGTCAGCACAAAACTGACTAAAACCTATCCGTGTTCCATCCTTGCCCTTTACGTTCCGAGGTCACGGTAACTCTTTCGAATATCCCGCTACAGATAAATCAGAACCTTAAAGGTATATCCCATCATCATCCTCTTGCCCTTATCCCAATTTCATTTGGGGTCGGCGCAGCATGTCTTCTTCTTCCATACATCTCTATTTCCCGTCATCTCAGAAGTCACCTCCTTCTTAGCCATATCAACTTTCACACAATCCATCTATAATCACACAATCCACATATTAAAGGTATATCCCGTTAACCTAAAATCATTAAATTCGGCAAGAAGCAAGGTCTCACAGCACATGTAACTGAAAAGTAAATTTGTTGTTTTGATCACATAAAATAATATTTTTGTAATGTTAATAATTACAGTGAAAGTAGCTAAACCGAACGTTTATCCGAAACCGTTTTTTGAACCGAATCGCACGTCTCCGTATTTTTAGTATTTCTTGTCTATGCTATATAAATGTATTTTCTTTCCGTAAAATATAAAAAATGAAGAAAAAGCTCATCGGGCGACTAAAACGTTTCTGTTTCGCTGCCAGTCCAAAAGTAAAAGGCAAAAGGCTAGGCAGATGATGATACAAGTCTAAAAGGCTTATTGTAAATGTGAAAGTAAATTAAAACGTCCCAAAATTACCTACTTACTCAGCATAAATTCATGGATGATCACTCCTCTAGATTGATCGTAGCACTACTCCGAGCATGATATCACTTGCGGTATATTACTGATGCACTCCAATTTGTGGTCGACGTCATGAAGATACTATCAAATAAATAATTTAATACCAGATATATAGATATGTATCTTATTTACGATCTTTTGATCGGTCCCAGAGTCCCAGAACAAGTTGAACCATGGGTACTTCTTCAACTATTTCCTTATTGCTTTTCAAATAAATATAGACCTAAAACATCCGCATAATTTATTAAAATATATAATAATATCTGAAGGATAAGCTACGCTACTACGGTCAGTCCGTAGATGGTGATCCATTGCATACCGAAGCCCTCTGTGCCTAGGAAAGTACGTTTATAGTCAGAAGTTGGAAAGTCTGACAACCAGTATTAAGTGACTTCCAACAACATTGTAAACTTTGAGGTTAGATTTGCTAAGCAACAATCCAACCTCACATTCTCTGCCGGGCCTTCTTCATCCATCATCTTTTCATCTTCACTACAATAAAATAAAGTCGCTTTCTCTGTCCCTATAGCCCTATGTATGCTTAAATCTTTAAAACTACGAAACGAATTTTTTAAAGGTTTTTTCGAAGGTTTATATGTATAATATATATATTTTATACCCGTGTCGTAGTTTTCAATAATCATCATCGGCCTTTTTCCAAGAAATGGCTAATCAGATGAGGATTTTTGATGACTCCATTGTCAATATCAGCAGACAGCTGTGAACAGCATTAAAACTATCCCTATTTACCCTCCAAAAAAAGCTAATAAGAATGATTACCAATATAGAACCAACAGATAGTTGCAAGCCTTACTTCCAGAAACACAAGATTCTCACCTTAGTTAGTATTTATATTTTAGAATTATGTAAACTAGTCCGCAAATATCTAGATTCGTCTAACACACGGGGAGACACACAAACTAATTATTCGTTGCGCCATAAAAACAGACTAAATTGGCCTCCCTTACACACCATTACACTCATCTAGTCCATATTCAATGTCAATCAAAATATACAATAAATTACCAGAAGACATAAAACAACAAAATAAAACCAGTATATTTTTAACTAAACTAAAGCAATACTTAATTAAAAAAAGCTATTACACATTACAAGAATATTTAACGGATAAATTCAATAAAAATACATAACTATGAAAAACAGATATTCAACAAGTAAAAACAAAAATAAAAACATTAATTATATTATAATACTAAATAATTATACTACATAAAAATTAAGCAATATTAAATATAATTAAATAGATAGTTATTGAATAAATATTCAAAATTAAATATAATTAAATAAATAATTAACGAATAAATATTCAATAATTAATATAATTTAATAAATAATTAGTAGATGAATGGAAATATAAAATGAATGTAACTAATAACAATTAATAAAGCGCTCTTCCTCTCTCCGATTATTTAAAATTTGCTGTGCCCGACAGGGTCCATAATTGTTTCTATACATTTTAATTTTTACCACCTGTAAGTGTACATTATGGATTGCAATAAACGATTTGATTTGATTTGATTTATTAAAAGTTTTAATTTTTAAGAATAATTACTTACATTTTCCTGAACCTGTGTTTAACCCAAATTGCCAGAAATAATATAACACCATGCTGTTATTCTCCAAAGGGTTAGACAGAGGTGCACTTATAGTAACATCTCCATTACGCCAGTCATGTTTTAAGTCCCATGTAATAGAGCGCGAGCCTATTTGTAATAAGGGGCGAGCCTATTACAAAAATACTCGTTTTTTTTTGTTAACGGTGCGAATACTTCAAACCACCCCGATGATCACCATCAGCACATGAAAGGGGCCCCGTTACCTCTTAAGAGACCACTCCGGGACCACTCCCTACAAAAATAGGCCTAACACAAAACAAATATCCCCTGAAATATTCCTCGTAATATCTACTTAAACTTACCCATTTGTTCTTTATGATATTGTACAACATTTAAAGGGGACAGGATAATCCCAGTTTGTCCCATAAACCGACAGAAGGCTGTTTTCCCCAATAATTGTCGTACATATCAATGGGAAACTCTTCCATGCCGTTCAATGGTGTCCTGAAGCGTTATGTGGGATAATAAAAATTGGTCTGAATGGTGTTTTGACCGACGGAACTCTGTTGGAAGCCAAGGGATTATTTTTATAACATGCGTGTTTGGCAGGAAGTCCGTATTCAAAGGTTGTTTAACTTTGTCGTTTGTTGAGTTTTGTTATGTTTATATAATGTTTCAATTCTTTTATACTTTTCTTCGATCAATAGTACAGTTTTACAATGGTAACATAACATTACTACTGTATTTTCCTAAGGGTTAAGACTGTTAGTAGTTATATTATCAGCAATGTTATGAAATGCGGGTATATGTACTAAGGTACACTCAGAGGTGTATTAAATGTGTACAGCATTTAGTTAGTCATATTTAAGTCCAATGTAATAGAGGAAGGTAAGGATATTGGGTTCAGATCCACACTACAGGCTGCTACTGAGAAATTCCAGATGGAAAAACCCAATAACACTTTCTTCGAGGGAACTAAATGAAAGACCGATGACCCAGATACGTATATGGATGAGCATGAGGTAAATGGCATCGTAATCTTTTTTGTTAAGGGACTGTCTTAAGTATATTTGTCGTTGAAAAAATGTTTTACAGTCTAAACATATAATACTGATTCCCAGTATAAATAATTTATATTATATTTTGACACAGAATGCCGGCAGAGAATTACATATATTCATTAGATATACGCAATATAAAAGTATTCACAAAATATTTTGTGCGTTACTTTACTCCTCGTTTTTAAATAAAAGGGTCGGTAATGAACGAGCTCGTGGCTTAATAAAACAGCTGCACGGGTTGATCAAAGGTTAAGCTACGCTTGCCGAGGTCAGCCCGTGGAAGGATCACCCTTCGAGACTCTGCTTGGCCTAGGAAAGCTCGTTAAGCCGTTGGTCCCGGCTGTGATTTGTAGATTTTTGACAGTCGTTACGGGTAGTCAGAAGCTCGCATGTCTGACTACCAGCCTTACTAAGGGGTATCGTGTTGCCCAGTAACTGGGCTGTGGAAGTCAAACAGGCAGTAGCTCCATATAGTAGTTCCATTAAAGACTATATATCTAATATAACCATATCAATTTACAAATAACATGCAAGTTATATTATATATCGATTCCGAGAATTTCCACGGTTCAAAGCCTTCGGAAAAGTAAGAGAATCATGCAAAACTTCACTCCACTACATCCAGCAACACTCCACATTGATGTAAATATTTTTCTTATAAAACTTTCAACGTTTACAGCGACATCTGGCGTGTTACTCGTCAGGTACAACACAAACTATTCGGTGACAACGACTCCGTGTGCCTTCTTAAAAGTTTCGAACAAACTTTCAACGCCTTCTGAGTGTGAGCTGCGAAAATAGGAGTGCAGGTGTATCCATTGTTGGTGAATCCACGACACTTGACGTACAAGTTCATGTGTGATGTAAAAATAAGACAAAAACATAAAAAAATTCTTTTAGTTCTTGCATATAGTTACACAAAATAATTAAATACAAATTACAAAAAAAATATTTTCATATGCGACTAAAGAGTTAAAACATAATTATATTTTTGTATAATTATAAAAACCATTCATTTCTTGCATAACATTTCACAGAACAATTAAATACAAATTACAAATAAATATTTTAACATACGACTTTAAAAGTTTATGTTTATAATATTTTATTATTTTATAATTGAAAAAGAAAACATAATTTATGTATGGATGAGTTTATGATTTTGAATATTTGTACTGGCCAAGTTCAACTCGCATAAGAAAGGTCCCGTACCATATCGGACAGAAAACGATGAACAAATCACAGTAAGTTTGTTATAACAAAAAAAATATTATTCCGTGATAAAATTTCAATTATAAGATCTTTTTCTTTACTTGCGCTGTGAGTCCATGCTTATTGCTAGATTTTATGATTCAAGTGAACGGGAGCCAGGAGCCTATAGGTTATAGTTCACTTGCGAGTATCAAAATATGACGGATATAACGGCTATTGGGATATACCATTTATGGAAAAACACAAAAACTCTTTGACCGACGCGTGTATCCAACCTAGGACCTCATGCTTGGCAGTAACCCGACCTAAACATACCTCTTTAGAAGCGAGACCCTTCCTCAGGTTTTATCCCACCTTTCCATTTTGTTATAACCAACCACACTGTCAGAAAAAGAACCTAAAATCATAAAAAAACATCAATCCCGGACCATGTTACCCATAAATCATTCGTTAAACTAGAGGGCGTGTCTTCCTCATAACATCCATTCCTCAAACATACAGCTTATAGTTCTGTTGCAGCCCTTTACCACAGAATAGGTAGATTGTTAAATATCAGAAGTACAACTTCATACAAGAGGCGAACACACTCGCGTGTACCTAATATTTAAGTAAGTGACCACTGAATACGCTTTGCTGTGGGCCCCCATGACATTCTTTTCTTTCTTTTCTTTCTTTTCTTTCTTTTCTTTCTTTTCTTTCTTTTCTTTCTTTTCTTTCTTTTCTTTCTTTTCTTTCTTTTCTTTCTTTTCTTTCTTTTCTTTCTTTTCTTTCTTTTCTTTCTTTTCTTTCTTTTCTTTCTTTTCTTTCTTTTCTTTCTTTTCTTTCTTTTCTTTCTTTTCTTTCTTTTCTTTCTTTTCTTTCTTTTCTTTCTTTTCTTTCTTTTCTTTCTTTTCTTTCTTTTCTTTCTTTTCTTTCTTTTCTTTCTTTTCTTTCTTTTCTTTCTTTTCTTTCTTTTCTTTCTTTTCTTTCTTTTCTTTCTTTTCTTTCTTTTCTTTCTTTTCTTTCTTTTCTTTCTTTTCTTTCTTTTCTTTCTTTTCTTTCTTTTCTTTCTTTTCTTTCTTTTCTTTCTTTTCTTTCTTTTCTTTCTTTTCTTTCTTTTCAATCAAACTAACCTTCTTTACATATCTTTTCTGTGCCTCTACCAACCGGGTGAAGGAAATGATGACGTGCCAACATGACATCTGAGTCACCTCCCCTCCGAAAGGATTCCTTTATTGAAAACCATTATATTAGTTGTGATTGCGACCGCATGTCAGCCACGCGGAATGACGGGCTCACGATTTTATGTAATGGTAGCAGAAAATATAAATCCATATTCTTATATGGATTTATATTTCTTTGAGGTTATTCCTGACTAAACAACAACAGCGGCCAGGTAAGATTAAGATTCGTGGATGGGTGACCATGCATTAAATATCAAGAATCATACCATGCATCGGAAAGTACCGGCAAGCCGTTGATCCTGGCTTATGATGTAATGTTCCTTTCTTAAAAACATATAGCTAATCCCGTATAACAATGGCAACACACACAGTTGGAAAACAAACAGCCACAGTGAGTGTTGCCACAACTTGTATTCGACAAATCTCCGCCAGTCACTGAGGTTAAGCTCACATCAAGCTGATGTAGGACACAAAGCCCTCGTTTCTTGTTTAGTTTGAAATATTGTAAGGTATCTTAAACCCTCAGAAAAAAGAGTATCTAGACAAAAAAGTAAATTTGTAGACACTTGATCTCGTGAAAAAG
Source organism: Phlogophora meticulosa (assembly GCA_905147745.2). Taxonomy (NCBI): domain Eukaryota; kingdom Metazoa; phylum Arthropoda; class Insecta; order Lepidoptera; family Noctuidae; genus Phlogophora; species Phlogophora meticulosa. Next base: position 16,971,845 of record LR990524.1, read on the forward strand.
GTCAAACCTTTCTCAAAGAGACATACTAAGTGGAAACAAAATAATATAAAAACAATTTACGTGATATAATATCACGCCTGTTTTTCCCATAGGGTTGGGCAGAGGTCTTCCTTTAATGAATCTATATTTCTCAGGTTATGTTTTAGTCTAAAGTTATAAGGGGGCGAGCCTATTGCCATCAACTGGGTACACTTCCGGACTCTGAAAATTTTACTTCTCTCTCTCTCAAATCTCACACACTCTTTCAATTTTACGGATGAAGAAACCCAATAACACATTGTCTACCCGGGAATAGAAGCCAAGACCTTTAAGTACATTCCGTCAGTCAACCGGGCACAAACCGTACCGTCCCCATCTAATTGGCCAGTGTCATCGCTGCCAATTGTACGGCCACTCTCAGCGAAACTGCTTCGCCAGGCCCAGATGCGTCAAGTGTCTGGGCGACCACGCCACGGGCAAATGCGACCGTCCCAAGGACCGCACTAAATGCATTGAACCACCGAGTTGTGTTCTGTGCGGACAGTCCGGTCATACCGCGAACTTCCGAGGGTGCCCGCGAGCCCCAAAGTCGTCTTCCCAAAGGTTGATGAGACGTGCAAACGCTCGTCAACAAAGGGAATGCCCCTCTACTAGGGCGCCACCCCCGCCATCGTCTGCGCTCCCTGAGCGCCTTAGCCCACAGAGGTCATCTCCGTGGAACAAGCTGAACCACCAGAAGGCCTTCCCGGCCCTGGCGGCTAAACACAGCCACCCACCGGCGCTGATGGATTCACCCATCCCGGCGCCGACCCCAGCCCCTGCAGTCCAGGCTACCCTGACCGCAGAGGCTGAGGTTTCCGCCTTCCGTACTCAGCCTACGGAGGCTCTTTACGACGACAAAATCCGTACACAGCGCAATATGAACGTCATATTGCCAGTGTACTTAATCTTCTGCAACCGCGAAGCCGATCGTCTAGCCGATCGCTTAGAGGCTACCACAGACCCTAGGAAGCGCATCGAAGCGCTCATGGAGGCCCCCTCGGTGCTCCGTGACCTAGAAGCCCACTTTAATAACCGCAATGGATAGGTACGTTAACGCCAGAACCTTGAAACCGCGATCCCTAAAGTTAGGATACGTCAATATAAATGGCTTACTCCAGCAACGGGCTGAGTTTGCCAACTTCCTCCGCGATCACCAACCGGACGTCCTCCTCATACAGGAGACGTTCCTCAAACCGCACAACCGCGACCCCAAAATTGCAAACTACCGTATGGTGCGCAATGATAGATCCCGCTGCCACAAGGGCGGTACAATGATTTATTATAAAAACTCATTGCACTGTGTCCCTTTAACTTCTCCTCCCCCGACCTCGCTCCTTGAGTACTCTATCTGTCGGCTCGGCATGACTGGCCATCAGCCAATTACTATTGTATCCGCGTACTGCCCTCCCGCTCGTGGGAGGGACGACATCCCAGCTTTATCCCACGATATCTCGGTTCTTCTCGGCTTGAGTGACTCCGTTATCATAGCGGGCGATCTCAACGCCAAGCACCCCGCGTGGAATAGTAATGTAACCAACGCCAGAGGGAGGGCTGTCCTCAATCTGGGCGCCTCCCTTAACTATGACGTCATCGCCCCGATGACTCATACCCATTTTCCCCACGATCCTGACCATAGACCTGACATACTGGACATAGCACTCCTAAAGAATGTAAACCTTCGTTTACAATCGATAGAGGCGCTCCACGAGCTTAACTCTGACCATCGTCCGGTGATGATGACGCTAGTTCCCCGTACGGGTCCGCTTGACCCTGATCAGCCACCCCCGACTCAATTAGTTACCGACTGGAGGAAGGTAAGCGAAAAGCTGAAATCCTCCTCGTCGCCTCTACTCGACTCCATCCCCGATCTAATCACCTCAGTCGCTGACACCACGGGCGCAGTCGACTCGTTTACGGAGCACGTACAGACAGTCCTGAACGACTGTTCAAGGCGGGTTCCGGCGCTGAATGCCCAGCGCTGGAACCTACCGGACGATGTACGGGCTCTGATAACCGAGAAGAACGCGTCCGTCCGTGCCTATAGCGCTTTTCCCTGCTCTGCGAACAAAGCCCACATGCGAATGCTACAGCGTACTGTCAGCAAACGTGTGGCGGAGCATAGGTCGGAGAGCTGGGACAAGATGATCAGTGAGCTAGAGCCCAACCACCATGCCTTCTGGAACCTCCAGAGGAAACTCCGGTCCACCGTAGAGGCTACCATGCCTCCCCTCACTCGTCCAGATAAGAGCGTCGCGTTCGACGACTCGGAAAAATCCGAATGCCTAGCCGAAAGCTTAGAGACTCAATGCTCGCTTAGCTCCCAGCCGTTCGACCAAGCTCACCTCTTAAAGGTAGACGCCGAAGTCGAACGTAGGTCCTCGCTCCCTCCCGTCGACAACCCTGATGATCCTCTGCCTCCCGTCACTCCGGACGAAGTGCAAGACATCATTAAAGGGCTCAAACCGCGCAAAGCCCCCGGTAAGGACGGTATCACCAATAGGGTGTTTCAAATCCTCCCCGCGCAACTCGTTATGCTCATGACCGCCATCTTCAATGGCGCTCTGAGCAACAATATCTTTCCTCAATCGTGGAAAGAAGCCGTGGTTATTGGCATCCCCAAGCCTGGCAAGCCCAAGTCTGAGCCCACGAGCTACCGACCTATCAGTCTGCTCAATGTTTTCGGCAAAATCTACGAGAAGCTTATTTATAAGCGACTCAAGGACTATGTCGAGGCAAAGAGCCTGATACCGAACGAACAGTTCGGGTTCCGGCCGGGACACTCGTGTGTTCAACAGGTGCGATTCCGGCCGGGACACTCGTGTGTTCAACAGGTGCACCGCGTAGTCGAACACGTCAGCGCGGGCTTTCAGAGAGGCGCGCTCACCGGCGCCCTCTTCTTCGACATTGCGAAAGCCTTCGACAAGGTCTGGCACAACGGGTTGTTATACAAGCTATACCAACTCGATGTGCCAGATCGTCTCGTGCTCATCTTGCGAGATTTTCTGTCGAATCGTACGTTTAGATATCGCGTAGACGGTACGCTATCGTCACCTCACCCTATCCGCGCGGGCGTCCCTCAAGGATCCGTGCTGTCTCCTCTCTTGTTCTCGCTGTTCACTAGCGACGTCCCTAGGGGTAGAAAGGCCCAGTTGGCGCTTTTCGCCGACGACACGGCCATCTACGTTACCGGTAACAACCCTACCACCATAGCTCGCACCCTCCAAACTTCCGCAAACGTCTTGGGCGCTTGGTTCCGGAAATGGAGAGTCGAGGTCAATCCCGACAAAAGTCAAGCGGTTCTCTTTAGGAAACCCGGACGCCGCAATGTCCCCACGCCTAGTCCGTTAGCCATGTACGGCAAGCCTATCCCTTGGGATAAGCGAGCCAAATACTTAGGTGTGATACTCGATCACAGACTTTCGTTCGCCGAACACATAAAGGCGGCGCGTTCGCGCGCCGTCTTCGCGTCCGGCAGGCTTTATTGTATGACCAACGAGAAAAGCAAGTTGTCACTCAGGTGCAAATTGCGGCTCTTCGTCTCGGTCATCCGACCAATCATGACATACGCTTGCGCAGTGTTCGCTCACGCCAAGCCGTATCATATTCATAGGCTTCAGACCGTCCAGAACTGATTCCTGCGCAGAGTCACGGGAGCCCCCTTCTACGTCCGAAATGAGACTCTCCATGTAGATCTCAAAATACCCACGGTGAAACAGTTCATGAAGCGACTCACCCAGCGCTTCATGGACTGTTCTACCGCTCATCCTAACCCCTTAGTGTCATCGGCCGCCCGATACACTCCCTCGCGAATAAGTACAGTTCGAAGACCAAGACATACACTCACAGAGCCAGATGATCCTATCACTCTCCTCCAGGAGAGCGATAAGGCCACCAGCACTGTTCGCATACAAAAACGGACATTCCGTCCTCGCCGCCGAGGCCCGTCGCGACGACCCCGTCGATGCCCCCCTCCCGACCCTTTGCTAGAGCCAGCCCGCGAAGCTGAGCCGATTAATGTTTAAAATGTCCCTAAATAATGGAACAATCAGATCCAGCCTGTCCCTTGCTGTCCTCTTCAGCGACGTCCTAAGCCGAGGTTCGTACCCCGCAGGGGGTGCCCTTAGCGATAGTCGCTTAGCTTATAAGTTTTTATGCCTGGCTGGAGGCCTTAATTTTAATTAAGCCCCCCACAGGAAAGTTCGGTTGAGCAGTAAATATCCCTAAAGGATAAACTGCGAGATGCCCATTCCAAAAAAAAAAAAAAAAAAAAAAAACCGGGCACAAATCTAGCCACAAAAACAGTATATTGATTTATACCAAATTCAGTTGTAATATTGTTCCACACTAGTTCCATCGCCTGTCTATAAAGATAGGCGAAGGAATATATTATCCAGGTTAAAGAAGAACCTGATTCAATCAAGAAATAAATCTATAAACCAGATGAAACAGGATTTACACAACCATAGTTGTTAGTTCTTGATCCTACCCATCTTAGTCGTCCCATGGTTAAAACAAACGCCCCATCGGTCCGAACACCTTCACGGGATTACGTTAAGCTCGGCACAATATAACCAACGTGACGTATGTCTATGAAAAATCCCTTTCTTACGGAACCCTTTGGAAAATCCGAGAGACCCGAACGCCTTTGTGCAGTGGAACCCTTTGAAGTAAGGAGAATAAACACCAAGATAATTAGAAAGGTCGAAACCTTGAGGAAATTTTAATTTGAAACGATGACTTGAGATATTTTAAGGAAACCGAAGAAACGGTACTCGAGCCGGGAACGTTTTTTGTTTTCTTCGGTAATAAGCTTCTTCTGGTTATATTTTTTATAACTTTAATGGACTACAGTATCTTATAAAAGAATACAGTTGCCTTTTGCCTCTTTATTAATAAGGCGTCACTCTTTAGTCGATATTTGAGGAGCCATGCAGAACGTAGGACTCTCATAATAAAAGATTTCTAAGACTTAAGGCGACATTATTAACTGCTTAACTATTATTGGACCATCGTTTTAGAACCTGGACCACACGGATCGTAACATTGGCTGGATCTTGGTACAAAAAGAGATAATGTGTTGAAATCGTTTATAAATCATCATCATTACATAAGCCAAAATTATCACTTTAGCCAAAAGACGTCCAGTGATGGACATAGGACTGCTCTAATGATTCCCGTAACGATCATCCAACGTCAAATCCTCATCCATAAAGAAAGAAAAATAGAAAATACATTTATTTGGGACACGCATAGATAATAAAAAAATCAACAATAAATCTCCCTCCACCTCTAAGGTTCCTATCTCAGCATATGCTGCGATATTTTAACAAGGAGTCATCCATTGGCTTCCTAAGATTTGACCAAATCGTTGGTCTACCTTGAAGGAGTCCTACCCACGCTGAATGGATTAGTATGCGTTCGCTACGCACCAATGTGCCGTGTGCCTTTTGCGAGAAATTTGCTGCGCGATCTCCCTCTTGAGTTTGGTGGCAATCTTTGGATCCTACTAAATACTAAGTTGCTGGGGAGTTTGTCGTTGCTGGGGAGTTTGTTCTGCTACTTCTTCTTCCCAGCAAAAACACTAGGAAGTGGTGAAGGGTGGGCGTTTTGGGGGACTGTCTCATGTAAACGTTTTGACGTTCAAAAAGTGCTGATTCTCAGCCTAATTTGAACAAATGAATTTTGATTTTGTTTTTTTTTTATTCCAAGCCCTTAGAACCTATATCTCTGTAAATTGTCACAAGGGTACCAAGCAATATGCACTTAAAATTTAATAATCGTCGAATTGAGAGCAGAAATTTTATCGGACTCGTATACGGGTCAAGTCTTGTACTTTTTTCACCAAACCGACTTCAGAGTTTCTAAAGCGTTAATCCGATTTATGTCTCCTATTGTCGGCTTTATAGGGTGTCCACACTTTCAATTTGTCGCGTAATTGAATTATAGGATATTTATTTTTTGCTTGTCTTGTGGAAAATTGAGCGGGTTTATCTCTTTCCTGTAATAATAGAGAAGGGACATAAAATTAAAGGTCGTAAGTGGTTGACTTTTACGACACATGTGAGGCGATATAAAGCTGGTAGGTACGTCGGTTGTCAATTTCACGGTGGGTGCTGCTGCCTTAAGACGTATAATAATACCGGCCTGTTACTGTCCGGCAGTCCGGGCAAACTCCTCTTCTCAAACAGAGAAGTCACAAACATTAATCACCACACTTGAAGTTTCTCTCTAAGTTTCCTAACGATGTAAGATAAACTCACTCACTCATCAGGAGTTCAGCTATGTATTAGGATAAGTAGTCGCACGTAAGTGGTCCAAATTCAACCGCTTATAAGCTTTAAGTATGCCAAATCGCAGACTCCTCCATGTATGTATATGTTCTTAAAAAGGGATAGAAAGCTTTGGGTTCACGTATTAATAAATAGATAGTTAACCTCATCATTATTATCATCTTCCTAGCCTTTTTCCCAACTATGTTGGAGTCGGTTTCCAGTCTACCCGGATGCAGCTGAATTCCGGTGGTTGACATGGAGCGTCTGTCTATCTGAGCTCAACAACCCAGTTACTAGGCGACACGATATTCCTTGGATAAGGCTGAGATATGGAGAGACTGGACAAGTGCACACTGTATGGTTCTTTCCTCAAAATACCACCTCTAATCTGCATAGTGTTCTCATGGTTTGACCAAAATAACTGGATATTTGGGCGACATGACATTCCATGGTAAGACTGGTTTAGGTAAGATTTTTGGGCTCTTGACTACCCGTAACAACTCTCAAAGATCTACAAATGTCAGCTGGGACCAACGGCTTACCGCACGCAGGAGTTTCGATGTGTTCGGAACGATCACCCATCTACAGACTGACTTCAGTAAGCGAAACTTAACCTTAATCGACCCGTGTGGCAGTTTTATTAAACCACAAGCTCCTCAAATAGATAGATAATTAAACAAAACACCAAAATTACATATCACATGGCTACCCTACCCAAAAATCAAGCGGAAGAGATTTAGCGCTTTATTTTTATCGAGAGACGAACCTATCCTTTCCGGATGCTTTGCTCCATTGATCTACTGGCGCTCTCTAAACATATTTTTTTACTCTGTGTTGAACCTAAACGGGGTTTAGAACCTTTGGGTAAGAGATTTGGGACTATTTTTACTTTATGACCTTTTATTCTGGCTTAAAGGGTATTCTTATATGACTAAATGAAAGAGGGCTTTGAACTTACCAAACATGAGAACATCACAGCATGTAGTGCCCGAAGGGTTAAGCAGGCAGGTATTTAGGTAGGTAGAAGGTATAGTTGGTTTTCAACTTGTAGCTAGTTCAATACTTCATACTAGAACTAGAACATTATACTGGTTTGAGACAGCCAGGAGTTCCATAACTTCAATTGGAGAGTTATAGTTGGTGAGTTCTGATCCTATTATGGCTATAATACGAGTTTACCTAATCTCCGATTCGCCGACTTTACTGTCCGTTTTGCGTCTTCAGCCTTCGTGTTGACTCAGATGCTTGACGACGAGAAGGCAGAGGTTCTTCAGATGTCGGTCTTAAGATTAATTATAGAATAGAATACTCTATATTGAACGCCATGAAAACTTACAAATAATGCGTTTAAGAGGTGTTATTACAATGGGCGGCCTTATCGATAAAAGTGATCTTTTACAGACAACTTTTGGAGGGAGTTGATAGAGAAAGAGTAGTAGACCGAAAGAAGTAGAGAGTATACCTAAAGAAGAAGAAGTAAAGAAAAAAAGAAGAAAAAGAAAAAAGGTTTGAGTGTGTGTGTTTGTGTGTGAAGTATGAATATATTGAAGACCAAATAGATCACGAACAACATACATCAACAGAGTATTCTGGGTATCAAACTTGAAGACCAGGTCAGGCATACCACGATCCGTTCCATTACAAATACTGTTGTCATACTGAGATCTGTCAAATGAGTATGTAAGAGGAAGTCTGAAAGCAGCGCCTGTGACCGAATGTTGTGTATGATTGTGGAGGGTTACAAAAGTAGCGGGAGATCAAATAAAAGATGGATTTCCTTCTGCGATCCCCGGCTGGCTGCGACCACGCCTGCAACAACCGTTGGGTATTAGCCCACCAGACACCACCCGTCTGGTCGGAGGATCCTCTTCTTGCAACGGTGGAAGAGGAATTTACTCCCTGTTACTCTTACCTCTTAAAAAGACATTAAATCCTCCTATCTACAGTAAGATAATCTTCTTCAGATCCGCCATAATAATAATAATCCAATACTTCATAAAAGTTTCACGTTCAGATAAATCATTCCACGACACCGTCCTGTCTAAAATAATAATTATTTCTCAAAATAACAACAAAAGGAGTTTTCTTTCCCGAACAAACAGAAAATATCTTTCCGGTTATCCGTTATCCGGTTGAGTCCGGATAAAACTGGATTAGACAACACCAATATTTTTGTTTACCCAGAAAAGTAATTCGTTTCGTCTTAAGATAAATAATTACTAAATTGACAGCATTTCTTGGTAGCCCAGATCTTTTGTGCTGCGTCCAGATGTTTTCTGAAGTATATCCGGATATTTTTTTATAATCGCCTTTGTAGTTAAATAATATAATTTGCCTTTGACGATATTAAAACGCCCGTATTTTAAGGATTAGACAGAGGCGTAACTGTAGTACAACCACATTTCACGAGTTATGTATAAGTCCCATGTAATAGAGTGCGAGCCTATTGCCACCGAGCACAAATCCTGACTCTTGGCTGTTACTGAGAAATTCCAGATGGAAAAACCTAATAACACAGCCCGACCTGGGAATCAAACTCAGGACTTCACGTTCAGCATTAACAGTTACACCCACTAGAAAAACGAAGCAGTCAGAAGTGGAAAATGCACATGCCCATTTATTTGCGTTTGAATGTTCTACTTCCAAAGCTTTTACGTCAGAAAATTACGTCCAACTTCTTTGCGTCCATTGTTTATGCTCTCCGTCGCGTTTCCAATTAAAAATCCCCTTACATCCGTATGGGAACAGCTTCTCACACGTAAGTACCGATGGCCCAATTAAATACGCTATTCACCAAAGGGTTAATTAAGAAGAAAATTATCTCCTCAAACGATAGGCGGGCGTGACATGCGGAAGGGTCTCAAGTGGAGAGGTGGTAGCGGCTGTGAAAGCGGAGCGGGAAGCGATTTGGTCGTATGGTCCATTGTGAATGAAAATTTTCTGGCAGTCTTCCGTCAACCGCCATGGTTAGACTGTCAGAAGTTCTGAAGAACTCGTGTAGTTTTTCCGTTTTCATCTGCATTTTCTGGAACCACGCCGAAAATTTGACAACTTTTATAAATCTGTTGTACGAATACTGTCAGTGAAAGTCTAAGGATCTGTTTAAAACAGGGTCGGAGTGAGTTCAGTAAGTACATCATTCTGGACTTAATTTCTACGTGTTTAGCAGATGTTGAAAAATACAACAAGTTGAAGGAAAAGAAAACGTATGATTTTCTTATTTTACATAGATTTTTTTTTTTAAATACGTTGTCCCACGCTAGGAATTTTTCCTGTGTCGTGGGTGCGTTTACAAACATTTAAACTCACATACACAAACAGCCAGACCCGGAACAACTACCTGTAGGCCATACAAATATTTGTTCCATGCGGGAATCGAACCCACAACACGCGGTGCAGCAGTCGATTGCTCAGCCACTGCACCAACCGTGCCGTCAAATAGGTGTAGGTACATAAAACCTTATACGCACTCAATTCAGCGTTACCAACCATCTGAAGAAGTTCCAACCCAAGCATATTGATACAACTTCGTTTTGTTTACTGTTAACTAAAAAATAGCGCAAAAAGCACCTTAAGAAGTGTTCACAAACAAGTTTCAAAAACATTTGAAAAATCGCTTTGAGTTCTTACCTTGCGACACATTATAAACTGAACGACCGCTTGAAGCTGAAATATGGCAGAAATTCCAACAGGAATGCCTACTCGCACTGAATTATAGCTAATGAGACGAATATTAAAAGGAATTGATGGCGCGACAAGCATTTTGTTTTTTCTCCTTGTATTTTGATAAGAAACGAGATTGGAAATGAGATCGATTTGTTCAGAGCAGAATACTTTGTTGCAGTAATGTTTTGTGATATTGTATTTCGCATTGACTCCAATAGAATTGAAATCGTGAGGAAAGGTGAAACAGGGTTCCGTCTGAACTGAATCAATTGACATGATTCGACATTTGAAAGCCGATTTGTACCTATCACGAGTATGATATACATATATATGATATATTTATGATATATATGATATATCTATATAGTATATTTGACTTTTTTAGTTGTTAATTGGGACGAGCCCGCCACACTATTCCCAAACCATTGCAACTCCTGAATACCAGAATCAACAGTGGTGACCACCAGAAAAGCGTCGAGACAATAAACTCCGACGAGTCCCGAAGAAACTATTCAACTGTCTTGGATTGCGCAACGAAATTTATGAGAAAAGAACAGCTGAGGACTTGGAAAAATACATCCTTTCCACTTCACACAGTATTTGACATAACATAATATCACGCCTGTATTCCCCATAGGGTTAAGCAGGAAGTACCTAATAGTACACCCGTACGGAAATACCTACCTACCTACCGGAAGTACCTAGTAGTATTAAGAAGCAAGCCTATTGTCACTAACCGGACACAAATCCAGACTTCGGGATGCTACTGTGAAATACCAAAAACCTAATAACACTGCCCGACCCGGGAATTAAACTCAGGACTTCATGCTTAACAGTTACACACACCCACTAGACCAACGAGGCAGTAAGAAGTCCCTGAAATCAATCCCAGAACCTCATGCTAAGCAGTAGCATTTGCAAACACTAAACCAACGTCTCTCATTATAGGTATAGGAATTTGTGTATCCTGAAGGCCACCATATTAAATGCAAATCATCTGCCTAGCCTTTTCCCAACTATGTTGGGGTCGGCTACCAGTCTAACCGGATGCAGCTGAATAAAGAAAGCGACTAATGTACTATAGTTGTTCCGGATCTGGCTGTATGTGTATGAAAGTTTCAATGTTGTCGAACCCACCCACGAAACGTTTTAAAAAAATGTATAAATATTTATTTTTTTGCCACAGAGGACGTGCATATCGACATATATTATTACGACACGTATTATTTTGACGTTATTTTGAGACATATATTTTGACGACACGGTTGGCGCAGTGGTTGAGCCATCGGCTGCTGCGCCGCGTGTTGTGGGTTCGATCCCCGCACGGAACAAATATTTGTATGACCTACAGGTAGTTGTTCCGGGTCTGGCTGTTTGTGTATGTGAGTTTAAATGTTTGTAAACGCACCCACGATACAGGAGAAATTCCTAGTGTGGGGCAAAATTAAAAAAAAAAAAAAAAAAAAAAATATCAACAAGAAAAAAAAAGCTCAAAATAAATGAATTGTAATGATTGAGTTACAATATATATATATATATATATATATATTTTATTAATTTAGTGAATTCAAACCACAAACTGTAAGTATAACACAGAAATTTGACAGAAATTCGCCATCCGACACCGTCATAATTAAGTTTCCTTACCGACCGTAGCATAAAAAACCACAGGCAGTTATGAGACACGAAGCAGATGCGAAAAAAAAACAATTCAATTATACAAAGTGAGTAAAAACAACATCGTTGAGAATGTTGCCATGCAAATCTGGCAATAGGGAAGGGAAGTAAATCAAGCGCCACACTCCACCAGTTATTAAAGACATGAGGAAAACGAATTATTTAGCTAAAGTAGGCAAAAGATTAGCCGTTTTGATTGTTTTTCTTGTTTCGATTTGCAAGTTGATTACATACTCTGTGGAGACAAATTGAAAGAAATTGATATAGATCAGGGTAATGGGTTTTTTTGCGACACTGCATCTCCGAGTATCAGACATTTTGTTTGCGAGTGTCTGACATTTAATCTGCGAGTGTCTGAAATCCTATCACGGAGTGTCTGAAACTTGAGGCACTGCATCTCCAAATGTCTGACGCTCGCGAAATTTCACCACCGAGTGTTACTGCATCTCCGGAGATGAAATGTCTCTCGACTTCAGATACACTCGAGTGTCCGTCTGTATGTATTTCGAAAAGTCTGATACCCGCCACACTTCATTTCCGATAGTCTGACACTCCGAGTGCCTGTGATAACTTTATACTGGATTCATTAAAACAGCATAATTAAAGAAACGTGTTAAAAATAATGATTTAGATCATTATTTTCAATCAAAAATGAAAGGCATGGCTTAGACTGAAAAAACTTACTCAGACTACTAATACTTCTGTAACTTACCATTGAACTCTTAACCAAATCACTTAAAACAGAACACTCTACCCTCCTCCCCGCCTATCGCAACAAACCAACACACTCCCATAAATTACCCTCGAAATCGCCAATAAACCTTAATTCCACCAAAAGCCGTTATTACAGTATTAAACGTAAATTAATAGCTGACTTAATGGCCACAACACACGCCTACTCTACTGGGAGATTCGCTGGTCAGCAATTCTTGGAGATGTCCTCATTAATGAGCTCTTCAATATACCTTAAGAGAGCTATCATGGGCATTAACATCCAATAGTTTGGTTACGGGTTTATTGAACGGCTGACATGCTGGGTGACTTGCTCGACGTGCCTCCGAATTTAATTGACGACCGATGTGGCGCGGTGGGCGAGTGTCCGCCCGCGACGCAGGAGGTTGCGGGATCGATTCCCACCTTGGGACAAATGTTTGTACGATCTACAAATATTTGTTCCGGGTGTTCTGGGTATTTGCTATGAATAGTAAAAATATCTATCTATGTAATGTATTGTATGAATTATATCAGTCATCTAGTACCCATGACACAAGCTCTGCTTAGCTTGGGGCTAGATGATGCTATGTGGATTGTCCAGCATTATTTATTTATTTATTTATTTATTGGATCCTCCTCTAAGATAGTATTATAAGGCTTTCTAGGCTTGAAGGAGTCCAGCTCATTTCGCCATCTCCGCCTGAGCCTGCCGTGATTTCACTTACCATTTAAAGGGACCCGTTTTATCGTGCATTGGGCTTATTGATCGTCTGACATGCGGCAGATATGTCCAGTCTGATTCCAGTTCAGCGGGACAGCTTATGGATGACCTCATGTATTTTTTTATGATTTTTTCACTTTATCATATTTCTTTTCGTTATATACGATTACTGTTTAGTGACATTTTAAAAACAGGCATTTCGAGAATCGTTGAATAAAACCGCTCCATACCGCATGATACTTAGCATGCTAATTGAAGAAAAGACAGAAAGAGAAAAACGTAATTTTTCTTCACTTGGATTTTTTTTTACTTCCCCTAGAAGACTGTAATGAAGATATTATGTCCGTGGGAGTGTGTGTGGTATCACGGCGGGCCCTATCGTAAAAACAGCGCTGCGGTATTCATTTGTTGTTTAAATATCGCAGCATATGCTGAAATTGGAGGCTTTTTGGTCTTGCACAATTCCTTAAATTTCTTTTTATTCGTTTAGTTTTAGTTTTTTGGTGTTTTTTATTTCCTATGCGTGTCCCAAATACTTTAATGTTTTACTCCCTTTTTTACATAAAAAACGACATGTTTTTCCAATGTTAACAGCATTTTACAGAAAGCACTTTAAAAAAAAAAAGTTTTTCGTTGATACTACAGCCAAATTTGTAACGAGAGGTAGAAATTTCATAAAAAAGTATTAAAAAAAAACTGAATCGCTTGGGTAAAAATTGTTAAATTTTTTGTAACTTTCTAGTTTTTCGAGCATTGAATATTGGACCATTATTCACGACACATCCTGTTTATAATCACGACTCAAAATCAAATTGATAAAGGCCGTTTCCAAGATATTTTTACACATATATTTTTTATGGTTATAGGTTTCAAGACTAGAGGAAGACCAAAAAAAAGATGGATGGATTATGTGAAAGATGCTATGGCTAGAAAGAAGGCGACTTTTGAGGTGACGGCAAATAGAGATGTACGGAATAGACTTGTGTAAGTAAAACGATTGTTGCATTGCGCGTCATGTAACCCGACCGCGAAATGTATCATTACGCATGACTCGACAAAATTAAACATGGCGCATGACGCTCAAATATGACGCGCGTTCGCGTGCTCTTTCTCATGTTATGTAACAATGTACGAGTATACGTGGTGCTTATTTACGCGTCATGTTTGGAGACATGGTGTAATGAAACATATCGCGGTACTAATTTAGATTTGCCTTCTGTGAACAATGTACGTAATACTGACCCTGATATTTTAGATAGTGAAGAAGATGAATAAATAGTTGAATATAAATTATAAATATAGGCTACTATATAAATGAGGCATGCTAAACTAATTTTATGTTCATAGAAGTAACTTTTGAATGTCAACTAAAACATAGTTTATAATTAAATTTACTGTTCTCATACACTTAAGTCACAAGTACCTACTAGGTACACAGTGTTCTTTCTAACATAAGTCACTAAAATCGCTTTTTATTATATTTTTTCAAATTATATTTACGTGCATGTTAGTATTAATTAAAAACATCCCAATATTCCAATAAAGTTGAATTTATAGTTAAACGCTATTTTTTTATACAGTTTTTAGTTGTTCCTGAAAAGTTTCACTTTTGGACTTATGTTTTTTAGTCTGCCAGCCCTAGAAATGTAATGTCATGTTTCATCACTTTATAATGCACTGTTTTGCACATGTCTAGTATGGAAGAAGTAGAGATGCTGCGCCGAGTCCAAATAAATTGGGAGGATGATGATAATGATTTAGTATGGTCGAAACACACAACGCATACTTTTGATACCTTTTAAGGGGTATGAGAAACAGGGTATAAAGTTCCTCATCCGCCATAGAAAAGGGAGGAACTTCCGACCAGACGAGTGTTGTGTCTGGTGGGCTACTGCCCACCAGACACAACACTCTTATATATCGGGCTCTTATATATGTATATACTCAGTCGCGTGGATAACTTTAATATCGCGATGTAGGAGATTTATTTCTTATGTGACGAGGTAGATGTTGCTAAACCTTCTTAGGCTCATTATATATGACAACCACAAGTATTTCATCGCAACCTTGTGAGTTTTCCTTGTGAGCTAATTTTATTGGTACTTACATACACGTGGAACTTGATAAAAATCTTAATATATCAAGTTTCCTTGTCAAAGGTAAATGCCGATGTTATTCATAGAGTTGACTTTTGAGTAGGGTAAGTATTGTCTTTATCTATACAGATAAATAGTATGTTTGTAATGTCAAAAACTTTTGACTAAACGTAAATGACGGTAGTTATACCACAGTAAACGCAAATGACGGTAGTTGTACCACAGCCATTTTTTTAAATGTTTTCTGTCAGTCTGTTTGGGCTTATCTTCGAAACTGCTGGACCGATTTTGACGGAACGTACAAAGCTAATGTTATAAGAAGTAAATAAGGCAACTTTTTTCAGCGCAATAAATGGAAAACCCATGTTTTGTTAATTTCCAGCTACTATTTCATACAATCCGCTTTATCAAATCCTTTTTTCTGCCATAAATATGTATACTGTCTGTATTGGTGACTATCTTCAGAAGGTCCGTGAATGGGTGACCATTAACTACATTTCAAGTCCCAGCAGCCAACCAACCAACGGCTTAACATGCTTTCCGAGGCACGGAAGATTCTCGATATCCCATCTGCATACTGACCTCGGCAATGGTAGCTTTACCGTCAATCGATCCATACGGCTGCTTTTATTTAGCCACGAGCTGTTCACTTTTCTTGATTACGTGACAACCGCGGTGCCAGTGTATCACATTGCTCTCCAATAACAAAACTTTTCATCCTCAACGCTCGTGTGTCACAAGCAAACAACTTAAGCGATGCAGGCGAAAATTTTCCGATAAAATTATCATAATGATACCTAGCGTGAAGTACCCTGGGAATGACAGGATAATCTCCCACACCTGATACGTGGCACATAATAGACTAGCTTTTAAGTCTAGTCTGCTTTTAGGGTACCGTACCAAAAAGTCTCGAACGGGACCCTTTTACTAAGCCTCCACCGTGCGCCCGTTCGTGCGTCTGTCTATCAGCGAGCTGTATTTATCTCATGAACCGTAATAGGCAGACAGTTGGGTATGTCATGCGTATTTCTTTTGCCACTATAACATCAAGTAATACAAACTTAAGTGTGAGTGGGTACTTTGCTCGCAGAACCAATAGCCGTTGGTGTGGAAGGGTTCTAGTGTGATGAAGGTGTAGATGCAGCGAAGGTAGACTCCCCACAAGGTGCACTGACGACCTGGTGAAGTTCGCAGGAAGCCGATGGATGAGGGCCGCGAAGACCGATTCTTGTGGAAATCTTTGGGAGATACCTATGTCCAGCAGTGGACGTCTTTTGTCTGAAATGATGAATAGCAATTGAATAATGTTAATAAAAAAAATTAAATTGAATTTTTTCAGCGTTTTTTTCTCGACCTTAACAATCTTTGTATCTCTAATCTTATATGTTGTTACGGAACCTTTCGTGTTCGAATCTGTCTCGCACTTAGCTGGTTTTTTTTAGTACTTGTTAGTCTACTTATTCTATTTTTTGTATCCGTTACAGAGCTTCTTTGTCGTCCGTCGTCTAATTAAAATGAAGGCGTGTTTTAAAACTCATTTGCAATGCTAGTTAAGTGTAAGACTTAAGAAGTATATAGTGTTCAGTTTATCGATACTAAAATAAATTACGGATTATGATTCTTTTGGATGTTCCTAGTGATTTTTAGTTTTTTTTAATTGTTTCTACTTTTGTAGTGATTCCTTTGTACACAAGAAAAAATAGATTTAGGCTATTCCAAGCATTTTATTTCTAATTAAATTAGAAACGGACGGACATATAAGAGCTTTCATACAAATGAAGTTGAAATTTATCATCATCATCAGGCTATACTAGTCCACTGCTGGACACAGCCCTCTCCTAATGAGCGCCATAGCGCCCTGTTTTCAGTGCATCCAGCATCCGCCTGCAGTCTTTCGCAGGCCGTCATATGAAATTTATAAACCTTATACAGTGCAACCTTAATATAACGTACCTCAATATAACGACTTCCTCGATTTAACAAATTCTTCGTAATCCCCTTGAATTGTCCATAAGAGTCAATGTAAAATATACCTTTACATTGCGAACATTTTTTGCGAACAACCTCTTTATAACGAATTTTCAACTATCAAGAAAAAGTATAAATACCTCTAATTAACGAATATTGTCAATCCAAAACCTTTATATAAAGTTCCCACCAATGTATGACTCTTAATCTCATAGTATGTGATTCATGTCGCGACAGGTTTCGACATGCTTTTGTTCGTAAAACAATCATTGTTGCTTGATGGAAAGTAATGTAAACACTGCTGCTCGTCACTATTGGTAAAGATTCTAGTTGAAATGGCTCAGAAACGTAAAAGGTGAACGAAAAACTATTTTTTTACCTCTTTATAACGAATTTTAGACCAACCTAACCTCAACATAACAAACCTCAGTTCAACGAATTACTTGATATAACGAATATTTACTTGTTCCCTTCCGATTTGTTATATCGAGGTTGCACTGTAAATAGTACTGAACACTACTGTTGAATATGCGGTGTTGGATTCGAATCCTGGTCCGGGCAATGTGTTATTTGATTTTTACATCTTGAATTTCTTGGTGACCGGACGCAAATCTAGACTCCGTTTTTCTAAATTTGTGCCCGGTAGATGGCAATATGCTCGTGCCCTACGTAGGACTGAAACATAATTAGCGAAAAATGTGCACTTAGGCGTTACCCTTTGAAGAATACAGGTATTATCCTGGGCTATGATGTTGAAGTCATAAATATAACTAAAAAAGGTAAATATAACTTGGTAGCAGCAGCTTTAATAATAATAATAATATATCCCCATGATAAGAACCTAGTGAAAGCTGAAAAAGACAAGATAGTAAAGTATCTCGATCTTGCTCACGAGGTTACCAGCATGTGGAATATGAACTCAACAATTATAGTGCCGATAGTCGTATCAGTCCAACGGTTTGATAGCGAAAAGTTTCGACCAACATCTGGAGAAACTTTCGCTAAACAGTTGGGTCAAGAGCCAGATGCAGAAGGCGGTTGTCATGGACACGGCACGCATTAATAAATAATAATAATAATAATAAATAATGCTGGACAATCCACACAGCATCATCTAGCCCCAAGCTAAGCAGAGCTTGTGTTATGGGTACTAGACGACTGATATACTTAATACAATACATTACATAGATAGATATTTTTATTATACATAGCAAATACCCAGAACACCCGGAACAAATATTTGTAGATCGTACAAACATTTGTCCCAAGGCGGGAATCGAACCCGCAACCTCCTGCGTCGCAGGCGGACACTCGCCCGCTGCGCCACATCGGTCGTCATTGTGAGGAGGTTCCTCTCTCTGGATCCCTAACCACCGTAAGCTTGGGTTTTACCACCTCGCTGCGGGCGGAGCACTATTGTAATACATATTTTATCAAAAATTGTTATTTTTTATTTTATTTTTGTTAAAATATGTAAAAAGATATGTACATTAAAAGAATACGGAAAGAATCATAATAATATCGTAACGGCCAATGGCCTAAAAGCCTAGACGACCATCTGTCGAGGCTCTCGGTTACACGGTTGGATCAAAGGCCTGATACAGAAGGCAGTACTCCACGATACGGCTCGCATTGTGAGGAGGTTCCTGTCTCTGCAAACCTAACCACCCCGGTGGCTTGGACCCTGCTCCCGCCATCAGTGGACCACTATTTTTTATATTTTTAAATATTTTTTATTTTTTATATTGTAATATTTAAAAATGTAATTTATAGGAATGTATGTTTAATAAAGGAGATAATAATAATTATATTTATTTAATTAGACAACATTGGTCCACTGGTTAGTAAAAATCACAAACTTATCAAGTAGGGGTTAGTATTTATTAACTAAATAAGTACTTATTAAAATTACTTATTTATTATTGTATATTAAGTATTTATTTACTAATTAAAGCGTTCCCACTTCATCAAGAAATGGGCACGAAGTTGCGAAATAAAACCCATTATCGGTCACAACACTAAATAATTTATTACTAAGGCTTTACCCAGCTTAAAAACTTAATTTTTACCTGAAAGCTATGCGACATTTTTGTCACAGTTAACTTGAAACTCTGGACTGAATAACGAGCCATTCTTGGACCGTCATGTCGTAATGGCAGATGCGTCAGCATCATTAGTTCATTACGTCGCGGTTACGCCCAATGATAGTGCTAAAGGAGAGGGGATGGTAATGAGCGGAGCGGGTAGCGACTTCAGCCTGATCCTCGACTTCGCTGTGTGCTCAACTAATAACTGGGCAAATTAACGTTTTCTAAAACTTCTCACAAGAAATTTGTGCTAGGGCAACGGTAATTAGAAAGTGTAATAACATTGAATCGAATCCAGGTCCTCATTCACCATCATCAGGACCTTTGAACCAATGACCCAACGAGACACTTAAACCAAAAAGGCTTCCTTAAAAACCAACTGATCTCAAACCGCTGTCATCCTCCAGCTGCTGTAACCTCTCAATCCGTCTCCTGCTGTCTCTGTGTCCTAACCCTAACAAGTTAATGGCGTCTGTTCCACCGAGATACGGACGACACACTCCGTGCCTACGACACTATTTCAACGTAAAGCCCTATAACCTGTGCCTGATTTTTTATTACTCTGCTTTATTTTAAGGTTTACAAATGTGGAGTTGAATTTTTAAGTTCTAGGATTAAGATTGCTGGGTGGGGATTAGGAACAGGGTGTAAAGTTCCTCATCTTCTGTGGAAAGGGAGGATCCTCCGGGCAGATGGGTATTGCATCTATGGTGTGGAGTGTGTATATTGGCCTACTGCCCGGTGCTTACTGTCGGGATTCTGCATGTACAAACTTATGATCGTTATGATCGTGTATAGATTTCAGCCAGACTGCGGATCAATAAAAATATTGGGAAATATGTGAAAATAACGAGTATGCAATTATAATTACAAAATTCAGTGGGTGAACAAAACATTTAATTTCAAATTGAATTGGAACCAACTTTGAGGTATACTTTATTTAATAAAAACTAACTGTAAAAAGTTATGCGAGGTCAAAAAAAAGAAGGTTGAAGAATGAGAATTTTTGCTGCAGAGGCTTTTCCAATAAAGGTTTTTTTTTTAGAAAAAAAGTTGCCCCACACTAGTATTTCTCCTGTATCGTGGGTGCGTTTGCAAACATTAAAACTAACAGCCAGACCCAGAACAACCACCTGCAGGCCATACAAATATTTGTTCCGTGCGGATATCGAACCCCCAACACGCAGTGCAGCAGCCAATCGCTCAGCCACTGCGCCAACCGTGTCGTCAAGAATGACAAAATGTCGTTACCTTATCTAACGTTACGTTATATTTCGGTTTACAGCTGTATGGTGTAAGTTAATTCACAGTAACTAGACACTGATACAGCCGTCAGTAATATGTATCTACATCGTTTATAATTAGCGACAAGCCTTGTTAAATTAATTCAACGATTATTATCCATAATTATTGTTACAGTAATTAATCGAAATACAGTGTGTCGTGAATTAACAATTCATATCTATCCGTACTAACATTATAAATGTGAAAGTCTGTCTGTTTGTAACAATTTCACCCTCAATTCGCTGAACCGATTTAAATGAAATTTGGTTAAGGTATAGTTTGAGACCCTGGGATGGACATAGGATAGTCTTAAATCCGCAATGAACGAAGTCGCGTGCAAAAGCTAGTAATATAATAAACGCGAATTTGAGTTTGTTTAATTGCAACACCTCAACGACTGAACGGATTTGGAAGAAATCTGGCACACGGATAGGCCATAAAAAAAATCCATCATGACCTGACTATATGATTTTTATTCGAGTAAAGCCGCAGGCAAAAGCTAGTAAGTTATAATTAGCTGTGACGTGCTATGAATCAGCGTATGGTAGGTACGCGATATGATTACTACGCGGTACACCACAATTATTGGTCATTAATACGCCATTTTCAAAACCATTTTCCTTCCATACAGAACCCAGTTCATGGTAAATCATTCTCTAATTGGTGAAATTGCGAAATGAAACAATACGTCATTATTGTAGCGAAATGATTAAACTATTGCTTTGATACAAACAATAACACGTAATTACAAGCAATTAATAATAATCTATATAATATATTCCGATAGTCATATCAGTCAACGGTTTGATAGCGAAAAGTTTCGACCAACATCTGGAGAAACTTTTGCTAAACAGTTGGGTCAAGAGCCAGATGCAGAAGGCAGTCGTCATGGACACGGCACGCATTATGAGGAGGTTCCTCTCTCTGGATCCCTAACCACCGTAAGCTTGGGTTTTACCACCTCGCTGCGGGCGGAGCACTATTTTAATACATATTTTATCAAAAATTGTTATTTTTTATTTTATTTATGTTAAAATATGTAAAACAATATGTACATTAAAAGAATACGGAAAAAAAAACTATACTATCTTGATCTGACCCGCGAGGTGGTCGACATGTGGGATTTGAATACAGCAGTCATTGTGCCGATAGTTGTGACGGCCAATGGTATAATAGCTAAGAGCGTCGACCAACACCTAAGGAGGCTCTCGTTAGGCGGCTTTCTGGATCAAGGGCTTGATCCAGAAAGCGGTACTCCTGGACACGGCGTGTATCGTCAGGAGGTTCCTTTCTCAAGAGCCTTGACCACCGGTAGCTTGGACCCTGTTCCCAATGCCGGTGGGCTACTATTTTTTATATTTTAAATGTTTTTTGTTTTCTTTTTGTTTTGAAATATTTAAAAATGTAATTAATAGTTATATAAGGAAATAAAGGAGATTATCTATACTATCAAATAATTAATTAGAAGCGTTTGTTTGTTTTCAGGGTTCCGTACGTCAAAGGAGGAAAATACGGGACCCTCATAGAATCGCTTCGTTGTCCGTCTGTCTGTTTGGCAAGACCCTTTTTCTCAAGCACGCGTATAGGTATGACGCCCAAATTATAATCAAATACTTAGGTGTACGGTCTCTTGAAGCTCTACAAAATGTAATCTTCTAAATCAATGCAAACAAATAATACGGCGATTTAGGTTGGCGAATATTTTGCTCGCAAGTAGTAGTTTTCTTTTGTTTTAACTTGATTCATCAATAAAAATTGACAAAGATAAATAGCACATCAAAGTTCAGGAGAAGGGGCTTGTGACGTCACTTTTACGTGAAAAGTGTAGCACGGCGTGACGTCACGCGCAATTTCAACGCACGATACCGCCGTCATTTTTGGTTTACGTGACAAAAGAAAAAATACGTGTCCAGTATTTTTGAGTAATCCTAATAGTCCGATATTTGGATTACTCAAACATAATTTTTAAGGAAACTACCCTATTCTTGAAAAATTATTATAATTTGGTTATTAATTGTCGAGAGAAAATATAGAAAAATGGAGTAGATTAGCAACAGAATGGTATCCAAGGGATGGAAAAAGAAGTAGGGGCAGACAAAACAAAAGATGGGAAGATGTCTTGCGGAAAATACATAGCTGGCCCAGTATGGAGTCGAGTAGCCAGAGACAGGAATACGTGGAAATCTTTAGAGGAGGCCTTTGTCGACAGACAGGCTGTCCAACAAAAGCAACCAGTTGCAGACCACTTTAATATAAATTATAACTAGAATGTACATTTAGTTTTTAGCAAGTAGGCATGTATTAAGATATTGTAAAAAGTAACAGCAATAAAGGCTATATTTATTTATTTATTTATTTATTAAATGTCACTCCACAGCCCTTAGGGTGAAACCGTAGGGCACGTCTAACAGTCTATAAATTCATAAGAAAATGTTTCTTTACCTTGTAATGCATCTTTTCTAGAAATAAGATTACGTCCCATTCGTAAGTAATATTGTTAGTTATTCATATCGGTATTTTTTTAACCCCTTACTAAAGTAGCGTCTCACCTTTCTCTTATAAGTTTTAAACTACGCTGACATTCACTACGACCACTTAAAATTATGCTCACCCTTTAAGTGAGAACAGAAGGGTTCCTAAATTGGGGGAGTCGGCTGTTTCCTACCCACGCATAGGGGTCTGTGTAGGCGTTTCTAAGCAGTAAAAATACCAACGCGTCTAGGAAGCTTCTTGAAGGAAATTCTGGGTCAAAACTGTGTTAAATATTTTAAAACATGACGCTTGTATTCGCCAACAAGTGAGGCAGAGGGGTACCTATAGAGTACACCCATATTTTACCAGTAATGTTTTTAAGTCTCATGTAGTAGTGGCCATCATACATCCAGACTCAGACTGTTATATTTTTGGAGTAGTTTTGAATATGACCATAACTTATTGTAAATTGTTGTGATCTTCTTTTTCACTGAAAGGACTGGCAGCTACATCTTCTTTAAAAAAATAAATGTGACCGCCATGTGTCTTAGAACAAACATTAGTGGATACAAGCATTTTGTTCCCGTACACCTTATCATCAACTGCCTAGCCGTTTACCAACTATGTCGGGGTTGGCTTCCAGTCTAACCAGATGCAGGTGAATACCAGTATTTTACATGAAGCTGTTTCCGGAGCCTTCAAAAGGTGCCTGGACTTTTGGAAAACACCGGAAGTGTAGGATTCCTACCTCACTGAAACCACCCCGGTGATCACCATCAGCACATGGAAGGGGCCCCGTTACCTCTTAAGAGACCACTCCGGGATCCCCTCTCTGCAACGCCTGTTAGGGCACATCCCTGTGGAGACGCAAAGTGGTCTCCCCCAGACAGGAAAACACTGACCTAGTTTAAAAATATGTATTTTAATTAATGGACGTGTAAGTGTTCGTAAAAAAGCATTTACAGAGATGAATATTAACTATCGTCTTAAATTGAAAAAATCTGATTTTTGAAATTCCTTTTTGCTTTATTTTTCTTAATGTACAGAGGCAAGCTACATCAAGCTACCCCAAATTGTCAAATATATTTGATAGTTTTTCAACTTTATAACTGAAGTTAAAGATTCGTGTTAAATTAGGAAGATTTGACATTTCAGGATAGCTTGGTGTATAACTGACTTCTGTACATACTTTACAAAACCAGTTGATGCCGCTGTTTGTACCATATCACAATTAATTACAGTAATTAAATTCATCAAATTACCGCAGGAAAATTCCTATTTTGATCAAATATTAATTATTATTTTCTATTGACAGCACACTGGCTCGTTTTATCTATATAATTATTTCGTAACACGATATTGGGATTTTAATAAGGTGAGCCTTGGTAGTACCGTGGTAGCCACACACATTTACGTGTTGTGGTCGTGGATTTGAATCCAGTCAGGCAATTTGCTGTGTTTAATTTATTTCATCTGTTCTCAAAACGGCACGGATGGCGCAGTGGTTAAGCGATTGGCTGCAGCGCTGAGTGTCGTGGGTTTCGATTCTCACACGGAAAAAATATCTGTACGGCCTACAGGTAGTTGTCTAGGTCGGGCTGTTTGTGTATATGACATAATGTTTTCGGGTATTATAAGGGTTCGCTTCCCAGGTAGTGCAAAGTGTTCTAAAACTTTTACATATGTGTAAGTAGTAGCCTGGACTCTGGATTTATGCCCGGTTGATAGCGATTGGTTCGCCCTCTATTACATAGGACTTAAACATAACTGGTGAGATGTTTGTGTAGACTATAGGTACGGCTCTGCCTAACTCTTCAAGGATTGCAGGCGTGATTTGATGTAATTAATCCTTCTTCTTCAAATATGGGTCAGCTGAACTACAAGCGCTGCACTTCCCATAACTACTCGAGTTTCCTGAGCTTTATGACACATTTTAGCAAAACTTTTGCAACTTAGCAGATGTCTTAGAATTTTTATGTCACCTAAGTGCTTATGGCCTGATTCTGAAGTTTTCTACTTACTTTGGAGTTTGCGTGGTTTTTAAGAAAGATAAAAATGAAGATCTTTGTGAGCGGGATAGTCTTCTTTTTTCCTTTTTGTTTTCCTCTTAGTAAGCTTAGCCCTTGTGTAAAAATTTAAGTATTCTGGTTTTGCAAAGTTACCTAGCTTCAGTTCATTATTACTTAAATTGGGACCTTAGATCATTACCCACTTTAATTATTACATTATTACGGTAACTTAAATTGGTGAGGGCTCTGGTTCTCCAGGTATTTTCCTTGTTAAAATTTACTGTTAGGTTTATTTAGTTAAGATAGTTATTTGCTTAATGATGATGTTAACTAATGAGATAACTATGTGTGAAGGTGATACAGATATAATAAAAAAAAAAAAAAAAAATAGTTTTTTTTCTTTTTTTTTTTAAAAAAAAAAAAAAAAATTGCCCCACACTAGGAATTTCTCCTGTATCGTGGGTGCGTTTACAAACATTTAAAGTCACATACACAAACAGCCAGACCCGGAACAACTACCTGTAGGTCATACAAATATTTGTTCCGTGTGGGGATCGAACCCACAACACGCGGCGCAGCAGCCGATGGCTCAACCACCGCGCCAACCGTGTCGTCAAAAACTACTGTACTATGTTCAAAAGGTACAAAATATACTAACAGAAAAGTAATAATATAATAAATACATGGTTTTTGGACCAATACACCAATCAACAAGGCTTAAACAATAACATAGTTTTTACTATGGGGTGACCCATAGTAAAAATCATGCTTAGATAGATGGCTCGGGAACAAAAGCTGGTTGCTTATCAGTTTGTCACACAAACATTTACTACTTACGGGTTTCGAACCCGCGACCCCTGGCTTCGTAGTTTGGAGCGCGAACCACTTGACCAAAGAGATAAATTAGTTATGTTGATAGATACATGGAACTATAAATATTTAAAAATATTGTTACTGTAAATAGTATTTTTCTTTTCTGCCTTGTTGATGTAGTGCGTGCTTTGTTGGAGTAGTGGTCGCAGGCGCGACTGCTGAGCGTGAGGTCGTAGGTTTAATTCCCAGGTCAGACTGTTGAGTTTTTCCAATAGAAATTTGCTCGTTAGCCGCCCGGAGACTCGATTTGTGACCGGTTGATAGCAATATCCTACCCACCATTACATGGGACTTAAACATAACTGGCGAAATATGGGTGATACTATAGGTGCACTTCTGCCCAACCCTTCGGGGAATACAGCCGTGATGTTATGTGTGTACACATGTTATTATTCTGGATTCTTTTGATGAGTTATAGCAATAAATGTATACGCTTCTTATCACCAGGTCTCAAATTATGCCCAGTTACTCAAAGCCGTTGCCAAAAACATGGCCCTTTCTCTAAATTATGGCCTAGTCTTAAAATATGAGCGGGTCTCAAGCTGTTTGCTCCTCTTAAAGCAAACAAATATGCGGCCAAAGATACGTTCGCACGTAGAAGGTCCTGCCATTAGGGCTGTCTCATATTTTTGCCGGGAGCTCAATAAGCGGAGGCGCACCCAAGTTTGGGAACGTCTTCTAATTAATTTCTACTCCGTGCCGGTAAAGTGGGAACCCTGTGTGTGGCGCGAGTTATGATCTGATTTTAGTTGAGGGATTTACTTTTGTAGTGGGAGGGCTCGTGGCTAAAAAATACCAGTCACATGAGTCGATCTTGAAGCAACCCTGGCCGTGGATGGGTGGTCCATTACTGATTTAATTTTTGATTATTCTTTCAGTATATTAGGCATAGTTGTCACATTAGGTTAAAGCCGGTTTTGATAAGAACATCGTCATCTGCCGAGCCTTTTCCCATCCACATAGGGGTCGTCTTTTAGTCTAACTGGATGCAGTTGAAAACCAGTATTTTACATGGAGTGATGATGACGCCTATCTGACCTCCACAACCCAGCTGTTACTGGGCAAACGTGCTTAGATAAGGATGAAAATAAATAAATGAAAAATAAATATTTGTCAACTGGCGTTCGACACACCATTGGTATTAGATTTTTCAATAACAATTTCAATTAATCATGCTCAACGATTCTCAACCACAATCGCCATGACCTTGTACCTTACACCACACGTTTATGGGACTTTACACGGGCGATAGTGTAACTTTACTGAGCTCAGAATTGGTGAGATTAATTCTATAACAAAAGCATTTGATCTGGCCGAGTGGCACTCCTAGCTGTTGTATGTAAAGCGTCGAGGATTGCGTTCTTCAGATGTGTGTGCTCAGTGAGCAGCGGAAAACTGTCTTGATATCTACATATGTTTGTGTTTTTGTAGATAGCGGTATGTCTATAGTCCCCGAAGAGAAAGCCAGAGGTGGTTTTACCTCTATTAATATTTCTAAGTCCATGATGTGTGAGATACCTAAATAATCCCAACTTCCTAACTTTATATTACTATAAATGCGAAAGTAAATTTGTTTGTTACCTTTTCATGCTTAGGCATGAAAAGGTAACAAACAAATTTACTTTCGCATTTTATCGAAATCCGTTCAGTGGCTTAGGCCACTGAACGGATTTCGATAAAATTTGGCAGAGAGATAGATTGCACCCCGGGCTACTTTGTATCAACAAAAAAGCGGCAAAGCCGCAGGCGTTCACTAGTAATTTATAATTTAGAAGAGGTTAGGCAGCCGCTGGCTAACAGACGTTTGACAAGTGGCAATTGAATTTTTTTATTTAAAAGTAATAAATTAAAAACGCACACCTTATACGTATACCTTTATAACCAATAAAGTTTTTTACACCCACATTTATGTTAAAGTCCCATATAATAGGGAGCTAGCGTATTTCCATCAATCGGACACGAATCCAGGGTCCGGGCTGCTACTGAGAAAGTTCTGATGTTAAACCCAATAACACTTTACTCGACCCAGGAATCGAACCCTCATCCTCAACAGTAGCGCTTCCGACCTCGAAAAAAATAAGGCAGTGGACCAACAAGTGATTCTATATGTGGTTGCAGTAGACTATGGTGAAGTCAAAGTTATTAGTAGACAAGTTTTTTTAATACTATTATGGTCTTCTGAGATCCACTTACCAAGTCTGAATGTGGATTTAAATCACTTTATTGTTGACAAGCACTTCGCCATTTCATACTGTTCCCTTTGAACTTTATCATCCCCTGCACTTCCTTTAAAGCGTAGCTCTGAAAATAAATAAAGCCTATGTTACTAGATAATGTAGATATCTCTATCCCTAAAAAGACAAAAACAATAAAACTTTAAAAGTGGGATCCTTTCATCAAAGACTTCTCAGGTCCTGACTTTTATCGTGATGTTTTTCTAGGTACGTTGCAGTAAAAAAACGTAAGCATACAAAACTTAAATGAAAAAATCACACGAAGAGTTCCGTACGATCGTACAAAAAACAGAGTACAAACTTAGAGATATCATAAAGACTTTAAATTGAACAAAAAACGCCAAAAAAATCACGTTTCTTGCATTGGTTCCCCGATTTTTTTTTATAATGATTGTTATAACGGAAATACACTTGAGAGCAATAAAATCGCACACCCCTTGTAATTTGGTTTATTACTGATTGTTTTCTAAAATCTAAAGATATTGAGTAAAAATCATTAGACAAAATTAAAGCATACAAGCTTAGCTTTAAAAAAACATAAAATTAAAATCATTGACCTTCACGTAACTTACAAAAACCGACCGTACACCGAATTCCCCAAATTCACGCGTTTGCGTTGTCACTACTTGCACCCTTAGCCGCAGGTATAAAAAGGTCGGTTTATTGGAATTTTTAATCAAGGTTTTACAGAACCGTTTTCTCCGTCGAGCCACGGGAGCCCCATGGTTCGTTAGGAATGTTAGACTCCATGTAGATTTAAAAATCCCCACCATCAAGCAATTCATGAAGCGTCTTACTGGGCGCTTTTTCGAATCAGCCGAGCGACACCCAAACCCACTTGTCGTCTCGGCCTCCCAATACTTCCCTACCAGAATTGGTAAGATTCGCCGCCCAAGGCATACCCTAGTCGAGCCAGACGATGAAACAACCGTCATCCAGGAGAGCAGTAGGGAAACTAGCACTCTTAGGAAATACACACAAACAAACCGACCCACATTCCGGCCTCGCCGACGAGGCCCGCGACGCGCGACGCCCTAGTTAGTTAAATGTAAATTCAATCTTTAGATTCTACAAGGCCAGCCCGCGTAGCTGAGTCAGTAGTATAAAAACCCCCCGACATAATAATAACGAGACCCAGCCTTTGTTTTTGTTAAGTATTCAACGACGCCCTAAGCCGAGGTTCGAGCCCCACAGGGGGCGCCCTTAGCGAGCGGTCGTTTAAATGTAACTTGTAGTTAGCCCTGGCTGGGGGCCTTCTTGTAAGGTCACCACAGGATCGACCGGTTAAGCAGTAAACAGCCTTATAGTGCTGAACTGCGAGTGGCCCTACCTAAAAAAAAAAAAAAAAAAAAAGAATTTTTAATCAGTTGCATACCGAAGGTCAACCCTGCTAAGCCTATAACTGTTCATGAGATACAGCCCGCTGACAGATATACGGACGTACAGCGGAGGTTTACTAATAGGTTCTCATGGGCACACTTTGGGTAGGGAACCCTTAAAACAAACAATCGAAATATATTCACCACATTTTAATTCCAACATAAACTTTTGAACCACGCCTCTAAGATTTATTTTAATCCCAGTTATGAAAGGTTTCTGTGGTACGTGGTCTGTGAAGTTAGGCAGATACCAATACTGCCTGATATAGTCTTGTGGTCGCAAGCGCTACTCCTGAGCATAAGGTTCTGGGTTCAATTCTCGGCTCGGACAATGTTTTGTTGGGTATTTCCTTCTGGGATTATTCAGTAGGAGCCGTGAATCTGGTTTTGAGCCCGAATGATGGCAATAGGGTCGCCCCCTATTACATAACTAGCGAAATGTGGTTTCTAATACACAACGTCCACCTCTGTCTAAACCTTCGGGTAATACAAGCGTGATGTTATGATCAATTGTAATATTAATCATAGTGAGACTATGCATATTAAAATAAATAAATAAATAAATATTGCTGGACAATCCACACAGCATCATCTAGCCCCAAGCTAAGCAGAGCTTGTGTTATGGGCACTAGATGACTGATATACTTAATACAATATATTACATAGATAGATATTTTTATTATATATAGCAAATACCCAGAACACCCGGAACAAATATTTGTAGATCGTACAAACATTTGTCCCAAGGCGGGAATCGAACCCGCAACCTCTTGCGTTGCAGGCGGACCTTCGCCCGCCGCGCCTCATCGGTCGTCATCGGTCGTCGTATTCTTAGAATCATACTATTGGTATAAGAATTAAATATTGACTCAGTCTAGACTCTTTTCAAAAACACTTTTGTTGGTGTCAGCTTACGAACTTTTCATTTTGAAAGGTTTTTTTTAGAGAATTAAGTATAAGAATGGAATAAATTTATTTGTTCATTGTTACAAATAATAGTTAGCCTGTATGATGATTTGACAAATGATCATATATCATTGCCACGTTAAATGGCAATGATGATTTTTTGGAAAAAAGGCCAACATCGCGAAGCATTTTGGTATCTTCAGGTGACCAGGGACCTGAAGATACCAAAATGCTTCGCGATGTCCCGAAAACTGTTACTAAGTATAAGGTGACGGTAGTTTTGTTTGGACGGTCCCAAAACTACGTAGGTACTGAGGCCAGCGCATCAAGCTACCCCAATCTGTTAAAAATTTCTTTGATTTATTACAAAAGATTGTAGTTCAATAGAGATGTATCCTAGGTCAAAATATAATAAGTCTATTTGGTCCGTAAGTTAGATTACAAAAAAATATTGAATACAGAATTTTAAAAACTTGCCTATCGGGAAAATTTTACAGTTCGGGATATTAGATATTCTCGGCATGTCATCTTAATATTGGCAGTATTTATTGCTACAAAACAATATAAATACTTACCTCATGTGAGACACTTCTTCTTTCATCATTCTCTTGCCCTTATCCCAATTTATTTGGGGTCGGCGCAGCATGTCTTCTTCTTCCATACATCTCTATTTGG
Source organism: Phlogophora meticulosa (assembly GCA_905147745.2). Lineage (NCBI taxonomy): Eukaryota > Metazoa > Arthropoda > Insecta > Lepidoptera > Noctuidae > Phlogophora > Phlogophora meticulosa. The sequence goes on from LR990524.1 coordinate 17,002,899, forward strand.
CGACATCTCAGAAGTCACCTCTTTCTTAGCCATATCATCTTTCACACAATCCATCCATCGTTTCCCTCTACTCTTGTAACCCTCTACATTCATATTCAAAACTTTCCTCACAGCCTAATCCTCATTCCTTCGCATCACGTCGTGTTCATAAAACTTCTTCTTTGATAATGAGAATACAAAAAAAAACAAATGAAGCATTTAAAAAAGTTGGGATTGCCAACGAAATCATGTTTTCTGACTTTAGAAATCCTACAATGACGCAGAAACTAACCTAAGCGTTTAAATCTACTACGTTGACAAAAGAATCACGAATATACGACACATACAAATATTTATAAGTGTTAAGAGACGCCCCCACAAAAAGCTTCATATGACTGAAAATATACTTCAGCACTGCCCACGCAACTTCTAACGTCTTGTGTCAAGATTTTTATTGTAAAGAGCCCGCCCACGCTGCAATAATAGATTATAGTCAATAACGCTTGATGGAAAACCTAGAGACCTAGAGACCCGTTAGTCTAGTGGCAGTATGCGCTACTGCTAAGCATGAGGTAGTCGGTACGATTCCTAGGTCGGGAAAAATGTAATTGGTTTTTTCCATCTGAAATCTCACACCAGAGTTAGTTCCAAGTTAATGGCAATAGGCTCACCCTTTATTATATGGAACTAACACATAACTGGAGAAATGTGGAATACTAACCCATTACCAAAAAAAGCACAAAAAAGCCGACAAGCTAAATCGCCATGAAAGTTAGTAAGACAAATCGTGCAAACATCAAACACATGAAACATCACGCCTGTAATATCCAAAGGGTTAAGCAGAGGCGTACCTATAGTACACCCACCTTTCGCTGTGCAAAGATAAAATACTACATAAATACAAAAAAAAATAAGTCAACCAGAATAATATGAGTTTAGCAGCCCATAAACCTGATTACCCACTATTAACCCGTATCAATTAACAAACGCACGTAAACACGTATGTGGTTTGCGTTAAACTTAACTAGTTAATGTCACATGAAAATGAAGCTAACGTAAACTTGTGCGCAATTACCGCTGTGACTAAAGTTAATTCGTACATATATTAGGAAAACGATAATGTTAATAATTGGACCCTTTTCAGGAGCTGTCGGCTAGGTAGTTGACTTTGTAGTTGACAGTAGTTTAATTTAAATTAAATGGTAGTCTATGGTTATACAGTGTGGAAGGGACATGATAGCGGTGAAATAATTAATAGTCTTTTTTCTTTAAATTAAATTTTAAACGACCTATCCAACGACACCCCACGCCATAGTATAGACAAAAAAATAATAATAATAATACCCCCTTTAAATAAAGGGGAATAAAACTAAATAAAAAAATATTTTTAAATTTTTTTTACCACTTTTTGGCGTACGCAATTTGTACTGTAACATATAACAGCTTTCTAGTATTAATAGTCTCTGTGCTAAGCTGGGGACAGACAGACGGATATAGCCAAACTATAAGGGTTCCTTGTTTACTACGTGACCCTATTAATCACCATTTCTCTATAACCCGATGAGATTTATAATAAAAGAGTAAATAAATTACATTTTTTTATCAATGATCTAATAGGGTTAGACAGAAATGATATTATATTCTTTCTTTTTCTTTTCTTTTAATCACGATCCACACGAGGAATTTCTCCTGTATCGTGGGTGCATTTACAAACATTTAAACTCACATATACAAACAGCCAGACCCGATACCGTAGATCATACAAATATTTGTTCCGTGCGGGGATCAAACCCAACACGCGGCGCAACAGCCGATGGCTCAACCACGGCGCCAACCGTGTCGAACCTTTTTCATGAGCCTTGAAAGTGTTATGGAGTAACAAACATATACGAATGTTTCACTTTTGTATAACTTATGTAGGATTACGCTTACTTACCTGTCTAACTACCTCTTTGGTCTAGTGGTCGCAAAACGCTACTTCTGAGCGTGTGGTCCTCGGTCCAATATCCCAGTCAGGAAAAGTGTTATTCTGTTTTTCTATCTGGGATTTCTCAGTGACCATTTCGCCCTCTGACCAGGTGGGATGACGATCTGCGAAAGACTGCAGGCAGATGCTGGATGCGGCAAGCTGAAGACAGGGCGCTATGGCGCTCATTAAGAGAGGGCTATGTACAGCAGTGGACTAGTATAGTCTTAATATAAAACAAGTTTCACGTACACTACCGTTGCCGGTGTAGAAATATTTAAAAAAAGGCATTCAAAGTAACTTACAAAGTAAAAGGTCTAGCCAAATTTTACTAATAACATAATATCAAATGTTTAACATAAATAGTTAGGTAAAAACAATTTCGAGAAGGAGGCCAAGAGGAGGATCCAGCTGGGCTGGGCAGCGTTTGGGAAACTGCGCCGAGTCTTCTCGTCATCCATACCGCAATGCTTGAAAACGAAAGTTTTTAATCAGTGCGTCCTACCCGTCATGACCTACGGAGCCGAGACATGGACACTTACGGTAAGGTTGGTCCACCAATTTAAAGTCGCTCAGCGAGCTATGGGAGAGCTATGCTCGGAGTTTCTCTGAAGGATAGGATTCGAAACGAATACATCCGACATAGAACCAAAGTCACCGACATAGCTCAAAGAATTAGCAAGTTGAAGTGGCAGTGGGCTGGCCATATCTCGCGAAGAACCGACAACCGCTGGGGTAAACGTGTTCTTGAGTGGAGACCGCGACTCGGCAAACGTAGTGTAGGACGCCCTCTGACCAGGTGGGATGACGATCTGCGAAAGACTGCAGGCAGATGCTGGATGCGGCAAGCTGAAGACAGGGCGCTATGGCGCTCATTAGGAGAGGGCTATGTCCAGCAGTGGACTAGTATAGCCTGATGATGTGATGTGATGTGTGTGAAATGTTTAACTAAATAAGTTCTTTTTTGCTTTAATTTGGTGGGTTACTTCGATCCTAGGTGAAAAGCAAATGTATAAAATGCACACTATAGCCGTGTCCACAAAATACAAATTCAAAAAAGCCATAATTAAGTTTAATTAGTATTAATATGTGATTTCTCTGTCAAGAGTTTACTGCTGAAAACCAGCGCTTGGCGATCCTGTACACCTTAAACACGAGGTGACAATGATATATAGATTAATATTGATATAAAGCAATAAAACTGTTATGAAAAAAAAACTTTGGTACGTTTTAACAATAATCTTTGTAAAATCATTATTAAAAATATTTGTTAAAGATAAGTCAGACATAAAGGTAAACCCTTTTTATGTCTGACTTTAACACTTTACTTCAAGCGCCAATGAGGGTTACTTTAGTTCAAAACATTGTTTAATTTTCAAACAACTTTTTGTAAAACATCACGCCTAAATTTTACAAAGGGTTTGGTAGGGGTGTACCAATAGTAACACACTTGGCTTGTTATATTTAAGGCCCATGTAATAGAGGGCCAACCTATTGCCACAAACCAGGCACATATCCAGACTCCGGAATTTATCTTAAAAATTCCACATTGAAAAATATCACTATGCCCGTCCCAGGACTGAAACACATGGTAGCACACCAGAAGCGCATGCCATTTTACCCGAATTAAATTTCATTAGCACTATTAAAATCTCTGACAGTCTACCATTCTTTCTTTTTCTTTCTTTCTATTTTTTTTCTTTTTCTTTTTTTCTTTTTTTTTAAAAAAACGAAAAAAAAAAAAAAAAAACACACAAAAACATTAAACTATTGGTACCGATTACAATATTTATAATGTCTCTCTCACAGTTGTGAGAAAGACATTATAAAAGACAAAACCTTTTTACTTTGCTTCAGACAGAGACAGTATATACAACATATATATAGCTTTATACTTTAACGAATTTAATGTACTATTTTATACACCTTTCCCACCCGTTACCTGCCCAAGCAACCACTACCCAAACTCTATAGTCCCTGGTTGTTCTTACCTGTATAGGGGACACGCACAGAAGAACTCTCAGCTTTTAAACAATAACGAAGGTCTGGCCGTCGTGGGCTCTTGGGCTATATATAATACCATAACGGTATATATTTATTATAATAGAATAAATATATACCGTTATGGTATTAGCCCCAGGAAATATGTATATATGTATATATATACATATTTACCGGCTGACACCGTCTGACTCCTGTACCAACAGTACACCTATGTACATATCATCAGCTCACATTATCTAAACAATATATACAAATAAATAACATTGAATTGTCTGTTTATATGTAATACCAAAATAACAGCTTTTTATTAAATGCATATGAGATTAGATATATACGGAAGCTAAACCTAAGAACCATTTATTTTTTAATTTTGTATGTTTGTCTGGTTGTTTGGTATAATCTCTGAAACCGCTGGATTTATTTTGACGGGACTTCTACTGGCAGATAGTTGATATGTTTAGTAGTTACTTAAGCTAATTTTATTATAGAAAAATAATTAAGTGTCTGCATAAAAAACTTCACCTAAAATTTTGTCAAATTCCATGTGGACGAAGTCAAAGGCACTACTAGTAATATATATATTGTATGTATGTATACATGTATAACACTATGTACTGTTGTATGCTCACTTTTGAGTTTCCAGTCTATTTCTACACGCGAGGACTTGTAATTGGCTTCCTGTCGACTATGTTTACCTTTGTATTTAGTTTTTAATCTGTAAGACTTCTAGGATATATTAAATAAATAAATATTTAATGAAGCTGTAGTGTTGGTTTGAAAGCGCCTTTCTCTGGAAATACCCTTAGGATCGGGTAAAACCGCGCATAACCTGTCATATAACATTTAATAGACACTCTTTGTTCTATTAACTGCCAAACAACGAGACACAATAGTAAATGTATTGTTTGTTGGTCATTTGGCGTTCAACGTATTAAAGCTTGAATTGATTTTCAAAAACTCAACATGCATGATCACGGAAACATGCAAAGATCCAGTTACAAACCCTCCAACAAATTTCGGTTAAGCAAACAAGTTTTCGTCAAGTCTTTGGCAACTTGCGTTGTTCGTTGTACATTATCGTCATATTCTACTGAGGAGCCCCGGAACAACCAACAGTTTATGAGTATACCCTGTCGAAGTGATGGAGGCAGAAAACTTTGGTAGTTTCAGTAATAACGATTCGTATTTTTAAAGCATTAAGTTTGACTTCATATTCATATCATTTATTTGAATTCTATGAAAGATGACATGGCAAGAAAAGAGGTGACCCTTGAGATGACGGCAAATAAAGATGTACGGAAGAAGAAAACATGCTGCGCCGACCCCAAATAAATTGGGATAAGGGCAGGAGGATGATGATGATGATATTTGAATTCTACGATGATGATAGGATCTTAAATATTGGCTTCAAGCTACATACAATCGTTGACACTACAGAGCACAGAAAAACCGATACAATAACTAATTATAAAATTAATAAGTCACAGCAAAATAAAAACCAAACCTCCCCCAAGCCAAGTCCCGTTGCTGTGTAGCTTTTTCAATTCATTGCGGAAATATGATACTCCTGTTTATTTTGTGTTTCTAGGAATACACAATGAGCATTTTCTGTCCAGCTGGAATGACGTCACAGACACTGCGTAATACGGGCACAATCAGGCCCTAAGTACCTACTACTGCTAAGTATCAGGTCTGCGGTTATGAGCACTGCATCCAGGTGGCAGTCAAACGAGGAAATAGAAAACAGATTACAGAAAAATAAAACACTTTCGTTTCCTGTTAGTATCATCTGCCTCTTTCCTAACTATGTTGTGATCGGCTTCCAGTCTAACTAGATGGAGCTGAATACTAGTATTTTACATGGAGCTGCTGCCTATCTGACCTCCACAACCCAGTTACTAAGTAATACGATATTCCTTGGCTTCTGACTACCCATAACGACTGTCAAAAATTTACAATTTACAGCCGGGACCATCGGTTTAGCGTGCATTCCGATGTACGGAAGGATGTCGGTATATATTGGTTGGTCACCCATCCAAAGCTGAATCTTGGTAATCGTTGCTTTACCTTAAATACCCATGCGACTATTATTATGTAGCTACGAGCAATTTCCTCCGAAGTGAAAATTATCTTCAGGTTTCCTGTAGAATATTAAGGAAGTAATTTTGAAACAAGTACTATTTCAGACACAATGTACTTCTGAAACTTAGCTCTATCCAATAGAAATACGCTACATAGCCGAGTGTAGCTGTATTCAGCTTAATACATCGGATATTAGGAGGTTCGACACGGTTGGAGGGTTTCGAAGATCGTGTGGGATAGCGGATGCCATCAAATGACGTCATGAAACCTCAATACAATCTACCCAGACCGAGGTGCGAGCCTTGGAGTCATAAAAAGCTATTTTGTTAAGGGAAGTTTTCGGTATAGTAAGAACGCTTCTTGCTAGGATATTTTCGGCTTTGTGAAATTGGTTCGTAGTTGGCGAGTGTAATATCAAATTGAACTTAAGCTCAGTGAAGTGTTGTGTAGTAGTTTTTGTCGGTCTTGAAGAAGAATACTTTTATCTAGTGGTATCTAGAAAATGAAAATGTTTTGCCTACCACCATATGACTGCTCGTTGGTCTAGTGGTTGTAAGCTCTACTGGTAAGAAGGAGGTCCTAGATTCGATTTTTACGTCTGGAGTTTTTCATCTGCAATTTCTCTATAGAAGTCGGGAGTCCGGATTTGTTCCCAGTTGATGGCAAAAGGCTCGCCACCTATTGGACATGGGACTTAAAATATAACTGGCAAAATGTGCGTTTTCTATAGGTACAACACTGCCTAACCTTTTGAAGAATACAGGCGAGACGTTATGAAAACAGCTATAAACATCACTTCATCTTGATATCTGTCCCACTTCTGCTAAAATCGTCCTAAACAATACATAATATGTAAAATGCATCTAAAAATCACTACAAATGATAATATCAAGCGGCCTAGAAAAGACAATAAAATAACAATGCCGAACTACTTATTCCACAAAAACAATATTTGTACAAGAGAATACAGCCACCAGCTTTGTCTATGACTTACAACGTATTTTACTATTGAACTCAACAAACACGGAAAATGAGGTGAAAATCGATGGAGAGCTAATGTATTTATTTTATCGTATAAGTTAAGAATGGATATCGTCAAACAAGGTATCCCGTATTCAGATCGATATTTTCAATTGAAGCAAAATATCAACTATAAACTTGCAGAAATTAAGTCGATTTCACGATTAATTGAATAATGTATACAAAATTTGAAGTTAATAAGAGCTAAGTTAATTAGATGCGGGAACTCCTCTAAATGTATATCACGATAGTATAGTTATTGGTGCTGTTGAATATACCTACATATGAATATAAAAGATCCTCCCTTTTTTCCTAAGAAGAATAAGGAACTTTCCACCCTGTACCTCATACCCAAACTAATATTGGTTTTTATTTTTAATACTTTATTGCCAATACATGATTGGTTCATTACTTATTACAAAATGACTTGACACTGACGTGGTGCCTTGTTTATTTCGATCGTAATATTAAAACAATAAAAGTAATGTAAAGATGTATAAAACAATGGAACAAATTTTTGTATGGCCTACAGGTAGTTGTTCCGGGTCTGGCTGTTTGTGTATGTGAATTTAAATGTTTGTAAACACACCCACGATACAGGAGAAATTCCTAGTGTGGGGCAAAGTTTAAAAAAAAAAAAAGGCTAGGCAGATGATGAGGTAGCTTCAACTCGCGAACATCTTCAATACGTGATCCCTCCATGTACTCTCTCCTCTGTGTTTACGACTGAGCCTTACAAACAATTCCAATTTGTCCTAATGTCTCTATAAACGAGATGTAACTGAGAAAAACTTTGCTCATTTATACAGAGCCGATGATACAGAGCTCAATTGTACTGTCATGTTGCCTGTTACCCTGTCCGTCTGTCAAAAGTTTGTGAATTATACTGTGTGCAATTTGTCATGCGGTACTCGTTTATCCTCGATATTATTTTTAACTCAGCGAATACATTATCATCATCTGCCTAGCCTTTCCAACTATGTTGGGATCGACTTCCAGTGTAACCGGATGCATTTAACATCTCAGTATTCAACCTCCACAGCCCAGTTACTGGGCCATTGGTGAAGGGAGAGTGTTTTAGGGGACTGTCTTATGTTATTGTTTTGCCGTTCAAAAAGTGATTCTCAGCCTAATTTTGATAAATGAGTTGAATTTGATTATGGTTTTTGACATGGTACCCATTTTTAAGACTGATGGTCAGACTTTCTGGCTTCTGACTGCCCGTAAAGACTGTCAAAGATCTACAAATGAGAGCTGGGAGTAACGGCTTACCGTGCTTTCTGAGGCACGGAAAAGTCTCGATATGTCACGAACCTTCACTAATCCACATACTGACCTCGGCAGGCGTAGCTTAACCTCCAATCGAGCCATGCGACAATTTCGTATTATGAGGCAGAACAATACAAGAAAGAAATACATATTTATCGTAGTCTATTTTTATTTTTAAAATGAAATCTCTCACTTTTCGTTTCAGATCGGGACCACACCGCCTAACTGCCGTTTGATAGCTACCTCCCTGCCCACCCCAATTGGATACTCGTTTGGCCACCGCGGATGGGTAACTGCAGCATTTATGATTTATATGCTATGTGTTGCGGTTTCTCTTACCCTACTAGATTTGGAGAGAGTAATGTTTTATTTAAGAGTTCGATTATGTTAATGTTATGATCATCAGGTTTTAAGCTGACTATTTTTATTAGAAACCAGCTGTGCTCGCGACTTTGACCGCGTGGAATTCAATAAAAGATGGGTTTTCATATTTTGACTGTCCACCAGTCTTACCAAGGGGTATCACGTTATCTTTAGGTTTAAGGAAGTAACCAATTACTTCCTTAAACCTGAAGATAATTTTCACTTCGGAGGACATTGCTCGTAGCTACATAATAATTGTCGCATGGGTCGGTATTTAATGTTAAACAACGCCTGCCAAGGTCCGGCTTTGGATGGGTAAACAAACAAAACAAACCGAGACCCCTCCGTGCAGCGGAAAGCGTGTTAAGCCGACAGTTGTTGTGGGTTGTCAGAAGCCAAGGATTATCGTATTACTTAGTAGCTAGGATATGGAAGTCAGATACGCAGTCGCAACGAGTATAATACTATTCATTACTAGGTATTTAGCTGCATCCGGAGTTCAGACTGGAACTATTCAACCCTTTGCTCGCCAGTCCTCGTAGCTGAGCCAGTAGTTGTTTAAAATAGTCCGTAAATAATATATCTATAACATCCAGCCCGTCCCTTGCTGCCCTCTCCCAGCGATGTCCTAAGCCGAGGCTCGTGCCCCGCAGGGGGTGCCCCGGTGGCGATGCTTAGCTTTTAATGTTTTTACGCCCTGGCTGGAGGCCTTAATTTCTAACTAAGCCCCCCACAGGGAAGATCGGTTAAGCAGCAGATATCACTGAAGGATTAACTGCGAGATAAACATTAAAAAATAGACTGGAAAGCAATGTTGCTACTTGGCGGAAATACAAATATAAAATTAAAACAATAATAACACCAGCTTGACACTGTCCCTGCAATGGGAAAAGTTCTGTTCTCTGGCTCGTACAGGTTTGCTTTACCGCTGTAAATGGACCAACGCTAAAAAGTATCCAAAAAGAATAGTTTTTAAAATGAAAAATTTCGTTCAAGATCCTTATAAAAACAATAACAGTATGCATATTGTAGCTACTCATATATCGTTCTGTCACTTGATTCATTGCACAAGAGTTGCATCATTATTGTACCCTAATTGGGTTGTCTAGAATAATATAATATGTTTAGACCAGTCGCTCTCCGAGCTCGGTCTGTAATAACTGTAAGTAATAAATAAATATTGCTGAACAATCCACACAGCATCATCTAGCCCCAAGCTAAGCAGAGCTTGTGTTATGGGTAGTAGATGACTGTTCAAAGAATGACGGACTTAATACAATACATTACATAGATATATATTTTTATTATACATAAGAAATACCCAGAACACCCGGAACAAATATTTGTACATCGTATAAACATTTTTCCGAAGGCGGGAGTCGAACCTGCAACCTCTTGCGTCGCAGGCGGACCTTCGCCCGCCTCGCCACATCGGTCGTCGATGTCACCATTCCAATGTTCAATATAATATATTCATAATATCGTAAAGCATCCAACCAGAGTTCCAATCTGTTTGTAGCGACATCTATCTCGCCACATACGAACTAAACCGACGTGTCCTACATCGCGATATTAAAGTTATCCACGCGACGGAGTATATATACACGAGCCCGACAACAACCGTCGGGCAGTAGCCCACCAGACACAACACTCGTCTGGTCGGAGGATCCTCCCTTTTCAACGGCGGATAAGTAACTTTACACCCTGTTCCCTATACCACAAAAGTTCTTATCCTAGTGACCCTACTACACAACACACCATACCCAACACACACACCAGCACCGCACAGCAGCAAAATATTTTTAACTTCAAAATATGCAGCTCAACGCACACATCGGATCCGTATCGATACAGACGCACATCTCAGGGGACCTGCAAATGTCCTGCTGCAATGGAACCCAATATTTCCGTATGACGTCACACTATATCTGTCGGGAACACTATACATAATGATATGGGTTGACATTTCCGTATACAGAATAATATTGTTTGTAAAAATAGAAATATGAAACTTTTGTGTCAACTTAAGCGACCTCTTTTGCATAACACAGAAGGCACAAACTGCAAAGATGAGCTCGGGCACAAATCTGCGTGGTCCTCATAATTATGATCGATCTCACCTAGATAATCTCTGGACTTTAAAAAGGACTGTGACCTCTGAGTTGGTTCCGATGTTTCTTCTGAGAGTAGTCAACTTGGAAACATTGATCTAATCTTTCAAATATTCCTGGATGCCGCATGGTGTAGACACGATACGAGGTAGGGCTAGTAATTAAAATGGAATGGCTATACTTTGATAAATAACTCAAATAAAGAGTCCCATTTAAAGGGTTGATTAGGACCTAATTGTATAATTTGTCAAATGACAACTACCAACCGTTACCTTAGGGTTCAAAATATTATTTTTGATTTAATTTTTTTTTTCATGCGCTACGCTTGAGTGTTCTAAGAGGCTGAGCTTAGTTTACGTGTACAATACACTCACACCTTTTTCCCAGGAGGAGAGTACAGAAAACCACCTGCTCTGATCCTTACATAATCCTTTTGCTTCGTTTACGTTCGTACACGCACTTCAGTGGCGAGTACTACGCACCAGACCGTTCTGAAGGACATCACCAATGAGGTCAGTGTATCATCTGCGTAGCCTTTTCCCAACTATGTTGAGGTTGGCTTCCAGTCTAACGGAATGCAGCTGAAAACCAGTGTTTTACACGGAGCGACTGCCTATCTGACCTCCACCCCCCCAGTTACTGGGCAACACGATACCCCTTGGTGAGACTGGTTGTGTACCCGTAACGACTGTCAAAGATCTACAAATGACAGCCGGGACCAACGGCTTAACGTCTTTCCGAGGCACGGAGGAGTCTCGATATGTTACCAACGGTCACCCATCCACAGACTGACTTCGGAAAACATAGCTTAACCTTCGATCGACCCGTGCGGCTGTTTTTATTTAGCCACGCGCAACTCTTCGAGGCAGATGATGATCACCAATGAGGTCAGTGTATGTATAAAAAGACACATAGACGGGGTCGAAAACATCACTAAATAATCTCATTGGATTAGATATCCTTGGGGGAAATCATAATATTTTATAATTTAAAATTATTAATACTTTATTTTTTATATCTTTACTAATTGTTTATTTCTGAAATAAACAACTTTTAACGCGGGGGGCCAGATCATGTACTGAACTCGTGGTATAAGGTTCAATGTATCAAAAGACACAGCTGTTCAAGAGGCACCGATGCTGCAGACGAACTCTCCAGTATAGAGATCGAATATGGTTCCAGTTCTTCTACGAACACTGATTTCGGATCTCATCCTTCAAAGAACACACACGTCGCAACAAATCGCAGCAATATATTCTTAGCAAACAAACAAAGTTAATCTTTAAGACTTCCTCGATATTCCATACGCAAGTCAACCCTTTGGGCTCAGTAACAATACATACCGGGTTAATGACCTATAAAGCCCCGCTGATTCGTTCCCTAATGTGTTTTTAATGGCGTACATTTTGCTATTGAACTGTCATTTAATATGGCTAACAGAATTTACGAGAACATACGAAGCTTTGTTAATATTTGCCGCGAGAATTTATGACGAGCTCCGGGTAATTATTGCGGCGATATTTTTCAACGCGTTTTTTTGTTTTGTCGTGGTGTGTTTTGTTGACGGAAAATGTGTGCTCACATAGAGGGGATGTATTGCTTCTACATATCATGAAATCACGCCTATGTAGGGGTAAGGCAGTGGTGTAACATCAGTACACCCATAATTAGAATCCCAATCCCATGTTATAGGGGACGAGCCTATTGCCACTGACCGGGCACAATAGGGTAGTGTCCTTAAAAATTCTGTCCGAAAGTTGGATTACTCATAAATACTTTTTTTTTTATAAAAAACGTTGCCCCACAATAGGAATTTCTCCTGTATCGTGCGTTTACACACATTTAAACTCACATTCACAAACAGCCAGACCCGGAACAATTACCTGTAGGTCATACAAATATTTGTTCCGTGCGGGGATCGAACCCACAACACGCGGCGCAGCAGCCGATGGCTCAACCACTGCGCCAATCGTGTCATCATAATACTGGACACGTTTTTTTTCTTTTGTCACGTAATCCAAAACTGATGACGATATAGTGAGTTGAAATTTCGCGTGACGTCACGCCGTGCTACACTTTTTATGAGAAAGTGACGTCACAAGCCCCTTCTGAAGTTGGTGTACTATATCTTTGTCACCTTTTAACTTTTTGGTAATCTAACTGACGCACCGAATAGAATTATTATATATTTATCTAAGAAACATCCCTATTCCAGTCTCTGGGCTGTTACTGAGAATTCTCAGATAACCCATTATTGCACGACTCGGGAATCGATATCAGTACATCATGCTCATTAGTAGCGCTTCCCGAGACTAGACCAACAAAGCACTTGATTCTACAACACAGAAAATTGGCCTGAGATATAAAATCTTTTGCTACAAAAACAATAAAATGGAAGTCACGATGATGTTACCAGAACATGGCTCCAGCTGTTTTTCAGGAAACCCAGGCGTAGTATAAAGCTAAAAGTAACCGGACAGCTTTTGAAAAGTAGTCATTTATCAACAAAATTTCGTGTAATATCAAAATATAGATGTATTACGGTAAGTCTGTCAATCGGGTATGGGTCCTTCTCATGGAGAATATATTCCGTGCTCCTTTCCGTCTCCAATAAATACACTCACGCCTTTTCCCCATTTTAAGCTAGGCAGAAAAATTATCATGAATTCTATCAAACTCAATCATTCACTAACTCATTTTTTATTTTTAACTAGCTTCCGCCCGCGGCTTCCCCCGCGTAGTTTGTTGATAACAAAAGTAACCTATGTCCTTTCCCGGGGTACAATCTATCTCTCTGCCAAATTTCATCGAAATCCGTTCAGTGGTTTATGCGTGAAAGACGGACAAACAGACACACACACTTTCCCATTTATAATATTAATATATACGAGTATTATAATATATAGTAAGTATTAGTAAGTATGGATTTAAAGTAAACAATTCATTTCTTTTATTAAGAACCATATTAGATTAGTTAGAAAACAACAAAAAATCAAGATATCAACATAAAGTAAAACTGATGAACGATTTTAACGCTGAGGCGCTCAGAATAATGGACTGAAGTCATTGTATCGGATTGTGCATTAATGGGGATTAACGCACAATCCGATACAATGACTTCAGTTCAGACTTCCACTCTGTATACACCACACGTTATTTTATTTTCGGAATGCGATATTTAATGTCTCTGCATGTGATATTCGGAAAATAGATATTATTCTGTCGTGAATGGAATAGGCAGGTACATACAAATGTCAGTGATACCAAATGTGTCATTGAAATAGAGATAACTCGGATTGAGTAATTTTTTTGGGTTCCGTACATGAAAATAAAAAACGGGACCCTTATCCTTTTTTCAGGAACGTGTAGAAAGAGGTATAAAATTGAAATTAATATCAAAATAATATAGGTGTGTTTCTAAAAAGTCAAGCCACTAAGTCAACACAATAATAAGATACGGTCATTTATGCCACATATTTGGCACTTGCAACATAATTCAAAACGAATTGGGTATTTCCCGTTGACCTAGAATTATGAAATTGGACAAGAAACAAGGTCTCACAGCACAAGTAAAGGAAATAGTCCGAAAATTGTTATTTTTTAATTTTATTACTTTAAAAAATATATTTTTGCGTTTACAAATTTACATTTGCAGTGAATTGGCCGTGGCGTATTGATACGCGATTTATTCAGCGGTTTTTGCTCGTATAGTAAGGACCCTTTGCGTGCGATATCGTCTCAGCAGTTTGTTTTATTTATTCCATGAAAATAATGTTTCTATTTATGTAGACACTATTTTTGAGTATTTTCTCTCTATTTTTGTATATGTCATTCAGACTATTAATAGCGAAGGGTCAAAGGAATCTTTTTTACCGTAAGTTTGGGACAGACACATCTACATTGTACGTACCTAGACGATGTCAATGACGATGACACGGGTTCTCGATGTAGATGATCTTACATAACTGGAAGATTTTATGGAACAGCGTTGTGCTCTGTGATATTTAGAGTTCCGAAATTTTAAAAGAAACGTATTAAAGAAGAAAAACACAGTTTTCAAGTTGTTCAAGTCTGTAATTGAGGATTTTTTAGATATAACGGATTTTTTTAAGTTTGACGTAGAGTTGTCTTGTAGACGCGCACACAAGTCAGTACTGTGTGAAAAACTGTTTCAATAGATTAAGTGTGGAGTTTCTTGCCCATTCTTTTCCATACGATACTAACTTATGGAAGAGAAATTAGAATCACTTTTTAACCAACGAAAAAAAAGGAGGTTCGCAATTCGATTATTGTTTTTCTTTATGTATAACCACGCGTTACTTTTTACAGTGTTGTCCAATTTTGATAATTCTTTGCTGGATGGAGTGGATGCCTCAAATCTGGTCCCATTGAAATTTTAACATAGACATCCACCCCTAAGTGAGTGTTAAGTGTAGAAAATAGGGGATGATTGATTTACACCTACTGAATTTCTGTGAAAGGTGATGGGCAGTTGGCATTTGGCTATTGTAACTAAAATAAATTATTAACTGACCCACGAAAAAAGTAAGAAATATAAATCTTTTTTTGCAAATATATTAAACCGACTTCAAAAAAAGAAGTCGGTGGAATTTTTTGCGAAAAGTTTTGTCTAATTTTCCTTGTAAATTTGACTAACAACACCGCATATTCCCATTCTTTGTACAACTTCTTGAGAAATATTCCTCACACACTGAGGGTCATCAGACGGAATGTAAATCTACCCTCGGCATAAATTACTTTAAGGAAGTTGGTCTAACAAGCCGTCGAGTACATCTCCAGTGAATAAAGAGGGTAGTTATAAATCTTTGCGTTTGTTCTGCGGGTGAAAAGATGAAAAAAGTAGATTTGAGGGGAAGTACCCAGTCGGGTTTTATTGTAGTATTACATGGTTAGTTAAGTTCAGGCTTTGTTTTTTTTTTACGGTTAAAGGCTGATTTTTCAATACGCAGAAAATTTATATGTCTGAGCGGCTGTGGCTGAGCGATCGACTGCTGCGCCACGTGTCGTGGGTTCGATTCCGGCACGGAACTAATATTTGCATGGCCTACATAAAGTTGTTACGGGTCTGGCTGTTCGTGTTTGTGACCCACGACACAGGAACAATTACTAATGTGGGTAAAAAAAATATTGGCGGTCGGCATCTGCCTAGCCTTTTCGCAACCATGTTTGGGTCAAATTCTAGTCTAACCGGATGCAGCCGAGTATTTTACATGGAGCGACTGCCTATCTGACCTCCACAACCCAATTACTGGGCAAGAAGATACCACTTGGTGAGACTGGTTGCCAGACTTTCGGGGTACTGACTGCCCGTAACGACTGTCAAAGGTCTACAAATGGCAGTCGGAACCAACGGCTTAACGTGCTTACCGAGGCACGGAGGAATCTCGATATGTTACGAATGGTCACCCATCCACAGCTTTTGTAAGTATAGAAGATAACTAGGACAAACTGCCATTTACATTCTTCAGATTAAAGAGTTATCCGACAGTTGAAAAAAACAACCATTAATATGATATATTAAAGTTGTCGTGTCAACATACGTGTGTGTGTGGTGTCGTATAAAAAAAAACCCACTGAATCTAAATAGGTAAAAAGGTAATAATTTTGTTTTAACATAACATTACGCCTGTATTCCCCGAAGGGTTAGGCAGAGGTGAAGTTATAGTAACACCCACATTTGCTTTTTAAGTCTCATGTAATAGGGGGGAACCTATTACCATCAATCGAGTACAAACCTAGGCTCCAGGCTGCTTCTGAGATATTCCTGGTGGAATAACCAAATAGTCCGCCTGCGACGCAGGAGGTTGCGGGATCGATTCCCGCCTTGGGACAAATGTTTGTAGGATCTACAAAGATTTGTTCCGGGTGTTCTGAGTTTTTTCTATGTATAATAAAATATATATCTATGTAATGTATTTTATTAAGTATATCAGTCATCTAGTACCCATAACACAAGCTCTGCTTAGCTTGGGGCTAGATGATGCTGTGGGGATTGTCCAGCATTATTTATATATCACTTGACCATCACTGGGAATCATACCCATGTCCTTACTCTCAGCAGTACCGCTATTTATAGCGTGAAAATTAACGTTATATCCGAATTATCTTTTCGTCAAATTCTTATAAAAGTGCTGTTTACATGCTTTTGATCGGTATCGACGATGTTTGGACGAAGATTAGTTTTAATTCACAGTTTAGAAACTCATCAAAGTTTCATGTCAATATTTTCATAATCTCTTCGGGATAATTTGGAATTTATTTTGGGCATGTCGTACTGTAGGTCACATGGCAGTGGTGATAAGACCAGTGTAAGCTGGCCTTGCATTATTCTATGATTTCTTGCTACACCAGGCCAGCTCAACGTGAAAGTATAACATCGTAGTATAAGTGTATTAGTGTTATTTGTCTGGTAGTTTGTGTGATTAATGCGGCTTATTCAAATGTTATTATGTTAATAAATGGCTTTTGATTTGATTTGATTAGAGCTCTACAATGTCTGACAAATGCTTGCACTGACTAGAAAAGGTCCACTTATATCTGTGCAGTTCTTTCCTTCAAAGACAATCTGAGACACTTATCTACATAGTCCTCACATGATCTGACCAAGATATATCTATGGAGTTTAAAAGGGACTGACAATGTTTGTAAAAATCATGGTTTAATTACAGCCCACATGTGGTCTTCTGTACCTATACTTAAGGCTGTGTTTAGCTAAATTCTATGGTAACAATACCAGCCTGTTACTGTCCCACTGCAGGGCAAAGGCCTCTTCTATTACTTACAGAAAGGGCACGAGCATTAATAACCACGCTTGTTCAAAGCGGATTAGCAATTTTGGACATAAATTCACAAGTCCAGGTTCCTCACGATGTTTTTCTTCACCAATGTCAGCAA
This sequence comes from Phlogophora meticulosa, assembly GCA_905147745.2. Lineage (NCBI taxonomy): Eukaryota > Metazoa > Arthropoda > Insecta > Lepidoptera > Noctuidae > Phlogophora > Phlogophora meticulosa. Next base: position 17,020,608 of record LR990524.1, read on the forward strand.
TGTCTTAGATAAACTTAAAAACATATACATATGTATTGAAAAATAAGACAAATGATCAAACAAACATTTGTGCTTGCCTGTATTTTAATCCACAACGTAAGACATGAGAGGCAAGACCTTAACTAATGGGCCAACCCGACATTATAAATTAATAAAAGTCCTCCATTATGATTCCAAGTCTTTCTGCATTCTATAATAAAACGAATAGGTCAAGGTGTGGGCGGCTGCTTGCTATTCAAGAAGTCTGCGTGGGAGCTTCAGGCCCTTACAAATGCTACCTGTAATCTGTATTTCTTTTTGTTTTTGAAGGTTTGGCCTTCAAAAGGCACCCGGGTTTTGAAGATAAGACCGGGAAATGTGGGATTCTTACTTCACTAAAACCACCCCGGTGGTGAGTATCAGCACACGGTAGGAGGCACTGTGTCCTCTTTTAAAACCCCTCCGATAAAAGCTCCAGCACGGATCTAGAACGTTGGACGCTGTAGCGCGAACTTAACCAGAGTTCGCGCATCGGCGCGCACCTTCTACTAAAATCGACTACTGCATAACTCAAGGTCAGCGCTCAAGATCCGTGCCGGTAAATATACTTGGAATATGTACGTTATGGTTTTTTATTCAATTTACGTACTATTCTTTTCATTCATAACAAAAAGCTTGCAGGTAGCTTGTAATTCTCTTTGCGTAATTTTAAGTACATTCATCATCATCCTCCTGCCCTTATCCCAATTTATTTGGGGTCGGCGCAGCATGTTTTTTTCTTCCATTCTTCTCTATTTGCCGTCATCTCAAGAGTCACCTCTTTTCTAGCCATATCATCTTTCACAAAAGCCATCCATTTTTTCTTTGGTCTCCCTCTACTATTGTAACCCTGCACATTCATACTCAAAAATTTCCTCACAACATGGTCTTCATTCCTTCAGCCCGACAAGGTTGTAAATGCATAACATTCGGTCGTATCAAACCACGCAGAATAATTTCAATTACTTTCCAAATGAACTTGTTTTTATTAGAACAATACAATTCAGAAATCAAATTAACTTAATTGCGTAAATGAAATGGCTTTAAATGTCAAAGACTTTTCCTCTTCCTTTGTTCTTCAATGTGACAAGCATGAAATAAAAAGCATAGTGAACTTTTATTTATTTGCTGTATTCGATGGCTTGGTGTGTTAACTAACCTTTTAAGATCTTACTTCTAAGGTTTCTGATTAAAATCTCGAGTTGCCAAACAAATATAAACCTGTAAAAAAAAATAATAATAATAATAATGCTAGACAATCCACACAGCATCATCTAGCCGTAAGCTAAGCAGAGCTTGTGTTATGTGTACTAGATAACTGATATACTTAATGCAATACATTACATACACAGATATATTTTATTGTACATTGCAAATACCCAGAACACCCGGAATAAATCTTTGTAGATCGTACAAACATTAGTCCTAAGGCGGGAATCGAACCCGCAACCTACTGCGTCGGTAGTTACAGACGCCAGAACAACAAGCGGTCCCCAACTGACAATATTTTTTTCCCAACTGTAAATAAACCTTTTTATTTCGTGATAAAGTTGAAAAACTATCAGAGAAATTTCACAGATTAGGACAGCTTGATGTGCTGCCCTCTGAACTAAAGCCTGTGTATGGCCAGATTGTGTGAAAAATTATATGGCTAGAAAGGAGATGAGGTTGAGGTGATGTATGGAAGAAGAAGACATGCTGCGCCGACGACGCTAAATACATATTCAGAGAATAGCAGGGGGATGATATTAACGAAATCAATCTAAAAAAAAACTTAACTTATGTCGTTACTGACATTGTTTTACAATAAATTAATAATAAATACCTTTTTAGTAAATATTTACTTGTATTAATATCTACATGTAAATATTTGATTATTATTGTTTATTTGTAAGGTGGCACCGCGTTTCCAGTTTACATTTAATTTTTGGTAAATAAATGAAATAAACTTAGTAAGCAAAAGATAAGCATGAGTGACAAGTACAGTCCATATTTTTTCCACAATTGGGAAAGAGGACTCTTCTCTATTAGAGAGAGTGTGCCCAGTGAGTAGTGCCAGATGTCAGATGTCGACAAATTTTGAGTTCTGTGAAGTCCTAGTTTCCTTACGACGTCATTCTTCGACGCTCTTGAAGCAATAAGCGACATGAACCCGACTCGACGAAGCTTTAGTTGTTCTTGCACACATCATCACACCTATATTCCCAAAAGGGTTAGGCATAACAGCACACCTACCAAAACTCACTAACCGCGGCTAAAAGGATTACACTTCAAAAATAATTCCAATTGACGCACAGTAACACTTTTAATAAAAATAACAACACAAAAGGAACATTACAAAAGTGTAGGGTCAGTGTAAATCATTCAGCCCAGCCAGCTTCTGTTAAAAACAATCAAAATCCAGCTACTCAATATTATTATGATCCAAACCAATATGAGCGCACGTACGCTACGCTGTTACGTCAATAAAAACGTCGCGCCACGTAAATCCGTAATGTACGGAGATCAGGCCTTCACAAACAATAATCCTATGAGCTTGATATGACGGGTAATACGGACGGAAACAGCGGTCAACGCTGCCTGTGTTATTTTAAGGGGTTCCGTACCTAAAAGTTTAATTTATTTTAATCTGTTGTAATTTTTCTTTAACATTGTTTTAAATAAATAAATAATGTAACTATTGCTGGACAATCCACACAGCATCATCTAGCCCCAAGCTAAGCAGAGCTTGTGTTATGGGTACTAGATGACTGATATACTTAATACTATACATTACATAGATAGATATTCTTTTTTATACATAGAAAATACCCAGAACACCCGGAACAAATATTTGTAGATCGTACAAACATTTGTCCCAAGGCGGGAATCGAACCCGCAACCTTCTGCGTCGCAGGCGGACCTTCACCCGCCGCGCCATATAGGTCGTCAAACTCTAAACTTTGAAATTGTTTGTTTTAATTTTGCTCGAACTTAGTTGAAATATTTTATTAAGTCTGTTTCAGTGCAACTTTATAAAATAGTATTTTTGTTTACTTCCTTTGTGAGTAATAACAACGTTTTGTGTGCATGCAGAGTTTACCTGATTGTGAACGTGATTTTTAAGCTTTATCCTATTTTGTGCTTATGTTTAATTTGCAGGACACTTACTGAGCCTCCACTGCCTGTCTGTTCAGCTGTCTATCAACGGGCTGTATCTCATGAAACGTAATAGGCAGACAGATAAAAAAATCACAGAATATGTATTTCTATTGCCACTTTGACAAATAATAAAAAAAGTGAAAGACTCCTTTTAGTTTTATATATTTTAATAACATACAATAAATGTGTTTTTTTTATTAATCTTGTGCGTTGGTATGAAAACCTTTGTGCTTGGCCGGTTTTTCCTCATTATTTTACTGGTAGGTATGACACTTATTATTTAATGGCTGACACTTATTTAAGTTTCTGTCAGATATCACTGACATTGGTTAAAGAAAATACCGTGAGGAAACCATGTCTTATAATTCAACTAGTTGGATATTGGCAAATTGCCTTGGGCAAACGTAATGATTGATGCTTGTGCCTTCCCTTCTTTGCATGAGAAGATGCCTTTACCTTGCAGTAGTACAGTAACAGGCTGATTTTATTACACAAGCCCGCCAATCTATTCCCAAACCACTGCAACTGCTGAAAACCATAGTCACCAGTGGCGACCACCAGAAAAGAGTCGAGACAATGAAGCCCGACGAGTCCCGGAGAAATGATTCAACTGTATTGGATTCCGCAACGAAATTAATCAGAAAGGAACAGCGGAGAAGGCAGAAAAATACATAATTTTTTGTACATTGGATTGCATGCATTGGAGGAATTAATCTTAAGAAAATCTTCAAAAGATTTTAAACTACAAATAAGAGAATCTTCCAAATGAGAAGCAGTTCAAATACACCCAAGTGCAAGTTTCGATCATTTTCTCTAACACATCAAAGGTTTCGTTGGCTGTCCCGGGGCAAGCACGGCTTCCATGACATGCCTTGAGTCGCACATTTTATCACAGCTTGGGCGATAAAACCGCAGCTTACCAATCAATCAATCAAAATTAATTTATTCAAGTTCAGAATCAGCACATTATGAACGTCAAAACGTATACAAAATACAGTCCCCCAAAAACGCCACTTTTCACCACTTCCTAGTGTTTTTGCTGGGAAGAAGTGGCGGAACAAACTCTCCAGGAACAGCTATCATCGTAATAATTTCGTGTTACAAACGCCTTATGCTCGTCGCGTTGTATGACTGTATGTCACAAGCCACCCTGCGCAGGTACGCAGGCATTATTACGTTCACTCTTATTTACAACCACCAAAACAAATCATGGAACGATATGAGGCGAAACATTTTTAGTAATCTATACGTTTTATTTATTGAAAAGATATCGAGATATTGACGACCTATGTGGCGCAGCGGGCGAAGGTCTGCCTGCGACGCAGGAGGTTGCGGGTTCGATTCCCGCCTTGGGACAAATGTTTGTACGATCTACAAAGGTTTGTTCCGGGTGTTCTGGGTATTTGCTATGTATAATAAAAAATATATATCTATGTAATGTATTGTATTAAGTATATCAGTCATCTAGTACCCATAACGCAAGCTCTACTTAGCTTGGGGCTAGATGATGTTGTGTGGATTGTCCAGCATTATTTATTTATTTATCTCTAATAGGTTGGGGTATCGCTACCATTATTTATCAGACTTGTCTTTTCCCAACTATGTTGAGGTTCTATTCTAAATGCATGCAGTTGAATACCATGCATTTGTAACTCCTTGACTCTGAAAAACGGCTAAACGGACTTTGATAAAATTTGTTACGAAGGTATTTCATACCCTAAAACCCATCCCGGTGCTCCATCTCACACCTACGCCTAGGGTCACGCGCAGGTATTTCATACCCTGGATTTACTCATTGATAACTTTATATCAATATTATATTCTATTATCTTTATATCATCGAAAAAGTAAAGTAATTCCCTTGGGAATTCCTATTCGTCTCATGTTGACTTTTAGACGGGTAGCACTGCGGGACGCAGCTACATAGTTGAACATGAATGAAATCAGGTGGCACTGTGGCCCTCAAACTAGGCGTTGGCCTGTATCTTGGGGGGTTCGAAAATGTCAAACTGTTTTGAAGTTTGACAAAGATAATATATTGGATTAAGATAACATCACAACTGCGTTTTTTTAATGTGGAGGGTTACAAGAGATAAGGAAGACCAAAGAAACGGTGGACGGATTGTGTGAAAGATGATATGGCTATTGAGAAGGTGAATATTGAAATAAAAGCAAATAGAGATGCATGGATGATGTATGGAAGAAGAAGACATGCTGTACCAACCCCAAATAAATTGGGAAAAGGCCAGAAGGATGATGAATATTCCTCACTAAATATGTTAACCTCTAACATATGTTAACATCAGTATTATGATATGACAAAATGCTGTCAAGCACTGCACTACTAAGCATGAGGTCCTGGTTTCAAATCCCGGGACAAGCAATATGTAATTGGGATTTTTCATTTGGAACTTCTCAGTAGCAGCCCAGTCTGGATGTGGGCCCGGTTAATGGCAATAGGCTCACCCCCTATTACATGGGACCATAAAACATAACTGCTCAAATGTGAGAGTATTGTAGGTACCCCTCTGCCCAACCTTACAGGGAAATACAGCCGTGATGTTATGTTATGTAAACTTATACACATTGTAATATGAAGAACACTGTCCTTCAAGATACAGTTTCTCCTAGTTTGAAGGACAGCGATCTTACTCATCTGTAATGTACATATTGATACAATACTTATGTACAGAGGCCAGCACATCAAGCTATCCCAATGTGTCAAATTTCTTTATTAGATTTCCAAGTTTATTGCAAAAGAATAAGGTTCATGTTCAATTGGTAAAATTTGACAGTTTTAGGTAGCTTGAACATTTTGGTGAAAATTAACTTACTTACTATTTAATTTAGGTCTTATATACGACTAAATTCCACTAACTGCGATCGCCAAAAACTTGTAATTTCTCCACCATTAATAAGCTGTTTATGAAAGCTTCCAAAAAACAGTTCGGTACCGCTACTAATGGACTCTACCCATACACAAAATTTCCCTTTAAACAAATTTAATGGTACGAAAACCTATTAACTGAAATTTATTTTAAACGAAGCCTTAATGATGTCAGAGACATGCGTGATAATGATAATTGATTTATCAATGCGGCCCCATTGTAAAGTAATGCGAGAAACGTTAACTTTTACGGCGCCTATTAAGAGAGATAACTGTCAAAATGTCGGCGTAATGAAGCTTGTGTGGTGTTTTTCAAGATGGCGGGCAAACCTTGTATTCAAATGTTTTATCTTAAAATAGGGTGGAGCGAGCATTGACGCTTAACGTTATACCATACCATGAGTTTAGTAAATGATTCTGGACAACTAGGCGTTAAGAGTTTTGGGTTTTTGCAAATTTTAAGGGGTTTTCTTGTTGAACTATAAAAAATCATGATTTCTATGTAATCCAATGAGATTTTAATTGAAAAGTAAATAGTTTACTTCATAAATATTAGTCAGTTCAAACCTCAGTAAGTATCAATGTGACTTTTTCAATTCATATGTACTTTCTAAGTTTATCTTGGAAATCACTGACATCGGTGAAGGAAAACATCGTGAGGAAACCTGGACTTATATCACTACATAGTATAAAACAAAGTCACTTTCTCTTTCCCTGTATACCTATGTATGCTTAAATCTTTAAAACTACGCAACGGATTTTGATGTGGTTTTTTAATAGATAGAGTGATTGAAGAGGAAGGCTCATATGTATAATAACATCCATTAAATAGTGGAGAAATACTGTTACTTTTGAGGTTTCTAATGTGATGTCGTAAATAATTTCATTTTTTCCGCTTACATTGCAAACGCAGGCTGAACCCTACGAGATTTATCAAAATAATGTACTAAGTATTGTACACATTGAAATATATTTTATACCCGTGCGAAGCCGGAGCGGGCCGCTAGTAATTAATATAAGTCTGAAATCGCCAACCCGTTTGGAGCAAGCGTGGTGATTAATGCTCGTGCCTTCTCTGTATGAGAAAAGACCTTTGCCCTGTAGTGGGACAGTAATAGGCTGGTATTATTAAATATTAGTTTCCAGAATCATGACCTTAACACATGGTGTCACGTTGTGCGTCCATGTCCTTTCCACCATGTATATAATATTCAGCTTCATGTTTGTGACTTGAAAAGAATTCTATCGATTGACCCACCTTGGGTTCAAATTCAAAATTTTGTTTTTAAATATGGTGTTACGAACATCGACGCATAACCTGGCATTTACTTACATTTATTTGACGACCGATGCGGCGCGGCGGGCGAAGGTCCGCCTGCGACGCAGGAGGTTGCGGGTTCGATTCCCGCCTTGGGACAAATGTTTGTACGATCTACAAATATTTGTCCTGGGTGTTCTGGGTATTTGCTATGTATAATAAAAAACATCTATCTATGTAATGTATTTTATTAAGTATATCAGTCATCTAGTACTCATAACACAAGCTCTGCTTAGCTTGGGGCTAGATGATGCTGTGTGGATTGTCCAGCATTATTTATTTATTATTTATTTATTATTTATTAATTACTGTGACGGTCGTATACAATAGCAGAACAAATTGTTTACAGGCTAGTAGAACATTATAGTTGGTTGCTGGTTTCAAACTGTGAAGCAATATTCGAATTGTTCAAAATATAGAACGGCCCTTTGTCAAAGAATTCCTCTAGGATTCTGGTGTGTGACGTGATCTTCTCTTAATACACTTAATTAAGTTAGCAGAGCCCTAATATTTGTAACAATAATCTTTTGATCCGGTGCAGTAAAGTTTCTTCTGTACCATGAGCTCAGTGAATGATTCCGGATAGCTCAGCAGTGATATCTCTTGTCGGTTTTTAGGCATTTTTATTAAGTTTTTATTAATTACGAGTAGCTGAAAAAAAACACTATTTCTATCTAAGTCAATGACATTTTTAACTAAACAGTTAATAATGACTTATTTAATATTATTTTCCAGGCTCATGTACTAAACACATTGAGGTTGCGCATCCATGTCCCTTACACACTCATCATCATCATCATCCTCCTGCCCTTATCCCAAATTATTTGAAGTCGGGCGCAGCATATTTTCTTCTTCCATACATCTCTATTAGCGGTCATCTCAAGAGTCACCTCTTTTCTAGCCATATCATCTTTCTACTCATGTAACCTTGCACATTCGTACCCAAAACTTTCCTCACAACGTGGTCCTCATTCCTTAGCATCACATGTCCATACCATGACAACCGATTTCCATACAACTTCTAGGTCACAGTCTGTAAGTATATAAAATTCAGCTTCCTTGTGTTAAACTGCAAATCTGGAATATCTGTCGATCGATCGACATAGAATATTTACAAAACTTTCTGTTTTAAAAAAAGAGTGTTTTTACATACCTCAGACCGAACCACAGCAAAGCGTGGCCGGGTTGAGATAGCTTGGTGTATACTTATTACCATTTTTTAATGTTACATGAGCACTTATATAACGTCTGAAGCTAGGTGCACTGTTCATTAGTCGTTTACAAAGGAGAAGACGCTCAAGAAACTCCACGGTTACTCTTTTAAAAATAGTTAGCTTTTATAATCAGAGATAATAAGTACAGGAGGAAAGAAAAGACTTGTCAGGTACCAGGTAGTGCCTTCACAAAAACGTTAAACACGTTAACGCTTTTTGGGGCAGTTGCAGGGCACCTAATTATTATTGTTTTTTTATTTATTTAGTATTGTGTGCCCAAGCCTTGTGCTAAATGAATGATTTTTCTATATTCTTTATATAGAACGGAAAATGTTACTAAGTTGAAGCTTCATATATCATATATAATCATTATAATTATATATTTCATTATATTATATATCATTCTACAGACAGATAATATCTGGACCTTAAAAGAGACCTCCGAATTTGCCAACTGCTTGATAAAGTCAAATTATGCTATTCAAACTGAATCCATCTTAGCTCTAGTTGGGAAATAATATGTATTGCATTATTATCGCTGGTCAATAATGTGATTTACATTTGGAACCTCATCAAAAAGTTTGTATTAAAACCCTCTAGTCTCTACTCAAAAGAACGCATTTGAAAATCGATATTCTTTTTATTGTCTCACAGAAGATGTGAGTTGTTGAGTATTCTTCTTGGAGATAAAAGTGTCTTCGTCTTGGGAGTGGTTGAATCCCTCGTTGCATTGCTCACTGTTTTATCCCATTGACGTGTAATCTACTATTATCAGCGTCATTTCTTCAGTGACCAGGTTAGCTACGTTATAAGTGACAGATTTGAACGTTAATTAGAGAAACGCGGGACCTGAGACGTTACCGCCAAGACCGCATCACAACCAGCCGCCAAATTTTTTTTTTTTGATCTTTTCCCCTATACTAGGAATTTCGCTTGTGATGCTAGAATTAATTTAAAAAAAATGTAAAAATATGAAAAATGTGTGAATTGCCGTCAGATGGCTAGTATCTCAATCTCAATACCCTGGTTTCTCCAAAGGGTTCCCCCCCAAAACATCATAAATGTCCCCATTCGACCCCATACATCACCAGCTGATCTGACTTACCGGTGTGCGTACATAACGGCTCTAATAAAAAGTGGGGTGGGTAGAGTTATGACAGTAATTTGTCTTGATGGGGGCCTTGCTGCTTCAAGTATGGGAGTCTTATGGTTCGGCATTATGCTCTGTTACATGCAAGGGGGTTCAGTAAGAAAAGGTTAAAAGGTCATGTCTGCTAATGATGGTTGACGTAATTATAGTATAAAAGTAAATGTTTATTGAGTAGTTTTTTTTTCGGTAAGCTGCAAGTTGTACTGATGAAAATAAAAACCTAAGATCGATCCAAAGTCAGAAAAGTGTTATTAGGTTTTTCATCATGAAATGAAGGAATGTACCAACCGCCAAGTCTGGACTGCTGCGCCGCGTGCCGTGGGTTCGATTCCCACACGGAACAAGTATTTGTATGGCCTACAGGTAGTTGTTCCGGCTCTGGCTGTTTGAGTTTAAATGTTTGTAAACGCACCCACGATACAGGAGAAATTCCTAGTGTGGGGCAACGTTTAAAAAAAAACTGAAGTAGAAAGTAACACTGCCTTTCATTTACCTACTGTAAGGCAGTCTTACAGCCCCAGGTGGAAAACAATCAGATGCCAAAATAAGCCAAAAAAGAATGGGTTGGCTAATAATTTTATCTTTATTTATTTTACACTAGCTTTTGCCCGCGGCTTCTCCCGCGTTAGAAAGTGGGGGGTTAGAAAGAGATAAAAAGTAGCCTATGTCACTCTCAATCCCTTCAACTATCCCCACTTAAAAAAACACGTCAATTTATCGCTCCGTTTTGCCGTGAAAGACGGACAAACAGACACACACATACTTTCCCATTTATAATATTAGTATAAATAAATAAATAAATAAATAAATAATGCTGGACAATCCACACAGCATCATCTAGCCCCAAGCTAAGCAGAGCTTGTGTTATGGGTACTAGATGACTGATATACTTAATACAATACATTACATAGATAGATATTTTTATTATACATAGGATATACCCAGAACACCCGGAACAAATATTTGTAGATCGTACAAACATTTGTCCCAAGGCGGGAATCGAACCCGCAACCTCTTGCGTCGCAGGCGGACCTTCGCCCGCCGCGCCACAACGGTCGTCAAAGTATAAAGTATGGAGTAGTATATATGTAAAGTATGGAGTTTTAACTGTAACGACTGACAAAGAGCTACGAATTGTAGCCGGAACCAACAGTATAACGTGCTTTGTAGTGCTCTGTATGCGATAAATGGTCACCCATCCACGGACCGACGACGTTGGCCAGCGTAGTTGGGGTACCGTGGCTTAAACTAATAATACTTTTCAGCGACAATAATGTAATGTCATCTGTATAGTTAAGTATTATATAACGTGTTTACATATTCAATTTACACAACTGCTTACTCCTTGGAAAAATACAAGCGTGATAACAACTTGATGTTTTAAATTCAGAAATGATCAGCCTCTCAAGCGTGTGTCATATTAATACGGAGTACACAAATGACACTGATAAATTTCCAACAGTAATGAACTGAAACAGAATCCTTTTAGCTTGGATCCAGGCCATCGGATCAAGCTCAGAGTCTTGTGACAGCTAATTACGATAATAACTACCGACTTTTTAACAGATTCACGAGATCACATACAGATTCGGAGTTTTTCGGATTCGGGTTTTATTTTTTGTGGAATCGGAGCACTGTGTGCCCAGTACGATTGTTTGACGTAAACGGAACGTCAATTTCAACTATTTTAAAATTGTAAATACTCGGTCGTATTTATTTATCAGCCTGCACGGTGGGCACGGTCGTGGGTTCGATTCTCGCTTGGAACAAATATTTGTATGGCCTACAGTTAGTTATCCCGGGTCTGGCTGTTTGTGTGTGTGAGTTTAAATGTTAGTCACGTACTCAAAATACAGCAGAAATTCCTAGTCCCTGCACTAGGAATTTCACCTGTATTTTGAATGCGGTTAATTAAAAAAAAACTACACTACGGTCACTACAATTTTATATATAGCCCAGTTAACAATATAGGTTCTACCACCGTACCAGCAGGGCAATAAGATCTTGTATCTATATATCCACCTAACCTTTTCCCAACTATGTTAGGGCCGGCTTCCAGTCTAACCGGATGCAGATGACAGAATAATGATTTTACATGGAACGACTACCTATCTAGCGTAGTTCCTCAACCCTGTTACTTAGTAACTTGGTATTCCTTGGAAGATTGTTTTTTTTTAAACGCTGTCCCACACTAGGAATTTCACCTGCGTTTTGCGTGAATTTGCACAAGCACACAAACATTTAAAGTCACATATACGAACAGCCAGACCCAGAACAAATACCTGTAGGCCATACAAATATTTGTTCCGTGCGGAAATCGAATCCACGACACGCGGCGCGGCAGTTGATCGCTCAGCCACTCAGCCGCTCAGCTTCATTGAAATCTTCGTACAGAATAACACTGCTCGACCAAAAATATATCCAAAAAAAAGCGCGAAATAAGTGCATATTCAGCCGCTTAACCGTGAACAGGCTATTTCTGTAACTAACGTGCGTACTTACTTTTTAATTTGCCTCTTAACCCGCCACCGCTCGCGTTCACGTCGGTAATACCCGTGAAATAAATTTTTGTGTAAGCCTCAATAACCATCGGCTCGCTGTTCTAATTAATATCTGAGGTAATATTTAAGAGATATGGGGGGCGTTTCTATCTGCAAGATGACGGTTTTATTGAGGACTTGATTACTTAAACCTGCTTAAGTTACAACGGTATGAGAGAGTAGTCATCTAGCCTTTCCCCAACTATGTTGAAGTCTTCCAGTCCAACCTGGGAGACTAAATGCCTGAATCATTTACTGGTTTTTTTTCAGGAGTTCACGAGGTTTTTTTGCAATAAAAAACCACCCAAGTCAAAGTCGACAAAATAACCTACTCTGGTATGGAACCCTTCCGTACCTGAATAAGTTTTTTTTATTTGAATTTTCTATAGGCGCACCTCGTACCGATCACTGTGGAACGCCCCCTTCTACGCCACTGTTCCGACAAACTGTACACTCCATTGCTTTTCTGTTTGAGCTGCCAACCGACATATCGACCGACTAACTGACAGACGAACCAACCTTTTTTTACTGTACGGTACATACGGTTTAGTCTGAAAAAATCTCCACACACAAACTTAGGTGAAGTGAGCGAATCCCTAGCTTTAGTACAGAATGACAGCTCATTTTCACTCCTCATGACGTTTCAATATGGCGAGAGCTTTGCTAATAATGTGACGAACATCGCTCGGAATCAGAAACCACAGTAATCAAGACATTAGGCAGAATTTTGGTCACAAGCTGAAGCGATAATTAAGTTCCTAAGCGAGTTAAAAAGAATATGAGGAACTGCAATTTACTTCATCACCCGGGTTTGTCTTCAAGGTATAGGCGAGACTTAGTTTGTGGCTACGTAAAATATGACATGTTAGTACTTTTACTTTTTGATTATCAACGTTCATAGTATTGTTTATTGTATTACCTACTGTATTAACAGTATAATATACACATAATAAATGTTTACATTTTTACTGCGTAGTTTGTCGATAAAAAGTAGCCTATGTTCTTCCCTGGGATGCCATCTATCTCTCTGCAAATTTCATCGCAATCCGTTCAATAGTTTAGGCGTGAAAAGGTAACAAACAAACTTATTTTCGCGTGTATAATATTAGTTAGGATATATAAAAATGATAAAGTTCTAGCACGCCGTTATCAGGACCAAAGTCCAAGCTACCGGTGGTTAGTTCCCTTGAGAGAGGAATTTCCTAACATCAAGCCTCACGACTTTTTTTCCATGAGGGTAGGCAGAAACTACAGAACGCCACCTGCTACGATTTCTTCCTTTAGCTTCGTTACTACGTTCATATAACAGCTGTTCATAAACGCACCTCTGTTGTGAGTACTATTTTATTTAAGAAGATCACCAATAAGTCAGTTTAGTCCTTCTAGGACGAGGGAGAGGGTGCCCTCTTCTGCTTACATCTGCCATATAAATACATTTTGTTAGTCGTCTGTGGGTGTTTTTTTGTATATCTCAAAACCTGAAGCTCCCGTGCGTATTTATTTGATGAAGCAAATTAAAATACACCATGGATATATATATTTTTAATGTATAATATACAATTGTGTATGTACTATTTATTTCATTAAAATTATACAATTATTAATATATGAAGAAAAAATTTTAATGAATAATCATAGGGCATCAAAAAATTCATCCGCATCGTTGTCAACGGGAAAAGTGCCCAGAAGGCTGGCAGCATTGCCACGTTGAATGGCAATGCTGATTCTTTGGCCAAAAAAAAGGCCAACCCTCTGGTCACGTGAAGAGTCCACCAAACGTTTCGCGATTTCTCGAAAAACTAAATGGCACACGGAACCCATGGCCCTAGTGTTTCAACCCCAAACGGCTCAAACATATAACTTCCAGTTAGGTTGTTATGGAATAACAGTGGTTATTGATTAATTCATGATAACCACGAAGAAATTAAACGTTTTTATTAAATAAGCGATGAAGGCACGCGCGTGAGTTTATGCTTAAAGGTTAAATTAGTTGACAAAGAACAACATTGTAAAACTAACAATAGAAAAAGGAATTTACTAAGCCTATTTCTAGGACCTCAAATTCGAAAATAGACGTTCTATTATTATTATATTAATAGAAGTGGTTGGAAGCTAGAAACTGGGATATTAAATTGATGAATCATTAAATGAGTTTTTGGTAGAATAGGTTCTTTTATTTTTGTTAAAAAATAGAGCTATGTAACTATAGATAGTTATTCACTTGAAACAATTAACCTAAATACAGTCTCGGGTATTACCTCGTTGGTCTTGTGGTCGCAAATGCTACTGTTAAGCATAAGGTCCTGGGTTCCCGGGTCCAGCAATGTGTTACTTGGATTTTTCACTAGGAATTTCTCGGTAGCAGCCCGGAGTCTGGATGTGTGCCCGGTCTTACAGGGACTTAAATAAAACTGGTACAATTTAGGTGTTACGCCATCTCCTCGAACCCTTTGCTCGAGCCAGCCCTCGTAAATTAGTCCCTAAATAATATATCTATTAGATCCAGCCCGTCCCTTGCTGTCCTCTCCCAGCGACGTCCTAAGCCGTGGCTCGTACTCCGCAGGGGGTGCCCTTAGCGATTGGTCGCTTAGCTTTCAAGTGTTTACGCCCTGGCTGGAGGCCTTAATTTCTGATTAAGTCCCCACAGGAAAGTTCGGTTAAGCAGTAGATATCAATGAAGGACAATGCCCACTCCAAAAAATAAATTAATTAAGGTGTTACGTACTATAATTGCATCTCTGCCAAGCCCTTCGGGGAATACAGGCGTAATGTTATGTTTCACTGAGAGTGTTTGCATGAATCAGGCCGATTTAACTTTGTATGCTTCTGATCAAAATCAAATAGCTATAGTAAATATCAATAGGTATGGAAGAATATAGCTGTGTAGTTGACTTTACTGTGAAATGTGTATTCACAAATTTGAATAACGCTTTTATCAGAATAAATAATGAAAAACGGTTCAAATTGAATTCTGGGAACTGTATTTTTTTTGGTGTAAATACTTTCCACAGTTATAGCACAGTTGGCGCGGCGGGTGAAGGTCCGCTTGCGACGCAGGAGGTTGCGGGTTCTACTCCCGCACTGGGACAAAATATTTGCTATGTATTATAAAAAATATCTATCTTTATAATGTATTGTATTAAGTATATCAGTCATCTAGTACTCATAACACAAGCTCTGCTTAGCTTGGGCCTAGATGATGTGTGCATTGTCCAGAATTATTTATTTATTTAGCTGTATATATTTATGTACAGCTATATTTTATGACAATATCAGTGTATTATTACTGATTTCGTACACATAGTCCAAAGTCCCATTGACGTTATGTCAAAGGGACTTTCACAATCATGTACGGAAACCATGGTATCAGCTTGTCCATCGATATCCCTTCCACGCTGTATAGCTTACTTAATATAATTTTAAAAGTACTACGTTGTTTATTTTATTACTACTGCTGAGGACTTAGATTTCTTCGCTTTTATTTTAATACCAGGTTAGATTTAACACTAAAATCCGCTGCCCTTAACACTGTCACCACGATCTTGGGTCGAACCGACCACAACCGAATGCCTGTCCGTCAACCCGTAATCCGGTATACCGCAACTCACACTGGTCAATCGACTGAGAAATGATGTGGAAGA
Source organism: Phlogophora meticulosa (assembly GCA_905147745.2). NCBI lineage: Eukaryota > Metazoa > Arthropoda > Insecta > Lepidoptera > Noctuidae > Phlogophora > Phlogophora meticulosa. Next base: position 17,036,517 of record LR990524.1, read on the forward strand.
TGCTATGTACAGGTTCGCATTTGGAGGGTTAGATCCGAATGGACTGTAGATAGTTTCAAGGATCGATGGAATTGGATTGGCGGATTGTTTGAATTATTATGCTATTATGTTTCGAGATGGTGTCAAGATGGGCGGTAATTGAATTTGAGTGTTCAGAGACGTTTATTATCTTCAGCTGGGCGCAAAACTATTAAGAAAATTCTTAATTTATCGGTAATATAGAACAGTAGATCAGTAATTTGACGTTTTCAGTTAGTAAAAGTCTCACAAGAAATTAGTGCTAGGGCTACCTATCTTGAATTCGTAATAGAGGATCAACGAATAGATGAAAGCAAGTGACCTTTTGCTTATATTTACAAAGAGGATATTTTAAAACTCAAGTCGCAAACGCATTTATCATCAGCTGTCTAATCGGATGCAGCTGAATACCACTATTTTACGTGTAGCGACGGTCTGTCTGACCTCCATAACTCAGTGACTGGGTTACACGACACGACTGGTTGTCGTCTGAAAACTAGTCTGCTGAGTTGCTGCTGTCTGCAACTGCTGCAGTTGTCTGCTTTTGTGAGGCTGTAAGTCCTTACAGCCTCACAAAAAAAACAAAAAAGAAAATAGTTTTTAATGTTATTATTACTCTTGTTGTGCCAAGAAACGAAACAATAGTTTACCTTCCCACAACATTAGTGTCTGGGATAAAACTACTTCTATGAATTATTTTGTCATTCGTTCTACTTTAGTATCTTCTTTATATTCCCTGCCATTTTCAACATTAGCGAGAAATATGCAAACGACTCCTTTATACATTAAACGAAAACCTAATTTTCTTCTTCTTAATATTTGTTCAGCATCATAATATCTTCAGGCAGAGGTGAGGTCCACCTCTGCCTGATGATATTATGATGATAAAGAACACCAAAATTTCACTAGTTATATCTAAGTTCCATGTTACAGGGGGTGGACCCTATTGCCCCAAACTAGGAACAAATTCAGACTTCGTGCTACTACGAATGCTTAGACGGCAAAACCCAATAACACTTTGTCAGACTTGAGAATCAAACCTAGGACCTCATGCTTAGCAGTGGCACAGAACAACGGAGCAGCCAATATCTTTAATTATACTCTCCTAATGTTTGTCCAGGTATGTCGTAAAGAACGAAGTAAAATTATGCAGAAATAAAAATGAAAATTATTAGCCATTACTTTTTGTTGGCGATACTCGGCAGAATTTTAAAAGTCTGCAAGTACTTTCAGAAGTCTTTAAACTCTGCAAGGTGAAAAACTATTAAAGCAAGTCTCGAATAAAAAGCAGCTGTGCTTTATAGCCTTTTGAAGGCGTAAATTAATGTACCTACATTACAGAACAAATAGATTTGCAACAAAGCCAAAAAGCACTCTCTAAAATAAGTGAGACGTACCTTTTAATATTTTATCTTTTTCTTTAATATCGATGAAAGAAATCTTTCTTTTCAAATAAAACAAAAATCTTGAATGTTTCCAAAAACATTTTACGTAACAATAAACATAAAAAGAAATTGCTCATTTAAATTAACGATCACCATAATCCAAAAACGTATCATTAAACCTTAATATAAGCATGTAAAAATATTCCCGAACAATGCTGAGGGTCTAACGGACCCATCAAGATTCCGTAATCAGAACGGGAATGTACCACGAATGTGACCGAGCATCGGAGGGTTAGAGTAATTGAAAACAGGTGGGCAGTGTGAGTGTTAGTTTTGTTTTAGTACGCGGGTACTTTGGACCCGCATTACGCACAATGACACCGCGGACGCCATGCGTTTAAGAGGGGTTATGTCATTTTCTTTTATTCCTTTTACTGACTTCCGTATGTGTTCTAGGGAATTTAGTAACTAAGAGAAATATTTGCTTTGCTGGTTTTATGAGGGACACCATAATGCGGTTGAGGAAACTTTTGGTAGCTGTGTTTAAAACAAAACACATACGTTATTTGTACATGACCGAAGCAAAAGGAGTAAAAAAAATAAAGTAACGGCCTACTACGTAACTGTCCCACTGCAGGGCAAAGGCCTCTTCTCATATAGAGAAAGCATGAGCATTAATCACCACGCTTGCTCAAGACGGGTTGGCGATTTGAGTATTATATTAATTATATAAGTCCAGGTTTCCTCACGATGTTTTCCTTCACCGATGTCAGTAATGTCCTAGATAAACTTAGAAAGTACATATGAATTGAAAAACTCACATTGGTACTTGCCCAGGTTTGAATCCACAACCTCGTGCACAAGACACGAGGCCTAAACCACTGGGCCATCATGACATTAAGGAAAGGAGTATGGCTCGTAATTTTTGTACCAGAGGCCCTAGCACGATTGCTTGGCGTGACGGCACTGTTGGCGCAATGGCTGAGCGATCGACTGTTGCGCCGCGTGTCGTATATAGATTACAGATAGTTGTTCCGGGTCTGTTCGTGTACGTGAAAAGAAACGCTACGTCAATTGGAATGATTTCAGAATTGAAAATGGAACTATCCTGCAACTTAAGGTTTCAATTAATAAGTATCACCCAGACATGAATAAAGTAATCTTATTATATATAAATTACGTGTCACGTTGTTTGTCCGCTATGGACTCCTAAACTACTGAACAAATTTTAATAAAATTTTGTACACAGTGTGTGTTTTGGTCAAACTTAAAAGATAGGACAGTTTTTATTTCAAATTGCAAATGTTTTCCTATAATTACATACGTTACAAACATATCTAACAGATGGCAGTGTTACTTAACTTTTGAGGCGGTATGAAGTTCGCCGTGACAGCCAGTAAAAATATAAATTCGAATCAAGTACTTTCAATTTTGGAAATCGTTCGTTTTGACGTTACAGTACTGTCAAACATTCATGCTAGCATGAATGTACTTTGAAGTTTTAAAAATACATCCTGTGTGGATACACAGGATGTATTTTTTCGTTTTTTTCGTTTATTTACCCCCTTTTATGAGGTACCCTGGCCTCATAAAATGAATGAAACGGTGTATAAACTGGCCTGTGAAAATAAGGAACCTGGGTGTTAAGTTAAAGATACACTGTCCAGGCAAAAGAGGTACCTCGGTGTATACACCGAGACCTGCTTTCTTGTATGGATCAGAATGTTGAGCCGCAAAATGAAAGTCAGTTACATGCAGCTAAGATGAGAATGCTGAGTGGGATGTGTGGTGTTACGCGAATGGATAGAACAAGAAATGAGTTTGTAAGAGGAAGTCTGAAAGTGGCGCCTGTGACCGAGAAATTGTGTGGTAAGCGTTTGTCATGGTAAGGGCATGTCATGCGAAGGAATGAGGACCATGTTGAGAGGGGGAAGTTTTAAGTAAAAATGTGCAGGGTTACATGAGTAGAGGGAGACCAAAGAAAAGATGGATGGATTGTGTAAAAGATGATATGGCTAGAAAAGAGGTGACTATTGAGATGACGGCAAGTTGAGATGTATGGAAGAAGAAACCACTAAATAAATTGGGATAAGGGCAGGAGGATGATGATGACATTGGCGTTGAATGTGTTAAGTGCGTTTTATTTACTTCTCCTCTGTTGACACAAATTATAAGATAAAAACTTTTCCCGTGATGAAAAGTGCCAGGCACCTAAGTTGGTAGCAACATTGAGTTCACGAATCTACTAAAAATGCAATTAAAAAGCAGCCCCATTATCCTACAAAAAATTCAGAACGAAAATAAACTCATCTCTTTTGTGCATTTAGTGTTTAGTCGCCTATTTAAGAAAGAGGTAGCTCAAATGTACATTTGCATACATTTGCATTCTGCACGCTGTAACTGAGTTTCTGAAGAATATCCCAACACAATCTCTTGTGTGACAGAGAGGAGCTCGTAGCCAAATAAAAACAGCCGTACAGTTTGATCGAATGCAAAGCTACGCTTGCCGAGGTCAGTCTGTGGATGGGTGGCCGTTCATTACATATCGAGACTCCTCTGTGCGTCGGGAAGCACGTTTTAAGCCGTTGGTCCAAGCTCATTTGTAGATCTTTGACAGTTGTTACGGGTCGTCAGAAGCCCGAAAGTCTGTAACAAGTCCTACCAAGGGGTTTCGTGTTGCCCAGTAACTTGGTTGTGGAGGATTCAGATACATTCGGTCAAACTGGAAGCCAACCTCAACATAGTTGGGAAAAGTCTAGGCAGATGATGAATCTCTTACGTCACTTGTTTTTGTAAAATGTAACCCACATCTACATAAAAAAATATCAGAGGTCAGGAAAAGTCCAATACGGGCTCAATACATCAATTAATGATGTCAAGTAAAATGTAAAACCAAATGCAAAATGATTTTTTGGTATTGTTCGACTCATATATAATGGAGTACCATAACATAGTAGTATTATAACAATATGAGTACGTTATATAATTAATATTTTTATTTATATATTATTAATATGAGTTACAATTTTCAACGTGGCAATGCTGCCTTCTGGGCACTTTTCCCGTTGACAGTGATGCGGATGAATTTTTCGATGCCCTGTGATAATTTATTTTATTTCATTTCTTCATGTATTAATAGTTGTATCGATATAAAATAACGTTATAATATATAAGGGCGCTAAAGAAATTTTCGACTGAGATTTCCTTAATGATGATTCACCAACTTATTGACATATCTTTACTCAGATTGACATACTTATTGTGGTCCTGGTTCACTTAATATTTGTTTACTTTTGACATTATAAATAGTCTTTATTTATTACTGCACACCTTTGCATGTGTGGGCATGCAAAGCTGGTGATAAAATATGTAGAACTTAATTTTATAAATACCAAAACCTATGTACTACACAAAGGTATTTATAAAATATCTGCATATCAGGGCAGTTTTTTCCACAAAATACCAACTCAAAAACCTACTAATCACCATTTAGGTGTCGCCTTGTATTAGTGAAAATAAGGTAAACATATCTGGTGAAATGTGGGTGTGGGTGCTCTGAACACCTCTGTCTAACCCTTCCGGGAATATAGGCATAATGTTATGTGTTACATACATACGTGTAATGACTATGAAACTCCTAACTTTTAAATTAGAGGACGGGCAGTGACGTAGACTTAATAACTACAAAATTACGAAGACCGTAATTATTCCGGGAAGGACCTACTCCGACCCACATAGGTAATTTTTCTGCAGGTTTTCCAGTTTTAATGTTTTGTACAGGAATTTCTTATATCATGATGGCCCAATGGTAAAGGACTTACCTGTCATGAATGAGGTTATATTATATATATATATATATATATTTTTTTAATAATAATAATAAGCTTTATTGGTTCTCACAGTATAAAACCTTAAGACTAGAATGTTACAGATTAACAGTGATCGTGATTTTATAGTCACAGTACGTATCGCAACTGGCATCTTAGCTAGATTACAGAGTAACCTGTGTTAAAGATACAAGCTATTATGAGGATATTATGAGGTATAAGATCCCGGCAAGTACCAATGTGACTTTTTAAATTAAATTCTAATTTAATCTAAGATATCACTGTAATCGCTGATGGAAAAACATAGTGAGGTATCCTGGACTTATAAATAAATAAATAAACAATGCTGGACAATCCACACGGCATCATTTAGTCCCAAACAAAGCAGAGCTTGTATTATGGGTACTAGATGACTGATATACTTAATAAAATACATTACTTAGATAAATACTTTTATCGTACATAGCAAATACCCAGAACACCCGGAATAAACCTTTGTAGATCGTACAGACATTTGTTTCAAGGCGGAAATTGAACCCGCAACTTCCTGCGTCGCAGGCGGACCTCCGCCCGCTGCGCCACATAGGTCGTCAAATTATGACAAATATATGTCTGTAATCACCATCCGCATTGAGCTAGCATGATTATAAATGCTCCTACCTTCTTTGTATGAGAAGATTCGTTTGCCGTGCAGAGGGGCTGAAATTGGCTAGTATTATAGACAATATTTCGGGCAGATTTTTGATCCTTTGCACCTGGATATCCTCAGAAGCAGCACAGAATATTTAATAGGTAGTCCGAACTCTGAATTTGTACCCGATTGATGGCAATAAGCTCGCCCCTATTACATGGAGCTTACAACTGGCAAAATGCGGGTGTACAATTCGTACACCACTGCTCAAACCGTGAAACCCACCTGTGACAGAAATGAAAGTTTCATAAGTCACATCGCAGAATTACCACAAAAAAAAGGAAAAAAAACTCCATTCTTTACCCATTCAGAACTATTATGAAGTTACAATTGGCCTTCGGAAATAATATTTTCTATTTTATGATCTAGTTTTCCTTCATTTTATAGTCATCTGTTGCTTTGGACACGTGTTCGGATTACTAATACTCAATCCACTGTTCTTTGTGAGAAATTATGATGAGCCACCTTCCATAAAAGTACTTTTGTTATGGTGGGCGGAGGATTTACGAAAAGTAAGAAATAAAGAAAGAAAAATATTTATTTGTGAAACGCAAGAAGAATACCAAGTAACAAATATAAAAATGGCATGTGCGCGGCCAAAAAGGGTCATATCTCAGTAAAAATCTGCAATATTGAAATAATAAATAAATATCACAAGGGGTAGGGTCCGATGTGATACCTCGGAGGCCGAATCGGATGACGAAAGACATGCTAGGTGGTTTAGATAATTAACTAAAATTTAAAAGACGACACGGTTGGCGCATTGGCTGAGCGATCGACTGCTGCGTCCCGTGTCGTGGGTTCGATTCCCGCACGGAACAAATATTTATATGGCCTACAGGTAATTGTTCCGGGTCTGGCTGTTCGTGTATGTTACTTTAAATGTTTGTAAGCGCACCCACGACACAGGAGAAATTCCTAGTGTGGGGCAACGTTTTTTTATTAAAAAAACAAAAAAAAAAACTATAAACATATTCCTTGTATATTCTGGTAGTTTTTAGGATTCTGTACCTGAAACCGAACCCTTATAGGATCACTTAATTGACCTTCTGCCTGTCGGTCTGTTCAGACATTTTTTCTTAGGAATACATGAAGGTGTCAAGTAGAAATTCAATTGCAGTTCTAATAAAAATTAAGCTTCTAAATCAACGCAATAAAGAAACACGACAGAATAATTAAATTCGGCAAGAAGCAAGGTCTCGCAGCACAAATAAAGAATAAAGTCCAAGAGTTGTTATTTGTTGTTTAATAGTTTAAAAAATGAACATCAAACTTTCATTTGCAAAGATTTGACAGTGACGTATATCGATGTACCGGAGAACAATGTTCGGTGCTTTCATAGTTGAAACATGATTTATTCGTCGTTGTTTGCCCGACATGGTACGGGACCCTCCGTGTACAAATTGGACTCGCACCGGTCCTGTTTTTGGTTATAAACATCATATCATAACATCATATACTTGACGACATGGTTGACGCAGTGGTTGAGCCATCGGCTGCTGCGCCGCGTGTTGTGGGTTCGATCCCCGCACGGAACAAATATTTGTATGGCCTACAATTAGTTGTTCCGGGTCTGGATGTTTGTGTATGTGAGTTTAAATGTTTGTAAACGCACCCACGATACAGGAGAAATTCCTAGTGTGGGGCAAAGTTATAAAAAAAAAAAAAAAATACCTGTAATCCGCAAAGGCTTAGTTGGACCAAGCCGTACCTACCGTACTGCAGCTTAAATAGGCGGCGAGCCTATTGCCATCAACTGGGCACAATTCCAGACTCCGTGTTGCAAACTAAAAAAATCCAGACGAAAAAACTTAATAACACTTTTGCTTGACACGGGAATCAAATCCAGTACCTTGTGCTCAGCAATAGCGAGGCAGTTAGACAAAGACTGATTTACCGTTGAAAAACTTTCTTCGATCAAGCTGCAGTGAATGGTCTCCGAGGACTCTCTTCGAATAAAACCTAGCCTTTGGGAGGCCGTTGAAATGTTGGAAGCAAATGTATTATACCTGACTGCACCAAAGCCAAAAAGCGAGTAGTTTTTCAGGTAGCTCAGCACTTCAGCAATTTAATTTTTGCACGAAATATTTGGGGGAATGAGGAACAGGGTGTTAAGTTCCTCATCCACTATTGAAAAGGGAGGATCTCCAACAAGACGGGTGTTGTGTCTGGTGGGCTACTGCCCGGCTGTTGTTGTCGTGTTCTTGTATATAAATGTTCAATCGCGCGCAATAGACTGCCATCGTCACAATTACGTGAAAAAAAATGCGGTGCACTCTAAGTGTAAACGAAATAAACAATTAAATCATTCGTTTTGTGTGTGTTTATTTATATATCTTAAAATTTGAACGTCCCGTCCGTATTTACTTGCATGAAACAAATCAAAATACACCACGGATTCATTATAACAAAAAAGAAATTAATCGTTTTTATTAAAAAGGCTTGTCGTGGAGGACATGTGCTTGTGTTAATGCTATGTGGATCAAAAGGTTGTCGACCTAGGATACGTCAGATTTAGTTCGTATGTGGCGATAGATGTCGCTACTAATGAAAACAATTTTGCAACAAAAAAGTAGTGTAGCATAATCATTGGAATTAACCAGTCGATGTCCAAAAAGGCTCGACTGGCTGTTTACATTGGTTTTCCTACACTAATGTATGGAAGTGAATCTTGGGTGTGGCAAGAGAGACATGAAAGTAGAATAAATGCTGTAGAAATGCGTTCCTTTCAAGGTATTTTTGGTGTAGCTATGAGTGATAGAATGAGGAATGATGTGGCAAGACAACACCAAAATAGTATGCTTAGATGGCTTGGTCATGTTTGAGAGGATAAATAATAGGTTAGCTAGCCAAAGGTATTGCTGAAGAGGCATTCTATAGTTTCTGCCCACCATGGGAAAAAGGCGTAAGTATTTGTATGTATGATTTGGGCATGTAGGCGCCACACATATGCGTGTACGACCATGGGGAGGCCACGGGTATCGGGGAACGAAACCAAGCACTCGGCTTCCACGCGCAGACCATACCAGACACTTCCTTGTTACCATTTACTGTAGTATTAAACCTATAGTTGTACAGTCCACTATTTTCCTATAAAGCCCCAATCGAGCCTAATCAGGGCCTCACGCAGGTCTCTGAGAGATCAAAAACCAAAGAAACAGAAAGTATGCTTAGATGTCTTGACGGGATAAATAGTAGGTCACTAGCCAAAGCTATGTAGAAAGCAGATGTACCTACCTTTCTGCCCACCTCCATGGGAAAGAAGCGTAACTTTATGCGTGCAGGAATTTTCGACTCCTCTCTTTTTTTTTAAACGATGACTTTAGGAATTTCTCCTGTGTGGTGGATGCGTTTACAAACATTTAAACTCACATACACGAACAACCAGACCCGTGTACTCGAACCCACGGCTTGAGGCGCAGCAGCCAATCGCTTAGCCACTGCGCCAACCGTGCCGTCTCTGGAAGACACATTAAACTAGTGTATAAAAAACGTAGGGTAAAAAAACAAAAATTAACCCAATTTGCTTACATCTTGAAGATTGGATGCTAGAGACCTATCCAATGACACTTTTATATAGCTGTTTGTTTTGTGGTACTTTTTCCTTACACAGTTTATTACCCAATATGTTGTGGAGAAAGAGTGAAAGCCTCTGGGGGGCGATAACCCCATAAAGCTGTAAACTGTACTGTTACAAAGGTAACGGTGTAAATTATGGTGACGCAGAGCCCATGTTATGTTTTGTGTGAGTGTAAAAACAACGCTTTGTAATTTTACAAAAAGAATGAAAGAAAATAAAAGCATTTATTTGGGACACGCAATGAAATATAAACTACGCCTGCGACTTTGTAGGTTTTGTACATTCCCTTAGAAATTATCCTCCTTTGCACCCCCTTTTAAACCTTATTTTTGAATAAAATATATCCCTTGTTACTCACTGATAATGTAGCTTTCGATAGGTGATTTTTTTCATTAAATCAGTTAAGCAGTTTTGGAGTTTATCCATGATAAACATACATAAAAACTTAGAAACAATCTAATCTTTACTTTTTACAATATTAGTTTAGACAAAAGAGAAAGCAAAAACTATAAAATGCAACGCAATGTAATATAAAAGGCAACGCTTTAAAAAAAAGAAATAAAAAAAAAGCACAATAAAAAAACAAATTTACTGATACGTATAGTATTTATCGTATATCTATAAACAGCCCTAACACCATGAAGATAATCTTTAGCAAGTTCATATTCCATATTACTTTAAAAAGTCATTAAAAAAACTATAAACTTTAACCAAACAATATAAAACGCTATAACCACACAACACCAATCCGATCGCCCGCAAATCGACAATCAAAAACACCAGATGAGAAAATAAAACAATTAGAAGCAACAACTCTAACTGGATAGCTTTTTTATTACTTGGGGCTGGCAAAAAGGCTGACTTTTAACAGTGGCATCAAGGCTCAAGATTAGTAATTTTCGGTGTTACACCAATTAAGGGTAGACGCTGTTGAGGTTATGACTGCACTGGCTTGTAAGTGGACTACTTTAGAAGCGACACTTGCGTGGAAATGTAAGGAGGTTTTAATTTGGTTTCCGTGTTACATTAACTCAAGTCGGGTTCAAGTAATGTTGTACCTTGTATTAGATACTAATACTACAGTATTGTTTATGAACAAAAGCTTAAATCTGCGTTACAAGAGAAAAACATTCTAAATAGTCAATATATGTATATGTATTTTAATAGTAGTAGTATATACAAAAAAAAAAAAAAAAAATTACAAAATACAAAATGTTTATTTTTTGGAACATAAACAGTATGGTACAGATAAATAAAGCCAAGCCACTGTTTGTCTCTGCATCACCCAAAGGTGATGCAGAGACAAACAGTGGAGTGTAGGCATTAAGTCCGCCTCTCTACATTATATTTGTGACATCTATTCTTTGATAATTGTAATAATAATGATATTTTAAATTAAATAGTAAAAACATGTTATATTTGTAATAGTAATGATATATTATAAAATTTATGATAATGGTATGACATTTGAAATAGTACGAGATATAAAAATCTATGTAAAAATATGTAGTAAAGTTAAATATAGTAAGTAAAAATATGAAGTAACAAAAATTGAATAATAATAATGTGTAAATTTATCTAGTAATTTGAAGAAAAAATTTAAGTATAATAATCAGATAATAATTTTTAAATATTTGCATGATGAACGGTAAAATGTGGCTGAGCTGTAATGTAATCCTAAGAACTATGTACTACCATTATCATACAACATTCTACATTTGTGTGCTTAAAGTACTAAATACATAAACAGCCACTAAAGTTAAAATTTCTAGTCCTAGATAATCCAGCCAAAAAAAAAATGTTTTCGTTTGGGTGAATAAAAACTAGCCTACTTTTTACTCGTGATAAAAGTCTGCAGACAGTAAAATCCACATTTCACGAGCGCCCAAGCCGCAGTCGTCAAGCAACACGACGCTTAGCAAATCCGCAAATGCTTGCAAAAATAAATTTAATTCACTATTAAGTTTTAGTAGGGGCAATCTCGTGGAACAATTATTCTCGCCCTTGGGTTCTGTGGCCCGTCACGTTTCGCCAAGGAGGTGTTTTTACGAGTCCGTAAAACATGTTAGCATTAGGTGCTATTAAATTCTTAAAATTGTTTTAGTGTACAAAATATTTGGTGCTAGAAATTTTAAGTGGAATTAAGGGTTATTTATTTTATTGCCATTTAAGAGAGGAGAGATGCAGTCTAAGGATGGAGCGAAATTTATCTCTAATGTCTTGGTGGTCTTGGTTTGTTTGTGGTTCTTAATTGTCGTGATGGTACGGTGGTTTGAGCTGGTTTAATTCCGGACAAGTACAAACGTGACTTTTTCGATTCATTTGTCTTTACTAATATTATATTTATACATGATCATCGAATATTTATGAAAGTTCATACGGTTGTGATGCCAAAAAGTTTTTTTTTATTTTTATCTCTCTGTCGGTTTGTCTGAGGTCATCTCCTAAGCGGCTGGACCGATTGCTGGGCTGATAGGGCTTTCACTGGCATATACATAGCTGATCTAATTTGTATTGCAACTTTTATTTCAGAAAAATAATATCCCACGCAAAACATAAAAATCCATGTTTTGTTAAATTCCACGTGGACAAAGTCGCAAGCACAGCTAGTTATAGATAAAGGGGAAATATTTAATTGTTTGTTTGTAACGGATAAACCCAAAAACTACTTAACCGATTTGAGAAGTTCTTTCTCATGTATTAAGATACACTATTGGCGAGTAATATCCTTACTAATATTATAAATGTGAAAGTGTGTGTGTCTGTTGGCCAAAAATGTCATGATGGCCCAGTGGTTTAGGCCTCGCCTCTTGAGCACGAGATTTTGGGTTTAAACTTGGGCAAGTACCAATATGACTTTTTTTTTTCATATGTACTTTAAAGTTTACCTTGGACATCACTGACATCGGTGAAGAAAAACATCGTGAGGAAACCTGGACTTGTAATTAATATAAGTCTGAAGTCGCCAACCCGTCTTGAGCAAGCGTGGTGATAAATGCTCGTGCCTTCTCTGTATGAGAAGAAGCCTTTGCCCTGCAGTGGGACAGTAACAGGCTGGTATTATTTAAAAGTACGAAGGAAATTACGAAATTCATGCTTACTGCGGGGGCTTCTCTGTCTAAGAAATATTGGGTTGGTAATATTGATATTAAAAAGGAAAAAATAAAAGTAAAACAACAAGTACTAATGAGATTATCAAGAATTTATGCAACAGGAATTAAAAGGATAAGCTGTTGTATGCTCGTGGGCGATGATAACTATTACTTGCGATTACCAAGCGCCATTGTTTTAAACATACATAACATACCATCACGGCTTTATTCCCCGAAGGGTTGGGCAGGAACGTACTTAGAGTACACCCACATTAATCCATTCATGTTTTGTAAGTCCCATGAGGGGGTGAGCCTATTGCCATCAATCGGGCACACAACCAGACTCTGTAGGCTGAGAAATTCTTAGTAAAAAATCCCAACAAAACATTTGCATTTGCATTGCTCCACTCAGGAATCAACCCTGGACCTCATGCTTGGCCGTCGCGTTTGTTAATGATAATTATTTATTTTATTTTTAATGACTGTAATTTTTTGTGTGCCCGTGCTGCCTCGTTGGTATAGTGGTAGCGAGTGTTACTGCTAAGAATGAGTCCTGGGTTCGATTCCCAGGTCGGACAAAGTGTTATTAGGTTTCCCATCTGCAATCGCTAAATAGCCTTCGGAAGTCTGGATTTGTGCCGTGTTGGTGGCAACTACAGTCTTGCTTCCTATTACATGGGACTTAAACATAACCAGAGAAATGTGGGTGTGATATAGGTACGCCTCTGCCTAACCGTACAGGGAATACAGGCGTGACGTTATGTTTGTTTTAATTGCATTAAATAAACAAATAAATAATGCTGGACAATCCGCACAGCATCATCTAGCTCCAAGCTAAGCAGAGCTTGTGGTATGGGTACTAGATGACTGATATACTTAATATAATATATAGATAGTTATTTTTTATTATACAGAGCAAGTACCCAAAACACCCGGAACAAATCTTAGTAGATCGTACAAACATTTGTCCCACGGCGGGAATCAAACCCGCAACCTCCTGCGTCGCAGGCGGACCTTCGCCTGCCGCGCCATATCGGTCGTCAATTATCCATTATTATATACAATATCCATTATTGTTTAAGACTGTCTGGCGTCTAGTTAGAGGACAAAGACCGGCTGTGGAGAGTAATAATTTAGGGGCTGATATTTAAATAATTATAACATTGTTTTGTTAACAATCAAACAAATCTTATCTCTCAAACTTTCCCCAACAACTATCAAAGTAAACTTAAAACGGGCCCGATACAAAGCTTGGAAAATGCAAAATATAGACGTTATAAGGTTACAAAACAAGTAAGCCTTTGCATTTTATGGGCACAGCACATGTGCCGAGACAAAGCAATCGTTCGGCCCGAATCGCTCCGAGAACGATTTCAAATTACATTTTTAGGGTTCCTTACTGAAATGGTTAAATAATAACCCCTACGGTGAAATGTAGCTGGGAAAAGGCAACGCAGATGGTGACGTATTGGCTCTTTGTATATCTCAGCAAAAAAAAAGTAAGTACCAGCCTATTACTGTCCCTCTGCAGGGCAAAAGCCTCTTCTCATACAGAGAAGGCATGAGCATTAATCACCACGCTTGCTCAAGACGGGTTGGCGATTTGAAACTTATATTAATTATAAGTCCAGGTTTCCTCACGATAGATCGTGAGTGATCTTGGAGATCACTGATATCGGTGAAAGAATAGATTCTTTCACCGATATCAGTGATCTCCAAGATAAACTTAGAAAGTACATATGCATTGAAAAACTCACATTGGTACTTGCCCAGCTTTGAACCCAAAACCTCGTGCACAAGAGGCGAGGCCTAAACCACTTGGCCGTCATGACTTATATCTCAGCTGATTATTGAAATTTAGAAGTTCTAAATAATACTTTGTAGTATAGTTATACTGAGATGTTTTTTTTTTAAGTGGAATAATAGGTCAAGTAGGGTATCAATGAAAGGGCTTAATTCAACTACTCCAAACTAATATTTTCACATCCAGTTTTTGCCGAATAGTTTTTAACTCTGAAAATAAAAAATGTCGGTAAATATAACATTTCTCCTCCCATAGCTCCGATGTTTGTAGACTAATAAATATGAAACAAATCTAGTAGATAGAGGTATATTTAAGTACTAGGTGACCCAGCAAACGTTGTTTTGCCATATAAATGTTTGGGGTAGACCACCCTTAACATTTAGGGGGATGCAAAATAGATTATTGTTGATAGTTGTCCGATTCGCAGACCTAACCGATATGCACACAAAATTTCACGAAAATCGGTCGAGCCGTTTCGGAGGAGTTTAATAACAAACACCGTGACACGAGAATTTTATATATTAGATTACAGGAAAAATAAAATGACTTCACTAACTAGTAAAGTTTTTTTTTCATCATCAGCATTAACCGTTTTACAAACAACATCAAAGAATTAACTTTGAAAATGGAAAAATGTTGCCACAAAGGTCCGGTACCATGGACTTGCATACCGAGGGTTGCGTAACCGGCGTGCGCGTCCGACTCACTCTTTGCCAGTTTCACGGACGAAGTTACAAGAGAAAGCGGGATACAGTTTGAAGTATTTATTTGTTCATTTTCAAATTGTGGTTCATTAAAATTCGAAAAGTTCTACCTTGATGAACTTTGTTTATTCTGTACTAGAGTCCACGTAGTAGCAATGTAGTTGTAACAGGTAGCTTTGCAGTTTAAAAAAAAATACGTCATGGTCAAATCTCCAACTGTAAATATAAGTTTGTAATTGATTTTTATTTGCGTTGGAACTACAAATTAATGATTTTTGGACTTTTCTATTGATTAGTGCTGTGAGACCTTGCTTCTTGCTAAATGCCGCATGCGAGTACCCTAAAGGTCTGATATATGTACTTTCAAGTTCCAAACTATGCCGTACAAATAGCCGTATTTCTTTATTGCATTGACTTAGAAACTTGATTTTGATTCTAGGACTGTAAACCTACGAATTTACTATTAATTTCAACTTCATACCTTCACACCTACTAGTGAAAAAGGATCTTGACAGGCAGACAGACAGACGAACAACATAGTGATACTATTATGGGTTCTGCTTTTTTTTTCTCATTTGAAGTAGGCCAGCCCTCTGGTCACGTGATGAGTTGCCCAATCGCTTGGCGATGTCCTTAAAAACCAAATGGGTACTCGGACCTGGTCTGTCAGTGAATTCGTTTAAAGTAAAACTTTCACATGTCATTTCTTATGATGTTTTAAATGTGAGGTCCGTGTTTCCTAGCCCAGATAAATATAAGGATATGTTTGATCTCAATAATAGCATTTTGAATATATCGCTTTCAGAAATTGATACAACCCTTTTCCTTTACATGATTGAAACTTCCGAAAGTAGATAAAATAAGGGGAAGCATTTTTACCGATTTGAATACTCTTCTTGTGCTTTCAAGGGGATGTTAAGTGCTTTGTCATGCTTACAAGGGTTTCCCTACTCAATGTGACATACAGTCGAATCAGATATGAATAAGGTTCTTATCATTACAAATAAATAAAGTAATGGTTTATCAAGAAGCCTTAATTCAATTTAGTGATGTCCATGTAAATTTTTGATTTACTTAGTTCCAGTTTATTTCTGTTAGCCTGGTAGTCTGTTTGAATAATTTAAATTGAATAAATAATTTGGACACTTGATTTAAAACAGCCCACTACTCGTATCATTAATAAATCCATCATACGTCACTCTATTTTTCATAATGGTTTCGCTTTGAGGTATTCCTCAAAGCGAAACCGGGGTATTCCCCGAAAAAACCAGTTCGACACAATATGCTTCTCATAACAAGCGCAAAGCAATGATGATTTAGAATAGGATAATTACGTTCTAGGTTTTCTTGATATACTTTTTAATTTTTTCAATAAAATATTAGACTGAAATAGTTTTCTTTATCAGTACCCACCCGCGAATATGATTTCGTGCATAGCGAAACTTTTCAGTGGGTTAGCAGGACTGGTGGAGGTGCATAGGGGGACTAACCGTTTCTCATACAGAGATGCAAGAGCATTAATCACCATGCACCAGGTTGGTCTAGTCAGTAAGAGTCTGACTAGACCAACCTGGATCCCTTCGTCCCCCCCAGGGCAGAGGACATCCATGAGGATTTTCCAATTCGGATGAAAAAAAAGAAAAAAGTTACTACTACTTGGTGGTACTTGTGCGGATTTTACTCCACAATCCCGTGTCTGAGGCGCTAGGCTCTGAACATTGGGCCATGACAATATTGTTGCACTAGATAATAAAACAATATAAAAACGTCAGATTATGACAGAGAAACATAGAAAATCATTATCATCACCTGTCCAACCTTTTCCCAATTAAATTAGGGTCGGCTTCAAGTCTCACCGCTGCTAGAGTGCTAGCCTATCTGACCACCACAACCCAGTTACTGGGTAACATACCCTTTGGTAAGACTGGTTGTCAGACTTTTAGGCTTCTGAATACCTGTTACGACTGTCAAAGATCTACAAATGATAGCTGAGACCGACGTGCTTTCCGAGTCACGGAGGGGTCTCGATAAGTAATGGACGAACCTATCCACAGACCGTCCTCAGCAAGGGTTGCTTAACCTTAAAGATCGACACGTGCGGCTTTTATGACTTTTTTTAGGACTTAAGTCCCTTAAATAGTACAGGTGTTAAAACAGCACTCCGAAAGTCTCTAACTTGCACCATACATTTATGCATTCAATGCTTAAATGGAAGACGACGTACTTTGACTGGATTTATGGTTTCTTTGAGTGTCCTACTCTTTGATGTGTCGCTACGTGTACCTAAAACTGAATATTAATATTTCTGATATGTTTTTGGTACAATAGGTATCTGCAATAAAGTGTTGACGTCATAGCTGAACAAGCACTGAGTCCCAAGCGCGACTGCTCAGCGTGAGATCCTGGTCCTAATTCCAGGTCGGGCAAAGTGATATTGAGTATTTCCAATAGGAATTTCTTCATTAGCAGCCCGTAGACTGGATTTGTAGCCGGTTGATGGCAATAGGCTCGCCCCCTGTAACATGGGACTTAAATAAAACTGGGGAAATTTAGGTGTTACCATAGGTGATCCTCAGCTCAACCCATCGGAGAATACAAGCGTGATATTATGTTTGTAAAGGATAAACCTGCTGTGCTACATTGTGTACAAACACGTATTGTAAATAGAAATTATTTCATAGTGCAGCACAAATTTTGACAAAAATTTCATATAGACCGTTCCAGGTTGACGACGTCGTGACGTGGTGATGTGGACAGTCAGACGTCTAAAATAAAAGTAAGTCTAAGTTAGGGCAACTTAGACTTACTTTTATTTTAGAAAAAGAATTAGAGTTCCACGCATAAAACTAAAACCCATGAAATTTTGTCAAATCCCACGTTAAAGAGCTAGCGGGCACAGCTTGTAATTAATACAAGTCCGAAATTTTGTTTACATGCAGAAAAATTTTGACTTTTTTAGCCTCATTTAAAATAAATAATGCTGGACAATCCACACAGCATCATCTAGCCCCAAGCTAAGCAGAGCTTGTGTTATAGGTACTAGGTGACTGCTATACTTAATACAATACATTATATAGATAGATATTTTTATCATACATAGCAAATACCCAGAACACCCGGAACAAATCTCTCTCGTATCGTACAAACATTTGTCCCAAGGCGGGAATCGAACCCGCAACCTCTTTCGTCGCAGGCGTACCTTCGCCCGCCGCGCCACATCGGTCGTCAAATTTCTATTGCCCTTCTGTGTACTTGTATGTAAGTATTCACTTAGTTGACTTTCAGAGCACACCGCCCTCTCGCCAGCCATGCGCCGGGCCACTATCACGCCATAAAAAAAACTATACCTAAGCCCCACTCGGTACATTGGGCAAAACAAACAGGGTTATAAAGAGGTCGTTCAACGAACTCGTTTCAGCTAATTCCGTCGTCTCGGCCGTAAGTGCCTTTTATGCCTAACTATGAAAGTGTTAAGTAGGCACTAAATATGGTATTATAATAAGAGGGACCTTGAACCTCGCTTCACTTGGTGGTATTTTTGGTTGACAATACTGGTTGGTGAGATTTTTGAGGACTTACGTCAGTGTTTTCTGTCTATTTCTTTTAGAACTTGATAATAAATTGGGATATCATTTGTTTTTTTTTTTGAAGTTGTATGTAGTAGTGATGTAGCCATAATCTCGCAGCATAGGCCATCCGTTCAACTATTCACACTCACAAAAAAAAAAAAAAAACAGATTATAATTATAATAACAATATTATAAATGTGGCAGTAACTACAGAGTTACATATATATATAGAAAAACAGCTGTTTGTTTGTTACCTTTCCATATCTTAACGGCTGAACTAATTTGGATAACCATTTAGCCTACGGATAGATCATGTCCTGGGAGATAGGATATTTTTATCATAGTATTACGTTCGCATGGAATAATTTCCGACTTCAACACAGACGAAACCGCAGACATAAGCCAGTAATAAATAAAGTCAAGAAAAAGGTCTTTTGTCTTTAAAAAAAAAACGTTGCCCCACACTAGGGATTTCTCCTGTATCGTGGGTGCGTTTACGAACATTTAAAATCACGTACACAAACAGCCAGACCCGGAAAAATTACCTGTAGTTCATACAAATATTGGTTCCGTTCGGGGATCGAACCCACAACACGCGGCGCAAAAGCCGATGGCTCAACACTGCGTCAACCGTGTCGTAAAGTTAAGACGGTCATAAGTAGGTAAAGAAGTCATCCAACGTCCCTGGAAGCAGCTGCATCAATTGCTTACTTTAAAGGTCACAAAGAGTAGATTGACCCCGTGTCCCCGACAACTGTCTTTTATTTTCAATATCTTTCGTTTGCTTCCAAATGAAAACACGAGAAGTCAATTGTACGGAGTTGAATAGCTACTGAATCTAGCTAAATTTCTTATTCTGTGACTTCCAGACTTAATAATCATAATATAAGATAAATGATACTGATTTTGTAAATAGGTTTTCGCTCATTGACTGTCACACCACAAGCACAATAAAAAAAAACTATTGTCAACACGTCACACGCAAAAAAATATTTTACACGCCACTCAATAATTAAATTAGAAATAGATGAGGCTGATACAACTCATTTACGCCCGTAACCTCTTACAACCGCAGGTCCAGTTGAAAACCCACGTCAGACAGTCGTTGTCTGGTATTTTGCTGAACTGGACCCATTTGGCGCAGTCGTAAGGCATCTTTTTTTCTTCTTTCATCATAAATATTGTGGTTTTTTATATATATATTCTTCTTTGAGTAAGCATTCGTGGCGTTGTGTGCCTTAACCTGTGCTGAATAAATGTTTTTTCTGGCTTTTTTTTAGAGTAGGCAGCTAGGAATCATTGAAAGAAGATAGAATCTTCTCACTATGTTTCCTAGCTGACTGACTGAGAAGAAACACCGAAACAAATTGATCACAGTCTATTTTAAAATCCAGACATTATCTCGGTCAGATAATGCGAGGACCATGCAGATTGGTCTGCGATAGTCTATTGAGGATAAAATCACACAGGTTTAAGTAGACCAGTTCTGTCAGTGTGTAGCTCGACTTAATTAATTAATTTAATTCAGACATATGTACACAAAATGAAAATTAAGTCAAATAAAACATTACAAAAATAGACATTAAAATTAAATACAAAATGTCACAGGCTTAAAACTTGCGAAATATTCTTACCATTGAGCAATGAGATTACTTGCTGTCATTTATTTACTAGTGGTACATGAACGCTTTTCTACAAACCGTTTTACTGTTTTTTTTCAGCCACGGCCGGTTCAGTCCGGTCCGAATCCTAGTATCATCCGGTATAATCCGCTTTGGTGCGGCCCAGGCCGGTTTTGGCAAGTGCTACGCAAGTGCCGGATCAGAATTTTTGCTTTCCCGGAGCGTAGTAGGCAGAAATCGTTGCGCAAAATCCGGAATATGTGCACAATTGTGCGAATGCAATGTCAATGCGAATCAGGGTGTTGGCAGCAAGTTCGGTTCTGGTGTATTTCTATTTCAGTAGCTGAGGACAATTGTTGAAGAAAAGGCAAGCAAAATGGTCAGAACAACTTACTTATACACATACAAGAAAGTGTTTCCTATAGATTGAATTTTTGACGACCGATGTGGAGCGGTGGGCGAAGGTCCGCCTGCGACGCAGGAGGTTCCGGGTTCGATTCCTGCCCTAGGACAAATGTTTGTACGATCTACAAAGGTTTGTTCCGGGTGTTCTGGGTATTTGCTATGTATAATAAAAAATATATGTCTATGAAATGTATTGTTTTAAGTATATCAGTCATCTAGTACCCATAACACAAGCTCTGCTTAGCTTGGATAGGCTAGATGATGCTGTGTGGATTGTCCAGCATTATTTATAACTGGTCAAAATTAATTGCAAAAATATGCCGTCAACCTGCTGCAAGGCAAGCAAAAGACCCAGCCCACTCAAGTCCTCCTTTACAAAAACCGTCAACATTTTAATTTCCCCACCAAAAAACAAAAGACAGGCGGTAATATTAAAAAGTCATGTCTAATTCTATACAAAAGCGAGTATCACTCCGCTTCCCAACGGATATCAATCACGGAGGCTCACAGCATCGCGTCGCTCCCAATTTGCCGAGGACATTTGCACAAAATAAGCCACGTTTTTAGCTCCAACATTGGCACAACGCCAGTACATTTGTATCTAGGAATATTGTGGAAATGCTGTAAATAAGAATGTAAAGTAAAATTGTTTGTCTTTGTGACGTATTTTTTGGTGCGAATAAGAAGGATAAATGTTCATGTTGGGTTGTCTGCAGTGGTTACTACGGGGTTCAGAAGATTGATAGTCTGACAGCTGTTTGGATGTCGGACATGGTCATTCATCGATATGTTTTGGCCAATCATGCATAACGCATACAGTTGAAGCATACAGCGTCAATATATATTTTTTTTTTTTAAGCGTTGCCCCACACTAGGAATTTCTCCTGTATCGTGGGTTCGTTTACAAACATATTTTAAACTCACATACACAAACAGCCAGACCCGGAACAACTACCATACAAATATTTGTTCCGTGCGGGGATCGAACCCACAACACGCGGCGCAGCAGCCGATGACTCAACCACTGCGCCAAACGTGTCGTCAATTGGCGTAGTCAATAATTATTTTGTTGACCCTACTACTGTTTTCAAGAACTTGCTTTCATGTGCATTGTACGGTTGTCACTGTATGTATTTTACTGATTTATAGGAATGCTGAATGATATTTAGTGAAACAATAAGTATCTATATAATAATAATATAATCATAAATATCTTCATTTCCCAAAAACACTGATAATTGTACTTACAGTTTACAATTTTGAAATAGTGGTATAGAAAACTTACTAACCATTAAACATTTGGATGCTTCACAAATCTGTACACAATAGATTAAAATCTGTCTCTTAAACTATAGTATCCTGTATCGTAAGAGACAGTGTATTTGACACATTTGACTAGTTATTTAACGCAAACTAAAACAAAAAGATTTATAAATGGAAACTTTGTCGCCAAAACTCATTTGTGAGAAGTGAATATTTATTTAGCCGCGTTGAGCGACTTATGGTAGGGTAAAACTTATGGATTAATGTCACCGACATGTAATTATGACGTGTGTCAGAAACACAGTTATTCCAAGGTTTTAAGTTTTCACTTCTGTTGGCAGTCGCCATGACTGCTTATTTGTTTTTTTATTTATTTATTTGTAACCTACTTATCTTTGGATATAGAAATTGGAGGTCGCCCGTGCCCCAACAGTGGAAATGTTATGCGTTACTATGATACTGTAAAAAATAAAGTTTTATTTTAACAATCCTTGTATTTTCATAATCTCCGTCTAGAAATTCACATACAATTATTAAGTTTCATCTAACTAAAAGCTGTGTGCTGGTCTGCAGTTTATTTTCATTTTAAAACTGCTACTTTAATAAAATACAAAAATGTTCATCATAGCAGTAAAGCTCTCGGGAGCGCACTAATTAAAATTCTATTCGTTCTTCACGTGAAATTGGGTGAGAAAATGTAAAAGTTAAATTAACAAAAATTAATTCCACATAAATTATATTAAAACAGCGCCATTTTAAATACAAGTCAGTGTCTGTAGGTAAACTGATTCACGGAGTATGGAAATGTAGGTCAAGCATATTTACTTTTTGCTGAAGAGTTAAAGGTGCTGAAAGAGACGTATAATAAAGTAACTTTCTTCTTATTAAGTCTCAAAAGCTATAACGTTATATATTAAACACAGATCGATGTGTTTACATGTGCTTTGGGTGAATTCGCAAGGCTATTACTGTATATATTATGCTACAAGCGAAATAATTTGTAATTTATTAATATTGATGTAGATAAATTAATGTGTTATTGTAGGCTAGTTTATTTTGATTAGATAAGAGATATTTAGTAGAATAAGTATTTACATAGTTACGTATGTACTACTGTATAAAATGATTTTGTGCCATATTTTGTGTTTATTTAATAGAATTGTTTAATAATTTTATAAGTTTCTTTTCAATTGGTTTATTGCGTTGTATAAAGTTTATTTTAGTTTAAGCATCGGGTAAAGCCTGTAAAGATCGCATTAGGGTAAAGCCTGTAAAGATAGAATAAGTTTTGGCAAATAAATAAATAAATAATTAACACATAAAATGGTATGTAGATGAAAGCTGAAATTTTGAATATAGGTTCACTAGATTTTGTCTGCGACTTCATCCGCGTGAAAAAATCTGTTATCACATATGTAGGCAAATCCATCAAAGTACCAGTACCCATCTTGAGTAAGCGTCGTGACCCGCCTTGAGCAACCGTGGTGATTAATGCTAGTGCCTTCTCTGCATGAGAAGAACTGGAACAGTTAACAAGGTGATATTTATATATTTTGAATCTATTTTTACCTTCATTGTATGTCTTATCTCTGCTTGTATTTACTTATTTGTGTTTATTCTGGACTGGTGCCCGATTCATTACAATAGGCTTGCTCCCTTAGTATTATTACATGGGGCTTTAAAAAACTGGACAAATGTGCGTACATATCTGCCTATCCCTTTGGAGAGTAGAAACCTGGTGTCATGTGATAAATATCATCATCACTCCTAAGAGATTAGTTGAGGTCGTCTCAGCATGTCTCCTTGTTCCATACATCTCTATTCCATCTCACAATAGTCACGTCCTATAGTCATAGGACGTGAATATCTCTTATCTGAACTATGATATGGCTAGAACCTAAGCGTCATCGGAATAGTCATTCCGATGACGCTTAGGTTCTAGCCATATCATAGTTCATACAATCCATCCATAGTTTCTATGGTCTTCCTCTACTCATGCAATCCTCCACAATTCATTCTCAAAATTTTCCTCACAACATGATATACATGATTTTAAATATGTGTGTTATTATAAGAAATAATAAATAATGCTGGACAATCCACACAGCACCATCTAGCCCGAAGCTAAGCAGAGCTTGTTTTATGGGTACTAGATGGCTGATATACTTAATACAATATAATATAATCTTCTTAATATATATAAATTACGTGTCACGTTGTTTGTCCGCTATGAACTCCTAAACTACTGAACCGATTTAATAAAATTTTGCACACTGTGTGTGTTTCGGTCAAACTTAAAAGATAAGACAGTTTTTATTTCGATTATTGACATCAATATTTTTTTTATTGCAAATTAAATGTTTTCCTGTAATAAGTTCCATACATTTCTAACAGATGGCAGTGTAACTTAACTTTTGAGGCGGTACGAAGTTCGCCGGGACAGCTATATTTACAAGTAAGTAACTTGGGTTACCTCTTCTTGTTTTATAGTTCCCTGGTACCAAAGAGTCGCAGGTGCATCTGGTACCCTCGTCACAGCTCTGCTTCTAATCCCGTCAGTTTAGATCCCACTTAATTTCCTTGACGCAGCGACAGCCATTACAGCTCACGTTGATTTTAGATGACACTCCATTCTGTGGTCTGCTTAAATTAGTGGGTAGTTTTGCAATATATGTGAATAGCTAAATAGCAAAATTAAAATAGCTGTGTTTTCTCAATAACCTTTCCTATTACTTAAATAAAAGCAGCTGCACGGGTCAATTGAAGGCTAAGCTACGATTGCCGAAGTCAGTCTGTGGATGGGTGACCGTTCATTACATATCGAGACTCCTACTCCGTGTCTCGGCTGTTATTTGTTATTATTTCAAAGATCTCTTTGAAAGCCCGAAAGTCTGACAACCAGTCGTATAGTTACCGGCCCGGATCTTGAGCGCTGACCTTGAGTTGCGTACACTGACTGGACTAGTCTACTCATTTCTGTGTGATTCTCATCTCAAAAGACACTTACTTACCTGCATGGTGGTCCTGCATCTGACCAGAAAGTTGAAAGAGACTGGGAACTCAGAGTTTGTGTCGATGGTTTTGAAATATAGATCTAATCAATATATTTTAAATTTCTAGTGTTTTTATAACCTCATCATCTGCCTAGCCAACTATGTTGGGGTCAGCTTCCAGTCCAACCGGATAACACGATACCCCTTCTGTTTAAACTATATACAGAAATAAATATAAAAAGAAAGAAAAAATATTTATTTGGGACATGCACAGATAATAAAAAAACACAAAAGAAAAAAGGAACTCTTTCTCTTTTTTCTCTTTTTTAAAAACTAAAAATTCAACAGTAAAAAATATAAAATAAAAGGACCAAAAATGCTCCTATCTCAGCATTATGCTGCGATATATAAACAAGGATTAAACAAAATACAAAAAAAAGGGAAATACGAGTATGTATCATTTATAGCAAAATGTAGGGATTATAACGAAACGGACTTTTGTTATTTTTAAATCATTAAGCTCCGTCAGCGTTCAAAACTTTGGTAACTTTTAAAGCAACAACCCTTTTACCAATTTAAAAGAAGTAATACGAACGAACCCTACAAGATATTCACAAAAATAAACATTGAAAGGGATTCAATTTGCAAAGTTTGATCAAAACCCAAAATCAAATTATAAACTTTTATTACAATTTTATAGTTTTAAATAGAATTCAGAAGAGTTTTGCTAAAATTTTATCTAGACCAAAGTTAGAAGTACGAGTACATAGATTAAGTGAAAAGATCTGTCTGATTCTGACCTTATGATCCGTTTTAGTTTTTTGTAGTTAAAAACTTCAACGTGTTGTTTTAAACTTAACCGCTTAGCATATTCTTTATTTATATTATTATTTTTTCCAACTGACTAGCTGTGCCCCATGGATTCACCTACTCCTAGAGGGCACAGCTTAATGTTAAAAAGCCTACATATTTTCACAATCCCAGAGATTACCGCGTACAAACAAATAAACTCTTGAGCTTCAAACTATTACTAAGTACCTATAGGAATGTGCAGTCTAGTCTATAACTTACCTTTTATCATGTCCAGAGACCAGTACATCAAGCTTCCCCAATCTGACAGATTTCTTTGATAGTTATTCAACTTTATTACTAAAAAATAATGTTCTACTGTGACTGTGAAAAAAATGTCAGTTTGCGATAACTAAGAGTGCTGGCGTCTGTATAAACTGACTGAATAACAGGAACATTTAATATTAATCTAGGCACAAAAAACAGGATGATGCAGAAAGCATAGATCCCTATAATTAATTATTCTTGTTGTACACAGACACCAAATCACATTAAAAACAAAACACTACCCGCAGACACTCGACATCCCCAATTTCTCTTATCTCTAATTACTGAACTCCATCAACCAAGCAATCAGTAGTTAAAACAAACAAACATCAAACTAATTGACAATAGACAAAGATCTATGAGATGACAGTACTGTCAGAGCAAATCGCCTTGGAGCTGTTGTGGGCACGTCTTGTGCGAATGACGAGGTATCTTGAGTCGTGGGTGCAGGAGAATGTATACAACAGAGACTCAGGTTCAAACAGTAAGGCTCAAAAAGAATCGTGAGCTGTTAAGTATGCGTGATGTAACGTTGATGCCGAATTTTACCTATAAGTCTCGGGTTGACCATGTTAGTCCGCGAAATTCAAATTTTCTTAGTGTTTTTGCAATTTGCAGCTCAGTACTAGGTAGGAGGAAGGTAACAAAAACTTGAACCGAGTTAAAAAAAAAACCCTAAAAAGAGTAATATTACTTTAATTTCGAAAGTCTGTCTGTGGCTTTGGATATCAGTGTGATTTAGTTTTTGCCACCGACTTCCGACATAAAATAAATAAATATTGCTGGACAATCCACACAGCATCATCTAGCCCCAAGCTAAGCAGAGCTTGTGTTATGGGTACTAGATGACTGATATACTTAATACAATACATTACATAGATAGATATTTTTTTATTATACATAGCAAATACCCAGAACACTCGGAACAAATCTTTGTAGATAGTACAAACATTTGTCCCAAGGCGGGAATCGAACCCGCAACCTCCTGCGTCGCAGGCGGACCTTCGCCCACCGCGCCACATAGGTCGTCAAAACCAAATGTATTTTACAACGTCCTGTTTTGTTTTTTCAGTAGGTTCATCTTTTTGGTAAAAACGTTTTTATTTCTTACTTTCCAGTAGGTTGTTTTATAATTTATCTAAGATGCAATTACCTTAATGTCGACTTTTCATCACCTTTTACAAAAAAAAAACAGTAGGTTGATGATCAATTAATTCCCAAATTTCCTACATTTTTCAAATTGAAATGGAACCAAATAACAAAACCAATCATCGAAATCGTACTACACCGTAAAAAGTAATCCGTGTCATATATAAAAAAAAATACACGTGTTGAATTGTGAAGCTCCTCCTTTTTTTTCTTCGGCTGAAAAGTTATTAACGACCGATCGCACATTTATGAAATGTTAGCTATGTAGTAATAAATATCGTAACACTGTTCTACTGAAGTGTGGTCTCTGTAGGATTATTTACTCCGTGTGTCCAGAGCATATCTACGTAAATCTATTGTTATTGGTTTTCAATGTTTCACTTGCTAGTAATTGTTAAAAGATCAATATTTTTGCTAGACAATGTTAACCTAAGGTTACCTCTGAACTAACTAAACAATAATAATACCCACTTATTACTGTCCCACAGCTGGGCAAATGTATTGTCTCATACAGAGTAGGTACGAACATTAATTAAGTTCAGGTTTCCTCACGACAGATGAAGCTTAATACTAACATTTTTACATCTAACTAACACTTCTCCCGCGACTACGCCCACGTAGATTTTATACTTTTCCCGTGGAACTTGAACATCCCTCTAAAATCCACGCTATTATTATTTTCAAAACTACTAAAGGGGGTGGCCCTCTAGTAGTTTTATATATAATATAATAATAATAGCGTTTAACACTCAGGAATAATGTAGCTTTCAAACAGTGAAAACATTTTTTAGAATTGGATCATTATTACCGGGGATTACCGCTACATACAAACTTACAAACAAATTATACCTCTTTATAATATTAATAATAAATAATAATAAGTATATAGTATCAGTATGGATAGACTATATGTTGATATTTAGCTGCAACTGGTTATATTGCAAACCGATCCCAACATAGTTGAGAAAAAGCTAGATAGACGATAAGCTTGAATTTGAATGTTTTCTATTCTTCGATAATTCAATGTGGGGTCTATATTTTATATTCTTTATTTGTCTATTTTTTATTTGTTATTTTGTTAGGCTAGGTTAGTTATTTATTATTGGTGATCTCTTTAATTTAGTTTTGTTTAAATACTTATTAGGACAAACCAATACATACAAAAAGATTTATTTGGTACTAGACCTCATATCTCCATGATTTTAGGTGATTTATCGTGGAATTGATTTTATATTGTTTGGTGACTACATTTTGGTGACAAATCTACTATTTTGCGGGCAAACCCTATTATTTGGCAAACACAAAACTAATTAAATTGGCGATAGCTTTAATGATACCCATTCTATTTCAGGCTGTGTACATAATCCGAAGAATTCTTATATAAACATGACAAATGTACATATCACAAATTCATTCCATTACATCCGTTATCATAAGAAATCCAAATAAAATGCGTGTGAATAATATATGGCAACACATCACATCACCGGGCCCATGTTTGTCAAACGCAAATATAACGCGAAATGTCTCTCAAAAATGTGATATTTTCATTGGAATCGCTTATGAAATTATCTTTTTATCTGTTAGAAGTCGCTTCACGTATAGAATGTCGAGTAAATTCAGTGTATCAACGAATTTACAGCGTCTAGACACATTGGCGATGTAAAACTGTCACCTGTGTAGGGTGGATAAGCTGTCCTTTTTAGTTTTATAAATTAAAATTATTCAAAATCAAAATACATTTGTGCAAATTAGGCAGCACGTTTTGAACTATTTTATTTTTGATATAGTTTAAAAAATCGTTGTCTTTGGTATACACCGTAAAATATATCAATACATTTTAAATTATATCTTAATTCTATACCTACATATAATAAAATTGTTAAAGGCCGATGTCTGCACATTAGAGAAATTGAATAAATATTAAAAAGCTTTATTACATCAACAGAAGCCAACACAACAATTTGATTTGAATTTTGGACTGTCCGTCTGTTTGTATGTTTGAGCACATCATGCAAAAACTGCATGGAATAGAACGCAGTTTTCATATTTTGCTAGAGATCTAACTTAAAAAATAGGTTTCACTTTATCATTCTAAATACCACGCGTACGAAGTCGCGAGCAAAAGCTAGTTTATATATTAATCGATGCAATCTATATCGATACGTTGTAATACTTCCGATAACTCTAAATTAGTTTAAACATCTTCCATCAACCAAGACAGGTTAAAACAAAACACGATGAAATTTGTCCACACAGCACAGGTGTGAAATTAATTTTTAGTTATTTGAAATCAGATCCATCCGAGAACCTGTATTCCTTGAGAGGGTGTAATGAGCCGCTGTACAGAAGAACGTTACTAACACGTCTCTTACTACTACTGAGTATGCGCGCCTGCTTGCTATGGGTGAGTGGAAGTTGGGTCTTTGGTTGGGTGTAGACCCAACCAAAGACGACGTCGAACTTAAACATTATGTCAGCGCTACGGAAGTACCATAGGTACACCTCTGCCCAGCCATTCGAGGAATATAGGCGTTACGTTATGCTGACGAGTTTGTTCGCTTTAAGGCGGTACTCTGTGGAACTATCAGTCGAAATTGAAAACATATTTTAGCATTTGATAGCCTAGTTCTTGATAGCTTAGGAGCAGGTAATTTCACTTAAATCCAAAAAAAAAGATTTGTGCAGATAATTTTCCCCTATAAATAACAGAAATCAAAAAGCGTGGTAACCCCAGCCCTATCTCCCGGTAAAGTACGTGTCATAAAAACTGGATTTTCTTGAGATACGTTTTATTATCATAAATCGTTTGATTCATTGGTAGATATTATATTGCCTTTTGTTTCATACATATTTTTCAGATCAATTTGGTAAATGGAATGATTCCCTTGGGCATTAGGCTGTCTGGATACCTGCAGTGTTATTGTATAGAAAGTCTCCCCGTGAAAACACGGGTGAAGTGATCGAAGAAGTGAGCTGCCTATGTTCCCAGCACGAATGCTTCTCGTATTGGTAGCGAGTGTAAAATTGAAAATTTTCGTTCTGATTATAATATCAATTTATGTTTGAGACTTTATTCATAGAGTTCGTGGCTAAATTTAAAATATACGGATAGGTCGACGAAGGTTAAAAAAAATACGCTTACAAAAGTCAATTTGTGGATGGGTGACCGTCCATTACATATACTCTTCCTACTCTAAGACTCCTCCGGACGCCTCGGAAGGCACGTTAAGCCGTTGGTCCCGGCTGTCATATACAGATCATTGACAGTCGTTATGGGTAGTCAAAAGCCCAAAAGTCTGTCTCTATATAAAATACTGGTATCCAGCTGTCTGAATAGCAGTATTTTACATTCAGCAACTGCCTACCTGACCCCTTGGTAAGATTGGTTGTCAGACTTTTGGGCTTCTGACTACCCGTAACGATTATCAAAGATCTACAAATGACCGATCACCACGGAATAGTTTGAAGTGCCAACCTTAAGTGGCGGTGGGCAGGGCACATTGCTCGCGGAATGGATGGCCAATGGGCCCGAAAGGTTTAGGAGTGGCGACCACATACCGGAAAGCGTAACGTTGAAGCGCACGTGAGGGACGCGGTGGTCCTCTGGATGCGAAAACTAAAGGAATACTGTATGTGGCGACAATTTGAGAATGCCTATGTCCAGTAATGAACGTCTTTTGGCTGTAGTTGCACTGCGATGAACATAAGGTAAATTATTTGTATCAAGCTCAAATTCACCTAACTACAAGTTTCGCTAGTTCTTATAAATACAACTATATAAAACTCCAGTGTTTCCTGAAGGGAAAATGATTGGGTAAAACAGTACTTGTAGTACACCGATATTTCTCTAATTATGTTTACAGTAAGTCCCATGTAATAGGAGACCAGTCTATTGCCATCAACTGGAGACAGATATATAAAAATAGATTTTACAGTGTCAGGGAGTTCCTAGAGCATAAAATCCGATGATGAAAGTAGTTATATTGGATTGTTATGCATGTAAAATTTGCACGCTTATATTTATGAAACAAAACATTATGTTCTACAATTGTATTTAACTTACCATCATGTATACCGTGTTTTGTGCAAATAAATTATTTCTATTTCTATGTGCGTCTACGGGCAAATCCAGATGAAGGAACCCTGTAACAATTAGCCCAACCCGGGAACAGAGATATCATCATCCTCCAACCCTTATCCCATTTTGTAAGGGGTCGGCGCAGCATGTCTTCTACTTCCGTAATTTCTATTGCCGTCATCTCAAAAGTCACCTCCTCTCTAGCCAAATCATCTTTCACACAATAGATAATAACTAAAAAATATTTTACTGTCCGTCAAGTATTAAAAAAAATGCGACACGTATTCTTTCCTCTTTGAAGTAGGTAGGTACTCAAAAGATTACGTCAAGACATTGACTTAAAATGTGGCATGACGTCACCACGCCTATGAAGATTTTATACTAAGTTGTGACGTAGCTAGCTCCCATTCCCCAACTTTAATGCGTTTTATCTTAGTCATTTTTCATGAATCCCCAATAAAGCAACAAAATGCGTCAGGCGTCATCCCAATAGGGTTGTGTCCTAGGTAAAAATATAATAGGTCTTTACCTATGAAATTGCCGTTTTGTATGAAAAAATTTAAATGAATTTTTTTCATGTATTTTTTATTTGTATTAATTGAAGTAATCACCCATGCAATCAATGCATCTTTTCCAACGCAGTGGCAGTTTATTGATGCCCTTCTTAAAGAAATCAGCTGGACGGGAGGCAACAAATTCTTCAAAGGCATTTTGTACTGCCTCTCGGGTATTGAATTTTTTTCCCGCCAAGAAGTTATCCAAATTCTGGAAAAAGTAGTAGTCTGTAGGCGCAAGGTCTGGTGAGTAGGGCGGATGACGGAGAGCTTCCAACCCCAGTTCTTGCAACTTGGAGACCGTCTGCTGTGCAGTATGAGGTCGCGCGTTGTCGTGCAGGAGCAGCGGAGACGAGCGATTGACCAATGCTGGTTGGAGATGTGCCAGCTTCTCCATCATTGTGTTCAATTCTTCACAGTACACATCTGCAGTAATGCTCAACCCGTTTGGTAAGAAGCTGTGTTGAATCACACCGACGCTAGACCACCAAACAGTGACCATCACTTTCCTTGGGGTAAGTTTTCGTTTAGGGCATTGTTTAGGTGCTGAACCAGGATCCAACCAACTTGCTGAGCGCTTGCGGTTATCAAACAGAATCCATTTTTCATCGCAGGTAACAATGCGGTTCAAAATTCCTTCATTTGTGTGTCTGTTGAGCAGTGCAAGGCACGTCTCGACGCGTACTTCGCGCTGGCGATCATTGAGTTCGTGGGGCACCCATTTGTCAAGCTTTTTTACCTTGCCAATTTGACGCAAATGGACCAATATTGTTTTGACGCTAACGTCGAAAGCTGCTGCTAATTCAGCCGTAGATTGTGTATCATCAGCTTCCACAATCGCCTTTAATTCGTCATTGTCGACCAAAGTCTTCGGACGACCGCGAGGTTCATTTTTCAGGTCGAAATTTCCAGAACGGAAGCGAGCAAACCAATAACAGGTAGTGCGTTGGTTTGTAGTGTTAGCTCCGTAAACGTCGTTGATGTTGCGTGCCGCTTGTGCCGCGTTGCTGCCACGACGGTACTCATATTCCATAATTACTCGAATTTTTAACGTATCCATGATGACGAAAAAGATTTAAATGCGATGAAAATGTAACACTAATCAATAAACAAATGACTACTTTTGGAAAAAAAAATCCATGTTTATAAAATAAAATTAATTTGAAATTAGAATTCTTAGCCAAACAAAAAATATTTTGATTTGAAATGGCCAGTACTGCAGAACGGCAATTTCATAGGTAAAGACCTAATATTAAGTCTATTTAGTCCGTCAGTAAGATTACCAAAAAATATTGGACACGTATTTTTTGCTTACTCGAATCAATAAAAAGTGACAATGATATAGCGCATCAAAGTTCAGGAGAAGGGACTTATGACGTCATTGTTACATTAAAAGGCACGGCGTGACGTGACGTGCAATTTCAACGCACTATATCGTCGTCATTTTTGGTTTACGTGACAAATGAACAAATACGTGTCCAGTATTTTTGAGTAATCCAACTTTCGGACCAATCAGATTTTTTAAGGACACTACTCTATTGAAACCAAGACATTATGCCCTTGACTAACGAGACAGTCTTATATAGCTATGTAATATTATTTAAAACGAAGGTTAAAAGAACAATCTACCAATTAATTTTTAAATGAAATTTTTGGAAATATGGTTAACCATATTTTCACACACAAAACTAACTAAGTACACCTATTCTTTGACTAAAACAAAGCTTGTAACTAACTGTCCAGTAAAAAAAATTGACTTGCTCTACGATAACGCTCCTCGCCAACAGGGTGCAAATGGGTTTGCATACATTTCCCTGTCGTTCAAAGAGCTCGGCTGTAATATAATGAAAGAAGCAAATAAATACCACTGGCGGTTGTATTTAGACGCCTAATTGCAACCCGCACACCACTCATCTGGTTAAGGGTGGGCAGTGTTCGCGAATATCTAGGCATGATATTTTTTGCCAGGTCTACGATTTTTACATAGCTTAATAACATCGCGCCTGTAGTTAGGGTATGACGAAGGTGTACCTATACTAACACCCACATTTCGCCAGTTATGTTCAAGTCCCATGATATAGGGGCGAGCCTATTGCCATCAACCGGCACTAATCCAGACTCCGGGCTATTCCTGAAAGTTTCAGATAAAAAAACGAATAATACTTTGCCGAACTAACTAGACTTCACATCATCATGACACTTCTACAGTCACCTTTACGAAGAATGGACATTTTTTTTCTTGATTTTTCACATCGATTTTTTAGTCTTACTGCATGTTTCCGAATTCCTTTGTTTTTCGTGGAGCTGCTACCTCCACGACTCAGTAACTGGGATATACAATACGGCTTGGTAAGACTCATTGTCAGATTTTCCGGATTCTTAATACCCAAAACAACTGTCTACGAAGATGTACGAATGACAGCCGAGATCAACGGCCGAGGTACAAAGAAGACTCAATATATGATCCCATCCACGCACTTACTTCGGCGTGAGTAGCTTACCTTCGATCGATCTATTTGGCTGTTATTATTCTGCCACGAGCCACAAGAAATGGCGTAATTTTAATGTCGCATATTTATAAATCATATTTGCAAAGACCTCAAGGGGCGCAAACCCACATAGATAATTTAGATCCCCCACCCCTGAACAAAGATACGGAACCGCACCAAATGAGATTGGTCAACTAGGAACCCTTGGTAATTGGACGGAATCCTTTGTAAATTGACTTGATTGATTCGATAATCGTTAAGGTGGTCTCAAGGATACCACGCTTGAATAAAAAATGGGGTTCGGACCATGGGTTTCCTTAAGCTTATTAATTTAAATGGACTCTTGTGTCTGTGCCTGATCATGTTTCAAAATAGTGATGTAATAATCTTGCCAGAAGGTTTTATAAGAAATAGCTTACAGGATCCTTTGTCCTCCTTTTACATTTCGGCACGTGCCAAAATATTACAAGTCGTTTTTATATTAGTAAGCTAGCAAGTTTGTTTTTTTCCGTGACATGTTGCTAGGGAAAACATCACATAATTCAAACCATCTAAATATATAATGAACACTGGTGCCCGTCAAGGACAAGTTCGAAGAAACTTTAAGCCCACCAGGTAGGTAGGTATTTTGTGTTTTAAAGAACACAAGAAGATGAAGTAACTACCTCGTTGGAAGCGCTTCTGATGAGCATGAGGTTGTGGGTTCGATATCCGGGTGGAGCAAAGGTTTTTTTTTAATTTCTCAACAGCAGCAGTGAGGCTAGATTTGTGCCCGCTTGATGGCAATAAGCTTGTGCGCTTTTTTGTGGGACTTAACACGTTGAACGCCAAATGACCGACAAACAATACCTTTTCTATTGTGTCTCGTTGTTTGGCAGTTAAGGTGTTAAATATAACTGGCGAAATGTGGCCGTACATTGTGGTACACATCTGCGTAACCGTAATGTTATATTACTGAAAGCAATCTTTTGAACGCAGAAAAGTCAATTACCGGTTCAAAAGAAATAACGACGTAAAAAAAGGATTTTCATTCGTAGCGCAAGCCTCCCCTTAAGCGCTGCGACATTGGTGCATATAAACAAGCTCTAACGCGGCCGCAGAACTCCAGCCCCTTAATTAAGTAGGAAATGCAAAACCTACAGTATTACAGCGCTAACACATAATTATTGCTGCTATACATAAACAGTATCGCTGATATAAGAGAGGGTTTATTTTTAATTTGTGCAGCTGACTGTAGACGGGTTTTGTAATTACGCGACCGTGGTTTTTTTTTATTTGTGGTTGTTGGTTGCCAGTTGAGTGTAGTGGTTGGAAGTGTTAGTGATGTCTTAGGTTCGGAGTTCGGGTGAAGTAAAATATGTATGATCTATTTGTTTAGTTAAGTTACTTAAATCTTATGGTGAAACGGACATTTTAAAATTACTGGTGGGGTTAATATACAAGATACGAAGACCAGGATAATATAAGGGCTGTTTTCCTGTTGTAAAAAAACTGACCTCTATGAAGTTGTGTCAAGAGAAATATAATATAGACTAACAAAAGAATTGTTTGGTTCTTCATTAAGATTATAAAAAATACTGAACACGAATGTTTTAATTTTGTTACGTAAACAAAAACTGACAACGATATAGTCGAACGGTCACCCATCCACAGATTGACTTTGGCAAGCGTAGTTTAACCTTCGATCAACCCGTGCGACTGTTTGTCGATATTATTCACATCATAAATTCTATACACCATGTGTCTGATTATATTCACTGATCGACTTACCCACGTGGAGAAATATATAGAATAGAATAGAATAATCTTTGTTGTATACAGCTACCTGAGGGTAATTGCTGAAAAAATAGAAAGTGGAGGACTATGGAGGCACTGGATAGATATCCGTATGAAATAGTTATTTGTTAAGTTTTTTTTATTTTTTTATTTTTACTAACATAGTTTGTAAATACTAATGTATTCTACTAACAATATATGGACAGCTGTAGTCTGATTTAAATAAATGAATTGAATTGAAATACCATGGAAACTTACAAATAATGAGTTTGAGATATATATATATAATAGGGGGTTATTTATAAGGTTTACACAAATTGTTGTTGTTGTTTGTTAACAGCATGGTTGGCGCAGTGGCTGAGCGATTCACTGCTGCGCCGCGTGTCGTGGGTTCGATTCCCGCACGGAACAAATATTTGTATGACCTATAGGTGGTTGTTTCGGGTCTGGCTGTTTGTGTATGTGAGTTTGAATGTTTGTATACGCACCCACGATACAGGAGAAAGTCCTAGTGTGGGGCAATGTATTTTTTAAAACAAACAAACTATACAAATAAAAGTCGCCTTCGATTCCAAACATTGAAAAATATTAGTAACATGTTATTGACATGTCATTGACACAACTCGCTCTAAAAATAAAAATGTTATTTCATACAACAACAATAACACAGAAAATCTCAATAAAATAAAATGTATGGTGAAAAAATTGGCCAAGTGTGACTTTGACTTGCACACGGGTTCCGTGTACCATGTCGAGCAGAAAACACCGAAAATATCACGTTTCTTGTTTGAGTCCCCGTTTAATCCTAGTCTATTTATTATTTTGTGACTCTACAACCCTATGGAGAATAACCAGCATAGCACATGTAAGTGGGCACGCCATTTATGCCTATGGCATAGTGTTTATTTAGCTTTTCCTGACTTTAATTGTAAAGAAGGATGGCGAATTTGCATGTACAATGGGACCCACTGTTAGGAGTATCGTACAGTATGGAAACTTATATCTAGTTTTAGAACTATATAAAACTTGTTAAAAAGTTGGGAGAAAAAAGTTATACAAGGTTGAAGATTATAACCTAAAACGAATTCAAAACCCATTATCTAGTGAGTCGATATATTTTATATAATCCTCTTATAAACTGTTCATTATAAAAATACTAACTTGCAAGTGAACGACACTTCGTTCATTTATAAATAATGTGGATCCAATCATCGGTTTCGGTATATATGTGTTAGTATGTTATATGTGTTAGTATGTTTTTGATTTATTGAACGGTTCTAGCTAACACGTGGCAAAAACTTTTATAAACCTGATACATCCGTAAACTGCTAACACTATATAGATTCAAGTTCTTCAAACTTATCGGACAGACGTGATGCTAGGGAGCGGTGAAAGGCTGGCGTTTTGAGGGATTATCTTAAGTAAATTTTTACGTCCAAAAAGTGCATTCTCAGCATAATTTGAATAAATGAATTTTCGACTTAGATTTAAAAAGAAAAAATCTTTTTTGTTAGGTATTTGTTGTTATAGCGGCAATAAGAAACACTGTGTTTACTTTAATTATCTACCTATTACGCTTTATGAGTTTCAGCCGCTCACATATAGACGGACGGGCAGACGGACAGATGCGCAGACACATGGATAGATGTACAGATAGACTGGTGGATGGACGGACAGAAGGACGTACCGCAGAGGCTTATTAATAGGGTCCCGTTAGCATTCTTTGGATACGGAACCCTTAAAAGGAGAATTCAATATCAGAGCATGGCTGTTGTTAGAAGACAGTCGTCGTGGTATTTTTGCCGGTGTATAAATAGGCCAATAATTTTGTGAAAAAAACACGTGATTGCCTGAAGCTTTCTCCTCGTAGGTACCAATATAATATTCACAAATTTTGACACCGAAAACATATTTTTATTTCACCTGTTCATCTTTTAAGAAACTTTACCTTTGAGATTTCACCTTCCAGCTTTCAGTGGTTTAGGCCGTGCGTTGTTATACCATTATAATAAGGAATCCCAAAAATCTGACCACAAGTCTAACCAACGAGTATCGTGTTACCCAGTTACTGAGTGAGGACTTCGCTCTACGCGCTCGACCCGAACGGACGTGCCGCTCTCGCTGCTCCCGCTCCTCGCTCGCTGCGTGACTCTTCACGCTCCGCCATTGTTGCGCCTCCGCGCAACTCCGCCGTAGTCGCCGACTACGAAGAATCCCGTGCATCAGAGCCGTCTTTTTCAAGACAGTGGGTTACTGATTTCGCTATTTCGTTAACGGAAACGTGCGTCTAACGTCTTTGGCCCCTTCAGGGCTAAAACCACAGTTTCGTGGTCTCTCGGTGGATACCCTACGGTGCCAACGAAGCCGAGTGCGGTGTTGACCCGATACACCGGCCGAGCCCCTTCAGGGTGAGGCAGTCAAGTCGGCAGGGAGCTAGAAGCTTGGCCTTGGGGGATCTCCTAGTCAGCTCTAGTCTCTGTTTTCCTTCCCCAGCAACTCACCTGGTGTCGGTTGGGTGTGTCTACCCCTTCGCACCAGACTGGTCAGGGCCCCGTTCGCACAATAAGATTTGCGACGGGATCACAAGCTTAGGGCTCACCCGAGGTACTCACCTCCCTGCCTACACCCGGCAGGGAGGGTTTGGTCACACATCCCCGGGCGTACCCACCCGGGGAGTTAGAGATAGGTTTAGGCGTAGGCCCCAAAATTGCTCCCTAACGGGAATCTTAGTTCAGCCATGACGGACGCTGACTTAGCAGCGTTCGTCAGAGAGGTCCTCTTAAAGGACCCGGACTTTCGCGCAAAATATTGCGGGAAAAATGCCGCCTTCGACAGGCTGGCCGCTCAACCGGAGCGAATTATTCGCGACGAAAGTAACTCGTCGCCGTCCCTGCCCACGAATGTAGGTAGTCTCCCATTGTCCAAAAGGACAATGGCACCGGTATACCCGGAACCCGCGCCCCGTCCAACGGTCGATAGCCCTTTATCGCCGACCTCTTCCACGAACGCAGGTAGTCCGGCGCCTTTGTCCAAAAAGACAAAGGCACCGAAATACCCGGAACCCGCGACCCGTCCGGCCTCGGCTTTTGTACCTATTACCGCCAGGTGCAACAACAGTCCCATTCTCGGAATGCCAGCCCCCGCGCATGACGATTCCGACGAATCAGTTGATAGGATGGACACGACTGTCCCTCGTTCACGCAGCTGCTCAGAGGCAGAGGAGTCTCCTTCCTCCTCGTCCGAAGACGACTACCAAGTCGTAGGAAAAGGAGGAAAGAGGAAGCCCTCTAAAGCTCCCTCACAGGCCACCAAGGCCAAAAAAATCGGCGCCCCGTCCTCAGTCGACGAATCCGCGCCCTCTCCCCCCCGCTCCCCCGTACCCCTGGCACAGGCCTCCGGTACGGGCCCTAACGGCACCGCCACCCGTAAGGCGAAGCCACCTCCCCCTGTCTTCATCCAAGACAAGGCGAAGTGGACGGCCGTCTCCAAAATGTGTGTTGATCGCAGGATCAACTACACCAACGCCCGAGCTACCCCTCTGGGTATCAAGGTAACCCTGCCGTCAGCAAATGACTACAGGGAAATAGTATCCCTTTTACGTGGGAAGGCCATCTCCTTCCACACCTATTCCCTCCCTGAGGAGACGCCAACCCGTGTGGTTATCAGGCGTATCCCCAGGGAGATCCGAACGGAGGACATCCTGGCCGACATCCGCGCCCAAGGTGTCCCCGCGTCCGCCGTCCACCGCCTTCATAAGGCCCGGGGTGGGCTAGTTTATGATATGGTCCTAGTAATTTGCGACCCCACAGAAGGGCACCACCCCATATTCAACATCAAAACGGTGTGTGCCCTGTCCGGTATTAAAATCGAAAAACCGTACCGTCCCCATCTAATTGGCCAGTGTCATCGCTGCCAATTGTACGGCCACTCTCAGCGAAACTGCTTCGCCAGGCCCAGATGCGTCAAGTGTCTGGGCGACCACGCCACGGGCAAATGCGACCGTCCCAAGGACCGCACTAAATGCATTGAACCACCGAGTTGTGTTCTGTGCGGACAGTCCGGTCATACCGCGAACTTCCGAGGGTGCCCGCGAGCCCCAAAGTCGTCTTCCCAAAGGTTGATGAGACGTGCAAACGCTCGTCAACAAAGGGAATGCCCCTCTACTAGGGCGCCACCCCCGCCATCGTCTGCGCTCCCTGAGCGCCTTAGCCCACAGAGGTCATCTCCGTGGAACAAGCTGAACCACCAGAAGGCCTTCCCGGCCCTGGCGGCTAAACGCAGCCACCCACCGGCGCTGATGGATTCACCCATCCCGGCGCCGACCCCAGCCAGTGCAGTCCAGGCTACCCTGACCGCAGAGGCTGAGGTTTCCGCCTTCCGTACTCAGCCTACGGAGGCTCTTTACGACGACAAAATCCGTACACAGCGCAATATGAACGTCATATTGCCAGTGTACTTAATCTTCTGCAACCGCGAAGCCGATCGTCTAGCCGATCGCTTAGAGGCTACCACAGACCCTAGGAAGCGCATCGAAGCGCTCATGGAGGCCCCCTCGGTGCTCCGTGACCTAGAAGCCCACTTTAATAACCGCAATGGATAGGTACGTTAACGCCAGAACCTTGAAACCGCGATCCCTAAAGTTAGGATACGTCAATATAAATGGCTTACTCCAGCAACGGGCTGAGTTTGCCAACTTCCTCCGTGATCACCAACCGGACGTCCTCCTCGTACAGGAGACGTTCCTCAAACCACACAACCGCGACCCCAAAATTGCAAACTACCGTATGGTGCGCAATGATAGATCCCGCTGCCACAAGGGCGGTACAATGATTTATTATAAAAACTCATTGCACTGTGTCCCTTTAACTTCTCCTCCCCCGACCTCGCTCCTTGAGTACTCTATCTGTCGGCTCGGCATGACTGGCCATCAGCCAATTACTATTGTATCCGCGTACTGCCCTCCCGCTCGTGGGAGGGACGACATCCCAGCTTTATCCCACGATATCTCGGTTCTTCTCGGCTTGAGTGACTCCGTTATCATAGCGGGCGATCTCAACGCCAAGCACCCCGCGTGGAATAGTAATGTAACCAACGCCAGAGGGAGGGCTGTCCTCAATCTGGGCGCCTCCCTTAACTATGACGTCATCGCCCCGATGACTCATACCCATTTTCCCCACGATCCTGACCATAGACCTGACATACTGGACATAGCGCTCCTAAAGAATGTAAACCTTCGTTTACAATCGATAGAGGCGCTCCACGAGCTTAACTCCGACCATCGTCCGGTGATGATGACGCTAGTTCCCCGTACGGGTCCGCTTGACCCTGATCAGCCACCCCCGACTCAATTAGTTACCGACTGGAGGAAGGTAAGCGAAAAGCTGAAATCCTCCTCGTCGCCTCTACTCGACTCCATCCCCGATCTAATCAACTCAGTCGCTGACACCACGGGCGCAGTCGACTCGTTTACGGAGCACGTACAGACAGTCCTGAACGACTGTTCAAGGCGGGTTCCGGCGCTGAATGCCCAGCGCTGGAACCTACCGGACGATGTACGGGCTCTGATAACCGAGAAGAACGCGTCCGTCCGTGCCTATAGCGCTTTTCCCTGCTCTGCGAACAAAGCCCACATGCGAATGCTACAGCGTACTGTCAGCAAACGTGTGGCGGAGCATAGGTCGGAGAGCTGGGACAAGATGATCAGTGAGCTAGAGCCCAACCACCATGCCTTCTGGAACCTCCAGAGGAAACTCCGGTCCACCGTAGAGGCTACCATGCCTCCCCTCACTCGTCCAGATAAGAGCGTCGCGTTCGACGACTCGGAAAAATCCGAATGCCTAGCCGAA
Organism: Phlogophora meticulosa; assembly: GCA_905147745.2. NCBI lineage: Eukaryota > Metazoa > Arthropoda > Insecta > Lepidoptera > Noctuidae > Phlogophora > Phlogophora meticulosa. Next base: position 17,078,481 of record LR990524.1, read on the forward strand.
AGCTTAGAGACTCAATGCTCGCTTAGCTCCCAGCCGTTCGACCAAGCTCACCTCTTAAAGGTAGACGCCGAAGTCGAACGTAGGTCCTCGCTCCCTCCCGTCGACAACCCTGATGATCCTCTGCCTCCCGTCACTCCGGACGAAGTGCAAGACATCATTAAAGGGCTCAAACCGCGCAAAGCCCCCGGTAAGGACGGTATCACCAATAGGGTATTTCAAATCCTCCCCGCGCAACTCGTTATGCTCATGACCGCCATCTTCAATGGCGCTCTGAGCAACAATATCTTTCCTCAATCGTGGAAAGAAGCCGTGGTTATTGGCATCCCCAAGCCTGGCAAGCCCAAGTCTGAGCCCACGAGCTACCGACCTATCAGTCTGCTCAATGTTTTCGGCAAAATCTACGAGAAGCTTATTTATAAGCGACTCAAGGACTATGTCGAGGCAAAGAGCCTGATACCGAACGAACAGTTCGGGTTCCGGCCGGGACACTCGTGTGTTCAACAGGTGCACCGCGTAGTCGAACACGTCAGCGCGGGCTTTCAGAGAGGCGCGCTCACCGGCGCCCTCTTCTTCGACATTGCGAAAGCCTTCGACAAGGTCTGGCACAACGGGTTGTTATACAAGCTATACCAACTCGATGTGCCAGATCGTCTCGTGCTCATCTTGCGAGATTTTCTGTCGAATCGTACGTTTAGATATCGCGTAGACGGTACGCTATCGTCACCTCACCCTATCCGCGCGGGCGTCCCTCAAGGATCCGTGCTGTCTCCTCTCTTGTTCTCGCTGTTCACTAGCGACGTCCCTAGGGGTAGAAAGGCCCAGTTGGCGCTTTTCGCCGACGACACGGCCATCTACTATACCGGTCACAACCCTACCACCATAGCTCGCACTCTCCAAACTTCCGCAAACGTCTTAGGCGCTTGGTTCCGGAAATGGAGAGTCGAGGTCAATCCCGACAAAAGTCAAGCGGTTCTCTTTAGGAAACCCGGACGCCGCAATGTCCCCACGCCTAGTCCGTTAGCCATGTACGGCAAGCCTATCCCTTGGGATAAGCAAGCCAAATACTTAGGTGTGATACTCGATCACAGACTTTCGTTCGCCGAACACATAAAGGCGGCGCGTTCGCGCGCCGTCTTCGCGTCCGGCAGGCTTTATTGTATGACCAACGAGAAAAGCAAGTTGTCACTCAGGTGCAAATTGCGGCTCTTCGTCTCGGTCATCCGACCAATCATGACATACGCTTGCGCAGTGTTCGCTCACGCCAAGCCGTATCATATTCATAGGCTTCAGACCGTCCAAAACCGATTCCTGCGCAGAGTCACGGGAGCCCCCTTCTACGTCCGAAATGAGACTCTCCATGTAGATCTCAAAATACCTACGGTGAAACAGTTCATGAAGCGACTCACCCAGCGCTTCATGGACTGTTCTACCGCTCATCCTAACCCCTTAGTGTCATCGGCCGCCCGATACACTCCCTCGCGAATAAGTACAGTTCGAAGACCAAGACATGCACTCACAGAGCCAGATGATCCTATCACTCTCCTCCAGGAGAGCGATAAGGCCACCAGCACTGTTCGCATACAAAAACGGACATTCCGTCCTCGCCGCCGAGGCCCGTCGCGACGACCCCGTCGATGCCCCCCTCCCGACCCTTTGCTAGAGCCAGCCCGCGAAGCTGAGCCGATTAATGTTTAAAATGTCCCTAAATAATGGAACAATCAGATCCAGCCTGTCCCTTGCTGTCCTCTTCAGCGACGTCCTAAGCCGAGGTTCGTACCCCGCAGGGGGTGCCCTTAGCGATAGTCGCTTAGCTTATAAGTTTTTATGCCTGGCTGGAGGCCTTAATTTTAATTAAGCCCCCCACAGGAAAGTTCGGTTGAGCAGTAAATATCCCTAAAGGATAAACTGCGAGATGCCCATTCCAAAAAAAAAAAAAAAAAAAAATACCCAGTTACTGGGTTGTGGCAGTCAAATTAGTATTCGCTTCGTGTGAAACACTGGTATTCATTTATAATTCCAAAATACAAACTTGACTTAGTCTGAGAGTTGGTAGATCATCAATTAAATATGTGCGGTTGTACAACCATCAAACATCTTTGTAAATTGTAACTCATAGATTAAGTTTTTGTTGTACTTTGAGAGCGAATAAATGATTATTATTAAATTAATTATTTATATATTAGATCTTTTCTTTCTTTGAACACAACGTTGCCTCACACTAGGAATGTCTCCTGTATCGTGGGTGCGTTTACAAACATTTAATCTCACAAACATAAACAGGCAGACCCGGAACCACTACCTATACGCCACACAAATATTTGTTCCGTGCGGCACTAGAAACCACGACAAACGGCGCACCAGTCAATCGATGAGCCACTGCGCGAACCATGCTGACTAAATTAAAACTTTATGCACAAGTAAAAAACCGGATACAGGCGGATTTAATGCCTTTGGCATTTTCTACCAGTTTACCTAAGGGTGAGTGGGTGGGGAGAGTGGGTATTCAGCTGCCTCCGTATAGACTGGAAGCCGACCCCAACATATTTGTTAAAGGCTAGACAGATATTGCTATGATACTTATTATGATGCAAAAGCAAGGAATCTATTCATAGTTATTATGGCATAAGGAGAGAGTGTTGTTTGATCATATCTAAAAAGATATACCTAGTTTAATTTAGTTCCGTGTGCCCATTTAATTTTTCGAGAAATCGCGAAGCGTTTGGTCAACTCATCACGTGACCAGAGGGCTGGCCTTTTTTTTGGCCAAAGAATCAGCATTGCCATTCAAAGTGGCAATGCTGCCAGCCTTCTGGGCACTTTTCCCGTTGACAACGACGCGGATGATTTTTTGATGCCCTATGATTATTTATTTTATTTTATTTCTTCACATAATAATAATTGTATCATTTTAATGAAATAAAACGGTCACATCGATTTGTCTTTTAAAAATTCACTATCCACTATAAAAAAATCATTATACATTATCTCTTACGCTCCAGGTTGTGGGTTCGAATTCAGGTATGGCTGGTTTTATCATTTAATTATAATTATTCATCAACTCCCTTGTTGGTCGGAAGCGCTCCTGCTGAGCGTGTGGTCCGGGGTTCGATACCCGGGTCGGGCAACTTTTATTTCTGGTATTTTCATCTGAAATTATTGAGTACCAGCCCAGAGCCTGGATATGAGCCCGGCTAGTGGCAATAGGCTCACTACCCACTTGGAACTTAAACATAACTGGCGAAATGTGAATGTACTCTATGTAATGTAGGTCTAGGACGACGCAGTGGTTGAGCCATCGGCAGCTGCGCCGCGTGTTGTGGGTTCGATCCCCGCACGGAACAAATATTTGTATGACCTACAGGTAGTTGTTCCGGGTTTGGCTGTTTGTGTATGTGAGTTTAAATGTTTGTGAACGCACCTACGATACAGGAGAAATTCCTAGTGTGGGGCAACGTTTAAAAAAAAAAAAAAAAAAGGTACACCTCTGTGTAACCCTTCGGAAAATACAGCCGTGGTGTTATGTTTATCAACACAATTTATCCGTAATCAGTATTAACGCCTAGATTAAACTAGGTCGTTCTTTTGTCCTAAGTCCTTGATGTAGTATCGAATAATATCCAACTAAGCCGTAGTGCTAAGCTTAATTTATTACTTTAATTAAACCATTCTACGATTCAAGTAACTACCCTGTCCAATATTTTGCTATTTTGTGTGAAAACGGAAAAAAACTAACTGCTATTTTCTTGTTCTGAACAATTTTGCTTCGCGAATTGGATTCGTACTAACGTTATTACTAGAAAAGGAATTAATTAGGTAATTTCACAATATATCCGCTTGGAGACTAGACTTGTGCCTGTTTGACGGCAATAGGCTCGCCCCCTATCACATGGGACTTAAACATAACTGGCAAAATGTGGGTGTGGGTGGTGTTTGACCCTTCAGAGAGTACAGGCGTAATGTTATGTTTTATGTGTGTATCACAATATTCCATAGGAAACTAGAATAGACCACAAATACGAGTACCAGTACCAGTACCAGCCTATTACTGTCCCACTGCAGGGCAAAGGCCTCTTCTCATACAGAGAAGGCACGAGCATTAATCACCACGCTTGCTCAAGACGGGTTGGCGATTTCAGACTTATATTAATTATATAAGTCCAGGTTTCCTCACGATGTTTTCCTTCACCGATGTCAATGATGTCTAAGATAAACTTAGAAAGTACATATGAATTGAAAAACTCACATTGGTACTTGCCCAGGTTTGAACCCACAACCTGTGCACAAGAGGCGAGTCCTAAACTACTGGGCCATCATGACATACATTATCAAATGGCAAATACGAGTATGACTGGAATTTTAAACTAGATTAAGATTAAAAGTATTTTGGCCTAAAAAGATAGAACAATATAAAATAAACATTATTTATTGGCAACAGGTTGAAACATGCATGGAATGAAAATGTCAAAATTACAGTAATAAATTATTATTATTTAATTTAAAAACATTTCTCAGGACAGCGCCTTTTGGCAAAGCCTTGACACGGAAAAAAAGCAGAATTTTTGAGGAAAACGTAACGCAAATTCGAATGATTTTTAACTAAAAGTAGGTGCTCATTTTATATATCATTTAATTAGTGTCAAGATTTTTATATTTAGGGAGGTATACTAATAATTGTGCTTTTCATATAATTAACCTTAACGCTTTAAAATTGTTGTAGTTTCGATTAAAAAATCGTTTCAATTTACGTTTTGTTTACTTCAAGCATTCGTGTCTCTAATAAAGTTTACTCACAACTCGAATCAAAGTCAAAAAGTACCAGTTGCAAGCTAATATAAAGAATCTCGACAGTCGACTTCATTCGACGTCAGAAGCAAACGATCAAAAAAGCGCCAAATTAAAAAAAGAACCTTATTTTATTTTTCAAACCACGTCGGAATCATGCCATCCTAATGAATTAATTATAAAAATGACCCGCAACAGGAATCCACTCGCTCGTTTCCTGAATTAAAATCTTTTGAGAAATACAAAGAAATCAAAGACCGACTTCCATAGGGTAGGCTTGACGAAGTATCGAAAAATTTCTTAATATTATATTATTCATTCGATATATCGATACTTTCATTCGATATTTTTCATTCTATATAACGAGAACATAAAACTTAACCTTTTTTACATTTTCGAAAAAAAATTAGCTTACACCAACAGGCCAGCGCTCTGATCCGTAATAGATACATCATTTACTAGCCTTGTCAGCTGTCCAAAACATTTCAATGTACTAATAACTCCAATTTTTTGGAACACGTATACCCAATACCCAAACAGAATATTTAAAAAATATCGATACTTTTTAACAATTCTGACATCCCTAGGAAATACAAAAAAAAAACAAAGAATAAGACTTCCATGGGGTACCGCGAATAATGAAGGTGATTTAATTTAGCCAGGGAACTTGCTAAAAGTCTTCAAAGGGCAATAATAATTAGCCCTTTGTCTGATTTGGGGATTAAGTTTCATCTTTGCTCGTAAATCATTGATGATAAAGCCCTTTTACCGCTGTTATGATTAGTTACTTAAGAGATTAAGAGATGGGCCACATTTTGGCTGCGCAATTTTCGTCAGGAAGCTATTTTTGACCTCGTTTCAGGAACGGAAGCCGATACTTTGGTAAGAAATTGGGTGGGCTACATTGAGATGGTTTTCACACCACGATAATGTCAAATGACGGCACGTTCGGCGCATTGGCTGAGCAATTGACTGCTGCGCCGCGTGTCGTGGGTTCGATTCCCGCATGGAACAAATATTTGTATGGCCTACAGGTAGTTGTTCCGGGTCTGGCTGTTTGTGTATGTGACTTTAAATGTTTGTAAACTAACCCACAATACAGGAGAAATTCCTAGTGTGGGGCAACGTTTTTAAAATAAAAAAAATAGTAACAGTGACGTCACAAGCGAATTTTTCCTGAACTTTGATGTGCTATATCTTGGTCACTTTTTATTGATTAGAGTAAGCAAAACATTCCTGTCCAATATTTTTTGGTAATTTTACTGACGGACTTAATCGACTCGATATATTTTTACCTAGGAAACATCCCTATTATATAGGTACCATGCAAACCTAATCCAAAGTCTGTCAGTCATTACAGCTCTGTGGTCTAACCAGGCAATAATGTTACATTGTAACCGCAGGTCGATAGCGTGTTTTGAATTTGGAACTGAAACTAAAATATTGAATAAAACCTTTTAGGTATCGAATTGTACTCATTTGAATATCGAATTGCTTTTTATTACTTCACAAAAGGTGCGAAAGGTAGAGTATTCTCTTTGGATAAAGGTCTGCGTTTTTATTTTAGGCTAGCTTTAATCCAATCAATATGGAGCTCGTGGCATAAGACACTGGTTTATATTTTTTTGTTTAAAGTTTGCTCCACACTAGGTGTTCCCTTGTGTCGTGGGCGCGTGTAGAAACAGTTAAGGTCACATACACGAACAGCCAGACCCGGAACAACTGTAGGCCATACAAATATTTATTTGTTCCGTGTAGGTATCGAACAAACGACACGCATTGCAGCAGTCGATCGCTCAGCCACTGCGCCAACCGTGCCGTCAAATCTCCTTGTTACATTATCTGATGTTAATGAAGCATATTGCAGTTAGATCAGTCAATTAAGGTTTCTAGTAAACACAGTTCTTCTCCACAAGTGGACTAATATAACGTCACCCTTGTACAACCCGAAGGGTTTGCCAGGGATGTACTTATAGTATACCCATATTGCGCCAGTTATTTTTTAGTGATGTAATGGAAGCGAGCTTATCAAGCGCTCACAACCAGGGTCCGAGCTGCTTTAGAAAGTAATCGAATCGTACGATCGATCAAGAATCGAACCCAGGATATTATGCTCAGCAGTAGTGCTTGAAACCACTTCACCAATAAGAAGTAAGACTATTAACGACAAAACTAAATCGATGACTATTTTTGCCACAGCTAAATTACCATGGCTACATAGGATCAATGAACATATGGTTCCATACGGTTATACGCCATTGACTTACATAACAAATGACTCAAAATACTTCCTTCTTCATGCTTCAAAAAGCGATAAAGTAAAGTAGATAATACATTGTCCTAATTTACTTTCTTTAACCAATTTTTTACGCATCCGTCACTCAAAGTCGGCTGATGATACATTGCCTATTATAATGTAAATTTTTGCCGCACAATAACGCTTTCTAAACGCAATCCATCATATAATATGTTTTGTACACGTAATTACTTAGTCACACATTAGTTTCTGATGTGGTGGGTTTGTGTTGTAGAAAGATGAACTCGTTCCTTGTTCCTATTGGGTAGGCAGAAACTGTAAAACGCCTCGCGCGGTTCTAGCATGCTCCTTATGCTTCGTTCATTCGCTATACGATTGGCATTCTGAGCTGTCTCGATTATTTACGTAGTTCTAAAAATGTTGTTGTTTCTTTAAAAATTCTTTGTTGTTGTTGTCTTTCCTATGCTGAACCACTGCATCTGATCCACTTTTCCTTTGCTAACAATGATCAACGAGCTCTGCATACCAACCCTGGATTGGATTGTAAGTTAATCAATAGCAGACGATAATCTCAGAATGTTTGCGGCTCTGTAAGATCCCAGAGCGATAGGATTAACTTAATTTCGTATTAATGGCTAATTTACGGTATTACTTATCCATTATATCCCGCCAGTGTTCCTCGAAGGGTTAAGGGGTGTATACCTTTAGTTCACCCCTATTCCGCCAGTTATGTTTAAGTTTCATGTAATAGGGGCGAGCCTATTATCATCGACCAGGCACAGCTCCAGCCTCCGGGCTGTTACTAAGAAATCCAGATGAAAGCCCAATTTCACTTTGCTCGACCCGGGAATCTAAACCAGGACCTCATGATCAGCAGAGGAGCTTGCGGCTTCTAGTTAGGTGACGACTGAAAATCGGGGCTGAGCTGTGAGTCCCGTTTAGCACGTCATCATGCTTAGTGGTGTATCCTTCTTGCCTCAGTGTAGTGATTGCGGACAATTTTCTGTGTTATACTTTTATTGTTTCCTGTGTTCTGGCTTCACTAACATAGTTTACGCAACTGGCGTGTGTATGACCAGATGTATGAACGTGAGCGAAGCTGAAGGTGTAAGGATCGTAGCGGGTGGCTTTCTGAGGTTTCTGCCTACCCCCATGGAAAAAAGGCGTGAGTTTATGTATGTATGTATGTAATATCGTTGGAATTTCCTTTTATTATAATGTAAATAATAATACTAAATAATGCTGGACAATCCACACAACATCATCTAGCCCCAAGCTAAGCAGAGCTTGTGTTATGGGTACTAGACCCATAACACAACCTCTGCTTAGCTTGGGGCTTTTTTTGAGATTATTATTTTGAGAAAATGAATGAAAGACGACTGATATACTTAATACAATACATTACATACATAGATTTCTTTTTATTATTATACATAGCAAATACCCAGAACACCCGGAACAATTTTTTGTAGATCGTACAAACATTTGTCCCAAGGCGGGAATCGAACACGCAACCTCCTGCGTCGCAGGCGGACCTTCGCGCGCCGCGCCACATCGGTTGTCAAACAATGTGCTCGCCTACTCTGGCAAATTTAGAATTTTTGAAACAATTATACAAGGTTAGATTTTCTTTACCCTAAACTTCAAGAGGTCATTGAACTCATCATTATGAGTAACATTTACTAAAGGACTAACGCTGAATTCAGAAATAAAACAGGTGTTCGGTAGAGTTCCTGTTTCTTAGATAGATATAATGTATGGAGCAGTTGATTATTTTTCGCAAATTCACGGTTGGTCACGTATTAAAAGTTGATCGTAATAATGAAAACAATGACCCCCAAAGAGGTTTAAAGTAAACACAAAATATGGTTGTAAAATGAGAGTTCTGAGTCCCATTCGTCCCACAGTATGGAAGGCATTAGACATTCAAAATCAAGTTTTTCTTGAAAAGTTTCGAACTGAAACTTGGCTACATCTTCAGGAAGTGAAGCGGCGACTATATGAATTCTAAGAGCTGCACAACTTTTCACGTGGGTTCGTTAAAAAGAACTTTACTTTATATTCTAACTATATCTAGGAATCACTTCGGTAGATTCCATTTTTTATATCGTGGAGTTCAGCGCTGTGTCTGTTTTTTTTATTGAACTTTTGCCTATGACTGTACTATATTTCTTTTTTTTTTATAAAAACGTTGCCCCACATTAGGAATTTCTCCTGCGTCGTGGGTGCGTTTACAAACATTTTAAGTCACATACACGAATAGCCAGACCCGGAACAACTACCTGTAGGCCATACAAATATTTGTTCCGTGCGGGAGTTGAACCCACGACACGCGGCGCAGCAGTCGAATGCTCGGCCACTGCGCCAAACGTGTCGTCAATTTCTTGCTAAAATATCATTAGTAACTAACCACATAGCCTCTATGATATCGGTCAGTCTGGGCTTCATCATCATCATCATCATCTGCCTAGCCTTTTCCCAACTATGTTAGGGTCGGCTTCCAGTCTAACCAGGTGCAGCTGAATACCAGTATTTTACATGGAGCGACTGCCTATCTGACCTCCACAACCCAGTTACTCGGTAACACGATACCCCTTGGTAAGACTGGTTGTCAGAATTTCGGGTTCTGACTACCCGTAACGACTGTCAAAGATCTACAAATGACAGCCGGAACCAACGGCTTAACGTGCTTTCCGAGGCTCGGAGGAGTCTCGATTCAAACCAACGGTCACCCATCCACTGACTGACCTCGGCCATCGTAGCTTAACCCTCGATCAACTCGTGCGGCTATTTTATCTGCCGCTAATTAGCCAGGTGCTCCTCTCAGCCTGGACGTATACAAACTAATATTACAAAAGTGAAAGTAAGTCTGTCGGTCTGACTATTTGTCTGTCACCTATTCACGCTTAATCCGCTGAACCGATTCATATACAATTTGGTATGGAGATAGTTTGAGACCCTTGGAAGCACGCGTCATTCATGCGGGTGAAGTGGCGGGTAAAAGCTAGCTATTCATTTAAGTGTCAAATCGCAAACCCATTTTGAGAAATTTACAAAAACAAAAAAAAGCCGACAAGGACACTCAGGCGTCAAAGTATTCCTCCGCATCGCTGTCATCTGGAAACGTGTCCAAAAGACTGGCAGCATTGCCACGTTGGATGGCAATACTAATTCTTTGGGCAAAGAATGAGCCAGCCCTCTGGTCACGCGAAGTGTCGATCAGACGTCGAGAAATTTCTTTATAAAGATGACGTGCACTCGGACCCCATGACCCGAGCGTTTCAACCCCAAACGGCTCAAAACTGTAGTTACCAATAAGGTTACAGTATTTGCGCCGTTTGAGGGTCTCAGCACCCGCCGCGGCAGCGCCAGCACAGCCTGCCGTGCTTGAAACATGAGATGGCGCAAGGGTATCGACGCAGGTTGCGTCCCACACCAAAGGCCTACCCATCTTCCAAGGCAACAAAGTCATGCCGTCTGGTCTCTTACCATCGTCTCGTACCAAGCCGTTAGGTTCTAATACCGCTGGTACGCCGGCGGTACCAAGAGCTCGACGAATAATATCATTGATGCTGGCGTGCCGTGCTATGCGTCCTGCGCTCCTGTAACAGGACAGGCCATGGTGCCCGAAGCTGTCGACCGCTTCACCACAGTGACACCGATGCGGAGCAACACAAGGGGCACCCAAGCGAAGACAAGTAGCGAGCCGAAACGATTTGTCATCCATCATAGTACCTATGGTGGCTGACGGGAGTGCCTGAAGCCAGAGGCCCGACTCCCATTCTCCCACGGCCAACAGACGGGCACGCTCAGCAGTACTAGGTGACGTGTTCAACAGAGAATTCCGTATAGTACTGCAGAGCGGCACGTCCCATCGCGCCTGGGAAGACAGGTTGTCGGGCAAATCCGTATTGGGACAAGCCATTTTCCAGGCGTTCAACGCATCGGTCAAACACGGTACTTCAAAATCAACCAGTGAGAAAGCTAAAATATTCCTGGTTAATCTATCGGTACTATGGCACGTTTCCAGATGACAGCGATGCGGAGGAATACTTTGACGCCTGAGTGTCCTTGTCGGCTTTTTTTTGTTTTTGTAAATATGTATATACCTAGTTAGTTTTATAGTATAATTGTATATATGTGAATAAAAACTAGAAGTAATTAAAATAATAATTAAGGTAATTTAAGTTCGTTGTGGTTACTGAATAAATATTAGGTAAGTTTTTGAGAAAGCACTTATATTTGTGCCTTCTCTATATAAGAAGAACCTTTGTCCAATGGTCAATTGGAGTATAAAAACCATTCTCTTATTTTTATACCAATTTCTTTGGGGCCAGCGCAGCATGTCTGCTTCTTCCATGCATCTCTAATAGCAGTCATTACAGTTATAACTCCTTTTCTAATTAAATCATATTTTACATCATCATCCCTTTTCCTTCATCACAAATTCACGGATTTGGAAAAAAAAACTGTAAGTAAATGCTAATTTTACACATACCTAAAAAAACAGAAAAATATCCTCACAACCAATTATAATATGGCGCTGAAAATTCTTTAGCATCGCTAACGACTAGTAAAGATACCAAATGACTGGTAGTGCCAAGTTGTACGGCACTACTTAGCCTCTTGTCAAAGTAGAAGCCAGCCCTTGGGTTACGGAAAGTGTACAAATTACAAGTCATAATTTTCAAACAATGTCATCATCATCTTCTTCAGTAAGTAATTGTCCCAATTGTATATTTGTCTGCTCCGAAAATCGAATTCCAAAGACGCAAAGAAAGTTATTGGAAACAAATCAAATATTCGGCGAAATCCATACTTCCAGAATGTTCTCAATACTATTCCATCGATTTACAAAGACAATGTATGCTAACCTTTGTTTGCTAACTCGTTATAACGAACGGATCTTGAATTCATAATTGTAACTACGCAGGGTCCCATTTCCATCTATATTTGTTGTTCAATTTGGGTACCCTGTTCATGAGTAAAGGAGATAAAGTCAATAGTCCAATATTGTTTGGCTTTCTACGTTCCCAATCCTATTAGTGTTGTGAGTATTTTACATAAATGGAATGAAAGGAAGCCTTAATGATTTTTGGTCTATTACTAATACTTAGAAGGAAGGTTGGAAGGCATTAAATCTACCTTCATTCAAAAAAAAGCTACGCTCTTTTCTAGTGGGTAAAGCCTATTACAACATTTCAGAGTTTTTTGCAGAAAAAGAAAATGCATTTGTTTAACTATTAAACACGGCTATCACTAAATGTTGAATGTTATTATGTAATAATTATTTATGTTGCTGGTCTTGTACCTTTCGCATGCCTTATGGTAAAATGTGGCTGAACTTTGCTAATTGTTTTTTACACCATGAACTGTACCCATATTTGCGAAATAAATAATCTTATCTTATCTTATCTTAGCAGATGGAATTTTGCAACTAATCGTAATCATATTCATAATCATCATTTATTGCATTCATGTAGTTTACAAGTTGTTACAAAATACATACATATCGGTGTCATACATGAACCCTGCTAGGGCACAGCAATACAAACATTTTTAAATGCTACAGTGTCACAATAACAAACAAACCAAAACTATTTATTTTAACATGTTTAACAGGTGTCCATTATTTGTTAATTAAATAAGTAAATGTCACGATATAATATAGGATAGGGCAAGAACAATTAACTAACAACTATTACCAATTTCGTTATTCTCATTAAAGCATGGTCTTTTAATATTAATAGTAGTATAACCATGTATAAAAATCAAAGGGCATCAAACATTTTGTCCGCATCGCTACAAACAGGTTAAGTACCCAAAAGGCTTGCAACATTCGGCGTCAAAATAGGACATCCCTTTTGTCTCGTGAATAGTCGACCAACCACTACCAATAAGTGTATTATGGTCTGTTGACGCTCTAGCACGGTCTGTGTGTTACATTCTGACGACCTATGAGGCGCGGCGGGCGAAGGTCCGCCTGCGACGCAGGAGGTTGCGGGTTCGATTCCCGCCTTGGGACAAATGTTTGTACGATCTACAAAGATTTGTTCCGGGTGTTCTGGGTATTTTATATGTATAATAAAAAATATCGATCTATGTAATGTATTGTATTAAGTATATCAGTCATCTAGTACCCTTAACACAAGCTCTGCTTAGCTTGGGGCTAGATGATGCTGTGTGGATTGTCCAGCATTATTTATTTATTCTTGCCCAGGATGTCCCCTGGAATTTTGTCCTCATTTTCACACAGACTAAGAACACTAAAATAAATTATTTATTTATTTATTTATTTAACCATATTTAAGCTATCTTTACAGGCAACCCAAGACGATAGTTAAACATACACACTCACATATAATATTCTACATTTCACTAGGTACAACATACCCTATTAACACATAGGTTATGTTCTAGACTGATGATCAATATATTAATATTGACAGAATTAATATTGAACAAATATTTGTATGGCCTACAGACGGTAGGACATACAAATATTTCCGGGTCTGGCTGTTTGTGTATGTGAGTTGAATGTTTGTAAACGCAACCACGATACAGGAGAAATTCCTAGAGTGAAGAAAGAAAATAAATAATTTATGAACATAAAAAAAGCCACGGCCAAATTTTGCGTTTTCCTCTGTAAATTGACGACACGGCTGGCGCAGTAGTTAAGCGATTGGCTGTTGCGCTGCGTGTCGCGGGTTCGATCCCCGCACGGAACAAATATTTGTATGGTCTACAGATAGTTGTTCCGTTTCTGGTTGTTTGTGTATGTAAACGCACCCACGATACAGGAGAAATTCCTAGTGTGGGGCAACGTTTTAAAAAAAGAATAAAAAAAAAAAAACACATACATTTTGTTTTGTTTAAATTTAGTTTTAATGCGTTATTAAACACACTTCAATGTTCTTTTTACTTCAAGAAATTATCTTGGTTTCGGTAATATGGCTTTTTTATATTGCTAGTCAGTGTTTTCCACTGTTGGATTGCTAACGCTTGGCGCTGTATCGAGGGTTGTAAATCCAAAACCGCGAATTCGTTAAGTCATTAACTTAGATACCTAGGTGGCTAATCACATAATAAGCAGGAAAACAAAAGCTCTTCTAAAACCAGACCAAAGACTAGCAGTATCTTCGACAAAAATCCAGACAAGGGCGGCCAGGTCATCTAAAAACGAGTCTAAATAGGTTAGACCACCCTTTTAGCGTGGCAGACTAAAACAGGTGCAAACGACACGGGTCTACCGCACTTCAGCGACCAATTGTTTTTAAAACATTATCTTTGGTGTGCAGTTTACGTGGTCCTTAAGTCTTAAAAGTTAAGGTAGATTTTGTTGTATCTACAACAAAAATAAAATGGCCGACTCCCTATCTTTATATAAGTCATTGAGAATTAAGTTGACACGGGGCAGTGTATTGTATTAAAATAATAATATGCTTTTATCTTTCTACATGAGATGTTAGGCATAATTATTATGAAAAGCCAACCAGAAAAAAGATTTCAAATCTTTTCCCTTTGTCCTACAAATGTCAGGAATGACGGATATCACGGAATGTAGGAATTACGTTATTTCCTTATTCAGTAAGTGAGGGCTTTTTGTTTTATGACAAGAATTGTTATACTTCGAGTTTTTTCTCCAACAAGTGTCCTCAGGGGAGATATGGTAAAAACAGTGACACTTTTCCAATAATACAGTGTATTACCGGTGCAATAATAAACTAGCTCTGTGGCCCTGTCTCACATATGAGTGGCAGCATTATGCTAAGCAAAAAGCGCTTTGCATGGACGTGACGCATATTCTCCTTATTTTCTTCTTTTTTTTTGTGTTCCTTGAAAGAAAACATCGCGAGGAAACCTGGACTTATAACGAACATCAGTCTGCAGTCGCCAAACTACCGGCAAAATTATTGCTGGATGATGGCTCTAGGCTCGCCCCCTATTACAAGTACTTCTTCTTCCCAGCAAAAACACTAGGAAGTGGTGAAGGGTGGGCGTCTTGGGGGACTGTCTTATGTAAACGTTTTGACGTTCAAAAAGTGCTGATTCTCAGCCTAATTTGAATAAATGAATTTTGATTTTGATTTTTGATTTTGACTGAAACATGAATGGCGAAATACTCGTGTATGATAGAAACACCGCTGCATAAAAAAGGAAAAGTCGTGATGTCCTAGGTTATTTTCAAAGCGATAGCTAAATTCTTCTGCTTTTACTTAGTTTTTTATTACAACAGATATATTTCTCTCATTTCCTCCAGCGGCAGCGTAGAAATAAAAATCTCGTTGCCACTATCCTCCAGTTTTAAACTGATCTAAAAAATTCAATCTGAAGAAAAGTCTGTAAGTTTCATAAATTAAATCCTCTTTGTGCCAACAAGACTATACACCACAACAACACTAAAACGTAATAAAAACTATGTCTCAACCTGGTAGGGTGTGACTACACTTATGGAGTTGCTATAAATATCTTAAGGCTAAAACATGAGCTGAGAAAATAAATGACGGCACGGTCGGCGCAGTGGCTGAGCGATCGACGTCGTGGGTTCGATTCCCGCACGGAACAAATATTTGTATGACCTACAGGTAGTTGTTCCGGGTCTGGCTGTTTGTGTATGTGAGTTTGTATGTTTGTAAACGCACCCACAACACAGAAGAAATTCCTAGTGTGAGGCAACGTTTTTGAAATAAAGAAAGAAGAAAAGAAAGAAAGAAATGATAGCGTTCAAAAAGCCTTTTTTTACTCCTTTTCAGAAAACATTATGTATTCAAAAGAAAAGCCTTTTCATATCCTGTATAGCATGAAATTGAGATAACTAAAGCCTAGAGAAGCGGCAGTATTTACAAAGCCGCAACATACTCAGTTCTTGTACAAAGTACCTACTTATAGTTTTTCTGAAAACATTCTTACGTACTCGTAAAAATAAACTCACGCTTTCATTCTCATGGGAGTGGGCAGGAACTACTGAACGCCACACTGCTATGATCCATACACAGGTATTTGTTTTGCTTCGTTTACGGTCATACATGATAACAGGTTGCGAGTATTGCGTACCTGAACTTTTTGAAGAACATCACCAATAAGGTTAGTGTATGTCCTTCTAGGGCGTAACATTCCGGCATTTCCACTTACATTGGCCTTGTAAATACCTTGCTATTCGTCTTTCATTCATTTTCTCAAAATAATATAAAAATAATATATATAAATAATGCTGGACAATCCACACAGCATCATCTAGCCCCAAGCTAAGCAGAGGTTGTGTTATGGGTACTAGACCCATAACTCAACCTCAGCATTATTTATATATATTATTTTTATATGACTGATATACTTAATACAATACATTACATAGATAGATATTTTTTATTATACATATAAAATACCCAGAACACCCAGAACAAATCTTTGTAGATCGTACAAACATTTGTCCCAGGGCGGGAATCGACCCCCAATCTCCGCGACGCAGGCGGACCTTCGCCATCCGCGCCACATCGGTCGTCAACATCACCAAACCATCTAAGCATAGGTACTATTTTAATTTTGTATAAAAACGTTTCCTATTTTATTTGAAAACTTTCATTACAAGTTCACAATAAAAATGGTTTCACACCCTCCTTTTTATTCAAAATCGACATCCATAATTGAATGCGGTTAGCATCCTAAAAACAAAGCCGATAAATTCTTCGCCTCGCTTTCTCTTCGCATATCTTTCAATGCAAGAGGGATCTCCCCACACAAGCATAACTTCGGCGACATTTTAATATTTCGCAAACTCACAACTTGCGGGTAAACGATATTAAAAATTCCGTCCCACCTCTATTTCTTTGCGGACTATGTGAGATGGGCTGGGATGTCTGCTCAAATTGTGAATTAAACTGTTTTAGTTAAAATACTTGTTGAGGTTTTTTAGGGCTGATCCAGGCCTAACCTTGGTCTGGCTCGTCTGGCATCGCATTTTTCAGCAATTCTTGAGTAGACACGAGTAAGTCGTTAAGTGGTCGGCTGTCATGCATGAGGTTTGTGGGTTCAGATCATATTCGGCGCAAGTATCGGCGTGACTTTTATTAATTCATCATGTACTTTCTAATCTGAGACATTATAAACATCAGTCAGTGCAAACATTGTGAGGAATCCTGAACCTATAATTAATATGCGTCTGCCAGTTTTGAGCAAGCGTCCTTAATGCTTCTCGGTATGAGAAGAGACAGTTGCCCTACAGTGGAACAGCAACAGGCTGGTATTAGTATTTAATGTAGAGCAAAATCGTCGCAGCATGCAAAAAAATATGAGTTTCCAATTCCAAGCTCCTCTCTGATATTATGAATACAATGAAACAAATAAATTAAAGTTGCTCTAAAGAAAGAAAAGTTTACTAGCCCCCCAGGTAACACACAAAAACTAAAGATCGAATAATAATGAAAATACAAAAGGAGCAAATGTATGACAAGTATTAAAAACGTCCCACCACTAAATAACAATGTAATCAATATTACCAACCCCTCACTATTAAAAACTTTATCAGTCTATATTCCATTTATTTTAAAAGTGTCGTATACATCAGCGTATGATATAAGCTCCGTGATCTCGCGATTAATACAAAGCAATTAATATTCTGTTTGTTATTTACAACACAAAAACTATCGATATTTGGCCGTTATTTTTATAATCTTACTATAAAACTCACAAAGCCTCTTGGATAAACTGAAACACCTTGATAACTAAAGGTACACCGTTTACATAACAGTCTAAAATTTTCCAGGATCAACCCCTTAGCTGAGCCATTTACATAAATATTGCACGAGACTAAGACTTGAATAGGTATTTAATTCTCATTCAGGCTGCAGCTTGGACCTTTAAAACCAAACGTATTTTTCATTCTAAAACCACCCTTCAAAGAGTTATGTGCTCTATCTCTTTAGAAGCAAAGACTGAAATGGCTGAGAATTTTTTTGGAGACCCGAAAATGTTACTTTGTCGACTTCCACACAACTATTCCCAATTTCCAATTGAGTTCCGGCTGGCGTGTTAGAATGTCCTTTATTGTAAAGATATAAGGTTCAAGTTGTTGGTGTGATCTTTTTGGATCTGTAGGGTTATCCTGGCAGACTTATTGTACAGGGAAGATGGACACAAATAGTGAATGCTGATAGTGTGGTGAGGCAAGATTGCAATGCGCTCGGGTCAAGTTTATTTTGAATCAATTTACATATTGAATGGAAAGGGATTACCTAATAGTATTGGTCCTAAATTCTTGAATAATAGAACTTTAGGACAAGGAACAGGAAACAATGTATTTAAAGGTCCTTCGGAGTGCTTATTGGTGTTGCCAACCTTATTAAATTATAGAGACGTTTTGAGTTGACCCATTTTCCATTTTCTTTGTCTCCCTTTGTCAATGGTTGCGGTAAAATTTGGGAGGTTTCACCAAAATTTATGTGTATCACTGGGAAAAGTTTAGGCGAGGTATGATCATAATATTTGTGTTTGTTCATATTGGTTCCATGTTTGTTGGCTACATCTATGAATAAATTATAAGTTATAACCATCAGTTTTTTTTTATTAAGCTATATCGTCCCACTGTTGGGCAAAGGCCTCCCCAAAGTCCTTCCAAGTACTCTTGTCACCTTGTGCTAACTGTGTAGTTTATTTATTTAGTAAGGCACACCAACAACACATTTAACAGTATAATGCATGGTGGCACTACCTATTCGACCTTCACAACCCTGTCACTAGGTAACACGATATCCTTTGGAGAGTTTTTCGGTCTTCTGACTAACAAAGAACCCGTAACCGTGATTCCCGGGGCGCCGAGGGTTTTCAGTATGTTATATCTGGACCGGGTAGGTCCAGATATAGTCCACAAACCGACCTTGGCTAATGTAGCCTAACCTGCGATGGACCCATGTGGCTGTAGCTAAGCCACAGGCCTGCCATGTTGGTGTCTACCTATTTCATTATCATCCTACTGCCCTTATACCAATTTATTTGGGGTATCACAGCATGTCTTCTTCTACCATACATATCTAGTCGCCTCCGACCTAGGCATATCAATGTTCACACAATTCATCCATCGTTTATTTGGCTTTCCTCTACTTTTGCAACCATCCACATTCATACTGAAAACTTTCCTCACAACAATATGATCCGCATTCCTTTGTATCACATGGAGAATATACATTGAAGCGAAATGTGGTGGCCATTGTAGGTCCCAAGAAATTCTATTTGCAAGGAGCCAGTAAGCTATTAAAGCCAATATAAAGCCGACCACAGCACAGGCGCAAGCTAGCCAGCATATTCCAATATACAATGTTGCTTAAGAAGCGGTACGTTTACTAATACTATTACAGAAGATATTCCATCTAAATTACTAGGCGTATTTTTATAGTGTAGGTACTAGCTTTTGCCCTCGACTTTGCTCACGTTTACTTTGAATTTGACAATCAATTTGGCTTTTACTCTGCTTGTAATGATACAATTCAATCATGATTCGAAAACAGTGGCGCCATTTATTATCATCAGAGCGTAATTGGTGTTTTTTTTCTTTTCTTTAAAAAAAAAACGTTGCCCCACACTAGGAATTTCTCCTGTATCGTGGGTGTGTTTACAAACATTTAAACTCACATACACAAACAGCCAGACCCGGAACAACTACCTGTAGGACATACAAATATTTGTTCCGTGCGGGGATCGAACCCACAATACGCGGCGCAGCAGCCGATGGCTCAACCACTGCGCCAACCGTGTCTTAGGTGTTTTCCTCGGGAACAGTACTTTTTTTTCGGACTGAAAGGTACCCTATGTCCGTTACAGTACACTTGACAACGTATATGCAAAATTTCAGGATGAACGGTTCAGTGGTTTGGGCGTGAAAAGGTAACAAACTAATTTGCTTTCGCATTTATTATATCAAGCTATGATTGCGATAGTATAGTTTCTTTATTCTTTTTTTTTGTAGCTTGCTTCGTTTTTGCGAGTCCATTTTCCAGTTCAAATCTTTCTTCAGCAACCTATTTCAGTTTCACACGATTTTATACACCACGTAGAATACATCCAACTAAAAAGTCATTTCAAGCCTGACAGCGCATTTGCACCACGAAAATGTACTACAATTTCAAATGAAAAACCAAAATTGGTCTATTTCCCTGCTTGTTATGTAAGCACACAGCTGACGCAGGCCGCAACCGTTCATCTGATTGTTAGGAAGCCGTTATACAATTTGCACGACAGTGTAAATGTTGCAATTACACTGTCGAGCGGTATTAGCAAGATGCACGGAACCGCTGCTGTATCGTTATGCCCGCTACAGTGTATTTAAGCACAGAAGCACTATCGGAGGACGTAATGAGTGCAGTTTTGGTGAGATAATAGTTTTGCTAGTCATCATCGGTTTATGGTCGCCGGACTGGCTATACCGGATGGCGTCAGTCGTTGGCCGGTTCTAGATACGGTCCGGTCAATATAAACTTACGCTTTAGAATCTGTTGAAAGATGTCACGCGTGATTTCACTTCGCGCGCGAAGATTTTCAGATCTTTTGACACGCGTTATGGCAGTGTTGTGAATTTTAGTAGCTTATTCGACTGACTCGTTGGTCAAGCGCTTCTGCTGAACAGGAGGTCTTAAGTTCGATTCCCGGCTCAGACAGTGTAATTATACATTTTCAATCTACAACTTTCTCAGTAACCCGGAGAAGGATTTGTGTCCGGTCGGTAGCAATACGCTCGCCCCTTATTACATAGGACTCAAACATAACTGGCGAAGTGAAGTATACGTATTATAGTTACTACACTGCATAACCCTAAAAGGTATAAGGCGTGATGTTGTGTGTACATGACTGGAATCCTCAACATCATACGACTGCCTAGCTTTTTCCCAACTGTGTATTTTACATGGGGCGACTGTCTACCTGACCGCCAGGACCCAGTTAGCAGTAACTGGGTCCTGGCAGTTTGAATAATAAAAAAACTTATGTCTTAAAGAGATATCAAGTGCGCAGGCACTTGATATCTCTTTAAAGCTTCAAATACCAAGTCTTGAGAAGTCTTACCAAGGTTGGGCAGATGCTGATGAATGTAAATGGAACAAGTGAAGCCTTGTGGTAAAGTCATTCAGAGGTCATTCAAAATGCATAAAAAAGTTCACAACTGTCAAAAATGACACTGACAGTTAGCGCGTGCCGTGGCTGGTTAAGCGAAGAAGGTACCTAGTAAAACTTCAGTGACTGGATAACTGTTATGTATTGTACGAAAGTACTTAGGCACGGTAATATTAACATACAGTATTGCAACTTCATACAAACGGATGAAACGCGAGCTATACCTACGCGCCTCGATCCTGGGTTGCGCTCGGGGTGAAGACAGTCACGGCTGTACCGCAGTGTCGAACGGACGGTGTTGTTTTTTTTAACAATAACCGCGCGATTTTTCTCTAAAAATCAGTTAATATGACGAGTTGGAAATATTGTGCTTATTTTGGTTGTATGAATTCGTTAATAACGCATCCAGACATAAGGTTTTTTTAAATTATATGGAAACTCTGAAAGGTAAGACTATAAAATAATTTTACTTACTAGTAGGTAGGTACATAATGTGTGTCTTTTTAATGGATAAGTATTTCCTTTTATCTCACGAAAACAAAGGTGTTTGGATTAATAAATAAAGCGAATAGAGTAACGGAAAGTTATTGAGACGAGTGAAATAGGTAGTTATATGCGGTTCTGGATGAATCATGATACGGTAGGTACCTACCTATTTACGCTTGTGTTAAAACTTCGGTGCATGTGTGTTTTGTTAGTTTGCATAATGCTGGAGACGGGCAGCCCTAACGCATGTTTACGTACCGCGCGGCTGTAGGCATTTATTTCTGAAATGCGGCCTAGTTACAATGCTGTATCATAATATTACCCTGACTTAGGCTTAGTATAATAGGAATAGGTCTACGTAACAAACAAGTAACTAAGAATGCGCGAGCGCAGACGTTCGTCTAGGCGTGTATCAGCTGACTCGTTGTCGGCGTGAAGTGTGCGCGCGAGCTGAGCCAGCTGATCCCCGCTGTAACCACTCCCCTCGTTCACTCCCGCCGGTCCCTCAGTGGTCTCAACACATAGAAAGGCTTGCAGTGTATTGTTATAAGCCGGTAAGAGGATTATGGTGTCCTTTCCTTTGGCACAATCCCTTCACTTATAACCAGTTCATCCTGGAATAGTCAAGTAAAGAGAATAAGTAACTTCTCATAGAAAGAGACTAGTAGGGATTGGATAGGAGCTCGTGCCTAAATAAAAATAGCCGCACGGGTTAATCAAAGGTTAAGCTACGCTTGCCGAGGTCAGTATTTGGATGACCGTCCGTAACATATCGAGACTCTTCCGTGCATCGGAAAGCACGTTAAGCCGTTGGTCCCGGCTGTCATTTGTATATCTTTGACAGTTGTTACGGGTAGTCAGAAGTTCGAAAGTCCGACAATCAGTCTTACCAAGGGGTATCGTGTTGCTCAGTAAATGAGTTGTGGAGGTCAGATAGGCAGTCGCTCCATGTAAAATACTGGTATTCAGCTGTATCCGGTTGGAAGGCGACCCCAACATAACTCACCACATTGGAAAAAGGCGAGGCAGATGATGAGAGTAGTGGAGATTGGCCGTTCTAGTCGAAATTTGGTTGGAAATATACACGGTTCCAGGAAGTGACTGCAGGGAATATAAATAAAATCTATGCACAACCTTTGGATTCCACGAGTTCAATGCATGATTCTGGAACCCCCCAAGCTTCGTAATTTTTCGTCGTGTTTTCTTAATGATTAAAGGTTTTTCTGATGTTCTTTTTCTGTAAAACAAAATGATTTCCATGTAACCCAATGACATTTTTAATGCAAGAAGTGAATTATTTACCTTGTATTTTCTTATTAGCAGCCCGGAGTCTGGATGTGTGCCTTGGATGGCAATAGATTCACCCCTATTGGGGTACTTAAACATAACCGGCAAAATGTGGGTGTTACTATAGGTACACCTCTGCCCTACACTTTGGAGAATATAGGCGTATGTGATGTTTTTATTTATTTATTTATTTAATACTTTAAGCACACAAATGTACAGAGGCGGACTTAATGCCATAGGCATTTTCTACCAGTTAACCTAACCTTTTTTCATGTTATCAGGTTGTAAACTGATCTCCCTTTAATGTGTTTTATTATCATAACAAGGTATTAATTTACAAAAACAAATTAATTGTTACGTTGAACCACTAATTGCAATCAACAGCACTGTTTATTTGATACGTAATTATCTAACAATGTGGTTAACATTTTAATAAGAGAAGGTATTTATATATCATTTAAAACGCAATTTTGGTCACGTTAGTCTAGTGGTCGTAAGTGCTACTGTTGAGTGTAAAGTCCTGGGTTCGATTTCCGGGTCGGGTATAGCTTGATTAGGTTTTTCCATTAGGAATTTCTCAATAGCAGTCTGGAGTGTTGGCTTGCGCCCATTTGGTGGGACTTAACTCCTATTACATGGGACTTAACATAACTGGTGAAATGTGGGTGTACTGTAGGTACACCTCTGCCCAACCCTTCGAGGAATACAGGCGTGATGTTTTGTTACGTTATTTATAAATAAATAAACAATGCTGGACAATCCACACATCATCGTCTAGCCCCAAGCTAAGCAGAGCTTGTGTTATGGGTACTAGATGACTGATATACTTAATACAATACATTACATACATAGATACTTTTTATTATACATAGCAAATACCCAGAACACCCATAACAAATCTTTGTAGATCGTACAAACATTTGTCCCAGGGAGGGAATCGAACCCGCAACCTCCTGCGTCGCAGGCGGACCATCGCCCGCCGCGCCACATCGTTATAGTATTAGTTTGTAAGTATGAAATTATAGACTCGTATGGAAGTTAGGATAATTAGTTAGACTGAATGAAACTAAAATAAAACATTGTATCACCTAATTTCGCAATTTTGACGTAGGTATTATGATAACAAAACACGATAATGAATGGCTGTTCTGTCATCGCAAGCTATTACATAATGTTGCAACTATTTACAAACTATGTTGGTATATGATGCAACTTTTAAGTAAAGTTTTATGTCGAAGGATGTGCAGAGATGTATACCTGCGGGTTGATATTTGGACGAAGAAATATTTTTTTTTAGAGATGTGCCGACTATGATTTTTTGGCCGACTAGCCGAGTAGCCGATTAATCGTTTGTGAAGTAGACTAGTCGGCCAAGCTGATCACTGTTTCGGGGGTATTTGGTAATTTCTGTAACGCTTCGTTTACAGCTCACTTTTCGGTACCGGGAAGCCGGCTGTATCGCATCTGTTGATTGTCATTTTTTTTTATGATAGATTTTTTTGAGAAAAACATTCAGAGTAAGAAGCTAGATACCCGGCGCTCTTTGCCGAATCGTTGCCGACTAATAAAATGACTGTATACTACTGTAAAGTCAGCTCATCACTACTATTTCTCATAGCATGATAAAATTGAACTGCCTAAGTCGGATTTGTACACGGCGGATTCCGTACAAGATTAAAGATACAGCTTTTATTAAGGTCGAGCCAAAACGCCCTTTAAATTTTAATGTAACTATTTTTTTTTGTATTGGTCGTTAAAGCGGCAATAGAAATACATACTCTGTGAATTTTAGGTGGTTACGTATTACGTCCTACACGGGTACCGGTCATGAGATACAGCCCTCTGACACACAGACGAACAGATGGACAACAGAATCTCAGTAATACCATTCTCAGTCTCATTGGCACCCTTCATGCACGGAACCCTAAAAATAGATACATAAATTACCATTAAAAAACAACTAATCAATATTAAATTAAAATTTCGTTTCTTGTAGACATATTTACAACATATTTCGGTATTTTTGCTGGACATGGTACGGAACTCTTTGTGTGCAAGTCCAACTCGCACTTGAGCGGTTTTTCTTCTTCTGAAAGGATATTAAAAGACTGCAATGTTGAACACAATACACTACCGTATAGTTATTATGATAGACCAACACCAGTACTTATCTTCCCATAAAACATACGCACTTAGCTTTTACCGCTCCATATTTACTGCTATTTACATTGTCATACAACAGTCATACAATGTTGGAAGTCTTTTATTAACTACATAAACTCACGCCTTTGTCCCATGAGGGTAGACAGACAAAGAACGCCCTGAACCTGCTACGATCTTTACATACAGATTTAGCTTTCATACATTTGTTTATACATGCAGGTCTGTAGCGAGTACTTTTATTCATCTTCTTAACATGACCAAAGCATCTAAGCATAGGCTCACTGTTTTTTTTTTTTTTTTTTAATTTTAATCTATCGCAATAGTCATGGTTTTCAACGTAGAAACAATCCAAAAACTTCATTATTCTTGAAAAATTAAAACCGCGCAAGTGGATCGAAGGTTAAGTTACACTTGCCGAGGTCGGTCCTTAGAAGGGTGACCAAAGTGACCATCCATTATGTATCAAGGAATTTCTGTGGCTTGAAAAGCAAAGTGCCGCAAGGATACAAACATAATCGACCTCTTTAGCGCCGCTTTAAAAGTTCATACCTATGTCAATTTTGACGTTTTTAAGCGAAAGAATCTCAGCCTAATTTGAATAAATTAATTTTGATTTGATTTGATTCATAATATCGATCGCCATTGATATATATTACCGAAAACCCATCACTGACCCAACATGATAATACACTGTTTTCTCATGGGCCTTCAAATTGCCTCATAAATCCAACGAGCATATCAGGCTGGTATTATTACAGTTGTACAAATATCGCCATGTTGCAACATGCTAATGAAAGCTGAAACACAAGATATGTTACTTTCATCTTATCTCCCCAAAAGCACTTACCCCCAAAATGTTCCTATAAGCTTTCTTGTTTACCAAATAACAAACGTAGTATGTGTACTTGTGTACTACAGAACCAAAATATGACGTTTCCTCAGATATATTAGGCGCGCGTTGCCAAGCATAGAATATTAACTTGCAGGCCTTTATGCGTAGATTTATTGCGCCGCCATCTTGAATTCTGGTGGCAAGATGGCGGTTATACCTAATTAAAAATTTATGAAATATTGAGTTATGATTTTTTTTTGTTTTGTTATTAATTACGTTTTATTTTAAATTTATTTATTATTTTTAATTGATTTTGAAGCTTTCAGGGATTTGGATTAAATAATAATCGCCGCAAAGGTCCATTAAAGTCAAAGACAAATCATTTATTCCAATTAAGCTAACAAAAATAAACTTATAAACTTCAAAATATATTATTAAAATAAAATTCGAAAACAATTCTAGAGGAGCTCGATGCTAAATAAAAACAGCCGCACGGATTGATCGAAGGTTAAGCTATGCTTGTTGAGGTCAGTCTGTGGATGGGTGACCGTTCGTAACATATCAAAACTCCCCCGTGCCTCGGAAAGTACGTTAAGCCGTTGGTCCAGGATGTCATTTCTAGGACTTTAACAGTCGTTACTTTAATAGTCTTACCAAGGGGTATCGTGTTGCCCAGTAACTGGGTTGTGGCGGTCAGATAGGCAGTTGCTCCATGTAATACTCTTAATCAGCTGCATCCGGTTAGACTGGAATTCGACATGATGATGATGACAATGGTGTATGGCATGAACCAGAGTACAGAGCATTGCGCTTCTTCACACAAATAAAAACTCATATGCAGTCTTATAGACGGAAAAAAAATTCAGTACCTTTAAAAATAACTCTAAACAAAAACCAAGTAGGTTCTCAGTTCAAAGTACTCAGTGGGTTTTCCCATTGAGTTTTGCACACAACACCCTCAATTTTGCTCCGGTCTTAACCAGATCGTTCGAAGCCTCTCCATGTTCTGAAGTGGTGACTAGAGGCTGACGGCGCAAGAGGCTCGTTTTATCGGCCCCTCGGGATGTAAAGAGCCCCTTAGACCGCGTTAAGCCACCCATTAGGGATCGCGGTCCCACCACTCAATGTTTTGAATATGCTTGACACATTTTTTGGCGTAAGGTGAGCTGAAGTAGGCCTAATTTTGGGAAATATTTTGTTGGAAAGGAGATTTTGGGTGAGTTTTCGAGGCAAAGCATTGAGTGTATCACCCTACAGTATTATTATTATTTTTATCCTACCGGTTGCGCCATGGTATGTTTTGTATTTGAATATTATAAAAATAAATAAATAAATAATAATAAACGACCGATGTGGCGCGGCGGGCGAAGGGCCGCCTGCGACGCAGTAGGTTGCGGGTTTGATTCCCGCCTTGGGACTAATGTTTGTACGATCTACAAAGATTTGTCCCGGGTGTTCTGGGTATTTGCTATGTATAATAAAAAATATCTGTCTATGTAATGTATTAAGTATATCAGTCATCTAGTACCCATAACACAAGCTCTGCTTAGCTTGGGGCTAGATGATGCTGTGTGAATTGTCCAGCATTATTTATTTATTTATTTAAAGGGCAAAGACCTCTTCTCATATAGAGTAGGCACGAGCATTAATGACCATGCTTGTTCAAGACGGGTTGGCGATTTCAGACTTAATTATAATTATTATATTAATTATAAGTCCAGGTTTCCTCACGATGTTTCCCTTCACCGGTATCAGTGATGTCCAAGATAAACGTATAAAGCTTAATATTAAATAAACATAAGCACTGCTTCGTTGGTCCCAAGCGTGACTACTGAGCTTGAGGTCCTAGGTTCAATTCTCTGGTCGGAAAATTATATTATTGAATTTTTCTAATAGGAATTTTATCATTAGCAGCCCAGAATCTGGATTTGTGCCCAGTTTTTCGCAATAAGCGCGCCCCCTATTACATGAACATTAAACTTATCTGGCAAAATGTGGGTGTTGCTATATATTACACGCGCTTTCAGAGTCTCAATATGTAATGAGCGGTCACCCATCCACAGACTGACCACGACAAGCGTAGCTTAAAATTCGTTCGATCCGTGCAACTATTTTTATTGAGCTACGGGCTCCTCTCCTACTGATAAATACATATTTTAAACCCAATTACACTGCCTGGTTAAAACCACGAGACCAACGGGTTAGTAACATCGAGTATACTTTGCAAGCAAAGAGGGTAATGCTTGTGTTTTTAAGGCGGTTCGATTAAAATTTCACTCCAATTTCAACCTTATCTAATTTGCGGTCGCTCGGTGGCGTAAAAATAACTTGGTAGTTTCATCCTTCTATTTATAGTCTCGAGTAATAGTGTGGGGGGTGAGTAGACAGCACTCTACTAAAGAGGTTCATTAACTGATATTTGACGCTTTATTGTTACGTAACTCCACACTTGTCCACAAGGCTAGGTACGATAGGCGCAATGGCTAATTAATCTGCTGCAGTGTTGCGTGTCGAGGCTTCGATTCCCGCACGGTTTAGCTGTTGGTCCCGGCTTTCATTTGTAGATCTTTGACCGTCTTTACGAGAAGCCCGAAGGCAGAAGTCCAACCAAGCGGTATCGTGTTCCCCAGTAACTGGGTTGTGGAGGTCAGAAAGGCAGTCGCTACATGTAAAATACTGGTGTAGTGACATTTATTCCGCCACATACAAACTAATTCTTACGTATACTACATCGGGATATTAAAGCTATCCGAGCGATTGAACATACATATAAAGAATCCGAAAACAACCGTCTGGTCGGAGGATCGTCCCTTATGTATGGTGGATGAGGCACTTTACACCGTGTTCCTCATACCCCCAAACTGGTATTCAGCTGAAGCTGGTTATTTTATTAACTTCACACTAGTTTTTCTTCATGTTTTAATGTCTCGGGTGACATTAGACGCTGTCAAATTACTGAAAAGAATTAACAAGTTGAAGTGGCAGTGGGCTGGCCATATCTCGCGAAGAACCGACAACTGCTGGGGTAAACGTATTCTTGAGTGGAGACCGCGACTCGGCAAACGTAGTGTAGGACGCCCTCTGGCCAGGTGGGATGACGATCTGCGAAAGACTGCAGGCAGATGCTGGATGTGGCAAGCTGCAGACAGCGCGCTATGGCGCTCATTAGGAGAGAGTTATGTCCAGCAGTGGACTAATATAGCCTGATGATGAAATTACTGCAACTAATTAAGAGTCGTACTATAGATTTACAACGGTTTAAAAACTAACGTAGCTAAAACAAGCACTGCAGTAAATACCTCGTACTTAAGTACAGACGGGAACAAGCCTATTCCGTCGTTAATAGGTTGCGAGCGCTTTAATATTAACTACATCTTGCTCGTTGCAAGTAATGAACCGGAAAAATGGGTGAGGTTTTAAATGTTAGATGGGAGGGAATGAGTTTTGTGGTCGGTGTTTTTATATAAAGTGGGTGTTTTGTTATTTACAGTGCGTTGCGTTGTGTTTTTAAACTAGATTCTTTTATCAGACTGCAGGGTTGATAATGGTTTGGGGAAAGGAATTTAAAATTTAATATCAAGCCTATATTCCACGTAGGGTAAGGCAGAGGTGCACGCATAGTATATGTGAGGCGAGCCTATAGCCATCAACCAGGCACAAATCTATACTCCGGGCTGCTATTGAAAAATTCCAGATAGAAAAACCCAATAACACTTTGCCCGTCCTGGGAAACAAACCTTCGTTCTCTACAGTAGCGCCTCCGAGCACTAGACCAAAGAGGCACTCAAAAAATCCATGTTAATTGACTACCATTTATATTTCCTTTGGCAATAACCAATTCAGAATCTCTTTATTCCAAGTGACACAGAGTAGTAGCTAAACCGAAACGATTATTCAATTAACTAACTTTGTTTATCAGTTTATCTGATGAAGTTGTTCATGTACCTTTTGAAACTTTCAGCCTTAGTTAGTAGACTGGGTCTGTTGAGGATACCTACCCACTAAAGTTTGGAGAATTCCAATTACAGCTTCTCTCAGCGAATATTTAAGCAGAATAGATACAAATTGCTCGTCTCTTTATTGTTAGAAATGCCTTTGAATAAATATTGGTTAGGCTTAGAATCCGCACGTTTTGACCGTCAAAGATTACAAAAGACAAACCCACAAAACGGTTGCCCTTCACAACTGCCTAAGGTTTTACTGGGAAATAGAAGTCGAGCACCAAACTCCCCAGCAACACATGTCATCTATCTGATAAGTTAGACTCTGTACAAAACAATGCAAAGCAATTATAATTAAAGAAAAGAAAATTAAGAAACAAAAAGTTACCCATATAAATAATATAGTTATCATTTGCTATACATCAGCTAGCACAATCCAATCTACTCGAGAGAAAAACACTATCTACATACCTACTCAAGGAAAAAGAACTTTCAAACTGAATAGATAAACGCCCCAGGTAGGTATATATAGTCTGAATTTGTGCGCTAGTGATAAGAATACTCGCCCCCTATTACATGGAACATAAATGTTACTGGTGTAAATATAAATATGGATACTATTTCACCTGAAATGAAATGAAATTTTATTTGTATTTTTTTTTATTTAAAATGAAAAAAAAACGTTGCCCCACACTAGGAATTTCTCCCGTGTCGTGGGTGCGTTTACAAACATTCAAAGTCACATACACAAACAGCCAGACCCGGAACAACTACCTGTCGGACAAACAAATATTTGTTCCGTGCGGGAATCGAACCCACGACACGCAGCGTAGCAGTCAATCGCTCAGCTACTGCGCCAACCGTGCCGAAATGAAATAATATAACTGCTATGAATGTAGGTACAAAAGTATGTTGTTAAGTAAGATAAGGATCCAGTAAATTCTACCGTGAGGCATGCATTTTTTTATAGCCGAATTAATTATGAAATAATCTTATAAAAACAAATATTTAACGAGTATAAAATTATTAAATAGTCAATAAAAATATAAAACATTCAATTTTTTATTTCATTCAGTGGTTCATTCAATGTCAATAGTAAGTTAGTAATTAGTCAAAAATGTAATGAAATTTGAAATCCTTTGCTCTACTCTTTAATAAATATAGGCGTGCAAAGTCAAATCAATTTTGAAATGCCTTTGAAAATCTAGAAATATCTTCATCATGAGGACATCCTATCTTTATCCCAACTAATCTGTCGTCACCTCCTTAAATTTGAGAAATATACTAGCATCCATTTGCGACTTTCTGTGCTTATAAAAATAATAATATTATTTGCATGCTATGATTTTAAGCAAAACATGTAATTCCTTAACCACTTTGTATACCATGTTTTATGCAAATACAAATTGATTTATTGATTATAATATCTTTATAAATTATACCATATATTCTATTCTAAAGTACAAGGTACAATACTGTCTGATATTTCCGTGAAAGAGTAACAAACATCCATACAAACTTTCACATTTATAATATTAGAAGAGTAACAAAATTATTTTTTGATATTATTTCTAGAACCGAGTTAAATAAATCGCATTACCACGTTCCAATATTAATAGTGTTCACTTATACCAAGATGGCGGACGCTCTCAACCCGGCTGTTTAATTAATGAAAAGGAAACAGTACGGATGGGAATTAAAGAGAGAATTACCGGAGGAAACAAGTGGAAGAAATTGACCGCGAACAATCTATTAAAATTGGATGAAGTCATGTTTAATTTATTTGCGGTTGAAATGCTCTTCTGAGCAAAGTTGATTATGTGGATTTTTCTTTTTAAATCTTTTTTGTCTGTAATTTAAACGAAAGATCAAGTCTTTTCTACCCAATGAAGAGTTGTTTTTGTTGCTCGTGGCAAGCACTACTGCTTTGGACTAGGTCCTGGGATGGATTCCCAGGATGGCTGGGAATTCTCAGTAGCATTGCGGTGTCTGAATTGGTGCCTGGTATACTTAAACATAACTGGTGAAAGTCGGTATACAATGAAGGTACCTCTGCCTAACCATTCTATCTTTAAGAGTCATCATCATCTGCCTAGCCTTTTCCAAACCATGTTCTGGTCGGCTTCCAGTCTAACCGGATGCAGCTGAATACCAGTATTTTACATGGAGCGACTGCCTAAAAAAAAAGAATAAAAAGACTAAAGAGTATTCTATTTTGTTCTATTATACTATTGCTATAGAGCACACAAAAATGAACAGTGTACTCGTAGTTCCATTATTAAAATAGACACGTTGTCGAAACAAAACACAACCGCCAATTTTATTTTCAAAATCTTTCTTCACAGCAAGAATTTTAATAGGACGAGTCAGCAAAACTAAGACCTTTGCAAGATAATTAAGCCTGACCCAGTCTTAAATATACAACTGACCTGAAAATTTACAATTCTAGAAATGTCGAGTCAGCCACTTACAGTCGCTAATAGTTTCCATTTAAATATCTCGTAGACTTCAAAGAATGAAAGGCAGACGCGGCTAAAAACAGTAGGAAATGAACGTTCAGCTTTTACTGTGATACTGTCTGAGAGAGTTTCATCGTACCGCGAAGGGGGTAGTGGTGTAAGTTGTGTTGTTATATTGAAGAATCATTCTTTTTACGTATTCTTTTATTTCTTGTACACATTTTTTACATATTTTAACATAAAAAAGATACAAAAAGTATTTGAAAAATATGTATAAAAATAGTGCTCCACCCGCAGCGAGGTGGTAAGACCCAAGCTAACGGTGGTTAGGGAGCCAGAGTGAGGAACCTCCTCACAATGCGTGCCGTGTCCAAGACGACCACCTTCTGCTTCTGGCTCTTGACCCAACTGTTTACCGAAAGTTTCTCCAGATGTTGGTCGAAACTTTTCGCTATCAAACCATTGATGGATATTACTATCGGCACTATAATTGTTGAGTTCATATTCCACATGCTGGTAACCTCGTGAGCAAGATGGAGATTATTTATGATCTTGTTTTTTTCAGCTTACACATTATTTTTTATTTATTTATCTTACTACTATTTTTACAGGCAAAACCCAATAAAATTGTGAAACAAATTAACAACTAATTACCTATAATGTTATCCTTGTTAACTTACTCAGTGTGCGTACAAGCAAAATCGATGATGAAATGATGATGATGATTATTTTATGATTTAGTTGTTTCAATGATGCAGTTGTGACTTAAAATCATTTTTGATATTCATTATGTTTTAAATCTTACATTTAGATTGTATCCTTATTATAAATAAATCAACAAAAATATATTAAAAAATAAATCAAATTGGTATGTTTTTCATTTCACAATCACTAAATGCTAACAGGAGACTGTCGATGTGTATATCTTAGTTTCATTGAATAGTACGAGTAAATCATTGTCATTCAAAGCAATCATTCATATTTAAAGCTAAGAAAATGGACAGTATATTATATGTATGTTTATATATGGAATATTGTGCCTTTTGATGTTCCAAAACTCTAGAGTATTATTGAGACCAAGTCAAAGAATAAACTGGCATATAAATATACCAGTTTATTGAGTTTGTCGTAGTACTTTCCTGAGTTTGTCGATTTATTTTGCATCAAAAATGAAAAAGCAATAAACTGGTATATTTATATGCCAGTTTATTCTTTGACATGGTCTCAATAATACTCTAGAGTTTTGGAACATCAAAAGGCACAATATTCCATTTAAATTTAAATTACCACACTGAAAAAGACTTAACGACACTTAAAGAACAGAATAATTAAATAGACTTCAAAAACAAAATAAACCTATGTTCAACAAATAAATATGCTGATTGTGAAAACAAAAAAAAAAACAAAAGCCAGTATTTGAACGAAAACAGAACAGTAAAAAGTGTAAGGCTACGCTGAAAACATTCTTCGTACCATAAAAATAGTAGGAGCACAAAATATAGTTTTTAAAGTAGTCTGAAATTAAAGCAAGCACAGGAAGTGAGAGTAGCGCAATTTTCTACAGCGGATCCTGGGCGGCGACCACAGGAACGTGGAGGGTAGAAGGAT
This sequence comes from Phlogophora meticulosa, assembly GCA_905147745.2. Classification (NCBI taxonomy): domain Eukaryota; kingdom Metazoa; phylum Arthropoda; class Insecta; order Lepidoptera; family Noctuidae; genus Phlogophora; species Phlogophora meticulosa. Next base: position 17,112,390 of record LR990524.1, read on the forward strand.
TGTAGCGCAGTAGTTGGCTCGATAAATGGATGTGCGATTAAGTGTTGTGCGACAAAACTGTAGGGACTGCGACTCACCATAGTTCGAATGCACGTTTGTGCGACACACTGAAGCTAGATATCATGGTAGTGCTCCATGAAGACTGAACATTTGTATTCGATGACGTTGATCGAAGGTTAAGCCACACTTGCCGAGATCAGTTTGTGGATGGGTAACAGTTCGTAACATATCGAGACTCCTCGGTGCCTCGGAAAGAACTTTAAGACGTTGGTCCGTGCTGTCATTTGTAGATCTTTGACAGTCGTTATGCGTATTCAGAAGCCCGAAAGTCTGACAACCAGTCTTACTAAAGGATCGTGTTGCCCAGTAACTGGGTTGTGGAGGTCAGATAGGCAGTCACTTCATGTAAAATACAGGTAATCAGCTGCATGCGGTTAAACTGGCACCGACCCCAAGATAATTGGGAAAAGGCTGATGATATATTCACAGAGTAGGCAGAGGAGGTAGGGAAACACCTATCTCGTCTAATTCTCACTTATTTATTCCATTTCATGACGAGTAAAAGTGTTTTCTTGAAACCTATTTACAGAAATTAATATCATTTCATTACAAATGACAGCCGCAACTAACAGCTTAACGTGCTTTCCGAGGCACGGAGGTTTCTTGATATATAAGTAGTATAATACCACATCCAAAATAAATTCTACTTTAGCACCTCAAAGTGGCCATTACAGAGATCTCGCAGTGAAATTGCTTTCTTGCGCGCTCTTCATTTCTTGTGTAAATTTTATTTTTTAACCGTTCTCGTTCCCCTGGTCCGATTATGTAGCTGTTTACTCTTTTAAAAGCCTTCAACTACTAATAGGGCTTTGAATATGTAAGAGGAACTTTGTTTTAAGCTCTAAAGCTGAATTGCATTTGGTCCCTGGTTGGGTTACCTGTCAGAACAAGTGTTTTAGGAAATTTCTATCTGGATCTCAGTAGCAGGAAATGTGCCCGGTTGATGGCAAAAGGCTCGTCTCTTATTACATGGGACTTTAACATTACTGGCGAAATGGAACTATAATACTGAGACTACAAAAAATAACTTGTTGACGATCAAAGTGTATATTTATAGATAGGTACACGTCTACCTGAGCCATTGCCGATTACAGGCGTAATGTTATATAATGTAATGTTACATGTTCTTTCATATAAATACGACTCCATACCTTTCTATAAAAAAAGTGCTAATACATTTGCAAAACGTGCGCCGATCTTAAAATACTATTTACGCCTTAAATATTATACTTATTTCCACTTCTTTGCAAAATGCACTCCAAGCAAGGTGAATGGCATTCGCGATGTGGACCCACGTTCCGTACCATTATGAACATAACTGGGAAGAAACAGAGTTTATATTTCATTGGTTTAACTATGGCAAGATTCTGATAAAGTAGGCAACATTTCCCTCAGTAAATCGTATTTCGATTTTTTTTCAAGTGGTAATAAAGAAATTAAGTTTTATTTATGACCAAATCTGCCTTGCTCTTTAGGGAATACAAACGTGATGGTATATTTCAATAGACATTTCACAAACCTACCATTCTTTTAATTTGTGTAACAGGATCACACGTCATCGACTGAAGACCAGTTTGATTGACTTACAAATAAAAGAAGGAACAAAGAATTTCTTGTCATATTAAATTATAAAATAAAACAAAAAACTATAGTTAATTTACGGGATGTGATCCCATAAAGGTACATAGCCTATCTATATACAACAAGCGTCACATACACTATTTATTCCGCCCATTCATCACCACTTTTGACTAGCCATCTATACCTACAAGGCACAGAGTAATGATTTAATGGAATGCTCATAATAATTCTAACACAAAATGACAACTATCGCCACGTTAGCAATAGAATTGATGACTATTTTGAATTATTCTCTTATTACAGATGCTGTGAAACTATGCTTAGTTGTATAGTATGATTATAGTATGCAGTAGTTTCCAAATTATGCTTATATAATAATCTGTGTCTGCTGGGTCTTAGATGATAATCGCTCTGTCTTAAACGTAGATTCTCAGATAAACGCGAATTGATAAAAACAATATCATAAATTGCTTAAATCTAGATAGTATGCTAGATGATCAGTACATACTCGTAGGTCAGATAATAGACAAACGAGCGCATCAAATGAAAAACTAACATTATAGCTTAGGCTAGCTATAATGTTTGTTTTTCATTTGATGCGCTCGTTGGTATATGTATAATATTATATATGTGAAAGTTTCTGAGGATGTACTGATGGTTGTTTGTTTGTGACTCTTTCACGTAATACTAGTAACTTAGCAGGATTATAGTTAATATCCCGAGGTATAAACTTACACTTAGGATTGAATTTATAAAGATACACACTTAGATGAAGTCAAGGATGAGGGATGGACAAGAATAGGTAGCAGTGCGAGTCCGTCGCGATATTTCAAACTGATCTCTCCATTGACTGTTCACTCCGTGACACAGATCCTATTCCTAACTGTCCGAACTAACGTAGCGTGGAAATGTGGCTGTCAGTTTGTTTCAGTGTTGTTTCGCTAAAACAGTGTGCTATGGAGTATAAGATTTGTTCTGCTGGAGATATAAGCAGAGATATTGGCACGGTTTTCTAGACATGGCGTTAAATGACGCTCAGTTAGTAAAAGTTATGAATGGTAATTTATTTATTTTATTTGTTTATCTCTCAACAGGCATCGCAGACCCATAAATAAATATACTCGTAAAGTCCGTGTTAGTAGTATTAAAACTTCAGAAACAAACGTAGAAATTAGGAAAAGCCAACGATAACTTTCAACGCTATGGTGTCCATAACCATGTACTGAACTAATGGTATCAGGTTGTGTCAATGACCCTTCCACACTGTATACAAACTAAAGACTAATACTAGTAACATTTCACTTCATTTTTAACCCCCAAACACAAAAACGACGGGGTGTTTAACCCCCCACGCAAAAACAACGGAGTGTTATAAGTTTGACGTGTCTGTGTGTGTGAGTGTGTCTGTCTGTGGCATCGTAGCTCCCAAACGGATGAACCTAATTAGTATTTTTTTTTGTATCGGTGAATTAGTCGGGAGTGTTCTTAGCCATGTTTGATAAAAATCGAAAGTTAACGAAAATTTGAAAAAAAAGTTAACCTATTTTACTCTTTGAATCTGGGTTTTTCGCAAGATAACGTGTTATAATGGCGTGTTTCGATAGATTGTCGATTGAAGCGTGTCTACTACTACGTATACTATATTTAGTTTAAAAAGCATTAAATAATATTAAGCTAGGAGGTTTTTTTTATTATTAGTTTTTAATGTTTCACTGAATGACGGTTGATTTGACTGGCAAAAGCGTGCACTGACTGGACAGGCCCGCTCAGATCAGCTGTGAGGTTCGTTCCTCAAACAACCATCTCAGCCTTTTTTGTCTTGAAAAAATAAGTATTCCCGTAGGAATTTAGAATCATCTAACAAAATAGAACATCACGGCTGTATTCTGGCAATAGACTCGCCACATATTACAAGGTACTTAAACATAACTTTTCTGGAGAAATTTGGGTGTACTATAGGTACACCTCTGGCCTGACCCCTTGGAATAGAAGCGTGATGTTATTACATAATACAAGTATACGTAAAAAAATATGTTATATTATTTATAAACCATTGCGCATATTAGTAACCTTTGACCTTTTACTTTTATAGGCCCTACTCCATACTATTTTGACCTTGAACATAAACTAACTACACTCTTCCTCGCCCAGAGTACCAGTAACAACATTGTGGACCATTAAAATTTATAAAATCATTACCACTCTACTGTTTAGGGTGTAAACAAAGCACCGTAAATTACGCATTTTTACGCGAAAGTTTTAATGGAATAACATAGTAGAGGCCCCCGACGCGACGGTTACAAACTTTCATTACGGACTCCCACGCACTTCAGTGAGCAGAATTGTTTGATTACACGCTGACTGGGACTTAAAGACAGTTGAGGTCTAACACGGACAGTTCTCTTTAATGGGCTAGCTAGGCAGAAACAGTGTTGATCTGGTTGTCTTTTTATTTAGACCTTTATTTCTCATTTACTGTTTGAACCCGTGAATTCGTCCGCGTAGAAATTTATGGGTTTTATTTAGATTTCACGGAACCTTATTTCTTTTAAACAGAAGCCTGAGTTAATCCTTCTAACGTCAGCTTCTGCAGGTAAGCTGCTCAGGTGGAAATTAATAGACGATTCCAGCTTGGTGTGCAGTAATTGTCGTGATGCTCCACAAACGATGGGACCTGTGTCTTGCGTGCACTGTAAGCTGCAGGATTTTATATAGGACGCTACTTTTGGTGATACCTATGAACAAATATACCTAGATAAATAAAAAAGAAAAACAATTCGGGTTGAAACACTAGGGCCATGGGGTCCGTGGTCGACTCTTCACGTGACCAGAGGGCTGGCCTTTTTTTTGGCCAAAGAATCAGCATTGCCATTCAACGTGGCAATGCTGCCAGCCTTCTGGGAACTTTTCCCGTTGACAACGATAAGGATGATTTTTTTGATGCCCTATGATTATTTATTTTATTTTATTTCTTCATATATTAATAATTGTATCATTTTATTGGAAAAAGACAACAAACAATTGAGTAGACCAACAGAGAGATGGCTTGACGAAATACTGAAAATAGATGGAAATAGCAATAGATAAAGATATGTGGAGAAAAATCGACGAGGCCTTTACTCTGTAGAGAAATCCTTAATAACAGTGATTTACCAATTATTTTTATCTAAGTGTTAAAAGTGTCTGTAAAAACCAATTTACAGAAATAAATTTCATCATTACTATTTAAAATGTTAAATTATATAAAAATGTATTGCCTTTCAACTTGGCAATGCTGCCAGCCTTCTGGGCACTTTTCCCGTTGACAACGATGCGGATGAATTTTTCGGTGCCCTGTGATTATTTATTTTATTTTATTTCTTCATATAAATCAATAAATACATAAATAAATTAATATAATAATAATAGATTTAGTGAAGTAAAAGTATAATTTGAGAAAAAAAATACAATATGTACTTTAAAATATAATATACTAATTAGCATGCAAAGAAAAGGACTGTTATCGCATGTGTATGTGTGTGTGAGATATGATGATAACAAGTAGAAGAAAGTTACTTAAATTAAAAGTATGTGTCATAAGCATAACAGGGAGAGTTCACACACCACCAATCCCTGTAGGACCAAGGTATAATTCCATATTAACTAATTAATAAGCCTGGGAATTAAAAACTCCCGAAACTCGGGCTCAAAGCCGGCCTTATGAAATAATAACGGGTGTCCCAATGACATTGGCCGTAAAAGAAACAAAATGTTTGCGGCCAACAGAAATCAGCTCGAGGTGTGCCCATGGAAATTGATGAGGGTTTTTGAAGATACAAAGCTTTACTGGATACGGCAGGTTTTTTTTTTTTTTAAACTTAGCCCCACACTAGGAATTTCTCCTGTATCGTGGGTGCGTTTACAAACACTTAAACTCACATACACAAACAGCCAGACCCGGAACAACTACCTGTAGGTCATACAAATATTTGTTCCGTGCGGGGATCGAACCAACAACACGCGGCGCAGCAGCCGATGACTCAACCACTGCGCCAACCGTGTCGTCAAACCGTGTCGTGTTTTTCTTCATCATGTGCATTTTCCTAACAATGGTTAGATCTGCTGCCAGTCTAACCGCATGCAGCTCAAATGGGGCGACTGCCAAACTACTCGTACATCCAAAAGTTGTCTGTAAGAGATCGCTTTTAGCGATAGGACCCTACGAGGTCTTAAAGTTGTTATTTGTACCTAAGTTTATTAGATAAAGAGTATTCTATTCAATATGTTGGGGTCGGTTTCTAATCTAACCGTTAGCAGCTAAATACCAACCAGTGTTTTACATGGAGCGACTCCCTATCAGACCTCCACAGCTCAGTAACTAGGTAACACGATACCCTATGGTAAGATTGGTTGCCAGATTTTCGGGCTTCTGATTTCACCTACAAAAAAGCTAGCCGGGAGTAACGGCTTAAAAAACGTAAACGGCCATGTAATAGGGGGTGAGACTCTACAATTACAACAAATCCAAATTCCGGTCTGCTACTGATAAATTCCAGCTAGCTTAACCCAATAACCAAAGACCTCTTGCTCAGCCGTTGGTAGTAAAATAAATAAATAAATAATGCTGGACAATCCACACAGCATCATCTAGCCCCAAGCTAAGCAGAGCTTGTGTTATGGGTACTAGATGACTGATATACTTAATACAATACATTACATAGATAGATATTTTTTATTATACATAGCAAATACCCAGAACACCCGGATCAAATATTTGTAGATCGTACAAACATTTGTCCCGAGGCGGGAATCGAACCCGCAACCTCTTGCGTTGCAGGCGGACCTTCGCCCGCTGCGCCACACAGGTCGTCAAACGAGGATAGTATTTCATATTTCATATTTCATATTTATTTATTTTGCATTCCATATTGTATAAAAGGTGTTACAAAGGGCTTAAAGCTAGGTACATAAATATGGACCCTGTAAGGGCACAGCAAAGTAGGACAGAGAAAGAGAGCTTTAATTTTCCTAATAAGTTGGTAATACAAAGTAACAATACTTAAAATAAAAAATATATGTGTATTATATAATTTAAAATTTGTCATTTAGATATTCATTTATAGTATAATAACATTTATATAATAAAAATTGTTGTAATTTATTTAAGAATGAAGTAAATTTTTGTTCCTTTTTAATTATTTCCGGCAATTTATTATAAACTTTCATTGACATGACTAGAGTACTTGTTGAATGCATTTTTAGCTTAGAGCTTGGTAGGTTTAGTCTATTTTTGTGACGTAATGTATATCTTGACTGTATATTTTCACGTGTAGTGTAAAAATGTGGGTACTTGCGAACAAATTTGCAAATTTCTAGAATGTATAGGCAGGGGAGGGTTAATATTTTATGTTCTTGAAAATGAGGTTTACAGCTGTCAGTGTCTTCTATATTTACTAATATTCTTATCAGTCTTTTTTGCAGTGTGAAAAGTGTCGGTGCGTCTGTACTGTTTCCCCACAATATCACGCCGTAACTGAGCCACGCATATGCATAGGCATAGTAGGTAACTAGTGCAGTTTTAAGGTTGGTAGTCTTTTTAACTTCACGTAGGGCGTATGCAAATGTGGATAGTTTAGATCTTATCTTTTTAATGTGAGATTTCCAGTTAATGTTAGTATCTATGGATAGGCCAAGTAGAGTAAATTCTTGAACGACTTCTATTGTAATGCCGTTGTAGACGAAGTTTATTTCTAGTGGAGTTTTTTGACGGGGGTGGAAGGACATTATTTTAGTTTTAGAGAAATTGATTTCTAGGTTATGGTTTTTGAGCCAAGTTATGGTTTTATTAAGTGTAGTGGTTAGGTCCTCGCTCAAGCCAACATTGTTACGGCATGAAGTGACTTCTAGACCCGAGTATTACCCAACTCTATCCATTTAGCTGTTGGTCTGCCTACACTCCTACCATCTTTCACCTCTCCTCTCACTCCTGGTAACTCTGACTGGTGAATCAAAATGTCAATGTCAGTTTAAATATTGACGTTTAAAAGTGTCAGTACAAAATATACCTACATGCAGAAATAAATGTAATTTTATTTAATGATCATTTAATTTCATTTGAAGCATTTCACTAAGTACCAATGTGAGTTTTACAATACATATGTACTTTCTAAGTTTATCTTGGACATCACTGACATCGGTGAAGGAAAACATCGTTAGGAAACCTGGACTTATAATAATTAATATAAGTCTGAAATCGCCAACCCGTCATGAGCAAGCGTGGTAATTAATGCTCGTGCCTTCTCTGTATGAGAAGAGGCCTTTGCCCTGCAGTGGGACAGTAATAGGCTGGTACTGGAAGCATTTCAGAGCCACACTCAGCTTTATTTATCCATATCCATTAAGCCAACATCCATTCATTGATCATCCTAATGAACTTTTTAAATTAAAAAAAGGTCGTGTCTAACATATTATCCAGTGGCACGCACCCCACCTCAGAGTAATTTAATCCAAAGTCCCGTTTTGTCAACCCTATGCGGTTCATTTGGGCCTATTTTTTGCGGTGCGTTTAGCCCTTCAGCATAATTAGGGTTGAGTTTCGGACTTTTTTGATGTTACTTTATTGTTAACATGGAATATAATTGTCGTGGTTTTTAAGGAGGTGATGTTTTGCAGAAAACGAAATGTATAAAGTTCGCCTTACCTCATTAGGTAAGGCGAACTTTATACATTTCGTTTGATTATATTCGGTCCAAGATTTCTAACATTTTAGAAATCTTGGACCGAATATAATCATTAGTAATGAGGTGCTTGATACGGTAGACTCTGCAGTCTTTTTGGGCATAACAGTAGATGCCAAACTACAGTGGGACCCTCATATATCAACCCTAGCAGGGAGACTCAGCTCTGCCGCCTACGCTGTCAGGAAAGTGAGACAATACACTGACGTGGACACAGCTCGGTTAGTCTATTTTAGTTATTTTCACAGCGTAATGTCTTACGGTATGCTGTTATGGGGCAAAGCTGCAGATATTCAAAATATATTTGTGCTACAAAAACGAGCTGTTCGTGCAATATACCAATTAGGGCCCAGAGTCTCCTTAAGAGATCTATTTAAAGAGATTGGTATTCTCACAGTGGCTTCTCAATTTATGAATTGAGAAGCCACTACATTGTATGAATGAGTTGTATTGATATAATTCAGCATTGCACATGTCAACGGGCACGCCCTTGGACTGCCTTGGAGGCTTTTTATGTATTCAATTTAGCAGGCTTTGCTTGAGTTAATTGTCGATTTTGGTATATATAACTTTTTATTTATTTATTTTGGCATATTGCTGTGTGCTAGCTAACATGTAGCAAATTATTTAATTCAATGACGTATAAAGATGATTGACATAATTATTATTTTTTTGACATAATATGTTGTATAGCTTCAAGTTCTTCAAACCTATCAGACAGACGTGTTGCTGGGGAGTTTGTTCCTCCACTTCTTCTTCCCAGCGAAAACACTAGGAAGTGGTGAAGGGTGGGCGTTCTGGGGGACTGTCTTATGTAAACGTTTTTGACGTTCAAAAAGTGCTGATTCTCAGCCTAATTTGAATAAATGAATTTTGATTTTGATTTTTGATTTTTTGCACATATTCGGGGATCTTTGCCAATTGCGAAGCAAAATAATGAAGTATTTTTTTTTACGATAAAAAAAAAACAAAAAACGTTGCCCCACACCAGGAATTTTTCCTGTTTCGTGGGTGCGTTTACAAACATTTAAAGACACATACACGAACAGCCAGACCCGGAACAAATACCTGTAGGCCATACAAATATTTGTTCCCTGCGGGAATCAAACCCACGACACGAAGCGCAGCAGCCAATCGCTCAGCTGATGCGCCAACCGTGCCGTCCAAAAAAGACCAAGAAGAGAGAGAGAGAGAGATAGCAAAACCAAGTGCAGATCAGACTCATGCTCGAATGGTTCCATACCATCGCACAAGATTTGAGAGAGAGAGTTGCAGCGATTGTTACGGTCGACCAAAAATTAGAATACGTTTTAGTGTCCATGGAAATAAGCATTGTGTAAATCTATCGACATATTACGGTTAATGAGAAAGCCCGCTGACATACAGATGGACGGTCGGACAGCGTAGGCTTAGTAATAGGATCCCGTTGGCACCCATTGGGTACGGAACCCAAAAAACAGGCCATTAATACCAAAACCTCACTACGTTCCTATCATTTTAAGGATAAACGGTGAAATACTTTTCCTTAATACCAATTTCAAGCACATTGATAACTTCATTGACTATCGAAATAATTATAATTTCGGAGGGCGTTTCAGTATTATAAGACAAAAATATCGAACGGTTGGTACAGTGTACAGTATAATGTCCCATGGCTTTTGTCACTTATAAATAAATAAATAAATAAATAATGCTAGACAATCATTACAGCATCCTCTAGCCCCAAAGCTAAGCAGAGCTTGTGTTATGCGTACTAGACGACTGATATACTTAATACAATACATTACATAGCAAATACCCAGGATACCCGGGACAAATCTTTGTAGATCGAACAAACATTTGTCACAAATCGGAAATCGAACCCGCCACCTCCTGCGTCGCAGGCGGACCTTCGCCGGCCGCGCCACATCGGTCGTCTTACTGCTTACTTATATTTTACAGCTACTTTTCTAAAATTATGTATACATATAATCTGGTAGTAAAATGCATTATTGAAAATAGGCCAGAATACATCAACTGGGTAAATAGGGCAAGATTGATTTTTCACCCTACTGAAATGTGTAAAAGGTGACGATTAGTTGTCTTTAAGCTTGTGTTTCTTAGATAAATTATAAACCGACCCACTGAAAAGCGAGAATTCAATTATTATTACCAAAAATTCAACAGTATGAAAAAAATCACTAAATGGTGTAAAATAATTTTTAATTTCTGAAGTCGGTAGCAAAACAATAATCTAAAAAAACAACCAACGCCACAGACTTCCGAAATAAAAGCTTTTTAACACCTTTTAGTGATTTTTAAACGAAGTTTTTTTATTCTAGATCCATCGTCTTCACACATTATAATTATCTGATATTTTTCATATTCTGATGAATAAAAACGAATAGGGTTGCCGCACCATTTTTCTCCATACAAAACTACTTTTTTGCAGGAGCAGATACTAGCTACTTTTATATAAATTCTAAGTTATAATATAATTGTTTGAAATTGACTACATGATAAAAGAATCGAACATTATAAACTACTATGACACTTTTTATACCGTGGTGCTAGGCAACTGGGCCTAACTCAGTCATAAACGTCCCTTTGTACCTATTGGCCTAGCTCAGTTCTATCTCCTGCTTGATATGGGGGGAAGTGGAAATTATGTATTATTTTTCTAACTCCGCTGTTCTTTTCTGATTAATTTCGTTGCGCGATCCAAGACAGTTGAATCTTTCACTCGTCGGGCTTCATTGTCTCGACTCTTTTCTGGAGATCGCCACTCTTGATTCTGGTTTTCAGGAGTTGCATTGGTTTGGGAATAGTGTGGATTGTCCAAAAACAAAAAAAAACTACTGTGACACTATGTTACAGCACGCCAGTATTCCCTGAAGCGTAAAGCAGTGTCGTATCTGAAGAACACCCACATTCCATTAGTTATGGATATGTCCGACCATGCAATAGGGGGCGAGCCTACCGGCGAGCAGCCCGGAGTCTATATATTTTAAATATAGACTCCGGACTGCTACTGATATATTTCATACGGGAAATCCCAATAACACTATATCCCATTCGGGAATCAAACCCAGGACCTCATGTTCATAAATGCATCACAGACTTTAGAAATAAAGATTCTTATTTATTCTCTTTTTTGTCTCTCTCTTTTCTCGTTTAAAAAAAACGTTGCACCACACTAGTAATTTCTCCTGTGTCGTGGGTGCGTTTACAAACATTTAAAGTCACTTACACAAACAGCCAGACCCGGAACAACTACCTGTAGGCCATACAAATATTTGTTCCGTGTGGGAATCGAACCCACGACACACGGCGTGGCAGCCGATCGCTCAGCCACTGCGCCAACCGTGCCGTCACCTTGCCCTTTTGCCCCGAAAGATTTAGAAGGCCTATGAGGCAAAAAATAATACTTAATCTATCAGTTTTGGTATAAAATATTGCCCTGTTCGACTACATTCATGAAAGAGAATTGAATAAATAAGTTTCAAAATCATATTTATAAATATTCATTTATAGTACTTACTCTTGTAATCTGTTCGCTTGGGTATATTGGTGCCATACATACCAATATAAGCACAAACAATAACGAATATTAAAACACTATTCACAATATTTGCAAAATTCACCCAATCTTTACTGCCTGGCTTGCTATCAACTGTGACGTCATCAAAAGCCCACCGAGGTAACACTAAATACTTTCTATAATTATTTTCATACACATAATCATTGATCATGTTTATACAATAGTGTGGCGTTGATTTTAACTTGCACATTGCAGCCAAAAAGAACGACGATAGAAATATAATAACAGACAAAATGACTGAGCCACGGTAGTACAACAGTAAGGTCGGTGGGGAGTGACATTCCTTAGGTATATTGTTAGATAACTCCTTCAAGAAATAATAATGCCCAAGTAAGCTGAAGGAGATGATTGCCAGCCGCAGGTCACGCCTTACATCCAAACACGTGGAGACAACACTGAGAACAGTCAACACGAAGGCAGGACAAACGACTATCGCAGACAAGCCCACCGCTTCGCGCATCAGAAATAAGGTCACATTCACCTGATTTTTAGTAGTGTCACCATTCACTTTCTTAAAATCATATATGTTCCATTCAGTTCCTTTGGTTTCCATTAAAAAGAATTCAAAGTTCACAGAATTATTTCCTTTATACCAAGGCAGTTTCATGTTTTCGTATACAAAAGTGCATTCTTGCATATCGTAAGGCCAATCTGTGAGTTTTAAGCTACACTCAGTCTCTTCATGCATCCTATGCCGGCTTTGGACGTCTCCAGTACTCTTTAAGTCATAGCGAAATAACGTGTAATAAATTTCAAGGGAAGACTGGGACTCCAATAGCCCATACATTGGAGTCCATATATATGCGTTTGATACATCAGCCTCGTTGATACCGTGATGCTTTTCGGGATCCCATTTCAGTCTATCATCTTTCCACTTGGCAGTCATCCAAGATTTTATTTTCAGAATTTGCTTTTCGCTGTCAAAGTTGAAGTCTTCTAACATGTAAGTTATGTTAACTACAGTGTGCTCACTTGGTGCGTGGTAGCGATTATCCCTGCAGTCTATATCCTCCATGAGTTCTTTTACCCAGGTGATGTGTTCTGGTGTATTGTCGATAACACATTTTTCTGTTATCGTATAGTTCAACAAGAGCAGCAGTAAAATATAAGTGAGCAGAGCCATGGCTCCCTCGACACTGCGTACAGTATCACTTTTTTAGATTGTTTGGTCATATAATACGTTAACGCCCACTGCCAATGTTCGGATATCAAGATAGTTTTATATTTTATTAACTACTAAGACTTTATACACCAGTCAAAAATATCGTACAGAGGTAGCCTTGATGCCAAGTGAATTTTCTACCAGTCTATTTTAGGGTTACGCAGACACAGAACTTGGTAGATGAAACATAGTAGAAAAAATAATAATTTGAAAATAAATACATGAACAAATACTTAAGGAGAAGATTTATAAAACAATAGTTAGACCTGCAGTCTTGTATGGACCAGAATTGAGCCACAAACTGAATGCATTAAAATGCTGAGAATGGGTATATATTAAGAAATTAGTATATAAGACGAAGTCTTAAAGTGGCACCGGTGACCAAGAAGCTGCTTAGAAATCGGCTGTCATGGTGTGGAGGTGTGATGCGGACGAAAAGGTTGTGAGAATAGTTTTTGTGTATGTGTATACATATATGTATAGAACACAATCCATTCATCGTTTCTTTGATATTCCTGGACTATAATTATTTAATTTTCTTGGTGGTGACGATTTCGTTGGTATGATCTTAATATTTTATTTTTGCACGTCGTATGGCCGACATATATTTATAGAATACAGCTGGTCTAACTATTGTTTGATAAATCCTCTCCTTAAGTTTGTATTCGTGTATTTTGTTATATTTATATTGTAATTATTTATTTCTACCATGTTGCGCCTGCCAAGTTCTGTGTCATAAGTCTAACATAGACTGATAGACAATGCATTTGGCATCAAGGCCACCTCTGTACGTTATTTTTGACTGGTGTAAAAAGTCTTAATAATTTATAAAATGTGAAAATATTATGCCAAGATATAAGCGCACATTCACCTGATATCCGAACATTGGCAGTGGGCGTTTCCGTATTATATGACCAAACAATCTAAAAAGTGATACTGTACGCAGTGTCGAGGGAGGCATGGCTCTGCTCACTTATATTTTACTGCTGCTCTTCTTGAATTGTACGATCACAGAAAAATGTGAAATCGACAATACACCAGAATACATCACCTGGAAAAAAGAACTCATGGACGACTTAGAGTGCTGGGACAATCGCTACCAAGCACCAAGTGAGCACGCTATAGTTAACATAACTTACTTATTGCAAGAGTTCTACTTTGACAACGAAAGGGAAATTATGGAAATTCAATCAGGGATGAAAGCCAAGTGGAAAGATGATAGACTGAAATGGGATCCCGAAAAGCATCACGGTATCAACGAGGCTGATGTATCTGACGCCAATATATGGACTCCAAGGTTTGAGCTATTGGACTCCCAGTCATCCATTGAAGTTTATTACACCTTATATCGCTATGACTTAAAGAGTACTGGAGAAGTCCAGGGATATCATCAGATGCACGAAGTGGCTGAGTGCAAATTAAAACTCACAGACTGGCCTTACGATATGCAAGAATGCACTTTTGTATACGAAAAAACGAAACTGGCTTGGTATAAAGGAAATTATTCTGTTAACTTTGAATTCACTGTGCTGGAAACTCAAGGTGCTGAATGGAACATATACGATTTTAAGCAAGTGAATGGTGACACTACTAAAAATCAGGTGAATGTGACCTTATTTTTGATGCGCGAAGCGGTGGGCTTGTCTGCGATAGTCGTTTGTCCTGCCTTCGTGTTGACTGTTCTCAGTGTTGTCTCCACGTGTTTGGATGTGAGGCGTGACCTGCGGCTGGCAATCATCTCCTTCAGCTTACTTGGGCATTATTATTTCTTGAAGGAGTTATCTAACAATATACCTAAGGAATGTCACTCCCCACCGACCTTACTGTTGTACTATCGTGGCTCAGTCATTTTGTCTGTTATAATAGTTCTTTCGTCATTCTTTTTGGCTGCAATGTGCAAGTTAAAATCAACGCCACACTATTGTATAAAGATGATCAATGATTATGTGTATGAAAATAATTATAGAAAGTATTTAGTGTTACCTCGGTGGGCTTTTGATGACGTCACAGTTGATAGCAAGCCAGGCAGTGAAGATTGGGTGAATTTTGCAAACATTGTGAATAGTGTTTTAATATTTGTTATTGTTTGTGCTTATATTGGTATGTATGCCACCAAGCTTCCCAAGCCAACTAACTACAATGGTAAATTACTGTAAATGAATATTTGTTTATATGATTTTGATACTTATTTATTTAATTCTCTTTGATGAACGTCATCGGATTAAGCGATGTATTATACGAAAATATTTTATACCAAAAAAAATATTGTTTGAGAATCTTTTTTGCTTTTTGTGCCTTCCAAATCACCTAAGGCCAAATAATTACCTATGTCTGTATCCTATCAGCTAGTATCTTGTCCTTTCGTACCAAGAGTGGAAGATGGTATTTACGAGTACAACAAAGCAAATTTTATGTATTTCTTTATTTCTAAAACGTGTACTTTATTTCTAATTTATGTATCATTAGTAGGTCCTTACTAGCGCGTAGGTCTAGTGGTTGCAAGTGTTACTACTGAATATAAAGTTCGAATCCCGGATCAGGTAAAGTGTTATTGGGATTTTACATTTGGATTTTTTTCAGTAGCAGCCCGGAGTCTGTTTTTGTGGCCGATTGATCTAATAGGCCCGCCCCTATTATACAAGAACAAAACTAGCGAAATTTTGTTGTACTACAGGTACACTTCCGCCTAACTCTTCAGAGAATAGAAGCGTAATGTTATATTGTCACTGATTATACAATTTTTTTATTCATTTCAAAATAATGTATGTGTGGGCACGATGCTCCTACCTTAAAAAAAATTAAAAAATAATGCGTTTATTATCTTAAATATACAATTTAAATTGCCGGAGCTTCCCAGAAAGTAATCCGAAGATACTTGTGATGGGATAAACCTCGCTCTTCCTCGATTATTTAGTAAAACCACTATACCATAAAAGGTACAAATTATTACAATTAAGCAGATAGAAAAAATGTTGTCTTGATAGATACGTGGTGCTCAAATATTTACAAATATTGCAATCACAGATGATTACAGATACAGAATCTCTAATATATAAAATTCTCGTGTCGCAATGTTTGTTACCAAACCCCTCAGAAACTGCTGAACCGTTTTGTATGAAATTCAAATTCAATTTTTTACCCTTCTATCACCAACCTCTATATAACAAAACAACGTTTGCTGGGTCAGCTAGTCTTTATATAAAAATGAATCACTGTTTCCTTTGGTCGCGCCAGAACTTGAGAATGATTTTACCTATTTCATTTATTTTATTTTTAAATTTTTCTAATACTTAATAGAAGGTTTTTACTTAAAAAAAGATTAAAACAATTGGGCAGCAAATTGGAAAATTTCAGATAACTAAACGACTTTTTTGGATAAGAACCCTGGATGAATGTGAATTTTAAATGAATATATTTAATAATATGTGTAACTATAAATGTAACAGTGTGAGAGTATTATCTTATCTTTGGTCTTACATACAAATAGGTAGGTGGTTACATAAGTGTCTGCCGGATGATGCTCCACTGATGTGCTAATTAATCAGACCAAGTAAGAACGTCTTGTTGGATAATCACTTATATCGTTACGCACTTTGATTTTAACGATAATTGATGGTGCCGAGAATTAGCGGTATTTGCTGGAATTTCTTGTTGAATGTGGAATATTACGCGAAGTTAAATTACGCCTATAATTTTGGTGTTGGAAGTAATTACGTAAATAGTTAATTTTATAGTGTATGCTAGTCGAACTCAGTGGATCGGGTTCGGAGCTAAATGAAAATGCCGCATGGGTGGATCGAAGCTTAAGGTATGCTGGCCGAGGTTAGTATTTTGATGGGTGACCGTATAATATCGAGACTCCTCCGTGTCTCGGAAAGCAAACTAAGCCGTTGGTCCCGGCTGTTGTTTGTAGATTTCAGTGTAGATCAGAAACTTTGATAACCAGTCGTATCAACGGGCTACGTGTTTCTCAGTTACTGGGTCATGGAGGTCAGATAGGCAGTCGCTAAATCCTGGTATTCATTTTCATGCGGTTAAAACACGGTTCGGGGAAGGCTAGGTAGATGATAATGAAATGTATCTACCATACTCGTGGGTGGCCCCACACAAGGTGGATCGACGAGGGCAGCAGCTCATGACCAATAATTGTGGAAATCTTTCGGGGAGGCCTATGTCTAGCAGAGAAGGCTTTTGCCTGAATGATACTTTTAATTGGTAAATTATATTTATTTCTGTAAATAGGTTTTTACAAACACTTTCACACGTCAACAAGAAAAATGTTTTTTTTTTAAACTAGGTTGTTGTTTCGCTATCGAACTACTCTAAGAAGAAACAGCGTAAGACACTCAGAGATAAGTCTTTAAAGTTCAGACATTGTCTTGGTTAGATCATGTGAGGACCATGTAGATTAGTGTCCGAGATGATGTTTTTATTTAGTTATTTATTATATTTGGGAAAACAAACAGTAGTAGGTACATTAAGGGTAAACAGTGTTGTCTTAACATTAAACTTAACAAATATACTATCCACAACATTTTCCACAGATTTCTGTAAGACATAATAAAAACAAACTGTAAGCAAACGTTAGCTGTAACAGGGCTAAATTATAGGGCAAAAAAATTGTTATGTAGGTATATAAAAAGAGGTAGATATTAACAATGTTCCATCAAAGAGGAACGGAAAAAAAAATCAAATACGAGTATGCAGGTCTAGATACAAAATAAAAAATCAAGAAAAAAAACTATTAATACTGGCGATCCTTAAGAATTATAATTATATCATTTTTTAATTTACATCTGCTCACGAACAATATATCTATTACACTAAAACGCGTTTTGTAAGTGTCGACTAAGTGAAATAAAGGTGAGCGCACACCAGCGTTGGATTTGCAAAAGCCGGTAGCAAAGATTCGCCTGGTGCGCACCTCCCGCCCATTAAATGTTCGAGGGACCTGGTAACACAAACCAGCTACCAAGTCAGGACAATCAAACTTGTTTCGGCATATACTAATGAGCAAAGAACCACACAGATAACTATCTCACTGCAAGGCAAAGGCCGTCTCATACAATAAAGGCCCAAGCATTGATCACCACGCTTACTCAGTACACCTACACAAACCGCCAGTTTTGTTGAAATTACATGTAATAGGGGCGAGCCTATTGCCGTCAACTGGACACAAATCCAGAATCCAGACTGCTACTTAGAAATTCCAGACAGATAAGCCCAATAACACTTTACCAGACCGGGGTATCGAACCCAAGAGATCGTGCTCATTAATAGCGCCAGCGACCTCTAGACTAACAAGGCAGTTTTTTTTTTTTTATAAACACTTATAACTATTTTTACAGGTATAACCCAATGCAATAGTGAAGCATACTTTAATAACAACTTATTTTCTAAAACTTATTACATATACTTGTAAGTAAGTTGACGACCGATGTGGCGCGGCGGGCGGCGAAGGTCCGCCTGCGACGCAAGAGGTTGCGGGTTCGATTCCCGCCTTGGGACAAATGTTTGTACGATCTATAAATATTTGTTCCGGGTGTTCTGGGTATGTCCTATATATAATAAAAATATCTATCTATGTAATGTATTGTATTAAGTATATCAGTCATTTAGTACTCATAACACAAGCTCTGCTTAGTTTGGGGCTAGATGATGCTGTGTGGATTGTCCAGCAATATTTATTTTGTTAACAGTAAAAGAGCATGGGCTTTTGACATTTTACCAGACCCGGGAGTCGAACCTAGAAGCTCGTGCTCAGTAGTAGCGCTAGCGATCTCTAGACTAACTAGGCCGTTAACAATGAAAGAGCATAGGGTTTTTAATTTATACAAAACCACAACTAAACAGGAACTTGTCAAAAGTTCATATAAATTACTTTTGACGATAAGTGCGGCATTCAACTTTTACGATTCCCGCAGGAAGAGATAGTGGCCACTACCCTACCGTTTAAGCCACGCAAGGACAATGAAATTAACCTACCGTACTGAGTACGGTAGGTTAATATCATAGTAAAACACAGGTTTGATTTTATAAATAGACGTTAAACAAAGTAAACAAGAGGGCCGGCCTTTTTTTTGGCCAAAGAGTCAGCATTGCCATTCAACGTGGCAATTCTGCCAGCGTTCTGGGCACTTTTATTTATTTATTACATTTTTAGGAAAAGTTACAGCTTAACAGAGGGTGAGTAAAAGTTTAGACAAAATTTGGCCAATTACAAGTTTCCACATGTAGCATGTAAATAATATGGCATTAAAAAAGAATAAGACTATGCAAAAATAACACCAAACAGAAAAATTACTAAATACGCTCGAAGAAGCTATTGGATAAAGTCTTCTTCAAATTAGCGACACTAGTATTGAAAATGTCGATATCAGCTTCCTGGCAAGATGCGTTGTACATATGACTCGCTCTCACCAAGTACGAGTTCCATCTGTACGTTGTGGCTACCACTTCCCGTTGACAGTGATGCGGATGAATTTTTTGATGCCCTGTGATTTATTTATTTTATTTTATTTTTTCATGTATTACTTAATTGTTGTATCGTTTTAAAGAAATAAAATCCTACTTTATAACAAAAGTAAGTAAGAACTAAAATAAAAATGAGTATCAAAAGACTCGTCAAAATATAAAAAAAAATATTTCAATCACACCATTTATGCTACAGGACGATCCGAAGAAATAGACTTTTCTAAACAAATAACGCTTACAATAGGTATGACGACAAATTATTTTTTGTCAGTCAAGTAGTTCATTATAAAATAGAATTAGGACACGTATTTTTTCTTTTTTCACGTAATCAAAAGATCACGTCGATACATTCGATTCATGGACGACCTATGTGGCGCAGTGGGCGAAGGTCCACCTGTGACGCAGGAGGTTGCGGGTTCGATTCCCGCCTTGGGACAAATGTTTGTACGATCTACAAATATTTGTTTCAGGTGTTCTGGGTATTACCTATGTATAATAAAAAATATCTATCTATGTAATGTATTGTATTAAGTATATCAGTCATCTAGTACCCATAACACAAGCTCTGCTTAGCTTGGGGCTAGATGATGCTGTGTGGATTGTCCAGTATTATTTATTTATTTATTTATTTACATTGGGTAAGACTTGAGCATGACGTCACGCCTATGTCGATTTTATACTGAGTTGTGACGTAGCGAGCCTCCGCTACCCAACTTAAATGCATTTCATCTATTCCACGACTTTTATAACTAATATAATAAAAGCAAAAAATACGTTACTAATACTTTTCTTATTTTCTGACTGACGAACTAAATATAGTTTCTTTTTTTACCCAGGCATCACCCCTATTAAGTGACAAGCCCAGGCAGGAACAAAAAATAATTTCTGCCTTGTAGAAGTTAGATAAGCAGAAATTCCATGTAAATTCGTGGCATTCATTTATGGTGAAAGTGGACCCCAACATACGCGGGTGGGTCTAAAAGTTCGGAATGGAGGGGTTAGGAAAGGGAGGGGGTAGTTAAAGAAAATAATAACATTTATTTGGGACACGCACTGGAAATATAAATACCATAACAATGCAAGCCAAGTAAGCCAAGCCAAGCATGAGGTTTCGGATTCGATTCCGGGTAGAGTTATTCAGTTTCTGGGACTTCGGGTAGAGTTATTCAGTTTGAATTAGTATATGAAACTAAAACATAACTGGCAAAATGTGGGTGTACTATAGTACCTATAGACCTCTCTGCCTTACCCTTTGGGTTTTACAGGCGTGATGTTATGTGACGTATAAATAAATTATACTTCCCTTTGCGAAATTTTCACCACGCACGATCCCCCGCGAGTCCGATAATTAACTTTTAAATTAAAAACATAGTGAATGAAACATACGGTGTGATGGTACTGAGTTTACTAATTAATTTCATGGATCTCTTTGGAGACCGGCAGAGATTAATAGTGTGGTTGTTAATAGTAATGATGATTATTATTATTCATCATCTGCCTAGCGTTTTCCCAGCTATATTGGAGTCCGTGTTAAATCTAACCAGATGCAGCTTAGTACCATAGTAGTATTTTACATGGAGCGATAAATTTTCCAAACTCCACAACCCAGTTACTGGGTGATACGATACCCCTTAGTAAGACTCTTCATCAGGTTTTTAACTACCCGTAACGACGATCAAAGATCGACAAATGACAGCCGGGAACAATGGCTTAACTAATGGCTCGATGTGTCGGACGGTCACCAATCCACGGACCGACCTCGGCAGGGTTACCTTAACCGTCGATCCCGTGCGCCTGCTTTTATTTATCCACGAGCCCCTACAAAACGAAAAAACGATGAGACGTTACGGTAGATATGCTTTGAAAGTAAACAGGGAAGTTAATTACGTACGGTAAGTCTTGAGAACACGCCTATAGTAGAATTTTGACCTTGGCTGGCTTACAGTAGTATAGAGTTTCAATGGAATACGAGGCCTGTTTATACTGGTTTTTATACCGCAGACGTCTACCCCATTTAGGACCCATTAATATCAGTGTTAATTTTTAACCGTGGTGATGGGCTACTGGGCCTAACCCAGTTGTAAACGTCCCTTTGTAACTATTGGTCTAGCTATGTTCTGTCTCCTGCTTGATATGGAGGGAAATGATGTATTTTTCTAACGCCCCCGCTATTCTTTTCTGATTAATTTCGTTGCGGTTTCCCAGACAGTTGAATCGTTTCTACGGGACTCGTTGGGCTTCATTGTTTCGACGCTTTTCTGGTGGTCGCCACTGTTGATTCTGGTTTTCAGGAGTTGCAGTGGTTTGGGAATAGTGTGGCGGGCTTGTCCCAATTTAAAAAAAATGACGTCTCTCCCACTGTACCTACGGATGCCAGCACATCAAGCTATCCAAAACTGTCAAACTTTCCCAACTGAACGAAATCTTTTGTAATTAAGTTTAATAATTATTATGAAAGAAATTCGACAGATTGGGGAAGCTTGATGTGCTGGCGTCTGTACAGTAAAATTAATTATTCGTACACAAAAACATCAAAGTTAAACAATTAAATGAAAACATTCAGAAACACCTTCAAAGGAACAAGGCGAACACGAAAGGGTAGAAAGACGCCGTCGAAAAATCCAACATGGCCGCCGTATTAGGCGCCATTAATATTCTCGTAAAAGTTGACGTGACGTCAAATATTCTATGATTAACGACCAAGTATTGTTTGGTGACCTTATTGTCCGTCTATGTCACAAAAGGTTTTGAACTAAAATCGCGGAAAAGAGAAAATTTTCGGGGTTTTTTTTTCTTTTTTTTAATATCTCCGTTGAAATCCCGTCGCGTGTCACTTTTGCGTTGGCAGTAAAATGGGAAAGATATAAGCAAATATTTGTGTTCATTTTTCGGTAAGCGACCACTAGGCGCGGCGGGGCGTGCGCTAATGTAATTAATTTTATTATCTTCGCGAGTTTACAAACTTTTTTAATATTGTCAACCTCGCTTGATGACGCTTGTCGTATTTTCCATAACATAACAGGGATGTTTTTGAATATTACAACTACAAACGGCAGCTTGATGTTGGATAAAGTCAACTAATTAATTACTCTTCTGTTTTGCTCGAGAATCCAATCATCATCTGCCTAGCCTTATTCAAACTACATCCAAAGGTTGTCAGTTAGAGATCGCTTTTAGCGATAAAACCAGAAAACTTGAAAGATAGATAAAAGAGAAGAAAACATAAAAATAATAACTTTAAGACCTTATAGGGCAGGTCTTAAAGTTATTATTTGTAAGTTTTTATGGTATATAATAAAGAGTCCTGCCCTTATCTCAATTGATTTGGAGGCGACGCATAATGTCTTCTTCTTCCATATATCTCTATTTTCCGTCATCTCCAGTCACCATCGGGTCAAAAACGATGTAACCTGCGCCATCTAGCGGCAGCCACGGGAGTCGTCACGCAAAGTGACGTCAGACAATATGCGTGAACGCAGCAGACAACGCTGCTTCCGTGCTAACTTCAGACGACACTGCACTCGTGTCGGTCGAATATATTTTAATTTCAACTTGTCTTGTAAATCGTTTTTATAACCCAATAAACGTACCTACATATATTTTTTTGTATATTATTCCATTCCTTCTCCGCTAGTTCTATGGCCCTCTGCGGTCACGTCCATGGTAAAAGCTATCTTGGTTCCGCAAATAGCCTTATACTCCATCGCTCGTATTATCTGATTTATACAGAATTTATCTCGCCACTCAAAAATTTAAACACTTTACGGCAAATTGAAAATTAAATTACGTTTTTCGTTTTTTAGCTTTTAAATGAAAATATGGTGCAGACAAAAAAATAACAGCAGTTAAGTAAGAAAGCTTTGCTACCGGCTTATGCAAATCCAACGCTGGTGTGCGCTCACCTTTATTTCGCTTAGTCGATACTTACAATACGCGTTTTAGTGCAATAGATATATTGTTCGTGAGCAGATGTAAATTAAAAAATGATATAGTTAGAATTCTTAAGGATCGGCAGTAGGCTCTATTTATAGGTTTTTTCTTGATTTTTTAATAATGTTATGTACTGTATTTTATTTTTTTTTCCCTTCCTCTTTGATAGAACATTATTAATACCAACCTCTTTTTATATACCTATATAATATTATTTTTTTCCCCTATAATTTAGCCCTGTTATAGCTAACCTTTGCTTACAGTTTGTTTTTATTATGTCTGGCAGTAATCTGTGGAAAATGTTGTGGGTAGTATATTTGTTAAGTTTAATGTTAAGACAACACTGTTTACCCTTTATGTACTACTGTTTGTTTTCCCAAATATAATAAATAAATAAATAAAGGTATATCTGAGTAGAACCGAACATAAATTCATGCCTGTATTCCCTGACGGGTTAGGCAGAGGTATGCCTCTAGTACACCCTCATTATCAGGTTCTATGTAACTGGGGGCGAGCCTATTGCTACTTACCGGACACAAACCTACTACTGAAAGTACGGGAGCTAAATTTCTGATGAAAAACCCAATATTACTTTGCCAACCTAAGATTTGGAACCAGCACTGTGGAATACTCCTAAAAGATGGAATAGTCAACACGTCATATTTTATTTTGATTTTATTTATTGAGTAGCTGTTGCCCGCGACTTCATTCGCGGATTTTTATTTTTTTGCGGAACCCTATATCTTTAAATAAATTAAAAGTGGCCTAATTTACCCATTAAACATTAGCTATCTGCCAGTGGACGTCCCGTAAAAATCGGTCCATCCGTTTTGGAAATTACCTCTAACTAACAGACAAACAGACGGGAAAAATTATACATATGTTTTTTGCTATCGTTACTGTATAAACCTTCATAACGCATTTGGTAAAAAGCTGTAATTTGGATATGACCAACAGACACTTCAATTTTTATTATTTTTATAAATGTTTAGCACGCAGAAACCAATCACAACATAAAACAGAGAACTTTAAACAAAACTATCACTAAAAAATAAGATTTATCATTGAAAGAGATTGATTATCTATCATTGAAATAAAATCAGGTAAGATTTTGGATCAATTTGAGCTTCTAATCACCTGCCATACATTCTCCACAAAGTCCTGTGGAAATTCCGACAAGAGGAGCAATTCCCATATTTTTTTAAACATAAATGTCAGTGTCAATCTGTCAAAAATACGTCTAAAAGGTAATTTACCTTTATTTTAATAGGTAAATTACCTACATTTTCTATAAGTTTTTGACATTGATTGTTACTGAGATCAGATTGCTAGACTAGATTTGAACGTTTTCTATTAAGGGAATTCGCTTTCAGTAGCCCTAACACGAATATTTTGCAAGAAGTTTACCTACCGAAAATTTGCTATTTATTTGCCAAACTAGATTAGTTTCACGTTTGTGATATAGAGGCACTGTTCTAATCTTAGTATCTACAAATTTTTGACCTTTTCGTTTGGTAAACTTTACACAAGAAATTCGGCTACTTATCATCTTCTATTCATCTGTAAACACATCACAGTCAGGTGTCCAGGAGAGCATTAATAGGGTAGTGTCCTTAAAAATTCTGATTTGTCCGAAAGTTGGATTACTCAAAAATACTGGACACGTATGTTTTCTTTTGTCATGTAAACCAACAATGACGACGATATAGTGCGTTAAAATTGCGCTTGACGTCACGCCGAGCTACACTTTTAACATAACAGTGACGTCAAAAACCCCTTCTCCTGATCTTTGATGTGGTATATCATTGTCACTTTGTATTTATTTGAGTAAGCAAAAAATACGCGTCCAATATTTTTTTACTGACGGACTACATAGACTTGATATATTTTTACCTAAGACACATCCCTATTGCGGCGAGGGTTCGCGGTATTGGAGATGGGGCCAACCCATCCCAGAATCACTATGCAACTCCATCGTGCTCGAACTATCTAAGACCCATTTCCCGGGACTTAGTCTAGTTTCAAAGGGCCCAAGACAAACATGTAGAAATTATTCCACCAAACAAGTTTGAGCAGTCTTACGGCGCCCAGAACTAAACTATCAACTCGTAACGTTCATGCAAAATATGAGAGTGACGCGAAAGTGCAAAGATTTAGAGATTACAGAAGGGCTATGGAAGCTGGGGAGGAGTGGAGAGAGTAATCAGTAACTCAAGCATTAGCGTATGAGTTAAACGATTACCATCTGCCCAACCTTTTCTCTCCAATGTTGGGGTCGGCTTCCAGTCTAACCAGATGCAGCTGAATACCAGTATTTTCGGTCAGCACAATTAATCTAGTAAATCTTTTTTCCTACAAAAACAGAAAGAGGTCATGCATACGGCCAGTTTTTACTATGCACACTCAGATTTTTCTGTGAAAACTGAGTTTATAAACTATGTAATTATTTTTCAATTAGATTTAATGTTGTTGGGTGGGAAAAAGTTTATTAAAAAAATAAGATTCAAGGGTTTGTACCCGATTTAAGGATTTGCCCCCAAGTTAAAGTTGTCACAAAGCTATACCACTCTCGTTCCGTTACACTACATCGTTCTTCCTACTATCCTGTACATCGCAAATCTTAGCACCATCCAGTCAGATCACGTGTTCTGTGTATCCCCGAACAAGTTTGCATACTTAGCTTGCACATTTCACGCTCAACCGGCGAAACGAACGGTGGCTGCCGCACTTAGCCGCTGTGCTGGTTGACCTGCAAGTTGTACTACAACTTGCACAAGCGCGCACCACTTGTACAAGCGCGCACCACTTGTACAAGCGCGCAGTACTTGCAACGTTTTAGGTAATTAAGATGTGAGGTCCGGGCAATTAAATTGTTTTCCGTTTTAACTCATGCTTGCGCTGCGACTTTGTGGCTCATTAAATCTGATTTATCTTGTTACACGGTTTTTGTTTTCGGCTATTACGTAATTAGTGACGTTGTTTTGTGTGTTTTTTGGGTTCTTTGTTATTTCGCTTCTAAAGGAGAGTTTGTCTAACTGCCAATTATATAAATAATGCTGGACAATCCATACAGCATCATCTAGCCCCAAGCTAAGCAGAGCTTGTGTTATGGGTACTAGATGACTGATATACTTAATAAAATACATTACAAAGATAGATATTTTTCATTATACATAGCAAACACCCAGAACACCCGGAACAAATCTCTGTAGATCGTACAAACATTTGTCCCAGGGCGGAAATCGAACCCGCAACCTCCT
Organism: Phlogophora meticulosa; assembly: GCA_905147745.2. Taxonomy (NCBI): domain Eukaryota; kingdom Metazoa; phylum Arthropoda; class Insecta; order Lepidoptera; family Noctuidae; genus Phlogophora; species Phlogophora meticulosa. Next base: position 17,139,153 of record LR990524.1, read on the forward strand.
GCGTCGCAGGCGGACCTTCGCCCGCCGCGCCATGTTGGTCGTCAATTTCAATCCTAATAGCAATCCACGATCTAAATTTACAGCTTCTGATTGACCCTCTCAAGGTGTAGAATGCAATCACGGCCATTGATTGGAAACAAATAACAATCGATCCTTAGATTTGAATTAAGATCCGTTATTGATATCGGCATCAAATATGTTTCTATGTTGATTTATGTGTTTTTGTCTTTGTAAGTTTATTACTAACATACTTTGTAAGTACATTGTTACTAACACTATGTGTCTTGTTGCTCGAAATAAATTATTTATTTGTATGCCATATTATATGCTACTCAGACAAGAAGAAAATAATGTACACGTATTCAACTGCGTTCTGTTAGACGGACACACTATTTCATTGTTTGATAACTGCTATTTTTAGGGTTTAATAGTACTTAGCCGTCCGCCCATCTGTCCCCGGCTTAGCACAAAGACTATTTATTTATTTAATTAATGCACAATGTACACAACCAATTTTACATGCTAAGCTTAAAAACTAGTGAGTGCTTGACCCTGTTAGGGTGCAGCAAGATAACTAATAACTAATGTTGCAGTAAAAAACGTAAATATTAAAATCATATTTTACAAAACCATTAAGAATACATCTTTCTTATATGTATAAATTACGTGTCACGTGGTTTGTCCGCTATGGACTCCTAAAGTACTGAACCGATTTTAATAAAATTTGGCTTACTGTGTGTGTTTTGGTCAAATTTAAAAGATAGGATAGTTTTTGTTTCGATTATTGACCTTAATATTTTTTTTATTGGAAATTAAACGGTTTCCTGTAATAAGTTCCATACATTTCTAACAGATGGCAGTGTATCTTAACTTTTGAGGCGGTACGAAGGTCGCCGGGACAACTAGTGTCGTATAAAATAATAAATAAAAACAAATAGTTTTTTACATAATAAAGAACCCATTTTAAAATGAACACATACATATTACGAGAATATATTTAAACTCTATGCCAAGCCAAGTATTGAATCTGAGCATAAAATCAATCTGCTAACTTTGTTAGACAGTTTACGTTGGTAATTAAATACATAATCAAAAACATATAATTATCGTTTAACTTATTTATTAGATAAACAGCTATACGCGGTTTCTTACGTATTTCGATTAATATTTTATTAATATATAGTAGTTAGTATTAGTATTGATGTCATCGATCGTGTTGGGCTTGGCACCAACTCGAAAAAATAGTTAAATTTTGTTATAGGTTAGGTAGGTTAGGTAATATAGGTTAGATATTCAAGATTAAGTAGATTTGATTTAGTATTATTTTATACTTTTTAGGGCTTTTAGTTTTTGGGAGATGGTTTCTTTTTTCTGTAATTTGACATGGGTATACATTTTGATAACGCCAGCGAAGTGGTTAAATGAAACCTTCCATCATTCTTTAGGGTACTTCCGCTACACTTAAAGGGGTGATTTCTTTTTCTCGTTTATCCCATGGTATGGGGTGTCGTTGGATAGGTCATTCAAAGATATTGCTGGGGTGGGGTAACCGTATTTCGATAAGTTTGTGAAATATTGAGCTTTAAAATGATATTTTTTGTGTAGAGTGGACGGTTACATTAATGTTGGATAAAATTACTGTACTATACTGAAGCATGAACGCAGGTAATATTGTTAAAATATGATGAAAGAGAGAGAGGTATGTGGGAGAAGGAAAAAAGGAAGATGGCGATTTGCATATCATGGTGTAACGATGAAAAGAAAATGTTACAAATTTAAAAGAGTAAGTACGGATATTCTACGGCAACTAGAATTTCATAATATGTTATTTTACTTGTAAACTTGACGTTCAAAACTGTCTTTTTATTGATGTAATTGAAATAAATTATTTTATTTATTAATTAAACTTACCTATAACTTTATTAACTTTTCCTCGGTGGTCTAGCGGTCGGAAGCGCTAGTGCTGAACAAGAGGTCCTGGGTTCAATTCTCGGGTCGGGAAAAGTGTTTATAAGATTTTCCCGTCTGAAATTTCTTAGTAGCAGCCCGGAGTCTGGATTTCTTCCCTGTTGGTGGCAATACGCTCACCTCCTATTACATGGGACTAAAACATAACTGGTGAAATGTAGGTGTACTATAAGTACGCCTCTGCCTAACCCTTCGGGCATTACAGGCGTGATGTTATGTTGTTTATTGAATACTTTGAGTATACTAATGTACAGAAGCGGACTAAAGGCCATAAGCATTTTCAACCAGTCAACCTTAGGGTGATGCAGAGGCAAACAGTGGTAGGTGCAATTTCTCAAAACAAAAGGATGTGGTAATACATATTTTGTTAAATATAAAATAAAAATTCAAAAATTAAAATACGACTCGTCACGTGACCAGCTTGCCTTTTTTTGGCCAAAGAATCGGCATTTCCATTCAACGTGGCAATGATGATGAATTTGTCGATGCCTTATGATTATATATTTCATTTTATTTTTACATGTATTAATAGTTTAATCCTATTTTTTTTAATCCTTCCTAATAAATAAAATTGAAATGCAATGTAAGACAAAAGAACTTAATATAATATTGATGTTTGAATTTCTTATGCTGTAAGTACCTATATTATATGCAAATGTATTTTATTGTAGTCGTAAACAAATTGTAATTAGTTGTATTTTTATATGTTTAATAATTAAATAATTGATCTAATGTTATAATACATATTTGTACACCGTAAAGGTAAAACATTACTGTGATCCTTTCTGAAATGTACCTAACATCTTGCATGCTTTGTGTGTGCATACTCATGAGTCTGACAAAATGTGTCTGACAAATAAATTAATTCTAACTCTAAATTGTTCAATAAAAATTGACTTCGATTTGAAAGAAATACGACCAAAACATAGGCCGGATACGTCTAGATGGATTGATACAAGAAGAAATGTGATTCATTATTGAAAATAACGACATACCAGTAACGTTATCAATAAAACTCTGTCAAAAAATACGTAAACGACCACACTAAGTGATATCATAATAATTTACAAGAAGACTTTTATCACAAGTAACGGTACATCATCAAAAATAATGTCCGCAGTGATCTCCCAAAAATCCATCAAAAGATTTTTATTGGTTGCCATAAATTTTGTTTTTACAACGGACCACGATCTCTTTTACAAATAAGATCAATTTATTTTAGTCTGTCAACACAATTGGTTCAAACTTGAGAGAAATGTTCGCGATTTGATTGAGACAGCAACCGTTAGATTCAAGATGGCGTCTGACAAATTCAACCATTAAAATATGTTCTATTATGATCTTAGGACGTTTCCGGGATGAATGTAAGGATTAATTGGATGGAGAGAACAGTTTGGAGTTGTGGCTTTGATCTTTGGAGATTATTCAACACTTCTCTCATAGATTATTTCTTTGAGGAGCATTTCACGGGGACAGTTTTAAGGTGTCAGTTAGCAAAGGGTTAATCGTTTTTGCATGGATTAATCACTGATTAATTCAATTTGGAGATGAATGAAGAGTCGGTGAAGCAGATGTATTTTCTGATGCGCTAATTATTAATTCACCAGCTGCCAGTCTTGGTTAAAAAGTCAACACTAAGCGATTCGGGATGACGATGACATGTCAATCCAGGATATGGAACCTTCATATCAATCACCCAAATCCGTTCAGCCTTTTCAGCGTGAAGGCGTTTCAAACACACATACACAGTCTTAATATTATAGGGTGATTAATTCTTATGTAATAATTACCAAATCAGGCACACAAATCACAATAAATAAAAAAACTTAATCATTAAAATTTCCTTGCATTGGCGATGCAACACACAAGACACACCTTTTTTTTGTTCCGAGGTGGAAAGACCTCATGGGGGCGGAGGGGTCTGTCAGCCCCTTCCTGACTATAACTACCCCGGTGTTCCATCTCACACCTACGCCGGGGGTCGCGGGAACGTACGATACTTCCGCAACCCCCGAGCATGCCTGACACAGCCAGATTATTGCCAAGATGACATTGGTTCCTACCTTTTCTTATTCATATGTACATTCAACTTAAATAATAATAGTAATCGACTGCCTCGTTGGTCTAGTGGTCCCAAGCGTGACTCCTGAGCATCAGGTCCTGGATTCGATTACCAGGTCGGTCAAAATGTTGTTGAATTATTCCAGTAGGAATTTTCTCAATAGCAGCCTGGAGTCTGGATTTATGCCCGGTTGATGGCAATAGCCCTTGCCCCCTATTACATTGTCAGGCGCGCGCACTGACACCGGAGTGTCGCGTATTGTCGTTAGCGGAGAATTAGTAGTAAACGAAAATGACGAATACAATCAAATGCAGTAATTGTAACATTGTAATTGATGAACTGTTATCGTATGTGCAAAATAAAGTGTCGGTTATTGACGAAATGACGTTGGTGCGAGTTTGTATGGCGTCATATACCAGCGAGGAAATAAAAACGTCGAAAGCTTTGTTGTTTGATTCTGTATCAACAGACCTGCGAAAAATAACAAGGAAAAGCAAAGGCAAGGAAGAACGGGACCTCGCAGATATCATACACCTATTTAAAAGTGCGGAACCGGACGAAATACCTGTATTTGTAGCAAGACAACTTGACAGGCTGCCACCTTTGGACTTTGATCACCTGGATTGCTCCAAGCTTATGAAAGATTTCTCAAGAATGCAAGCCACTATTGAGGAAATAAAATCGTCGTATGCTACATTAGACCACATACAAGAGTTAAAGGCTGCAGTGTTACGGTTAAGAACTGATTCGTTGCCACCTACATCTGCTTTCAAAGTTAATACGAAACGGGGTGCCTGTTTATTAGATAGTGGTCCGGAAGGTCTTTCACACCTGCATAACTCATCTTTGAATGAATCAATCAATGAACATAATTATAACTCCAATAAATCACCTCAATATCGAGAAATTATGCAGGTACATCAAAAACAACTCGATCAATTTTCAAGTGAGCAGCAACGGTCAGCTGATAACGGGCGACGAACTACTGTCGTGCCGAGTTGCGAGCCGAGCAAAGCCGATGATACACGAGGGAAGAGTGCAGAGGTATCGCCGTCGTGCCAGCGCTCAGTGGTGGTGGCGGCCACGCCTCCCGCGTCACAGCTAACTGTCATAGATCATGAGCGACAATCAGAGTTAAATATAAACAAACATGAAGAAGGATGGCAAACAGTGTCGTATCGTAAAAAACAATCAAATAACTACCGTTATGTGGGAAAATCGGGCAAGGCGAAAGATTCTAAATGTAACTTTAGGGCGGCGGATAGAATGGTTCCGGTATTTATCACAAATATACACAGAGATACGACGGAAGATGACATAATTCGATACATACAAAATAAGACGAATGATTTGGTGTCCTTAGAGAAAATTAAAATGAAGATAGAAAGAAATCACAAGGCCTATAAATTCCTTGTATCTGAATCCAAGTTATCTTCCTATCTGGATGAAAATATATGGCCTCAGGGCATTGTTTTTAGACGTTTCAATAGTTTTAAATATAGACATGCGAATAAAGTGTTGCTTAATAACGGCCAGACAAACGAATTTAATGGACAAATACCAGTTCGCAAGCTTCAATTGTAAGAACATCAAGCGTTCTGTTGACAGTGTCAGAGACTTATGTCGAACCTGTGACCTGATAGCTCTGCAGGAAACGTGGTTACTACCGGAGGACATACCATATTTGAGCACGATCGACAGCGGCTTCGGATATGTGGGCACATCGGCGGTCGACACGTCCGCTGGTATACTCGTAGGGAGACCTTATGGCGGTGTTGCTTTGTTATGGAAAAACAGCGTGTTCCATCAAGTGTCTGTGTTGCAGTGTGACAATACTCGTATGTGTGCTATAAAGATAACGACAAGTGATCGTCTACTGATTGTGGTGAGTGTATATATGCCTACGAATTCTAGCGATAACCTGCCGGAGTTTATAGACTGTTTAAGTTCGGTAAGTGCTATTATTGAAGAATATGGAACTGAATCAGTTTTTGTGTTAGGTGACTTTAATGCAGACTTATCGGGGATGTTTTATAGTGAACTTTCTAATTACTGTAAGGAGCAATGTTGGACATGTGTCGATGTAGAATTATTGGGAGCTGATTCAGGCACCTATACCTTTATTAGTGATGTAACTGGCACGTGTAGTTGGTTAGATCACTGTGTAGTGACATATTCAGCAAAACAAACAGTCATGAGTGCTTATGTTAAATATTTATTTATTTATTTATTTATTTATTTATTTATTTATTTATTTATCATAAGCACACCAACAGCACAGTCGCTTACAATTCAAATTAAATAACATATAAAATTAACATTTCAGTAACCATGCAAATGACAGGTGTGCATGACATTCACACATGAAAATTTGAGACAATGAAGAACAAAATAAAATGTGTCTACACCAAAATAAGCAAACCTAAATCTACAAAACTATAAAACAATATAAAAAATATAAAAAATCAGTGATGGGTCAGTATGATGGGCTATTACACTGTTTAAATAGGGAGCGTCTGTATGAAGCGAAAGTCATGGAGAAAACATCAATAGGGCAATCCGTCAAGTTGGACCTTTCATTATATTGCCTTGCCATACGTGTAAGGGGGCTATTAAATGTAGTATTTAAGGTGGATGTAGGTAATTCAAAAACACGATGATGGCGCTTACTACGTTGGCCAGGCCTAAAGTTAAAATAGTTTATTAATTGTGCATCAATGGAACCATTTATAATTTTATGAAGTGTAAGTAAGTCAGAATGGTTACGTCTTTCATTTAAGCTAATCATATTAAAGTGCTTTAACCTGTCATTGTAATCAGGTATAGCTTTTCGAATCCCATTCTTCATACATAAATACCGAACAAAACGGGCCTGAACAGATTCAACATTATTAGTATAAGTTGAGTAATAGGGAGACCAAATAGTGGAACAATATTCCAAGGAGCTTCTTACTAGTGCGTTGTAAAGTAAAATAATGCTACTACAATTACGAAAAGGTTTCGACATACGGATTATAAAACCAAGCATTCTTTTAGCCTTACTCACTATGCTATCTATATGATAGCGGAAAGATAGAGATGTATCAAAGAGTACCCCTAGGTCACGGATGACCGACACTCTGCTTAGTACCGATCCATCAATATGATAATCAAATTTAATGTAATTCACTTTATTCGTGCATGTAATAGTCTGGCATTTTTTAACATTGAGCGCCATTCTATTATTCAAACACCATTGTTGAAGGACATCAAGATCTCTCTGAAGCTTCGCACAATCACTCAGGTCCGATATCCTACAGTATATTTTTAAATCATCAGCGTAGGCTAAACAATTGCAATTTATTAAATCTAAAAGATCATTCAGAAATACCAAAAACAGCAAAGGACCCAACTTAGAGCCCTGTGGAACACCAGAGCTAGGAGAAAAAGGTACAGATTCATAACCCGCCAGGGCAACTATTTGAGAACGATTATGAATTATGATTATTTACATATGACACTTTATGGTCTGACCATTTTCCTCTCATCATTACATGTAATCTGAATCTTATAACACTGAAGCTACCTCACAAACATACGCTTAACCATAAGGGTGTTATATGGGGGTCTCGTAGTGAGGAACAGATTGCTAAATTTACCGCAGAGTGTCAAAAGCGACTTAGGTGTATTGACTTTCCGTCTGAATGTTTAAAATGCGCTGATTATTTTTGTGATGATCCGGACCACCGCCGTGTTCTTGACAGGTTGTACTCAGACATTGTGGCCGCCCTTAGCGATGCGTCTTTGCTAAGTCGAGGAGGCACAAAAGCAGGTGGACGTGGGGCGCGTATCGTGGGTTGGAATAAGCACGTTAGAGATGCCCATAGTAATGCTAGGAGGTCCTTTGGTGAATGGGTTGCGAGCGGTAGGCCCAGAGGCGGTTTCATGTATAGTGAAATGTGTAAATACAGAACAATATTCAAATCACGACTTAAGTGGTGTCAAGATAATCAAGAACAAATTAAAATGGACGCTTTGGCTGAAAAACATTCTAAAGGAAATTTTCGTGGTTTCTGGCAAAGTACCAAGAAAATAAACCCAAGTCCTTGTCTTCCGGTCAGTATCGATGGAGTAAGTGATCATAAAGGCATTGCTGATATCTTTGGGCATAATTTTTCTGTGAAATCGCCTTTGGGACCGCCGCCACCGGGAGAGGAACGTGGTAATGGGAGGCCGATTGGGAAAGTGGGTGTACAATTTTATGTGAATCAGGTAGCCAAAATCATTAAAAGGGATGACGAGGGGTAAATCCCCGGGTCACGACGGATTGAGTATTGAACATCTACAGTACGCTGGACCACATGCGCCTAGAGTTCTATCAATGTTCTATTCACTGTGTGTGAGTCACTCCTACTTGCCACAGGACCTCATAAAAACGATTGTAGTGCCTATTGTAAAAAATAAGACCGGTGACCTTGCGGATAAAAATAACTATAGGCCTATCTCCCTGGCGACAGTTATAGCTAAGGTGCTGGACGGCTTACTTAACATACATTTAAATATAAAACTACACGATAATCAGTTTGGGTTTAGACCGAAACTGTCTACCGAAAGTGCTATATTATGTTTAAAACACACCGTCAGATACTATACGAGACGAAAGACACCAGTTTATGCGTGTTTCCTCGACTTATCGAAGGCCTTTGATCTGGTGTCGTATGAGATCTTATGGAAGAAACTTGAGGATATTAAACTACCCCAAGAAGTTATATCCATCTTTAAGTATTGGTACACGCACCAGATAAATAATGTCAGATGGGCGGGGGCAATGTCGGAGTCGTACAGGCTTGACTGTGGCGTGAGGCAAGGTGGACTAACCTCACCAACGCTGTTTAATTTATATATGGACTCGCTGATCGTCGCACTCAGTAGCCAACATATAGGATGTCATGTTGATGGCGTATGCGTTAACAATTTGAGCTACGCAGATGATATGGTGTTGCTGAGTGCGTCGATCTGTGGTCTGAGAAAACTAATGCGTATTTGTGAGGAGTACGCTGATGTGCACGGGCTAAGATATAATGTGACGAAAAGTAAATACATGGTCTTTGAAGAAGCCGGCGCTAAATGTCCACAGAACCTACCACCTGTTCGACTCAATGGTATTCCTCTAGAGAGAGTAAGCCAGTTCACTTATCTGGGTCATATAGTTACCGGCGACCTCAAGGACCATGCTGATATCGAACGGGAACGGAGGGCACTATCAAGGAGAGCCAACATGTTGGCCCGCAGGTTTGCTCGATGTTCCACAGATGTGAAGATTACTCTTTTCCGGGCCTACTGCACGTCTTTGTATACGTGTTGCTTGTGGGCAAAATATTCGCAAAAGTCCTTTAGTTCCCTTCGTGTCCAATTTAACAATGCGTTTAGGGCGGTTTTGGGGTTGTCTCGTTTCTGTAGCGCATCAGGCATGTTTGCAGCAGCGAACACCGATTGCTTTAACAGTAACATGCGCAAAAGAGGTGCTGCCTTGGTGTGCACGGTTCGAGCCAGCTCCAATGCCGCTCTCGCAATGATAGCCAATAGACTGGACTGTCCCTACATACGGCATTGCTGTGAAAGACACAATCCGCAACGTCGGATGAAGAGATTACTGTAATTTAATATTTGATTTTATTTTATTTTTGATTTTATTTTATTTTATTTTATTTTTTTTAGTGATATGTGATTATAAGTTTACTTTAATTTTATTTAATGAACTGAATTTATTTAATTTGATTTTAATTATTATTTGACTAATTTTATCTCAATGACTGCATTTTATTTTTACTTTATTTTATTTCATTCTATTTGGTAATTTTATTATGATAGATGAATTGTAATAATTTGTATAAATGAGTCAACTTAAATATTTTGTTAAGCAACAACAATGGAATAATATGGGTTATGATTACCTGAAATAAATGTATTTTATTTTTTATTTATTTTATTACGTGGTACTTAAACATAACTAGCGCAATGTGGGTGTTACTATCGGTGCACCTCTACACAACCCTTAGAGGAATACAGATGTGATGTTATGTTTATTAATAGTATTACTTATTTGGACGTATTATTATTTTACGATACGTTACGATACGTTTGAATAGTATTATTATTTTACGGACTTAATGCCATAGGCATATTCTACCAGTCAACCTTTGGGTGATGCAGAGACAAACAGTGGCAGGTGCAATTTCTTAAAAGAAAAGTGAAAAGGAAAATATATTTATATATTATTATAAACTAATAATAAGAACAAATATATATTATTATAAAGTAATATCGTCATGTCTAAAATGCTGCATCTGGTAGTTCGACTTAGTTGGGAAAGGATATTTTTCATTTAAACTTTGCTCCATACTAAGAATTCCGCTTGTGTCGTGGGTGCGTTTACAAACATTTAAACCTACATACACTAACAGCCACATGACGGAACATAATGCAACCCACAAAATGGAACCCGGATGGTATTTAGTCTCAATCTGTAAGCTCAAGTCTCAAGCTTCTTTGTTTAATCAATACGTTTCTTCAACAAGCACCGCGTCTCCAGGATAAACTATTAAAAGCATAAAATCAACTCCTTGTAGCAAGAAAAACGTTTAAAAAAAATCTCCACTGCAAAGGGGCGCGCCATGCTTGGTAATGAGCGCCCCGTGTAAACTAACAACCTTCATTGTTGTAAAAGAGTTTGCATTTTTTAAATATCTTAGAAGAAAGCATAAAATTAGCTGGACTATTTAAAATGCCGCGCGACAACGGGAGGCGGCATAAAGAGACTGAAAATGGGAAAAAAAAGGTTATTACTGCACTCTAGGGAGGTCAGGGATACTAGATGGTGCAAGAAGGTGTTTTTTATTATTTTGTTTATTAAAAATCATTGCCCCATAGGAATTTCACCTCTATCGAAGTTGCGTTTTCAAATTGAACGTACTCAAACAGCCAGACCTGGAACAATTACCTATTTTTTTTTTTTTTTTTTTTTTTTATAAAATATTTATATATATATATATATTTATATTTATATATATATTTTTTGCGCGCGGGAATCGAACCCACGACACGCAGCGCAGCAACCGATCGCTCAGCCACTGCTCTAACCGTGCCTTCAACAGCAGCGTCAACGTAAACGTGTAAGTAGGAAAACGCTACCCCTACGTACACATGATCTGCCTAGCCTTGTCTCAACTACGTTGGGGTAGGCTTCCAGTCTAACCGGATTCAGCTGAATACCAGTATTTTACATGGAGCGGCTGCCTATCTGACCTCCACAACCCAATTACTGGGCAACACGATACTGGGCAAGACTGGTTGCCAGGCTTTCGGGCTTCTGACTACCCGTAACGACTGTCAAAGATCTACAAATGGCAGCCGGGACCAAGCCGGGCTTATCGTGCTTTCCGAGACACGGAGGAGTCTATGATTGCTTACAGGTAGTTCTTCCCGGTCTGGCTGTTTTTGCACCTTCGATACAGGGAAAAATCCTAGTGTGAGGCAATGTTTTAAAAAGAGAAGAGAGAAAAGAGATCACCTATAAATTCGCCTATAAATTCGTTTCGTTTATTCGACCAACAAGGATCATAACAAAAAAGTGTACATTTAGTCAACAGTAAGATTTCTCAAACAAGTATAATAAAATAATATGAAAAGGAATTATATAGTTATTATAATTATAATCATATGTTGCGAGTAACAATGACATCGACTACGGTCAAGTGTAATGCGTGTAATGTAGTGATAAGTGAAGTGCTTGCCTTTGTGCAAAACAAGATTGATGTGATGGACGAGGAGAGCCTAGTTCGTATCTGTGCATCCTGTTTTAGTGTAGAAGAGGTTTCAAATGCCAAGAAATTACTGTTTGAGTCGGCGCCGTCATCAAAACGTAAAGTTACAAGGAGAGGGACAGGAAAAAATGAAAGAGATTTATATGACATTATAACATTGCTAAAAGAAACAGATCCCGAAGTTGTACCGATTTTTGTGGCACGCGAATTACACAAACTACCTCCGATCACTTTTGACCATGTAGACGCTACCCGGCTGTTAAAGGATATTCTGCTAATCCAAAACGAACTTAAGAATAATAGAGAAACATATGTCACCAAAGAGCAGTTTGATGCAGTTAAAGAGGACTTAAAAAAACTCAATAATTCATACACCAATAGTCAAACCAAGCCTAACGAATTAAATCACAGAAAAAATAAATTATACAACAACAAAATGCATTATCAGAGCAAGTCACCGGACCTACCTCACATCGCCGTAGAAGTAGCTACCGACAAAAGCGCGGAGTTATGTCCATCTCCGTCCCAAGAAATTGACACGTGTAACAACATCTCGATCGAACACTTCGTCGACGCTGAAGTGGGTGGGGAGCTACAGGTGCGTGCGCGGGCAGCAGTGGGTGCGTGCAACGAGACTTTGGAATGGATAGGGACACCTACCTCGTATGCCGCCGCGGCGCGGCTAGCAATATCAACACCAAGAAAAATAAATCCAATAACTAATTTAGAAATAAAGAAGGATGATGATCGAAATGAAGGGTGGATCTTAGCGCAAAAGAAAAAGAGGCTGAGAGACAGGTTTATAGGAAATCAAGGTCGTGCGAACATAGATAATACTGCAAAATTTAAAGCAGCTGACATTAAAATACCGTTGTTCATCAATAACGTTGATCAGAATGCGTCTGCTAACGACATATATACGTACATAATGGAAAAAACAAAAACTAGTGTGCAAATTGAAAAAATAAATATGAGAAAACAGAAAAACTACGATGCTTACAAAATTTTTGTACAAAGGAATAAATTGCATTTATTTTTAGACGACAATTTATGGCCAGAGGGAATTTCTTTTCGTAGATACATAGATTTTAAAGAACGAACAGAAGGATTACACAAAAATATCAACAATGGATTGCGACAATAACTATATTAATTCAAAAGCAAGTACATTTGTGAGTTTTAATTGTAAATCTATTACTAGATCGGTGGATTATGTCAGACTATTATGTCAAACATCTGATATAATCGCATTGCAAGAAACCTGGTTGCTGCCACACGACATTCCTTTTCTGAGCAGCATAGACCATCAGTTCGACTTCGTGGGAAAATCGGCGGTAGATACGTCGTCGGGCATCCTACAAGGGCGACCTTATGGCGGAGTTGCTATACTGTGGCGCAAGAGCGCCTATGAAAATGTGTCTTTCGTGCAGTGTCAAAGTGTGCGTCTTGTGGCTATCAAAATAACGGTAGGCGGTAAAGCTCTCTTAGTGTTCTCGGTTTACATGCCGACAGAGTCGATGGATAATCTTGGTGAATTTGTCGAGTGTTTAAGTGAGATTCATGCAGTGATAGAAAGTAGTGGTGTAGACGCGGTCTATATTATGGGGGATTTTAATGCTCAACCGAATAGTATATTCGGCAAAGAACTTTTGAGTTTTTCGGCTGAAGTACAGTGGCGGTGCGCTGACGTTTGCATGCTCGGTGGTGAGTCGGACACGTATACCTACGTAAGTGATGCACATGGTTCTACTAGTTGGTTAGACCACTGCGTAGTGACAGAAGCGGCGTGGAATACTATTAGAGAAGCTAGTGTGCTCTACGACGTGTCTTGGTCGGACCATTTACCTCTAATTGTAATGTGTGATCTTAATTTATTAAGGCCAAAAGTTGCACCTGGACTAATTAAATGTAACAAAGTAACATGGGGTGACAGAGACTTGCAGCAGACTAAGTTATATAGCAATTATTGTAATGATCTCTTGAAAAATGTAGACTTTCCCTTAGAATTTACTGAATGTAGTAAAAATAGATGTAGAATTAAGGAACATGAAAGCATTTTAGATAATATGTACGCGGAAATTGTGCGTATTCTCTGTGAAGGTGCAATCGCCAGTAACTGTAAGAACGGAATACAGTACAGAAAGCGTTACATAACGGGCTGGAATAAGCATGTGAAGAATGCACATGGACAGGCTCGGCTTGATTTTCAAACATGGACATTGTTTGGTAGGCCGAAAAATGGTGATTTGTATGAAAAAATGATGGAAAGTAAAAGGATTTTTAAAAGTAAATTAAAATGGTGTCAAAATAATAAGGACAAAATAAAAATGAACATCATTGCAAGTCATCATGACGCAAAGAATTTTGGTAGTTTTTGGAAAGCCACGAACAGGTTGAATCCCAGGTCGAGTCTGCCTGTGAGTATTGAGGGCCTTAGTGATCCTAATGATATAGCCAACCTATTCAGCAGAACCTTTAGGGTTGGGTCTCCCCTAGGTACGTCGTCTGGCGGGCCGGAGGTGGTGGGGGGGTCCGAAGACATGCCTATTAGGTTTGCGGCCAGGGAGATAGCTACTGTCATACGCAACTTAAAGAGAGGCAAGTCGCCGGGTCATGACAGCCTAAGTATAGAGCATTTATTATATGCTGGTAAGCACGTACCGCGAGTTCTAGCAATGTTTTTTAACTTGTGCCTGAGTCACTCATATCTTCCAGCTGATTTACTTAAAACTATTGTTGTGCCCATTGTTAAAAATAAGACTGGAGATGCGAGTGACAAGAGCAACTACAGGCCTATATCCCTGGCTACCATCATTGCAAAGGTGTTGGACAGTCTGATTGATCAGCAGTTGGATAAGCATTTAACACTCAACGACGCCCAGTTTGGGTTTAAGTCACATTTATCCACGGAAACAGCTATACTATGCCTGAAACAGACTGTTCAATACTATGCAAGTAGGAAAACACCTGTATATGCATGTTTTCTGGACCTCTCCAAGGCTTTCGACCTTGTATCTTATGATTGCCTATGGAGGAAACTATCAAATGTTAAGAACCTCCCAAGCGATATCATTAGGATGCTAAAGTATTGGTATAAAAACCAATACAATTATGTTAAATGGGCGGGCGTCCTGTCGGCTGCATACGGGTTGGAGTGCGGTGTAAGGCAGGGGGGAATCAGCTCACCCAAGCTATTCAACCTATATGTAAACGAACTGATCTGTGAGCTCAGCAATACCAATATCGGGTGCTCCATTGACGGGCACTGCGTCAATAACATCAGCTACGCGGATGATATGGTATTGCTAAGTCCATCGATCAGTGCACTTAGGAGGCTTCTTCGCATCTGTGAGGACTATGCAGTGGCTCACGGTCTTAGGTACAATGCGACCAAGAGCGAACTACTGGTTTTCAAAGCGGGAAACAAATGTTACAATACTGTCCCACTAGTGACCTTGGGGGGCGCTCAGCTTTCCAGGGTCACGAAGTTCAAATACCTGGGGCATTGGGTCACTGATAGTTTGTCCGATGATGTGGACGTGGAGAGGGAACGCAGAGCATTGGCAGTTCGATGTAACATGCTGGCTCGTAGGTTTGCACGTTGTACTAGGGAGGTGAAAATTACGCTCTTTAGAGCGTATTGCCAATCTATGTACACGTGTGCCCTATGGGTCAGCTATACAAAAAGCTCGTACAATGCTCTGCGAGTCCAATACAATAACGCCTTCAGAGTGATGTTGGGGCTGCCACGCTTTTGCAGTGCATCGGGGATGTTTGCGGAGAATGGCGTGCCAGATTTTTACGCACTGATGCGGACACGGATAGCATCCCTGATGCGGCGAGTGCGTGACAGCTCTAACAGCTTGGTGGCTATAGTAGCCGACAGGATGGATAGTCCAATGATGTGGCAATGGATGACCAGTCATCGTGCTTCCTTCAAATATTTAAAATAAGATGTTTTGTGTTTTCATATATGTATTGATGTTTTGTGTATAATATTGTAATGTGTGTTTTTCTATGGACTTATGGTCTGAAATAAATGTTATTATTATTATTATTATTGTTCTTTTTATACGTTTACGTATCTCGGCGTTGCGCCGGAGTTATGGGGTAGTACGGGCCGAAGCCAAGTGCTACCCCTGGGAATTGGTTATATTATGATGAGATGATGGTGTGTTCGGGTTTTGTGATGGTGATTGTGTCAGCTCATGAGACTGTGTTCGTGCGTTGGCTGCTGCACGCGTGTGTGAGGAGACGATTGATGTGTCGTTGTCATTTTGCAGGAATTTTCTGACAATCCTGCAGGTATTCAAGATTGCAGCTTTCTGAAGAGTCTGATATGTGTAGGGTGGTAAATCAAGTGTTTTTAAAGACTGATGAAGCTGTTTAGGTATTACACCAGTTGTTGACAACACTATAGGAACTATGGTGACATTGCTAAGCCGCCACATTCGGCTGATTTCTATTTTGAGGTCTATATATTTTGAGAGCTTTTCTGCTATAGTATTCTGTAGATTGTGTGTATTAGGAACAGCTATGTCTATGATTTGTGCAGTTTTGTTAATTTTGTCTAATAACGTGATATCTGGTCTATTGTAGTGTGTTGTTTTGTCGGTAAGGATAGCTCGGTCAAAGTACAGCTTGTGGGTGGAGTTTTCAAGAACAGTTTCGGGTTGATATTTATAATAAGCTACAGGTGGTGTGGGAATTAATTTATATTTTATTGCTAATTTTTGGTGGATTATATTCGCTAACTGGTCATGTCTGTGTTTGTAATCAGTCTGGACTATTGCTTTACACGCACCCGTGATGTGTTGAATGGTTTCGGAGGAACTATTGCATCGCCTACATCTGTCTATGGTTTGAGGAACTCGCATTATGTGTTTTTGGTAATTGCGAGTTTCTATTACCTGGTCCTGAATTGCTATCATGAACCCTTCAGTCTCAGGGAACAGTTCTCCACGTCTTAACCATTCGTTCGACGCTAACTTGTCGACGTTAGGTTGATTAAGATCATGTCGATGTCTCCCATGCAGTGACTTTTTGGTCCATTCTGCGATTTTAGTCTGTCGGTCAGTCTGTTGTTCGTTACTCTGGGTTGTCTTCTCAAACATGTTTAATGGAGTAAGTTTTTTATCATTAAACGCTATTGCTTTATGTAGAGTTGAAATAGGGCTTTTAGTGTAAAAGTATGTTCTTAAAATAGTTATTTGTTTGTTATGTAGGTTAGTGATATCTATTATTCCTCTGCCACCTTCGTTCCTTGGCAGTGTGAGCCTCTGTACACATGACCTGGGATGGTGCCTTCTGTGTTTAGTCAGAGTGGTATTTATCACCCGTTGCAAATGTTTGAGTTCAGTCTTGTTCCAATTTATGATAGCAAAAGAATAGGTAAGAACAGGGATGGCATAAGTGTTTATGGCTTTAATAGTATTTCGAGCGTTTATTTGTGAATGACATATTGTTTTTAACCTATGTTTAAATTGTTTAGTGAGTGTAGCTTTAATTTCCTTATGAAGAATCTGTTTAGCCTGTATATAACCTAAATATTTGTAGGTCACGTTCTCGTCTAATGACTCTATCGTATCTCCTGTCTGCATGTAGTATGAATGTGAATAAGTTTTGCCCGCTCTGATTGAATTAATTTTACATTTGTCAATTCCAAACTCCATAGCGATATCATTCGAAAATTGTTCAGTAGCATTAGCTAGTTCATATAAGTCGTCTGGTGATGATGCGTACAATTTGATATCGTCCATATAGAGCAGGTGGTTTAATTTACAAGTTTGCTGGTCAGTCAGTATGTCAGTCGTTGTATCAATATACTGTAGTTGATATCCGGGTTTTAAAGCATTAAGTTTATTTGAAAGCGGATTTAATGCAAGACAGAACCATAGTGGGCTGAGTGAGTCTCCTTGGAATATTCCTCGCTGGATCTTAATGTGTTCTGTCTCAACTATTCCTATGGATGTGTTCAGATGTAGTCGCGTCTGCCATTTGTCTAATATATTTCCTAAAAAGTTGATGAGTTGTGAATGTATCTTGTATAAACTCAAAACTTTAAGTAACCACGAGTGAGGTACTGAATCGTATGCTTTCCTATAATCAATATACATAGAGCATAAATCTTTCTTAGTACGTTGGACATGTTTAAGTATTACTGCATCTATTGTTAACTGTTCTTTACAACCTTGACTGAACTTCCTACACCCTTTCTGTTCTTCTGTCAATATATGTTGTGTTTCAAGGTGTTTGTATATGATTTGAGTAATGCACGATGTCAATATCTTATATATGGTTTGCAGACAGGTAATTGGCCTATATTTTGCTGGATTAGCTGTGTCATTAGGGTCTTTCGGAAGCATGTAAGTTTTACCTTCTGTAATGTATGACGGAATAATGTTTGGGTCTTTTATAAAATTGTTAATACAGTTATAGAGGTATGGGTGTATGTGTGTAAACTTTTTATACCAATAGTTGTGTATGTGATCAGAGCCTGGTGCTTTCTAATTGTGTATCTTTTGAAGGACATCGTGGAAAGTTTCTACATCAACCTGATCAAAATCCATCGCTTCAACGTTTGTCTGATAGGCCTCCTCTTCTTTGATCCATTCTGCTTCAGTATTATGAGAGACAGGATTTTCCCAAATTCCAGCCCAGAATTGCTGCAACTCGTCTGTGGCTGGCCACACTGTATTTGTGTTATTGCTCGGTGTGGTGTGGTTTGTTGTTGATGCCTTTAGTTTTCGGTAAAATAATTTTTCGTTATTCCTAAATTGGTTATTTTGTGTTTTACGGAGAGTGCATTTAGTGTATCTATCTAGTCTGCTTTTAACAACTGTTAGTTTCTGTTTAAGGGTGTCTAAAAAGTGAGTAAGGTGTGTGTTAGGTTCTTCATGTGATGTATGCGTTTTATAGTCTCTTAAAATTGTGTTTACTTCTTTAGTTAGTTTTTTGCTCCTATGACCTTGCATGTAATGTGTTAATCTTCCGATTTTGGCTCTGATAACTTCTATTTTGTGGTCTAACCTTTTTTGCCATTTAGGCTTGCGATCTTGTTGTAGTCTATTTCTATATTCAGGAGGTGATAGTGAAATTTTACTACCGTTGGCCTTGGCAGCTGTCCACGCAGCGCAGTATATTATGGTCTGAAGATGATTAAATTCAGTATCTTGGGTAACTTGTTCTGGCAAAATAACTTTGTTAATATAACTAACTATATTCGCTAATCTTTTTGATGATTTTTGTACGGGTATGTAACTCCTCTCTGTAGGATAAGTGTCTCTGTAGTACTGTAATGTTTCTGAGAATATTTCATCTATTTGAAGATTTCTTTCTTGGCTTGTTTGTGTATTAGAGTGTACGGGGTGTTCTAACTCAATGGCATTGAGATTATCACCTTCCGTTTCTACTCCTATTTGTTGAGTTTGTGACATCTCTATATTTTCTATATCTATATTTAGTGTGTTTTGGGGAGGTTGTGAGTGAACATTTTCTGTAGTTCGTCTTATACTATCAGATTGCCAATTAAAAGAGGCCGTCTCCAATAATTCATTCTCTACTATTGATTTTAGTATCTGGAGCCGTGTTTCTGAAATCATACTATTATTAACTATTACTCTTTTTTGGTCCGATATGCGCTGTTCTGATAAATGTGACAAATGAGGGTAACATTCTATAAATTTTTCTTTTAAATTTTTCCGCCATATTGTCATATCTGTCTCCAATTTTGTTGCCCTAAAATAACATTTCATAAGTGTTTCATTGAGTTCGTTGGACCATTTCATCCTGCGTTTAGGTTCTGATTGTGAGTACGGTTGTGTGTTTGTTTGAAATGTAAGAATTTCCTGTGGTGTTTGGGGCTGTAGTTGTAAGTCATTATTTGGTGTTTGTAAATTATTTATTACTTCTAGCCTAATTGAATCAAGTGTAATGGAAGGTAACAACTTTTTGGACACTATTGCTCTCCTTTGATCTCCAATTCTTTGCTTAGAGACTTTCATGTTTGGGAATTTTTCTATGAATTGTTGATGTAGTGATGTCAAGTATGCATTTTTGTCAGATTCTAAGTTTGTGATGATTAGGTAGGTACGCCAAATGAATTCGTTCATTTCAATACTCCATTTTTTGCGCGTATTTTTTATGTCAGCAGTGGGTGAAGGTTTATTGGCTAAAATAGCCTCCGACACAACATCTACTGACGTTGGTGATGATGTTGATGATGATCTTGATGAACGTGATAGATATGAAGGTGGTGATGATGCGATTGATGAAAATATGGACCTCGGAGAGGCTGATGATGAAGTTGTTGATGTTTCATCATCTACAGAAGGCATATTTGCCTGAATATCTTTTTTTGTTTTCGATCTTGTTATCATAATTAGTCCCACGAGTAGCTAGGGACTAACAAAGTCGACCACAGCAGAGCCCTGCGTTCACTGTGGTAAGGGTAAGTAAAACTGGAGGTCCCCTATTATCCAGAGTTGGCACACTAGCGACTAGCGCATTCCCCTAGCCATGCAGCCCTCGGCGTGTACGACCTTGGCTTGGGTTGTATCTCTCTTGGTCTGACCCCTCACTATAGATCTATCTCGGCAGAGTAAACTCTACCGGCACAGACCTAGAGTTAATTGGGGTGCACAAGCCCCACCACGACGTCAACGTAAAGATACGGCGGTGGGGTTATTATTATTATTATTATAATGCCTAAAAGTAGACTAAAACTAAAATATGTTTATTACAGGTGCAAGTCGGTAATGATGGTTCGAGATTACAATGTTAGATAGCGACCCGCCCGATCTAGGTTAATTCAAACCTGTGTTTCAGGCCATCACTTTACATTTAATTTAAAGAAAGCACTAAAATTTAAAGTTAAACTGATATAAAATAATCTTTAGAAAAAAACCATGAGAAAAAAACCTAATTATTAGTACATTAATATCTAAAACTAAACCTATGTAAATTTACAAAAGTAAAATACTTACGAGGGAATAATATATCATCATGACAAAATTTCTAGAAGTTTTTCTGTGTCTGTGTAATTGAGTAATTGAGATAAGGGAATAATTTTAAAAAGCACTGCAATTAAACTCTGTTCCCAGTTCTAACCACCAAAATATGTCCAAACCACGCCTACCACATCCAGTAATGTTATACCAAAGTTAGTTACAGCAGTTAAAGTTTTCCGAGAGGCTTTTTAAGCATTCTTCTCGTTCCCGCTCAAAAGTGGGAGTAAAAAGTTAACGCTTGCAATTTTAGACTCGCTTCACAACTCACAAGTTTTCGGTAACTACAATTCACTTCTTTCAAAGTTTTAGGTGACTTTTTGTAACGTCTCCAAGAATTTCTCGCGTCTTTGGCGACATAGTGACCCAATTTAACTGTTTATTTTTGGCTTTCTTTTGAGCCATTGAACTCTATTGTATGTAAGATTGATCGATAAATTTGTTTACTCAGTAAAGCTTTTAATTCTTGCTTTTGTGTGATAATTTGTGTTTTTCTTTTGTTTCCTCGTACTAGATAAATAAAAGCAGTGACGGCCCAGTGGTTAAGGCCTCGTCCCTTGTGCACGAGGGTTCAAACCTGGGCAAGTACCACTGTGAGTTTTTCAATTCATATGTACTTTCTAAGTTTATCTTGGACATTAATGACATCGGTGAAGGAAAACATCGTGAGGAAACCTGGACTTATATAATTAATATAAGTCTGAAATCGCCAACCCGTCTTGAGCAAGCGTGGTGATTAATGCTCATGCCTTCTCTGTATGAGAAGAGGCCTTTGCCCTGCAGTGGGATAGTAATAGGCTGGTACTGGAACTGGTACTTGACAAATAATGATAAGCACTTTGAAAATCATGCACATTATTGTACATTGGTTGTCCTATGTTTGCACGGTGGGTTATGCCAATATTCAGGGTGAAAGAGATATTGGCGCACAAACTTAAACCATGACCACAAAACAACATATGTATTTAAAAGAATGGAAATGACACTCATCATCATCTGCCTAGCCTTTTCCCAACTACGTTGGGGTCGGATTCCAGTCTAACCGAATGCAGCTGTATACCAGTACTTTACATAGAGCGACTGTCTATCTCACCTCTACAACCCACTTACTGGGCAATACAATAACCTCTGGTAAGACTGGTTGTCAGACTTTCAGGCTACTTGCAACGACTGTAAACTGACACTATGGCACCTTAATTAACATCAACCGCTGTGCGATATGCTCTCAAGACTGCAAAATATGATAGTGGTTCTGAGACAGTGCAAAGGAGGAAGCGCCGACGAGGCACCAATCAGAACCACTGCGGCTCAGCTCTGTTGGAGGCCAAAAGCTTAAAGACTTCGGTGTTCATGTCCAGCCTACACTGCATCAAGTCATGATGGCCCAGTGGTTTAGGCCTCGCCTCTTGTGCACGAGGTTGTGGGTTCAAACCTGGGCAAGTACCAATGTGAGTTTTTTAATTCATATGTACTTTCTTAGTTTATCTTGGACATCACTGACATCGGTGAAGGAAAACATCGTAAGGAAACCTGGACTTATATAATTAATATAAGTCTGAAATCGCCAACCCGTCTTGAGCAAGCGTGGTGATTAATGCTCATGCCTTCTCTGTATGAGAAGAGGCCTTTGCCCTGCAGTGGGATAGTAATAGGCTGGTACTACACTGCACCACTAAGGGGTCGTCCATTAATGTTCTCGTGATGTTTTTACCTCCTCTCCCCTGATGATACGTGGCTATAGACTAACCCTCCTTACCAAATCACTTGGTATCTGGGTATTCTTTCTTTCTTTATTTCTTTTTATACAAAAAAAAACATTGCCCCACGCTAGGATTTACTCCTTTATCGTGGGTACGTTTACAAACATTTAAATTCACATACACAAACAGCCAGACTCGGAACAACTACCTCTAGGCCATACAAATGTTTGTTCTGTGCGGAAATCGAACCCATGACACGCGGCGCAGCAGTCAATCGCTCAGCCACTGCTCTAACCGTGCCGTCAACAGAGGCGTCAACGTCAATTGCTCAGCCATTGCGCCAAGTCAGCCACAGTGCCGTCGTATTATATCTATTCTTCTAGTTACAACTATAATCTAATAAAATTCTGGAAAATTGGCAACGGGTAGTCAAGGTCACGTGCCTTGTTCTGTTTAGAAATCGCGCGTTGTACGTAAAATAAACGCACATGATATCTCATCACAAAAACTGTGATGTTTTGTGATTTTTTCGAGCGATGTTTTGTGATTCTAGGAATCCTCCATTTATCACGTAAGGTCGTCTGGAAGACCAAGTACTGTAAGTTTTGGTACTTGACTACTTGACTTGGTACTTTGACGACCGATGCGGCGCGGCGGGCGATGCTCCACCTTCGACGCAGGAGGTTGCGGGTTCGATTCCCGCCCTGGGACAAATGTTTGTACGATCTACAAAGATTTGTTACGGGTTTTCTGGGTATTTGCTATATATAATAAAAAATATATATCTATGTAATGTATTGTATTAAGTATACCAGTCATCTAGTACCCATAACACAAGCTCTGCTTAGCTAGGGGCTAGATGATGCTGTGTGGATTGTCCAGCATCATTTATTTATTTACTTTTTAGATTATTAAAATTGAGCCTAATAGGTCACATGATATGACATATGACATAGATGACATGGAAATGCGCTACCATAAAACTGATAACGTTTAATCAGCAAAGTGATTGCACAGGTCGTGTATTTTTATTTTTCGATTTGCATAATAATCACCTGATCAGGTTATAAAGTAGTTAGAAGTATATATTTACGTAAATTTTATTCATACCATGAAATCATACCGTATAAGAACCTGGTAGCCTTGTTTAGATATCCAATATCGACAAAATTGAACTTATTATCATAGATACTGAGTAAGGAAGTCATTAAAGACTAATGTAAACAATCATTAAATTAATATCCTTTTGTAAGTAGTTAGCTTACCTTTGTTTTTTGTTAACGGGGGGCAACCTTCAAAAGACGCCTGGACTTTTGGAGAAAAGACCAGGGAGTGTGGGATTCTTATATCACTAAAACCACCCCGAATAGAATAGAATAGAATAGAATAGAATAGAATAGAATAGCATTTATTTGCAAATATGGGTTATACATAAGTAGGTAGTAGTAGGTTTTCATCAGAGTTCTGCCATATTTCACCATTCGGCATGCAAACATTTTCATTATACTAAAATTGTTAAAATTTAAAGTCTTGTTGGAACATTCAAATAGTTATGTCATTCTCATTAAATAAAATTATTAAAATTAAAACATTCATTAAAAATATCAACTTAATTATTACATTATACATTAAAATTGTCGGTAACAGTAGGTTATATATACAAGAAATACAGAATCGTGGTCCGAAGACAAATAAACAAACAAACATCAAAATTCCAGGTCATAGACAATACACCATAAATATTCCGTACGCAAAACAATAATTAATTAATTAAAACTTCGAGGTATTTTGATAAAAATTGTCCGTTAAAAACTCAGTTACACTGTAATATGCTTTGTCTATTAACAACCTACGAACTGTACTTTTGAATTGCAACGTTTTCAAGATGATCACCATCAGCACGTGGAAGGGGCCCCGTTACCTCTTAAGAGACCACTCCAGGACCCCCTCTGTGCAATGCCTCTTAGGGCACATCCCTGAGGAGACGGTTAAGGTGTCTCCCCTGAACCTTCCACGATAGCTGATTATAAAATAAATCCGGTCAACAGCGAGACTTACAAAAACGATACGAAACGAAATAAGAATGGTATTTGTTTTTATCTGAATGTACAGACGCCAGCACATCAAAGTACCCCAAACTGTCAGATTTTCCGAATTGAACATGAACCTTTTTCTTTCATAGGGCATCAAAAAATTCATCCGCATCGTTGTCAACGGGAAAAGTGCCCAGAAGGCTGGCAGCATTGCCACGTTGAATGGCAATGCTGATTCTTTGGCCAAAAAAAAGGCCAGCCCTCTGGTCACGTGAAGAGTCGACCAAACGTTTCGCGATTTCTCGAAAAACTAAATGGGCACACGGACCCCATGGCCCTAGTGTTTCAACCCCAAACGGCTCAAACATATAACTTCCATATAACTTTCTGATTAACAGAAGTGTGATAGATATAAAAAATAAAAATAAAAATAATTATGTGCCTTACGGCTCCGCCAGATGAGATTAGTTCAGCGAAAATGCCACACTGTGGTGTCTCACGCTGGTTTTTAACTAGATCTGAGGTAGTGTCACGGACCTGCCCCCACTTAGTACACAGAATCTCCATCTCTTAATCCTTCCATCTAGCGCTGCATGCTGTCGCCTGCACTCGTGAGGACCTAATGGATGCGTCAACAATATTCACGCTGTGGAACCTTGTATCTGGCTCATATTCAATATTTTTAACATCGACACGCTAAGAAGAATTACACGGATATTTCTTGGTTGTGGATTAACTGGTGAGAACATCTCGCCTGTATTCCCTGAAAGATTAGGCAGAGGTCTAACAGTACTCTCACATTCCTCCAGATATGTGTTAAGTCCACTGTAATAGGGGGCGAGCTTATTGCCCTAAGACGGGCATAATTCAAAATTGGTTGAGCCGGTTCGGAGATGAGCTACACTGAAAGACAGACAAATTTTTTAAAAAATAGTTTTCTTGGTCTACTTACCGTGTATACTTCTATATTCATTTACTAAAAGTTGTTTACAAGCAGTCACTTTATGATATGTCGGCGCACATTATAATGGCATTGTCAAGAGTGACAAGTTGTCAACGTCACTCTAGCGAAGCGTCGAGTCGATGGTAGCGGGGCGGCCATCTTAGGATTCCCTTTCCTGGAGAGCGGTCGCCAGCGCACCACGCCAAATCGATATCCACCGCCTTCAACATTGTGTTTTTTTCAAGTGATAAGTGTTGATCAGAATATTAGTGATTACCATTTACGTAATTGTAGAATTATTTGAATGTTATGGAAGTAAAATCGTTTAAGTTTCCATGAGACGTAATAATTTTAGAAAAACATTTACGTTTGTCTTGAGGTAATTTAAAATTAAGAAATCGTCTGCAATATGAAATAATTCTCAACATTTTTGATAAAGTAGAATAGTTAAACCAAATAAATTCCTCTTTTGTATTATTTACAGTAGCCAAAGACCTCAAACACTCCTCCTCTCGTGTATCTTCGATATTGGGAACACTGATATTTAGGCTCACGCTAGACAACCAAACCGGTCCATTCCACCATAGTGAATGATTTGACAACTCTGGACCTTGTAAGCCCCGTGACGCACAGTCAGCTGGGTTTGTATCTGTAGATACGTGCCCCCACTGCTCGTAATCTATAATATTCAGTATATCTGACACTCGGTTGCTCACGAATGTGCTCCACCGACTCGGTCCGCCTCTTAACCAAGCCAAAACAATGGTGGAATCGGTCCACGCAAATAAACTATCTTTAGATACTCCCAACACTTGCGATGTCTCAGACATCAGTTTTGCTGCTAATACAGCACCACAAAGTTCCAATCTAGGGATGGAAACCTGCTTCTCGATTGGAGCTACTTTTGTTTTGGAGGATATTAGGCTTACGTACACTCGCTCCTTATTAATGACTCGCAAGTACACTGCTGCTCCGTACGCGGCTTGCGACGCATCTGCGAAGACGTGCAACTCAATCCTTGATTCACTTGTGTAGTGCAACCATCGTGGTATGCTTAGGCCTTGGATGCATGTCAAGTTTTCGCGATAACGTAACCACTCTGCATGCAAAACACCGTCAATAGGCTCATCCCATTCTAGACCTGTCTTCCACAATTTCTGCATAATAATTTTTGCTATTACCACAATAGGGGCTATCCATCCTAATGGATCATAGAGTTTAGCTATTTCGGAAAGGATATGTCGTTTGGTTATGGGTTGCTTAGGTTCTGGTAAATTGACAGTATATTCAAAGATGTCGGCTTCCCTATTCCAGCTCAACCCCAATACTTTAACAACGCTTTTAACCTTAAAAGGCAACTCATTATCATCCCGCTTATTTTCTCCAATGTACTGTAACAAAGCCTCACAGTTACTGCTCCATTTTTGAAGTTGAAATCCTCCTGAGTTCATAAGGTTGTTCATTTCATTATAAATATCCATCGCTTCTTCCACTGTCTCGCATCCCGTGAGGAGATCGTCCATATAATAGTCAGTTTTAGTAAGTTTTGCAGCAATAGGATACTTTAATTTTTCGTCTTTGGCCAGTGTCTGAAGTGACTTAACTGCTAGGTACGGTGCACATGCTGTACCGAAGGTCAGCCTCAGAAGTTTATAGTGCTTTACTGGCTCATTTGGTGCAGATCTCCATAGTAGTCTCTGGTAGTCTGTATCTTCTTCCGCTACCCGCACCATTCTGTACATTTTAATGATGTCTGCTGTAATACAGATTTTGTGTGTCCTCCATCTCATTAAAACATGACGTAATTCTTGCTGTAACTGAGGACCAACACATAAGTTGTCATTTAAAGAAACGTTATTGGAACCCTTACACGACGCGTCGAAGACCACGCGAAGCTTTGTGGTAGTCTTGTCTTCTCGAACGACGGCATGGTGAGGAAGATAGACAGCCTTAGAGTTATCAATTTCGGGAGAACGAACTTGTACCATGTGATTTAAACTGATGTATTCTTCCATAACTTTATGGTATTCTTCCCGAAGCTTAGGATCTTTTGACAACTTTTTCTCTAAGTAATTAAACCTTTTAGTGGCTATCTCCCTCAACCCACCATTTTGACATTCTGGTTCTTCGTTTTGAAACGGTAACCTTACCACGAACCTTCCTTGGTCATCTCTGACTGTTGTGGCTTCATAAAATTCTTCGCACCTTTCTTCTTCCTTTGAAAGCATCTTTCGTATGCTGTTAGGTTCCTTTTCTATCTCCCAAAATTGACGTAGTAGCTCATCTTCTCTTACTTGAACGTGTAGATTTATGATGTTTGTCTTTGCTGAGGTAGATGCTTGTGACATTCTTCCAGAGATCACCCACCCGAGGGTTGTATTTTGTGCCAATAGATTTCCCTTGGGGTGTTTAATAACGCCATCTAACAACACGTCGCTGTAGACCTCAGCTCCAAGCAGAATATCTATTCTACCTGGTGTTGTAAACCCTGGATCAGCCAATTCCAGTTCCTTAAGTTTGGACCAATCAGGCAATTTGAGATTAATGGTGGGCAGCAGTGTTGTTAGTGTACGCAATACATACGCATTAACTCGAACTGACTCTCTGGGATTGTGGCGTGATTTCACGCAGAGTGAAACCATGTGTTTGATTCTCGATTGCCCCTCTCCCACACCGGACACCCAACCACTCACTGATTTACGTGTTAAATTTAATAACTGAACGGTTGCCTCAGATATGAATGATGCTTGGGAGCCTTGGTCTAACAAGGCCCTAATGATACGTTTGCAACCGTTCTTGCTACTTACTAACACCTTAGCAGTCGCTAATAATACAGAATTTGTTTGTATGTGCTCACAATGACAAGAAACAATATGTGCAGCAGTTGAAGAAGGAGTGGACTTACCTTTAAACTCTTCACTAACGGTACCTGTAGCCGTGTTTTCTCCTTCCTTCGATTTCTCCGTGTTTTGCTCTCTCTCGAAGTGGAGAAGGGAGTGATGTCGCCTTCCACACCTTTTGCAACACGTTGATTGTCGACATTTGTTCACCGAGTGTGATGACGCAAGGCAGTTGAAACACAATTTGTTCTTCTGAACATACTCCTGTCTTTCTTTGGTAGGCATGTCGGCGAACGTTTTGCAATGGTAAATAAAATGCTCGCTGTTACATAACGCACACTTAATTTCGCGTTCTTTTCCATCCTTGTTAACATTCGAATGAAAAGCCTTAGGTTTAACTGCTGGTCTCGTTTGCGAAGATTTTATCTTGTTACTCTCGATCATTTCCAGCGATCTGAACCTTGACTCCAGAAAATCTCTTAAATCTTGCCAAGTGGGCAGGTCGCAATTGGTTGTACAAAGTTGCTGTTCCCATTGCTTCATTGTTTCTGGATCCAGTTTGGACACAACTAGATAGTTGATAATCATGTCCCACTTGTCAGACTCAACTCCTAAGTTTTTTAAAGCTTTTAAACAAGTCGATGTCGTATCTACGAGGTGTTTAATCGAACCTGCAGACTCAGTATGTACATACTTTTGTGTAAAGAGAACTCTCAAAATTGCGTTACAATTGAACCTCTTGTTGTTATAACGTTTCACTAATTCGTTCCAGGCATCATCATAATTCGCATCTGTCGTAGTGAAATTTCGCAATATTACTTCTGGTTCTCCTGATAAATTGCTCTTCAAATAATGCAGCTTCTGTACTGGTGACAGTCTTGTATTTCTATGGATTAAGGAAGAAAACAGGTCAAAAAATGTCTGCCATTCCTCATATTTGCCGTTAAAGGTGGGTATTTTAATTTTTGGCAGTTGAATTTCGTTGCTATCTGACGACCTTTGACCTTCAGCAGTACCAAGCGTTGAAACTTGAACCGTTGCATCGAGAAACGGCTGAAGAGCTTCTTTTAAAACTACCTTATACTGCACATACAATTCTTGAAATATATCGTATGTCTTGTCTTTGAAGTACGGATTTTTTCTGTCTTCATCTTTTTTCAAACTCACAATAATACTTTTGTGTCCGTCCTTAAAGTTCTTCCAAAGCTCTTCTAGCAATTCTAACCTTGTTTCTAAGTAAGGTATTTTAATCCTATCTTTTGGGGACTTTTTAAAGTTCTTTTCTGCATTCTTTAAGTTTTCCAGTAATTCATATTGATAAGGCAGAAGATCTTCCATAGTAACTTAATATTCTCAATGATAATATGCTTCACACAACAATAAAAAAGTCAACGAATTTTATCCACGGAATAATGTTCACAAGTCCACAAGTTGAAGGTATTTTGCAGTTTTTTTGTTAACTACGCACTTATTTGTAACTTTTCGTAATCCGATCACTCACTGAATAATTATAAGTACTTAGTTATGTTCGTATTATTATAATACTGTTCATAAAAACCACGAGTTCACAACAGTTTGCATTCACTAATATTGCAATAAAACTTCTAGAAAATCCTTATCGCTTTCTTTTGTTCTCGCGACGCGCTCGTTCACTACCGGTCAGCGGTAAATATCCGCTCGAATTAGGACCAAATGTTCTTAGCGATAAGGTTGGTATTTGCTTGATTTCAATTATGTATTAAAACAACGTGTGGACAGTTTGATGATTTATTCTTTACTAACAAATTTTAAAGAAATGTGGACTGTAGAAATATGCATAGGTACAAATGAATAGTTATGTATAGACAACTAAACATCGTATGATGTGAACTTGGACAGAATCAACCGGCAGAGCCATTCTTAAGTGGCAAGATAACCGCTGTAACATAACAGCTCTAAATTCACATACTCATTTATTTTAATCACCAACAAGACACGCCGCCATGATCCGGTAATTTCACGTCAATCTCGGCTCGACACTCAAATGGCTGACAATTAACGTTTATCTGAACAATTAGCGTTCATTTTAAAGGAGTTTACATCACCAGGATTGTAATGTTTACGAGGTAAGATTACAAAGAGTTTAGGACCCTTTTTTTAAGGATGGATTATAATCCAATGACTTCTGACGTTCTGGGTGGAACGGGAGGGCGTGTCAGACTTTTACTGACTAAAACCCACCCGTGTTCCGTCCTTGACCTTTACGTTCCGGGGTCACGGCAACTCTTTCGAACATCCCGCAATATCAGTCACGGTAGGACGAAAAGATGATTGATTTACTGCCATACATTGTCATCCAAATTTTTGGTTGGGGTGCTTGTGGCTTAATAATAACAGCCTACGGGTCGATTGAAGGTTAATCTACGCTTGCCGAGGTAGGTCCGTGGATGGGATTCATAAATACATACCGAAACCTCTTCGTACATCGGAATGCACACTAAGCAGTTGGTCCTGGCCGTCATTCGTAGATCTTTGGCAGTCGTACAGAGAAGCCTGAAAGTTTCAGAACCAGTCTTCAGTTGTGTTGTCTGTGGTCCAAACTAAGACCACATTCAACCGAATTAAAATAAACAAACACCCCTAACTGCCTCGTTGGTCTAGTAAATGCAAGCGTTAGCGCTGAGCATGAGGAGGACCTCATGCTCAGCGCTAACGCTTTACCCAAACCAATATCGAACTCAGGAGAGTTCGATATTGGTTTGGGTAAAGTGTTATTGAGTTTTCCCATTTCAAATTCCTCAGTGAATTACATTATGGATTAAAAAAGACACATTTGTACTGGCCAGGATTTAAACACGACCTCTTTTCGTCATGAGTTACTGTTTGTTAAAAGGTCGAAAGTTCAGTAGAGTGGTGACTTGCCCTACCACGACAATAGCTGTGTCTTTGCATAACTTTATGGAGTATAATGTGTGGTATGGAATCTCTGGCTTAGGCATCAGTTTGGCGGCAAGACTAGCTCCCCAAAAGTTTGTGCATTAGAGTTTGAGTCCGTCACCGGTGACACGCCGCAGCGACAAGTGATGGCTTCAAGCGACTTTATTGGCATTTGTATGAAGATACATTCCTATAAGTGCGGTGACGGCAAGAAGCCGATGGATGAGGCCCGATCGTTGTCGAAATCTTTGGGATAGGCCTATGTCCAGCTCTAGAAGTCTTTTGGCTGAAATGATGATGATGATGATGAGGTACGGCGACCTACCAACAGTGACGCAGTGGTCAGATGATTAGCAATTTATGTTAGTGTAGATAAAATACAAAGTAAAGGTATAACTCTGAAAATAGTCAGCAGTTGCACAGTTGCATTATGCGTGCTGTAGGGACCCCTTACTAGTCACCCAAACATTGTGACGTACAATGTTTCGAAGCATCTAATTCGACAATGAAACAAAGAAATAAATATGCGTTTATTGGCATTACAGCAAAATGAAAACACATTAAAACTGTACAAACGAAAGCAATGATTATAATGCATCAGCGTAGTGTCAAGACAAGCCCGACACACTATTCCCAAACCACTGCTACTCTTGAAAACATCAATCAGCGGTGGCGACCACCAGAAAAGCGTCGAGACAATAATAAATAATAATAAATAAAATAAAATAAAATACACAATGGAGCAAGAAGAGTCCCGAAGAAACGATTCAACTGTCTTGGATCACGCAACGAAATTAATCAGAAAAGAACGTCGGAGGAGTTAGAAACATACATATCTTCCACCTATGGTATGTAAACGAATATTTCCTTAAATTCATTCTGGGTTAGGCTCAGTTGCCTAGCACCACGATTTAAAAATTAACACTGATATTAATGGGTCCTAAATGATGAGCTGTTACATTTGATTCCAATAGTAGGTAAATATTTGACAACTGCAACCCACGAGTGCCATACCATAAATGTCGCTGTCGCCTGTCGCCGCTGCTTGTAGCCTGTCGCTGCGGCTTGTCGCCGGCGACGTACTTAACGCGTAAAGTCAACTTTATAGCCAACCTGTAATACCTTGGGTCCTGTTATAAGTACATAGGTACTGCCAAAGTCACTTAGGTTACTAACTTAGTGTTTTGGTTTCAATTAGATCTTACTTGTACGACTTCGGATGACTTGCTCTGTCTAAATTAGCAGCTGTGCCTCTCTGTCAATCAAAGCTGCTCATATCTAATTACTCATACTATCGAGTTGAAATAAAACGTACAATGCAATTGTATCTACATATGTACATATCAAAAATCCATCAAATTAAGCATCGGATGCAGCTAACTACCACTATTATATGGAGTGACTGCATATCTGGCTTCAACAATCTAGTTACTGGGAAATACAATACCCTTTATTTAGACAGGTTATCATAGTTTCGGGCTTCTGACTACCCGCAATGACTGTCAAAGATCCAAGCATGACAGCCGGGATCACCAGCTTGACGTGCTTTCCGAGGCACAGAGGGGTCTCGGCAAGCGTGGCTTAAAGTCTGAGGCTGTTGTTACTTGCCACAAGGTAGTACACACAATCACAGAATGTCACTATCCACAAAATCTTTAAAACTTTCAAACAAACTTTTCTTCTAAAAGCCTGACAAATTAATCTTATTTATTGTAATCCGTTAAGTGAAAACATTACAAAGTTTTCCCTTTGCAATTAATTCCCGACTTTGTAACCGGGTAACTGGTAACTCTGGCCGCCTTTACGAAGATTGATGTACTGTCAACTGTTACGTTTTATTTACAATTTATCGGAGGAACAGTCTGGAAGGACGGACCGGTGTTTTGTGTTTTGATTAGGGGACTGTTTCATCTTGATTTTTGGAAGAGAAACATTATTCCCGGTACTCTTGTATTCATTCTCTTTCTTATTTATTTATTGGATCGCCAACAGAGGTTACACAATTACATGCCTGTTAACATGAACACGGACAATACTAATGTGCGCTTCCAATTATAGGCGACCACATCACACCACCACACACGGTAAAAGCCTCCTAGGCGATCTTCTCCTCATTAAAAAAAAACTCGTTGCGCCAAACTAGCAATTTCTAGTCTCGTGGGAGCTTTCACTGACATTTAAACACACATACACAAACAGCCAGGAACAACTACCTGTAGGCCATACAAATATGTGTTCCTTTCGGGAACTGGACCCGCGTCACGCAGCAATGGTACAAAAAAGGTACTCAAATATAACTCCAAAGACATGTCCATAATTAAGGCTGGGAAGGAGGTCTTTATTTTATTAAGACAGTCCCTAAAACGACCGCTGTTCCTAGTGTTTTTGCTAGGAAGAAGAATTGGCGCAACAAACTCCACAGCAACACAACAGCAACCAGCAACAAGTGGTACCTACTAGTGGTCGCCTAAGGCTTGTGTGTAAATTCCACAGCTGGACAGTTCGATAGATGGTTAAACTACGCTTGCCGAGGTTAATGCGCAGATGGGTGAAAAACGTGCATCAAGCCGATAGTCGCATGTGTGATTTAAATAGATCTTTAGTAGTCGTTACGGGTAGTCAGAAGCCCGAGACTCTGAAAGCCTGATTTACTAATTGTGTTACCCAGTAACTGGGTTGTGCAGTTTTATAGGCACTGTTACTTCATGTAAAATACTGGTACTAAACTGCATCCGGTAAGACTAGAAGCCAAACCCAATACAGGGGTCGCTGAATGGTAGAAATTTGACCATTTCAGCTTTCCACACAACCCCTCCATATAAACTTTAACTATATCAAATCTCACCCTCCCCCGTGTGCGCAATATGCTTAAAAAGGGGTTTAGATATTTCTCATAGTTTTTGTCTTGTAGTTGGTATTAAATAAAAAAATAAAAAAAACAGCCTGTTACTATCCCACTGCAGGGCAAAGGCCTCTTCTCATACAGAGAAGGCACGAGCATTTATCACCACGCTAGCTCAACACGGGTTGGCGATTTAAGACTCATATTAACTATATAAGTCCAGGTTTCCTCACAATGTTTCCTTCGCCGATGTCAGTGATGTCCAAGATAAATTTAGAAAGTACGTATAATGAATGCTTATAATTATGGAATAGTCATTACTATATAACACAAAATAATGCAAGAACATGTTAGTTTTTGGACATTACAACACGCTTGTATTCTCCATCGGGTTAGGCAGAGAACTACTAGCTCGCCCAAATTACACCAGTTGTGTTTAAGTACATTGTAATACAGGTGAGCCTATTTCCACTACACACTCACAATTCCACCTTGCCCGACCAGGAAATCAAACTGTAGTGAACACTAGACCATAGGCAGTAGGTACCTACGCGAGCTGTTGTTCATACAAATATGCAAATGGGAAATCTCTAAATGTGGCGTTGAAAACGTGTATTCAAACTAACTACTATTCCAACTTTTTCTTGTTTCGCAGAGGGGAAATCTGAATAATTAAACTCGTTGTTCGAACTTATACTACAGAGTAGTTACCTAGTAGCTAAACCTGTCTTAGCCTGTAGACATTGCTAATATAGCATTTATAGCTATATTATAGCTTTTTTGAGCGTATTTAGTAATTTCTCATCAAAATATCATCATCAAAAAAATATGCATATAGTCTTAGTATTTTTTTGATGCCATAATATTTATATACTTCATGTGGAAACTTGTGATTGGCCATATTTTGTCTAAACTTTTACTCACTGTCTGTTTAGCTGTAAGGTTTCCTAAAAATTTAATACATAAATAAATGCAAATAAATGCTTATTTAACAAACATTTTCAAATCTATTTGAGTTGCGTAAACACTAAGTTATTTTATACCCCCGCGACGTACAATGTGGAATACTTTTTTCCATAACTTTTATTTACTGCTTTTTTTTGTTTTTAACAAAAATTACAAAAAGGGAATTTTACAAATTTTCTGCCAAACTGCAGGACAGTTTGTCGGTTTATTTAAAATGGGTTCACTAACCGCTTACTTATATATTATTAACTGTTAAAACGTAACAGCTCCCAGTTCGTATCCATAAATTAATTATAGAAATACCGTATTCGTTCATCGAAGGATAAATTCATTTAAAACTTAAAAGAAAAACTTTGTACTAATTACTATTCCTGAAATTCCTAACAGTATCAAGGATATCCTCCTGCGAAACAATTTGAATTTAATTCTGCATCTAACTTGTTAATTCTATCGAAAATTCGAAACATGGACGACTCAAGTTTTCAGTTTTACTCGTTTCGTATCGAATAAGTTTCAGATTAGTTCACAAGTTTAGTTTCCTCTTCGTAATGTACTTACAAGGGTATCATTTCGTTGTACATGTTATGTGAGGGGCTAGTGGCTAAGTAATTAGCTTAGCGCAGAAAAATATGTTTTTGCTTTCGGCACTATACTGTGTATTCAAAGACCAATGTTGTTGTATATTCAAAGAGTTATTAATCTTGTTTGAATATACAAAGGATTATTAATAAAGTGATAATTATTTATTTTTGAAACTTTAGGTATTTACATATATACAATTATGCCATTAAACTAACTATATACACATTTACAAAAACAAAATAAAAAAGCCGTCATCTGGAAACGTGCCCAATTATAAATAAATAAAGTAAAAATTAGTATTGCCATCCAACGTGGCAATGCTGCCAGTCTTTTGGGCACGTTACAAATGACAGCGATGTGGAGGAGCACATTGACGCCTGAGTGTCTTGGTCGACTTTTTTATTTTTTTTATTTTGTTTTTGTAAAAGTGTATAGGTATAGTAAAAAATAACTCATAAAATACACAAACATAATATAAAGGATATACGTATAATAATCACATTGTAGCAGGACCTACATAATAATAACAAGATTACTTTGTGTGGTGTTATAGTAAATACAGTTTTATACACGTGTCATTAATGAATGAATTGAACGTTATGAAAATATAATATGACATAGCAAAAACAGCCGTCAACGTGACGGCTTACATTGTGGCAATCGAATCCAAAAACGAGTGAGTAAGCGAGAAGGCACATTACATAATGTAATGCGACATCCAGCCTGCTTAGTCAATGAATCCTATATAAGACTTTGTTGCGTACTTTTGGTTAGGCAACTTCGATGATGATGATGCACAAATGAGTTTTTAAAAATCATCGATATAATTTATTACGTTTATTTCATGCTCTTCCCTATTTTTAAACGTGGGTGCGCTTCAAGGAATACAATTTTAATATTTTAAATTGCTATCGGGAGCGCTACTAAAAGGTGCGCTTCGAGGAATAAAAAAGGAGCGCCTCATTAGGTGCGCCTCAAAATGGTAGCTTTTCTAGGAATACCTCGAAAAAATAAAATAAAGCAAAAAAAATCACAGGGCATCGAAAAATTCATCTGCATGTTTAAAAAATACTCAGAACACCCGGAACAAATATTTGTAGATCGTACAAACATTTGTCCCAAGGCGGGAATCGAACCCGCAACCTCCTAATAAAACAACCACACGAAAGTAATCGTCAATCATTACATAGATATGTAATGTATTGTATTAAGTATATCAGTCATCTAGTACCCATAACACAAGCTCTGCTTAGTTTGGGGCTAGACGACGCTGTGTGGATTGTCCAGCATTATTTATTATTATTATTATTTATCAATAGGTGTTTATCCATTACGAGACCTCCTTGCCTCGTAAAGCACGCTAAGCAGTTGAGTCCTGATTGTCTTTTGTAGATCTTTGACAGTCGTTACGGGTAGTCAGATGTCTGGAAGTCTAATAACCTGTTTTACCAAGGGGTATCGTGTTACCCACTGGATTGTGAAGTACAAACAGGCAATCACTTCATGTAAAATAAATCCAGTTAGACTGAAAGCAGACCGCAATATAGTTGGGAGACGTCTAGGCAAATGACGATAAAGGGAACCTAGGAAGCTTGTTAGTTCCTAGTTTACTAATTAGAAGTACATGGATATTTATAGCGGTAAAAGACAAGTCGTAGCTTGAGAACTGATGGCGGTTGGGGCAGACATTGAAAACAACAACACAAATTGACACTTCCCAAGGTGACCCAAGAGCTGGTTTCTACTTTGGCCAGAGGCTCAGCATTACCATATAACACGGCAATGCCACTAGTCTTTTGGGATCTTTACCAGTCAGGAGGATATTTTCGACGACATAATTATTGAAGCTTGTTGATAAATTGACGGCACCGTTGGCGCAGTGGCTGAGCGATCGACTGCTGCGCCGCGTGTCGTGGGTTTGATTCCCGCACGGAACAAATCTTTGTATGGCCTACAGTTAGTTGTTCCGGGTCTGGCTGTTTGTGTAAGTGACTTTAAATGTTTGTAAATGCACCCACGATACAGGAGAAATTCCTAGTGTGGGGCAACGTTTTTAAAAAAAAAACTTGTTTTTCAGGAAAGAGATTACGAAATTTTAAATTTTGGGATTTCTAGAATCATAAACATACTGAACTCATGATATCAGGTTGAGCGTCAATTTCCCTTTCACCCTGTAAACCCTTTACACACTCACACCTTATTATATTCAAACACAGATTTCCAAAAAACAAGTATGAAGCCTCTTAATATACCTACCCCTTTCATACTCCACACACTCGATCAATATCCCGACTCATGTCTCAATGTGTCAGAGATCCTCATCTCCTCGTCGACAAGCGTGTAATACACGCTGAGGGAGACAGGTGGTACCTGTTGATGTGAAGCAAACACGATGGGTTTTATTATGAAAGAATGGAGTTATTTGAGGCGCGGTCGATGAAGACTTTCGTTAAATTCAAAATGTATTCAATCGGACGACAAAAATCTATTTTGTTAGTAATACCTTTTAAATAGTGTTAGTAATTTAACAGCAAAAACATTAATTGAGTTTGAAGCAATTTTCACAGAAGATGAATAATTAAGATAACAGCGACGACCTATGTGGCGCAGCGGGCGAAGGTCCGCCTGCGACGTAGCAGGTTGCGGAATCGATTCCGGCCTTGGTACAAATGTTTGTGCGATCTACAAAGATTTGTTCCGGGTGTTCTGGGTATTTGCTGTATATAATAAAAAAATATATATCTATGTAATGTATTGTATTAAGTATATCAGTCATCTAGTACCAATAACAGCTCTGCTGAGCTTGGGGCTAGATGATGCTGTGTGGATTGTCCAGCAATATTATATTATCATATTTTATTAATTACGGAATTTGTTCGTGTGTACTATACTCGTAAGTTTTGCACTGAATTATGTAACACTGGTCTTACCCATCTCAAAAGTCAGGGCCTTCATAGCAAAATCTGTAATAAAATTGTTAATTTATGATTTAATATTATCATTTCTTTTTTTTGTCCGTTTGTCTGGCACTTAGAGTTTGAGAAATTTTCTTTCTTTGGTATTGTTCGTCGGGACGTTGATCTACTTAAGTTCTGAGTTGAGCTACACGATTGCTTACTAAACAAGCACAGACATATCTGCAGTTCTTTGCACAAAGTACCATGGCATCTCAGGCACTAATCTGCACGGTCCTCACATGATCTGACCAAGATAATGTCTCGATTTTAAAGCAGACTGAGTCCTCTGAGGTTGTATCGGTGTTTCTCCCAAACCAGCCACATGAATAGTGAAGAGTGTGTGTGAATTATGGAATAATTTGGCAGTGGCAGTAGAGATTGCAGCGATAAGCTGAGCCCATACAGCGTATTTTCCCATTTCAGTATTAAATTTCATAAAAGCGTAATAATAACTCATAACTACACATCCACTCAATCAAAATAGTAATCGGAGTGCCTCATTTTGTAATCTGTGTCATTCATATACTGATTGGCCGTGATCGCGTGATGTGACGCAATATCCGCATTTTATAGCCGGGACATTTCACTGGGGCAATATTTACGAGTTAAATGTACTGCCTCATTTTAAATGGAAATCGTACGTCGTTATTATAATTAGGGGAGATTGTATATTCGTTTAAAATAGGTCGTCGGTGTATGAGTGATTTTTATTCCAGTTTGTATGTAGTTAAAGTTTTTAAATTATGCTTTTTATAGTGTCATAAACGGATTCATAATGGTTTAATGGCTTTGATATTATCTCCTTAACGGGGAAAATGGTTTTTGGCGCATATTCGTGATTATCTTCAGTTGTAGTTAGTTAAAAACGATGGAATAGTATTAAAATCCTAGAAACAATAATTGAATTATGCGAAATAATGGTGTTACTACTATTTGTACAATGTACACCCCCCATGCGGAAACTGGCAGAAGTGTACATGATTATGTATTTGATAAGTAAATAAATAAATAAAGGCACACAACCAGACTCCAGATAAAAACACCCAACAATACTCGGAATAATACACGACTAAGACATCGAATCCAGGATCGATTTGACGACCAATGTGGCGCGGCGGGCGAAGGTCCGCCTGCGACACAAGAGGTTGCGGGTTCGATTCCTGCCTTGGGACAAATGTTTGTACGATCTGCAAATATTTGTTCCGGGTGTTCTGGGTATTTGCTATGTATACTATTAAATATCTATCTATGCAATGTATTGTATTATGTATATCAGTCATCTAGTACCCATAACACAAGCTCTGATTACCCATAACACAAGGCACTGGAGAAATATCCAAAGAAAACTAAATGAGAAAGCCACAGTGTATCGGGCAAAGGAAAGAAGTATAGTTTCAATATTTATTTGTAGTTATTATTGTTTGTGTTGCCAACTATTTCTATCCAAGTGAGCAAGACAAATGGCGGCCGATTGCTGAGGACGCACAGGGTGGAAGAAACGCGGCTCTGAAACGCTTAATTATCCCGGCAGAGTTAGGGACTCTCGACTTTTTTCTCGCGATCTTGACTTTTTTCCGCTATTATGGGATGGCCCAGTTGTTAATATCCTGGCTCAACGAGGTTGTGCGTTCAAGTCCAAGCAAATTGGCACCAATGTGACTTGCCCGATCACATGCACCATGTTAGCTTATCTTAGACAAGACGGGGCATAGGTAAAGAGGTCGGAACGAGATATGACTGCTGTCAGTCTGGCGGAGCGTCGGGGCGATGGTCAGCGCGGCCATGTTGAACTAGGGATCATTCCAGAAACCTCAACTGCGAGCGCACCACACATTCGACGAATCGCTTTTGTTCCAAAATATGTCTGATTCTGATGATGAAGGGCATTTGCCCATAGTCATATTATATATCACTCTTAACTAAAATGTGAAAACAATATTTTGACAGGATGTCTAATCAGTGCCCTACTCTACCTGACCCCTTTGACAAAACAGAGCTAAAGAGGGGTCAGATACTGCAGGGCACTGATTGATTTAACTCAATTAGAATATTTACCCATACAAAACAAAAAGTATGCTTAGATAGTTTGGTCACGTTGAGAGGATGACTGAAAGGCGATTAATGAAAAGGTATTTATAAGGCAGATGTAATTGGAAACGCCATGAAGGGACGCCCTAGGAGGACATATACAGACCTTATTGGTGATGTTCTTCAGAAAGCTCTGGTGCATAGTACTCGTAACCGGTGAGCGAGACCGAGTCGATAGATGACCAGATGTATGAAACTAAGTAAGAGGAGTACATAAGTATCGACAACTTACGTGGCGCAGCAGGCGAAGGTCCGCCTGCGACGCAGGAGGTTGCGGGTTTGATTCCCGCCTTGGGACAAATGTTTGTACGATCTGCTTATATTTGTTCCGGGTGTACTGGGTATTTGCTATGTATAATAAATAATATCTATGCAATGTATTGTATTATGTATATCAGTCATCTAGTACCCATAACACAAGCTCTGATTAGCTTGGGGCTAGATGATGCTGTGTGGATTGTCCAGTACTAAGTTTTTTTTTTTATCGTAGCAGCTGGTGTTCTGTAGTTTCTGCCTATCTTCATGGAAAAAAGGCGTGAGTTTATGAATGAAATAGATTCCATTACGAATAGATTCGAAAAAGTAGTTTATTGGCAGCTCCATAAATTACTGTTTACCTAAGCAGTATTTGTTTCACTGCCAGCAGTAAAATATTATCTTGAAAAAATAGTAGACTATTTTATGTAGGTTTATATGTATCTGCAATGCGTTTTTTAGATAAATGCTTCGGAGTTTTTTTGTTTAAAACTAAAATGGGCCAGTAATAAATCGTTCTGGACAATGTTTCGTATTTTATTTTAGTTTTATTCGTAAAAAAAAACTAAGTGCAGTTGTTTTTTTTAACGAGAGTATTGTCAGCAAATCAAGGCTTCAGAACTGAGAAATTCTGTGTGGCTGAGCGATTGGCTGCTGCGCTACGTATCGTGGGTTCTATTCCCGGAAGAATATTCACGGAACAAATATTTGTATGGCCTACAGGTGGTTGTTCCAGGTCTGGCTGTTTGTGTATGTTTGTAAATGCAGTCACGGTACAGGAGAATTCCTAGTCTGGGGCAAAGTTTGGTTTTATTAAAAAAAACGGAAACAAAACAAACCACAAACGACCGCTGCGTTTTTCCCGCTCAGTGCGTTCCCGCCGCTAATCTAAGACGTTTTACACAAACACCATCAATCAGCCGCATGACAGAGCAATCGGAAACGGATTGTGAGCAACAAATTGAACGACGTCCCTCATGCGGCCCATGTTATCACAGCGGGGTACTGATAAGAGAGTTTTTGGGTAGAAGTTGGCGGGTCAAGTTCAGGGTTAAGTTAGATAAGAGAAGGTTGTGTGGGACTAAAAAGTTTGCAGTTGAAGATAAACGCGGAGCCTTTTCATAATAAAAAAATCATTTATCAAAAAAGATGAAATTCAATGCATGTTTCATTATTCATTCAAATTAGGCTGAGAATCAGCACATTTTGAACTTCAAAATTTACATAAGACAGTCCCCCAAAACACCCACCCTTCACCACTTCCTAGTTTTTGGCTGGGTAGAAGAAGTGGCGCTACAAACTCCCTAGCCACACGTCTGTCTGATAAGTTTGAAGAACTCGAATCTATACAGTAAAAATCAATTAAAAATTTAAAAAATTATCTTTATAAATCATCCGATCATCATCTACGTACCCAGCCTTTGCGCAACCTTGTTGGAGTCAGATTCCATTCTTACCAGGTGAGCTGAATACCAGTATTTAACATGGAGCGACTGCCCATCTGACCTCCACAACCCAGTAGCAGGGCAACACGATACCCCTTGGTAAGACTTATTGTCACACTTTCGGGCTTCCCGTAACAACTGTCAAAAATCTACAAATGACAGCCGGGTCCTACGTCTTAACGTGCTTTCCGAGGCACGGAGGAGCCTCGATATGTTAAGAACGGTCCACATACTGACCTCGGCAAGCATACCCTAACCTTGGATCAACCCGTGTGGCTGTTTTTATCTAGCCACAAGCTCCTCTATCCAACAAGGCCCAGCGTTATAATCACAATTTAATTTCAATCTACATTATACACAAGCCTGTATACTTCTCTGAATACCGTTTCCACATAACAATTAGACAGCATATTATAATATCTCCCAGCGGGCGAAGCAAACTTGCGCTAACTACATCTCGAGTTTACCTGCACGCTTTTAATGTCTCAAGTAGTGATGTGTGGACACGGGGATCGTATC
This sequence comes from Phlogophora meticulosa, assembly GCA_905147745.2. Lineage (NCBI taxonomy): Eukaryota > Metazoa > Arthropoda > Insecta > Lepidoptera > Noctuidae > Phlogophora > Phlogophora meticulosa. Next base: position 17,182,076 of record LR990524.1, read on the forward strand.
ACGGGATATTCTCTGTTATTGAATGATCCGTTAGATCACTCATGTATACAAGTACATATCTAAGACTGATGTACTTTAACTTATTAAAGTACATCAGTCTTAGATATGTACTTGTCTCTTAAGACAAGAATCATCATCATCTGCCTGCATGTAGTGTATTTTAAAGTGATAAGTGTTGATCATAATATTAGCGCTTACCATTTACGCATTTGTAGAATTATTTTAATGTTATGAAAGTAAAATCGTTTAAATTCGATGACGTTTAATTTAAATTACCGTGTTTGGATTACCTACATACGCACGTTGCAAGATGGATTGTGATGAGCCTTCATCACAATCCATCTGGTCTGGTCAGGTCCTGAGCTTACAAATATATAAATGTATAAACAAATGTATAATGTTAATTTATGTAAAATTAAGAAATATAATGTTGCGGTGCCCTAACAAGACCTTGTAAACGACATGAATGCAATAAATAAATAAAAAATATATAAAAAAGGCTTAAATAAATAAATAATAAATACTCGTATTATGATGGTGTTCTGATTGTGATGCTACCCCGTAAACGGTAAGATTTTTAATGCAACATAATTTAATTTTACGGTAAACGCAACCCATCACATATACCCGAAATATTATCCCATCACTATGGTTTCACAAGATAGTGTTGCGCATATTTCTCTAGAATATGTGTAAACTTGTACCGTGCTCGAATAGTTACGCACTTTACACAATGAAGGTGATTCTGGTCTCAGATTAATTAATTCAGAGCTGTACTCGAGATAAATAGGCGACTGTGGGGCCGTATGTTAAGACGGGATGTTTGTTTGTTAGTTTTTTAAGTTCAACTAGTTTACTTTGATTATAATTATGACTACACTTTGCTTCTAGCGACTTCGTTCGCCTGGATTTCCTTATATTCTAAAACTGAATTTAGTTTCTAATTTCAAATGTCTAATATAAAAATGTCTATTTCTTAAAGCGTAGTTTTGAAAATAAAATATAGGCTTTGTTATTCGCTGCTAATCTAGCTTTCTATAGGTGAATGAATTTTTCAAATCGGTTTAGGAGTTTTTAAGTTTATCCATTACAAAAACATCAAATATTTTCTCTTTATTATATTAGTTTAGATATAGATATTTTTATTGTATTGACTGCCTCATTGGTTCAATTGATTGATTGGTAGGCAGGCAAATGATGATGCTGAGAAATGTCGGTTAAATTCAATAAAACTTCGCCCAACCTGGATATCGAACCCAGGATCTCACGTTTGACAGTCACTGTACATCGATGACAACTGGACTAACAAAACAGTTCATTTCAAAAGTTCAAAAGAACCATTTGAATAAATTGTGCAAAAAATGTTTTGTAAATCTTTTGGTGGTATTCTAGAAAAAGTTAAACATTATTGTGATGCGAGCTTCTAGAATAGTTATGACTGTAAATTACCAACACCGTCTTATGTTGTCACCCTATAAAGGGCTATTTAATGCCTTAAAACCATGCCATAGTTGCGTGTTCGTGAGACGGCCCATATTTATAATCGACCTAAAAATAATCCTATCCGGCCTTGTCACAGATCTAACCGGGAACCACGCAGTAACGCAAAACTTAAATTAATGTTTTTTTTTATTAAAATAACGTTGCCCCACACTAGGAATGTCTCCTGTGTCGTGGGTGCGGTTACAAACATTCAAACCCACATGCACAAACAGCCAGACACGGTGCCAATATCTGTAGGCCATACAAATATTTGCTCCGTGAGGGAATCGAACCCACGACACGACTGTCGATCGCTCAGCCACTGCGCCAACCGTGCGTAAACGTAAGTAAATTTCAAGTAGCACAGGTCCACTGGCTTAGCGGGAGGTGAAACGACTTACAAATATAGCAGTTTTGGGCTCTGGTTTATATATCTTTACGCTTCTTATATGTTTGTCTATACATAATATTATGAATTTCAAAACATGGAATAGTCATAAAGTTATAAAATGAAAACATAGTAGGTATTTATAATAGGTCTTTACCTATGAAATTGCCGTTTTGTATGAAAAAAATTAAATGAATTTTTTTCATGTATTTTTTATTTGTATTAATCGAAGTAATCACCCATGCAATCAATGCATCTTTGCCAACGCAGTGGCAGTTTATTGATGCCCTTCTTAAAGAAATCAGCTGGACGGGAGGCAACAAATTCTTCAAAGGCATTTTGTACTGCCTCTCGGGTATTGAATTTTTTTCCCGCCAAGAAGTTATCCAAATTCTGGAAAAAGTAGTAGTCTGTAGGCGCAAGGTCTGGTGAGTAGGGCGGATGACGGAGAGCTTCCAACCCCAGTTCTTGCAACTTGGAGACCGTCTGCTGTGCAGTATGAGGTCGCGCGTTGTCGTGCAGGAGCAGGTAGTGCGTTGGTTTGTAGTGTTAGCTCCGTAAACGTCGTTGATGTTGCGTGCCGCTTGTGCCGCGTTGCTGCCACGACGGTACTCATATTCCATAATTACTCGAATTTTTAACGTATCCATGATGACGAAAAAGATTTAAATGCGATGAAAATGTAACACTAATCAATAAACAAATGACTACTTTTGGAAAAAAAAATCCATGTTTTTTAAATAAAATTAATTTGAAATTAGAATTCTTAGCCAAACAAAAAATATTTTGATTTGAAATGGCCAGTACTGCAGAACGGCAATTTCATAGGTAAAGACCTAATATCTAAGTAGATTTTTTAAGACTCGTCCCGATAGTGTTTTGTCACATTTTTGTCCATCTGTATGATTGCTTGTTTGACGGAAATTTCAGTGACAGATTGCTAATGTGTTAAGGAGTAACTTTAGCTCCTTTTATTTTAGAAAAATAATTAGGATTCCGCGCAAAATATGAAAACCCATCATCATCCTCTTGCCCTTATCCCGATTTATTTGGGGTCGGCGCAGCATGTTTTCTTCTTCCATACATCTCTTGCAGTCATCTCAATAGTCGCCTCTTTTCTATTCATATCACCTTTCACGCAATCCATCCATCTTTCCTTTGGTCTCCCTCTACTCTTGTAACCCTGTACATTCATTCTCAAAACTTTCCTCACAACGTGGCCCTCATTTCTTCGCATTACATGCCCATACCATGAGAACCGATTTCCACACAATTTCTCGGTCACAGACGCCAATTTCAGACTTCCTCTTACATACTCATTTCTTATACTATCCATTCGCGTAACACTACACATCCTCCTCAGCATTCTCATCTCAGCTGCATGTAGCATGTAACTGCATAAAAAATGAAAATCCATTTTTGTTAAATTTGCGGACAAAGCCGCGGACATAACTAGTTCAGAAATAAATCGAGACTGTTCTTAAAGTTCACAAATAAAGTGCGAGTGCATTATAGCACTAAAGGCAAGACTACACAGTTGACGCGACTGTTTGAACTATGAAATTGAGCTGGGTATTCACTGTTTGCGCGGTGACGGGCGGGATAATGTATACTCTGCTTTGTCACCGTGGAAAAGATATAGACTTTACTAGATATGTTTTGATTTGAGTAGGAGAACTGCATCGTTGGTCTAGTGTTCGCAAACGCGACTGCTGAGCATGAGGTCTTGGGTTCAATTCCCGGGTCGAGCAATCTGATATTGGGATTTTTCATTAGGAATTTTTCAATACTAGCCCGGAGTCTGGATGTTGTGTTGGATATTGTTGATGGCAATAGGCCCTATTAAAAGGGAAAAACAAAAACAACTGGTGAAATGTAGGTGCACTGTATGTATACCACTGACACGGTTGGCGCAGTGGTTGAGCCATCGGCTGCTGCACCGCGTGTTGTGGGTTCGAACCCCGGACGGAACAAATATTTGTATGACCTACTGGTAATTGTTCCGGGTCTGGCTGTTTGTGTATGTGAGTTTCAATGTTTGTAAACGCACCCACGATACAGGAGAAATTTCTAGTGTGGGGCAACGTTTTTTTTTTAAACAAAAAAAACAAAAAAAACCACTGCCCAACCCTTCAGGGAATACAAGCGTGATTTTATCAAGTAGCATATAACCTTCCTCAAGAAATAAACTATCAAACGCAAAGAAATGCTTTCAAATCCGGCTGGCAGTTTTAGAGATTAAGGATTTAAAAAAACAAAACACTACCTCTTTAGCTTTATAAAATATCATATAGATACAAATAAAGAAAGAAAATAAGCAGCAAATTTGTATTTGCCATAGATGACGTTCGTATTGTAATAAGATAGAGTCAAAGACAAAATCAAATCATTTCTTTCAAAACCACCATAGAAAAGGTATTTTTGAAATTCATTTTCCACAATCAAGATAAAATACTAAAATAATTCTAGTTGCCCGTGCCAAGAGGTACTTTTGTATGGAGAATAATAAACAAAAAATAACTAAAAAAAGAATGAAAATTCTAATTAATTGTGTTAGATAACTATATAAGAAACTGAATCTTCGTTCGTTCAATAAATAACAGCGGCAAATATAAAACTTCCATTCTACAACTACACCGCCCACTTTTAAAATTACTTCGTTCACAGAAACTAGTTATAAGTACGTACTAACAAGTTTTTAAATTAAACTTTGTCGCACTTTATGTTAGTGATAACCGCGGTGATAACGACAGAACTGACTTTAAACTAAAATCTATGTTTCGTAGTTATATTTTGAAAGGCAACGACCCGAGGAAAATAGGCAACAAAGAGGGTTTAGTTAAAAATTTCGACTTAAACTCTATGAAACGCGCTGAAATTATAATTAATTTACGTTAGTTATAAAATTGTAGGGGCACCTCGAAATTATTCAAATATTGACTCTGGTAATTCTCAACTCTAAATGTTGCCTATAAAATAAGAAACACTATACTATAAAAGTAGTATACTTTTATAGTATAGTGTTTCTTATTTTATATATAGACTACTAGTCGACACTGGTAGACTAAACTAGACTAGACTGGTAGACTAGTCAACTTATACCCGCTGTTCATCCACTCCCAAGGATCGTAACGTGATGTTGAATAGTTTATAACCTTCCTCAAGAATTAAACTGTCAAATGTGAAAATGGTTTGCTCAAAAACGAGGGAGTGCATGTATTTGTTCCTCCTTTTCGACCTTTCCGACGCCATCCCATCCTCTCAGTACGGCGGGCTGCGCCGGTGCGGCTGCTGCAGGCGCAAAAGACCTCAAACGGCGAAAATACGAGTATAACAATCTTATTGAGAGTTATGAATTCCAGTCGTTGCTTATGGAAACACTAGGACCATGGGGTCTGTGAGCCCATCTAGTTTTTTGGTACATCGCCAAGGGTTGGTTGACACTGCACGTCACGACCAGAGAGCTGGCATTTTATTTGACCAAATAATCAGCATTGCCATTCAACGTGGCAATGTTGTCAGCCTTTTGGGTAATTTTTGACATCGATGCGTATGAATTTAGACCATTTTTTTTTTATTAACGGGGGGAAACCTTCAAAAGGCGCCTGGACTTTTGGGGAAAAGACCAGGGAGTGTGGGATTCTTACCTCACCAAAACCATCCCGGTGATCACCATCAGCACATGGAAGGGGCCCCGTTACCTCTTAAGAGACCACTCCGGGACCCCCTCTGTGCAACGCCTGTTAGGGCACATCCCTGAGACGGTTAAGGTGTCTCCCCTGAACCTCCCTGTGCACGGCGACACGTGATCACTATGCTGCCGTCTTCCCCAAGGTCACTCGGTGGGCGAACAGAGTCCCCCCCACTCTGAGCACCCGCGACCCCAATGAATTTAGACCTATGATTATTTCTTCCTTTTTTTAGATATACAAAATACTTACGTGAAAATCCTTCTAGACATACTAGACTAGACACAAGGACCTCACGGATAGCCTATCCAGTACCTCTATACCCTCGTACCCCATCATTTACCGTTAATTATATCCACGAGACTCCTCTGGTTACACACATATTCGGAATAACTCAGTGCATTCACCCCGAAAACGTTAGTTAAACGAATCGCTTTTGGCTTTACTATATACAAGTATGAATAACTTAAAATGGGTTTTTTTAGGAACTAACATCAAGCCTGTATTCTAAGAAAGGTTAGGCAGAGGTGAGCTTATAGTAACACCCATATTTCGCCAGTAATGTTTAAGTCCCATGTAATAGGGGACAAGCCTATTGCCATCAACCGGGCACAATCCAGACTCCGGGCTGCTATTGGAAAACCTCAATATAATTTGGCTCGACCTGGGAATCGAACCCAGGCCCTCACGCTTAGCAGTCGCGCTTGGGACCACTAGACCATTGAGGCAGTCACATGAGAGGCATGTTTATTCTTGTTACTTTATTTAGTTGTGCCCCGTTCCTGAGGGTCTTAGCGTGATGTTGAACACCCTATTACCTTCCATTTTGAAAATTCCTGTTGAAAACCAGCGTCAGACACTAGATGTCTGGCATTTTTGCTGATCTGGACCCATTTGGAGCAGCCTTAAGACACATTATTTGTATATACAGTTTATGATATTTTTTATTACTTCTGTTATCATTATCTTAACTTCTTTCTTTGTTTTCGATATTTAATTTTGTCATTGTGCGCCTGAGTCTGTGCTAAACACTTTCTTTCTTTCTTTTTTTTCTTTCTTTTCTTTCTTTCTTTTCTTTCTGTCTTTCTTTTCTTTCTATGATAGTTGTAATAATAATGATATTTTAAATTAAATAGTAAAAACATGTTATATTTGTAATAGTAATGATATTATATATTATAAAATTTATGATAATGGTATGACATTTGAAATAGTGCGAGATAAAAATATGTAGTAAAGTTAAATATAGTAAGTAAATAATATGTAGTAATAAAAATTGAATAATAATAATGTGTAAATTTATCTAGTAATTTAAAGAAAAAATTTAAGTATAATAATCAGATAATAATTTTTAAATATTTGCATGCTGAACGGTAAAATGTGGCTGAGCTGTAATGTAATCCTAAGAACTATGTACTACCCATATTTGCAAAATAAAATTCTATTCTATTCTATTCTATTCTATTCTTTCTTTTCATTCTTTCTTTTCATTTGGAAACTTGAAATCTAACTGGTAGTTCTAGAGAATAGCGCGTATAATACAAAAGAATATACACATTAGTAATTATTTTATTAGTAATACTATTCAAATAACAATCTGAACTAAGTAGGTATTAAACTCACGTCACTTACTAAAAAAACCAGATAAAAAACCACGGGACGGCACGGCTGGCGCAGAGGCTGGGCGATCGGCAGCTGTGCTCCGTGTTGTGGGTTCGATTCCCGCACGTAATAAATATTTGTATGGCCTACAGGTAGTGGTTCCGGGCCTGGCTTTTTGTGTATGTGAGTTTAAATGTTTGTAAACGCACCCACGATACAGGATAATATCATTGTGTGGGGCAATGTTAAAAAAAATACAAAAAATAACCAATAACACTTTGCTCGACTCAGAAATCGAACCAAGCCTCATGCTCAGCAGTATCATTTACCACCACTATACTAAAGAGGGGCTGAATGGAAACGAGTGTTGCAATATGAAATAGATTGAAAAGCAGAAGTTATTTTCCTCCATTCTTGTTTATAATAGTGTCAAGAATATGATACAGACGATAAAGTGCATAAAAGTAAGCAAAAGCAAGCATAAGGGTGTGAACACATCGTGTGATCATTAATATAGTACACCATTGAAAGCCAATTCTACAAGAAAAATAAAAAAAACATGATTTTAGTTGATAACGTTGAAAAAAGGCATACGTGCGAATCACATAGGATTTGAACCTACAGCCTTATGCATGTGAAGTCATTACCACTGAGCAGTCACTAAATAGATAATTATGGCTTAATCCACAAGAAACAACAACAATGACATTGACAAGGCACGGAGGAGTCTCAATATCATACGAACGGTCACCCATCCACAGACTGACCTCGGTAAGCGTAGATTAACTTTCGATCAACCCGTGCGGCTGTTTCTATTAAGCCACAAGCTCCTCAACCCTGTATTCTTATAAGTATTTATCGTTGCGGCCCCGCACCGAACTATGTGTCTGCACCCTAACACATAATTGCTGCCGCATCACATTCCCAAAGAGACTGCACACGTCTTCTAGCCTCCTTGCTTGCATAAACAGTCTCAACATCGCACAAGGGAATACACATTATTTTTAATGGCCGCCAGGATACATAATAAAATCGATATTGACTATAAATGCTGTTATGTGTTCATTAAAGCCGAGCGCGCATAACTATTTACGATGCCTGTATACTTTGGACACGTTTCATTATGCCAATTTTATATTTTATTACGTTTTGTTTAAGGAAATATTGCTCTTTTATGGGTTGCCTTGCCTTACCCTTTTTTTTCTCCCTGGGTCTTGGGAAAAGGTTTGGGAGCACACCTGTACATTGTTTACTGTTCAGTAGGTGGGTAAGTAGGTAAATATATATTTCGTGATGGCCCAGTGGTTAGGGCATCGGCTCTCATGCATGTTGTTGTGGGATCAAATCCGGGCAAGTACTAATATGCCATTTTTTTCAATTCATTTGTACCTAAGTTTATCTTTGATATCATTGACTTCGATGAAGGCAAACATAGTGAGAAAACCTGGACTTGAAATTAATTTAAGTCTGAAATCGCCAACTCGTCTGGAACAAGCGTGGTTATTAATTCTCGTGCCTTCTCTGTATGAGAACAGGCCATTGCCCTGCAATGGGACAGTAACAGGCTGGTAATATTATTACTACTATTAATTGTTTTGATAGGAACGGACCAGTGAATAGATAAAAGCTATCCGGTTAAGAAAGCAATTAGAAAAGATCTTAGGGACATAGATACCCACTCAGACAAAGTGGCTCTAGAAAAACACGATTAATTAAGAACTGCAAAACAAGGAACAAACCTTGGATCATTAATAGTCTTCTAGATATAAATGGAACCAAACATCGCAAAAAAAACAAACGAATAAGGTGTTTTACACTAAATGACGCAGTAAAATATAGTGAAATAAAATGATAATCATCATCTGCTTAGCCTTTTTCCAACTATGCTAGGGTCGGCTTCTAGCCTGACCAACGCCAATTCGTGTAAATATTCATAATTTTGATTAATTTTTAAGACTTTATAACTGACTTTTGGCTGGCTTTTTATATAATAGTTTATCTGATTGCACGTGCCTCATAAATTTAAACGTATATGTTACAGGATGGTTGTGTTTTCATTTTTAAATCGTTCCAAATGATTCACATTTTCGTCAAGCAATACGTGCTCAGACACACTGGACTGACTTTATATACATTTTTGATATACTCGTACTATAATTACTTTTTCTTAGATAATTAGCTGTGGCTAATCATGAGAATACCCATAATGTTTAATAGTGAAGTATTTTATTGTATTTTTAACATACCCTAGTCAAAATCAAAATTCATTTATTCAAATTAGGCTGAGAATCAGCACTTTTTGAACGTCAAAAAAAAAGAGTCTTTCGCTGAAAATAAAGATAACGACATATGTAGATTTCCATCCACAGGCAAAGAAGAACAGGTCACAAGGACCACTTAAGACTGCTCCACATACTACACACGAAAAATACAAAACACTACCAAAAACCTACTCGTATACATTACTTGAGTGCTTCGAACAGAAATATCGCAGATGTCAAATGATTTATACTCCAACAGATTGGTCCCAATATTTTTTACGGCCCCATTGACGTTTCGCTATAGGTATTATGTCCATTCGAATGGGTGCGACCGTATTATTCATCTTCCCTTGTCTTTTTGAAGTAAGTTTTGTTCATTTGAGTTTTTATGAGGTCGTTTGACAAATGTCTGTGCCCAATCGAGGGTGAAAAGCTTTTAAATCGTTTTGTATAATGAGATGGAAAGTATTTCAGATATGCTTGGGAGTATTGGAGGCAGTTAATAAAGGTTGATCTTGATATTACTGTCTCGCTAAGGCAGTTGCTCTATTGGTCTTATGGTCGCAACCGTGACTACTGAGCCTTGGGGTAGATTACCAGGTCAGGCACAGTATTATTGGATTTTCCATTAGAAATATCTCAATAGTAGCCCAGGGTACGGAAGGTGGTGGTGTGACACCTCCGTGCCTCGGAAACCAAGTTTGTATCTGTTCCAAGACATTTCGGATGGCCACCTCATCGGACTATGAGGGTAGAAGAACAAAGAGTCCCTGCTACGATCCTTAGATACTCCTTTTCCTTCGTTTATATCTAGTCAAAATAGCAAGACGGTTGCGAGAAGTACACACCTGACTTTTTTGAAGAACACCTTCAATTACGTCAGTTTAAGTATGATGATATATCCTTCTAGGGAGTTATATATATATAACCTACCCTATAACGGCTAAAAACTAATTAAATACACAGTTTATGCATATAACTAACATAAGATAAAATTAAGGTTAAGAAACCACAAAACAATAAAAAAGTAACAACTCTTTCTTCCATACATCTATATTTGCCATCATCTTAACCTTAATAGTCACCATTTTTCTAGCCAAATCATCAGGTCACACAATCCATCCATCGTCGCTGGTCTTGTCTCTCTCTCTACTCATAAAACCGTCTATATTTACAACAGTCCGAACTTAACATGGCTACATGAAATAGCCATCTTTCCCTTGTCACTCCTCTTACAACTTACTCACGAAAAAAAGCCTGTACTCAGATAAACACCCAACAAGATACCCAAACCCTTACAGTGTACAGCACAAAAGTTGTACCAACAAAATGTTTAAACAGCAACTAAGAAAATAAAAGGGTGGAGTGTTAAACGTGCAACGGAGTGTATTCTGTAGAGCACAAACACAGGTGATCAAATGTATGTACATACTCGTATAAACAACGGCGTGCGTTTAAATTGAAGATTCTTGTCGCGTTGACCAAGGATTGGGAAAGCTGGATAAGAATTTGAGGATAGATAATTCCACCCACCTCCCTCATACTGCATATGTTGACAATGCTCAGCGCGGTCGTGGATGCTAACCCTGGATTGTTATTTATTTCGGTTTAAAGAAGTTTACTTCTCAAAAAGAACATACATAGTTCACTCAGATATGAGAAACTTAACAAAAAATAAATATTATTAGTTATAATTATTAAACATTGTTGTCGTTCTAACTATCGCAGGTACAGTGGTTTATTATCTATGGTTCGCCAAATACAACTTTAACCTATTCTTAAAAATGTTATTTGATGAGGAGTCTCTTATTTCTTTTGGTAATTTATTTAATACTTTAAGCACACAAATGGACAGGGGCGCACTCAATACCATAGGCATTTTCTCCCAGTCAACCTTTGGGTGATCCAGAGACTAACAGTGATTGTTTGTTCATGAATGGAAAACTATAATGGTAAAATTCGACGACCGATGTGGCGCGGTGGGCGAAGGTCCGCCTGCGACACAAGAGGTTGCGGGTTCGATTCCCGCCTTGGGACAAATGTTTGTACGATCTACAAATATTTGCTCCGGGTGTTCTGGGTATTTCCTATGTATAATAAAAAAAATATCTATCTGAGTAATGTATTGTTTTAAGTATATCAGTCATCTAGTAGCCATAACACAAGCTCTGCTTAGCTTATTTATTTATTTTTTATTTTTATTTATTTATTAAAATGTTTACTGTTCTATGCACGCAGCAGTGGTATCCTTATCCTTATCCATCGGCTTCCTATGATCTTAACCAGATCGTCAGTCCACCTTTTTGGGGGGCTACCCACGCTGCGATGGATGGCGGTCGCCATACTAGAACTTTTCCGCCCCAACAGCCATCGGTTCTGCGAGCAATATGGGATTAACCTGATTTAATTTTAATGGCTAATTTGCTATACTAAATATGTAAAATTCGATTTATCAGAAAAGAGCGCTCCATTCGAGTTCTGGTGTCATCTCTCATCTCAACGTATCTGCTAAATACCAGCTTGATGCGCTTGAGTTGATTTAAGAAAGGGACGAGATTGAATGAATGGTCCATAACCCTGAATATAGTTGTTGTATTGCCAGGCTATACGCTTCCTATCGGTCACTTTTCAGGGAGAGAGTGAGAGTAGCTTGAAAAACTCATTAAAAACCAAAAAAATCTCAAATAATCTCAAGTTTTGAACTTCTTATCCATCATTCTCGGCTCTCGAACAACATGTGAGGCGATGTTTACAACGTTAGAGAGATGCAAATAAACGCTGGTGGCTTAAAATTGACGACGCAACATTCGCACTGTGCCTGTAGCCATTACTTTTGGCTGTAAGTGCTGTTTGAGAGAGGCTGTAAATCTTAATGGAGCTACGTAGGAAATTAAGGGAAAAATCTGAAGTTAGCTAGTAGGTAGATAATCTCGTAGGCTCTGTTACTAAGGATTTGTACAAAAGTAATCAATACTGCCCCACACTAAAAATTTCTTCTGTGTCGTGGGTGCGTTTACAAACATTGGAGCTCACATACACAAACAGCCAGACGCGGAACAACTACTTGTAGGCCACATACAAATATTTGTTCCGTGCTGGAATCGAACCAACGACAGGCGGCGCCGGCGCAGCAGTCGAGCCACTGCGCCAACAGTGCCGTCAGTTACTGGGCAACACGATACGCCTTGGTAAGACTTTTTGTCGGACTTTCGGGCTTCTGGCTACCCGTAACAATTGTCAGAGATTTACAAAGGTAATTAAATCCAGTTCCCCCTTGTCCCTTTAAAGAGGTAGTTTCGTATGGCGAAGAATAGGCGAAAAGCTCCACACTAAAATGCAAATCAGAATACATACACACAAAGTAGATAGTTAAATCTCAAATGCTTATTTTATTAGACTTTTACTAGTGCACAGCTTCCAGGTATACAGTTTTTAATTCAGACATTTTTAAAATGAGTAATTAATTAGTTTTTCGGCAGCCTTTTAGAACATGTGAATTTTGGTGAAACAATTTTCACTTTGTACCTGAACGAAAAAGTTTTACTTTTAGTCAAAAGTTAAATACCTTCCTGATTAACATACCTTCACTGCCTCCATTGTATACAGCTCTCAACCGTAACAGCTGAACGTGGGGTCCTAGATTCATCAATAAGTTAGGCAAAGTGATACTAGGTTTTTTCATTGGGATTTTTTGAGAAGCGCCTCATCATGCCTGTATTCCCCGAAGGGTTAGACAGAGGTGTACCTAAAATACACCCACATTTCGCACAGTTATGATTAAGACCTATGTAATAGGGGCCGAGCCTATTGCCGTCAACTGGGCACAAATCCAGACTCTGGGCTGCTACTGATTCTAAATGTGGTTAGTTCCTGTTACCGCTGCAATTACAGACAGTCTCTTTTTCTATGCTGTAGCGACATCTATTTTGTCACATATAAACTAAATCTGACGTATCCTACATAGCGATATTAAAGTTATCCGAGCGTTTGAACATAAATATACAAGAACCCGTCGGGCAGTATCCCACAAGATACAAGAAACTTCTGGACAGAGGATCCTCCCTTTTCAATGGTGGATGAGGAACATCACACCCTGTACCTAAGCATTAGTGGCTAAAGATAGTCAAAGAAAGAAAATAAAAGAAAGAAAAATATTTGCCACATAGAACGATCTAGAAATGTCTAATGATGGTATTAGTAAAAAGTTTTCACACAATTATGTTAGTGTAGACAAAACAAATACTACCCGTAACACCTTAACTGCCAAACAACGAGACACAATAGAAAATGTATTGTTTATCGGTCATTTGGCGTTCAACGTGCTATAGGTGTAACACGGAATATAGTCGCCAGTTGCTCTTCGTGTCTGTGGCAAGAGGGATACCACTCAGCATGATGCTGTCCCATGGGGGCCCACAGCACAGCCCTGGGTTTCAAGGTCACCTTTACTTACGTTGACTTCCGAAAGCCGGCAATCAAGAACGAATGAATAGGGTGAGGTTAAACAACTCTGCCCACCCTTTCGGGGAAAACAGGCTGATGCTATGTCATGATAGCTAAAGCACATAGCGTGGCCTCACAGCACCCCTATCGCAAGAACAGCGTCGCGGTATTTAGTTGTTTAAATACCGCAGCGTTTGCTGCAAAAGGCGCCTTTTTGGCCTTTTTTTAGTAACCTGTGCATGCCTCAGATAAATATGTTTCGTTCTTTCTTTCTTTACATAGATTGCATGTTCGTAGACAAACAATAATTTATCAAAATCAATCGCTTGCGGGAGTCGTGACAAGCCATTTCCTTGAGGAAATAGGAATCAACTGATGATCTCCTACTTTTTCCGTGCAATGACAAGGGGACATATTGGTATTTACTTATAAGAGGTGTTTATTTGTTTGTATTCGGAAATACGCTCGCCATCTGTATTCTTTTAAGGGTGAGGCAGAGACCTATGGTACTCGTACACCCACATCTCACTTATGTTGTCCCATTCAACAGGCTTCGGGCTACTATGTAAAAACCCAATAACACTTTGCCCGCCCCGGAAACAGAACCCAGTACCGAATGCTCAGCTGCAGTACTTCCGACCACTACAATAAAGAGGTAGTTGCATTAAATTAGGCTAGCAGTAAGACTTCGATCCGCCATGACACCTATCATTTATTCATTCAAAAAATAAGTGAGCCTCATAAATCATTCACCATTTACCATAGTATGACACTTTTCAGATAACGCCTGAAGGAACATATTTATCAAACTTACAAAAGTTACAATAGAGAAAAGAACAACAATCAACCTTCTTTGATAAAGTTTAGGTGAAAAAAGTTTTGTTTACGAAAACGGGGACAGCATGGGGGGGGGGGGGCACAGGCGCGCACGGAGGGGGGGCGCAAAATAAAGCAATCAGTTATCCGTTAGGTTTGTTTTTTGATAAAAACGTTGACTTTGCAATCTTGCGTCTGAAATTAAGAGCTGTGCGGTACAAAAGTTGGAGTCACAGCTCTTTGGCTTTTCTCTTTATTTATTTATTTTATAAAAGATTTACAGACGCACAACATCAGTAGCTTAAAGTACAAATAGTACTCTGCCTGTAACAAGTCTTCACATATAAATTACAGTACCTGGATGTGGTCATATAACGACTTTTGCTAGAAATGAAACCTAGCTAGATCGATTTAGCGACCCCGAAACCTCCTGCATACTAAGTTTCATGAAAATCGTTGGAGCCGTTTCCGAGATTCAGCTTGTATATGTACATATATAGATATACACAAAAATTGCTCGTTTAAAGGTATTATCTATATAAAGTATACCATCATAATACCAAAACATATTAGCATTTACTACGATTTTATTTTATCTCATTTTTCACTACATTTTCATATATTTTTTTACTTTTAATGTTTAAAATTGTACTAAAACAGGTGCTTTCCTAGTAAATTTCCCTGTATCTTAGTTGATACATCATTTATTCGTCTACTAAACATGGTATGAGAATCGTGCCATGTTTACGTTGCGTTGATTGCGCGTTGTACTCTGATTACAGCTCACACCAACTAATCAACACTGATAATATATTCAATCGGAAATAGTGACAGAATGTGTGATGTCTGTTATTTAGGTACACGCTACAAAATATTTCATAAACGCCAGATCAAACTGCCTCTTAGGTCTAGGAGTTGCAAGCGCTACTGCTAAGCATGAGGTACGGACTCGAATCCCGTGTCGAGTAAAGTATTATTTGATTTTTCCATCTGGAATTTCTCAGTAACAGATTGGACTCAGGATTTGTGCCCGGTTAAGGGCTTATAGGCTCGCCCCTCTGGGGCTGGTGAATTTTTTCATGTAGGGCCTCTCGCAGTTCAGCACTAGAAGGCTGTTTACTGCTGAACTGGACGATCCTGTGGTGACCTTTAAATTAAGGCCCCCAGCCAGGGCATAGCTGGCGAAATGTGGGTTGTACTTTGAATACATCTCTGGCCAACCTTTACGAGAATACAGACGTAATGTTTCGCTATGAAGAACAACGATATCCCAAATCCTAATCCCAACTATCCTAACTTTAATATGATCAATGCGAATTTTATAAATTTGTTTGTTTGTAACGCTTTCACGCGTTCCCTACTCAAGCAATCATTTTTGCAAAAACGTTTTCAGTGGTACAGAAAAGGACATAGGATACCTTTCATCAAAAAAAGGCAATATTGACAGGTATAGAATCGAACTACTACATTGACACGAGTCACACACACAATTGTACGCACGGTTAGATGCAGGAATAGTAGTCGAGTGAACAAGTTTTGATACTTTGGAAGTTTGTTTTCTTTTATTTATTTCTTTTTATTACACATGTACCTACAGCAAATATGTCATACTGTTGGTTTCCTAAATAATACTTAAATATACCTACTTCAGTGACTGCTAGGCACTAGACGCCTTCTACTAGAAGAGAGATGAGGGCTGTAGACCTGAGGTTGGTTTAGTTATTTATAATGAGACCTTAACTCAGGACTTGATGGGGTTCGCGAACTAAACTGCGGGCAAAAACTAGTCTATTTAAGAAACAGGCTGCACGCTTATCATATGTGTATATAGTACCTACATTACACTATTGTACTCACTACTTATTACATTGCGTTGCGTGATAGCCTTTCCATGTCTTACCAAATGGAAGTGAATAGCTGTGGGCTACGAATATTTTAACATACACGGAATATTATGTACTATTTCTTCTCCTTAGATATTATACAGTATGTTAAATAATAGAGGGCGTTCCCTAAAACTTGGCAGTCTATATTATTCACCTGCCTTGCCATTTCCTATCTTATTTTTACCGGGTGCAGATGAATATCAGTATTTTAAATGCCCTGGCGGGCTGGTAAGACTGGTTGTCAGACTTCGGGCTTCTGACTACCTGTAACGACCGTCAAAGATCTACAAATGACAGACGGTACCAACTGCTAACCGTGCTTTCCGTGGAACGGAGGAGTGTCGATATGTTATGGACGGTGAATGCATAATGACACCCGCGAAATTGAAATCTTGACACCGCGATCTAGAAAACGCCGCTCAGCTAACAACGCCATCTTTTTTTTTAATAGGTCATGCCCGCCACACTATTCCCAAACCACTGCATTTCCTGAAAGCAGTATCAACAATGGTGACCCCCAGAAAAACGTCGAGACAATGAAGCCCGACGAGTCCTGGAGAAACGATTCTACTGTCTGGGATCCCGCAACGAAATTCATCAGAAAAGAACAGCGGAGGAGTTACAAAAAAAACATAATTTCCACTACCCTCCACATCAAGCAGGAGACAGAACAGAGCTAGGCCAATAGGCACAAAGGGACCTTGCACCACGGTTTAAAATTAACACTGATATTAATGGGTCCTAAATGATTAGCTGTTACATTTGACTCCAATAGTAGGTATGTTAAAAACGCTTGAACGCATAACAACGCCGTCCATCGATTTAGAACAAAAGATTAATTCCCACAATAACACAGGTGTCTCAGATTCCGCTATTCGTGTACCCCAATCTCTTCCTGAGTACGGGACGAAAAGAAATTTACATTTTAATTTTGTTTCACGGTGACTGTTGGAAGTTTGAGACGGTCTGGGTAACGGATCTGTTTGCAGCGATACAAACTTTTTGTTTTGCATAATTAACTGACTATAGGACCGTGTAGTGGAAGACTCGCTTTTTAGTTGAGAAAAAAAAGTTAGGTGAGATAGTCTTTGTGAGCTTAGTTTACCGGTGCTCAAGTATTTTTTAAGAGAGATTTATGTTACCTCGTTGCTGTAGCTTAAGAGGCCCTGCGGTGGATGTTAATGATCTAGTGTTATTGGGTTTTCCTTCGGATATTTCTCAGGGGTAAGGGTACACGTCTGCCGAAGACATCGGGGAATACAGGTATGATGTTGTGTTGTTATTTATATTCTCTTTTCTTTATCGGTAACTAAAAACGGTGTAAAGGGTGGTTAAAAAGTTACTAAGTAATTTGTGAAGAAGATGCATAGTCGGAAGCTTGATTCTAGCGTGCTACGGCAAACGCTACGGCGTAGCACACGTTACTACGGTCACGGTAATGTTATCTAGAAGCATTGTGAGTCAGCCCTGATCTTGTAGGGATGTGTCCTAGGTAAAAATATATTAAGTCTATTTAGTCCGTCAGTAAGATTACCAAAAAATATTGGACACGTATTTTTTGCTTACTCAAATCAATAAAAAGTGACAAATGACAAAACACATCAAAGTTCAGCAAAGGGGCTTGTGACGTCACTGTTACCTTAAAAGTGTAGCACGGCAATTTCAACGCACTATATCGTCGTCATTTTTGGTTTACGTGACAAAAGAAAAAATACGTGTCCAGTATTTTTGATTAATCCAACTTTCGGACCAAAAAGAATTTTTAAGGACCAAGCTATTCCAAACTGTCAAATGTCTTTGATAGGTTTTCAACTTTATAACGACAGAATAAGGTGCATATTCAAATTGGCAAAATTTGACACTGGGGTAGGTTGATGTGTTGGCGTCTGTACATTATCACGAGTTTTTCTCCTACCAAAAATAGCTCAACGCGGCGCAAAATAAGTTTTCTTTTCAAAAATAAAGGCGGTTTCATACTCAATATAGGGCCCGCAATAGCCATGGACACACCTACTGACATACAACTTTAGCTTGCTAGACCAGCCACTAGCCTGCCTAGCCTTTTCCCAACAATGTTGGGGTCATCTTCCAGTCTAACCGGATGCAGCTGAATACCAGTGTTTTATATGGAGCGACTGCCTATCTGAGCTCCACAACCCAGTTACTGGGCATCACGATACCCCTTGGTAAGACTGGTTGTCAGACTTTCTGGCTTCTGACTAACCGTAACGACTGTCAAAGATCCACAAATGACAACGGGGACCAACGGCTTAACGAGACCAGCCACTAGCCTATAACATAAATACTAAAACGTGACACCAGGGGGCCTAGACCAAATCCCTGTTCGGTAATCGTTAACGACAACGGAAAGGTCAAATTGTATGGAGTTGACATGAGCTTTATAGATGCCACGTGAATCCTTTCCGCATTTGTAATGTCATTGTCATCCATTTTGACGTTAGCGTCTGACGTTTTACGCTACAGAAAAAAAAAATTGTCTACGCCTGCAGTACTTACACCTGCGTGGAATAGAGGCGTGGATAATAATAATATTGTTTTAATTACATAAATTCCATATGGATAGTTCTGAACACAGCGCAAAGTGGCGACACATGTCGTAACCGATATGAAATTCCAAGGTAACAATGATATTATTATCCACGTGACATTCGTAATTAGAATATGATTTGTGTGTGTTTGAGATAAGTGCTAGTGCTGAGCTTGAGGTCCTGGGGTCGATTCTCAGGTCGTGCAAAGTATTATTGTTTTTTTTTCTGTATTTAGCCCCACACTAGGAATTTTTCCTGTATCATGGGTGCGCTTACAAACATTCAAACTCACATACACAAACAGCCAGACCCGGACAACTACCTATAGGTCATACAAATATTTGTTCCGTGCGGTGATTGAACCCGTGACACGTAGCGCAGCAGCCAATCGCTCAGCCACTGCACCAATCGTGCCGTTTTCCACCTGGAATTTCTGAATAGTAGCTCAAAGTCTGGATCTGTGCCCGTGTACAAAAATGAAGGAACCTCTTAGGAAATTGGGAATTAAAAATAAACTCAGGACGTAGCACGCAGAGAACCCTTTTAATAATGACTGGTCACATTCAAACGAAAACCAAGGACACCAAGGTTAACGCCTGATAAAATACTTATAGCTAAAGTTACTAATTGAAACTGACTAACTTAAATTGCTCAGAGTTGACTTGAACTGAAGCTTTAACATGCCCCCGGCCGTTGGAAGCTCGCCTTTCAACAGTTGTCTTTTAATAATGGGCAAATCTTGGAGAATGCCCGTCTCACAGTTCCAGTTGAAGTCCTGATATCGGCAACTCTGCTTATGCCATCTGTGCCAGGGTGAAGACCAACAACGCGGCCCAACTTCCACTTCAGCGGTGGTTGGTTATCCTCCTTTACGACCACGAGGGAGTCCAATTTCAGGCTGTCGTTGCCGGTATGCCACTTAACTCTCTGCTGAAGCTCGGAGACATATTCCTTGCTCCATCTTGACCAGAAATGCTGACGCAACTGCTCGATACGTTGATGGCGCGTCAAGTGATGAGTGGAGTAGTCCCGGATATCCTTTACAGGAAGAGACGTGAGGGGTCGTCCAATTAAGAAATGACCCGGAGTGAGAGGCAACAGGTCTTCTGGATTTGACGATAATGGTGTGAGTGGTCGAGAATTTAAAATGCCTTCAATTTGAACTAAAACGGAGTTAAGCTCCTCGTAAGTTAGGTTACAATTGCCCAACACTCGATACAAATGAAATTTGGTCGATTTGACACCCGCCTCCCAAAGACCACCAAAATGTGGAGCGTAAGCAGGAATAAAATGGAATTTGATACCATCTCGAGCCACACTATCAGTTATGGAGTCACAATTGCGTTTCAAGAAATCAGCTATCTCATTGTAGGCTCCTACAAACGTAGTTCCGTTATCGGAGTATATGTTCAGAGGTTTTCCTCTTCGAGACATAAACCGACGTAAAGCCTGTAAATAGTTACTGCTCGTCATGTCACCCACCAACTCTAAATGAATGGCTTTAGTAGTGAAGCACACGAAAATAACAATGTAAACCTTAACCAATCTACATCCACGACCTTGACGACTAGCTGAGATTATAGGACCTGCGTAGTCAACTCCTACGCTTTGAAAGGGAAAGTCTGCTGGTGAGAGTCTGCTCAATGGGAGATTACCCATCTGAGGGACAACTGTCTGCGGCTTTAGACGCTGACATCGAACACACTGACGATAACAAGCTCTGGCTAAATTACGACCACCAAGTGGCCAGTAAGTCTCTCTAATTGTACTTAATAATAACTGAGGACCTGCGTGCATTAATTTGATATGCTCAAATCTAAATAAAAGTTTGACAAAGTGATGAGTGGACTGTAATAAAATTGGATGTTTCTTTTCAAATGAATATTCGGAATTATGTAATCTACCACCTATACGAATAATTTTATTATTATCTAGAAACACATTTAGGCTTAATAATTGGTTTTTATGTGGTAATTTTTTATTATTTAACAGTAAAATGTATTCAGAAAATGACTCCTTTTGAGACTGAATAATAATTAAGTTTAATGAATTTTGTAATTCTTCATCATTTAAATAGGACGTGTTTGCTGAACGCCTTTTACATGCATTAATAAAACGGAAAACGTAGCAAATAGAACGCTGTAATCTAATAAAATTGGAAAAACGATTAAACTCGATGAATGATTTAAATAAATCTTCAGTAACATGATCTTGGGCTAAATTAATTAAAATACTAGATTTAATGTCTGGTAAGATTCCTGGGTTCATACCTGGAGATGGCCATGTAGTACTGTCAGACTTTAAGAAAGTCGGACCGAACCACCACAAATCCAGTGATTGCATAGCGGTAGGTTCCGCTCCGCGGGTTAATAAATCAGCTGGATTGTCGTGTGTCGACACATGTCTCCAGGTGCCTGCACCGGACAACTCTAATACTTCGGCAACACGGTTGCGAACAAAAGTATTTAATTTAATAGGTAACATCTTTAACCAACCCAGCACTATCATGGAGTCAGTCCAAAAGACTACACTAAATGGTTTAATGCGAAGGGAACCAGCAACCTTTTGATATAAACGTGCACCAAGCACAGCAGCACAGAGCTCAAGTCGCGGTATTGTTAATGGTTTAATAGGAGTTACGCGACTTTTAGCCATTAACAATCGCACGTCGACGTCACCCTGCTCATTGATACTGCGAATATACAAACAAGCGCCGTAAGCTCGCTCTGAAGCGTCACAAAAAATATGAAATTCTACATGTTTGTACGAGTATGCGTCACAGACCACACGACGTGAAACACGTAAGTTATTAAGGCAAGGCAAGGCTTTAATTATGTTTGTCCATATTGTTTTAACCTCAGGTGATAACTGGTCATCCCACTTCAACCCGTCTAGCCAAAGTCTCTGAAGTAACATCTTCATACTCACGACACAAGGTGCTAACAACCCTAGTGGATCAAATATTCGCGCGATTACTGCTAACATGCCACGCTTAGTAGTTTCAATGCATTCAGGAACACTAATAGGAAAACACAAATCATCTGTGTCAGTTTGCCAACTAAGACCAAGTGTTTTATTGACAACATCACTTTCCTTGTGGAAATCAAAATGACTACCGCCACATGGTTCTGAAATTAAATTGGGTTCGTTAGATTTCCACTTCCTTAAAGGCATGCAAGCAGAAGCAAGAGCATCAGTCACCTGATGACGCAACATTAGAGCCTCCTCAAACACGTCCGCACCGGTCAAAAGGTCATCTACGTAAAAATCATGAAGGATAACTTCCGCGACCTTTTGATCGTGACATTCAAGACCGATCTGTTTGAGGCACCTAGTAGCGAGAAACGGTGCACTAGCCGTACCGTAAGTTACTGTATGCAACTGGTAAGCTTTAAGAGGACTAGAAGCATCATCACGCCAAATAATTTGCTGCAGGTGCCTATCTGATGGATGTACAGACACCTGCCTGTACATTTTCTCTACGTCAGCAGAGAGGACGTACTTATGCATTCTAAATCTAAGAAGGATTGCAGTCAGATCGTCCTGGACGGTAGGCCCGACCATCTGTATTGCATTTAATGAAAGACCAGAGGTTGTGGGTGCACTAGCATTAAAAACTACTCGTAATTTAGTAGTACTACTACTCTCGCGCAGTACTCCGTGATGAGGAATAAAATATGACCGCTGATCTTCATGAATAGTACACTCGAACATATGACCTAAAGAAATGTACTCAGTCATGAAATCTTTGTACATTTTATCGAGTGAAGGTTGGCTGAGATTTCTGCGCTCCAAAGACAGAAAACATCGTTTTGCACGATGATATGAATCGCCTAAACTATTCGAAGATTCCTTCAACGGTATTTTAACGCTAAAGCGGCCATCAGCCAAACGCGTTGTGTGTTTTATAAAGTGTTCTTCACACATCTTCTCCTCAGCTGAATAAGTTGATGACTCATGACAAACTTCCTCGACCTGCCAGAAACGCGATAATTGGTTTCGGATGTCATCTAACTCAGTCGAACTGGAAGAACTTTCATTAACATTAGTAAAGTTACATTTAATTGATGAGAATTGAGATGAATTATTATTACTACAGCCGCTGTTAATTGGGCCGCAAACTAGCCAACCAAGTCTAGTTTGATAAAGTGTTGGTTTCCCATCACCTAGTAAAATCTTATCTGATCCTAATAAACTCCAAAATACGTCTGCTCCTATAATAATATCAATAGAAGCCGGTGTGTGGAAATACGGATCAGCTAAGTGAATATTTGACGGTATATTCACATGTACCTGTCTAGCGGGAACGTTATCGGTGATCGTGGGCAGGACAAAACATATTAAATCATTAGCGTACGATTCATGCAACGATTTAATGTGCACACGACACATTTTCTCCACATGAGATAGAGAATTATTTATACCTTGTATAGATTTGTTTGTGTTTAAATGAGGCAGATTCAGCTTATTAAATAAATTCTCTGTCATTAAACACGACGAACTACCAGAATCGAGAAGAGCTCGAGCGATGTGTTCTTTATTATTGACATCGTAGCACCTAATTAAGGCAGTCGACAACAGGATGTCGCCTGTGCTGCTCGTATGCGAATGCGCAGAGATATTAGCTGAGAGTGCAACGTGACTATTGTTTGTGTCGGCAGTGGAGGATGACTCAACCTTAGCCTTATCGGTCGTACCGTCAGCTGATTTGCTTGAAACAGGTTGTGATTTAAAATCTGTGTTATGAATAAGCGTGTGGTGCTTGCGTTTACATATTTTACAGCCTGGTTTCTTGCAATTATTGGGATAGTGACCGTGACGCAAACAATTATAACATACCTTATAGCTAGGTAGTAAAGACATTCTATCGTTGACACTTAATGATAGAAACTGTGGACATGAATTGAGGTTATGATCGTTTTTACATTTTGGACAATTTGATGAAGAAGAACTACTGGTGTTTTTCGTTGTAACAAAGGCTTTTATTTTAGTGTTCTGTTTAATGTTAGTTATAGAATGACGTGATTTTTCCAGTGTTTCTATTAAATCAGCGCGATTACGCATAAATTCAATGAACTGATCAAAAGTGATTCGTTTAGACTTATCAATACGCCCTTTGTATTCCTCCCATTCTCGGAATGTTGTAGTATCTAGTTTTTGTCGAATTATATGGATAAGTAATGTGTCCCAACTATGAACAGGTTCGCCTAATGTTTTTAATGCTCTGATATTTTTGTTTACATTGTCTACAATACTTTTTAATGCAGTTGAGGACTCCTTTGTGATTGTTTCGACATTGAACAACGCAGTAACGTGATTCTCAATCAATAATCTTTCATTATCGAATCGCTCACATAGAAGCTCCCATGCCACGTTGTAGTTTTTAGCAGAAAACTCGATTGACTGGATCACGACAGCAGCAGATTCGGCTAATGATGACCTTAGGTAATGGAACTTATTAATCTCGTCTATATCGTCACTGCCATGAATGAGACTTGCGAAGGTATCGCGAAATTCAAGCCAGTTATCATATGATCCTGTGAATTTGGGTAATTGGATTGTAGGTAATTTGACGAACTGACGCTTACCACTACTGCAATTCGATTTTACTTCATCTTGCTCAAGTTTCGAAAACTTACCTAACATAATTTTAGCTTGAGCTACCAACCCATAATATTGAGATTCAATTGTAGTTCTTTCGAGTGCCTCAGTATCAATATTATCACACATGCATTCTAATGTCAATTGAACCTCGTTAAATTCATTAAAAAGATCATCCAATTTGGTGACTCGCAATTGCAACTCCATTACCTGAAAAGGCGTTATCTCAGCGTCTTTTAGATTGCTTAAATAGGTTCCAAATACTGTTAACCTTCCTTTATAACTGCTTCGCTTCCTTTTAAGATCTTTAATCTCAGTCATTTTGAAAGGATAGTGTCGTAGACCTGTAAATTATACAATTATAATGTTAAACAATGAAACTTTAACTATATAACTAATAACGTTTATACGTTACAAACTAACGTATAAACCTATCGTATGGTCTAATGAGACTGCAATAAACTTTGCCTAGGTTAATAACGATAATTATACAAGTTTGAATTTAAGTTCTATCACTGAACCGAAGGAAAGTAGGATGTAATGTTTACTACTCCAAAGAAATAACGTAATAAACAAATTAATTATCTACCGGTTAAATGGTTTACAAAGCAACAATTAATATTAAAGGTTTTAATAAGTAAATAACATTTGTATATTGAAATATAAATAGCTAACTAATGTAGGTTAACACTAACACTACTGTACTGTATTTTAAGCACACGTTAACTATATTAATTTACAACTGTGATTTAACCTAATGCTCTGTAAATAATTCCTTGTAAATAAACAAGAGAAAACACAAGTAAATAACTTTGTAAATGTGATATAAAAATATTTTACTAACCTTAATTAAGTTCTCATTATCAATACCTACTTACTTTAATTCCTGTATTTTATTTTACCTGATTTAACATTAATGAGTGTTGGGTGACTTTAATTAATATTACAATACTTAAACACTTCCTGTTTTATTTCACTTAATGTCCGATCCACTTTTCTTCCAAAACGTGTTCGTAACCTCGTCACTCCGGTACTCATTTAATCCAATTTCCAGAATATCCAATTCCAGCTCATTCCACTTTGCTAGTATGAAGCTAATAATATCCGGTTCGTATGGACCATGTACAAAAATGAAGGAACCTCTTAGGAAATTGGGAATTAAAAATAAACTCAGGACGTAGCACGCAGAGAACCCTTTTAATAATGACTGGTCACATTCAAACGAAAACCAAGGACACCAAGGTTAACGCCTGATAAAATACTTATAGCTAAAGTTACTAATTGAAACTGACTAACTTAAATTGCTCAGAGTTGACTTGAACTGAAGCTTTAACAGCCCGGTTGATGACAATAGGCTTGCCCCCTTGACTTAAAACATAAACTGGCGAAATGTGGGTTTACCCAAATGTGGGTTTTTGGAAATAGGTGTATCTCTGCTTAACTGCCAGACCGTAGTCTGGTAGTTAACTCCGGTTAACAATAGTTTGATGCCACAACCTCGTGCATCAGAGGCGAGGCCATAACCGTGGCCATAAACTGGGCCATCATGCCTCAGTTAAACGTACATTTAAAAAAATATAATAAATCAGTAAATTGATTGGTGTGTTAGTCCAAGCAATTTATTGATTTTTTTTTTTTTTTTTTTTAAAACGTTGCCCCACACTAGGAATTTCTCCTGTGTCGTGGGTGCGTTTACAAACATTCAAAGTCACAAACACAAACATCCAGACCCGGAACAACTACCTGTAGGCCATACAAATATTTGTTCCGTGTGGGAATCGAACCCACGACACGCGTCGCGGCAGTCGATTGCTCAGCCGCTGCGCCAACCGTGCCGTTATTAATTATATTACTAACACACCAATCAACTAGCCTTGGTGTATTATTATTATTCATTTAATTCAGACATTGTTCATATTTTATGTTCTTAAACAAAATTAAAATAAAATATTACAACTAATATACATTAAAATACACACACAAATTAAATTAAATACAAAATGTCATATATGGAATTAAATATATAGTATATACGAGTATGTCATATATATAGTATTATGGCAACCAGTTAACGGATAGACATACTTATATATAGATATAAATATCCATGGCTTGGGAACAAAGGCTCGTGCTGTTCACACAAGCATTTACCCCTTGCGGTATTCAATTCCGCGACCAACGAGGCTGCTTGAAAGAAATAAAGTACTTTAGTGTGAGTATCCACACCCTTCAGACCAGGAAACAGATACACTACTTGTTCTAACGAAGTAGTATTAAGTAAATAGAATAATTGTGGCATAAGTTAATAAAATGTTGCATGCCATGAGGCAGAATGTATAAGGATTAAAAATATTGTAACACTTAATTGTACTAATTACCTACATTCTACGCAAATAAATAAATCTATCTAACTGAAATAGATAGGGATGGTTGTAAAACAAAGAACATGCTTCCCTACAAGGTTTCTACAACAGTACTTTGTTACCACTTTAGAAAACATGGATTCGCAATTAATATTAAACCCATTTACTTCAATCAAAGTATCACTGTGTTCCGTCAAAGGGACACAAAACTGTAAAGTAACTATTTTGATACACGGATCGGCCATTTTGATTGGGTTGATACACTTCTGGCGCGGATTCTTAAGCTGCTGTTATATTGAGGAACGGCACGAGTTTCTGCTGAAATATGATTTTGACGTGTCATTTTGGTCCATAGGGAGTAACTTAATAATATAATAATAATAATAATAAGAGAGACGTCAACATCCTCAAATTTTTCTCGATATAATATTTTCCTTTTAAAATTTTATATAACTCATTTCGTATAAAATAAAAACTACTTACATCATCAAAATTATCCACATAAACCTTTTTAATCAAACAACTGTAAAATAAGCAATAAAATGAAGAAACACGAAATCTACAAACCACCTGAGATTGACGGCTGTCATATGAATTTCTAATATTTGTAAAAAGGAAAAAAGAAAAATGAAATGAACCAATGTTGACGAGATCTGCAGCACGCCGAGCACGCCCACCACCTCTGGCCTCGTCGCTCAGCTCCGCCTCGCCGCCGCCGGAATCCAGCCCCATCGTGAGTACTGTGACACCGGCCGTGGCAATCGCGTCGAGTTCGAGCGACGAGTATTTCTCCCCGCCCACGTCACCACCACCTGCACGTCGACGGAGAGGACGCCGGCCGCCGGATAGCATAGGACCTCGAGGCCCACCGGCCTCTGATAGGGTCCCCGCTTCCGGTGGAAGTGTGCAGCGCATGCGATGGACTCAATCCATCAATGAGAACGTCATGCGCTCATACTATGGGGCTACAGAGGGGGGAACTAACCTGACTGCGTACCGTGGTCGGATGCTCTCTCTGTTTCAGATGCTTGAGCCAGCTGTCAACGTATCGGCACAACGATTATCGGATCAGGTACGAGTCATTCAACGTAACCATATGTTGGATGATGTCGTACTTGATAGACTACGACTGAACTCACGGATTTACCATGTTACACCTGCTTTGCCACCGGTCGCGGTACAACTACAAAGTTTACCTAGTGTTTCACCGCGACCTGACTACGTTGGTGAAGAGGATGATGACGCAGCTATATCCGTGAGTTCCCAATGTAATGTACGCTTGAGGAGCGCTTTGGAGGATGCATTCCGAGAGTACCGCTCCACACCGCCTGAGCTTAGATCACGTTTACCTCGTCTGCCCATGCATAAGAAAAACAAGGCGCTGATGAGTGCTCTAGATTCATTGCTGACAAAGAGTTTTGACAACAGCAAAGACCTCACCGATACTCACTCGATCTTGTACGTCGTGTAGCTAACGTAAAATTTCCGAATACTGAGAGAGCTACACGACCAACCGTACCAGCTTGGCAGTGCAGGATTCAGCGACGTATCGATGAGGCTAGAGCACTCATTGGCAAGCTTATCTGTTTTAGGGAGGGTAACACTCGGCCTAGAGTAATGCGCTTTGTGAGGCGGGCGTTCTCGGGGACTGATATTAGTTCCCGAGACTATTTAACCCGCGTCACGGAGCGCATCAATTTCCTGAAACAGAAGATCTGTGCATGGGCAAACCGTATTCGTCGGTACAAACGGCGAGTGGAGCGATACACTCAGAATCGCACATTCCGGAGCGATGAAAGGTGGGTGTACAGGGCTTGGGAGCGATCAGACCAAGGTGTGACTGATACGTGCCTGCCAGATGATGAGGCCATGTGTTCGTTTTGGCGCAGCATCTGGTCGGTACCTGTCAGTCACACTGAGGGCAATTGGACTCGAGAGATTGAGCGAGCATGTGAACCATTACCAGAAATGGGGGCAATCAACATCAGCCCCCAGGATGTAGCTAGTGCAGTTCGTCCGTTACCTAACTGGAAATCTCCAGGACCGGACGGGCTGCACAACTTCTGGATTAAATGGTTACAAAGCTCACATGCTCGTTTGGCATGTCAATTCCAATCTGCCTTAGAGTCGGGATCGCTGCCCCAGTTTCTAACAACAGGGATAACTCACCTGCTCCATAAATCAGGTAGTACTGCGGAACCGAGAAATTATAGACCAATCACTTGTTTGCCGACGGTCTATAAAGTTCTTACATCCATTTTGAGATCTAAAATAAATAACCATATGACAGTAATTTGATCATGTCATTCTCTCAAAATGGATGTAGGAATGGGTCCCGCGGTACTAAGGAGCTACTCCTCATTGATACTGCCATTAGCCAACAGGTTCGTCGTTCCCGAAAGGATCTGTCGACGTGCTGGGTAGACTACAAGAAGGCCTATGACTCCGTGCCACATACGTGGCTCATGAGGGTGCTGGAGTTGTATAAAGTAGATGCAACTCTGCGCACCTTCCTGATGTCATGTATGGGGCAATGGAGGACGGTCCTTCGTTATCCAGGATGTCAGCAGACCCGAGAGAACAGTGAACCGATAAGGATCGAGCGAGGTATATTTCAGGGTGATAGCCTCAGTCCATTGTGGTTCTGTTTAGCCCTGAACCCTCTAAGCACACTGCTGGAGGGTTCTGGTCTAGGCTACAGGTTGAGAACAGGTGGTCAGGTCATATCTCACCTTCTTTACATGGATGATCTGAAACTCTTTGCCCCCAACAATTTACAACTGATGGAGCTACTGAAGGTAACAGAAACTTTTAGTAGCGCCATCAGGATGGATTTTGGTGTGGACAAATGTGCAGTCATGCATGTAAAGCGGGGGGAGATTGTGGAATCCGTGGGAACACAACTCTCGGATTCCATATACCTTAGGTCCCTCTCCTCAACCGAAACCTACAAGTATTTGGGTATGTCGGAAGCGTTGGGCATCAATGCGACAGACATGAAACAATCTTTGAAGGAGCGCTTCTTCGGCCGCCTGAATAAAGTATTAAATAGTCTTTTATCAGGCGGTAACAAGGTGCGCGCCTTTAACGGTTGGGTCATGCCAGTATTGATGTACTCTTTCGGCATACTCAAATGGACTCAGACGGAACTTGATGCCCTGGATAGGAGGGTCCGCACATTGTTAACTGCAAATCGTATGCATCACCCACGGTCATCGGTGATGAGACTGTACATCCCGCGGAAGTGCGGAGGTCGAGGCTTCTTAAACGCTAAGACTCTGCACAACCGCGAGATTTGCAGTCTCAGGGAATACTTCCTGAAAGCCGACGTGGGGATGCATCGAGATGTAGTTGCAGTGGATAAGACCTTCACTCCGCTCTCCTTAGCTAACAAGAACTGGCGCAAACCTATAGTATTAGATACTGCTGACCGCATGGAAATATGGAAGAGTAAAGAGCTTCATGGGCGCT
Source organism: Phlogophora meticulosa (assembly GCA_905147745.2). Lineage (NCBI taxonomy): Eukaryota > Metazoa > Arthropoda > Insecta > Lepidoptera > Noctuidae > Phlogophora > Phlogophora meticulosa. Next base: position 17,212,627 of record LR990524.1, read on the forward strand.
TTTATAGGGTGTATGACCCTATAAAAGCGCCCATGGACCTGATGTAGACTTGGTAGCGTCCATATCCTGGCTGCGCTTCGGTGACCTCTTCGGAGAAACCGAAGGTTTTGTCTGTGCGATTATGGATGAAGTTATCATGACGAATAACTACCGGAAATACATTGTGAAGGACGGAACGGTTGACATCTGTCGGGCATGCCACCGACCCGGAGAATCAATCCGTCACATTATTTCTGGTTGTTCTCGTCTAGCTAACGGAGACTATTTGCATAGACACAACCTTGTTGCCAGGATAATCCATCAGCAACTTGCTCTGAAGTATAACCTTGTGGACTTAGAAGTACCGTACTATAAGTATGTGCCCGACCCAGTTCTTGAAAATGGCAGCATCACATTATATTGGGATCGATCTATCATCACTGACAGGACTATTGTTGCCAATAAGCCTGACATAGTGGTGATAGATAGATCAGAACGTCGCACAATGATTATTGATATTACGGTTCCACATGACGAGAACCTCGTGAAGGCTGAGAAAGAAAAACAGATGAAGTATCTTGATCTGGCCCGCGAGGTTGTCGACATGTGGGATGTGAATACAGCAGTCATTGTGCCGATAGTCGTGACGGCCAATGGCATAATAGCCAAGAGCCTCGATCAACACCTAAAGAGGCTCTCGTTGGGCAGTTGGATCAAGGGTTTGATCCAGAAAGCAGTACTCTTGGACACGGCGCGCATTGTAAGGAGGTTCCTCTCTCAAGAGCCCTGACCACCGGTAGCTTGGACCCTGTTCCCGATGCCGGTGGGGTACTATTTTTTATATTTTTAAATGTTTTTTATTTTTTTTATACTGAAATATTTAAAAATATAATTTGTATGTATAAAGAAAAAATAAAGGAAATAATAATAATTTTTATTTGCTGCAAAATGTGGTAAATACATTTGATGGTAAACATTTTGATATAGACCAACACATCTTTGTCAGTTTGTTGACATGCGAATAGTAGGTACTGTCATATATTATAACAACACGTACACAAGTTACACAACACAATAATATTAGTTTAAGCAACTGACATAAATATAATTACTTACTTTAATTTACATACACGAATTCAATTAAATTAATACGTATTATAGCATTTAAATATCAGGATATAATTTATACATTGTTTTAGATTATTGTTTATATAATATTACATCAAACACCTGTTTTTCCCTTACATTTAAATAGTTCATCTATAGTGTAGAAACATTTTTTAAGCAGCCACTCTTTTAAATACTTTAAAAATCGCGAAGTTGGGTGCAGTTTTAAGCTACGTGGAATGGCATTATAAACACGACCACACATCACATAGCAGTTATTTTGATAAAGGTTTGTTCTTGAAATTCGTGACAAGACAATTCTGTCCGGATCTCTCGAGTTTCTCGGATATACCTCTTTTGCTCTCGTAAAGAAAATGGGGTGCTGCCTTACAAATTTCGCTATTTCATAAATGTACATACACGGGAGGGTTAATAAGTTTTTTTTGGTAAATAGAGGCTTACAAGAATGCCATGGTGCAGCACCACAAATGGCTCTAAGGCACTTTTTTTGGGCGATAAAAGCACGAATCGAGTCCGTAGAATTTCCCCAGATAATTAAACCATAGTTTAATACCGATGCGATGTAGCCATGGTATGCCATCATAACTGTTTCAGGGCTCGACGTCTTTCTCAGTTTTGCCAATACATATATAAATTTATTTATTTTATTACAGACCTTTACCACATGTGCTTTCCAATTTAGGTTCTTGTCAATAACTATGCCTAAGAAGGGTGTCTCGTTTACTTCTTTTAACTTGTCATTTAAGTATTTTATATCTAATGTTTGAGGTTTCGTCCCGTAATTACTAAATTGAATAAATTGAGTTTTAGTCAGATTAACTTGCAAATTATTATTATGGAGCCATTGAATTATAGCATTAATTGTTTTATTTATGTCATTAGTATAATTAATATTGGAATAATTGGATGTCATAATCAGGGAAATGTCATCAGCATATAAAATACAAGAGTCAGTAGTTACGCTTGGCAGGTCATTTATATAGATCAGGAATAACAGAGGTCCAAGAATACTGCCTTGAGGCACTCCTGATTTATTAACTTTATACGATGACCGGTGTGCTTTCAAGAGTCCGTTATTATCTAGACTTAAAATTTCAACGCATTGCTCTCTATTTTTTAAGTAGGTTTCCAACCATTGATAGGCAGGGCCCCGAATACCACACTTTTCTACTTTATTTAGTAAAAGTTTGTGAGAAACAAGATCAAAAGCACTCTTCATGTCGAAAAATATTCCAGTAGTTTGTTTTTTATTATCTAAACTTTCTGAGATTTTGGTTATAAGGTCAAAGCACGCTAGAGCTGTGGACTTGCCCTTTTGAAACCCATATTGTTCGGTTCTCAAAATTTTGTGTTTCGTAACAAAATCGTATATTCGCTTATGCATAGCCTTTTCGAATACTTTGGAAATTATGGAGATTAGTGTTATCGGTCTGTAGTTACCCATAATAGACTTGTCACTCTTTTTATGTAAAGGTTTTACTACCGACTTTTTAAGTAGACTAGGGAATTGACCTTGACTGAACGACAGATTAATAAGATAGGTTAGGACTGGAGTTAGTTCAATCGCACAATCCTTCAAAATTCTTGTGTTGAATTCATCGTGACCCACTGAGCCTGTATTCTTAAGCGAAAAGATAAATTTCAGGACCTCAGGACAGTCGCACGGTGTTAAATAAATACTATTACATGTACTTGGCATGTTTATGTTATTAATTGTGTTGTTTTGTTTTGTACGGACATCTAAGAAAAAGTCATTAAAGGAGTGTGCTATTTCTATTGGGTTCTTAAGAATAGAGCCGTCCTTGTTTATCTCACATATAAAGTTTTTTGTTTGTATGCCTTCAGATTCTTTTTTTATTAATTGCCATGATGTTTTACATATGTTTAGACTGTTTTTGAGTTTCCCGTAGTTGTGGTTTTTCATAGAGCTAAAGATACATTTTCGTAGTAATTTGGAGTAAGACTTGAATTCCAATTTACGCGTTTCAGTTTTTTGTTAGTAATATTTAAATCGCAGTAGACGCTTAGTTTTACAGCTTATTTTTAACCCTTTAGTTATCCAATCAATTTTTTTAGGCTTATGACAAATGATCCGTTTGAGTGTTGGAAAACATAAATTATAAAATAATGTAATATGATCGTGAAACTTGACATAAGCTAGATCTAGATTAGATTCCTCTAATACGTCGCTAAATGATAGGCTTCCTATACATTGTCCAAATTTCAGAATATTTTCTTTAGAAAAATCTCTCTTGAATAATGTATATCTTGTAAGCAAAGGCTCTTTAGTAGTTGTAGGAATGGTGAGTAACTGTGCCGTTTCATGATCTGATAATCCAAGCTGAAGTATTTCTCCTTCAGCTGTTGGTATGTTGCTAATAAAGTGATCAATACAAGATTTTTGTCGTGTTGGCTGGGTTATGTGCATAGTTAGGTTGTAATTTTTTGTGAGATTGAATAGTTCGGTTGATTGTTTATTTACCTTTAATGTATTTATATTTAAGTCACCGGTGATTACCACTTTTTTGTCAGAATGATATATGATTTTATTTAACAAGATGTCCAGTTTATTAAAAAATATGTTAATGTCAGAATTTGGTGTTCTATACAAACATACAATTATCATTTTTTGATCAAGTAATTCAATAGCGCAACATTCAAAGTGCTTGTCAATCGATAGAGCTTTGATATTACTCAGTTCTATAAAATGTTGACCACGCGTTACCAACATACACACTCCACCGCGTTTCTGACTTTTTTGCCTGCAAAAGGATGATGCTAAATTATAGCCGTTTAAATTTACCATTGATTCATTTCCGCTTTGTATAAAAGTTTCTGATAAGCATATGACGCCGGGTTTTGACTTATTACTTAAAAGTTCACATAAGTGTAGTTCTAACAATTCGGTTTTACTTCTCAGTCCCGCGATATTATATATTATATATAATGTACGATATTATATATAATGTTATGATAAAATCGCTTATTACTTTTCAGGTATAAACACTTCATCATCATCCTCCTACCCTTATTCCAATTTATAAGGGGTCGGCGCAGCATGTCTTCTTCTTCCATACATCTTTATTTGTCGTCATCTCAAAAGTCACCTCCTTTCTAGCCATATCATCTTTCACATAATCCATCCATCTTTTCTTTGGTCTCCTTTTACTCCTGTTACCCTGCACATTCATACTCAAAACTTTCCTCACAACATGGTACTAATTCCTTCACATCACATGCCCATACCAAGACAACCGATTTCCACACAACTGCTCTGTCACAGGCGCCACTTTCAGACTTCCCTTTACATACCCATTTCTTATTCTATCCATTCGCGTAACACCACACATCATCCTCAGCATTCTCATCTCAGCTGCATGCAACTCCCTTTCATTCATCCCTATTGTGGCCCAACATTCTGATTCATACAATATATGTATAAACACTTAGGTACATCAAATAATGCCGGAAGGTTCAAAGGATCATTTTAATCATCATCATTTTCGTCATCATCATCATATTCGTCATCGTCAATCTCATCATCATCGTCAATCTCATCATCATCGTCAATCTCATCATCATTCTAATCATCATCATAGTACGCATCGCCATCATCATTATCATCGTCATCATTTTAATCATCATCATTGTCGTCATCATCATCTTAGTCGTCATCGTGACCATCTTCATCATCGTCAATCTCATCATTGTCATCATCATCGTCAACATCACCATCGTCATCATCATCATCATCGTCGTCAATCTCATCATCGTCATCATCATCATAGTCGTCATCGTGACCATCTTCATCATCGTCAATCTCATCATTGTCATCATCATCGTCAACATCACCATCGTCATCATCATCATCATCGTCGTCAATCTCATCATCGTCATCATCATCATAGTCCGTATCGCCAAAATCATCATCATCGTAATCATCATCATTATCGTCATCATCATCATAGTCGTCATCGTGACCATCTTCATCATCGTCAATCTCATCATCTTCATCATCATCAACAACATCACCATCGTCATCATCATCATCATCATCGTAATCATCATCATAATCGTCATCGTGATCATCGTCATAATTCTTTAATCTGCGATAGCTGACATCCACGCGGACGAAGTCACGGGCAAAAGACTATCTACTAAAAGTTATCTATAAACCTCACATTTAATATTCGTAAAAGCTAAAACTAAACAGGAAATTTGAATTGATACCACTCAACACGCTAATATTTGTTGCAAAATGCTAATTGTGAATTGCTGTTATGACAATAATTATGTATTCAGGGTAAATTGGTTCGAACTTATGCTCTACTAGCAGAGCCCGCGACTTTGTCCGCGTGGGATTTAACAAAACATAGGTTTTCATTCTTCCTGCGGTAACCTATGTGTAGCCTTTATGTAACATAAGCTATCTGCGAGGGACAGTCCTGTCAGAAACGGTTTAGAGGTTTCAGAGCCCAAACAAACAGATGGACTGACATAGTACCAGCCTATTACTGTCCCACTGCAGGGCAAAGGCCTCTTCTCATACAGAGAAGGCACGAGCATTAATCACCACACTTGCTCAAGACGGGTTGGCGATTTCAGATTTATATTTATTATATGTATAAGTCTAGGTTTCCTCAAGATGTTTTCCTTCACCGATGTCAGTGATGTCCAAGATAAACTTAGAAAGTGCATATGAATTGAAAAACTCACATTGGTAATTGCCTTAATCACTGCCATGGGCCATCATGACATACACGAACTGACATAAAGACGAATAAATGTGTTTTTTTTTGTTATTACTGCTACTTAAACTTCCATATGCATTTATGTAGTATAAAACTATTATTTTGACATTACAAAAAGACACTTCCATTTAATTTAGTTGTATAGATTTCCGTTTTATTTTAGATTTGAAACGTTTTAATCCTATTAAATGTTATTGTACATAATATACACAATTTTGACAACTTGTTACTCTTATTTTCATAGTAATAAAGAGTATTGTATTCTACTCTATTCATAGGGGTTAGACAGAGATGTAACTATAGTACACCCACATTTCTCAAGTTATATATAATTCGCATGTAATTGGGAGCGAGCCTATTACCTTGACCGGGAACGAATTCAGACTCCGGGCTGCTACTGAGAAATTCCTGAAGTGAAAATCCAATATCACTTTGTCTAACCCGGGAATCGATCCCAGGAGCTCAGCAGTAGCGCTTGCAAGCACTAGACTAACGGGGCTGAGGTAACTGCTATTACTGATAAAAAAAAATGTGCATTTCCATGAATATGGACCAATACTGATTAATAAACTGGGCAAAGTAATACCAGCCGCACGGGTTAAGCAACGCTTGCCGAGGTCTTTCCGTAGATGGATGACCATTCAATACATATTGATGCGCCTCCATGCTTCAGACAGACGTCAAGCCATTGATTCTGGCTATCATTTCTAGATCGTCGTAGTCGTCACGGGTAGTCATAAACCCTTAAGTCTGACAAACAGTCTTACCTACGGGTATCTTGTAACCCAATAACTGGGTTTTGGAGGTTAGATAATGGTATTCAGGTCACGGCTGCATCCGATTAAACTGGAAACCAACCCCAATATACATATTTGGGAAAAGCCTAGGCGGTTGATAGTGCTGGAATTATGAGCTGAAATCCATGCTATCACAAATATATTGACCGTATTGAGCGCATACAAAAAAGATTTATAAAATTTTTATGCTTTCATCAAAGGGTGCCGTATCAGTCTAACAACTACCTCAACCTCTGTAAAAAATACCATCTTTTACCACTGGTTAAACGTCGTGAGATCTCTGACTGTATATTTCTATTGAAAACGGTTCAGGGTGACATAAACTGTTCTGATATATTGTCAACTTTCTACTTCAACGTTCCAAGTAAGTCCAAACGGTATAATCCACCATTACAAGTACCATTTGCAACTACTATAGGAAAAATTCGTATGTTGTGCATGTGAGTAGGTATTTTAATAAGGTGTGCAGACAGTTTGAATTTGATATTTTTGAAACTAGCGTGAGCTCGGTATAAAAGTGTTTAACACTGAACTTTTTTTAAACTTAGATTATCTTAACATTCTGTTTCTTATTGTTAACAACCTGTCGTAATTTCTAATTTTTAGGTGATGATCTACTTTCATATTTTACTTTTATTTTATTTTTTAGCCCTATTTGGTGGTGTGTATACTTTGTTCCACAGTACTTTGTACTACACAAGATCTAGACGTGAAGACTTGTAATTGGCTGTCAGATAATCATGCTGTTATTTATTACCATTGTATTTAGCTGTAAGTCTTCCAAAGTCCTTAAATAAATAAATAAATAATCACAATAGAAGGATTCTATTTGTTATCGCTTCCGCCTATCACCGCGTCCTCACCGCTTTCGCCTACATACTTATATTCGCAAAAGTTTGTGGCTTGTAAACTTTTCGCACAAGGATCTTTCATTAGACGAGGTTGTTCTCAAGTATTTCGCCAAGTATTTACTTATCTATGTAAGTAGGAAGAATTTTAACGACAATCGTTGCAAGATAAGTCGGTCGATTCCGTATGAAAAACCTCCCGTGAAAACGTGGGTGAAGTGAGCGTCGAAGTGGTGTCTGGCATTTTGCTGAACTGGACCCATTTAGTGCAGTCGTAAGGCACATACTTAGTATTATTATTTTTTTATTGTTTTGTTATCATATAATTCTTATTATGAACCTGAGCCTGTGCTGAATAAACGTTTTTTCTTTCTTTCTTTCTTTCTATGTGAGCTGGCAGCGTTACCAATATAAGTAGTAATGATTAAGGAATATTAATTATAAGGTTTATAGGTAACTAGCAATAGCTAGTTACCTATAAACCTTATAATTAATATTCACGCAGAAGAGTCGCGAGCAATAGCTCGCGACTCTTCTGCGTGAGCGTTGGTTATCGCGAATGTAGACTAAGTCTAGGATTAAAAAGTAGCCTATATCGTTACCTGTAGTTCAGGCTTAGTTTATACCAAATTTCATCTCAATCGGTTCTGTGACTCTCTAGTCAATCTTAATTATTTAGTTGTGTGCTTCATCGTTAGCGTCATGTTTGGAATCACAATATTTGTTACTCCGCATGTCAGCTGTGAAGTTGTTACCTCTTTTAAATAAACTAGCTGCTGCCCGCGACTTTCTCCACGTGGAATTTAACAAATCATTATTTTTCCCCAATTCTTTTTCTAAAACAAAAGTAGCCTAAGTTTTTAAAATAGATTAATTATTATACCTTATCAACTTTCATACGCATTTAGCAAAAAGCTGTTATTTGGACATTACAGGCAGACAATTGTATTTATTAGTATCAATGTGTAGATGAGTAATTAGATAAATGTTTACTGCGGCGCAGCCATCTTCATTACCCTCATCTGGACCTTACCAATTTAAGGAAATAAAACCGATTTCTTTAATCATCTCGATCTAAACCAACATTGAATAGCCAACCCGTCAACTGCTTACTTTAAATTTGCCATAGGGCACTAAGAGCTCCTCACATAGAACACTGTTGGCGCACGCAAGCGCTTCACTTTATACTTCTGCGGTGCCTGAGAACATCACTATTGTGGATATGGTAGTTTGTCCAGATGTCCTTTCATGTCTGATTCACGTCCGTGACATCTCCCGACGCGGACGTCCAGTTGAAAACCATCGTCCGACACTAGATCTCTGGCTTTTTTGGTGAAATACAAGCACGTATATTTTTTTTTATTACTTCTGTAGTCATTATTATTATTTCTTTCTCCGTTTTCGATTGTTTTAGTATAAATAATAAATAATAGTAAATAATGCATACAATACATTACGTAGATACTCACTACAAATATTTGTTCCGGGTGTTCTGGGTGTTTGCTATGTATAACGGTCGTCAACAAGGCGTTCAAAACTTTGGGTTTCATCATTAGAGCTTGCTCTGGCTTTCGTTCCTTAAAACCACTCAAAGTCCTTTACTGTTCCCTTGTGCGTAGTCACCTGGAGTATGCTTCCCAGATATCGAATCCTCAATATGAGATTTACAAATCTCGTATTGAGTCTGTCCAGAGAAAATTTTTGCGGTACTTGGACTTCAAGGCTAGGCAATTCTCAGTTGACTAAGAACACCGCTGCAAGCGATACCATTTCTTACCATTGGAATTAAGACGCAACGTCAATGACATTTGTTTCTTAGCAAATATCGCAAACGGCTCGGTGGATTGTCCCGAACTAGTAGGCAAGATACTTCTTCGCACAAACCTAAACCTAAGAAAACGGCCACTACTCCATATACCATACACATTGACAAATTACAGGCGTAACGCCTTCTGTATACGTAGTGCTATAGCCTTTAATAGTTTACCACCACACTTGGAAATTGACTTATTCTGCTCCAGCGCACATAAAATTAGAAAAATTTTGAGCAATGAATATTTTGATAGTCGCAAATAGCTTTTCAATTCTATTTTCGATGTTGCACGACTTGATATAGAAAGTAGTTAATTTTAGTTATTTTAATTTTATTTTATTTTTTAATTTTAGTTAGTGTTATTTCTGTAACCAGTTAATTAATTACAGTCACCAACGACCAACGCAAATGGCTTGTTACTAAATGGACTTTTATATGTGGAAGCTTGTTATTAGCAAGTGTCCTTATTTATAAAAGATATTTATAATTGTTATTAGTCTGTAAGTTTCCTTAAAAAAAAAAAAAAATAATAATAATAAAAAATATCTATCTACGTATTGTTTTAAGAATATCAGTCATCTAGTACCCATAACACAAGCTCTGCTTAGCTTGGGGCTAGGTGATGCTGTGTGGATTTTCCAGCATTATTTATTTATTTTGATTTATTCCTTTTATACCAGCTCCACATACCTTCTGTGCTCTATGACACGGGCTGCAGAGCGGTAACGTTAGCAGAATAAATTGAAACGTCTTGCCACCAGGCGAGCGATCCTCAGAACATTACACCATGCGAGGTCTTATTCGCGAGTATTATGTAGGTGATAGTATCTGGGACTCGTGTTTGTTCTAGTAAAGTAATCCTGAGTCTAGTCTAGGTTGAAATTTAATACTTCTACTTTATACTAAGTTGTGTCATAGTTTTGAATGCTTCATTCCTTTGTGCGATGAAATGAGTATGTAAGAGGAAGTCTCTAAGGGGGGCTGGTGACCGAGAAGTTGTGTGGAACTAGGATGTCATGGCATGGGCATGTGATGGGGAGGAATGAGGATCATGTTGTGAGGAAATTCGTTTTTAGTACGAATGTGGAAGGTTTCAGTTAGGTAGTAGTAAGGGATGGATTATGTGAAAGTAGATATAGCTAGAAAGAAGATGACTATTGAGATGACAGCAAATAGAGATGTATGGTAGAAGAAGACGTGCTGCGCCAACCTCAAATAAATTTGGATGAGGGCAGGTATAAAACAGTTCGGTTAACATTTAATTAATAATGTAATAAAATACCGGCAGTGAGCGAGTCGAACCAGTATACCGTGAGTTCCGTACTTGGTATGAAAATCATTATTTCTTGTGTGAAAATCTGAAAAAATAATAGTACAGATGCCAATCAAAGTACCTACCCCAAACTGTTAGATTTTTCCAAACGAACCTGAACCTTATTTCTTTTGAGATATAGTTGAAAAACTATTAAAGAAATTTGACAAATTCCAGTAGCTTGAAGTGCTGGCCTCTGTACTTTTACGGATGCTATGTTTTACCATAACCATGGAAATTTCAACATACTATATTTTGGTTTACCAAGGTTGATTTTTCATCATACAAACATAACATCACGTCTGTATTCCACGAAGGGTTAGGCAGAGGCACAGTTATAGTAATACTCACATAGTAACATATTGGTAGATAACCCAAAAAATTCCAATACTTATTTCAGAGAGAGACAGAATTATTTTCTAAAATGGAAGTGGGTAATAAGCCTCAAAGCTGTATTACATAGATTTGAACATAGCAAACGTCTTTGTATTGAATCAATACTTTTTTCGATACTTCTTCAAACCCTAACTTAAGTCAAACGTAAGGTACGTAATATTCAAGTATAGTTGAAGTTGCTTGAACGACATAAGTATCGCTCTACGCCAGTTCACGGCCAAACAAACACGAAACAGTTTTCATTCATTGTGTAACGCTTAAGTGCTCTTCAGTTCAACGAGCGAAACTGGGTTCTAACGTTGGGGAAAGAAATTTTGGCGGATAGTATGCTTTTTGAGGAGATGGGTCTGGGGTTTGAGGAGAGGTTTAAGACCTGCCGGAATTGTGTGGGTAGCGGTGGCGAAGTGTAGGTACATACAACTCAATTCCTATCGACTTCATTATGGAGATTCGGTAAAGAAATTCTACAGCCATTGAAAAATGGCTTAGACAGTGGTGGCAAATAATATTACATGTAGTAAGACCAAAAGAAGTACACAATATGCATTACATTAAAATACGGCAAGGTTGGCGCAATGACTGAGCGATTGTCTGCTGCACTGGGTGTCGCGGGTTCAATTCTCGCATCGAACAGATATTGGTATGGTCTATAGGTAGTTGTTCCGGGTCTGGCTGTTTTTGTATGTAAGTTTATATATTTGTAGATGTACCTACGATGCAGGAGAGTTCTTAGGGTGGGGCAACGATATAATAATAATAATAATAATCATTTATTTCGGACATAATTAAAATCCATAATGAGTTAGTAACAGAAAAGCTTACAACTATGTTAGTAACCTTAGACAAAATAAATTAATCAAAAAAAGTTTATCTACTTCATAAATTTAGTTCATAAATTTTCCCTCTGCACCGGGCAAGCAGGCATGCCTACGGGACCAGTGCGCCAGGAAAGGGCAGTCCGGTCTTTCAGCAATAACGCTAAGGATGCTGTTGGGACTCCCACGTATCCTACGCATCAAGGAGGCCGCCCTTTTGCGCATGATAGCTTCAAAACTATCTATGCCTGCTTGAGCAAACATGCCCGACGCGCTACAAAACCGTGGAAGCCCCAGCAGCACCCGGAAGGCGTTATTATATTGAATACGAAGAGCGTTGTAGGCCTTCTGCGTATACTTGATCCACAGGCTGCAGGTGTAAAAAGTCTGGCAGTAGGCCTTAAACAGTGTAAGTTTCACTTCTTTAGTACACCTAGCAAACCTGCGGGCCAACATATTACATCGGACCGACAACGCTCTTCTCTCTCTCTCCAAATCATCATCATCACTCAAAACCTCATTCAAAACGTGCCCAAGGTATTTAAATTGAGACACTCTCTTAAGTGGTTCCCCATAAAGGAAGACTGGAGGAACCGCCTTAGGTTTTCGGGAACCAACACGAAAAACCATGACCTCACTCTTCCTGACATTGTACTGGAGTCCATGGGCCGTAGCGTATTGTTCACACTGTCCAAGCAACCGTCTGAGTGCATCAATCGAAGGACTCAGCAGCACCATGTCGTCAGCATAACTTATACTATTCATGACCTTGCCATCAATAGAGCATCCGACTCCAGTGCTGCCGAGCTCCTCCACCAGCTGATTGACGTATAGGCTGAAAAGGCCTGGAGAGGTCAAGCCACCTTGCCTCACGCCACACTCCAGCCCATACTCAGCAGACAATGCACCCGACCATCTGACCTGGTTAATCTGGTGGTTATACCAAAACTCGAGGAGGTTAACCAACTCATTGGGTATGGTATTATGTCTCAATTTTGACCACAGAATATTATAATTAACCAGGTCAAACGCCTTGGAGAGGTCCAGAAAAGCAGCATACACAGGAGTATTCCTATCAGTATAGTACTTAACCGTGTGCTTAAGCGCCAGAATAGCAGTCTCAGTGGACAACCCGGCTCGAAAACCGAACTGAGCATCATGTGGTTTGAGCTGGGCACTTATCCTACGCTCAAACACACGGTCAAGCACCTTAGCTGTCACAGTAGCTAACGAAATTGGTCTATAGTTGTCCTTGTCCGTCGCATCTTTCGTTTTACTCTTCACTATAGGCACAACTATCGTTCTCATCAGGTCCACAGGTAGATAGGAATGTCTCACACAAAAGTTGAAAAACATGGATAGGATCCTAGGAAGATGAGGACCAGCATACTGAAAATGTTCAATGCTTAGGCCATCATGTCCAGGGGATTTACCTCTTGTCATAGATTTAATAATATCCTTTATCTCCCGGGCCGAGATATTGATTGGCTCTCCAGACATGATGTCCCCAGCGACCCGTACCTGTTCCTCCACCTGAACTGGAGCTACCGCAAAATGCTTCCTGAACAAGTTCGCAGTTTCCTCAGGTTTCTCCACTCCACCCACACTGACTGGAACTGTAGACTTTGGGTTCAAACGCTGAGTGGATTTCCAGAAGTTTTGGAAATGTTTGCGGCCATGTTCAGTCGCTAACATGTTCATTTTGATTTGATCCTCATTGTCCTGACAGTATTTCAACCTTTGCTTAAACACCTTGCGCGTCTCATTCATTTCCTCATATACCCTACCATTCCGAGGTCTTCCATGCCACACCCAGTTCAGAAAAGCCTTCCTTGCATCCCCATGCGCCTCTCTAACATACTTATTCCAACCGATCACTGCACGCCGTCTCTTACCATTACTTACCAAACCAGAACTACCTTCTGCCGCTTCCCGAAGGGATGTCACTAACCTTTCATACAAATTATCAATAATCGATCTGTGACTCACATCTTGACAAAAAAGATCACAACACTTGCCTAATTCAGAGGGAAAATCTATCTTCCTTAGTTTTTCCATACACAATTCATAATAGCAATCTCTTTGTGATACATTTCTTTCCCCCCATATAGCCTTATCAATGTTTTTATTTGTCACCAACAAAGAAGAAGCAACCCTTGGCGTCACCATCCCCAGATCAACTTGAAATGACAATGGAAAATGATCCGACCAATATATATCATGATACACTTCAACTTTCTTAAGTGTCTTCCACGCCATCTCAGAGACCAGGAGATGATCCAACCAACGTCTGCTTCCACACACTTCACTGACAAAGGTATATGTGTCAGAGTCAATACCCAGTTTCTCATAGTCGGCACAAATCCAACTCTGTTCCACACAAAAACTCAGTAATTCCCTATTAAATAATTCACCAGGGTGAGCATTAAAATCCCCTAAGATATAAACATATTCTACATTTACACTTTCAACAATAGCCGCTATTTCATCTAAGCACTCACAGAACTCGTTTAAGTTATTATGTGAATCCGTCGGCATGTACACACTAAACAATAACAAAGTTCGGTCAGCGCAAGTCATTTTAACAGCCGCTAAGCGATCACTCATACAAGGTATAACCGTAACAGATGTAAATACAGACTTCCTCCACAAAATCGCTGTGCCTCCATAGGGCCTACCTCTCAATATACCAGCCGACACATCCACCGCTGATTTACCGAAAAAACCAAAATTTACATCGATATTACCAAGTAAAGAAACTTCACCTGGTAACAACCATGTCTCCTGTAACGCAATGACATCCGCAGTTTTACACAACTCATGTATACATACAGTCGACCTTTTCAAAGACTTACAATTGTAACTCACAAAATTACCACATACATTAACATTAGATTTAGATTTATAATTTAAATCATCCATTAACAAGCTATATTATTATTCACACGGGCGGTTGGCCGCAAATCACTGTGACTCCGCTCGGATGTACCACCATGATATACAAACCTACGGAAAGATACACCTGTAGGCCATAAGTTTTCATCCATAAAAACATTTAAGTCTCGTTTCGGAATAAAGAACCTATAAGCCGCGTAGCCTTTGTTCCTTTTCATATCCATTTTTTGCAATGAAACCTCAACATTGGTCCTATTTTTAATATACGACACAATATCTACCATCTTCGTTTCAACATTTACGTTATAAATATAAAAAGGAACACTGACATCCGCCGCTTTAAAAGAACACTGAGGCGAGTTATCTGCCTTCCCTTTCAACCCAATAAAACGATTGCGCAACTTTTTACGCTGCACTTTAACCCAACCGTCAGTTGGCAACTCATTTTTCCAGTCACCGCCTTTTTTTAACACATCTGACACTAATAATTTTCGTTCACTACCGCCAGAAGACTCGATATTTGGTTCCGCCGTAGGCCTCATCGCTCCATCTCTTCCTAACGCCCTCTTTGGAGTCGTCGTCTCTGTCACATCAACGACCGCTTGTGTCGAAACCGCGGTGCTGGCCTCCCCACACTCGTCATTACTGGAACTATCCACAATTACTTGCGCCGGCGCCGGCGGCGGTGAGACGACACTACCATTTATAATGGTATCGTTACGCGTCTCGCTCACACCTTTCGCACACTTGTCACTCACAGCGTTCGATGACCTCTCCGATGTGTTATGCGTCAACAGGCCAATCGGACCGCTGTCACATTCAAAAGAATTGTCCAGTAGATATGCACCTCTTCTGCGATTAACATTAATGTTTCTATAACGATGATTACTCGATGATTTCATGCTGTGCAGATCATCCATAGTGACATATTTTTCCTTAATTATCTCCACATCCTCTTGCAGTTTAATTAAATCTCTTAAAAGCCTTGTAGCGTCCAGATGGTCGAACGTGACTGGAGGAAGTTTATGCAGGTACCTCGCAACAAAAACTGGCAGCAATTCAGGATCTGTCTCCTTTATCAATGCAATAATATCCTCAACATCTCTTTGACTTTTACCTTCCTTCCTTCTATTAATTTTTCTTGTAGAAGTATCAACAGACTCGAACAAAAGCTTTTTAGCAAGCGTTATTTCCTCATTAGAAAAAGCTGTTACACACAGCCGTATCATGCTGTCTTCATCCATGATTGCCGCTTTGTTTTGGATAAAAGCGAGCACCTCGTTAATCACAACATTGCAATTATTACACTTCACAGTGTTACCCGCCATAGTCACATTACAAGCTCAACGATCGCTCGACTCTTTCACACTCGCGGCTCGGTGCGCACGCGCACTCACGCGCACAGCTAGGAGTAGACTGTATATATATTATGACTGATATAAATTAAAAGAAAGGTTACTAATAAGTACCTACTTTTTTCTTCGGTTTCCCGCTAACGAAGGTAGACTGCCGCTGGTTGTCTCGTTGGTACAGTGATTGCAAGTGCTACTGCTGATCATGAGGTCCTGGCTTCGATTCCCGGGTCGGACAAAGTATTGTTGGGATTTGCCATCTAGAATTTCTTAGTGACAGCCTGGTGACTGGATTTGTGCCCGGTTGGTGGCAATAGGCAATAGACAATTTGACGAATTGAATGAGACACTTTGCCAGATCTGGGAATCAAACCCAGGACCTCACGCTCAGCAGTCGCTCTTGAGACCACTAGGCAAACGAGGCACTCAACAAAAATATATGATAAAACTAGAGTTTAACGGTTTTCGGACTTTTTCTTTAAGTATTTGTGCTGTGATTACTTGCTTTTTCCCAATTTCATGAATTTAGGTCAACGGGAAGAGCCCTATAGGTTTTGATTTATTTATGAGTATCATAATTCGCATAAATGATGGTTTTTTTTTTTTCGAAATGGATATTAAATACTAAGGTTGTAGAACCTTCATGTTTGATACCAAGGGGTACCGTGTTGTCCAATAACTGGTTTGTGGAGGTCAGATAGGTATTCGCTCCATGTAAAATATACACATATATTATTTAGGTATTCAGTGCACCCGGATAGACTGGTAGCTGACCCCAACATAGTTGGGAAAAGGCTTGGCAGGCAGATGACGTAATAGGACGCGAGCCTATTGCCGTCAACGGGACTGCAAGACTCCGAGCTATATTTATGTTATAGAAGCCAACTCCAAGAAAGTTGCGAAAAACCTTTACAGATGTTTGGAACTCAATAACATACGCGAGTTTCAATACTGTATCATAATAAGCCTCTGATTCGGTTCAATAAACTCGAGTATATTTGGTATAATGATACAAAGGCATACGATACGATCTAATAAACATAACTTGTACTTCAATCCGGGATTGCGTCACTAAACAAGATGGAGGGGAATTTATTTAACTTTTTTTTTTTGTTTTTAGGGTTACGTACCAAAATCGTACAAAGGAACCCTTATGGTGCTACTCTGTCTGTCTGTCTGTCTGTCACAGTTGGATACAAATAAATAAAAATAAATTTTGCTGGATAATCCACACAGCATCATCTAGCCTCAAGCGAAGCAGAGCTTGTGTTATGGGTACTAGATGACTGACATACTTAATACAATACATTACATTGATAGATATTTTTATTATAAATAGGAAATACCCAGATCACCCGGAACAAATATTTGTAGATCGTAAAAACATTTGTCCCAAGGCGGGAATCGAACCGGCAACCTCTTGCGTCGCAGGCGTACCTTCGCCCGCCGCGCCACATCGGTCGTCAAAGATATCTCAAGAATTACTAAAGCTTACTACTGCCACGACTACCTTGAAATTTGGAATTGTTTTAAATGTCGTTTGCCCAACTATTTTGCAAATAAGAAAGAAATAAAGAAAACATTATTTTTTGCAATAGGGACTGAAAGGGGGTCTTAATAACTCGAAGTGGGGCTACTAGGGCTTGGGGGGGGTAAGGGGTGTCATTTGAAAAAACTAAAAATTCATTTTACGCCGCATAGTTTCCGACTTTTGACGAAAATTGTAAACAACAATCCCCCTCCCTTATCTCCAAAGTTTGCATACTGAAAAATCTGAAATTATTGTTTGTGATAGGAGTTTATGTAAATTATTATATATAACAAGAATAAAGTGATGTCTCTAAATAGACAATAAAACACACTTTTTCCGAAAATGGTACAAAACCCTCGATGCGTAAATCTAGCTTTTTTTTTAATTTTCACAGGTAAACTTTAAAGTATGTTTAAGTTCAAAGGGAAAAGTACTAAAGCCACGCGGAATAAGTCGCCGTCGAAGTGCTATAACGAAAGAAGACACTAGAAATTCCTCCTGTATCATCATCATCTGCCTAGCCTTTTCCCAACTATGTTGGGGTCGGCTTCCAGTCTAACCGGATGCAGCTGAATACCAGTGTTTTAGCGAGCGACTGCCTATCTGACCTCCACAACCCAGTTACTGGGCAACACGATTCTCCTTGGTAAGACTGGTTGTCAGGCTTTCGGGTTTCTGACTACCCGTAACGACTGTCAAAGATCTACAAATGACAACCGGGACCAACGGCTTAACGTGCTTTCCGAGGCACAGAGGAGTCTCGATATGTTCCGAATGGTCACCCATCCACAGACTGACCTCGGAAAGCGTAGCTTAATCTTCGATCAACCCGTGCGGCTGTTTTTGTTTAGCCACGAGCTCCTCTGAAATTCAGGAATTCCTGCTGTTTCGTATGTGCAAACATTGGAACTCACATACACCAACACCGGGTCACCGGGTCTAGCCCGGAATAGCAACCTGTAGGCCATACAAATATTTATACTGTGCGGGAATCGAACCCGTGGCACGCAGCGCAGCAGCCACCGCGTCAACTATGCCGTTGAACAAAATGTTTAATGAATCCTAAAAAATACTACGCAGTTAACCGCACAATTAAAATCATAAACATACATTGGTATTGCTTATTTCATGTAAAATCAAATTTATGATTGGCAATTAAAAGCAGCCGTACGGGTCGATCGAAGTTCAAGCTACTCTTGCTGAGGTCGTTGTGAGGATGCGTGACCGTTCATGCCATACTGAGGCTCCTCTGTGCCTCGGTAAGCACGTTAAACTATTGGTACCGGCTTTCATTAGTTGATCATTGACAGTCGTCACGGGTAGGCGCCTGAAAGTCTGACAACCAGTCTTATCAAGGGGTATCGTGTTGCCCATCTAATGGGTTGTGGTGCTCAGATTAACAGTCGCTCCATGTAAAATACTGGTATTCAGCTGTGCTCACGCCTTTAACCCATGGGTGTAAGCAGAAATTACGGAACGCCACCTGTTACGATCCTTACATACTCCTTTTGCTTCGTTTACGTTCACACATCGTACACGTCATACACGCACGCCGGTTGAGAGTAGTACGCACCTAACCTTTCTGAAGGAGCCTTCCACACTTTTCCCAAACCACTAAAACTCCTGAAAACTAGAATCAAAAGTGGCGACCACCAGAAAACCGTCGAGACAGTGAAGCCCGCCGAGTTCGGGAGAAACGATTCAACTGTCTTGGATCCCGCAAGGAAATTAGTCAGAAAAGAACAGCGGAGGAGTTAGAAAAAATGCATAATTTCCACCAATAAGGTCAGTGTACGTCCTTCTAGGGCATCTCCTCTCGGCGATTCCACTTACATCTGCCTCTTGTATACATTACGCTATCGTATAACCCATAAACATTCCACATATGTTCTGAGTCGCACATATAAACAAACTTCGCAAAAATGTTCACGCAAAGCGTCGTTAAAAAGCTAGTTAATACACATTTTAGTCATAAAGTTTGCCGTCATAATATTAATATAGCGCTCCGAAATAATTTGAGGGAAGTCGTTACCTCCCCGCTTTGCGCCACTACACATTTAGGCCGCCGCGCGCCGCTTCTGAACTCTTAACTGGAACTACTGGCTGCCTATTACACCGAAACGAACCTTGTTATTGGACAATTTGTTATTGGTACGAAGTTCCTTATCGCGCGTTGCGAAAGGGGGCTTGACGGAAAAAATTAAGACGAAAAGTTGTAACGACACTTTTGCGTGCGTCACCGTGCGGCGTGCGCGTGTTTCTCTGTGTCTCTCTCTCTCTCTCTCTCATAGAAAGCAAGCCAGTTATTTTCGTTTCGTCTTTCAATTTCGCATTGAACAGTGTGGTGTCGCGACGATTATTTTTGTTGAGTGTATACAGGTTTTTTGTACATAATAAATTAACAAAAGGAAGTTCTTCGTTCCATCCGGGTGTCTCTTGAGACCTCTCAAGTTTTTTTGATAACATTTCGTATTACAGAAGAGCTGTCTTGTTACAGGTCTATTTAGAGTTGTATCTAATGATTTCAAAAGCAAGCCCATCTGTTACATAAACCTTTTTCATACAAGCAAAAAACAGCGCCATCTGTAACAACGCATACGAACTATTTTTTCGAATGAGTTGATGATTTTCTATCTCGCGAAGGCCAGTTGCCTTTTTGTGTATGTGTAAGATCTTAGTTGCCTCGGATTTTTGGATCAGACGCCATCTTATTATACCTGGGTTTCATGGAACACATGCTGCGCTAGTCACAAATAAGCTGGGATAAGATATTGGAGAGCTCAAGTCAAGTTAAACACAAAACGATGCTCACGACAAACCACACCGTCCTAATGGTGTTACGCGTCGGTGTGATAGGCACCCAGCGTCGGCAAAGGCCACTTCACGGGATCTTTATGGGCATATTATGCAACATTATGCATCTCGCATGCTAAACATATCGCGCCCCATCTTATATAATTTTTGCTTAGAGTCTTTGAGATTTGAGAGCCTTTATGTGGGAGCTTATTTTGTTGTGCTAAGAACCTCGTTTGTTTGTGTGGTTTAGTTCAAGTTTATTGTTTGTAAAGTTAAGAGATACATAGTTTTAGTGTTTTATCTGACAGCGGTAATTTAAAAGAAAGTTGATTTTTGTTGACTGCCTCGTTAGTCTAGTGTTTGTAAGCGCTACTGCTGCTCGCATGAGGTCCTAGGTCCCGGGTTGGGCAAAGCGATACTAGGTTTTTAAATCTAGAATTTTTCAGTTGTAGTCCGAAGTGTGAACTTGTGCCCGATTGATGGCAATAGGCTCGCCCCCTATTACAAAGGACTTCAACATAACTGGCAAAATGAGGGTTTACTATAGGTACACCTTCGTCTAACCCTTAGGGGATTACAGGCATGATGTTATGTTGATTTTTGTTGTCAAGTGGTCGTGGAGATGACGGGCATCAATTCCCAGCTCTTGCAAAGTGTTATCAGGTTTTTCCACCTGGGTCATAATCACCCATCCACGAATCGACAATAACTTACCCTTAAAAAGACCTGTGTAGTTGTTACTATTTAGCAACAATATCCGTACCAAAGCATACAAAAGCAAGAAGCCGTGTCGATAATGGATCGTAAATTTTCTACTTGTTTCTAACTAAAGTAATTTAATACTTTTACTTTTAGAAACCACAAACACGGCAACCTTTAATTACCTGCATCCCTAATCAATTGAATTAACACAACACATCCAATCACGGCGCAACACGGGCGCATGTGCCGGTCGGAACCGGTTACAACTAGTTACGGCCGGTCGAAACCAGTAATATCCAGTCTAAACGGCTGGTAATGGTCCGGTTAATCGGCTTAAGTTGTATTTATCGTACGAATCCGTGTGTTCCCGTACGTGTGAGTTATTGGATATTGTGAATGGACAATGGGCATTGTGAGATGATTGTGTGGTAATGATAAATTGAGTTCTGTTGCGGAATAGGTTTGTTTCTGTGTTTGGGTAAATAATTAAATTTGATAATGAAAGCTTTTGTTAGCAGGTATTCTATAAGATTAAAGGCATTATTTTAATGGTGGTAAGGTGTGCTATTAATGAATAACATCCTACTCCATCCAAAACAAGTTACCAGATACCAGTTAACTTACACTGCCATCTGTTAGAAACGTATGGAACTAACTTTAAGCAAACACTAGCTGTTGCCCGCGACTTCATCTGCTTGGAATTTAGGTAAAAAATCTTTATGGATTTTCTTCTTAAATATTTTTCTAGTTTTTTTTTTTAATAAAAACGTTGCCCCACTCTAGGAATTTCTCCTGTATCGTGGGTGCATTTACAAACATTCAAACTCACATACACAAACAGCCAGACCCGGAACAACTATCTGTAGGCCATACAAATATTTGTTCCGTGCGGGAATCGAACCCACGACACGCAGCGCAGCAGTCAATCGCTCAGCCCCTGCGCCAACCGTGTCGTCGAATAAAAGTAGCTTAAGTTACTCCTTGTAAAATTAACTATATGCCAGTGAAAGTCACGTTGAAATCGGTCCAGCTGTTTCGGAGATTGCCTTAAACAAACTGGCAGACAGGAGTCTGGCTGCCTGTTTGAAGACAGACAGACAAAAATGTTGACGACCTATGTGGCGCAGCGGGTGAAGGTCCGCCTGCGATGCATGAGGTTGCGGGTTCGATTCCCGCCTTGGGACAAATGTTTGTACGATCTACAAATATTTGTTTCGGGTGTTCTGGGTATTTGCTAAGTATAATAAAAAATATCTATCTATGTAATGTATTGTATTAAGTATATCAGTCATCTAGTACCCATAACACAAGCTCTGCTTAGTTTGGGGCTAGATGATGCTGTGTGGATTGTCCAGCATTATTATTTATTTTATTTAATAGTTGGTTTTTTGGTATAACCACCGCATAAACTTTCATGTGCATTCAGTATAAAGCTGTTATTTAAGCATTACAAACAAAAACACTTCAATTCGATTTATTTGTATGTATCTAAAGATGATATGGTGAACATTAAAGTATGTATAAATAAATAAATAACTTAATGCCTAGGAAAGCAAAGTCAGGTGCAAAGATATCTCAGAATGTATTACATTAATATGAAACAAAGCTCCAACCGCCTAAATATTTAATATTTCATACGCCGAAATAACGTTTCAGATGTGTGTAAGTTATGAATTTAATGTGTGAGTGAATCGCTTGGAATGTAGCTAACATTAATTATATTTTCTATATATTTTTAATATTAACGTTTCAATTAATTATTTGGTTTAAAATTCGTAGAGTAATTAATGTAGAAATGGTGTAATTAAAATTCTTGGGAACCAAGGAATTTTCAACTGTTTCTGACATTTGACTTTTTTTAGCTTGACCTGTATGTGTGTAACTGTGAATTTTCTTCTTCAGTGTAATTTTCACCATTTTCAAGAAGTTGGATAATCTTGAATATTTGCAAATGTGTCAAGGGCTAATGGGAACGTCTCAAGCTGTTGTTTTTTTAACTTATTTCCATCCGTTTGGGGACAACGGAGGGTTAAGTTGGACTTCCATCAACCACTACCATAAGTCAGGAGCCAGGGAGAAACTTGTACTTTCAAAGGCACCGAGTATTAATTCTCAGATAGCGAAACATAAATACAATTGGGTAAGTGTTTGATTTGTGTATGTTTTTAAAATCACCTCTACCATCCACACATACCCATACATAACCACCACCCCTGCCTAACCCGTCGGGGAATACTAGCGTGATGTTATAAAACCATTAGACAGTAATATCTGCATAGAAATAGTTCTTGATTGTTGCTATGTCTGTACTGTCCCACAATCAGGCCAGCGGTTAAATTGTGATGTTCGTGAATGCCATCACAAATAAAAAAGAAAACAATTTTACAAACGTCCAGATGCAGAGCAAATATCTGTGGGTCGCACAGATTTTTTCCGATGGGAAAATTGATTCCAACACTCGACTTTTCGAACAAGAAAATAAAAGGAAAACGGATTTTGGTTGGCTCTATAAAATAGTGGTGGCATGCATTTGTTTTCAAGCTATTTTTAACGATAGGAAATATATGTATATTCACTCGCTAACTAAACTATAAATGCGAATGTGAGTTGGTTATTTTTTTTCGCTATTAACGGGTGAACGTATTTGGATAAAATTTAGCATACGGATAGACCGGGTTTGGGCTATGAATAGTTTTTATCTCAGTACTAAGTTCCCGTGGGATATTATAGTAAGTATTTATTATAAACAAGCTTTTGAGCTCGGTTTCGTTCGCTTAAGTGTTGGTTTTCACGGATCCAGACGAAGTCACGGATTAAATAGTAGCCTATATTCTTTCTTGTGGTTAAAGCTTAGTCTCTTCATCAAAATTACACACAGCCAGACAGACAGATTTACTTTCACATTTACATTTATTCGTAAGAATGTGAACGTTTGTGAGGATGTATGAATGTTTGTTACTGTAGAACGGATTTTGATGAAACTTCACAGTATTACGAACATACACTGACCTTATTGGTGATGTTCTTCAGAATGGTCGGGTTCGTACCACTCGCAAGCGGCGTGCGTGTATGGCCAGATGTATGAACTTAAACCAAGCAAAATCTGTATGTAAGGATCGTAGCAGTACTTCTGTACTTTCTGCCTAGCCCCAAGGGAAAAAGTCGTGAGTTTATATACGTATTTAAATAAATACGTACTTGCAGACAATATTAAACTAAAATGGCGACTGGACCGAGGCATAAAGGTGAAATTAACACAAGAGAACCTCAAAGGAATAGATGCTTAATGCTCGCATTTAAACTTTATTATAATTTACTTTATGGACGGAGTACTTTAAGCGCTCATTGTTGGATATAACCGGGTAGAAGTACAGATCAAGCTACCCCAATCTGTGAAATTTCTTTGATAGATTTTCCACTTTATATCTAATAGAATAAGGTTCATGTTCAATTGGGAAAATTAGACAGTTTGGGATAGCTTGACGTCCTGGAGTCCGCACGTAATAAAGCACGGACATAGAACTAACAGATTGATTTTTGTATTTTATTTAATTAAAGTTTATGCATCATCAGAGGGCCTAGACGAAAACTCTTTTTCTGTAAGCGTTAACGCCTAATATCAAATTGTATGGAGTTGACATTAGGTTTAGAGATGTCACGAGATTCCATTCCACATAGAATGTTTGGCGTTTGCCGCTATAGAAAACGTTTTTCGTCTAGGCGTGCAGGTCCTGGGTTCAATTTCCAGATCGGACAATGTATTTATGGCCTTTCCCATCTTCGTTCTTAAGTTGTACACAAACATATCTTAATAATAGGTCTTTACCTATGAAATTGCCGTTTTGTATGAAAAAATTTAAATGAATTTTTTTCATGTATTTTTTATTTGTATTAATCGAAGTAATCACCCATGCAATCAATGCATCTTTGCCAACGCAGTGGCAGTTTATTGATGCCCTTCTTAAAGAAATCAGCTGGACGGGAGGCAACAAATTCTTCAAAGGCATTTTGTACTGCCTCTCGGGTATTGAATTTTTTTCCCGCCAAGAAGTTATCCAAATTCTGGAAAAAGTAGTAGTCTGTAGGCGCAAGGTCTGGTGAGTAGGGCGGATGACGGAGAGCTTCCAACCCCAGTTCTTGCAACTTGGAGACCGTCTGCTGTGCAGTATGAGGTCGCGCGTTGTCGTGCAGGAGCAGCGGAGACGAGCGATTGACCAATGCTGGTTGGAGATGTGCCAGCTTCTCCATCATTGTGTTCAATTCTTCACAGTACACATCTGCAGTAATGCTCACCCCGTTTGGTAAGAAGCTGTGTTGAATCACACCGGCGCTAGACCACCAAACAGTGACCATCACTTTTCTTGGGGTAAGTTTTCGTTTAGGGCATTGTTTAGGTGCTGAACCAGGATCCAACCAACTTGCTGAGCGCTTGCGGTTATCAAACAGAATCCATTTTTCATCGCAGGTAACAATGCGGTTCAAAATTCCTTCATTTGTGTGTCTGTTGAGCAGTGCAAGGCACGTCTCGACGCGTACTTCGCGCTGGCGATCATTGAGTTCGTGGGGCACCCATTTGTCAAGCTTTTTTACCTTGCCAATTTGACGCAAATGGACCAATATTGTTTTGACGCTAACGTCGAAAGCTGCTGCTAATTCAGCCGTAGATTGTGTATCATCAGCTTCCACAATCGCCTTTAATTCGTCATTGTCGACCAAAGTCTTCGGACGACCGCGAGGTTCATTTTTCAGGTCGAAATTTCCAGAACGGAAGCGAGCAAACCAATAACAGGTAGTGTGTTGGTTTGTAGTGTTAGCATAGTATATATATATAGTCATAGGTAAAGACCTAATATTATATATATAAATAACGTGTCACGTTATTTGTCCGCTATGGACTCCTAAACTACTGAACCGATTTTAATAAAATGCTGCACACAGTGCGTGTCTTGGTCAAACTTAAAAGATAGGGTAGTTTTTATTTCGATTATTGACATTTTTTTATTACAAATTAAATGTCTTCCTATAATAAGTACCATACATTTCTGACAGATGGCAGTGTAACTTAACTTTTGAGGCAGTATGGAGTTCGCCGTGATAGCTAGTATAAATATATAATTACATACCCAATGAAACACACCTAATAATGTATAATAATATTGATTTGATTAAATTACTATTTAGCCCTCTTCCTCTCTCCTAAATTGTTGCATGCCCGACAGGGTCCATATTGTATCAGCTCTATCTTGTTTTTTACCATCTTTGTAACATATGGAATGCAATAAGAGTTTTGAGTATTAAGTTCTTACAAACAATTTTATGTAACAGATCTATGTTTCTGTGATGAAGAGACTGCCTCGTTAGTCTAGCAGTTGTAAGCACAGCTGCTGAAAATGGTCCTAGTTTCGACTATCGGGTCGGGCAAAGTATTATTGGTATTTTTCAATCTTGAATTTGTCAGTAGCAGCTAAGAGTCTGGATGTGTCGCCGGTTGATATCAATAGGCTCACCCCACATCAAATGGGACTTAAACAAAACTGTTAAAATTTATGTGTGTTATATGTACACTTCTGCCTAATCCTTGAGGGAATACAGTCGTGATGTTATGCTTATGTAAAAAGGTGTTAATGCAGCATCCCTACAAACGTAAAGCAGAAAGTTGGACCTGCATTGCAGTTGTAAAACATTAATGAACGTCGGAGACTAACACTGCACTGCATACTAATCTACTTCTGCTTACTCTGCAGGTCTTAATGAGGACATTTATTGTAACAAGGTGTGAGATGTCACAAGGGGACAGCATTCTAACTAACATAATATGGGATTGTATGGCAAAATAAACAAGGACTACACTACACACACTACACTGACGACACGGTTTGCGCAGTGGTTGAGCCATCGGCTGCAGCGCCGCGTGTTGTGGGTTCGATCCCCTCACGGAACAAATATTTGTATGACCTACAGGTAATTGTTCCGGGTCTGGCTGTTTGTGTATGTGAGTTTAAATGTTTGTAAACTCACCCACGATACAGGAAAAATTCCTAGTGAGGGGCAAAGTTAAAAAAAAAAAAAAACTACACTTTATTTTTCATTATTTTTCACGCACCAAAAAATGACCATCGTTACACCAATCGACGACCTATGTAGCACGGCGGGCAATTGTCCGCCGTTACGGGTTTGATTCCGCCTCGGGACAAATGTTTGTACGATCTACAAAGATTTGTTCCGGGTGTTCTGGGTATTTGCTATGTATAATAAAAAGAATATCTATCTATGTAATGTATTGTATTAAGTATATCAGTCATCTAGTACCCATAACACAAGCTCTGCCTAGCTTGGGGCTAGATGATGCTGTGTGGATGGTCCAGCATTATTTATTTATTTGTTATAATACAGCCGTGATGATATGTTATGTTATATGTATGTTTATTCCCTACAGTATAACAGACGAGTAAAAGTATGAATTCATATACCGAAAAATATTTCCACACACCGATAACTCTGCCCACCCAAAAACCTTAACAAATTAAAGTGTGAAAGTCCCGTCAACAACCTACAATGCTATTTAATGTTCGCACATAAAACATGGGTAATTACCTACACGGCGCGATGCGAGAAAATTTACCTGTTTTCATTAATATTACAGACTTGAGGGAGTTTTATTAATTATTTAAATTCATACGGAATCGTGTCGACGTATTGTAAGCCTGTTTAATGAAACTTTATGGGGAGGGGGTGCGAAAATGCTCAGGAGTTGATAAAAGGGTCTCGCAGACAGGTGCGATTATGCGATTTCATTTTGTATCCGTATAACTTGTCAGCACGCACTTTACTGCAGTTTTTAACCAGTTAAAATGTAAATCAGTAACGGTCGATTTGAATAACGAATCTCATTCCTCATCTGGAAATCGATTGCACGCCTCATAAGCGAAGCGTTGAGGTGATGCTCTACTCCCGATATATGAAAGTCAAGGACAATTCGAAACTAAAAATGACTGTATTTTTCTCACAATGCACTTATAGGATAATATTATCATACATATATCAAGAAAAAACATTAGTTTAAACATATTTGATGTTTTTAAAAAACAATTATTTTGTTTAAACTAGAAAAAAAATTCAATAACAAAAATGTTCGAGGACGTCCGGATGTCTGTCCGTATGGATCTGGCACTCTCACGACCGTAAAAATGAATGTATCGTTTTTTTTTTAAAAGCTTCATAATCGTAGCGCGCTGTTTGCTATTGAAAATCTCTGGGTAATTCATCATCATCATCATCATCAGGCTATACTAGTCCACTGCTGGACATAGCCCTCTCCTAATGAGTGCCATAGCGCTCTGTCTTCAGCTTGCCGCATCCAGCATCTGCCTGCAGTCTTTCGCAGATCGTCATCCCACCTGGTCAGAGGGCGTCCTACACTACGTTTGCCGAGTCGCGGTCTCCACTCAAGAACACGTTGGGTAATTCGTTGTTGTCAAATTACAATTACACAGTGAGGGATACATTTTTTAGTGAAAAATGAGATTATGAGGCGTGCACTTTTGGATTTTCCATTTTTTTTTTATTGTAACCAATCAATGGCCGAGTAACCTTGAAAGGGCGAATCCGAATCAGTACTTAAAGATCACGATGGGATTGGTATGAGGTACGTGATTGAAATCGGCTGTAAGTCTTACACCTTTTAACTAATTTTCCGACTTCGTGACGTAAAGATGGGTAGTTTTTATCAGCAATTTTGTTCCTTTATGCCGCGCTAGAGGTGACGCGTGGGTCGATTTTGACGAAACATACAACGTTTGATTCATCCTGATAATGCTTGTCGCTGAATACGTTTAATTAATTAATTATTTAATTAATTTTAATTATAACTACCCAGCCATTCCAAGCCAACTTCTTGCAATGTAACACTTTTACAAAAATAAGAGGGGAAGTTTCTTTGACGACCGATGTGGCGCGGTGGGCGAAGGTTCGCCTGCGACGCAGGAGGTTGCGGGTTCGATTCCCGCCTAGGGACAAATATTTGTAAGATCTACAAAAAATTGTTCCGGGTGTTCTGGGTATTTGCTATGTATAGTAAAAAATATATATCTATGTAATGTATTGTATCAAGTATATCAGTCATCTAGTACCCATAACACCACCTCTGCTAAGCTTGGGGCTAGATGATGTTGTGTGGATTATCCAGCATTAGTTATTTATTATTTCAAAATTAAATTGGCTCTGACAATTCACGGCTTACGGACGTAAAACTGGGGAGTTTCATTGACTCGAAATCACGCCGTGAGCATTAATTCCCGAGTAGGTTTGCGCTCATCATGCGAACTCCATTATCTACATATTCACACCTCATCATCTGCCTAGTCTTTTACCAATTATATTTGGGTCAGCTTCCAGTTTAACAGGCTGTAGCTGAATATGTGCAAACTAGCTGACCCAGCAAACGTTGTTTTGCCGTATAAAATGTTTGGGGTGGACTACCCTTAACATTTAGGGGGATCAAAAATAGATGAAGTCCGATTCGCAGACCAAACCGATATGCACACGAAATTTCACGAAAATCGGTAGCGTTGTTTCGGAGGAGTTTAATAACAAACACCGTGACACGAGAATTTTATATATTACATATATGGATGCTGCGAAGACTACTAGTTGGTATGAGTAAGGTAAAATGAAAGTTTTTGATTAGGGAATATTTGTTTCTTTCTCGTATATGATTGATGACGACACGGTGGGCGCAGTGATTGAGTCATCGG
The DNA here is from genome assembly GCA_905147745.2 of Phlogophora meticulosa. Taxonomy (NCBI): domain Eukaryota; kingdom Metazoa; phylum Arthropoda; class Insecta; order Lepidoptera; family Noctuidae; genus Phlogophora; species Phlogophora meticulosa. The sequence continues at coordinate 17,242,495 of LR990524.1, forward strand.
CTGCTGCGCCGCGTATTGTGGGTTCGATCCCCGCACGGAACAAATAGTTGTATGACCTACAGGTAGTTATTCCGGGTCTGGCTGTTTGTGTATGTGAGTTTAAATGTTTGTAAACGCACCCACGATACAGGAGAAATTCCTAGAGTGGGGCAATATTTAAAAAAAAAAAATATTTATACCGTAAGGCGATTTCCTCAGATTACCAATCTATCTATGAAGACTATCACAGTTTTCTTTGAATGCCGATCGGTCCAGCTTTGTTTTAAGACCCATAATCTGCCTACCCTTTTCCCAACTATGCATATTGGGGTCGGCTTTCAGTTTAACAGGCTGCGGCTGAATACCAGTATTTTACATGGAGCTACTGCCTATCTGACCTACACAACCCATTTACTGGGCAACACGATACCACTTGGTAAGAATGGTTGTCAGACTTTCAGGCTTCTGACTAACCGTAGCGACTGTCAAAGATCTACAAATGACAGCAGCAGCCATCATGGTGCTTTATGTGCTTTCCGAACGTCGGGAGGGTTTCTGTACATAATGGATGGTCACCCATCCTCGGACTGACCTCGGCAAGCGATGCTTAACTTGAAAGGTCATCCTTTTCGGCTGATAATACACAAGCCTGCTACGTATTCACACCTAAGATGGATATCCACGATGCAACTAATATTAAAACCACCTAGTCTGGTAGTTTGCAAGCACTGAGCGTGAGGTACTAGGTTCGATCTTAGGGTCGAGCAAAATGTAATTGGGTTTTCCATCTAGGATTTCTTAGTAGCAGCGCGGAGTCTGGACTTTTTGCCCGGTTGATGGTAACAGGCTCGCCCCTATGAACTGAGGACCAATTTCACAACATCTCTTTATTTTTCATCATGATTAATGAAATGTCTAATTTAAAGAGACGTCCTTAGGCCTCTAACGACTTGAATAATAATGCCCGCAAGTGAAGTGGTTGTCCTCGGTAATATTATCAGAAACGTTGACTAGTTTTCCATTAATTCATAAGGGTATTTTAAATTATAATTAACTTACTCTACCAGAAATAGAACTACGCATTTCAACAGTTTATTTTAACATTTTAATTTGCGAGTCTTTGGCTAAATATAAGAAATATTTAACAGACTTAAGTTGATTTAAGTATCAGTAAATGTTTTATTCTCTTTTTTTTTAATGTCCTGTGTATGTATTAATTGTTTCCTAATTTTACCTGTAATGAATATAATTTATTATATCGAAACAAATATAATATAAAACTAGTGATATACATATTGACAGAAACACCTATCTACAAATACACTCAGGCGTCAAAGTATTCCTCCTCATCGCTGTCATCTGGAAACGTGCCCAAAAGACTGGCAGCATTGCCACGTTGGATGGCAATACTAATTCTCTTGGGCAAAGAATGAGCCAGATCTCTCGTCACGCGAAGTGACGATCAGTCATCGAACTGTGAGTGTTATTTTGGATTTGTTAGCTCATTTTGATTATTTTGGCATGCTGTGGTCTCCTATAAGTGAAGGAGTACACCTACTTAATACCGTATATATGCATCCATTTGTCATGTATTGTGAATATCTTCGTTTGGGGATCCTTAATCCATTAACGAACAGTAATATTGCTGCTTCAAGCGTTTTTGCCATACCTACTGTTGGAATGCAAACAGCTCATCATTTAGGACCCATTATTATCAGTGTTAATTTTAAACCGTGGTACTAGGCAACTGGGCCTAACCCAGTTGTAAACGTCCCTTTATGCCTATTGGCCTAGCTCTGTTCTGTCTCCTGCTTGATATGGAGGGAAGTGGAAATTATGTATTTTTTCTTACTCCTCCGCTGTTCTTTTCTGATTCATTTCGTTGCGGGATCCAAGACAGTTAAATCATTTCTCCGGGACTCGACGGGCTTCATTGTCTCGACGCTTTTCTGGTGTTTGGCACTATTGATTCTGGTTTTCAGGAATTGCAGTGATTTGGGAAAAGTATGGCGAGATTGTCCCAAAAAAAAATAGCTGCGTTAAAATGCCAACAATATTTACATCTATACATATATGTATAGATGTAAAATTACGTAAAATTGTGTTATAACACAATGTTGCATTGTTTCGAAATGAACTTTATTATCTTTATTTTCCCAATTGCATCGACTTAAACATAACTGGCGACTTGAGGGTTTAATATACATACAGGCACATCTCTGCCTAACCCATTGAGGAATACGGGCGTAACGTTATGTTGTTACCTTGTATTATTACATAGGTATTTGTTCCAGAAATTCTCTTGCTTAATTCCAATCATTACTACCAAAACTCACATCTCAAACATGCAATATACACCCACGATTTCAATCTAACCTTAATATCTAGCTAATAATCTTAGCGGCAGTATCACTGCGGATATTATCCGGGCATGCAGATTTATACCCGGCTTATATCCGTGCACATATTGCAGCTCCGGGCCTATTCAAACTGCCTGTGAAATACGTATCGGGAGGCTTACACGGGCTTATACTTGCTGCATTTCTTGGCTTGGTGTTTTAGATTCAAGATTGGTATCAAAGAACGAAGAATAGGTTTCTTGTTTGGAAGTAAGAGTGTCTTTGGTGAGCATTAAATAATAAATAATGAATAGTACCAGCCTGGTCATGTTACTGCAGGGCAGAGGCCTCTTCTCATACAGATAAGGCACTAGCATTAATCACCACGCTTGCTCAAGACGGGTTGGTGATTTCAGACTTATATTAATTATAAGTTCAGGTTTCCTTACGAATTTTTCCTTTACAGGTCAGTGATGTCTAAGATAAACTTAGAAAATAAAAATAATTTGAAAAGCCCGGATTTGAACCCCTCGCTTGAGCGACGAAGGAAGCCTTAAGCACTGGGCCACTACGACATATTTAGCATTTGAAGTAAATCTTCAGCTATTTGAATATATTCAAAACCTATGATATAAGACTTTATTACAAACCAACCGTCTCGTTGATCTTAAGCGCGACTGCTGAGCTTGACGTCCTGGGTCAGGCAAAGTGTTTTTAGGTTTTTCCATTTAGATTTTTTCAGTGGCAGACCGGAGTCCGGATTTGTGGCTGGTTGGCGGCGATAGGCTCGCCCTTAAACATACATAAGTGGTAAAATGTGTGCACACCTCTGTTTTACTATATATGTTATGTTATAACAAGTTAAAATGTATTACTCTTTTCACTAAATTAATATGCCAGCTTTGAACCCATCCAGTACTATCAACGTATTATTATAATAATTCATCAAGTTTACACAATTAACTTGAATTATACATTAACTTGGCAAAGATTTTCTAAATTAAATAAGTCTTTCAAAATTACTAAAGTTATTTCAAAGTCTACTGTACATAAGGTACGTACCTATCTTATTCTAGACTGACTTCGTTATGAGAGTAACGTAATTGATCTTTACGCACATTATAAGGCACAATTAAGTGTACATTTAGATTAAAATCAGGTTATATTACATACCTATATTATAAGATTTGAATACATAAAAGGTTTTATTTAATCCTGCCACCTGCCCCGGCTTCGCACAACGTTTTTTGACGACCTATTTACCGCATAGGGCGAAGGTCCGCCTGCGACGCAGGAGGTTGCGGGTTCTATTCCCACCTTGGGACAAATGTTTATACGATCTACAAAGATTTGTTCCGTGTGTTCGGGGTATTTGCTATGTATAATAAACAATATCTATACATCAAGTATTATATTAAGTATATCAGTCATCTAGTACCCATAACACAAGCTCTGCTTAGCTTGGGGATAGATGATGCTGTGTGGATTATCCGGCATTATTTATTTATTTATTTTAGTTTCATTGTAATTTACATCCAAAAATGCTATTCAATTTTCCGAATGTTCTCTTAGGTTTTCCAGAAATAAATGTTTTAGAGAAACCTAACCCATAACAAAAAAATCACTAAATCGTCGGAGCCGTTCTCAAGTAATGGATCTTTCATACATGCGGCAAGGTTATGATTTACCTAAACCAATATGTATGGCCTCCCATACATACTGGTTTAAATTTAAAAAGCTTAGATATTTAATATAGAAAATATTTGCCAAGTTAATGTATAATTCAAGTTAATTATGTGGCTGTTCACATAATTAACTTGAATTAGGTAAGCACGGTTCATCAATCTTTAAGCTACGTTCACCGAGGTAAGTCTAAGGATGGGTGACCGTTCGTAACTATCTGTATCGTGTTGCCTATTATTGGGTTGTGAAGATCGGATAAGAAGCCGTTCCATGTAAAATACTGGTATTCAGCTGCATCCGGTTAGACTGGAAGCCGACCCCAACTTAGTTGTGATAAGGCTACGCAAATGATATGTATGTTTACTTCTAAACTGCTTAATATCATTTTGAAAATGAGGAATCGTTGGACCTTGAAGCGTCTTGATAGTCTTTAGACTAGTCTTAGATAGATTAGACTATCAAGACGCTTCAAGGTCACGCCACGGGTGATATTCCTAGTGTGGGGCAACATTATTCTAAAAAAATAAAAAGAACACTTGTTCCATAAAATTTACTACTATAATCTAGTCAACGCGGTAGGTAAGTACTACTGCTGAGCATGAGGTCCTGTATTCAATTCTCAGGTTGGACAGTGTTGTCAATCTTTTCACCTGGTATTTCTCAGTACCAGCTCTGAATCCTTTGTCACACACGGTATTCAATATGGCGCCCGTGATATAAGACATTGCTTTATCCCTTTTGTGTTATCTACTATTAAACCATAATATTTTATATTCACCGACCCTCGCTACAAAAGGCGTTGTACGAGAAACTACTGAGCGTCACAAGCACGCAAATCCCTCAAAGCTGCGGCCATTGAAACATTTGAGCTCTTGTGTACCTACTGACATGTTCTACTTATCGTGGAAAAGCACGGCGTGTATCGTACCTACGTTTTAGGGTTCCGTACCAAGATGGGAAAAAGAAAACCTTATTTTAAGGGTGTTTCCGTTTTCATCCCACGTTTTCATCCCAGGAGTTAAAAATAATAATAATTATTCCGCTTTCAACCCGCAACATAAATGGACTCCGTTTTCAACCCACGGCATAGTACATAACTGTTTAGTAACTTATGTAAGTAACGTTAGCAGACAAACAAACTTTGTTAGAAAAATCTTTATTCATAATTAACACAACTAAGTCTTTAGAATATTGATATCTAGAAAATCACAGATTCGTACTATTATCAATTCTACATTTTTAAAAAATCACAGATTGTAAGTATTATTCATCCTACATCTAAAAAATCACAAATGGTAATTATTATCAATTCTACGTCTAAAAAAATCACAGATCGTAAGTATTATTAACCCTACATCTAAAAAATCACAAACTATTATCAATAAATTCTACTTCTAAAAAAATAACAACTATTATTATGATTGTGGGTAGAACACGGACTAAGATTTGGGTAGAAAACGGAATAAAATATTCGTGGGATGAAAACTTGGGATGAAAACGGAAACACCCTATTTTAACGGACTAGTTTAATAAGTGTTTGATTGTTATTGAACTGAAGACTGTCCCCATTAGCGATGCCGAAAATGCATTGACATAGCTTTTGATCTTTTAGTTGAAATATGTACCTATGTTTTTTGGGTAAGATTAAGTGAGTGCCCAGACTTAATCTTCAAGACTTTTTTTTTATGCGACTAGCCCTCCTCGCTATTCCCAAACCACTGCAACTCCTGAAAACCAGAATCAACAGTGGCGACCACCAGAAAAGCGTCGAGGCAATGAAGCCCGACGAGTCCCGGAGAAAAGATTCAACTGTCTTGGATCCCGCAACGAAATTAATCAGAAAAGAACAGCGGAGGAGTTAGAAAAATGCATAATTTCCACTTCCCTCCATATCAAGCAGGAGACAGAACAGAGCTAGGCGTACGTAAACGTCCCTTTGTGCCTATTGCACAAAGGGACGTTTTACAACTGGGTTAGGCCCAGTTGCCTAGCACCACGGATTAAAATTAACACTGATATTGATCTTCAAGACTCCAAACTTAAGGTTTGCCAAAGAGCAACAAAACGTAGCAGTCTACAAATTAAACTGACCGATCGTTCCGCAACACTATAATACACCCCAAGATAGGCATCGTAGATTTTGGAGATAAATCTGTGAGGCTGAAGTGGTAATGGGCGGGTCGCAACCGTAGGATGCATGCACCAGAATCGTCACACATAGAGAACGTTAATGAAAACGTCACCACCGAGGCAGGCTTAAGAAACACGGGCTTGACAATTCGATTTCACTCCTAATCAATTTATTAGGAGTGAAATCGAATTGTCAAGCCCGTGTTTGTCTTTATCTTTTGCCTTCTCCAGCTAATTAGCTGGAATAAAGATTAAATGACTATAAGGCGCGCTAATTTCCTATATTGGTAGGCAGAATCTACAGAAGCAGGCCTGCTAGAATAGTCCATACATCTTACAATATATAAAATGAACTGGAAAAATATAGGGAAGAGATTTTTTCGGGCACTCCTGGGAAAATCTAGATTACCATGGAACAACGGAAAGCATACATTAACATGAAAATAAATGGTAATTTCTTCCCTTCATGAATCAAACTAAACGAAAACGAAAGCTTAAGATACCCAAAGCTCGACTAGTCCCTGAGAAACGGTTCAAGTGTCTTGGATCCCGCAACGAACTAAATCAGTAAAATAACAGCGCAGGAGTTAGAAAAATACATACGTACAACCCTTTCCTTTCATACCTACCAAGCATCAAGCTATCCTTCAATGGTATTTATATGGTATTCTTCTTGCTAAAATCACGATATAAAACTGACAACAATTTTGTGTGTAGGTATAGACCTCTAGTGAGAGTTTTGTCATCACTAACATAGTGACTGGAATAGACTGCCTCGTTGGTTTTGTAGACCCAAACGCGACTCCCGAATGTGAGGTCCTGGGTTGAGTTCATTCAATAGGAATTTTCTTATTAGCAGGCCTGGATTTGTGACCAGTTGATGGTCTGGTCCAGTCTCGCCCCCTTTTACATGGGACTTAAAAAAACGTAACTGGTGAAATGTGGGTGTTAGTTTAGAGGAACCTCTGTCCAACCCTTGGGGGAAAACAGGCGTAAGGTTATGTTAACATAATGTAAGCGATAGCCCGTAAAAATCAAATTTTCATTGTATTTTTGCAATTTCCAGCTCAGTATTAAGTAGTATGTTATCGAACGACAAGCATACATTTCTCAAAATATAATCATTAAAATCACCAATACAACTCTCTAAATTACAATTCTGCTCAAATGACATGATTTCATGAAATAGTCATTCAATCGCATAATTTGAACATAAAAAGTCTAATATTACTATTTCAACAAAACTATTAATACTTCGTGAAATACATATTTGTTACATTTGCGAATGACGATTTTAATTATATACAACTTTATACCTACTAAGCTGTAAATTTCCACTACGCTTTCACCTTTTGCGTTTGTGATCAAGAATAAACTATTTTTCAAGACAGCAAGCGTTGTATGTGTTTACAGCAGACGTAATCCTTATGGACTGGTATTAAATGATTTACCAAAGCTAACCAAATATAAATAAAAGCTATCCAGCAATGTGTGTGCGTACTAATATTAAGATACCAAACAATTTTAAAACTATTAAATGTCTGATTCATTAAAAAAAAACAATACAAATGGCTAAACGAATGTAGCTTTTGCAGTTTGAAAGAATTTATGGATTACAAATATTGACATTATATTCTAAATCAAAATTCATTCATTCAAATTAGGCTGAGAATCAGCACCTTTTGAACGTCAAAAAGTTTACAAAAGACAGTTTCCAAAACGATCACCCTTCACATAAATGTACACGTCCTAACATTAATTTACTTAATTATAATTACCCTATAACATTGAATTTTTGCATGCTGTTTTATCTTAGCTAAAAATGCTTGTGCTACTCTGACCTATGCTTAACACCATTGTATACCATGTTTTACGCAAATTTTATTTTTGTAATCGTTCCAGCTGATTCTTAACCTACACATGTCTTTGACAAATAAAATTATCTTACCTTATCATATCTTATCTTCTTCTTGCAATATGTACTTAAATATTCTATGTGACAGAAGGCAGGAGATAGGACCGAATTCAATAGCGTATCATGTAATCAACAACTGGTACATGCCGAGCGGGCAGACGCCCGATTGTTTAACAAAAGGTTTGGCGCATTGCGGATCTGCCACCTGCCTCCGATCGCTTCAGATCACAATAGAGGTGCCGCGGGAACCTGTGGACCTCACTTTCAGAACCATCGCTGTAATTGTTTACGTGACATCCGGTTATGTTGTTGGTAAGTTGGTATTTCTGTAATAGATTATAATCAAATCAATAAACAATAAATAAATAAATAATGCTGGACAATCCACACAGCATCATCTAGCCCCAAGATAAGCAGAGATGTGTTATTTATTTATTTATTAGGGACAAAATAAGTTAAGTTATGGGTACTAGATGACTGATATACTTAATACAATACATTAAATGGAAAGATATCTTTTATTATACATAGCAAATACCCAGAACACCCGGAACCATTCTAACTAAATGACGTAGATACAAAAGATTTGTATCTACGTCATTTTTATTCTCAAAAATCAGATTTTTTCGCATACATAGGTACATATATAAACTCACGCCTTTTTCCAACAGGGTAAGCAAATACTACATAACAGAACGCTACCCTTACATACTCCTTTTGCTTATATATTTTTCATAGTTCATAATATTTACTCTCAGGCTGTAACATCGATATTTATTCGCAGTAAAGCCAGTTTCTTCTGGCATCGAAACTAGGTATGTATATCCAAAGAAATTCATAAACGCAAAAGGAAAACAGGAGTTTTGGTAAATTGTCCAGAAAAATAAAACCACTTTTAGTACTCTGAACACTAAAACTGACAAATAATAATATTAAGAGCTACATAAAGTATTATAATTATCGGCCTTCTCACTAAAAGCGATATATCTCTAACAGACAACCTTTGGATGGACTTGACAGAGAAAAGGAAAAAAGAGTTCTTTGCACATGGGGTTAAGAGCAAAAATCAAGCGACTACACTCACAAATCACTACATACCTACTTAATTACAATAATCAGTAAATAAAACAAATTAAATACGCCTTCAAGATAAAGGAACAAACAAACACAATTACTGCCAACCCGAGGACCAGAGGAATCCATTTACAGAGCACCTAATAACGGCAGAACATAAGGGCAGCGAGCAGCGACACTACATTTTAGCGTAGCTATTAATATGAAAAGTTTGATCAAAAGCCAAACTTTGCCAATCGCTGTCTGCCTTTTGTTTCCCGCCTAAAATTAATAGCGGGTGGCAAACAAGAGCCTCTTACAGTGTCGTGCACGAGGCATTGAGAGTGGGTAATGTTTTTACATAACTTTTAGTGGCACGGGGGCAAGCTATCACGTGTTTAAAGTTTTAAGAGCTGGTTTACATCAGTTTTTATTAAATAACTACCTGCGCCAAACTTAAAATTCACATTTATCAAACGCGCAAACTGTCAAACGCGCGTAGTTGAAATTTGTTGTTAAGTTTTCTGATTTTTTCCAATTTTCTGCGTAATTGTATTAAGTTTTCTTTCTGTAAAAACCTTCCACAAAGAAAAAGGAAACTTAAAAAAAAAAGTTGAATGAAATCGGTAAAGTCATTCTCAAGTTACGGCGTGACCAAGGGAAACAGGGATACATTTTTATAAATGTCGATAATAGTACCAATTTTTTACGGACCCATTGCATGACAATGCCCTCTTCTCGTACAGAGAAGGTACGGGGATCAAACAAAACGCTTGCTTAAGGCGGGTTTTTCAAGGACAGTCTAGGTTTCTTCACGATGTTTCCATCACCCATGTCAGTGATGTCTAAGTTAAACTTAAAACTATTTTAAACTAGGGAATTAACATCTCTTTTAACACAAATAGCTAGTGAAAAGGACGCAGACAGATATGTATTAAGTTAGAAATGTCAAATTAACAATAAACAAATAAATAATAAATAAATAAATAATGCTGGACAATCCACACAACATCAAGCTAAGCAGAGCTTGTGTTATGGGTACTAGATGACTGATATACTTAATACAAGACATTACATAGATAGATATTTTTTATTATACATAGCAAATACCCAGAACACCCGGAACAAATCTTTGTAGATATTACAAACATTTGTCCCAGGGCGGGAATCGAACCCGCAACCTCATGCGTCGCAGGCGGATTTTCACCCACCGCGACACATCGGTCATCCACCAATTAGTTTATGCCTTGAACTTGACCGTGTTCATGACCTTTAAAATGTCGACTTTGTTTGTTTGGTTTTTGTTCAACTATAGTTGACATCTGTTATAAGTCCATCCCTTTCTTATTTTACAAGAAAGAAACAGAAGAAAGTAGTCTATACTTGGTTTAGCTAGCTATATTTGAGCTGGCTGCTGCATGCACAGCAACAGATATAAAATTAGACGGTAAGAGGGATAACGGCGATTTACGTCGTTCTTCCCCGCATCTTTATCCTACAGGAAAACTTCCACTAAATCCAAATTGATCGTACCAATCAAATATAATCTATAAATACTCATAACTCCATTTATAACACAGTTGGGTAGTTACCACGCATTGGTGTAATGTCTCGGAAACAATGACCGTTCTTTCATTGTTGTTACATAGCGCTCTTGGGGTGCGTTTAGACTTGGTAAAGTAAATAGTCTAGTAACTGGTCGAGTGTCTTCCACACTACCCCGGTGATAAATACTCTGGATCTGGGATATACTCGCAGGAAGTAGGACTTAGGCTTGAGGAGGTACTGGATAACTTGGTCGATTGACCCTGATTTATTTGACAGATATATTGGTGCCCATTCCAAATGACTCAAATTTGTCTGACATATTTTTTTTGTGGTTATACTATTATTATACAATAAAAAAAGGCATTTTGAGCAGAAGATAATCTGCTCAAAATACCTTGTTTCAGGTAATATATTATCTGTATAACAATATATATAAGCTGGGCACAATAATTAAACCGCCTGATTAAATACCAGTTGCCGTACTGGTATAAAATCAGGCGCTTTTATTTTTTAAAGCCAGCGCTACACATAAGTCGGTGAGCAGTCTTATTTTTCACTGTCCATTAATTGTATTGGCGACTCCCCTTTTTGTGCCGGAGTTAAAAAAAATGGTGCCTTACATGGCGTAATTCACTGTAAAAAATATAGCCCCGCGTATTAATTCTGTAACAAACATAGTAGATAGGTAAAACCTAACTCGAGACACCCAATTTAAGAGCTTTAGTCAGTTTCATTTCAGATTACAGTAAGCCCTAAGCAGAGCATTTTCATGGTAGATAATAAGGGGCTTATAGTGGTATTTTCAAGAGCTTGTGGCTAAGTAAACAATAGCCGCACGTGTCGATTTAAGGTTAAGCTACGCTTGCCAAACTAAGTCTATGGATGGGTAACCTTTCATTACATATCGAGATGAAGAACAAAGTGATTTGATTTGACTGCTCCGTGCCTCCAAAAGCACGTTATGCCGTTGGTTCCGGCCATCATTTGTAGATCTTAGACGGTCGTTACGGATAATCAGAATTCTGAAAATCTGACAACCAGTATTAACAAGGCGTATCATGTTGCTCAGTAACTGCGTTGTGGAGATCAGATAGGCAGTCACTCCATGTTAAAAACTGATATTCAAGGTTAGGCAGATGATGAGTGGTCTTTTAGCTACTCTTCCACGCGAGGTAGTTTTGCGCCAGTTACTCGACCAACGCAAACGCAGCACACCGATCTAATGAGCGATAAAAGTGTGTTTATCCTTATGTTTCTGTATTTTTCTTCGCAACTTTTATAGGTCGAGATAAAAACAAGATTATAGTTGTGGACTTAATAACGGTTGTTCTTTGATTTGTGGAAGTTGCTTGTTCTTTGTATACGTTAAGCACTGTGGTTAAGCCTTTTCTATCTAGGATTGAACTACCTTTCTTTATCTTTTGTATTGTGGCTTTTCATAATATCTATCCTATTTAGTTAAACTTGAGCCACTGGAACCAACTGTCGTTGTTGTTTTGATCTATAGACAATGGGAAGGACAATACTTATAGTATTTTTCTATGTTTTTATTTTGCCATTTATGTACACAGCAATAGGAAAAAGACTAGCGATGGTGATGTTTATATTTAATACTTCAAGCACGTAAATGTACAGGGGCGGACTTAATGTCATAGGCAATTATATCACCTATTTCAGCATATCTGCGATAGACACATTTATGAGACTCTAAATAAATTAAACAAAATACAAAAATATGCTCGAACGGATACAGAACAAATTCGTCAGATTTATTTATTTAAAGCTGTATGGGAGATACCCGGGATACCCGTTACTGTATCCTACCTTATTCTGTCTTGGTATGGTGGGCTACTACAAATTGGAAATTAGGCGTGAAGTGACACTGGCAACGTATCTTTTCAAAGTTTTAAGAGGTAGTATACAAAACTCCGATATACTATCAGAAATAGGGTTTAATTTACCGGATAGGTACGTGGCGCGGCGGCGCAAGCCGCAGCTGCTGGTGGTGCCGAGTGCGCGCACTAACCTGCTGGGGCGCGCACCGCTGACTCGTGCGCTACGCACTCTCAACACGGTGGCGAATGCCATAGATATATTCACCTGTACACTGGGTGAGTTCACAAGGGCCACGTACTGTATAGCATGTAAGGTTAGTAGCATGTAAGTTAAGTATATTTTAAGTTACTTTGTCGCATTAGATTTACTCTGTAATGGCAAAGGAAACATGTGTTGTGAAATAAATAAATAAATAAATAAATAAATAAAATTAATTTATAAAAATTTACTTGTACCAAGTTTCATAAAAAATAAAAGAATAGCAATTGGTAATGACAATTGGTGGAGGGTCGTTTAAATGTGAATTTAGTATTAAGCCCTGGCTGGGGCCTTCATTAATAAGGTCACCGCAGGATCGTTCGGTTAAGCAGTAAACAGCCTTCTAGTGCTGAACTGCGAGTGGACCAAACTAAAAAAAAACAAGTTTTGGTAGTTCAATCGGCCTTTACTCGGCTTGTAAGTAAACTCGCAGTAAAAATAGACTCATGACATTTCCGGTGTTTTTTCTAAATGTTACACTGACATTTAAATAAAACAGATTTCATAAATATTTCATTTCTCACTCCTAGCTGTGAACCGCAAAGTAACTGCGTCCGCATACAATGTAACAAAATTCCAAGGTCTTCGTTCTTTCCTCGGAATCCTTTTTTTTTTTTAAGTTGTTAAATTAAAACCGTAGTTACTCCTTATAATATTATTCTTCTTTCTGTTTATTTTTTTATAAAACATTGCCCCACACTAGGAATTTCTCCTGTATCGTGGGTGTGTATACAAACATTTAAAGTCACATACACAAACAGCCAGACCCGGAACAACTACCATACAATTATTTGTTCCGAGCGGGAATCGAACCCACGGGACGCAGCGCAGGCACTGCGCCAACCGTGCCGTCAATTAAGTGCCGTTGCCGTCCTGATCAACATCGGTCCAGCAGTTTCTTTGGTATTATTTATTTTAGAGAAGTCACTGTGTTCCGAATATAAGTACACACATAATCACGTGACTAGAGGGCTGGCCTTTTTTTTGGCCAAATGATCAGCATTGTCATTCAACGTGGCAATGTTGCCAGCCTTCTGGGCACTTTTCCCGTTGACAGTGATGCGGATGAATTTTTCGATGCCCTGTGACAATTTTTTTTTCTTGTAGTAATTGTATCATTGTTAAAGAAATAACAGAATTCCCAAAGAGTACCTAACACATAAATGTTTTTACTTAATATAAATTAGTATTCCTTTTGACATAAATCAGGTTCTCATACACATGACGTAGCCAGGAGCCTCCATACACGTATGAAATGTATAGTGATACAAAACATCATACCATTTCATACGAACGTTTGTATTACTAAATTCTAAACACAGAACGAGTACATATATATGCTAATTTACTCCCACATAAATATCTAAGCGTACCATTGAGTGCAGAGAACGGTAATCCGGCTCGAAGCCAGGTATGTATACCCGAGTCAGGTAGGTTCAATTTGCACCAATATGCACCTGTAACCGAGCGAAGAGTAGCTAAGGAAAACAGAGACTTCTAATGAATATTTCCATCTTCATTCTAGAGTTCCGTAATGAAATTTCCAAAAAGGACGTGGATGTGTAAATACAACAATACCAAAGAAAGAACATTTGGGTAGGCCACGTAAAGTACTTAAACTGTCAGTTAAAATAAAACGTTTAAATCGTCTTAATAGAACGTAAAAAAAAGAAAACGACAGAAAGATTATTTGGGATTTATTTTCGTTTTAACTATTGTATAATTTTCCAAGACTAAATATCCAATAGTTTTTCCAATAAGAATTTTCTCAATCGCAGCCCGGAGTCTGGATTTGTGCCCGGTCGAGTGCAATAGCCTCGCCCCTGGGCTTACATGGGACTTAAACATAACTGGCGAAATGTGTGTGTTACTATAAGTGCACCTCTGCCCAACAAATCGGGGAATACAGGCTTGATGGTATTGTTATCCCAATATTGATATCGTAATTTGACACACGGTTGGCGCAGTGGCTGAGCGATCGACTGTCGCTCCGCGTGTCGTGGGTTCGATTCCCGCACGGAACAAACATTTGTATAGCCTACAGGTAGGTGTTCCGGGTCTGGTTATTTGTGTATGTTAGGCTAGGATTTAAGTGTTTGTAAACTCACCCACGATACAGGAGAAATTCCTAGTGTGGGGTAACATTTATATATAAAAAAAAAAATCTTTGCTGGGAGTTTGTTCCGCCAATTCTTCTTCTGAGCAAAATAACTAGGAAGTGGTGAAGGGTGGGCGTTTTGGGTCTTATGTCTTTTTGACGTTAAAAAGTGCTGATTCTCAGCCATACCTACATGAATTTTGATTTGATTTATTTGATTGACTTTACAAAGTAAATATGCATGTAATTTTGTCGGTACAAAATGACAAATACATAAAAACTTCAAGACTTCTAATGAATCAATTTTATGAGTAAAACATCATTTAAGGATTTCGTAATCAAATGACTAAACCCGGTCTGCATTCACCCCCACCGATATGACTAAGGAACCCTATACTATATGCCTACCAAAAATATTTATTCTATTTTTCTTTTCTTACTTTATCTCACACAATAATGGTTGACGAACCTGAATACAATTGCAAAATATAATAATGTACAGAAAATAAAAAAGGCTTTGGGAATAGTACAGGCTACAAGGCCGTCCAATTTTGTACATGGCATACAAAACGACGTGTCGTGTTGACGAATACGACAAAGATAGAGGAAATATTCTAGGTCCTAGTGTATCGCCCCGCAAATCTACGCACGTAGACTTTTCCAATCAGATTCTAGACTTTCTTTTTCATATCGTTTCATAAGGGTTGTCATGGTATGGGCGTGTGATGCGAAGGAATGAGGACCATGTTGTGAGGAAAGTTTTGAGTATGAATGTGCAGGTTTACATGAGTAGAGGAAGACCAAAGAAAAGATGGATATGGAAGAAGAAGACACGCTGCGCCGACCCAAAATAAATTGGGATAAGGGCAAGAGGATGATGATAGTTCCCGTTACAAAATAGAGGTGTATTCTGATTTTAAAACACATGACGACGATAATCTGGAGGCTTAGACAAAAACTATTCTGTAGCGCAAAACGCCAGAAGCTAACGTCAATATGACATTCATGTGACATCTCTAAAGCTAAAGTGACAACCCCATACAATTGATCTTTCCATTAAAGGTAACGTTTACAGAAATAGGATTTTGTCTAGGCCCCCCAGGCATGTGTTTACGTGGAATGTGGAATTAGTTTTAGAACAAAAATAAAATATTAACATGTTTTTAGTTATACCTAATACTAATTTTCTTGAGTATTCCTTTTCACATAGGTACATATTTTACAATGTTACCAAACATGTCATTCTTTTTCAAATTTTGATTTAAATTCTGAAAACCTTTGATCAGGAATGGTAAGTTTCTTGTAAAATACAGACCCGAGCACATCTAGCTATCCCAAAATCAAATTACTTTGATACATTTTCAACTTTAAAACAAAAATCTTAAGGTTTATGTTCAATTGATGAAATTTGACTTATTGGGGTAGCTTGATGTGCTAGCGTCTGTACAATCCACTTCGGTATAATTTAATTTCAATTATTAAATCATCCCCCTCTGACCGCACTTAATAATCTCTTGGATCATTCAAATCTAACGAGGGAACTGTTTGCGGATGAATGGACGAAGATTCTATTAGCATGTCAGAAGTAGGTACTGTGAGGGGGATTCGAGTCAGTAATGTTACCTAACTTTTTACTTTTTTATGTACTTTGACCACAATTTTTCTTTAACTACGTAAGTCTATTGTCATATGTGTGAACTGTGCCTTTTTATATAATAATAAGTTCTAAACCAACCAGGTCTGACAACCAGTCTCACCAAAGGGTATCGTACCACAAACCACTTACTGGGCAACCCCAGTAAGTGGTTTGTGGAGGTCAGAAAGGCAAACGCTTCATATAAAATACTGGTACTCAGCTACATACGGTTAAACTGGAAGCCGACCCAACATACACACACTTCACACCCAGAGGGTACCTTTCATCCAGTAAAAAAATACTGATCCCGATGGATATAAGAATCTACGATTATCGATATTCTCACTCTTGGCTATCATGAAACAGAGACACTCTTAAACAGCCACAGAGACATCTAGGGTTGTCACAAAACACACAAACTCTCCCTCGTTCTCATAAACACACACACTAGCACACACCCCCTCACACACACACACACACCTACCCATACACAAATACAAATTTATATATATACAAATATACAAACACCCAAATACGCACGGCACTCGGCCAGTCCACTCCCACATACATCCCTCCGATGTATTAAATAAGTAGAGTCTTAAGATCTTCGGTTGGGGCCAGGAGACTCAAGACACAAGCCTTGCTTAGTTTGGGGTCCTGTCTCTCTTCCAATTTAGTTCTAACTTTAAGTGTAATATGTTTTAGGGGAGAAAATAAATTAGTTATTATTATATTTATCGTCGACGCAAACGAAGTCGCAGGCAAAAGCTGGAAAATAAATAAATCTTAATATGTATAAATACTAAAATAAATAATAAATAATGCTGGACAGCATCATCTAGCCCCAAGCTAAGCAGAGCTTGTGTTATGGGTACTAGATGACTGATATACTTAATACAATACATTATATAGATATATATTTTTTATTATACACAGCAAATACCCAGAACACCCGGAACAAATATTTGTAGATCGTACAAACATTTGTCCCAAGGCGGGAATCGAACCCGCAACCTCTTGCGTCGCAGGCGGACCTTCGCCCGCTGCGCCACATAGGTCGTCTATAAATTACGTGTCACGTTGTTTGTCCGCTATGGACTCCTAAACAACTTAACCAATTTTATTAAAATTTTAAACACAGTGTGTGTTTTGGACAAACTTAAAAGATAGGATAGTTTTTATTACGGTTATTGACCTTAATAAATTTTTTTGCAAACTAAATCTTTTCCTATAATGAGTTCCATGCACTTCTAACAGATGGCAGTGTAACTTAACTTTTGAGGCGGTACGAAGTTCGCCGAGACAGCTAGTTAAGTTTAATTGTAGCCTCTGTTTAATGTAAACACCTGCCTACTCTGTGCATACGTGCTTGAGACTAGCCGGAATAAGCATACGATTTTCTGCAGCGCCTCTCCTAATAAAAATATGGCTCGGATTCAATCGGCCCGCCGCGCGCCGCCGCCGTGGGCGTGGGCTAAATTATAATCAGCTCCGATATTGATACGGAAGTCATTTCAAGGGTAATCTCTGCTTTGTTTGTGTAATGGGTAAAATATTGGTATTTTTGAGGTAAAATAATAAGATCTTGCCGCGAAGGAAATGGGATGTTAGACAGGTGAGTTGTTTGTACAAATAATGTTGCGTTAAATCTAATTAGTAAAGAGTTTATAGTTTGTAGTATAATGTTGAAGGCCTTAATTCTAATAAAACTAAAAGTATATAATGGTGACAGCTGGAATCTCGTTGGTCTAGTGGTCCCAAGCGCGACTCCTGAGCGTGAGGGTCCTCGAATCCATTCCCAGGTCCGGCAAAGTATTATTAAATTTCCAATAGGGATTTTCTCTTTAGCAGCCTGGAGTCTAGATTTGTGCACGGTTGTTGGCAATATATTTCTTTTACATGGGGCAAAAACATAAATGGCGAAGTCCTGGGCATGGTAAATAATATATAATCAATTATATTTACTTTTGATTTTTAAAACACTTTTACAAGTCAAACAATATAAATTAATAAAACTAGATGAGGTCAGTGTTTCTAAGCCGACTACTCTGATAAGTTTGACGACCTATGTGGCGCAGCGGGCGAAGGTCCGCCTGCGACGCAGGAGGTTGCGGGTTCGATTCCCGCCTTAGGACAAATGTTCGTACGATCTACAAAGGTTTGTTCCGGGTGTTCCGGGTATTTGCTATGTATAATAAAAAATATCTATCTATGTAATGTATTGTATTAAGTATAACAGTCATCTAGTACCCATAACACAAGCTCTGCTTAGCTTGGGGCTAGATGATGCTGTGTGGATTGTCCAGCATTATTTATTGATTTATTTATTTCAGTAACACTGAAACAAACTCAGAAGTCACAGCCTATTTCAAAATCCAGACATTACCTTGGTCATATCAATCATATGAAGTTACCAATACCATACATAGTAATGTCTGAGGTGATCTTTTAAAGAAAGAACCATACGGATTTGAGTGGACCTGTCTAGTTAGTGAAGCATTTGTCAGTAATCGACTCAAACCTTCAGGAGCTGAACGAATCGACATACATTATCAAAGAAAGACATTTGGATAGGCCGCAAAAAAAAATACTAAAAAAATATGCTTGATAGTAAAAAAATGATCCTCATAGTAAAAAATATCCTTCATACCGTCACAATAATTAAAATATCATGGCATTATCATCTTTATTTATTTAGTATTAAGGCACATCAACATCATAAACACAAACATTAATAAGAGACACGAAACAGAGAAATGTAACTGGTGTTTACGACAATTACAGACGTGCACAAACTTTAAAACAATGTAGAAGAAAAATACAGAAAAAAAATACAGTATTCACGTTACAAAATAGAAGAACAACATATAAGAACAAAACAAAATATAAGAACAAAATGTAAGAACAAAATATAAGAACAAAATATAAAGGCAAACAACCATTTAATCTTAACAGCCTAGCCTTTTCCCAACACTGTAGGGGCTTCCAGTCGGCTTCCAGTCTATCCGGAAGACACTGGTATTTACTTACTGGTAATTTTTTTAATACTGGTTTTATATGGAGCGACTGCATCTGACCTCCACAAGCCGGTTACAGACACACACACATACACACGGTAACACGTCAGATTATCGGGCTTAAACTACCCGTAACGACTATCAAAGATCTACAAATGACAGCAGGGACTAACGGCCTGACGTGCTTTAGGAGGCACCATGCTTCCAGAGGCACGGAGGAGTCTCGATATGTAATGAACGATCACTCATCCGCAAACCAATCTCGCAAAACGCAGCTTAACCTTCGATCGCCTTATGCGGCTGTTTTTGTGTAGCTATGAGCCTCCTTCATTTTCCATCCTTCTTTAAATATCATGGCATTTTGAATCAAATCTGAAAGCTGCAACGATCAGCGACCAAAGAAAATTGTGATAATCTTAATAGATAGATTGGTAAACTGAGAAAGACGCCTACGGTACGTTTTTTTTTTGGACAAGCCCGCCACCCTAGTCCCAAACCACTGCAACTCCTGAAAACCAGAATCAACAGAGGCGACCACCAGAAAAGTGTCGAGACAATGAAGCCCGTCGAGTCCCGGAGAAACGATTCAACTGTCTTGGATCCCGCAACGAAATTAATCAAAAATTAACAGCGACGGAGTTAGAAACATGCATAACTTCGACCTATGGTATTATTATGGCGTGGACTGTATGTTGGGGTTGTTCGTGAAATAAAAACTCTTCTTGGTCGTAATTCTTGTTTTATTTGATCTTCCTTTAGACTAGTTAACATTTCTTGGCTTAGTTGGCGTACTACACCTAACCAAGAGCCGTGCCCTTATATGTGCACGGCTACGTGTGTACAAGTTGTGGACACATCCAAACAATCCTAGGGCGGTCCACTAATAAAATCCCCGAAATCCCAGTTCGGCTCCCGACAGGTTCATACGTGTTTCGACCTGTCGGTGCCGGACCCTATTCCCTGAGATTGACGTCATATTTGGGGAAATTATTTTATTTACTTGGTTAGGTGTAAGTACTTTTCTCTATACAAAACTACGTTGTGCTCGCTTTGCACAATGTTTCCTTATAAGCTATGGTGAGTGCTTATATATAATAAACTTTATTGGTTTTTAATACTTTACAGGCTGCGGTACACGCTTATATGTCATACTTTAATAATCTTTGCGGCCTGCGCTACAATAATAAATTAACGATCTCTTTACAAGCTGCGGCATGCGCTTATACATAACAAATTATCTAACAATCTTTCTACAAGCTGCGGCGTCCGCTACAGGTATGTAGACGAATATTTCCTTACATTCATATTCCTCTTCACATACCGTCTATCCTGTATTTTTCGCAGCATCTATATACATATATATGCCTATACTCCTACCTACATAGAAGGCAAGTTACCGAATCGCACCTACCCGATCCGAATAGATTGAACTGGAAAATATCCAATGCAAATATACTCTGGTGTTCTTAGTAAATAGGTATGGATGCGGTATTGTTGTCGTGGACGTATGATGGCGTTTTGGTATTTGAGCTTTGTACATATTGATCAGTTTCGAAGTAGAAGAAGACCAAGGAAAGGATGGATGGTTTGTGAGATGATATGGCTAAAACGGAGGTGACTTTTGAGGTTACGGAGATGTAAGGAAGAAAAGGGCATGCAGCGCCGACCCCAAATAAATTGGGATAAGGGCAGGAGGATAATGATGCATACTAAGTAGTTTCTGGTGACGCGTTTCAGGAAATATATATATGTATATATTATATTTTAAAACGTTGCCCCACACTGGGAAACTCTCCTGTATCGCGGGTGCGTTTACAAACATTTAAAGTTGCAAACACAAACAGCCCGACCCGGAACAACTACCTATAGGCCATACATTTTTTTTTACGTGTCGGAATCGAACCCGCGACACGCGGCGCAGCAGTCGTTTTCTCAGCCACTACGCCAACCGTGTCGTCAAATATTAGCAAAGATCTGAGCTGTCATGCGAGCCACAAGTCTGTTCGTCTCTATCTGTCTGTGTGTTTGTCTGCTGTTTATGTCTGCATCACCCAAAGGTTGACTGGTAGAAAATGCCTATGGCATTAAGTCGAGACGGACTTAATGCCATAGGCATTTTCTACCTGTTCATTTGTGTGCCTAAAATATGAAATAAATAATTAACACTTAAAAGGACTGGTAAAAACGTGTTAGGTAATAAATATATGACTGTATTTCTGTAAGGACCAACCTAATAACATATCTTGGGACAACCTAAGCCTCGAAGTCTGTCCTCAAGTCTAACTGACATTCACAGGTAGTTGCGGGTCCGATTCCCGCCTTGGGACAAATGTTTGTACGACCTACAAAAATTTGTTGTGGGTGTTCTGTGTATTTAATATGTATGATAAAAAATATATAAATATATATACACTTAAAAATTAAAGAGAACAACAATCATAAATAACAAGAATATACGGTAAAACAAAATTAATTTGGAAATAATAAATACATAAATAAATAATGCTGGACAACCCACATAGCATCATCTACCTTGGGGGTAAGCAGAGCTTGTGTTATGGGTACTAGATGACTGATATACTTAATACAATATATTACATACATAGATATTTTTATTATACATAGCAAATACCCAGAACACCCGGAACAAATCTTTGTAGATCGTACAAACATTTGTCCAAAGGCGGGAATCGAACCCGCAACCTCCTGCGTCGCAGGCGGACCTTCACCCGCCGCGCCACATTGGTCGTCAAAGAAAGAAGACGCTCCACTTGAAATTATTCTCCAAGTCTCCTTGGACGAGGCACTTCAGGCGCTCTCTCTCTGAAAACTAAAACTAAATAATTTATAATCGTACCGTCTTACACCTCCCCCGCTTCGTAGCTCCGAAGTAATTGCGAGCTAGCGCCCTGGACGCGGGAAAGGGGTGAAATTTGAGTCACGCGCAAACTAAACGTAGGTAGTCCTCATAAATATTGTAATCAGACCAACGCAGTCTACCTTTCTACTGAAATTTATTTAAATTCACCCACTTACGTATTCTTCTGTTTTTATACAACCTATGCTAGATAATCGTGAATCGAGTGGTGCTCCTTTTTAAGATTTCTACTATTCCGAATTCAAAGTTGTGGTTTAAAAGAAGATTTAATAACAAAAATTGAAAAATTTATTGCACTTAAATTGACATTTCTTTTTTTTTTCATTACGTTACCACTGAATGTCATCTAATTTGACTTGGCTTTATTATGCACTTCTCAAGATTTTTTTCTGGCGATAAAGAAGAAGAATAATTATTTAGGAAAGAACATAATTTTAATAGGTGGCAGTTTGATCTTTTTAGTGTTTGTAAGATAGACATTTACACGAGAACCTAATATAGATTTGAAACAAATGACTAAAAAAATAAAAGAGTATAAATAATAAATAAATAAATAATGCTGGACAATCCACACAGCATCATCTAGCCCCAAGTTAAGCAGAGCTTGTGTTATGGGTGCTAGATGACTGATATACTTAATACAATACATTACATAGATAGATTTTTTTTTTAATATACATAGAAAATACCCAGA
The DNA here is from genome assembly GCA_905147745.2 of Phlogophora meticulosa. Classification (NCBI taxonomy): domain Eukaryota; kingdom Metazoa; phylum Arthropoda; class Insecta; order Lepidoptera; family Noctuidae; genus Phlogophora; species Phlogophora meticulosa. The sequence continues at coordinate 17,265,559 of LR990524.1, forward strand.
AAACCCGGAACAAATCTCTGTAGATCGTACAAACATTTGTCCCAAGGCGGGAATCGAACCCGCAACCTTTTGCGTCACAAGCGGACCTTCGCCCGCCGCGCCACATTGGTCGTCGGTCGGGAGTATGCTTAGATGGTTTGGTTACGTTGAGAAGATGAATGAAAGGCGACTAAATAAAAGGTATTTATAAGGCAGATGTAAGTGGAAACGCCCTAGAAGGACGTAATACTGACCTTATTGGTTCAGAAAGATTGACTACAGAAAGGTCAGGTGCTTAGTACTCAAAGCCTTTATTGTTTAGATTTTAGTTCCTTTTTCTTTTGTGTTTTTTACTTTCTGTGCGTGTCCCAAATAAATGTTAATTCTTTCTTTCTTTCTTGCTTCAGTCGTATGCCATTAACGAGAAGAAACCCCAAACTCCTGGCAGCATCGGAGTATTTCACCCTACAACACTTTGCACAACCTGATGTCGAGACATTGGTCTGAATTCATGCCTGTATCAGGAAGCAGTCAAAAAAATAAATATTGTTTACAAATCTGCATATTTGTAGTAAACGGGCCGCGAGTGGATACTTATTATGTATTTTTATAACTGTTCAGCTGTTTTTTTTTCTGTTTAATTTTGTTGTGGGATCCAAGACAGTTGAATTATTTATCCGGGACTCGTCGGGCTTCATTAACTCGACGCTTTTCTGGTGGTCGCCACTGTTGATTCTAGCTTTCAGGAGTTGCAGTGGTTTGGGAATAGTGTGGCGGGCTTGAACCAAAAATAAACGTATAATAATCTGTTATAAACTTATTATAATACAAATTCTAATATTTAACAGAAACTTGCTCTTTTTATGAAGAATCAAGGCAATCAGGTAATTTTAATTAGTAAACTTGATAGTTTTAGTTTTGTTTGTATTTCCTGCATGCATCGGCGCGTCGTAAAAATGTTTAACACCTTAAGTTTTATAATTGCACTAGCTATACCGGCGACTGTGCCCGCGTGTAATTTAGCAGAACAAGTTTTACTTCATTAATCGTGTAGAACCTTTATTCTTTACCGAAGTAAGTAAGAAAATTAGCCTAAGTAAGCTCCTAATAACATTAGCTTTCTTCCAGTGAAAGTCCTATCGAAACCTGTTCAGCGGTTTCGGAGATGAGCCCAATAAAACAGACAAACAGACAAAATATTTCTACCTCATGTACTTTTATTAAAAAACTGTTATTTTAACATTAGAATCCGGTAGTTCAATTTTATTTATTTTTATAGATTCACACATTTATGTCACTTGGTTAGGTAAAGAGCATAGTATATTTTTTTTCAAAACTAATATATTAAAAAAAAAAAAATACATCGTTATATTTTCTTAGGAATTAGAAAAAGAAAGGCTATATTTTAATTCCAACAACAGTGTATTGCTTTTTTAACCATAGGCTCAACCCCTCACTTAAAAACATAACTGATGTAATGTGGGTATACTGTAGGTAGGTACATCTCTACCCAACCCTTCAGGGAAATACGGGTGTTATGTTTTACTGTTTTAATAAAAACTACTTGGTTAAGTTTGTCTGTCAATCCTACTTTTCTTTACGTCAAAGTAATTTCCGGTGCTTACATAGATTATGAACTCCTGTAAGTCATTGTAACAAATGGAGGAGCTCGTCGCTAAATAAAAACAGCCTCATGGGTTTATCGAATGTTAAGCTACGCTTGCCGAGGTCCGTCTGTGAATGGGTGACCGTTCGTAACACATCGAGACTCCTCCGTGTCTCGGAAAGCAGGTTAAACCGTTGGTCCCAGCTGTCTGTAAAATACTGGTATTCAGCTGTATCTGGTTACTTAGTAAAAGAGTCGACATAGTTAGCAAAAGGTTAGCCAGATGATGAGAGTGCAGTTGCAATGCAGTTCATCATCATCCTCCTGCCTTTATCCAAATTTATTTGGGGTCGACGTAGCATGTTTTATTTATTTAATACTTTAAGCACACAAATGTACAGAGGCGGACTTAATGCCATAGGCATTTTCTACCGGTCAACCTTTGGGTGATGCAGAGACAAACAGTGGCAGGTGCAATTTCTTAAAAGAAAAGTGAAAAGAAATATATATATTATTATAAACTATAAATGTAATACCTACATAGAACATATACACAAATAAACATATACACAAACACATACATAAACAATAAGAACAGTTAATGAGAAAACATTAGCGCTGTGATGAAACCACTGCCAACTTCTTACGAACATGCTCACGCACTTCTTGTTTTCTTCTTCCATATATCTCTATTTGCCGTCATTTCAAGAGTCACCTCTTTTCTAGCCATATCATCTTTCACACAATCCATCCATTTTTTCCTTGGTCTACCTCTACTCATGTAACCCTGCACATTCATACTCAAAACTTTCTTCACAATATGGTCCTCATTCCTTCGCATTACATGCCCATTTTATTAGAAAAAACATGAAAAAAAAAAAAAAAAAAATCACGAGGGATCGAAATATTCATCCGCATCACTGTCAACGAAAAGTGCCCAGAAGGCTGGCAGCATTGCCACGTAGAATAGCAATGTTGATTCTTTGGCCAAAAAAGGCCAGCCCTCTGGTCACGCGAGGAGTCAACCAAACGCTTTGCGATTGGTTGACTCCTCTTGATTGACCTCATGGCCCTAGTGTTGCAACCCCAGACGGCTCAAACATATAACTTCCAATTAGGTTGTTATATTTTTTTTTATTTTTTTTTAATGATTTAATTTCGGGGTTTGTAAAACCCCACCTAGAATAAATAAAAAAATAAATAATGCTAGACAATCCACACAGCATCATCTATCCCCAAGCTAAGCAGAACTTGTGTTATGGGTACTAGATGACTGATATACTTAATACAATACAGAATGCGAGTGAGTTAGTCACCTAGTAGACGTAAGGTTAATATAAGACACCAATATAATATAGGTGGCTGCCGCGCATGGTCGCTAGTGTCTTAACAAAAGCTTGGTAGTGTAAAATTAAATATGGCGAAATTTTCCTACAAAAACGAAATTATCGATAATTATGTCAGTGAGATTACATCGCGAATAGTTTTAGAGACTGGGATACCTAGTGATAAGTACCATCTCGGTAAAATAATCCTGCAACGCATCAAGGACGATCCCGACTTCGTTATGCAGGTAACGTCTGTTATTTTAGACAGGATGAAATTGAATAAATCGGACGAATTTAAATCTTTAATACTACGCGTTTATAAGATTTTTTTTATGTGTTGCGAAATTCGTAAAAGTGCAATCAGCTGTGCAATGGATGTACTCGTAATAACATAAATTAATTTTGTCACATTTCTTATTACCGGGACCTCGATAATTCGTACCTACGCAGGCACGGAGACACTACCCTAGTTTGGGCAATCTAAGACGACAATACACACACAAAAAACAGGACCAAAAAAAAACAAAAAAAAATTACAATAAATGGAGAAATTACAATTTAAAATGATAATTTATGGAACAGTTACTGAACCTCCTATTTCGATTTGTCGCGTTTATTAAATTTCATCCTGTATTATTAAGTATGAAATAGTAAATAGTTGTAAAAGTGTTAAATCTTATGGTCGATAACACATCGACAATCCCAATGACGTAGGAATATCTGAAAGCGGCTTCACCGCTTGCCATCAAGAGGATTGTCTGTTTGTGTGTCCACTTATTAAGGGTCATTAAATACAAACGTATTCATCTCCTGTTGCAGCCTTGCGAGATAAGTAAGTAAAGACATCACTCATCTTTACATACAGTGTCGAATAATTTTAACACACTTTAAATTACTGTTTCCAACTACGAATGTTTGTATGTTCATGCCTGTGATTGAGGCAGGATTTCGTTCGCCTCTCATGTGGAAATTTATGAATCAAAACAATCGCGAAACGTTTGGTCGACTCTTCACGTGACCAGAGAACTGGCCCTTTTTGTGGCCAAAAATCAGCATTGCCATTCAACGTGGCAATGCTGTCAGCCTTCTGGGCACTTTACCCGTTGACAGTGATGCGGATGAATTTTTCGATGCCCTATGATTATGTATTTTATTTTATTTTTCAAGCCAATCGAATCACTAATTAAATCAAATCAAATATCGGTATGAAAACAGGTAATAAGATGACACAGTATTAGGACAGATTATCTGTGTCCTTGCAGTAAGTTGTATTAATATATTGTACAGAGGCCAGCACATCAAGCTACCCCAATGTGTCAAATTTCTTTGATAGGCTTTCAACTTTATGACAAAAGAATAAGTTTCATATTCAATTGGGAAAATCTGACAGTTTGGGGTAGCTTGATGTGCTGGCGTCTGTACATCCCAGTGCATTAAAAATGTTAGAATTATGAATTAGGTATAAGTTTATCTTATTTTGTGATTAGCAAGATACTGCTTACAATAGGATACCTATCTATCAAGTTCTAAGAACAAATTACAAATAAAGCAGTCATAAGGACTGTCGACAGAAGTAACTATTTAAAACGTTGGAATCTGTCCGTCTGGCTTAACACGTGACACGTCTCGGTGTCATAAGCATTGCCCCTACAAAAAATAGCTCAACGCAAGTAAAGAAGTTTTACTTCAAATAAATTAAAACATTTAAACCGTTTTTAAATAAACGTTAATTAATTGAATCCTTGTTTTACTTTAGGAACAAAATATAATTATATGTATATCGCTTGACCTTCATTTTGTTTATCAAAATTCTAATTATGTATCATGACGCAATAACGTGTTAAACAAGAACGGTGATTCCGGTGTCGTCTTCATGAATTTACAAAACACAGAGAAACAAGGAAAATTTTCGCCGAAATTGGGTTAATGGGACATATGAGTTGATGATCAAAATAATTTAAACTGTCGTGTTTTCAAAAAATCAAAATCAAAACTCATTTATTCAAATTAGGCTGAGAATCAGCACTTTTTGAACGTCAAAAACGTTTACAAAAGACAGTCCCCTAAAACGCCCTTCACCACTTCCTAGTGTTTTTGCTGGGAAGAAGAAGTGGCGGAACAAACTCATGTGTCATGACGGCTATCTGCACAATTGATCGCTTTGATCGCTTCGCTCGCTCGTTGTAACGAAAACGATTGTGGTGAATCTTAAATGATACAAGTGTATTTTTCGTGAAAACATAAAACGTAATTAATTTTCTTTCACTTCTGGGTTATATCGCTTTTCTTAACAGATTGATGGTGGAACTGGTGAATCAGAAACCAACAAATCTATGTTGAGAAGAAGCATACAATGCGCAACCAGTTTCAAGAATATGGGGCTGAGGACCGGTGACGTCATAGTGCTAATGGCTCCGAACCATCTGGACCAAGCTGTTCCGTTCTACGCTGCTTTGTACCTCGGGATTGCAATCGCTCCTATTGATAGAACTCTTGTAGTTGGTAAGTACTTCGATCCTTAAATATACTCCTAATAACAAATACTAATATCCTTGTTGGTTTCGTTGGACTGTTGGTCGTTAGCGCTACTGCTGAGCGTAAGATCCTGGGTTCGATTCCTGGATCGAGGAAAGAGATATTGGGTTAATCCATCAGGAATTTCTCAGTAGTAGCCCGGAGTCTGGATTAGTGCCCGCTTGACGGCGATAGGGTCGCCTCTTTTACTTAAACATAACTGCCAAAACGTGGGTGTGCTATAGGTACACCTCCGCCAACCCTTTGGCGAATACAGGCGTGATGATGTTATGTTGTATTATCGTCTGCCTCATTGGACTAGTGTCGCAAACGCTACGGCTGGGCATGAGGTCCTGAGTTTGATTTCCTTGTCTGGCATAGTTTTATTGGATTCTCCTATCAAGAATGTATCAGTAGTACCTTAGATGATATTTGCTCGGTCGACGGCAATATGCTCGTGCCAATAAAGACCTTAAACATAACTGGTCCAATATGGTTTTATACATTTTGATTTTGCCTTTTCTCTTCCAGATGAATTGAAAGATACCCTAGACATCAGCAAGCCCAAAATCATATTCTGCCAAAGCGAAAAGGTTCAGGATGTCCAAAAAGCTGTAGAATTTTTAAGTCTTGACTCCAAGATTATTAGTTTCGACGGGAGTCCATACACGATGAGTTTTTCTGAAATGATGGAGGAGCATGGTGGTCAGGTTGAAGTCGAGAATTTCAAGTAAGAAACATACTATTGTAGCCAATAAGGATTCTCGAAATAGCATATTGTAATCAGCTGTTCTTCATGATGAAGGAATCTTAATTTAGTGGACTGTATGCCGTTTTTTCGAGCCACTGCCGAATGTGGGGCAGTTAAGGGCTTGTATGCTGCAGTGCTGCTATAATATTTGTCGGTATAGCTTTTGTACTGAGGCTAGCACATAAAGCCCCAATGTATCAAATGTCTTTGATAAGTTTTCAACTTTATCACAAAAGAATTAGGTTCATGTTCAATTGGGAAAATCTGGCAGTCTGGGGTAGCTTGACGTGCTGGCGTCTGTACCATTAAAGTACTCTTTTTATCTCTTACCACTTCGTTTCTTGTTTTTTGTTTTAAATATATCTTTGTATTTTTTCTTGCATTTTACGAAGGTATATTGTTTTCAAGTTATTTGTTTTACCTTATTGCACCTACAATGTTTCTCTGCATCACCCTTAGGTAGACCGGTAGAAGATGCCTAAGGCATTAAGCCCGAGATTGTACGGTATTTTACTTGTATATAAACTTTTTATATGTAAATAAATATATTTATTCTCTTCCTCCTCCAATATTCTTTGGTAAATTTTTTTTTGGATTTGCATTGTCTTTCTGCTATTATTATATCAATTTATGGGTGGATTAACTTTAAATTTTTACCTGATTCGACTAATTCTAATTTCAGGCCTGCAGACTTCAATTCTGAGGAGACGATAGCTTTTCTAATATCGACGAGCGGAACCACAGGAATGCCTAAATGTGCCGCTTTATCTCACAAGAACATGGCGATCAGTGGACCTTATACTTGGTAATTATCAAAAGTAATAATTATTTGAAATACACTTATTATAATAAGTATTATGTAAAGACGCCAGCACATCAAGCTACCCCAAACTGTCAAAAATTCCCAATTGAACATGAACCTTATTCTTTTGCAATAAAGTTGTAAAACCATCAAATAAATTTGACACATTGGAGTAGCTTGATGTGCTGGCCTCTGTCCATGTAAAAAATAAATAGGAATAATCATAGGGCATCAAACAATTCCTCCGAATCGCTGTCAACGGGAAAAATCCCAAAAGTTTGGCAGCATTGCCACGTTGAATGGCAATGCTGATTCTTCGGCCCAAATACAATGCTATTTTTGTTTTATATCACGATTCTTGTGAGTATCAAGGTGTGCCTTTCTGAGACCTAATTTATAACCGGCAAGTTGTGTAGAAGTCGTTCGCCATGGGCTTGTGATGCTGACACTATATAAATTAGGCTAAGCGTATGGTGCCGTAGGTGTAAAAGGTGATTTCCATTTTCCTACTAAGATTATGGCGCTGAGAAAGATCTACAAATCACAACGGGAAAGCACGTTAAGCCGTTGGTCCCGGTTGTAGATCTTTGACAGTCGTTACGGGTAGTAACAAGCCCGAAAGTCTGACAACCAGTCTTACCAAGGGGTATCGTGTAGTCCAGTAACTCGGTTGTGGAGGTCAGATAGTAGTCGCTCCATGTAAAACACTGGTATTCAGTTGCATCCGGTTAGACTGGAAGCCGACCCCAACAAAGTTGGGAAAAGGCTAGGCAGATGATGAGTTAGATTATGACGTTAAGAAGAAGACTCTTCTTATAAAAAAAAATCTAAAAAAAAAAATCTTATAAAAGCGATAGGAACTGTAGACACAGTTCCTATCGCTTTTGGTGTTCAAATGCATTCTGATTGATGATTCTGAGTTCCAGGAGTCCCCGTCAACTACCTTCACAATTTTTTATTTTTTTTAAACGTTGCCCCACATTAGGAATTTCTCCTGTGTTGTAGGTGTGTAACAAACATTTAAAGTCACATACACAAACAGCCAGACCCGGAACAACTACTTTTAGGCCATATAAATGTTTGTTCCGTGCGGGAATCGAACCCACTGCGCCAACCGTACCGTCAAAATGTCCTACTATTTTACTACTACTACTATTTTAATGTTCCAGTTCTTTTGCCACAAAAGTTCCGTTCACTCGGTCATCACTGCTTCTGCCCCCTCTTCGATGGCTGACAGCTATCGTCCAATACGTTATGTCGGTATATCTCAAGTACACGAGGATACAATCCTCTCTTCCACTCACCACAGAACATATTCTAGAATTAATTAGAAAATATAAGGTAAGTTTCCTTACGTAAAATCATTATCATCGTCCAGCGCTTACCCTGGGACAAATATTTGTACGATCTACAAAGATTTATTCCGGGTGTTCTGGGTTTTTGCTATGTATAATAAACAATATCTATCTATTTAATGTATTGTACAATACACAATACATTATATAGATACACAACCCATGACACAAGCTCTGCTTAGCTTGGGGCTAGATGATGCTGTGTGGATTGTCCAGCATTATTTATTTATTTATTTATTTTATAGACCATCAATATGCCACTTCGATTTCATACTCCCCAAAACTTACCAACGTACATTTCCATTAAACAAAACAAAAGAAGTATTTAACTATTTATTTTTCATTTTTCAGCCAACTTTAGCGACACTCAGTCCTCCCATGATGACGACATTAATGAAAGCAGTGAAACAGGAAAACTGCGATCTATCCTGCCTCGAAGTTTTATACCTTGGAGGTAGTGCTGTGTCTGAAACTCTTTTGGATGAATGCAGGGTATGTTAAGGAAAAAGACGTTCTACCACCACAACCAACATATATTTCCTCCTTCTCTATCAAGACCTTCCAAAGATTACCTGTAAGAAATCGCTTGTGGCGATAAGGCCGCCCTTTGTAACACCCTATGTGGCTCTTAAACTCATTATTTTTTGCAAGTTGTGTAGTTGTCCACAATAAAGAGTATTGATAGTGATTTTTCATTTTCAAATTAAAATAGGACCTCCTTTGAAGTATAAATAAATGAATAATTATAATAAATACCCTATCCAATAAAAAAAGAGTCATTAAAATCGGACTACACAGTAAAAAGTTATGCGTGATGATGCATAGAAGAAAAAATATATATGTTGTATAATTGAGAACCTCCCCACCCTTACGGATATCTCAGATTGTGTCCGGTAATTTAAAACTAGCGTCTGCCCGCGACTTTGTCCGTGTTTATAATTTTACACAGCCCACTTTTAGCGCCATGAAATAAAGGCAAAAGTCACGAACTTCGGAATAATAAAGGAAAAAGTATCCATGCACGAACGAGAGTTACTCATCTGCACCTCTTCGCATCGCTGGACATTAATAAATTATTTTTATTTTGTACTTTATTATATTTTAATTGGCTTGGCTTCTCCCTATAAGAAGTAGGTACAGTATGTCCAGTTTAAGTGTGCAGGATGGCGCTGCTTGTCAAAGAAAAATGTAACGTAGTGAAAACATCGATGCATTTTATTTTAGTCATCGATGCAACTTATTTCCATTTTGTATTTTATTCGTTTTTAATTAGCTTGGCTTCTCCCTATGAGAAGTAGGTACAGTATGTACAGTTTAAGTATGCAGGGTGGCGCTGCTTGTCAAAGAAAAATGAAACGTAGTGAAAACATTGATGCATTTTATTTTAGTTCTGTGTTTTCCAGCCTGAAAATATTGGTCGCACTGTAAAAATAGGCAGTCGCATGCAGCTGAGATGACAATACTAAGGGGGATGTGTGGTGTTACGCGAATGGATGAAATAAGAAATGAGTATATAAGAGGAAGTCTGAAAGTGGCGCCTGTGACCGAGAAGTTGTGTGGAAATCGGTTGTCATGGTATGTACATGTGATGCGAAGGAAAGAGGATCATGTTGTGAGGAAAGTTTTGAGTATGAATGTAGAGGGTTAAAAGAGTAGAGGTAGACCTAGGAAACGATGGATGGTTTGTGTGAAAGATAATATTGCTAGGAAGGCGTTGACTTCTGAGATGACGGCAAATAGAGATGTATGGAAAAAGAAGACATGTTGCGCCGACCACAAATAAATTGGGATAGGGGCAAGATGATGATGTTTTCCCCCTGATAATATTGGTCGTACTGTAAAAAAGATAACAACCTAATTGGAGTTACACATGTATTTGAGCCATTTGGGATTAAAACGCTGGGACCACGGGGTCCGTGTGCCCATTTTTCGGGATGTCGCGAAGCGTTTGGTCGAAAGAATCAGCATTGCCATTCAGCGTAGCAATACTGCCAGCCTTTTAGGTACTTTTCCCGTTGACAGCGATGCGGAAGAATTTTTTCGATGCCCTGTGATTCTTATTTTTCTTTACATGAACATGATAGTTTTTTTAAGTGTATACTGTAAAAGTGATATTGTGATATTTTTGTTTCCAGAGTTGGACTCCGAATACACGTGTGGTTGATATATACGGAATTAGTGAAATGGGTTCCATTGCGTTATATAGTATGGATTCACCTATTGGGTCTTGTGGGAAACCATACAGCCATTACCAATACAAGGTGCGTAGTTACCACATCTATTCTTGTACAGACGCCAGCTAATTACGCTATACCAAACTGTCAAACGTTCCCAATTATAAATAAATACCTAATGCTGGACAATCCACACAGATCTACAAAGATTTGTTCCGGGTGTTCTGGGTATTTGCTATGTATAATAAAAAATATCGACCTATGTAATGTATTGTATTAAGTATATTAGTTATCTAGTACCCATAAGACAAGCTCTGCTTAGCTTGGGGCTAGATGATGCTGTGAGGATTGTCCACCATTATTTATTTATTTATTTACCGTGCGTGATCTCAAACTGTTACCAATAAATAGTTTCCTTTCTCTTTCTAATTTTTCCGTTGGTTACGTGATTTCAGCTCGTGAAAGAAGAAACGGAAGAAGAAATAATAGAAGCAAATGATCCTGGAGAGTTATGGATAAAACCACCCGGTGGTTTTAAGGTAGGTAGAGTTGTACTGAAGGAGTAACTTCAACCATTAAACGCCATGGTAAAGAATTTCTAGCCTGTACTATTTTAGAGTTCCTTAACCGCACGGGAACCTATTACCAAGCCCCGCTATCCTTGCGTCGGTCTGTTCATCAGCGGGCTGTATCTCATGAACAGTAAAAAATAGACAGTTGAAATTTTACAGTGTGTAAAATAATTTTTAAAAAATTAAAGGAAATAAAACGCCGAGAAAATCATGTCTGTTGTATTAAATCAAATCAAAATTCATATATTCAAATTAGCCTGAGAATCAGCACTTTTTGAACGTCAAAACGTTTACAAAAGACAGTCCCCCAAAACGCCCACCCTTCACCACTTCCTAGTGTTTTTGCTGGGAAGAAGAAGTGGCGGAACAAACTCCCCAGCAACACGTCTGTCTGATAGGTCTAAAGGACTTGAATCTATACAACATAATATGTCAAAAAAATGATAATTATGTTAATCATCTTTATACATCATCAAAATTTAATAATTTGCCAAATGTTAGCTAGCATACACCAATAGGCCAAAATAAATACATAAATACTATATACCAAACCAACTAATAGTATAAACCAAAATTGACAATTTCTTTCTTGTAGACACACGTTTCTTGTATGGGGAAATACAAGAAACGTGATCTTTTCGGCGTTTTATTTCCAGCAAATGTAGTCTATCAGACACCACACCAGTCTAGGGCCTTACCCTTCCAAATAATTTAAGTTCCAATCTAAAGCCAATACGATTCGAATATTAATATTTCAGTCTTGTGATTATATTATTTGGAGGAATAGTCAGCAGTCCAAATAATGACAAAAGTAGCGTTTAGTGTAAGCGTCCATTTCAAGAGTACGAAACCTATAAATTCTCGTGTTGATTGATCGCAATTAAAATCAAACGTAAGCGTGCTGGTCGTAGCTTTGTACATTTTCAACCGAGGAACTTTTGACTTGGACTGCTTTGTTGGTCTAGTGGTCACAAGCGCGACTGCTGAGCGTAAGGTCCTGGGTTCGTTTCCCAAGTCGGGGAAACGTGTTTAGGTATTAGTTTTTCGAACATAAATTTTCTCATTAGCAGCCTGGAGTCTGGATGTATGCCCGGTAGATGGTAATAATCTCGCCCCCTATTTCATAGGTCTTATAAATCATCATCATCCTCTTGTCCTTATCCATGGGACTTAACGGGTGAAATGTGGGTGTTCCCATTGATGCACCTCTGCCCAACCCATCGGCGAATGCAGGCGTGATGTTATGTGTATTTATCACCCTGCCCCTCCGGTCTAGAAAGATAACTACGAACAGAGCAAACTCACATCAAATACTTCTTGCAGGGCTACTATAATAAGCCAGAAGCCACGGCTGAGGTCTTAACTAAGGATGGGTGGTTCAAGACCGGGGACATGTTCTACCGAGATGAGGACTGGAACTTCTACTTCGTTGAACGCATCAAGCTGTTGTTTAAGTATAAGAGTCAGAAGGTGAGTTAGAGAGAGAAGGAAATCACGGCAAATGCGTAAAAATCGTGTACCACCAAGAATGAGTACCTAATAGGTGACAGCTCGCAGTGACCATAGATTCCTGCGAGTTCCCGCCATAATTAAGTACGTAGACCTCGTGTTTGATATTAACGTGTTCCTGAGAAAAAGATTCTTTGCACACGGAGAGACGGCCGGACAAATAAGTGATCCTCTAAGGGTTCTTTTTCATCCGCCTGACTTACGTACCTACGACTTACCTTTAGGATTATTTTTAGGGTTCCTTACGGGACCCTAATAGCAGAAAAATACATTAAAAATAACCATCTTGTTCATCACTCCAGGTGTCACCATTAGAAATAGAAGGCGTGATCCGTCAGCATCCCGGCGTCCTAGACGTGGCAGTGACGAGTTTGTATCACGTAGAGTGCGGTGACTTGCCGGTAGCCTGCGTCGTCCCGGTCCCAGGATCTGATGTCACCGCAGAGGAGATCAAGGACTTAGTTAAAGGTATAAAGGGGCTCATTAAAAGCTTACTGATCCAATCCTGCTAACATTTTCTCATAAAATCACGAAGTGTACTGTCGAATTTATTCGTGTAACGATCATCATCATCCTCCTCTCCTAATCTCAATTTATTTGCGGTCGGCACAGCTTCTTCTTCTGTCTTCTTCTCTATAGATCTGTATTTGCCCTTATTTCAAGAGTCACCTCTTTTCTGGCCATATCATCTTTCACATAATCCTTTGGTCAATTCAATTTCTTTGGTCTTCATCTATCGTCGTTGTAACGCTCCGTATTAAAACTCAAAACTTTCCTCACAACATGCTCCTCATTTCTTCTCATTACATACCATGACAACCGATTGCCACACAACTTCGCTTCTTCTTCCATCAAGTCCATCCAAAGGTTTTCTGTTTGAGATCGCATTTAGTGATAACGACACTCATTGTTACACCCTACAGAGCTTTTAAATTCATTGGTAGTAAGTTTTCATGGTGTACAATAAAGAGTATTCTATTCTATTTTATTTTTCTCGATCACCGGCTTCACTTTAAGACTTCCTCTTGTATACTTACTTATAAATAAATAAATAAATAAATAAATATTGCTGGACAATCCACACAGCATCATCTAGCCCCAAGCTAAGCAGAGCTTGTGTTATGGGTACTAGATGACTGATATACTTAATACAATACATTACATATATAGATATTTTTTATTATACATAGGAAATACCCAGAACACCCGGAACAAATATTTGTAGATCGTACAAACATTTGTCCCAAGGCGGGAATCGAACCCGCAACCTCTTGCGTCGCAGGCGGACCTTCGCCCGCCGCGCCACATCGGTCGTCAAATCGTATTGTAATCGTATTGTATTCATTCGCGTAACACTACACATCCTTTTCGACGCCTTGCCTTACGACGGCACGGTTGGCGCAGTGGCTGAGCGATCGACTACTGCACCACGTGTCGTGGGTATTCCCGCACGGAATAAATATTTGTATGGCCTTCAGGTCGTTGTTCCGGGTCTGGCTGTTCTTGTATGTGACCCACGATACAGGAGAAATTCCTAGTGTAATGCAAAGTTTTTAATAAAACAAAACATCCTCTTAACATTCTTATTTTGCCTCAATTCCTTTCAATCATCCCTTTGACCCAACATTCTGATTGTATGAGTTTATGATAATTCGGAATGTATGGAGAGTCCAAATGTAAAGTTGTATTTTCAGAAAAACTGACAGACTCGAAGCAACTGAGGGGCGGAGTTTTCTTCCTAAAGGAACTACCACTAACTACGTCAACTAAGGTGCACAGACGAAAGCTGAAGCAGTTCGTCATGGAAATGACGACAAGGCAAAACGGAATGTAGTCATGATATTAGTATAGTAATTACATTACTAATGTATTGTATTAATCCAACTCCTCAGCTGTTATTTTCTGATTCATTTCGTTACTGGATCCAAAGTGTTGATTGCTTTTCCGACAACCCTAGCACGAATTTCTTGGGAAAAATTGACCAACCAAAAACGTCAACAATTTGTTCCAAGATTGAAATAGCGCCTCCACATTACGTACATCATCACATCATCTGCCTAGCCTTTTCCCAACTATATTGGGAACGGCTTTCAATCTAACCAGATGCAGCTGAATACTAGTATTTTACATGGAGCGACTGCCTATCTCACCTCCACAACCCAGTTACTGGGCAAGACGATACCCCTTGGTAAGGCAGATGGCAGACTTTCGGGCTTCTGACTCCCCGTAACGACTGTCAAAGATTTACAAATGACAGCCGGGACCAACGACTTAACGTACTTTCCGAGGCAAGGAGGAGTATCGACATGTTACAAACGGTCACCCATCCACAGACTGACCTCAGCAAGCGTAGGTTAACCTTCGATCAGACCGTGCGGCTGTTTTTATTTAGCCACGATCTCCTCACGTACGTGTAACTAAACTCTTTTGGCTATGAATAACTAGGAACGAGTAATTTGACGTTTTCGGCTGTTAAACTTTTCGCAAGAGATTCGTTCAGGGCAATCGGTTACGTCGAGCATCATTTAATCGACGTTTTTCTGTTGGTCGCCACTGATGGTTTTGCCTTTCAAGAATAGTTAGTAGTAATAGGAAATAGGTAGTGTCCTTAAAAATTCTGATTGCTCTGAAATTTGGATTAAGTGGGTACTCTAAAATACTGGACACGTATTTTTTTCTTTTGTAATACACATACACATGTCTACAATTTTAACGTAACAGTGACGTCAAAAGCCCCTTCTCCTGAACTTTGATGTGCTATATCATTGACTTTTTATTGATTTGACTAAGCAAAAAATACGTGTCCAATATTTTTTGGTAATCTTACTGACGGATTAAATAGACTTAATATATTGTTACCTAGGACACATCCCTATGGCAGTTGGGAATAGCCTGGTAGGCTTATCCCATTGAAACAAGTTTCACATTATGAACATTGGGTTCAATCTGTTTTTCTGTATCTAGATTTTTATTAATTGTTATAATAATGTTTGTTAACGTTAAGTTTTTGTGTTTTTAATACGTTATCGATCTTCAGTTAAAGATTAAAGGTTTTTTTTTGGATTTTGTTTTTTTTTAGTTTAGTGTTTCGGTGATTCAGTATACTCCATGACATACATTCTTCAGTAGACTCCACTCAGTATCCATGTATACTCAAGCATGTAATTCTTACCTATACGCTATTAGGTATCTATGGCAAAACATTTAGGTAGTTCAACAACCTAACACCGTACACTACAATCTCCAATTTTGTACTCTACAATATTTAAGTACTTACTTATTATTTTTTTGACAAATAAAATATGTTTTATCTTTTTAGATAAAATCGATTTTCATGGCGTGTTACAGAAATTATATAGGGAATGAAATTATTGAAAATAATAATAGTTTTGTGCCAATGTTGGCGCCAACAGCAAATTGCGCCAAAAGAGTAAACTCCAGTCGCGCGAAGGAGCTGAAACGCACATTTTTTCATGTTTCGATCGGATTTTGCGGCATACATTTGTTTGGTGCAAAAAGAAACGTTTTTTTTTTGGTTGCCTGAAACCGGGCACATCACTACGTTACGCCATGGTGGTAACAGTTCGATCAGCGCAAACACTGCGCCGATCTTTATGGTCTGCCTGACCACAAAGACCGGCGCAGTGCCTGAAAACAAAGATTCGATGCAGCTCCTAGCCAAAAATTAGGCGTAATGCCATTAAAAGATACGATGCGCTATATCATTTTGGTCAGGCACCTCTAAAACTAAAAACCAATACCAATATAATAAGGTGCATGCAATCCACATTATTTTATTTATTATATATATTCTGAGAAACGAAGTCAATGCACAGCAGGATGAGTATCAGACGCTTATTTTCGTGTAATATATATGTAATTGTAGTAATGTTAATTGTTAACATTTAATCCTACTTCATAATAATATTTTATTTCATTTATGCATTCCATAATGTGTGAAGATCTTACGGGCTTAAAGCTAAGGTAAATTAAGGACCCTGTAGGACACAGCCAAAAGTATAAAATTAATGTTGAGCTAAAATTTGGAACAACAAACAATTACACAGTCAATATAAAAAAATAGTACCTACCTTAAATCTAACGACTACAAAGTTGAATAAGACAAAAAAAAAAGAATCTACAAAGTTGTTCACAGAAGATATACGTATAAGCAATTGTACAATTGCGACTCTCGAGGGTTTTTAAATAAAAATATTTAAGTTACCTACACAAAATATAAAAGTGTTAACAATCAATTATAAAAGATATCCTTTTCTTAAAAGTCCCACGTGGGTCTTTGATTGCTTCAAGTGGAAAGCTTCTAAATAATCCGGCTGATAAAGTATATCTACAAAGATACTTATATATCGTCGGTATCTCGTTCTATCGGGACTCGTAGGTACCCCAGCAATCGTTTGGCATGAAATGACAGCAAAGAAGGACTGTCTACAAAATGTGGTCTGCCTGCATCGCGCCCGATACAGGCAGGTCACATTGCGTTTCTGAAGTGCAAGGACGGTAGGCAAGGCTTCATACAAAATGTATCAAAGTCATGTAGGAAGATGTTTCTCGCATCAATTTAAAATAAAATTACCGTGTCTCCACATAAATCTAAGTTCAACATGAACACGCACTTAACATATAAAATGTACGATAGTGTGCTTCTGAAATATATCTAATTTCATTAGTAGCGTCGTTTGTGCCCGTTTTCATACTTATATCAAGTGCTGAGTTAGGGCGCGACTACATGGTAGCTTAGAAATATTCAGTTTGACCTTGAAGCCATTCTTTAAGTAGCTTTATACTGAACCAGCTTTTACCTGCGACTTCGTCTGCCTGAATGTTGGTTATCGCGGATGCTGACAAAGTCGCAGATTAAAAAGTATACTATGAACTTCCCCAGGATACAAATCATCACCTTGTCAAATTTCATTACGATCCGATCAGCCGCTTAGTCGTGAAAAGGTAACAATCAGTTACATTGATTATATTAAGTATGGATATGATTTAAATTGGAATTAGGCCGAGTACAAGCCTTTTAAACACCAAAAGTTTCAACAAACCGACTTCAACCGTATTCTCCTCTTCGTTGTGCTTTACTTTCTCAGTACCACCGCGCAATCTGGAGTGATGCCCAATTGTTGGCAATAGCCTCGAACTTTATTACATGGGACTTAAACATAAGTAACTGGTGAAATTTGGGTGTACCAGTACACCTTAACCTAACTCTCCAGAGATTACGGGCGTGATCGTTGTTGATTTTTTCTACTTAAGATAAAGAAAGAAAAAAAAGCGTTTATTTAGCACAGGCTCAGGCACACAATAGGTACAGACGTCAGCACATCAAGCTACCCCAAACTGTCAAATTTGAACATGAACCTTATTTCTTTTCCGATTAAGTTGAAAAACAATCATTGAAATTTGGGCACATTGGGGTTGCTTGATGTGTTCCACAGACCACAGCAATAATAGCAGACAACTAGTCAAAACAGACCTCAGGTTGTGAGGTGTGGTCATAAAGACGACTGCCTTCTATCTGTCTACAGACTTTTTTTTAAGGATGGAAATCATCCAATGACTTCTCTCCCGTTCTGGGAACGGGAGGGCTTGTCAGACTTTTACTGACTAAAACCCATCCGTGTTCCGTCCTTGCCCTTTACGTTCCGGGGTCACGGTAACTCTTTCAAACATCCCGCAACCCCGGCAGGCTTTGGCCCCCTATAGGATCATCCCTATAAGATGCCAATTCTGCTAACACTGAACACGACGCGCCGTTGACTCGGGCCTGGTCTCTGATCGGACGGCGAGCTAGCCAGTGCGCATCGCCCGCACTCCCATCTATCTACAGCCTTACACTGCCTCTTATAAGAGTATTCTCAACGTTGTTCGAGAGTTCCACAGACACGTTTACTGTATTTCAAAGGTATTTCACGTAGTTTTCGAGATTCACACAAGTAGATAATTCAAGAACAAGAACTGTGACATGGCAGAGCGACGTGTTGCTTTGTTTTAATGTTAAGTATTTAATTAAACATTATATTTGTTGAGTTGCGTACTGGGAATTTCAAACAGCTTGAGATAGGTTAGTATGTAGAACCACGAAAGTCTGACAACCACCAGTCATACCAAGGGGTATCGTGTAGACCAATTACTGTGTTGTGGAGGTCAGATGGGCAGTCGCTCCATGTAAAATTTTGGTATTCAGTTGCATCCGGTTAGACTGGAAGCCGACCCCAACGTATTTGGTGACGCCTTTTGCAGACTGTTCCCTATTGAATAATTCCAGATGGAAAAACCCAATTTCACGTAGCCCGACCCGGAAATCGAACCCAGGAACTCATGCTCAGCAAAGTAATACTTGCCACCACTAGACCAACGAGGCAGTCGAATTTAATGTAGGTACTTAGTAGTTTAGTGGTTAGGTACCCATTGCCTGGTATCATCATCTGCGTAGCCATTTCCAACTATGTTGGGGTCAGCTTCCAGTCTAACTGGATGTAACTAAAACCAGTATTGTATATGGACCGACTGCCTATCTGAACTCCACTCCTCAGTTACTGGGAACATTATAGCCCTTGGTAACACTTGTTGTCAGACTTTCGGGTCTCTGACTACCCATAACGACAGCCGGTCTCTGGTGGTCTGTGGTATTATTCTTTTTAGTTCCTTTTTATATTTTTTACTTTTAGCATTGTGTCGTTATGTGCCCGAGCTTGTGCTAATAAATGTTTTTTTTTTCTTTCTTTCTTTCTAATGCATGCTCACCCATTCATGGACCGACCTCGGCAAGCATGAATAACCTTCGATCGTCCCGTGCGGCTGCTATTATTCAATAAAAAATTCAAAGATTTAAAAAGTCTACAGTATTTGAACCTTTACTTTCCACTTTGGTATCCAGACATAGATACAGCCGACCACACCTCGTCTGTCACACTTTGAGCAGACCCAGCGTAGTACGGAGTTTCAATAGAACAAGAGACCACCTTATATTGGTTTTGTTACCACTCAAGAGATGTCTACTACAACGCCAAATAATCCGCGCTTGAAAAATGTCGACTAAAATATAACGAATGTTCGCTCAAATACCGTTCAATGGACCCAAATAAACCCATAAAATGACCCAAAGGGATTTCATGAAAGGAATTAATTCGTATAATCACAAATTAGTAGGTCACTCTCTAATATCAAATGTCGGTAAAGCAGTAAGAAGTGGCTCTAGGCATTAAAACAGTCATGGCGGTAGAGGTCAAAATTTCATTTTCCCTAATGAATAATATCCTCGCAGTGAGCTCATATATCTCGGGATTCGTGAAATAATATCTACTTTGTGAACCGTTTGAACGGGCTAGTGGTTAGGCGAGTAGAGTGAAGGGAATGGCGTGGCAAGATAAAGGAATTAGTGTAGAATTAAATTAGTTCTTGGCTGATAGATAACTCATAAGTTTTAACCCAAATTGCTCTAACTTTGAGCAAGTCTCAGGTCAGATGTTTGGTTACTATTCAACCCTAATTCCTTATGAATGAAACCAGTTTTACGGCACCCTCTCAGACAAAAGCGACTGGGGTTTTAGAAGGGTGTTAACTTGGGGCTTTGTGAACTAAACAGAAAGTAAAGTTACTATTTCGTCAAAGGGCATTTCTCTGTGTATCAATATCGGTCTGTTTATTAAATTAACATTGAGATAATTATAGTTAAATTAAATAACTTCAAAAGTTGATACTATCTATCCATAGGTACTATAAATACTAATATAATAAAGCTGGAGATTTTTTTGTTTTATTTAGGAGCGGATGAAACCGCAGGGCACTCAGTAATAAATGTGTAGCAGTGTTTTCGAATTTTTGAAGTAAGACTTATAAAATGAAAAAAATATATAATGACGTTTTAATATAAGAAGAATTTATAAACCACACACACCGTGGTGCTAAGCAAAACAAAACACTCTCAAAAAGTTGGTAGTTACGGCAGCTCCCCACTGTAAAATAATGAGAATTTACAACTCGCCCACAGTATTTTTTATTGGGCAAGTACTATGCTCATCCAAACGGGTCTAAAGTGAGACTAATGTTTCGTATCTTAATAGGAATCTCGGTCTCATAATGTCCAAGTCATCAGCGTTTTCCGAAAATACCCTTCTTAAAGACTACCACCCCAGTTTTTGCTGATTGCTTCATTTTTTTAACAACCTCACTTCGTTTCAATTTGAATTGGGTCCTGTAATTGGGTGAAAACTGAGGACGTAACGTTCGGTAGGGATTTAAGTACCTACGAATACCCTGGGGTGGTGTTTAGGGTGACTGCGCCCCAAAGATGCGACAAATGAATACAAATGTTAGGGCTTCTGTACGATATGTCAACCATCAGTGCTGTGACAGCACGTCAGCACGAAGCATGACGATGATAGAAACGAGTTTTGTCGACGGAGCAATAGACAACATGACAGATTGTTGAAAGATTTCTACCGTCCTAAGCATGGCGATGTTATAACTAAAGAGAAGAAAGATATCTATGCGCCCCGTGTTCGGGTATAAGAGATGTCAAGTTGGAAAGAAAGAACGTTGTCTATTCTTGGTTGAATAGATACGTTAGTAGTGCGCCTGATTGTTTCCACGACTAACGACAGGACGACGAAACTTTTGATCGATGAACGATAGCGCGACACAATTTTTGCTCGACAAACTAAAGCACTAACATTGACAAACATTACAGCGATAGCGCAACTACGAAAAACAAAAAAATGGATTTGCAATATAGGTTTTATTTTTATTTTTAATCATACTGTATTTGATGGCATCATGCAATTATACACATTAGTGATTAAAATAGTTTAATCTCGTCACTATTTCTTAAAATGACGTACTATTAGTAAGTCCTGACAAAAAATCCACCTGCATAAGTTATTTAAGAGAAATAAAATGAGTTTTTGTTTACCGTAGTACCGTATCCCGTTTATATATATCTATCTATAATCCAATGTTAATGGCGTGCGTAGTGATTACGTTTGCCTATAAAAGTGTTCCCTCACCGGGATCATTCCGTCTGTAATATAACATTTTAGATTCGATTTTGAGCATTAGGTACATAACCCTCTGACTGACGAGCATTCGTTTTTAAATCGATCTTGCGCATTTGTCTGCACCTGAATTAGTTTTTAGCGCATTTATGTTACAAGTTGTATCAATTTTGTTACCTACACATTAATACAATTGAAAATAGAACTTTACAACTAATTTCAATTTGATACAGGATACTGTAGCATTGAGGTTATAATGTATGACGCAAGGACAATTGGTATAACCCATACATAAGAGAGAAATCTTGAAAATAAATTAATATTAAGTAGGTATATTCGAAACGAAACTTTTCAACTTAAAAATCTTGCCAATAGGGTAGTGTACTTAAAAATTCTGATTGGTCCGAAAGTTGGATTACTCATAAATACTGGACACGTATTTTTCTTTTGTCACGTAAACCAAAAAGGACGACGATACTTATTATAATAATAATAATAAAATGACGACGATGTAGTGCGTTGAAATTGCGCGTGACGTCACGCCGTGCTACACTTTTGACGTAACAGTGACGTCACAAGCACCTTCTGAACTTTGATGTGCTATATCATTGTCACTTTTTATTGATTTGAGTAAGCAAAAAATACGTGTCCAATATTTTTTGGTAATCTTACTGACGGACATAATAGACTTAATAGAATTTTACCTAGACTATACATCCCTATTGATGTCACGTTTACCTCGGGCATTCGCGCTAAGCACACTGGTTGCCTACTGAAATGCTCGTTTGTTCTTGTGTAACGTTCCATTACAGGCAATAGCTCCCTGAGAGGGAGCACCATAACGGAATGCCGGCTTTGGTTGTGCCGTCAACGAGGGACTCCAAACCTTTCCGAGGATCCGAGCTCCCGTGTCCCGCTCAGGTTGTCTTCAGGTAGCGTTGTCAGGCGTCCGGATAAAGCCGGACATAGGTAGGCTTTATGATTAGGTGTTCGGCCAAAATAAACGGTGTCCGGCTTTTGTAGAAAAAAAGAAAGAATAAGCTTAGCATACTTAGACAGATAAGTATTCGTTTTTGTTACAACAAACAATACGAACACTATTTATATAGGTACTTACAATTTTTTTATTAGTTATCCGACTCTTGAAAAATCAGCCCTTAGAGTTCCAAATGGCCACGCTCACGTATTTCTGGTTCTTTAGACTACCTTAAAAACATATTTGGTGGATAACCCTTCACTGACGCCGCCGTAGCGCCCGTAGCATTGCATGAGGTCAGTGAGGTGGCTGCATGGTAAAAATTGAAGAAGGTATACTTAACGATATTATTGGTTTTAAGGAAAAGTATTAGAATCATAAGTAAATCTTTCATTTGTAGTGCCTACCTAAAATAGATTTCCTTTTCTCAGCACCATCTCTAATATAATGGGCGCAGTCATTGAACTTACTGTTGCAATAATCGCCAGTGAATTGTCCTTTGGACCCTTTGTTGTGAAAAAGTTATCAATACCTGTTACTAGATGGCGGTTAAAAAACAATGCAAAAATATTTCATTGTAAATTGGACAGTTTATAGATTAAGTAAACTTATTGAAATTATTTTTAATTTTGTGGATTATAATTAATTTTAATTTCATTTAAACTATTTATTGCTAGCCACGTTTCTACCAATTTTTTACCTGTGGTAGTCGGTTAAACAGCACTCAAATGTTATTCGTAATATGGATAAGAGACATCTATTGCATTTAAAACAAACAATTGCAACCGCAATCTAAAAACAGCTGCTAGAAATACTGATTAGAAATTGGTGATAAAAAACACGTTTTCTCGATATTGGACACTATATTGATAAAATTATTGAAAGTTATATTCGGAAACTTTGATTTTCGAAAATTGTATAATGTTTATCATGCTATTGCATATAATTCTTTGAAATGACTCGTTCGTGAGTAGCGTCATCTTTCAATTTAGCTGCAAAGTTTTAGCTGTCATCTATCGGAAAACGTTGTCAACAGTGGATTTAGTTCACATATTATCCGGGGCGCTCACAACCCAAACAATGAATACCAACATGGTGGCAATGTGCTACACAGTTTGAAAATGCAGGTCGTGTCATGCTTTGAAAAAAATCATTTTATACTCGAATTTGGTGGAAAATGTCGGACCCTAAACGTGCTACTCTTATAACAGTGGGTGCTACAAAAAGTGCAAAGAATAATGTGAACAAAACAGTGAGATTAACTATAAATTTGGATGAAAGCAACGAAAGTAAATATCCGGAGCTGAATTACAAGGAACTAGTCATTGCAGAAGAGGTAAGTTATAACAGAAAATCATAGCAATTTACGCAACCATACTGGTTTTCCAGCTCTTTAAAGTGCAGGGCTTCTGCTAAAAAAAAATCGAAGCCTAAAGATTGACAGGGCATCGGCAACGGCCGGTTTTATGGGGTCCAGTTGAAATAGTTTTAGGATATTTTTTGCTTACGTTACACGGTTTTGTATTAGGTTTGTGACATGAATTTGCGTCCACGGGCTGCTCGAGAAGCTCAGATAGCGGTCGCCATGTTTGCAACAATCATAGAAGTTCGTTGTCGGCTTAGAACATCATTTTACGAGAGCAATGTTTTGATCGCTTACACGATATGATTAAAGTTGTTTTTACTCCAATATGAATATTTTTTACATTGTTATGCCGTATAAATAACTTGTATAATGAGTGCTGACGATAATGCATTGCGTACAATATCATTAAAATACGCGAAAGTCTTGATTTCAATGACCTAGGATAACCTACCAATTGTATAAGGTATCCGGTAAAAGCAAGGTACAATTTTAGGTTACATTTTAAGATTTAATTAAATATATTGTAAATGAAAGTATGAACATATGTTTGCAATTTGAGTGTACATAAGCTGTCTATAGATAGGTATGTTTATCATAATAGTGAGATAGAGGATGCGTGTAGGGAACAGCTATACTATGTCGCGTATCGTTGTACTGTTCTAACGCATTATTAGGATTATGAGATGGGATTAATTTTATCCGGTAGAAAGGGTTATTTATTATGTATTGAATGCGTATATAGAATGTTTGGTTATGTATTTGTTTGCAAACTTGATCTGCAATGTTGCCAAGTTGGTTTCGCTTGCAAAATGCACTCGTTGGCAGTTTGTATTCCGACCTTTGCGTCTTTATGAGCTTTTTTATTTTCTTAGGCCTCTATTTTCGATCGATAACAGTTTTAAGAGTATATAACGTGCATAGGTTATGTACTGCGGCCGTATTATATACTTTTGGGTGAGTGAGTGTGTGTAAACATAATGTTTTGATTTGAATGTGTTGCAGTTTTTAGAATGTTTTTTTTTTATTTGTTTATTTTGTTTGCATGTGGGACGTGCATATGTAGACAGGTGATATGGGTTGTTTTTTTTTTAATGCGCTGCGGTATTGTTATTTTTAGTTGGCGGTAAGATGTATCAGTTTATGAAACTGGTTTTGGGTTAAACTTGTGGATGTTGGTTTTTTTTACAATTGCCGCGTGCATTTTGTCTCGCGCGCTTTCTGTCAAATATGGCGCGTTTATATCGCCGTTATGTCAATGCAGTAATGTCTATTATTGAGTAACTATTAATTATTGACTGGTGGTTGATATTATGTTTTGTAAATAAATACTTTTACAATGTTTTTGTTTGGTGATCTTGCAATAGTAGGTATTGCATATTATGTGTTTTATAGTAAAAACGAACTAGTTATTGTTAGTTAATTAGATTGACTTGACTTTCGTGTTTTATGGTTGATATAAATCATACCTACAGATTGTTGAAATGTTTGAACTTTTTTTATAATCTAGTCATTTTTATCTAGACATCTAGGTGTCTGTCTAGATAATTTACGTCTTGATGACGTCAGACCTGATTACAATGATTCATTGGTAGGTCCGTTTTTACGACTATATCTTTAAATCGATTATTTAGATGAAGAATATTAACACGGCGAGTTAGTTCAAGGTTTTTATCAATTCTAACCTTTGCCATGTGCGTTAGGCGTTGGTTTTCGGGTGTCATTGTCATGGCCATTCGTATTTAGGTTTTTTTCTTCTATTTGTGTGCTATTATTTCTTTTTTGTAATTTAGTTTTACTTAGTACTAGTATGCACACTTTAGTCTGTCCTATGACACACCTTTAACTTGTGTATTTAAGTATGAGTAATATCTAAATAATTTTATAAATAAGTAAGTACAAAATAATTTATTTGAATAAAAATTTCGAATATCATTAATCTTGAGCAAGCCTGTAACTACTTAGGTGAAATGCTTTTGCCAAAAAAATAAGTCGTCAAAATAAACCTATAAAAAAGTAAAAAAAATACTGAAAAGGTCCTTAACTGACAAGCAATAAAGTTGAAATTTCAATGTGATTTTTAGGCGGATGGTATAATTAACAGTTCATTGTCTTGTGATTGCAAAAACCTATCTATAATTCACACTTTCTCTTTCTTCAACTCGCAAAGAAAAGCTAATTGGTGCCACAATATTAATCAATATTTGACTACAAGATACTTAGTTAATTTCTTCCCAATTTGCTGCTTTGCCTGAACAGCAAAAGAATCCAAAAAAGCTAATAAGTATTAGCTTTTTTGGATAAGCTAATACTTATTCAAATAGTCTCCTGAGCGTGTTCTCAGATCGGTGGGACTCCCCTCTGCTGCGCCACTGGGTGAAGATCCATACCAATTAAAATTTTAAGTATATCTCCTTATTACTAACTCTAGTTATTAAGTTATTCTGTTGCTACTGACACTATGGACTCATGTCTGAAATAAAGAAGAATAGAATATGAATAGAGACATAGATAGCATGTAGGAATGAGAGTAACATTAATCTAAGATTCATTTTTGTTTTCAATCATAATAAAATCCAAGGTTTAAAATTGACAATTCACTTGCATTTTTATTAAACGGTATGTACATAGATTATATTTTGAGAAAGCGTACACCTCAAAATGCAACAGTGTTGCAGAGAATTTCACTGCACCATCCTAGAATTATTTAGAGAAGATTACTTATTCATGAGATGACATTTTCTCTTTCTTCAACTCGTAAATAAAAGCTAATTGGTGCCACAATATTAATCAATATTTGACTATAAGATACTTAATTACTTTCTTCCCAATTTGCTGCTTTGCCTGAACAGCAAAAGAATCCAAAAAAGCTAATAAGTATTACCTACAAGACAGATACTTGAATATTTAACAAAATAAGTATGTACTTATTCGTTTACAAAACTTTATTTATTAAATATGAATAGAGAGACAGGTAGACATAGATAGCATGTAGCAATGAGAATAACATTAATCTAAGATTCATTTTTATTTTCAATCATCAAAAAATTCAAGGTTTAAAATTGAAAAATTCACTTGCATTTTTTTTAAACCGTATGAACATAGATTATATTTTTTTTTTTTTTTTTTTTTTAAATATAAACGTTGCCCCACACTAGGAATTTCTCCTGTATCGTGGGTGCGTTTACAAACATTTAAACTCACATACACAAACAGCCAGACCCGGAACAACTACCTGTAGGCCATACAAATATTTGTTCCGTGTGGGGATCGAACCCACAACACGCGGCGCAGCAGCCGATGGCTCAACCACCGCGCCAACCGTGTCGTCAAAATTTTGAGAAAGCGTACACCTCAAAATGCAACAGTATTGCAGAGAATATCACTGCACCATCCTAGAATTATTTAGAGAAGATTACTTATTCATGAGATGACATTTTCTATTGAAGTAACCACCTCACCATTTTTGCCAATATGACTATGAGTTTTATCCACCATTAAAAAGGAAAATTTTGAGTCATGCCGCATTTATAACCAGAAATTTTAATATTATTGATTGTTTGGTAATTTATGCAAAGCAACAAAATATTGACTATCCAACATCGGTCTAAAGTTTGTTCTAATAATGTACTTAGATGTAAAATAAAAATGTTTTCACAAAATAAATTGGCTCTTTTTTTGTTTTATTACATTAATTATTTGCCACCAACTTCCGAAATCATAGTTATTTTACGCTTAGTGTTTTTTTCTAAAGTCAGTTAATTTTTTTGTGAAATACCTACATAGTTTTTATTTCTCGGATTTTAAGTGGGTCAGTTTACAATGTATTAAAGTTACTATGCCTATTGTCTACTGATCATCACCTTTTGCAAAAAATCAGTAGATCAATCAATCATCTCCTGTTTTCTACACTTAGGGGTGGATTTCAGTTTTCCAATTTCAATGGGACCAACTTTGAAGTATACCCTTTCTGATAAAAAAAAGAATCATCGAAATCGGACTACACTATAAAAAGTGGCCATACATAAAAAAAAATTGTCAAATTGACAACTTCCTCTTTTCTTTTCATCGATTCATAAGATTTTGTCTTATACACCAATTATCATCAGTCATATAAAATCAATTCATTCACACATGTCAAGATAACAATATCTGTCTAAGTAACTTTCAATAGGTACTCTTGAAAATAGAACAAGGCGAAATTCTATGCAAATTTGGACCAATCAGAGCATGCTTATGGCCGGCAGAAACATTCTTAGTGGCTGACAATCATGTGACATTCATTGCTTTAAATTAAAATAATGGATCCACATGATTTTGCTGTTATATTCTAATTTTGAATAGAATTCGGTTTTAGACTTGCAAATTATGACTGTTTATTTCATTAGATAAGTAATACAAGTATCCTACGTATGGATTGTTATCAATAGGTATGATTAATGTAAGTAGGTATTTTATGCAAAAAACTTAGGTTTGAATTTTTTATCATTGATTGATTCACCTTAAACACTTATTCATTATATAACTTTGAAGAACAAAGAAGTTAATTCAACATTTCAGTTTAGTTAATTCATATTATATATCCTTATATCCTCATTCAATATGGATTAAATAAAACTTAAATATTGAATTAACTTCTTTGTTTTTCAGATAACCTTTACATCAGGGAAATGGGAGAAGCACAATATTTATTTATTTTTAATAAAACTAACACCTTTTACAAAGTGGTTTGTAACTAAGGCCAGTATTGCAGAACTTTACTCAAGAATAAGGCATTACTTGAAACTCATTTCACTCACAGTTCCTCAAGACTCAACAATTACTTAGTACTACTATCAACTAGTCCATTTAAGTAAGCAGTGCTTGGTTCTTGAGTTCTGTTTTATGGGCCTATAAGTCTCCCTCTCTTAGTATGAAACCAAATTTTGGAATTCACAGCTGGTGGCAGCCAGTCGTTAAAACAATGCATATCATAATACTCAAACTGTGCATGTTCATAATGCAATTAACTACCTGCATAATAATTTTTTTTGTTCACTATACATGCACATTTAAAAGGTTCAATTACAATGTTAGACAGATTGCTCATAGTCTGCATTGTTGGTCTAGCGGTTGCAGACACTACTGCTAAGAACCAGGTCCTGGTATATGATATTAGGTTTTTCTCAGGTGCGAACCGTGGTGTTTGGATTTGTGACCGGTTGATGGCAATGGGCCTTCCCCTATTAATTGAGATTTGAACATAACTGGTGAAATGTAGGTGTACTATAGTTACACCTCTGCCTAAGCCTTCAGGGAATACAGGCGTGATGTTATGTTATGCTCTTAGTCATAACAATTTTGTATAGTTTCTGTAGTAATTGATTCATAACTATTATCTTACAAGGAATGATAATATTCTGCTGTATCTATGTTAATGAGCGATTCCCACGTCATATAGCTGTCTACACTGCAAATATTAATGTGTGCATGTGCATGTATACGTATTGAAAGTACATATGTGTACATATGTGTTGAAAGTCATCACAAATGACTGAGATCTTGACCTATTAAGCTGTACCTTACGGTATTATTAAACAACTACTTGGTTTATGAATGATTTATGCATTCTGAAAATACTAGTGTTGCTTACTTTGTTTAAGGCTGTTATTTAATCTGATAATGACTGTTGATAATCTATAAATTTATTGTATATGTTACTGTGGAAGCGTGAACTACTATAAATCCTAAGATTTACCAATTTGTAATGGTAATGGTAACAGTCCGAATTGTTTATGATAATTCAAATCGCAAATTTCGGACTTTTCCTAGTACCTATATCACATGGGAAATTACTCTTTGCATCTGAGACACAGTACATATTGAAAATAGTCATTTAATGACACTTAATAATTGAGATTAGCACATTCGTCTGTTATTATTTAGCCTCATTAACCATTTCGCTGCCCAGTTCAAAAATACGATTAAACTTGTATGTCATAATGTTTGGCAAATTACATAATGCGTAGGTACATGGTAGGGGGTGACGGCCATGTTCACATCTCATCTATAGCTTTTAACATGTACGACTCGGGAATCGAGTTCTGGATACATGAACAAACTATTTTACGACCCGGGAGTCGGGTGTTGGCACTAAAAGTCTTAAAATGCCATAATTATTGTAACACTATCTATTTATATTTCAGAGAAAGAAGCGATTAGAGCGAGAGAATGGCAAGACGGCAGGGCTGGACCCCTTCTCAGAGAATAATGATGATGTGCTGCGCGTTGCCAGGCAGTTCGAGCAGAAATACGTAAGTTTTACTGGCCATAATACATTATTTTTTGGTCTCCTATTGTGGGAATGTCACGAGAAAACTTCACCAAGAAGTCGACATAGAAATCAGTATTAAATAGAAATCTTTTATTTGCCAATAATGTAGGTATACAGATATAATGGTTATTTTGAGCGTCCCGGTAGATTTTGCCTTGCCGGCGTGCAAAATTGTTATAATTACATTTACTAATCTAAGATAAAACAAAAAAAGTATTCCATTCACTAAGCATCATTACTGTCATTATTAAAAATACTCATATATTCAAAAACATTGGGAATTAAGCACAATGCCAATAATTTAAATTAAAAAAAAAAAAAACTGTCAACTTAAACTAGAAATGTCAACAGATTAAATTTAAGAGCACAACTTATTAAATTACTTAATATCGTAATCGTCCTCTAGGGTGCTCCGATTACTATACTTGTATTTCTTAGTTTCTTTTTATTTTGGCGATGGTAATAATTATAGACTAGGTGATGAACGATAGTTACAAGGAAATTCAGGGTAAAACCATATAACCTCCTATCTTTCCTTATCCTAAAAGATAACAATACAAGAAGAAAACGAATTGTGTAGTAGTGATGATATGAGTAAATCTTTTTCCAAGCAGTGAAATTCGTTTTTTTGTACCAGTGAGTTTTGGACAAAAATTATCCTTAGTCATATAATTGCCTACTAGGTTATTTTTCCTTGTAATTTGCAAAACTATTTAAAAACAAAAACGTACAATAAATTGTAGGCACCTAATGCAAAGTTGATTCATTCATTTCTTCATTGATTCCTGAGCTACGTAAATTACTAATTGCAATTCTAGGTAAACTTATTTTAGGCTAACTTTCCAATAACTCAAAACATTTTTTTTACGTTTCTTAACTACACAGGGAATTTCGTTAAAGTGTACTCATCCCGCGAAAAGTTTACCCCCGCGCAAAGTTATATTTTCGTGAAAACATCTATTATCATTATAATACCTTTTATTTTAAAAAACCAGGCATGTTTTATGGAATATTTGTTGAAAAGATAAGGTTAATAAATAGGTACATACAACAGGTAGGTTGGTAACAAGTAGGTTAGTAAATGTAACCATTTTGTTTCGCACTTCTATTGTTTTTATTAATGTTATAAGCTGACCTTGTAGCAACAATACAAACAGGACAAAAAATAATGCCCAGTTCTTTTTAATGAACACATTTTAAATAATTCAAAAATGAATTCTAAATTTCATAGTGTCAATGCACTTAAAATGAGGAAGAAGATAAAAAGAGTTTGCTTAGATGGTTGGGCACGTTATGAAGATTAATGAAAGGCAGAAATAAGGCAGATGTGAGCGGAAACGCCAGGAGGGGACGCCCTAGGACATACTGATCTTAATGGTAGTATTCTTCAGAAGCTTCAGGTGCGTACTCGCAACCGGCGTGCATCTATGACCCGATTTATGAACGTAATCGAAGTAAAAGGATTACGTAAGGATCGTAGCAGGTGGCGTTCTGTAGTTCCTGCCTATTCCCATCGAAGAAAGGCGTGAGTTTATGTAAGTCGTCATGTGGAATCGAATTCAGGGCCTCATGCATAGCAGCAGCGCTTAGAGCGACTACACTAACGAGGAAATGCAAAGTTCCGTTCTTTTAGTTCATCCCAATAAAGCAAAATTCCAGGTTTCCTCAAAATATAACTTGTTCTGCGATCTTTCAGGGCGGCAAGAGCACTTACGGCCGTAAGGGCAGGTCGAAGCACGATGACTTTGCCGACATTGGCGCCGGCTACGATGAAAGTGACTCCTTCATCGACAATACACATGGGGTTAGTATTTAATCTCTTTTTTCTATTCTGATTTTTTGTCTGGTATTGTTGGCTGGCCCGTTGAGCTCTACAGTTTCTGACAAACGCTTGCGCTGACTGGACACGTCTAAGGTAAAATACCATCTCAGACACTAATATGCATGGTCCTCACGTGGTCAGATCATATGAGGAAAGAGACTATAACCTCTTAGGTGAGTCTTTCGGTGTTTCTTTTCAGAGTAGTCAGATAGGGAAACACCGACTTAGTTTAAAAAAAAATATTTTACTTATTGACGTGTAAAAGTGTTTGTCATCATCATCATTTTTATAGTTTTCTGGAATTTATCACACCTTGCTAAATAAAGTTGCAAAACAAGTGCGAGTATGCCTCGCTCACCGATGGTTCCGTACATACGTTAGGTAGGTAATTGAGTAATTGTACATTCACCAAAATAATTAACATTGACGCCAATTCCTTTAGTTTTTAACTTAAATTAGAGAATTGATAAAATCGACAGCTTTCAAATACATCCCTTTCTGGTTTTATAAGATAGAGAAAGATGGAAATAGCACTACTTTAGTTTATCTTCTCGACATTGGAATCGGCACCATAACCTACTGAAGTTCATAGGTAAACTATGAAAGCTCCGAACATTCCTCTGACGAATAGATAAAAGTAAGGATTAAGGACAAACTTAACTTTGCAGTTGAAAAATGTTCTCCCATACATGGATAGACGTCACGGTCAATTCTCCAATTTCAAATATAACTTGTCAAAGACCGTTGGCAATGCAATAATTTTACTAAAAAAAATATAGATTAAAAAAATTAAAAAAACACGCATTTATAGAAAATTCAACTAAAAAATGAAATATAAATAATATTAAAAAAAAAACTTTTCTTTTTATAGATTATCCAACTAAAATAGAAAATAAAATTTAATCAATTTGTATTAAGAAAAGTGTAAATAAGAAACAAATGTATATTAATGGAAAAAAGCGTGGGGTGCATTGTGTTGTTATTGATGAATACACGCTGATAAATGTAGCCCACTGTGAATGACAGTAACCATGGAAAAATAGAAAATGTTTATAACTATTGACACAAAAAATTTTCTTCCATCCATACAATATTAAAGTGGGGCTCGTGGCTAACTAATAACAGCTGGTCCAAGCTCAGGATGGGTAGGGGGGGTGTAGTGAGATATTACGTGTACCGTTGGATTTCTAACCTGTATTTAAAGAAGATATTCAGATTTTATTACCCATATACCAAAAAAAAACATTTTGGATGGTAGGGGAAGTGTAAAGTTGCTAATAAACATCACGTGACTAACACTTTAAACTCCAGGTGACCGACAAACAATACATTTTCTATTGTGTCTCGTTGTCTGGCAGTTAACGACGACCCCCTACCAAGAAAAAAAAACTAATATTTATGACAAAAGTAAAAAAGGATGCACCAGAACCAATTTTACCACTTTGCGTTCAAAAGGTGTATTTAAAACTAGGCAGTTAAGTGCTAAGCCAAATCTGCGTTATCTGGGTCATACGGTATTTTAGAATGGGAAGTGTCGCCGGGAAACAAAAGAATTTTCTACCAGAATACCCGTCTTACCATTTGGTCAGTTCGGAATACGTTTAGGATCGATGCTGATTTAATTTGACGACACGGTTAACGCAGTGGTTGAGCCATCGGCTGCTGCGCCGCGTGTTGTGGGTTCGATCCCCGCACGGAACAAATATTTGTATGACCTACAGATAGTTGTTCCGGGTCTGGCTGTTTGTGTATGTGAGTTTAAATGTTTGTAAAAGCACCCACGATACAGGAGAAATTCCTAGTGTGGGGCAACGTTTTAAAAAAAAAAAAAAAATTTAAGAACTTCTTCGATGGGCATGCCAATACGATTATTCAAATTTGATATCTTATTTTTATAAGAGGTTTACCAAGAGCTTCTGTATTTGAAAATCTTGGACTTCAAAAAGTACACGCCTGTATTAACTGAAGTGTTAGGCAGACGTGTAGGTACCTATAATACGATTTATTTCGCCGATTTAACGTTCCTCAGTTATATTTAAGTCTCATGCGAGCCTGTCGTCAAATAGGCAATAAATAGGCTCGGGCTCCATATAGAATAACCCACTAACACTGGTCGACTCGTGAATTGATCCCAGGACCTCATGCAGCAGTAGCGCTTGCGACCATTACACTGACGAGGCAGATTTTTTGTTCACAGCATAATATATGAGGAGCTCGTAGATAAATAAAACAGCAGCACGGGTTGATCAAAGGTTAAGCTACGCTGGCCGAGGTCAGTCCATGGATGGGTGACCATTCATAACATCGATACTTCTCTGTGCCCCTAAAGCACGTTAAGCCGTTGGTCCCGGCTGTCATTTGTAGATCTTTGACAGTCAAACAGAGACTGGTTGTCAGACTTTCGAGTTTCTGACTACCCATAAGTAGTCAGAAACTCGAAAGTCTGACAACCAGTCTCTCAATGGGATGAAAGATAGCCAGTTGCTCCATGTAAAATACTGGTATTTAGCTGCATCCGGTTAGACTGGAAGTCGACCCCAACATAGTTGGGAAAATGCTAGGCAGATGATGATAAAGCGTAATAGATAAGAGCAATTGTGTAAGGGTGTTCCAAACATCAAACTTCAGAGTGCAAGTTTCATTTGAATCAGCCGCTTAATAACCTTTAACTATGATTTCAGTATGACGAGATGATCCCGCCGGAGTGCGACACTCTGCACGGCGGCTTCTACATCAACTGTGGCTCGTTGGAGTTCAAGAGTGTGGCGGACAACCAGGCGGCGATATCTGACGCGGAGCCAGGCGGCACTCGCAGGAACAAGGTGAGACTACATCTGTTGTGGCAGCACGAGATATATGTTAATGGCGAAGTGTCTGTACCACTCGATTCTTACCGACTTTTCTTTGGAGGTTCGGAAGAGCCACCCATCGGAATAGGGTAGTGTCCTAAATTGTGATTGGTCCGAAAGTTGGATTACTCAAAAATACTGGACACGTATTGATCTTTTGTCACGTAAACCAAAAATGAGTGCGTTGAAATTGCGCGTGACGTCACGCCGTGCTACACTTTTAACGTAACAATGACGTCACAAGCCCCTTCTCCTGAACTTTCATGTGCTATATAATTGTCACTTTTTATTGATTTGAGTAAGCAAAAATACGTGTCCAATATTTTTTGGTAATCTTACTGTTGGACTAAATAGACTTAATATATTTTTACCTACGACATATCCCTATTATAATGTATAAGTCAACAATAGTGTCTTCTAGTACAAAACAAGTAGTTAGTGAGAAGGCATGTAAAATACTGTAACATTCAAACGTTGAAAACTGATGATATTCCTAGTAAGTAATTGGCTCGCTAATATACAGAGGCCATCACAAACTACCCCAATCTTTGAAATTTCTTTGATAGTTTTCAACTTCATTACAAAAGGCACAACTGTAGAGAGAGAAAAATATCATTCTTTTAGCACAGGCACACAATTAAAGAGAAAACTCGAAAAATTTGTACCTAGCCCTCGCGGCTGCTCGTCATAGGCCCAGCAAATGTTGCCTTTCGATAATTTTATTTTGCAAATTAATTCTTATCCCTTCCTTTGCCTCCCGTTTTGATAGGGATAATAATTAATTTGCTTTCTAATAGTTAGTTCCTCTAATATGATTTTGAGCGCTAGTAGCTCTCGGCAAAGTTGAAGTTTACTATAAATATAGAATAATAAAGAAAATAAATTTATTCAGCACACAATTAAGCTCATGACGTCATCATAATCATCCTCCTGCCCTTATCCCATTTTATTTGGGATTGGGTATCTCTTCTTTCATACATATATTTGCTGTCATCTCCACAGAAATTCCTTTGTAGGAATATCCTATATAATAATACCCCATATCTTGTAAAATTAAATAAATACATATGTCATCTGGGCACACAACAATAAATTAAAATGGTCCAAAAAAAACCTAATGTAAAAAGATGTATCTTTGAAATTTAAAATCATTTATTTCGATAATGCTGGTCGTTACCAGAAGGCTGGCCTTTTTTTGATCGAAAAATCAGCATTTGTCATTTAACGTGGCAATGCTGCCAGCCTTTTGGCCACTTTACCCATAACAGCGATGCGAATTTTGATGCCCTATTATTCGTTTCTATGTTTTTTTCATGTATATAAAACTACTTTAAAATCATTTATTTCTCCAGTTTATTCCCCAAATTGATTGTAAGCTGTCATTCTTACAGAGGTCCCGTATATCGTCAAGCGAGAGTAGCGAGGAGGACTCTTCGGACGGAAGCTCTTCC
Organism: Phlogophora meticulosa; assembly: GCA_905147745.2. Classification (NCBI taxonomy): domain Eukaryota; kingdom Metazoa; phylum Arthropoda; class Insecta; order Lepidoptera; family Noctuidae; genus Phlogophora; species Phlogophora meticulosa. Next base: position 17,301,937 of record LR990524.1, read on the forward strand.
GAGTCCAGCCAAGATGAGAAGGATCCCAAGGCGATCGCGAACGGCGACGTCGACTTGCACAAGACTGAACACCGGAAGAAGGTAAGCAGAAATAGTTCTAACTGGTGTTATTTTAGCAATTCTTAGCATAAAGGTCTCGTTTTGAAATAAAGTAGTACCATAATGAAATCGGTTTTAGTCAAATTGATGTGACAAGGATGGGTAAGTATTGGGTATCGCGAAAACATGTTATTAGCAGTCAAAATTAACATAGCTAATCCTATTTCCTCCTTATTATCTCTTACAAAACCCATAATAATTTTAAATTATTCGTAAGTCATCCATTTTTGAAAACATTAATTACAAAATAGATAAGACGGTTGAGAATAAACTAAAACGACGTTTCTATGCAGATAAGATAACTGAATACCTACTTAATTTGTTTTATTATTTTAACAGAAAAACAAAAAGATTGATAAGAAGAAAGCTAAGAAGGTCCGGCGCACTGACTCATCAGCGGCGACGTCTGGGAAACAAACTTCTGATGGTATGTTATCTAGTTATCTAATTAACCTTTTGACCGCCAACGTCACATATACGTCACAAGCGAACGTATGCCCTGTACGCCAACGTCACAAATACGTGACAAAAAATGCGGCGCACTCTAACAGAGCACTAATACTCTACACGAAATAAACAATTAAATCATTACTTGTATGTGTAATTATATATCTTAAAAGTAGAATCTCCCGTGCGTATTTAAAAGCACGAAACGAATTAAAATACACAGCGGTAATTGATAAATACATAATAAAAAAGAGGAAATTAAACTTTTTTATTAAAAATAGGCTTGGCTTGTGAAGGGCTCGCGCGTGCGTAAAGCGTGCTAAAAATATTAATGTAATCTGTACAATAAGATAACTAACTGTAATTTATTTTGTTCAGATAATGCTCATGGTGACGGTGAGAGCGTGGACTCGCGCACCTCGCACTCGGATTCAGTCACATCCAAGCCAGCGCCCAGCTCCGAGAATAACATCACTTCTGACAGTTCCAGGTAACGTACATCATTCTAGATCTTTAAGAGAGCAAAACTACATTTAGTCCAGGGTCGGTAATTTTTGAAACCAATCAAAATAATAGTACTATGGAAACCATTGGAAAGGGAAGAGAATATAACAAAAATGAAAGGAAAAATAATTTACGGGTGATCTGAGGTCGGAAAGTGGAAGGGGGTGAGGTTTTGAGGGTAAAAAATTGAGTTTTAAAGTTCATGTCGATTTCCGGCAAAACTACTAATATATTTTTAAATATTTTTTTTTTTACACAATGCACCCTAATTTTCAATCGAAAAGTCAAAATATCTGCTTTTTTTTAAAAGTCGTTGGGCTTTTTGTTCGTTGAAATCTCTACTTTCTGATGGTGTCAAAAATATACATTACTATGATTATCTCAGAAAATCCAATAATACGAACTTCCCCACTGTTCTATGAAATACCTTTTGATGGGCTAAAAATTTCCGTAGGTCACTCAGGTACATACTATATCTTAAAATAGCAATAAATAAATATCTACGCATATAATTTAAACTACTACATAAAATAAATACTAAGAAAACTCGAATCCTATTTTTTTGATTATTATTTTATTTATTATATTATTTATTTAATTATTTATTTATTTAAGTGTATATATGGTCTAATTAAGACTGTCTCACTAACAGGTTAATAAAAAAATCGAACATACTTGTAGGTACGTTTTATGACCGCAACCGTCGTAGCGGATTAGCTTGCATCTAGAACTTCCTTTAAAGGAAAAAATAATTGTATTACATTCTCAGTCGATAAACACCATAAACTGATTGTCTCTACTTACACAAAAAGAAAAATAACCAAATATTTTTTCCGAAACACTGAAGTATTTCTTACGCTTAAGAGGGTGCATCCTAAAAGTTGGCAACGTCGTAAATAGCTGTCAAATATTTACCTGTTTCGATTAATTTTTAAATAATACTGTATGGAAATAAGAAATTTGGCTAACCAATTGACTAGAATATTAATAATGAATTGCAATTATAACTTACCGTTACCAAATACTTTTTTTACATCTAAAACTAACTATTCGGTGTTACGATATTAATTATTGCAATTCATAATCAATATTCTAGTTCGCTAGTTAGCCACATTTTTTATTTCCATACAGAAATATTATCAAATTAATCAAAACAGCGAAATATTTGACATCTATTTGCGACGTTGCCAACTTTCAGAATAAACCCTCTTAAAGCGTTTCATTATAATTGTTTCCTTCACAATGAACAAATTTTCAAGTCTTTTAGTTTTACTTGCCATTAATGAATATCATCTCCACAGGGATTTCGAAACGAAGACGGAAGTGAAGCTGCCGCCGCTAGTGACCCAGGTGCTGGAGGCACTCGAACAGTTTGTGAGCAAGCAGCTCAAACAGAACCCCAACACGCCGCGCAAGCAACTGTTGGCGCACACCGACGAGTACACAAGCAGGTAACTGAAAAAAAAAAATTGTGTGCTTTAGACCACACAACTGAAGTGAAACTTCTTAAGCTCCATCTGTATGTTTTATTTTTATATATGTATATATGTCTAATATATACTTTTTTTTTTTTTTTTTTTCTCTTTTTTTTTTTTTTAAAACGTTGCCCCACACTAGGAATTTCTCCTGTATCGTGGGTGCGTTTACAAACATTTAAACTCACGTACACAAACAGCCAGACCCGGAACAACTACCTGTAGGTCATACAAATATTTGTTCCGTGCGGGGATCGAACCCACAACACGCGGCGCAGCAGCCGATGGCTCAACCACTGCGCCAACCGTGTCGTCAAATATAATATACCTACATGTATGTACGTATACGTCATGAAGCCGTTCCGCTTCCGTTCGCCTCGCCCGATCACACTTTTCGTAACGCTCCCGTCACGCATTCACCAGCTTACTCCCCAAGTCGAGCGAGCCTAAAGAAGTTTCACTTCAATAAATCATTACAACAAATTAGGCTGAGAATCAGCTGTTGTTACGTCACAAGTTGCAAATAACGCCCGTGCTTCACCACTTTCTAGTTTTGGCATATAAGAAGTTTTAGGTGAAACTTGTTAATATTTTTTTCCATACAACGTTCGGTTTTTCGGGTTTCGGGTTTTACATTACCTCACTCAAAGTTAAACATGATATCATTTTGTCTCATCGTTAATTGTGTCGGTACGGAAGCCGAATCGTAAAATAAAAAGCTTAAAAAGATTTGTTTTTCTTGCTAGTTTTTACGCAACTTTGACCGTAAATAACTTATATAATATGTGTAAAATCTCATAAAAGGAAGTCCGTACCAACAAAGATCGAGTATCGATGAGTCCAATGAACAATTATTTTGAATTGATTGATGCCTTATTGATGGCCTTTCCAAAAAACCCTTCAACAAACATTATTTTGTTTTTATTAACAAAATAATATTAGTTTCGTAGAACCATTCTAATAATTGAGTAGGAACCTGACAGCACTAGTAGTTAAAATACAAGTAGTAAGTGAATTTGACAGGCGCCATCTTAGATTTTGATTTTGACCCAATAGTAGTTATTAGCGACCACGAAAATGACACCCATGACGTAAAGATAGTAAACTTAGTCGGCGCCGTCTTGGATTTCGGTTTGGACCCCTTTATCGTTATTAACAACCCTGAAAACAACGAAAATGACACCCATGACGTACATTACTAAATTTTATCGGCACCATACTGGATTTCGATTTTCACCCATAATCTTTATTAGCGACCCTGGGAACCATGAAAATGTGACCCCATGATGATCGGTCGGACGGTCGGTCGGTCGGTCGGTCGGTCGGTTGTTCGATCAGTCGATCGTTCGGTCGGTCGGTCGGCCGTTGGAGGTCTGAGTCGTGTCTGAGCTGCTTACTATATGACTACCCCGTGCTGCAGGCTGGAGCGCGCGCTGTGGGCGCAGGCGCTAGAGCCGCACGTGCGCCGCGCTGCCTGGGCCCGCGCCGCGCGAGCGCTGGCCACCTCGCGCGCCAAGCTGCTGCAGCGGCTGAAGGCGCGCCCGGACCGCGGGCCCGCCTGCGCCACCGCTGTAGCACGTGAGTACCCCGGCCCACAGACTGGGGCCCGCGCCGCCAAGCTGCTGCAGCGGCTGCAGGCGCGCCCGGACCGCGGGCCCGCCTGCGCCACCGCTGTAGCACGTGAGTACCCCGGCCCACAGACTGGGGCCCGCGCCGCCAAGCTGCTGCAGCGGCTGCAGGCGCGCCCGGACCGCGGGCCCGCCTGCGCCACCGCTGTAGCACGTGAGTACCCCGGCCCACAGACTGGGGCCCGCGCCGCCAAGCTGCTGCAGCGGCTGCAGGCGCGCCCGGACCGCGGGCCCGCCTGCGCCACCGCTGTAGCACGTGAGTACCCCGGCCCACAGACTGGGGCCCGCGCCGCCAAGCTGCTGCAGCGGCTGCAGGCGCGCCCGGACCGCGGGCCCGCCTGCGCCACCGCTGTAGCACGTGAGTACCCCGGCCCACAGACTGGGGCCCGCGCCGCCAAGCTGCTGCAGCGGCTGCAGGCGCGCCCGGACCGCGGGCCCGCCTGCGCCACCGCTGTAGCACGTGAGTACCCCGGCCCACAGACTGGGGCCCGCGCCGCCAAGCTGCTGCAGCGGCTGCAGGCGCGCCCGGACCGCGGGCCCGCCTGCGCCACCGCTGTAGCACGTGAGTACCCCGGCCCACAGACTGGGGCCCGCGCCGCCAAGCTGCTGCAGCGGCTGCAGGCGCGCCCGGACCGCGGGCCCGCCTGCGCCACCGCTGTAGCACGTGAGTACCCCGGCCCACAGACTGGGGCCCGCGCCGCCAAGCTGCTGCAGCGGCTGCAGGCGCGCCCGGACCGCGGGCCCGCCTGCGCCACCGCTGTAGCACGTGAGTACCCCGGCCCACAGACTGGGGCCCGCGCCGCCAAGCTGCTGCAGCGGCTGCAGGCGCGCCCGGACCGCGGGCCCGCCTGCGCCACCGCTGTAGCACGTGAGTACCCCGGCCCACAGACTGGGGCCCGCGCCGCCAAGCTGCTGCAGCGGCTGCAGGCGCGCCCGGACCGCGGGCCCGCCTGCGCCACCGCTGTAGCACGTGAGTACCCCGGCCCACAGACTGGGGCCCGCGCCGCCAAGCTGCTGCAGCGGCTGCAGGCGCGCCCGGACCGCGGGCCCGCCTGCGCCACCGCTGTAGCACGTGAGTACCCCGGCCCACAGACTGGGGCCCGCGCCGCCAAGCTGCTGCAGCGGCTGAAGGCGCGCCCGGACCGCGGGCCCGCCTGCGCCACCGCTGTAGCACGTGAGTACCCCGGCCCACAGACTGGGGCCCGCGCCGCCAAGCTGCTGCAGCGGCTGCAGGCGCGCCCGGACCGCGGGCCCGCCTGCGCCACCGCTGTAGCACGTGAGTACCCCGGCCCACAGACTGGGGCCCGCGCCGCCAAGCTGCTGCAGCGGCTGCAGGCGCGCCCGGACCGCGGGCCCGCCTGCGCCACCGCTGTAGCACGTGAGTACCCCGGCCCACAGACTGGGGCCCGCGCCGCCAAGCTGCTGCAGCGGCTGCAGGCGCGCCCGGACCGCGGGCCCGCCTGCGCCACCGCTGTAGCACGTGAGTACCCCGGCCCACAGACTGGGGCCCGCGCCGCCAAGCTGCTGCAGCGGCTGAAGGCGCGCCCGGACCGCGGGCCCGCCTGCGCCACCGCTGTAGCACGTGAGTACCCCGGCCCACAGACTGGGGCCCGCGCCGCCAAGCTGCTGCAGCGGCTGCAGGCGCGCCCGGACCGCGGGCCCGCCTGCGCCACCGCTGTAGCACGTGAGTACCCCGGCCCACAGACTGGGGCCCGCGCCGCCAAGCTGCTGCAGCGGCTGAAGGCGCGCCCGGACCGCGGGCCCGCCTGCGCCACCGCTGTACCGCGTGAGATCTCTGACGTGCTAACTCTGATCACCCGGATAGCTCGCGCATGTGTAGGCTGACCACAGAACTAGGACGTGTTACCGCCAGTGTGCGGCCACACACTGAGCTCTAGCGTCACGTGACCACACGCCTCCCGCACCGCACAACTACCACAAGTGACGTCTCAGTTCCGCGGGCCGCCTACATGTAACAGATCCCACGATCTTCCACATTCGTCTCCTAGGTCCACGGTCCAAACTACTCCTGCAACGTATACTAATTGGTAGTCTTTGTCTATCAGCATATGTCATACATTGATAACATGCCTATTAGGCATTTTATTGACTAAATACATTTTAATTTTAATGGTTTTACGCTTTTTCAATGCTAAAATCCCAAAAATTGCAGTTCGCTACATATCTTATCGAGTTATGCGAACGTAAGTATACTGTGGAGAGAATAACTAAAAAGAAACTTACACCTTTTCTGTGCAAAATGCATGAAACTCAAGGTTTTGATGACTTTTAATTGAATTATTGATGTTTACTGATGATGAAGTACTTATAAGGTATTCCTACTAACATTATAAATTTATATTTTCTGAATAACTTATTTGAATTTTTAAAAATGTATTGCCAGGCAAATGTAATACCAGCGGAACAATAAAAATTGATTATCTTTATGTGAAATCAGAAGATCTACGTTTTTCCATAAGTACACCCAAAAAATTCACATCACTTATTCATTAATATCATAATCCAATAATCATATTTAAAAACTACATCCACAGACGCGCCACCCACAACTATTGCTCAACCCACAACTGTCACAGCGACCACTGCCCCAACAACAGCGCTGACGTCAACAACAACAACTTCAACAACGGTATCAAGTAACAACAAACGCAAAGTGGATGATGACTTAGAAGACTTTGATCCTAATCAACTCAGTCCAGAGGAGAGAGAGGCTATGATTGTTGAAACTTTGCTCAGGTGAGGTTATATTAAAAAAAAATGAAATGGTCGACAAATTGTATGAAATTATTTGCCAGTTAAACATAATAATGGAAATTATCTGCTGAATAAATGAACTATTGTACTATTCTTCAGTGGGTTAAATAGGCTATGAAATATTAAAGCCATAGTGCTTGCTCCTTCTAATTATAGGTATTTTATTACAAATTACAGGTGCCATGCAAATGACACTTTTTTTTAAAAGATGTTTTATATGCACCGGTTTAATATTGAACTTCTTCTTCTCGTGTCCCTCAAAGTAGGAAATAGGTTACAATTTGTTTTGTCAAATACGAACTGTTCTAATATTTAAAAATATGGAAAATTGAGAAATTTCTGTCATATAAAAACAGCCAAGTGTTTGCCACTGACTGTGGTTTTTAGATGAAACATTGCTCTTAGAGAGCGTTTTTTTCACTACAATTACCGCAAAAATGACACCAAATCAAAAGCAACCGGAACTGAACTGACATTTGCCTTTATTGGTAGATCATGATGAACATAAGTCACTGTGTTTTTAGTTTTTTTTTATTGATGGCCTCAGCTTGTGGTTTCCACGTTAATTGGCTTCCCATCAAAATGAGCCCATGAAATTTATAAAACTCCATGCGGGCGATGTTGCGGATACCAGCTAGTTTTTCAATTTGAGCCGGTGCGTAGCCAGGAGATATGATTTGTTTATCATAGAGCAACAGGTTGTTCTTAGTTATAAAAACATATTATTGGTTTCAGGTTGAAAGCACTGATAGATGAACGTAAGCCAGGAATGATAGCCAACTACAATGCTGAATGCGAAAGAGTACAAGAAGAGAGGTAAGTTGAATGACATAACCAGCTTTTTCTTCTGGATGGCTGCACTGGCAATGGAGACGTTCATTCGACGCTCAGGCGATCAACCAACCACGTTTTAATAACATAAAACCGCACTACGCTTGACTAAAAACCTCAGACCGTCACCGATGACTGACTTACTTGACTTAATCTGCAAACGCCGTTACGTTGGTGTCATGAAATTTATTTTGACAAAATTAATTAATGACACGAGAAATAGTGTTGGCCCAAAGACTACTCCCTGCGGAACTCCCTATTATGTTATAGAAAGCTCATCACTCACATAATTATTCATTTGAACACATTCGAGTTCTTTTATTAGTAATTTTAATAGTTATTAAAAATAGCAAGAGGTTGACCACCAACAACGATTTTTTCTAATTTATGAGGCAACAGGGGCATGGAGACTGTGTCAAATGCTTCAGCAAACTCAAAAAAAATATTGATGACTTTTTCTTAGTCTAGGTTTTTGATGATATAGTTACTTAGTAAGGAGTAGTACTGCATTTGAAGCGGTCGGTCATATTACGTTTAAAACTACTCTACCTTCGTGATGTAGACGCGTCACCATCCTCTACAAGCCTTCTATCATATTCCCTTTGAACTTTTTAAATATTTAGTTGCAATAGTTTCTGTTTCAGTCTTAGGATATCATTGTTAGGCAGGCAAAAGCAAACGAGGTGGCCGCGAAGCGAGAGTCATAGTTATTCATTACTTAATCTTTTAATTCCAACATTTGTCGACTGATGTGGCGCGGCGGGTGTAAGAGGTTGCGGGTTCGATTCCCGCCTTGGGACAAATGTTTGTACGATCTACAAATATTTGTTCCGGGTGTTCTGGGTATTTGCTATGTATAATAAAAATATCTATCTATGTAATGTATTATATTAAGTATATCAGTCATCTAGTACCCATAACACAAACTCTGCTTACCTTGGGGCTAGATGATGCTGTGTGGATTGTCCAGCAATATTTATTATTATTTATTTATTTATTTATTTGTAGAAAAAAGCTGCAGCTGCTGTCGGCCGCCGAGGGCGCGCCGCACGTGGAGAAGCGCCTGCCCAAGCGGCGCTTCCCGTGGTGCGCGCGCTCGCGGGCGCTGCTGGCCCGCGCCGCGCGCCTGGCCGGGCCCGGCGCCGCGCGCGAGCTGCAGGCGCGCGCGCTGCCGCTGTTCCCGCAGGGCTTCGTGCGCATGCCCACGCTGCTGCGCCAGGCCGAGTGAGTGTGACGTGTCCTGCACACCTATTGTAACTACGCATGGCTCGGCTTACCAGCTGGCTGCTGCACACTTCTTCAAACAAATTATGATTTTTAAATTTATGTTAATTACAAAACCTTTCTTAACTTTCAGTCTCAGCAAAGAAATCAAAGTATCAGACTTGAAGCGGCCGCGGCTGGGCTCGGCGTCCCAGCCGCCCGCTCAGCGCCCCTCGCCTCCTCCGCCCGCGCCCCCCGCGCCCCCCGCGCCCCCGCCGCGCGACCCCGCGCCCCCCGTCCCCTTCAGCGAACCCATACAATTCCCCAGCTCGCTCACCGTCACCACTACAACCGCGAAGCAGTCACCAGATAAGACTGAAGCAACTGAAGACCCGAAGGCATCAAGCTATAAGACGAATTCTGTCTTTGGCTCAGTAATGAACTTCACCCTCAGTAAAGACCTAATCGTAGAAAAACCAGACAAAAAAGACAGTGAAAAGAAAGAAGAATTATACATTCCCCCGAACAATATTGGCAGCATTACTATAACACCTGTCCCTAACAACCCCCCAAAAGCAGATAAAAAACTCAATAACAACGTCCAAGTTCCAACAGATAAGCAATCTGGGTTCATAAGGGTTAAATCACCGGCAGCGTTGAACGACATGGTAAAAAAAGACAAGATTAAAAAGCCGGAGAAGAGTCAAAAAGAGAAGACTCGAGTAGAGTCACCGTTACACATCGACACAAGTTACCAGCCCAGTAAAAAAGACCCTAGTCCCAAACTTAAGGAGGAAATCCCTCAAAAACAAATTGAGCACATGAGAGTAGCTGAGAACAATATCCCCAGACCGGCGTTAGTTCCTGTACATCACTCCCCCACGTTCGCGAAACCGGACAAACGACCACCTGAAGTCAAAAAGAAAAAGGATGTAGTCATCATATCGGATGTTGATCCTTTAAGTGAGCAGGAACCCCTCGCAGTGGATGACAGTAGCAGTGATGTGGAGTTAGTTGAGGACAATAGGACTGATAAAAGTGAACCAAAACGTGATAAAAGTGAGAGTGTGCCTTCCAAGGAACGTGTGAACCATGACACGAACAAAAAAGTGAATAATGTCAAGTGTAGGAAGGACAAAGATGTACGTAAGAGTGACAGTGAGGAGGCTACCAATGATGATATTGATACGCTCATGAGGAATCTTAGAGAGATGGAGGTAAGATCATTGTTAATTATGTCTGAGTGATGCATGGAATCTTACTGACATCTGAACAGGGTGAAAGAGACATTGACGCACAGTATGAGGTACAAGATTTTGAACACTGCAGCCTTGAAGTTTAACATTTGCTCTTCCTGTAACAAATCATGATTTTTATCTAATCCAATGAGATTTTTAATAAAGGAGGAAAGATAGAAATGATGATATTCTCATGTTTTTTTTTGAAGATAAATTTTAAATTTTAGGAAAAATCCGGTGTAAAATTTCTATGCTGAGGGTCCAGAATAATGTACAGAGCTCATGGTTTTAGTTTGACCGCCTATGTCCCTTCCACCTTGTGTATTAATATGAGAAGAGAAAACTTGTACTTTCCTTACAGCGTAATGCGAAGGGATGATGATGATGTGAATATGAGATTTAGCCTAGTTTATAAGGTGAAGGACGACTTCTACCACAAGTGCTAAAAAGCTAATAATATTTGTCATTAACCAGAAATCAGCGGTTTTTTTTTGTTAACTGATTCTGTGCTAACAACAGCATGACATAACCCGGTCTCTTTTGGTTATCTCGGCGGAACCATGCAATTTGCGTAACCCCAATTTTGTAGGGCAGTTGATAAGCGCAATTTTAGCCGTCCCTAACACAGATTAAGTCCAGTAATTTTTGCGTGAAGCTAATACTTCAAACAGGGAAAATGTTTTGTTATAATGCAGTACAGGCTAACCGCATCAAGCCGCAGCGCGTCTCAAAGCAAATCAAAAAAGCCAGGCTCGGCCCGCCACAATCGGAGCTAGCTTTTAACTAACGGTACGGTATTCCCGATTCGGTCATGTTGTATTAATTCAGTAGTAATTACTTTCCTAGCAACAGATCTTTGTTAGAATTTCATTGTACATTCTATGTTCTCCAATTCACGTAAGTATTGTAAAGGTTTTAAACCTTCATGTATGTTTAAAAGTAAAAAGCACATTATGAAACAAACACTATTCTATATTTAGAATTCGAAAAGTTGAGAGAGACAACCGTTGGTGGCATACACGTATAAGTACTTAGATTAATATAAGAACATTAAATTTGTTTGTAAATGGGTTGTAACTAACATTTGCGAGTAGTCATCCGTCATAGAACTAATATGAGTTGCACAACATGTTTCAGCATTCCCAAGAGCCCACAAAGTTCAACAGTAATTCCTACGGAGGAGTTATAGCAAACGGTAATTATTATTTTTCAGATTTCATCCTCACACATTGCTAGCTAATTATACGGGAAAATGGGATATTAGTGGTCCAATGTACATACAATATCGTAGAAATATCAATGTTAAACTATCATATTTCTTCTGGGAGTTTGGTTTACTGTAACATATCATATTGGGCTCTCAGTTTTGACTCCAATAAAGTCAAGCTTCAGTGCGCTTCAGAAGAAGCAGAAGCTTGAGTTGTTGAGTTTATGAAATTATTATCATTGACGTTAAAAGCTTTACGGTCCGGGAAAATGGGATATTAGTGGTCCAATGTACATACAATATCGTAGAAATATCAATGTTAAACTATCATATTTCTTCTGGGAGTTTGGTTTACTGTAACATATCATATTGGGCTCTCAGTTTTGACTCCAATAAAGTCAAGCTTCAGTGCGCTTCAGAAGAAGCAGAAGCTTGAGTTGTTGAGTTTATGAAATTATTATCATTGACGTTAAAAGCTTTACGGTCGTATTCTCAAACGCAACTCAATTTCTCTTATCGACTGTCATTTTAAGATAAATATATTAGCCACCGAAATGCAAATTGAGGTCCGTTTGAGACTTCGGGGGCTTTACACTAGGGGGAACAGCTTCTTGGTACATAACAGTGGGTAAGCGTAACGTTGTATGTCGTATAGCGAAACACGCGAGGTCTTCCAGCCAGCCTGCGTTCGCGAGGAGCGCCGTGTTCGGGGAAGCCCGGGACAGGGATAAGCTGTAAGTGCAGCTGATCGATACCACAGAGTGTGTAGGAAATGGAGTGTTAACCTACACAAATATTACTGCAGACTCAGACATTTAAAATACCGTCGAAAAGTTTTCAGAAGTATTTAAAAACTGTGATACCATATCTTAATAAGGCCTTTAGAGTATTACAGCAAATCAATTTACTGGCCTTTAATAACCGATCGAATTATTTATAAAATCTAAATAAAATGGGTAAATTAAAGAATACTAAAACTTCGACCGCGACTTTGTTCGTTTGGGTTTCGTACATTTTCCTTTGAATTTTAACATCCCCTCCACCGCCTACAAAGCGTAGTTTTGTAAATAAAATATTTCCTATGTTACTTGCTGATAATGTAGCTTTCTATAGGTGAAACATTTCTTTAAATCGTTTAAGTAAAGTAAGTAGTTTTTTTAGTTTATCCATTACAAACAAATAATTCCTTTTTATTGATAATAAAATTAGTTTCAACTAACGAGAATGATCTACGAAATTTGCGGTATATTTTTATTCAAAAATACTTTTCTTTTACCACACAATCCGACCTGTCATGTGGGACATTTGACACTTGACATGGGACTAGACTGAGGTATATTTTACGAGTTTTTTGTGGAAAGTAGATTATAATTTTGCTTACTTTTTCGTTTGCGTAGACCGCTGCAACTGTTGCTATAACTGTATTGAATATTGAAAAGTCCTCCCGATTTTTCACCATAACACTATTTGATGTTTTTTTTAAATAATGAAAGTGCGTACAGCATCAGTAGTTATGTTCACGTTATATCAAAAAATATTTCGAATATCTCAAAAATTAAAATTGACTTAAATTTAAAAAGTTACTTTTATAAATGCGATCCAATACTACCCCTCTCGTGTTCCCCGCTCGGTTAAGCTACGCTTGCCGAGGTCAGTTTGTGGATGGGAAACCGTTCGTAACATATCGAGACTCCTCCGTGCCTCTGAAAGCACGTTGGTCCCGGCTGTCATTGGAGATCTTTGACAGTCGTAACGGGTAGTCTGACAACCAGTCGTACCAAGGGGTATCGTGTTGCCCAGTAACTGGGTTGCGGAGGTCAGTCAGAGGCAGTCGCTCCATATAAATTACTGATATTCAGCTGAATCCTGTTAGACTGGAAGCTGACCCCAACATATTTGGGAAAAGGCTTGGCAGATGATGACACACTTTTGCAATTATCTTTCATACATGGGAATTAATTTTTATTCAGATAACTTATTAGATGTGCGGGATTCTTAGACACTCCATTTACTTACGACCCTGTGTTGGACATTGCTTGTACAGAATCAGCTTCAAATTAGGTTGTAACGACGTTTCAATTTTATTACTCGGCTCTAAGTTTTGCAAGTTAGGATTCACATTTTGCCTCCAAAATTATGGATGACGTATATTAATGTAAATTCGTTACAACCTTTAAGCCTTGTCTTCATACCGTCTGCTTTGTTTCATGACATGCTATCATTTATACTCTGTGCAATCACGTGTGTACCTTATATGTAACCTAAATAATCGCCATTCATGTAATAAATGTGGCTTTTTCATGTACATGTTTAGATTTAATGGACATAATCGCTCATTTTGCGGCACTAATCGTTTACAACGTGTTGTGGCCTGTTTGTCGAGTAGCTTGCCATGCCCCGCCCGCTCTTAGGGTCGTAGCACGATGTTAAATAGCTTGAAACCTTCCTTATGAAATGGGGTATCAATCACAAATACACTGGTGTAGAGATATCGTGTTCAGCCTAAAAATAACAACTTTTCTGCTCTATCGTATAGGAATATCACGCGATAATCGCCTTTTGGCACATATCAAATCTTGCCACAACGCGTTGTGACCAACTTGAAAAAAAAACAAATATGTGTATGTTTTATTAAGTACATTATATGTTATTAATGTTTAATTATTTAATCACCAAATCACTTATTGTGTTTCCCAATATGATACGGCGTATCATGACTTTTCCGCCCCAAGAAGCCTGTTAAATAGTTAAAATAAAAAAAAATAATGGATGTAATTGTCTACAGGACAGATTTTTGACAAGGGGCAATAAGGGCAGGTCAGCATTACCATTCAATGTGGCAACGCTGCCAGGCTTTTGGGCACGTTTTTCAAAAATTCACCTTGTGTTACAGAAGTTATAATACAATATTCAAAATCTCTTTGCACTCTACAACGTATTAAACGTTGCAAATGTCTATAGAACCTTGCATTTGTTTCAGTACAGAACGCACTTCTTTGAACAACACGGATGGATGTAATGCCATCACAGGTGAGATATAAAAATTGTTATTCTGTGTACGTATTCTTTTCCTCCCGACCCTTTTGCTCGAGCCAGCCCGCGTAGCTGAGCCAGTAAATGATTAAATTACTCCCTAAATAATTTATCTATTAGATCCAGCCTGTCCCAAGCTGCCCTCTCGCAGCGACGTCCTAAGACGAGGCTCGTATCCCGCAGGGGGTGCCCTTAGCGATTGGTCGCTTAGCTTTTAAGTTGTTACGCCCTGGCTGGCGGCCTTAACTTCAAATTAAGTCCCCACAGGAAAGTTCGGTTAAGCAGTAGATATCCCTGAAGGAGATGTCCATTCCAAAAAAAAACAAGTCCGTATTCTTTATTTTCTTACACTAGCTGTACCCAGCGGCTTCACCCGCTGCTGAGAGTCAGCGCGTGAGCGTGTTATTATAGCCTGACGGTCCTCATTAATAGGGCTTTCAAATGCACAAAGTATTTTTGAAATCTAACTGGCAGTCTCTCTTCAGCTATTTGTAGGTATTTATTTATTTTACACGGCATAAAAAAACCAATCACATAAATCAAAGTATATATTGTATACATTAGTACAAACATTAAAACAAAAATTAAATAGAATAATTTTCACAAAAAAAAAGGCACGTTCATTAAATTAGCGAATTTATTAGCGAACAAATCGCAGTCCGGGTTGGCTTCCACGAGGTTATTAAATACGGTCAAGGTCTGACGTAGATAGGTATTATAAAAATATAGTTACAAAATGTATGTAGGAATGGAATAGTGCTCTGCTCTCTGCGAGGTTGTAAGACTCGAGGTGACAGCTGTTATCGAGGGTGGGTAACCGCCGCACAATGCATACCGTGTCTTAGATATCCTTCTGCATCTGACTCTTAACCAGCTGGGTCACCAAGGAATGGAATCAATATATTTTTCTAAATCCCCCGCTGTTCTTTTGTGGTTAAGTTTATTGCGAGATCCAAAACAGTTGAATCTGTACTCCGCGACGCGTGAGCTTCATTGACTTGGCGGTTTTCTGTTGGTCGCCACTGTTGCCGAAGCCAGAAGCTTTCTGGAGTTGAATTGGTTGGCAATAGCTGTCTAAAAAATTAGTTTCTCTGCGAACTCGGGGCGGGTCGCTAATATTGTTAATTACTATTTCTCCTATCACCAGTGGATTGTCTAGTGGCATTGCTCCATAATACCTGGTAAATAGAAATAATGACTTAAAAATATTTTTTGATCGTAGGTAGATTAATAAACAATATTGGACACGTCATTTTTAGTTTTTTTATACGTAATCTAAAGATAACGTCAATACATTGTGTAAAACGGTAGAATGTCAATTTTTTTTTTTTTTTTTTGGAATGGGCATCTCGCAGTTTATCCTTCAGGGATATTTACTGCTCAACCGAACTTTCCTGTGGGGGGCTTAATTAAAATTAAGGCCTCCAGCCAGGCATACAAACTTATAAGCTAAGCGACTATCGCTAAGGGCACCCCCTGCGGGGTACGAACCTCGGCTTAGGACGTCGCTGAAGAGGACAGCAAGGGACAGGCTGGATCTGATTGTGGTAGAATGTCAACATGCGTATGTAGATTATATACCTACATGGGGCATAGAGTACCTACCCCCACTCCCCAACTTTAATGTGTTTTATCTACGTCATGGTATACCAAAAAAAAAGTTCAAGACATCCCTATTAAAAAACAAATATTTATTTCGTTCCAGGTTGACAAAAGAGTGGCGCTGTTGGAATCACAAGCATGTTGTAATAGTTACAAGAAGATAGTACCTATGTATATCACAACCGAACTAGCCAATACCGGATTAATGAATTTATACTGTTCACGCCTTTATAGAAGTCGATAGATCGTTTACTTGGTCAGCAAGATCCTCGTGTTATACAGGGTGGAAGGGATACCGACGGACATCCTGAAACCATGACTTCAGTAAATGATTCTGGACCTCCAAAAGTGGATATTATTCGCCGGCTTTTTCCTATTTTTGATGTGTTTCTGATATCTTTTTTTTAACTTGTAATAGTAATTTTGCATGAGAAAATCACAATTTCTATGAGATTTTTAATAAACACACTAAACGCCAGGTGACCGACAAACAATACATTTTCTATTGTGTCTCGTTGTCTGGCAGTTACGGTGTTAAAAAGTAAATAAATCACTTCGTTCACTAAAAATCTCATTGGGTTATATACAAATACTGGTTTTGTACAGTTGAACGTAAAAAAAGATGAGAAAAATCATACGAAAATAAGGAAAGCCCGACGACTAATTTCAACGAGTTGAGTACATGATTCGTGGTTTCAGGATGTGTGTCGATGTCCACTATATATAAGTATGCTTATGATTATGCGGGCTTATAAGTATTCTATGTCCCAACCCAGATCGTGGGTCTATACGTGTGCCAAATTTTATCCAAATCCGTTCAGCCGTAAATGCGTAAAAAGGTAACAAAGAGACAGACTGTTACTTTCTCATTTATAATATTATTCTCTGATCTGTGTTTGTTAATTTGAGGATGGTAAAAGCTGATGCCTTAGTGTTTTACCGGTACAAGTGTTACCGGAAAGAATTAAACGACGGTTATAGACGGCTAGACCCGGGTATAAATATTAATAGGTCCATCTAGCCTAAGCTTTGATTTTTATCTGTAAATTGTAAGATGACTCCACAAATTTTGCCTGTACACTAGTAAGTAATAACATAACACCTGTATTTACCTAAGGGTTTAGTCACAGTACACCCACATTGCGCCAGTCCTGTGTAGGGATAATAGGGAGCCAGTCTATTGTCACTGGCCGGGTACAAATCCAAACAGATATTCCAGATGGAAAACCCAATAACACTGCCCGACCCTGGAATCAAACCCAAGACCTCATGCTTAGCAGAAGTTAGACCAACGAGGCAGCAAGAATACATGCCACATATTTTGTTAATTTTTTTAAGGAAAATTCGATAAAATCCGTGGCATTCATATTTAACTCACTGTGCATTGAGTAGCAAATCTTCCGCGATATCTACTGCCAACAAAAATCTAAGTATCACAGTTTCAGTCTTTGAGGTTTTAGTTTGTACAAAAATATTCAGCTTAGATTTTAATAGCTCGTGGTTGGTATAGTGGCCGCAAGCGCTACTGAGATGCATTAGGTTCTGTGATCGATCCCGGTCGGGCAATGTCTTTAGGGTCTTTCCAACTAGTATTGCTCAGTAGCGGCCTGGATTATAGTTGGCTGGAGTTGATGGCAATAGGCTAGCCCAGATTACATGGGACTTAAAGAAACTGCCGAAATGTGGGTATTATAGGTGCACCTCTGTCCAACCCTTCGGGGAATACAGGCGTGATTTTATGATACTATGATATCTATGTTACCACAAAAAAAAATGTGTATTTTGTTTTTTTGTTGCATGAAAATAATATTTTACTTATCAAGTTCGCACACTGTTGTTAGGCAAAGTACGAAGTTTCCTAAATCATCAAGTAATGCAATCTATCGACTTCGGTAAATACGCGTTAGATGTCTAAGCACGTTATTGTGTCGATAACAAATGTATCGATCGGCAGAAATGTCGATAATCATCTGTATGTCGATATAATTCATCCTAGTGTTGCGCTTATGAAGATAATTGTCGATATCGACATTTTGAAGCTTTATGTCGGGTCCAGAGAGTATTTTAATTTCTATTTCTAAATGTACTAAGTTCTTGTTTTGCTTAACGGAGTTTTAATAGATGAAATGTTCAATTTCTGTTTTTTCTTTATTGTATATTCTTTATTTTAGATATAATATTCTTTAATTTATGTATATCTATTGTAAAATTATATCTTGATACCTTCTTAACGAGAAGATATTAGTCTTCAATTGAATTCTGTTTTTATGTATATTTTTATTCCACCATCTCTGGACCCACGTGCTTGACAATATTACAAGATGTTTAATTTTATTGATACACTAAGTTTGTATAGAAAACACGTATTTTGTATAATAAAGCTATTAGTTTTACAATAAACATTTTAAACAACCGGCGTATAGGTACTGCTCCACCCGTTCGAACGTCGTTTGCCTGTTGAAATA
This sequence comes from Phlogophora meticulosa, assembly GCA_905147745.2. NCBI lineage: Eukaryota > Metazoa > Arthropoda > Insecta > Lepidoptera > Noctuidae > Phlogophora > Phlogophora meticulosa. The sequence continues at coordinate 17,320,444 of LR990524.1, forward strand.
ATGTAGAAGGATAGTTATTTTTTTGTGTAAGCAACACTGCGAGCGACTTTTGAGTTATTTTTTTTTTAATTACAAGTTCAATCATAATTGTTGTAATAAGTTGGACACAGAATCACACACAACACATCATTTTTTTATACAGAGAAAGCTAGGCGTATGATAAATCATAATTATTATTAATATGGAAAAATCTAAGGCTTAAAAGTATTGAGAAGAGTAAAATGTAGGCTGGCAACTAAGTGCTGTTCTATGGCCTATTAAATTGTAAAGTTGTGCCGAAAGACCTATACTAATTCTAAATCATGATTGTATTAAGATTTCACGATGAATTAAATATTATACAACTTGTTATTTATCGGTTATCAATACAGGGAGGAAGGTACGTGGACGCACAACCTTCGTCGTAAGTCGTAACGTTGAAATTGTTCGTCAGCTTTTTCCTGATATGTTTTTACTTTAAACTGTAAAAAAAATCATGAGAAAATCACCATTTCTATTCTATTCCATTAAAAATCTCATTGGGTAAGATAGAAATCATGATTTTTTACAGGCTAAAGCAAAAAAGGAAATGCGATGAAAATTTTTCAACGCTGGGGCGTCCAAAATCATATGTTTAACCCATGGTAAAGTTACCGGAACTGATCTTGAGCGCTGACTTTACATTGAGCAGAAGTTGGTTTTAGTAGAAAGTGGTTATGCGCGAACCAACCCCCACTACTGCGTCCTGCGCTCAAGATCCGTGCCTGTACTTTCTCCCTTCCACCCTTTATACATGTATCTCCAAAAAAAGTGAATATTGTGGAGCAGTAACATATTTTTACATGAGCTCTCGAGATATGATATAGTTTTATTTTTCGTTAAAATAAAACGATCAAAAAGTTGTTTTGTGATTGAGTGAGTTGAAATCCTAAATTCCAAATTATGCCCAATGTAACAATTATGAATAAATATTTATAATGAACATAACTAGTTTTTTTTTAAATTATTTATTTAGTTTTAGGCTCTCTTGCAACACAAATTACTAAATAATTTTAGCCCTGAACGAATTCGAACAGTTGAGACAGAGATTTATTATTATATTACTCGTAAATACGAGGTGTATAATACTCATTCATTTTTATTCATGAGTATTAACACCTCGACTTTTACCGTGAGATAAATTCAAAACAATAAAAAAACAGCTGTTTCATGCATATAATGTCTGCCTCGCCAAAATTTAGGGAACAGCTGTTTTTTTATCACGATTTCAGTTTCGTTCTCATAGACTGATGTTTAGCTGTTCATATTTTACTGTGCTCGAATGACTGCCACCAATTAAAAATTTATACTGTGTTCATATCGCTAAATATATTTAGTGATTTGTAGTGGAAGTGCGCCTTAGGGCTCTCTGAGCTCCTTATATTCATTCGCATGGAATAAATCGTTAATAAAATACATATATAGGCCCAATGACAACTTAATATGGTACCATAGAGCTGGTCTCATAATGGAGCTGGAAGGCTTAACAAAAAACGCTGTCAGGTTTTGTCTTGTTAGATTTGTCGTGACCATTCACCACTTCCTAGTGTTTTTGCTGGGAAGAAGTGGCGGAACAAACTCCCCTGTCGAATAAGAAGAGTCGCTTGACTTAACGGATATTAAACCAACTCACATGCAAAAAATACAGTTTTTGTGACACTATTCTATTGAGATAATCTTAAGGATAATGCCTTGCTAATCAAATTTCATAATTTCCATTCTTTACTTCAATTATTAAAAAAAAAACCGGTCAATATCGAGTCGGACGCGCATTGAGGTTTCCGTACTATTATATAATGTTATTAATTTTTGATTGGGGAGGATATATTCGTTAGAGAGTTTCAACACTGCGATGCTGTGGTAGAATATTGCAGTCTTAGGTCAGCGCCATCTCTTTACCGATAGTGGAACTATTATAATTTTTGTTGAAGATTTCTGAAACAGTGTGCTATTTAGAGGTTTCGTTTTATTTTTCCGGTAATCTTTACGTAAACTTCTATCACGTAGAATTATTTCAGATTTTTCTCAATGTAAACTTCGGATATAAGGGGGAGGGGGGTGGTTTTTTAGAATGTGTAAATCTCGTTACATGTGCAGATCGCGTTCAGTTTCATTTATTAAATTTGCCCTGAATATCGGCATAAATATTGGTGTTAATTGGTTTTACCACAAAATGTAAGGGATCCTTAAATCGTTTCAAACAAACAAAACACACGTGTATGAATATTTTTTTATTAATTTCACAAAAGTATTCATTAAAAGCCACAGTTTGAAGGCTTTTAAGCTGTCAAAGCGATGTCTGTATATAACATTATCTTCCCGATCGCACAGGTATATTCAACAGTGAGCTAGAAAACAGGAATTCACAAGCTATATCTAATAAACTACATAAACGTTTATTTTTATAGAAAATATTGACATATACTTCATCCGATAAAAGGCCGTGAAGCTAGCATAGTCACATGATGTATTGCGCGAAGGGGGCTATCACTAAGGAACGAATGGACAGATCCTAACGTCCCTCTATGAAAAACCCCGCCCTTAAATATTTATATATTCTTGTATAAATAATGACTTTCACTTATGTATTAGAGTGTGAATTACACTATCTTTACGTATTACAGAACAGCTCAGTGTATCATTATATTTATATATGTGTAAAGCGACACTGATTTACTAATATTTGAAATATACTTTGAAGCTATTTTGTGATATTCTAAGTCGAATGCCTTAATCTATTAAAAGAATATGACCTTTGAATACGCTTATTAACTGCTGAAGGTTTTTCAATGTCAGTGTCAAGATTAAGTTGTGGTTGAATCACCGAGGACGAGTGCTTAATGACATCATCATGGCAGTTGCACGTATTTAAAGGTTATTTTCTTTCTATTATATACTATTAAGTTACTTAAATTTGTCGAAGTGTTACAGACACATAAACACTTTTAATTAATAATACATTTCCAGTTACTTTGGAACTCATTTCACCTTCCATAGTCGAGGGTTTCCTGTGAATCGACTTTGACTGTGAGTGGGCGGAACTTCAACTATGGTATGGTAAGTCAAATTTAATTCGAAATGCTGTTTCATGGGTCCCAATTCCCTTTTTTCATTACGACTCTCCTTATGAAAATTCTAATCTACATAAGCCGCCAATGGCAACTCGTCAGCCATTTTGTATTATATTTTATGCATGTAAAATGGCCGAATTTTGGATTTGTTTATTCTAGTTTTAAATACGAGCGGATTTGAATATTACGTATAAATATATTATAATATTATTGAAAGCTCAATGTGTTTCGAACACCCTTGTAACAATGAGGTTAGCGATTTGAATGGGTTAAATTATACGTTGATGGAAATGTTGACCATCACTCAATATTTAAAGTCTAGTTTCAAGAGATATTCGACAATGTTGAAGTCTTCCATTTTGACATCGGGAGGCCATTGTCAAATCACCAGACTCAACTAGTCGACTTTAAATTTGAGCCTTCAAAATGCAGAACTAAAGGGATAATTTTACGCCCAAAAAGCTTAAGATTATATAAATATTATATATACTCAATGAGGTGATCATACAAAAAATATTCATCTTTAGCAATCGAAATCCTCAATATCTTAAAGCTTAAGCAAAAATAAACTCTTTATTTATACTCATAGGGTCCTATATTCGTTATAATTATACTACGAACAAAAGTTTTTTTTTGGAAACCATTGATGCCTTACTGTCTAGGTACATACCGTGCTCAACACCAATACTTTCCATACACACTGCCATTTTAAATCTAATAACGTCAGCATACGATTGACTATCCATAGCGTGCTGCTACCAGGTCAGCCCTGACCAGAAACTGTCTCGAAACACTATCAATCCATTATCTACCTTATATCTACTCCCATTATGTTTACAATTATTTACAAAGAACTTCCAACCTCCCAAACTAACCATTTACGAGTCTTACATTTAATTTTACACAAAAATCTATGTTAACATCAATAGTGTTCTGTGGCGATATTGTGTCACAGATAAAATACAAATAGCATTAAATTTACAAAAGCATAACATACCTACTTCTATGGACTAGTAATTTATAAGGTAACCTTCCAGAGACCAAAAATTTGGTAATTCCTAACGGTAAATGTCAAACTGGATTGTCAAATACGTCAAGACTCAAATTGTCAAAACGAATTTGACAGTTCCGTTCGACAACACATCAAATATTAATATTAACATCAGCCCTAAATATTTTCTTGATATTCGGACATCAGCATTTTTTCTATACTAATACATTAACTTAACAATTATTTAATTTTAACTAATGCTTAAAAGTCATACTATTATTCTGTGTTGTTTGTAGAACAAACGTATAGAAATTTTCCATATCTTTTAACCATTAGTAAAAAGTTTAATTAGAAGTTAACGATCTAACATTAAATAAAAAACAGGCTTTTTACAACTGGAGGTAATACATAGGTATATATTTGTCTTTAACAGATTTTAAACACGAATCGGGTTGAATTGTAATGCTTAACGATTTTACAGTGGTATTTGTAATTTATTTAATGTTTTAGTAATACAATCTGATTTACCCCAGTTTCTGGAAGATTGATCTGTTAAGTTAATCTAAGTACTTGATTAAGAACCTGTTAAGTTAATCTACTGTCAAATCACATGACCGAGCAAGGACTGTGACACAGTTATAAATATTATTTTTAACAGCTTTTAGAAACCGAGGGTAAGTAGGTACCATAGCCGAACTTAGGGCATATTTATTATTATCTAAGTAGAGTAATGGAAAAGCTAGCTCGCCTTTGCAATTGTGTACATGTAACTCCAACTTGTAATACTCTAACATTAATTAAATTAATTTCATAACACCATTCACTCCATTTCTAATTGATTCTGCAAAAAAATCCCCTTGAGAACTTAGGTGGAATGAACTGTGAAGTGAGCTGTCAGTGTTTACTTAAGCTGGGCGACACTGCTTGCTGACTTCACCCAAGTTATCACGGGTAGGTGTTTTACAGAATAGCAGTGCATATTTTGGTATTTTTACGATGTTTGTCTGCTCTGCAAATTATAGGTACATAGTGATGTTTTCTTCTACGATCTTTTAGTAGATCTTAATAGCATTCATTTTTGTATGTACTCTGGAGTTTACAATAAGCACGTATCCATACATTTAACAGATTTATTTACAAGATAATAATTTGAAAAAAAATGTACTTAATAAATAACGGGGATACAAAGAAGACCTAGCTGATTTTTGTTGATTACATTTCTTAACTTATTAATAAAATCATACCTGTGTATTGCTATATTGCACGTAATAATGTATATAATTCTACTAAATATGTCGGCCTATTAGCGTAAAAAACTAATAGATATGTTCATGCAGTCGAGTTTGTTTAATGAAATGTCAAATTCAAGTCCTGAATGTCAAATTAAGACTCAGTTTGTCAAATTGTTATTTGACGAAGACTTGGATGGTTAGTCAATTTTTAGTGTAAGCAAAACTATGACGGCTAGTTTTCTAGTCAAGATTCTCAGTCAGCTTATCATATTATGTATCGTTTTAACGAGTACCAAGATTTCATTTCATTATCCTTGATTGCATTTTCGAAAACGCAATAGCGAATATGGCAACAATATGGCGTTTCCCGCTCTTTTCCCTGTCATGGCGGACGGGCTAAACTAATTCCCATGTTACTACATTCTCGTGACATCTGTCAAATTGTAGGTCCATTCCCTTTAAATCTGGTGAAAATCTCTTCTGATAGGAAAATTGCTTCCTATAGAGATATTCCTTCCTCCAGATATCCTCGACTCTTATGAGTCCCTAACACCAGTTTCTAAAAACCCAATGAATACTAGAATTTACTTAGAGAATGTCAAGATCATGTCAAGTGATTTGCTTGGCTGTTGTTACCTACTTGCTCCAACCAACCAAAAAATGAGTTTGGCATCAGTCTTAAATCAGTATTTATTGATTTTTCAGAAATATAGTGTTTATCGTCATTTCATTTTCCGTCATATGAGGTCCTAGGTCCCACGTATTACAGACGTAGCATATATTACTCAGTTAAAACGATACAGAAGCGGTGAGTGGTGACGTCATGTAATGGCGGCAAGCGGTGGCGCTATGGCGTGTCGGCGGCGCCACTGTCGCTCTGCGCACACGCCGCCGCGCCGCACTCTTCTGGCGCTAATGGGTCGTCTGGGAAAAATAAATGATTATGTTAGAGATTAATGGGAAAGACTGACAATCTACAGAGGAGGTATAGGAAAGAACACTGAACTTATTAATATTATAAAATATCAACAATAAAGAGTTAAATAACATTTTGTACTGTCTTGTGTGGATAGGACTGAAAAGGGAAAATAAAAAGCTAAAAGTAGTTTACCCATTGGCGTATCACCGCTCATCCCGAGCGGTCATAAGAAATGAGTATGTAAGAGGAAGAGCGGAACTGAAAGTAGCGCGGGTGACCAACATAGGTTGTCATGATTGGGCATATGAAGCAGCTTAGTAAGAAACATGTCGTTAATCAAGCTTTAAGTATCAACGTGGAGCATGAAAAAAAAATGGAGCAGGAAAAATATTGGAAGATCAAAGAAACGATGGATGGATTGTGGCTAGAAAATAGGGCCACATACGGCTAATAGATATGTACCTATGGAAGAAGAAGACATGCTGCGCAGACCCTAAATCAATAAGCATAAAAGCAGGAGTATGATGAGAACAACACTGTCTAGATAGGAAGTTAAAGCTACCTTCAGAGTGCGGCTCGTGGAGTCCCGTTCAGGAGCCCCTGCGGCCGGTGAGCGAGCCGACCAGCGACTTGAGCGCGGCGCCCAGCGAGCCGCGCGCGCCCTCCGCGCCCGCCCCGCCGCCCGCGCCCCCCGCGCCCCCCGCGCCCCCCGACCCGCCGTGCGCGTCCAGGCACTTCTGGTAGCGGAGCTGGAACGGTGAGCGAACATGTGGAGGCTTCTGCTAGGTGAAAATTTTCTTGGAGTGTTGTGCCTTTTGGTAAGCTTTATGATATTTGGTAAATTGTCTGCCTCTTTATTTACTAAGATGTGGCAGGGAGAATAAGCAGTTATTTCACAAATATTGGCGCAGAACATTAAAACGAGCAAGCCAATTTGTAAGTTGGCTTAATAGTCTTTTTAAGCATTAAAAAATCTTCAGTAATACTAAGTTGTTGCTGGCCTTTCTTGAGTACTTGGGGCTGGATCGAACAACCAATTTTTCCACACGTAGGTACACCCGACAAAATACGCGCCATTTACAATAATGAAGAGTCATCTGCCTAGCCTTTTCTCAAATATTTCAGGGTTGGCTTCCAGTCCAACCGGATACAGCTGAATACCAGTGACTCCACAGTCAAGCAACATGATACCCTTTGGTAACTCTGTTTTTCAGACTTTCCGGCTTCTAACTACCCGCGTTAAGAATATCAAAGATCTTCGAATGACAGCTGGGACCCAATGGTTTAACATGCTTTTAGAGGCATGGAAGAGTTTTGGGATGATCACCCATCCACGGACTGATTTCAGCAAGTTTAATCTTCAATCGACCGATGTTGTGTGAAACGTCGTCTAAAATGTATCGTAGGTACCTTGCAAGCCGCTTCAATAGTTTTGCAGAGCGCGCCGGAGGAGGGCTCGGCGTGGAAGGCGTGCGCGACGAACAGGTCCTGCGCGGTGTGCACGATGAACGCGCAGCGCCGCACGTCGCGCCCGATGCCCAGGAACGACAGGTAGCGGACGCGGCATTCTACTATCGGGGTGGTCTCCTGGAATTGTGATAGGAGTATTTAAAGAAAGAAATTAAAGAAAAGATTATTTTTTCATTGTTACGTGTATATTGTATAACATAAACCTAAAAAACAGGAAGTTCTCATTATGTTTCTTATTCTATTTTGGTTACAGCTTTCAAAGTAGAATATTCCAAGTTCGGTGTGTCTTTGGCAGTGTTGTAGATAGATGCCTATTTTGGTTCATTTTAGAGAGTGGACTCAATTACTTCGTAAGCCGATAAGTGTGAGTCAGGCTCGCCCACCGAAGGTTGGCAATATTGTTGTATGTATAGGGATGTAATATTTTATCATAAGTTAAAACTATGACCATGACATTACGGCTCCGATTGTATTGAAAGTAACAATACCGTTTGGAACAGGACCTTAAAAATATGACGAGGACGCTTCCGAGTTCATATAAAAGCTTTTTCACTTCATTTCTGTGTGCGTAGGCAGAAACATGTGTTAAATCCATAAAATTGTTATATCAGACACTTAGACAGTTATCTTTTGACATAGTTACATCTGATGTCATTGCTTTCAGTAACATTAGGACATCGACCTTCAAAGTGCACTCACCCCCTCGTCCGTGATGGTGATCATAGAGGGCGCCACGGCCACCGCCACGGGGCGCCAGGCGGAGGGCGGGCGCGCGGCGGCCAGGCGCTCCAGCGCGTCGTTGAGCACGCGCATGCCGGTCGCGCGCGCCACCTCCGCGCTGCCCAGGTACAGCGCGCGGACCGTCTTGCGCGGCTCCTCCATGGGCGTGGGGAAGGCTGCTCCTACTGGGGGAACAACTGTTCTATTAATATCGTGGAAATATACTGGTCATTCAACCACATTACAATTAGTTATGTTCTGGTTTACGACTTACCTGGCGTAGCGATCGAAATGGAATTTTTGAATCAACATCAACATCAAAATCATACTACTCTATATCTACTACAATTGTGCTGCAAGTGAGCAGTTATTGAACGTCAAAAATTACATAAGATAGTCCCCCAAAACGAATTTGTAGTCGCCCTTAGAACGCCCTTAACGAATTTCTAGTGTTTTTGCTGATAAAAGAAGTGGTGCACCGAACTACCCAGACAGAGTCATCCCTCCCTAACCCTCCTTAGGCCATTTTATCTTACACTGTTGAAATTAGCGTTGAAATTGTTCAGGATTATATTATGACTAGTTATATTCATAGGAATGCTTACCAGATAGCGGTCTAGGCCGCCTAGTGGACGGGAGATCAGTGGGACGCGGTGGCGGCTGCAGGGACCTCTCAATCATGATACGCTTGCAGATGTCCCTCAGCGCGTTGGCAATGCTCCGCGCAGGCGCCTCGCAGCGGAACACATGGCACATGTGCTTGCGCGTCGCGCGGTCACGGGCCACGTAGGCGAAGTCCCTGGATAGACAAATGGGGGTTCTAGAACAGCTGGGTAGTTTAAGGGTATGAAGGCGTGCAGATCTCGACGTTTTTGTTTTTACACAGTGGTGTGTAAAAGTGCTGTTTGATATTTGTTTTGCCCAAAAAGCAAATGACGACTTTCTCATTCATTTATCAAATCTTCTTGTCAATTATCAATCTTGCTTGTTGTTAAGCCTGATTGAAGTCTGCGATCCCAGACAGTCTCAAGGTCCAATGAAAACCTGCGTCAGGCGCTAGTTTTGGCATTTTTTTCTCTTTACATATTGCAATGTGCATCTCTTTCTTTATATATTAGTATTGGCCAGAAATGGTGATGAAGTTTTCCCTTTCATAATATATTATAATGATTGTCATCTGCTTGTAGATACAAACCGGCAATTTAGACGTGTCTTATTGTTGATAATTATGCCTCATTTCAAGCACTGACGTTCCCAGTCATTTTGGGACTCATTTAAATTTTACAGAAGATTGTTGAAATTATTTGAAGACTTATATGAAAGATGAAGGCCTGGGATCTAACTCCGTACATGTAACAGCATGAAATGACAATTCTAAAATCATGTTGCGTGTTTCGTAATAAAGCCAAAATAGCACGTGAGTTAAAAGCTGAAGTAGTCACACAAAAACTAGAAAATTAACAATACGAGGCTTCGGATTACGTCATAGTAGATCCTGCCAAACAATTGAAGCCTCCGAAATAACTTTAAAGCTCTTTCAAACCATCTAAAGTAGTCAAAACTATGTTCAAAACGTGTCCTTAAAACCAATTCACAACCACACCTAATAATCTAAATGTCTAAAACAAAAACCTGTAATTTCGATTGTATTTACCTTTCACTATTCCAAGAATGCAAAGACAGAAAATTTTCACATTTAGTTTAATTTTTACGAGTTCGTGTGTCAAGATATAAGGGCGGTTACTCACCGTCCGTTGTCCCTGCCCACTCCCCACACGCGTATTGTGTGGATCGGCTGTGTGTGCAGTGTGTTCAGGCTTTCTGGGTCGATCAGCTTTAGGGCACCATCGTCGAGGTCCATGAAGAGGTCTTTGCCCTGTCAGCAAAATAAATACGTAAGCTGGAGTAGTTGCTATGCTTTAACGAAGTAACTAGAGGGTTGACAGGAGAACAGGTCTAAAAGTAGAAGACGTGAGTGTATAAACGAATTTCCATTTTCTCGTTCTGGTCATCACGATCTTTAACTTGATAACAGTTCATAATATCGTGATAAAGTGAAAGCCCAGCCTCCAAAGTTGCTAACAGTGAACACTGTTTATTTCATACGCAAGATTAACCTAAGTATATACATTATATGAGGTGATAGACTGAACGACGGACATACTTCAAGGGAGTGTGGTACTCATGAGAATGAACAACTAAATGTTAAGGAACAGCTGTCTTTTTCTTTGCGATTTCAGAGTTTGTCCTATGGTATTAGACATCCATATTACATCCCTTAATTTATCGCCATCGTTCTATCTAACATGTTATATAGACACAGACCAAAAACACCCTATTCAAATGTTTTGCCTAAGATCAGAGGAAGGGAGGTATAATATTCAAAAGCCACTCTGACAGTTACTCACATCACCCCAACGTCCGACCTGGTCCAGAAGATCATTGCGGCCCAGACTGAGGTCCACGATGCACTTGTTGACGGCCCGACTGGACCTCTCGGGGGTGAGGTCAGACTCTGAGATCTCCACCCAGCCCAGGGAACGGACGAAGAACCTGACTGCGCGGCCGTTGTCTGGCTCTGGACGGGCTGGGAAGCTGCGGCGTCTGAGGATGTAAACATCAATTTAAATAAAAAATAAGCCTACATTTCTCGAAGATTTAGGCATGGGTATAACTGTAGTACATCCACAGTTTGCTATTTATGTTCAAGTCCCATGTAACAGAGGGCGAGCTTATTGCCATCAACCGGGCACAAGTTCATATTCCAGGCCATTCATAATACTTTTCCTAACCCAGGAATCGAACCCTAGACCTCATGCTCAATAGTAGCGCAGGCAACTTCTATACCAACGAGGTTGTAAGTGTTTTGACGTTATCTTTTGATTACCTTTAAGACACATAACTACCTGTTGTCAAGTTGTCTTACTTTATGTCTAGAACGAATAAAAAAACTTTGCCAAATCTCCTGAATAATTGGAAAAAACTTACTTGTAAGACATCTCCTCTTTCCGTTTCCTCTCAGCCTCCTGACCATCATGGTCCAGTGCGCTGCTGGTGGTACTCCTGGTGACGGAGCTGGTCATCATATTGCCTTCATATTTGCTGACTTCGGACAGGTTTGAACAGTCCCTGACCATGGATATGCGGGACTCCTTAGCTTCGACTGGCGGCATTTTAGGGATCTCTCTTTGGATGGTGCCACTTTTTATGTGCCAGTAATAGGGCCCGTCGTTATCTGGTGGTAAAATGGTGGTTGATAAGTGTGGGGAAAGTTCAGAGAGAAGCCACAAGAAGCTGTGATGGCGACTAGCCATAGACCGTTTAACCTTTTAACTGCCAGATTTTATATTTGGTTTGGTTTGGTTGGGTTTTTTTAGAAACTTTTCCCCATAATATGATTTTTTCCTGTAACGTGGATGTGTTTACAAACACTAAAACTTACTTACACAAACAGCCAGACCTGAAACAACTACATGTAGGGCATACAAACAATTATTCCACGCGGGAATTGAACCCGCGACACGGAGCGCCGCAATCAATCACTCAGCCACTGCGCAAACAGTGCCGACATAATATAAGTACATCAGTCGCCGTGCCCTCCTAACTTATAAATCATCAGTATATCTATCATCTTGCCAGTAATGAGCTATTTTTGGGTAGAATTTAAAGTAGAACAAACGAATCAAATTGGACAAACCAAGAGCAATAAGGGGTTAACAACACAACCGCTAAATAGTGTTACAAAATTAGAAGTTAGTTGTTTAATACAAAACAATATTGTAGATATGATTTTTAACTGTCTAGCGTTGGTTAATTATCTAAATTTAATTATAAACGTGCTCTAACTGCTTACAAACATTCTTGTCACCCGTCTTACGTAGCGGGAAAGCTAGTCCTCAAATATGCCTTGCATAGTGACTGCAAATACATATTGTCAAGCAAATGGATAGGTGCGTGATGTTTTTTGAAACTGTTTTACGCGACAGTGCCACAGCGTTGCATGTGCTACACAATATGGAGCCCGTATTTGAAAAAGCGTGTCTCTTTGGCCCATATTTGCAAAAGCGTGTTTCTTTGGCTGTTTTTGCATTTAATATAGAGCACCTATTATTTGCCAAGGCGTGTTTCGTAGCCTGTATGCAAAGTTTTTAGAGCAAATCTGATAAATCAACGAGAAACGGACAAGTATTTCGTTCATCTAGTGCCTATAAAGGGTGGAAGGGATTTCGACGGACCACCAATAAAGAAATCAACACATAATTCTGAACCCCCTGGCTGGATTTCTTCTAATTTTTACGAATTTTCTTATGAACTGTAAAACATATGTTTCCTATGTGTTTTTAATAAAAGAAGTAAAATTATTTTCTATGTGTTTAAAAATCTCTCTGTGTGACTAACCCAGTGAGAATTTTAGCAATTAAAGTTTTTTACACTTAGAAGTAAAAAAATAAAAATGAGGAAAATGGGAAGAGCTGTCAAAATCTGTTAGCACTGAGGGGTCCCGAATCATGTCTTTTAGTCGTGGTACGGTTTGACCGTCGATGACACTTCCACCCTTTATAAGTTTACTGCTCATGCCAGAAAATAAAACATGCCTTCAATGGGCATACAGACCCCATTGACCTACCTATCTACCCTCGCTAAAACTAATTCTAATACTGCAAATGAACATACATATCCTACGAGTACCTTCGTGTTTCTCCCACCCAGGGGGAAGCTGGGGCTCTTTCTTGGGCCGCAACTTGACGGGTATCGCGTATAAGTCATCATTGGGCCCCTCTGCTGAGTGGGGCACTGGTGCCGAGTGACTTTTCTCTGAGTCCTCGCGGTCAGCCCGCTCTTTTTCTGGTGGGGGCGATTCCTCGCCGCCATTTTGTGGCGGTGTGATTAGACCGCTCTTGTCACTGTGGAAGATAAAAGAAAATAGGTTAATAGGTGGTAAGTACATCCCCAACATGAATGAGATTGTTGATTCATTAATGTTTCAGATTAAATCGTATCGTGAGCTGAACGCTTGACTACCATTCTGAAAACTCAAGGCTAGGTTTTGACCAGCTAAAACCTACCTGAAAACTCCGTGGAGTGTGTTGCAAGACGTTCCGCCCTAAAATAACGAATCAAAACGAATCAAAATGACGACCGATGTGGCGCGGTGGGCGAAGGGCCGCCTGCGACGCAAGAGGTTGCGGGTTCGATTCCCGCCTTGGGACAAATGTTTGTACGATCTACAAATATTTGTTTCGGGTGTTCTGGGTATTTCCTATGTATAATAAAAAATATCTATCTATGTAATGTATTGTATTAAGTATATCAGTCATCTAGTACCCATAACACAAGCTCTGCTTAGTTTGGGGCTAGATGATGCTGTGTGGATTGTCCAGCATTATTTATATTATATTTATATAAAACACAATGTATGAAGATAGTCAGCTATAGAGGGCGATGATATTAGGAACATTACAAAAAAAATGAGCAGATGACTCAAGCCTTTCTCAAATGATACGACATAATGATATTATTTTAAAGTGAAAATTTCTTCTTTCTTTCCGCAAAATTCAAGGGTTTGCGTCACAGACATGATTACGATAGACTGACACTTAAGTTTTCACTTCTGTCGACAGTACTCCATGACTGTCAATTTTAATTTTCTTTACTTACTGACCTACTCCTCGATATAAAATGCTACTGTAAACTAGTTCAAGTTCACATTGGTATGCTAAGCTCACATTAACCTCCCGCGTAATACACAACTGTACAAATTATGTATTACTTCTCAAAACCACACAGTAATAATGTTATAATGTTCAAGATCACAACGTGTTTGTTCATTGGAACTAGTAAAGCTGGTGTCCGACATTGGTGTAACAAAAAATAGTATTTTTGAATTATTTAAAACATCATCATCTGCCTAGTCGCTCCCCAAATGTGTTCGGGTCGGCTTCGTCTAACCTGATACAGGAGAATACCAGTGATTTTGTATGGAGCGACGGTGTATCTGACCTCCGCAACCCAGTTGCTGAGTAACACGATACTCTTTGGTTAGACAGGTTGTCAGACTGTCAAAGATCGGTCTATATGTCAGTGTCTATTCTACCTTTATTAAATACATATTCCCAATTGATCGAATATCAACGTTATATTGGTTAAAATGCAGTCACTTTTCCAATGACTATTGAGCAAGTTTAGTTTTTTTAAGTATTTTAGTGATTTTTTTTTTCCGTGATTACCACCAGCACTTATTAATTCTTAGTACAAATTGAAGTTTACGTTAACGCAATCGAATAAGTATGTGTAGCCACAGAGTCGCTTGATCCAATCCAACCTGTCCCTTGCTGCCGTCCCACCAGAGACGCTCTAATCCAAAGTCCGTACTCCACAGGGGTGGCCCTTAGCGCATAGTCGCTTAGATATAGGTTTTTGGCCTGACTAGAAGCCTTAAAAGCCTTAATTTCAGTTTTATTAGTCAGATATGCGGATTCCTACTGCTACTTTCAAAACAGACAGCCAGCATTAAAGTATCACAGTCAGAGCCGAGAACCTTAGCTGTACCTTCGAATTGCCAGAACCAAAAAAACAGAGCCTCCATCATGTTTACATGAGGCTGTACCACATAATGTTACGGATACGAAGCGTACGTTACACTAAGACTTGTTCTGTGGGTACATCGAACGTTACACCTACGCTCGCTGCTTATCCGTTCACCGAAGTGTAACACTCGCTTTACGCCTTACACGGTATATCCTTTATCATGCAACTAGTTCGGCTAATGTGGCACATTGTTTATGAGTTAATAAAAAACAAAACAAAGCGGTTTACGTGACTGGCTCTGAGTGCGTCACCGCCTTTATATATGAATCACTGTGGGAGGGTGTGGGCTTGCTAATGAGAGAAGCGGGGGACGTAGCGATTTTGACAGCAGGCAGGCAGATTACTTCCAGATCAAATAATTTATTCGAATTATATGGATATTGAACTAATATAAATTAATTTACTTAATTGGCAAAATCCAACCAGAAAAATGTACGACAGGGAACATCTATCTTAATATATTTAAATTACGTGTCACGTTGTTTGTCCGCTATGGACTCCTAAACTACTGAACCGATTTTAATAAAATTTTGAACACAGTGTGTGTTACAGGACAAACTTAAAAGATAGGATAGCTTTTATTTCGATTATTGACCTTAATATTTTTTTATTGCAAATTAACTTAACTTTTGACACGGAACGAAGTTCGCCGTGACAGCTAGTATATAAATAAAAAATAAAAATGAATCCCTATTTCACTTGGTCACGACATGACGCGTGAACGGCTGGACCAATTTCGCAAATTCTTTTTTTGTTGTGTTTTTTATTGTAAGGAGAAGTTTCTTATGAAAGAAAATTGCGCGGAACATTAGACAATTTAAGAAAACTTAACGACAATTTTATTTTAACTTGGCGCCTTTGACAGAGAATTTTAACCGCGGGTAACGCCTCGGGCGCAGATAGTATTATATAG
The DNA here is from genome assembly GCA_905147745.2 of Phlogophora meticulosa. NCBI lineage: Eukaryota > Metazoa > Arthropoda > Insecta > Lepidoptera > Noctuidae > Phlogophora > Phlogophora meticulosa. The sequence continues at coordinate 17,336,366 of LR990524.1, forward strand.
CAATTTATTGTCATCATCAATATAACACCTTGAACATTGATGTAACATTATCTTTCTACTCTTATCCCATGTCTGCTTCTTCCATACATCTCTATTTGGCGTCATCTCAATAGTCACTACCTTTCCCATATCATCTTTCACACAATCCATCCATCATCGTTTCTTTGGTCTTCTTCTACTCGTGTAACCCTCTATTCTCACTGTTACCTATAACTTATTATTACAAATACAGTCAGATTTATTGATTGTTTGATGAATGTACTTAACACCTGACGGTGTTAAGTACATTCATGGGTGCCTCACTGGTCTAATGTTTACAAACACTTCTGTTGAGCTTGAGGTCCAGGGTCCAGAGTCCATTGGTTTTTCCTATTGGAATTTCTCAGTAAGCAGCCTAGTCAGTAGCCTGGATTAGTGCCCAGTTGGCGGCAATAGCAAAAAATAATTGAGAGCTAGTCTACAGGGCGATCGTTTCTGACATCTGTCGAACCATAGATACAGATGAAGAAAAACTAAACACGTGGCATTTGCGACGTTGCCTTCCTAAATGGAAAAAACAACAGCCCCATGCTGTTGCACAACCCAGTTACTGGGCACCACGATACCCCTGGGTTAGACTAGTTGTCAGACTTTCTGGCTTCTGACTACCCGTAACAACTGTCAAAGAACTACAAATGACAGCCGGGACCAACGGCTTAACGTGCTTTCCAAGGCACGGAGGAGTCACCCATCCACAGACTGACCTCGGCAAGCGTAGCTTAACCTCTGATCAACCCGTGCGGCTGTTTTTATTTAGCCACAACCTCCTCTTGAAATACAATAAGAATATCCAATTATAATCCAATTATAGGACACACACGCACTTATAATAAGAATACTCGACCTAGATACAAATACACACACATCATCCCTAGACTTGGAATCTATGACGTCATAATCGAAGATGCTTATTTTACCGACGTGATTGGGCGAGTGCGGGAAGCTGAAGGGAAAAGCGAGAGAGGATTCACACTCCAGCAAGGTCCAGAAATAATGTGATCGTGTTGTATTTGTCCCACACGATAGATAACAGTATGAATGTAAATGGTAATAATTATAGAATACCAAGTAAAAGATGGATGTATTATTGTGAAAGATATGGAGTATTTTAATGGGTATGAGGATTTAGGAGTAGAGTTCCTATTCTAGACCAACCAAACGGGTGTCGTGCCAATAATGTGTTCAATCGTGCCTGCCTATCTTGTATAGGTATATTATGTTCACTGATAAATTGAATACCGCTATTTAGGATTTGTCAATTTAGGTCCTAGGTGGCGATATAAATGTTGCTACACTTAATATAGCTAGTAAGGAGGAAGTACCTATGGGACAAGACGACATGCAGCGCCGACCTTACATAATGGTATAAAGGCAGGACGATGTACACTTCTAATTTCATTCCTACAATCGCCACCGCTTCGTCTTATCACTCTATTCTCTTCCTAACCGCAAGGCCGTCAGCGCAGTCGCGAGCACGAACAATTACCTGATCATATTTACCGACCGCGAAACAACTGTTTAACTTAACAAGAATTAGTACTGTGCTCATTCAGAGAAGGTCCCTACTACTGATCTATGCTGGTTACAAGAATTATAGTATACAAGATTCTTTTTTTAGGACAAACCCGTCACGCTATTCCCAAACCACTGCAACTCCTGGAAACCAGAATCAACAGTAGCAACCACCAGAAAAGCGTCGAGTCAATGAAGCCGCATCCCGAATCCGCAGCCGCATCCCGAAACAATTCAACTGTCTTGGATCCCGGAACGAAATTAATCAGAAAAGAGCAACGGAGGAGACACTGTGTATTGGGGTCGGCTATCAGTCCAATCGGATGCAGCTGACACTGACTATCTGCCTTTTAGAACTCAGTTACAGGGTAACTCGATACCCTCTGGTAAGACTGGTTGTCAGACTTTCGGTTTCCCGACTACCTGTACCGACTGTAAAAGATCTACGAATAACACATTATATATAAAAACGTCTAGGTAAACAGATACGAACCCAATATAAATATAGTATCTTCTTTTTCTCGCGAGCATTTTAAATAAAATTTAAAACGTCCTCAGAGTTTCGTTATTTGTCAAACCGTAAACTGTGTTTTAGACACAAACGCAAAACACGGCCACTTCGTTAAACAATAAAATCAAAACTGTACCTACTAGCTCGTTTTTAGAGTTCTGTAGAAATAGAAGAAGAAACCCTTTACAGAATTTGCTAGACGGGCCCTATCCAAAGCATATCTATGTCTATCCGAACACTACGAACGACCCCTTCTGATATTATATCAGTCTTTCAAATTTAATGACATTAATTCCATTGATGTATAATCATTTAGGTATAGAAATCTCAAAATAACGTGTTGGAAAAAAATATTTCTTTAACAACGATACAACTATTAATACACGAAAAAATAAAATAAAATAAATAGTAAAATGTCAACTGGAAAAGTGCTCAGAAGGCTGGCAGCATTGCCACGTTGAATGACAATGCTGATTCTTGGGCCAAAAAAAGGCCGATCTCAGTGGTCACGTGAAGAGTCGACCAAACGCTTCGCGATTTCTCGAAAAACTAAATGAGCACACGGACGTCATGGCCCTAGTTTCAACCCCAAACGGCTCAAACATATAACTTCCATTTAGATTGCTATATTTTAATTTTTACATGTTGGCTGAATGTGATAAATTGTCAGACGCGCGTAAACTTCTGTGATTCGTTGAATTAATTATCAACAGCCTATCACAGCTCTTGCCTTGCGCTTAATTTGAACATTTATATGTGATAGTGTTAATGGCATACTACTTATAATTACGTAGTTTTACTTTACATAAAATTGTATAGATTCCAGTTCTTCAATCTTATCAGATACTTCTTCCCAGCAAAAACACAAGGAAGTGGTGAAGGGTGGGCATTTTGTAAAGTTTTTAGCAAGGGATATTGTCTATGGGCGACAACTTTTGCACTAAATATTCACTAAATTACCTTTTTTCCCCTCTTAAGTAAAATCTTTACGTATATTCGCTGACCAAATAATAATTTTATATCTATTTTTCTTATATTTATATGACTAGGCCGCCCTGGGCCACTGCCCAGGTAAAAACTGCCCTGTAAAGGTTCTCGACATATTTGAAGTAAGGCTCACTAGCCTTACTTCAAATATGTCGAGAACCTTTACACACAATCCGACCCGCTCCTGGCAATTTTTTCCGAATAATGACTATAATAAAAACGCAATTAATATCAAGTTGGAGCTAAGTCGTAACATGCACTTATAATTACCAATTAACTAGAATCGAGTTTCGGCCATTACGTACCGATGCAATACTCAGATAAAAACAACGAAACCGGAATCTGGAATAATGATTTTGATTTTGCATCAGTGCTATATGATGAGTACATGCTATTTTAGGGTTCCGTGCCAAAATGGTTAGTACGTTAAACGCCAAGTGACCGACAAACAAAACATTTTCTATTGTGACTCGTTTTCTGGCAGTTAAGGTGTTTACAAGGAACCTCTATCCTGCGACTTCATCTGTTCATCTATATGTGATAGACAGCTTCATATTTCAGGAACTACTTAATATGTTATCTTCTTGAAATTGTGAAGAGTTTTAAAGAATGCTTTTCCTCTTAGTAAGTGAAATAGTTTAGATAATGTCAATAATTTTATCGTTTTAACACATTCTATTATGATGATAAGATTTCCATAGAAATGAGGACTCCGTAAAAAATTAAATTAATCTTAGTTTTATTTGACCTTTACCAGAAAGATAAAACAACGTCTCTAAAAATGTAGAACTGTTTTTCCTAGGTACAGAATCCTAGATGGGCGAGTCGGACTCGCACTTTGCCGGTTTCTTCTGTCAGTCTACACTGCAAATGTCATTTTTTTAATCACATGCCATATTTTATATTTATTGTGATTTTACTTAGATTTGTGTAAACCAATTGAAGACTTGTAAAACTAAGAATGGTCAAGTTATAAAGTTAAATACTAAAAAGGCATCGACTGAACAATTTTTTTTAAATAAATCGTTGCCATTCACTAGAAATTTCTCCTGTGTCGTGGGTGCGTGTACAAACACAAACAGCCGGACCCGAAAAACTACTTGTAGGCCATACAAATATTTGATCCGTGCGGGAATCGAGCTCACGACACGCGGTGCAGCAGCTGATTGCTTAGCCACTACGCCAACCGTGCGCACAAATCATTTTGCCTTCAAACGGTATGTGATAATATTTATGTTAGTTTAGCTATGAAGACGGATCATGTTAATTCGAATCCATAGCGGCACCTCGCGAAATTCAAATTTTCTTACGTTTTTTGCAATTTGCGGTATTAGGTACTATGTTATATAGAAATAATATTATGAGTAGTATGTTATTTTACCTTAATAATACCAATCTGTAACTGTTCCACTGTATGGTAAAGGCCTCTTCTCATACAGAGAAGGCACGGGCATTAATCACCACGCTTGCTCAAGGTCGCTTGGTAATTCAGGCTTTTAGGTTATAAGTCACATTTTTCTCACGATGTCAGTAATGTTTAAGATAAACTTAGAAAGTACATATGAATTGAAAAAATCACATTGTTAGTTACCCGGATTTGAACCCACAAACTCGCGCATGATAGACGAGCCCACACCACTGGGCCATCACGATACAATCACATAACTCAAGATGAGTATTTGTCTAGACAACGAAGCCTTAAATGTCATCTCAATTCAGTATTGTGGCATTGATCAAGTATGAACAATATGCATGAACACAATATTAGTCCTAGCGACGACGTCATTCCATAATTAAACTTTTGTATGGCTTTGAAAATTTCCTACGTGTTGACTCTATTGGCGGAGAAACATTAATGTTGGATCAAAACATACGAAGCACGTCATATAGTATACAGAGTATATATAGTAGAGTAGATAGGGACCTCCATAGACTCTAAAGTAATCAACATCTGCCTAGCCATTCCCAACTATGTTAGGGTCGGCTTACCAGTACTTATTTTAGATGGAGGGACGGCGTATCTGACCTGCACAACCCAGTTACTAGGCAACAATTTCACGACACGGTTGGCGCAGCGGCTGAGCGAACGACTGCTGCGCCGTGTGTTGTGAGTTCGATTCCCGCACGGAACAAATATTTGTATGGCCTATAGGTAGTTGTTCCGGGTCTGGCTGTTTGTGTATGTGACTTTAAATGTTTGTAAACGCAACCACGACACAGGAGAAATTCGTAGTTTGGGGCAACGTTTTTTTTTTATAAGAAAGAAAAATCTTCTTGCATTTTGCTGCCCAATTCTGGAGGGAAGTTTATTATTTAACATCATACTAGGATTTTTGTAAGCGGATGAAACCCGCTAGACACAGCAAGTTTCAAATACGATGAAATTAATAGACTTATATACCGTTAGACGGTACCTATGCTTTACTATAAAACATATAATCATACTTGTATTCCCTTAAGGGTTAGGCAGAGCTTAACCTCTATTACTTTGTACACACACACTTCGCCGGTTATGTATGTTCCAGTCTTATGTAATAGGGGGCGACCATATTGCCATTAACCGGGTACGATCCAGTCCTCCACGCACCAGTCTCCGGGCTGGTACTGAGAAATTTCAGATGGTGAAACCCAATAACACAGCTCGACCTGGGAATCATGAGCATGAGCTCAGCAGTACGAGTACCTAGTGCTTTCGAGCACTAGACATACGAACAGTGGCGTGCACAGAGATTTCAGACAGAGTATGCACAAAAAAAAAACTTTGCAGTTTCAGCTTGTTGTACCTACGGTAGGTACAAGCAAGTATATAACCTATTCGATAACCTATGTGGCGCAGCGGGCAAAGGTCCGCCTGCGACGCAGGAGGTTGCGAGTTCGATTCCCGCCTTGGGATAAATGTTTGTACGATCTACAAACATTTGTTCCGGGTGTTCTGGGTATTTGATATGTATAATAAAACATATCTATCTATGTAATGTATCGTATTAAGTAAATCAGTCATCTAGTAACATAACACAAGCTCTGTTTAGCTTGGGGCTAGATATTGCTGTGTGGATTGTCCAGCATTATTTATTTATTTATGCTAAATTACAGTTTTTATTTCATTATAGTTATTTATCATTAAGAGGATGTATGTTATGTACATACATCCTCTCTATCCTGTATGGGATGCAGAGCTTATTTGCATGTATGGAGTACACGCCACTACGTATATTTGATTAGTTTCCGTACCAAATAAGATTATAAAGAAAACGGCTAGACGGACCTTTTTAAACGTTTTTCAAGTCTATTTCGGTGCTCCCTTCGCTGTTAGGCTAGACAGACTGTAATTAGATATCTTCTGTCTCGACATTTGTTCTCTTTTTGTGCGACTAAACTTATAACACTTATAAAAGGTGACGCAGAGATAGCAGGTCATCATTTGCCAAGGCAATTCCCAATTATATTAGGCTCGGCTTCCTGTCTAACTGGATGCAGATGAATACTGAAGACTCTGTAAAAAATCGGTCAAGTAATTGTCGGACCACGCTCAGAGAAGGGCGTAGTCGGGGTGATTTACTCTTGTACACTGATTTAGCGACTGCAAAGTTAAGTTTGTAATCCATTATATTTCTATTTATGAGGGTCTAACCGAAAATATCACCTATCACGCCAACTATTGACGTAAACAAAAAAGTTACTTAGAAAAATCAGATTTTTTTGAATTGTGGAATACAGCCATCAGCATTTTTTTTTAATTATAGCATCCCTACTTATTTCAAACTGAATTTCGCCAAACCGTAATTAGTATAGATTTTATTTCAAGATTATAGAACTCCGATGTCTTCATTTTAACAATACTTTTTCAGTTCAAAATACCCTAAGTGACATAATGATAATACATAAAATATGAATATTTCCGCTATACACTGAAATATTGTTTTTTTTTGTACACCCAGGGAGAAAAACCGCAAATATAGGCTTTAAAGAAATTAAACACGATAATTACATTAGAGGATACAAAACTTCGTGTATTTCTAACACTGAGCTTTACGAAGTAGACCGAATGACGTACCTACGACAATCCAGGAATTTCTAATCTACGGCTTGACCGAAGTTTCGGCTGGTTTGTGGCCGAAATCGAAAATATGGGCGAATCATGATTTTATTGGCTGAAAACGCTTGTTCGACAATTATTAATTATGTCTCAATGGCGGGACCTAGCAGACTTATCTACCTATCTAGGAACACACTCCCACTGACAAAATAAATTAAAACTAATTTCAACAAAATCCCTGTCTTGATATAATCTTCTATTGCCTTGTTAGTTTTACAAGTAACTGAAAAGGCTGGTCTATTCTTTGTAAAGGGAACTTGTAAATAGCTAAAAGGTTTATAAAAATACCTTGTTTTTGTTACTGGCGAAGCTGCCCCATCTTCGACTCTGGAAAAGAGCAAAAATAAAACGTTAATTTCATCAAAATTCAATTAGAATTTTTCATTAACTAAGCGCCCTAGATTTTAATAACTCTTTGTAGGTACAAAGAAAGTGATGCCCCAGATTTTAATGTTATAAAAGAATTTTTGATTATTAATATTCATTGTTATTTAATTAAAAAAAGGGTTGCTTGTCCTAATTGAGAGAAAAATATAGTTGTAAATGAAAAAAACGTTCTTTATTAAAATAAAAATTTGTTTATATTAGTCATTATTTATATACTTTCCTCGTTAGTAAAGTGGTCACAGGCCCTATTGCTGAGTAGGTATGTGGTTCTGGGTTTGATTCCCAGGTCTGGCCAGACCAGAAACTCCATATTGTGGAGTTTCTGAGTGGGCTTTGAACTCTGGACTTGTGCCCGGTTACTGGCAATAAGTTCACCCCATATTTTTTTTTTTTTTTTTTTTTTTTTTTTTTTTTTTTTTTTCATGGGACTTAAACATAACTGGCAAAATATGGATGTATCATAGGCACACATTTGCCTTACACTTCGGGGAATACAGGCGTTGATGTTATGCAATTTGGATAAAGGTTATATATTCCAGAATCTGGGGCTCACACTTCTTCTTTTCTTTCTTTATTTGTTTTCTTTCTTTAAAATGAAAACGTTGCCCCACACTAGGAATTTCTCCTGTATCGTGGGTGCGTTTACAAACATACAAACTCACATACACAAACAACCAGACCCGGAACAACTACCTGTAGGCCATACAAATATTTGTTCCGTGCGGGAATCGAACCCACGACACGCGGCGCAGCAGTGAATCGCTCAGCCACTGCGCCAACCGTGCTGATCAAAACTTCTTCGTCACCTCAAAAATCCAAAAAAACACGCACAATTTACAAGATGGCCTCTAAAAAAAGATCGGCCCAAGAACTTGGTACCATTAACGTATCCAATGGCCAATTCTAACCACCTAATTTAGGCAAGGGGGACGCGGATTGAGTGCTAACAGCCAAGTTTGGCCAAGTCCCCCAAACACGCCAAGTTGGGGGAATATGGCTCGAGTTTAAAGTACGAATAAGTTTGAGTTGGAGTATGTATTCGTGAAAAATGTTTTGTTTTTGTATCGAGGAGTATTGGGTTACTTTTGTTTGTAATGGGGGTGAATGATTGATTGCTATGGGGTGGGATCCCTATTGCAATTATTGTATCTCCCTCGGTTAGAATTTTGTTAATAATCCGAGGAGACGAGAATTCTTTTCAGAATGTACATTTAATTACCTTCTTTAATAAATTTTATTGATTGCTTCGTTACGTCTGAAACTGAGTTGGTAAGGAGGTGGTATCTTTTCAAAGCTAGACTAATAGACTTCGTTATCATCATCCCAAGATATTGAGGGTCGGCGCAGCATGTCTTCTTCTTCCATACTTCCCTATTTGCCGTCACCTCTATAGACCATTGAGTCCTTTCTACCCATATCATCTTATCTATTTTTTATTTTAGAAAAATACTCGTCAAATGCATAACTTCCTCCTGTTTTGAAGTTGGTTAGTAAGAAACAGTTTAGAATGAAGATATACACGACAATGTATGACAGTCATAAAAACTGAAGGCAAACATGAGTCGTGCTCGCGAGAATTGCAACCAACGATACGTGCCATTTGCATATACTGTTGTGGGTACTAGGAGTACATGACTGTATAAGAGTCATGGTGGACATTTTACGAGCAGTCTACAGGGTGTACATACATAAGCATGTAGGTATATACAGGTACTATAACATCAGACTAGTCTCCTGCTTGATATGGAGGGAAGTGGAAATTATGTGTTTTTCTAACTCCTTCGCTGTTCTTTTCTGATTAATTTCGTTGCGGGTACTAAGACAGTTGAATTGTTTTTCCGGGACTTGTCGGGCTTCATTGTCTCGACACTATTCTGGTGGTCTTGTCCCAAAACAAAAAATAACATCAGACGTCTGTAGATGCAAGGCTGAACTGTTTTTGTCTGCCCATATAAAGGACAATGATCTTAGAGATAATGGTGGAGATGACAGTGTGTAGGTATTTTAGATGTGATTGGATATAGGTAACAAATAGTAGTGCTACTAGTTCTTATTCTACATACATCATCTTAACATATATACCTTACTAGCTTTTGCCCGCGATATCGACCGCGTGAATGTCGGGTATCGCGGATACAGATGAAATCGCGGATTGTAAACTATACTGTCCTTTTCTTAAGGACATAATCTATATACATGCTAAATTTCATTACGATCTAATTAGCCATTTAGTCGTGAAAAGGTAACAAACACACAGTCTCTCGCATTTATTATATTTGTATATGATTTATCTGAAGGACACAAAATATTGTAAAACAAATTTTAAAACAGTAAATTCCGTATTTAAATGTCAATATTCTCATGCCAATGATACAACTATTAATATATGAAAAAATAAAATAAAATAAATAATCACAGGGCATCGAAAATGCCCATGCCAATTTAACAAATAACGACAAAGTAAAATCCCTGCGAAGGTCTGAGGAAAGTCCCAGTGTGCTTGTGAGAGACATTTAAATGTTAAAACACGAAGTGAGCTCATTCTCCAGTCAGACCGACCGATGCAAGGGACCATTATGATACTACGCTGCAGTATAAAAACTACCAGATTTTAGAGTTGCACTTTTGTGGAAATAAAGGTTAAGGTATATAAAAGAGTGACACTAGTGAATCCTTTTTGACGACCTATGTGGCGCAGCGGGCAAAGGTCCGTCTGCGCCGCAGGTGGTTGCGGGTCCGAGTCCCGCCTTGGGACAAATGTTTGTACAATCTACAAACATTTGTTCCGGGTGTTCTGGATATTTGGGTTCTGGGTATTATTATAAAAAAAAAACTATCTATGTAATGTATCGTATTAAGTATATCAGTCATCTAGTACCCATAACACAAGCTCTGCTTAGCTTGGGGCTAGATGATGATGTGTGGATTGTCCAGCATTATTTATTTATTATTTACTAATATATTAATGTGAAAGTTTGTGAGGATGTATGAATGTCAGATACTCTTTCACGCAAAATCTTCTGAACGCATATTGATGAAACTTAACAGTTGGTATAAAAGCGTACTACCTATACAGGTAGGTACTTCAGAATCATTATCTGCCTAGCCTTTCCTTGCTGGGGTCGGCTTCCAGTCTAACCGGATGCAGCTGAATACCAGTATTTAGCATTGAAGCAGCGACTGCCTATCTGACCTCCACAACCCAGTCACTGGGCAACACGATACCCCTTGGTAAGACTGGTTGTCAGACTTTCAGGCCTCTGACTACCCGTAACGACTGTCAAAGATCACAAATGACAGCCGGGACCAACAGCTTAACGTGCTTTCCGAGGCACAGAGGAGACTCGATATGTTACGAACGGTCACCCATCCACAGACTGGCCTCGGCAAGCGTAGCTTAACCTTCGATCGACCCGTGCGGCTGTTTTTATTTAGCCACGAGCTCCTACGAGAAGTAGGTACTTCAGAATATCACATAGAATAGTCTACTAAGTATATGTGTGTCTGAGCGTTGTTATTCTGTAGTTGAAAGATAAATAGGCCAACGAAATCGTGTGAGGCCGCTAGTAAATAAATGATAGATACCTAAGTGAAAGAAAAGGTGGCGGCTTATAGGAGCCACTGAGACAACTGAGAAAATCACAACAACTGACAAAGAGACTTATTCTGCCTGTGCGTGCTGTTCTAAAATATTACACAAACACAGTTAGGCAATTGATATAGATATATTGATAGATATGACGACCGTTGTGGCGCGGCGGGCGAAGGTCCGCCTGCGACGCAAGAGGTTGCGGGTTCGATTCCCGCCTTGGGACAAATGTTTGTACGATCTACAAATATTTGTTCCGGGTGTTCTGGGTATTTCCTATGTATAATAAAAAAATATCTATCTATGTAATGTATTGTATTAAGTATATCAGTCATCTAGTACCCATAACACAAGCTCTGCTTAACTTGGGGCTAGATGATGCTGTGTGGATTGTCCAACAATATTTATTTATTTATTTATTATTTAATTGCCTCGTTGGTCCAGTGGTTGCAAGCGCTCCTGCTGAGCATGAGGTCCTGGGTTCGATACTCGGGTCGATCAGTACTATTAGATTTTTTCTATCTACAATATGCTTTCCCTATTACAGTCGGTGAAATGAGTGTGTACTATTGGTACCAACACCTCTGCCTAACCCCTGGGGGGAATATAGGCGTGATATGTTGATTATTATCATTGTTGACGGTTACATGAAGGTATTTTAATAAGTGTATCAAATAATTCCACACGATTTGTTACACATTAATGTCGGCGGCCATTGTTGCTTACCCTTGACGATAGCTGAACAATAAGATCACTTCTCTGAGCGTTGCGTCATTATTCTAAGTTAAGCTGTGAATTAGGCAACTTCAGTTTTTAATTGAACACGGTACTGACTTTGAAATTATAATTAATTGCTAGTGTGATGAAAAAATTGCTCTTTGTGTCTAACCTGTATTCTAGAAATGTGTTTAGTTCTAAATCTAGATTTTAACAGACGAAAAATAAGCAGGTTCTTAATTCGACACGTAAGTATATTTTTTTTTTATGTATGACGACTATTTTTTTACACTTTAGTCCGATTTTGATCATTCTTTTTCTACTGGATAGCAGGTACATATCTCAAATTTGGTCCTATTGAAATAAGAATAAAGTAATCCAAGTGTAAAAATTACGGGATGATTGATTGTCAACCACAGATTTTTTGTAAAGGGTGATGAGCACCTGACATAAGGCTATTGTAACTTAAATAAATTATTAATTAACCAACTAAAAAGCGACAGAAAAGCCTTATCGCAAAAAATTCAAGCGACTTCAAAAACCACACTAATAAATATAAAACAACTAGTCTTTCGGAAGTCGGTGGCAAAAAAATCAACCAAATGAAACAAATAAAGTCACCGACTTCCGATTTTACACATTTAAGTGAGTTATTTGAAGTCGGTTGATTTTTTCTAAATCACATACTTTATTCTAAGAGGGTGGCGAATGAAGGGCGACTAATGAAAGGTATATAAGGCCTAATATGTACATATAAGTGGAAACGCCGGGAGGGGACGCCCTAGAAAAACATAGATAAACTGACCTCATTGGTGATGTTCTTCAGAAAGGTCAGGTGCGCAGTACTCGCAACCGGCGTGCGTGTATGACCAGTTAATAATAATAAATAATATTACCAGCCTGTTACTGTACCACTGCAGTGCAAAGGCCTCTTCTCATACAGAGAAGGCATGACCATTCATCAATTAATGACGGCACGGTTGGCACAGCACAGTGGCTGAGCGATCGACTGCTGTGCCGTGTGTCGTGGGTTCGATTCCCGCATGGAACAAATATTTGTATGGCCTGCAGGTAGTTGTTCCGGGTCTGGCTGTTTGTGCATGTGACTTTAAATGTTTGTAAGCGCACCCACGACGCAGGAGAAATTCCTGGTGTGGGGCAACGTTTTTTTTTTTTAAATAGAAAGAAAGAAAAGAGTTAATAGACGTATAGTATGAACGTAGTCGAAGCAAAATGAGCATGTAAGGATCGTCACACGTGGCGTTCTGTAGTTTCTGCCTTTTTGTCCAAATGGGATAAAGCTATTAATATAAAATGTATACAAAGTACTGTTTGTTGTGCGTAAGTTGTGCTTAAAATATACATACATATTATACTTTAAGCATAACTAAACTCGAATCTACTCATGACACAGTAAATATCTGTCGTTCAAGCAACCTGCTTATATTTTTTTATACCGTTTTTACATTGTTTTGGGGTATTTACAGTAGGCTGAATGGCAGCGGTATCATCGTACTCTATTAAATCTCCGCACAACTAAGCCTGCTGAAGATAAAAGCGTTACCAATGATGTGCAGCTTACTGTACGTATACACACAGTAACACATGTGAGATGTTAGTACATAAAATAACACCATGTTTTAAGCAAATAAATATATTGTATTCTATTCTATCGTATCCTATTCTATTCTATTCTATTCTACCCTATCCTATTTTATTCTATTTTATCCTATTCTATTCTATTCTATTCTATTGTATACTTAAATTGCCATACATAACACCATCACACCTGTATTTTCCGAAGGGTTTGGCACAGGTGTATCTTTAGTTCACCCACATTTAGCCAGTTTTGTTTAAGTCTCGTTTTATATACTAGTAGGCGAGCCCATTGCCCACAACCGCGCATATGTTCAGACTCCGGGCTACGACTGAGAAATTCTAGATCGAGTAACCCAATAACAGTTTTTTTCGAGCTAGAAATCGAACCCAGGATCTTTAGCTCAACAGTAGCGCTTACAACCACTACATCAACGGGGCAGTCTAATTGGATAACGTCATCCCCAACACACGTTACATACAACCAACAATCTTGTAAACAAAACGAAGAGAAACAGCATCATAGTGAAACAGGTACTCCATTAGGTACAACAAGATGCATCGTACGTGACTCCACTCCAATCTAAAGCTGAAATATTGAAGTCGCACGACGCGGCGACTTTCAAAGACAAAAGACTTTTACTGCCACCGAGGCGTTGGCAGCAACTTCAATCCGGACAAGTGGTTTTTTAGGAGTTTAAGATGGGGATTGGACACGAATGGGAGATTGCGTTTCTTTTAACGGGTTTGAAGTTTAAATGGAAGAGTTAGATGACATTATCTGTCCAAGATAATACATATGTAAGTACATAAACTCTCGTCTTTTTGACATGGGGGAAGCTACGATCCTTACATACACCTTTTGATTCGTTTACAAACAAATAAATAATGCTGGACAATCCACACAGCATCATATAGCCCCAAGCTCAGCAGAGCTTGTGTTATGGATACCAGATGACTGATATTTTTAACACAATACATTACATAGAACGATATTTTTATTAAACATAGCAAATACCCAGAATACCCGGAACAAATCTTTGTAGATCGTACAAACATACATATGTCCCTCTTGCTTAGCAGGCGGACTTCGCCCGATGCGCCACATAGGTCGCCAAATATACATCTGGTCATACGCGCACGCCGGTTGCGAGTACTACACATCTGACCTTTTTGAAGAACATCACCTATAAGGTCAGTGTATGTCCTTCTAGGGCGTCCCCTCCCGACGTTTCCACTTCCAAGATAACGTCTGGATTTTAAAAGAGACTGTGACCTCTTTGTTTGATTTGGTGTTTCATCTCAGAGTAGGTAAGGAATCACCAAATTATTTATTGTTTTTAAAACCTATTTAAAGAAATAAATATAATTTCATTTCATTAGCTTTGCTTAAAAGAATATTGTGGTCGTATGACCAGCAGGTAGTTTCGATTTGGCCGTGATTCGCACCACTAAATGAGCTCGTAAGACATTACATAAATAATATCACGCCTGGTATTCTTCTAAAGGTTAGGCAGAGGTGAACTTATTACACTCACATTTGCCAGTTCTGTTTTAGTCTTATGTATAATATAATAGGGTTCGAGATTATTGCCACTAGACGAACGAGCCAGCCACGTGTACAGTGTACAACAAATAACCAAACACATTAGATAATCTCCGTTCACTTTTGTTTTTATTTTCTATTCGAGTAGGATGTCCACAGACAGCTAAGCTATCTAGAATATAAAGCCAGCACGAGCTAGACAGTCAACATATTACAATAGCTGATCGGAGATCTTTCGATCAGAGGACAAACCTTTTAAAATAAATGGTATTGTTCGCAGAGTAAGTCTTCTATAATGTACAAAAAAGTTTCAAGTTGATTGCAATTTTAGCTGAATGGTAGATAGAGAGCTACTGTGATTAGCCCCACAAATGTTTCATTTGTACCTATCAACATTGTTTTCATTGATATTTAGGCTAATAAAAATATGGAAATCAGCGTCAAGACTGTCTTTAGACGGGCATTTAAAGACAGCTTGACGCTGGATTCCAAAACCGTAAATTCTTAATGAATTCGAGAAAATGTTACTTCAGGAAACCGCCTCATTGGTCCAGTCGTTCTTCGTTCGATTCCCAGGTCGAGCAAAGTATTATTGGGTTTTTCCATCTGGAATATCTCAGTACCTACCCGAACTGTGGAATTGGACCCAGTTAATGATATAGGCTCGCTCTCTATTACATGGGACATAGCTGGCGAAATATGGGTGTTCTAAAGATACACATCTGCTTAATCGTTTGGGGAATATAAGCGTGATGTTACGTTAAGTATACAATTGTTTATCTGACACATCTTGCTTTCCATCACGAGAAACAGAACATTACTCTGCTCTATTTTTAGCTTAGATTCACAATAAAATCTGTACGCATAGTTTACAAATACTAGTACCCGAGGGATTCTGGTTGAAAGCAAAGAGTAGGCGGCATCTATTTATATCTAGCTCCAAACGACTTGAAAACACAGATATAATTCTAGGTAGAACCGCAGGCAAGAACACTGTAACTCTTAATAAGACAGTTTTATTAGTTCTGTTTGAAGTCGGCAAGGTTGCTTCAACGAAGGGTATTGTATGTCTTAGTGCACTTAAATGCAGTACGAAAAAAACTGGATGATTTCATTACCTACGTGTGGTTTTATAGTTAAAGATAAAGGATTTCTAACTGTATGTGCATAGCTTGATGGCTGTTTGGCAAAGGCCTAGCCTCTCATGCATGAGGTCGTGGGTTCATATCAAGGTACCAATGTGAATTTTTCAATTCATAATTCACAAAAACTAAGTTTCTTTTATATACTACTGACATTACCTGGGGCCATATCATTTTAACACCGATCTAAAGCCAATACGATTCCAATGTTAATTTTGCAGTCTCGTGATATGTTATTTGGCGAAATAAACAGCTGTCAAAATAAACTCAAGAGTAGCGTTTAGGGCGCGCCAAACTCTATCCCAAATTTGAAGTTAGCCTCAAACTCTAGAGTACGAAACATCTAAGTTCCAATGTCAATCGACGTATGAGAAGAGACCTAAGCCCTGCAGTAGACAGCGACATGCTGATATTTATTATCAAATCAAATCACTTTATTTTGTTAACACAGGTCCATAAATACAGATCTTATTGTTGTCGATGAGAGCGCTATGTTATGCCAGGAGGCGTATAAATGTGGTGAGCATCCAGCTCAAGATTTGAAAAAAAATATGCTTATAATAGAGAATCCTGCATAATTATGGTATTCAATTTAATTATAAACATTATCTAGCGCTTGAACTATGTCATACCTAAATAAGGGATACACTTTTCCCGTTGACAGCGATGCGGATGAATTTTTAGATGCCTGTGATTAATTATTTTATTTTATTTCTTCATATATCAATAATTGTATCGTTTTAAAGAAATAAAATAAGGGATTATTTAAAAAAATGATTGTTATAAATGTCAAAAAATCAAACTACATAAGTCCAAAATATTTAAAATGTCAAAAAAATTTAAGTAAATGTAAGTATTATGTTGATGGTTGATGTTAAAAAGTCGTAACAAAAGCATGACGTAACGACGACCCCTTAGTCGTAGGAGTTGAATCTCTTTAGGAGGATCAGCACTTTCAAACTGGTAGCCTTCACACAACCGCTATCATTCAAAACAAAACTCGTAAGTAATTCTTTCAACGGAAGCGCGTTGATGTAATATTTTTAGATAAGAAACTCATACACACCCAGGTATTACCTTCGCAAGGTTGAACCACTTCTGTTGTAAACAATTTATCGGTATGTTTGTGAGCTGCACATACTACGTGTGTTTTTCTTCGGTAATGATAAATTATACTTATTTCTGTAAATAGGTTTTTACGAACACTTTTATACGTCAAACATTCAATTTGTAAACTAGGTTTGTTTATCCCTTTCTGACTACCCGTTTGGATATTTCTACTCAGAGAAATATCCAAACGAACTCAGAGGTTACAGACTTTTTTAAAGTCCATACATTACCTACATTTAAAGAGACGCTATGTAAGAGGTACCTACGATGTAAGACCGTCTGTAGGGAGTAGGATAAAACCTTACAGTAAGCAAAACGATGTCATGACGGCACGGAGTCCCAGTGGCATAGCGATCGGCTGCAGCGCTGTG
The DNA here is from genome assembly GCA_905147745.2 of Phlogophora meticulosa. Classification (NCBI taxonomy): domain Eukaryota; kingdom Metazoa; phylum Arthropoda; class Insecta; order Lepidoptera; family Noctuidae; genus Phlogophora; species Phlogophora meticulosa. The sequence continues at coordinate 17,353,969 of LR990524.1, forward strand.
TGTCGTGGGTTCGATCCCCGCACAGAACAATTATTTGTATGGCCGACAGGCAGTTGTTCCGGGTCTGGCTGTTTGTGTATGTGAGTTTAAATGTTTGTTAACGCACCCACGATACAGGAGAAATTCCTAATGAACGAAATCTGATTAGCTGCAGATATGGTAGCCTAAAATACAATAACATTAAACTATTGCAGATTTTTTGTTATTTCTCTGAAGCATCGGAGTCTGTATAACTGTTGAAATGTAGGTGTATCATTCGTACACCTTACCTATCGGGGAATGAAAGCGTGATGTTATGATGATGACGTTATATAAGTAACTACTTACTTTTAGAACTCTAATACCTACAAGTATTTTGCACTTATTCCCATGTACCACGCCATAACTCATAATAACCAGGAAATATTTTAATGCTCTCCAAAAGCTACATCCAAAGCAATAATCCTTTAATTAGACCTTCAGAAGGAACCAAGTACTGAAGTATCCAATCCATTTTCAACCCATGTCCGAAGATATAAGGTTCAATATTAGTCAGCAGGGTAAATGCAATTTCCGCCGCTAGGTGGCGCCACGTTCTCACGGATGCATTCTGATACTGAAGCTGGAACGTGATTGCAATAAAATGGAAGCTTCCCATAACTTGGAGGAGAATTTATTCTTGCTTTGTTTTTGGTTTGTTTAAAATTGAAAATGGTGGCGACAGATTGCAAAAAGCTATGCTGTGAAGAGGATAAAACCCAATTAGTGGAGGTGCTCGTGGCTTAATAAACACGGGTTTATCGAAGGGTATGCTACGCTTGCGAGGTCAGTCTGTGGATGGGACCGTTCGTGACATATCGTCAATTCTCCGTGCCTCGAAAAGGACGTTAAGCCGTTGGTCCCGGTTGTCATTTGTAGATCTTTAGCTACATGCAAGATACTGGTATTCCGCTGCATCGGGTTAGACTAGAAGCCGTCCCAAGCATAGTTGGGAAAAGACTAGGCAGATGATGATTAAGATGATATAGTGGAACAAGGAACTAGTCAAACTGGATCACTTAAGCATTCAAACTATTAGGGACCTAGAATAATGGATACCGCAAATACTTAAGTAACTGAGAAAACATAATATTATTCGTTGGTACTCATATAAATAAAAAACCTGGTTCTTTGAAACTATCAGTAAATTGTACTCCGCCGTTAAAGTTAAATCAATGGACAGATTTTAATAATGAGACGTTTTCGCATGACGTCAGGTAAACATGAAAAACCTTTTTGGCGTTGTTATTAGTTAAAAAAGTCACTACGGTACTTGCCCAGACTTGGGCTGGGCCAGTACTTTCTAAGTTTGTCTTAGACATCACACACATCAGTGAAATAAAACATCGTGAGGAAACTTGGTGCTAGTTAAAAAATATAAGACACGTTCTTTTTATTTTTTTACGTAATTAAAAGATTATGTCAATAATTGAGTTAAAATGTGACATGACGTCAAGCCTATGTAAATTTTATACTGAGTTGTAACGTAACGAGCCCCCAGACCCAAACTATAATGCGTTTACAAACTGTATTTTTTTTATTAATAGATTCATAATTAACATTTCAATAAAACGCATAAAATACGCGTCGAATATTGTTCTATTATCTGACTGAGGACTTATTTTTTTGTTTTACCTAGATTTCACTCCTAAGTCTGAAATAGTAAACCCGCTTAGAGCAAGCGAGATGATTATTGATCGTGCTTTCACTGTATGAGTAGATGAATGTAGGTATATAGCCTTTGCTCTTGGGACAGTAGCAGGCTAGTCAGTATATATTGAAAATAAAATTTATTTTGGCTTATTGGTGTGTGCTAATATTTATAGAAATGATTGATATAATTATTATTTTTTGACATATGTTGTAGGTATAGATTCAAGTTCTTCAAACCTATCACAGACGTGTTGCTAGGGTTTGTTCCGCCACTTCTTCTTCCCAGCAACAACACTAGGAAGTGGTGAAGGGTGGGCGTTTTGGGGGACTGTCTTATGTAAACGTTTTGACGTTTAAAAGATCGAGAGACGTCTCAGCATAATTTGAATAAATTAATTTTGATTTAAATTTTGATTTTGAAACATGTTTTAAATACATTAAAGTTTTCCGCAGTAGTATTAATAGAAGCAAGTACCAACAAAAACAGTGAGGTTAAAGTTTATAATACGGTTATGACGCGACCCGTTCGCCGGCGGCGATACGTTGTAAAAATCCCGTGTAACGATGTTAGCAAACTGGAAAATTTTCCACGCCACAGTGCAGGTTTTAGTTATACTGTGGCTCTGACATTAATTGTTTTTAGGATGTTATGTTACTGTTAGTAGTGTCCGACCGAAAATATATTTTTAGCCGCAAACGAAAAACAAGATTCGGTTTTATTCTTATTTTCGGACGAAAACGCAAAATTAAATGATTAAGACATTAGAAAATAATAATATTTCTGCTCTACGCTGCAGTCTTTTAAATAAGTAGGCTTTAACTCAATAGTTATATTAGAGGATACATTTTCATGTGTATTTCTAACACTGAGCTTTACGAAGCAAGCCGAAAATTCACAATACTTTTATTTTCGGCTTGACTGAAGCTACGGAGGGTTTACAGCCTCTTTTCTATTTATTTATTTTTGAAAAAAATAAACTGTTGCTCCACACTAGAAATTTCTTCTGTATCGTGAGTGCGTTTACAAACATTCAAACAGCCAGACCCGGCTTGTAGGCCATACAAATAGGAACAAATTCCATGCGGAAGGCATAAAACAATAGCATGACAGAATCTTATTTTGGTCGAATCTGGCCTGACACCACCAGTCAGTGTTAAAATATTGAGTTCGCATTTGATAAAACATTAGGTTTAAATATCTTTAGAAGAGGGTGACAGCTTGAACTCAATCTATTTACTAAAAAACACAATGGAAGTTGGTTAGTTAGTTTATACCAGAAACATCATAAAAGTGTTCATAGTACAATTCAAGCAATGCAAAGTACAAATCCAGGTAGAATTTTCAGCCAAAAACTCGGTATTACTAACATCTTAAGCTTGTCGTTTCACCAGTTTTCAGTGCATAGAAACAGCGCCGCAGTGCAGCGTTATTATCTTTCAGAACGGATGTTGCTCTGTTCACTAGTTGCGTGTATTGTGGGGCCATAGAACCAGTGAATTCAAAGCACGAACGTGCCGGCTATAAATTTATAAGTAAGCGTTAGTGGAACTATCTTTTCATAACACAGCCATAATATGTTGTATAGCTTCAAGTTCTTCAAACCTATCAGACAGACGTGCTGCTGGGGAGTTTGTTCCTCCACTTCTTCTTCCCAGCAAAAACACTAGGAAGTGGTGAAGGGTGGGCGTTTTGGGGGACTGTCTTATGTAAACGTTTTTGACGTTCAAAAAGTGCTGATTCTCAGCCTAATTTGAATAAATGAATTTTGATTTTGATTTTGTCATTCGTAGTACTTTTGACAGTCGTTACGGGTAGTCACAAGCCCGGAAGTCTGGCAACCAGCCAAACCAAGGAGTATCGTGTTACCCAGCAACTGGTTGTGGAGGTCAGATAAGCAGTCGCTTCAGTGGCATAGAGATCACGTGTCCTCGTGCACAGCGACGTTCAGGGTAGACCACTTTACCGTCTCCTCAGGGATGTGCCCTAACAGGCGTTGAACAGAGGGGGTCCCAGAGTGGTCTCGTAAGAGGTAACGGGGCCCCTTCCATGTGCTCATGGCGATCATCGGGGTGGTTTTAGTAGGGTCTCCCACTCTCCCTGGTCTTTTCCCCAAAAGTCCAAGCGCCTTCTGAAGGTTTCTCCACGTAAACAAAAAAAAGGCAGTTGCTTCAAGTTAAATACTACTAACAGCCAACCTCAACAAGCTTGGAGATATGCTTGACAGATGATGATGATCATTTAAATTCTCTTCTTTAAGAGTTTTTTGTTATCAAAAGCTTACTTGGTCACTATAAAATTATCGTTCTATAAATAGCTTTCAGCTTATGACTTGCGCCACACGGCAGATCTATTATCTACATTGGGAGCGGATGTTGCTCTGTTCGCTGGTTGCGTGTGCATCGTGAGGCCACTAGACGAGCGTTTTTATAGACACATAGTTTTTAGGAAAATAAAGTAATTGGAACAAATGTCTGCTTGATTTATTTCGTGTAATTGCTTGTCATTGTTCTGTTGTCATGTCTAAGAATTTTATTGCATTCAATGACTGAAGTGGGTAAGTGCATTTAAAAAGAAAATTAAGCAAGCTAGTTTGTTTCCCTAGCGTGTTAAATATTGGTATTCAGCTGGACACGGTTAGACTGGAAGCCGACACATAGTCGGGAAAAGGCTACGCAGATGAGGATGGGTTTATTATCCTAGTATGTAATGCAAATGTGACCTATTCTTCTATATTAATAAAAAATAATTGCCGCAGATATATGCTGGAGAACGGCCCGACCGATTTGGCCGTTTGTTTTGTTGTTTTTTGCATAATCGTCAGGAAAAGGTAAGAGAGACAGTTTTGGAAAATCAACCGGAAAAGTAGGACACTTGGATGGTATTTTTAATAATAATAATAACATTTATTTCAGACCATAAGTCCATAGAAAAACACACATTACAATATTATACACAAAACATCAATACATATATGAAAACACAATACACTAAAACATCTTATTTTAAATATTTAAATGAAGCACGATGACTGGTCATCCATTTTTGGTACGAAAATCTAAATAAAGAAAATGGTTGCCACCGTGCTAAACTAGGGCGCGTTGCTAGTTTTCTTTTGCATTCAACATCGCGCCTGTATTCCCCAGAAGGTTGGGCAGTGGTGTACTTATAGTATCACCCACATATATTACAGGGTCTATTAGCCATATTGTACCATAAGACATTCAAATTTACAAATACTTATTATTTTATTTAAGAAACTAGAAATTAACTATAAAATACATTATTTAGTATATCATATGAAGTAACATCAAATAATTTTATCCTGTAAATATTCAGTAACAGAATAATAAGCTTTTTTTAACAATAGAGTTTTAATGTTGTTTTTAAATATGTTGATATCACTTATCTGCAGAAATGAATTTGGCAAGTGGTTATATATGCGTGGCGCCATACATAATATGCTTTTATTCAAGACACAACAACATAACAACACACCTGTATACCCAAAAGGATTAGGCAAAGGTGTACCTATAATAAACCCACATTTCGACAGTTATGTTTAAGTCCCGTGTAATAGGAGAAACATTTGTCCAAAAAACATCAAAGTGCTAGTCTTATACTATCATAGCGAGGAGTTCTGAATGCACCGGGTCGATGCAGCGACTGCGCAGTGCGCGGGTCGATGCACCCGCCTCTGTGACGTAACCACGCACGACAAAAAGACAGAAGGACCACTCGGAAATAGACGATGATAATACTAACGCAGATTTCGTCGATTCGTAATGGTGGACAAGCTTGGAGATTGAAGTAAATGTATACATAAGTATTAGTATAAAAAAAATTCGTGTGGTTTTTTATTTGACCGTGAAAATTTCTGGTACTACCAGTCGGATTTGAGAAATTCTTCTTTCATTTGATTGTCCTGTTTTTGAGGAAGATTTTAATCATATAAAAGCCTCGGGGCACAGTAGTGCTAGTGCTATACTCTCTGAGCGATCTAAATGATTTTATATTCTTTTGTTGAAACAACTGGTATTGGTTATTTCAACAGTATCGCATGTTTACCAATATCTACCCGTATTTGATTTAGTCGACCCGTCCGGGTGGGGGTCCGAAGCGGGTGAAACTGCCTAATTGCAGCCCTAGCACGAATTTCTCTGGTGAGTTTTATTAACCGAAAACGTCAACAATTTGTACTAAGAAAGAATCAGCGCCTCTACATTACGTACGTAAAACTAACTTCGTTTGACTAATAACTAGGTAATTTGGCGTTTTCTGTTGGTAAACTTCTCGCAAGAAATTCGTGCTTGGGCTTTTAGGGCCTTACTCCTCAAATGAATTCCGATATATAGCCATATATATATAGCGATATATTCCAGTATTAAATTGCAGTCACATGAACATAATTTGGCGACATACACAGCTGTCAAAATAAACTCGAACTCAAGAGTATGAAACGTCTAAATTCCAATGAGTTAAAATCAAGAGTAAGCGCTCTGATCTGGTAATACAGGAGTGATGAATGTCAAAGTTTAATCAAAATAACCATGCTGTTTTTTTATTCTCTTAAAGCTTGTTGATTACCTTTTACCACATTTGGTAGAAGAGGAACTTCTGCCTTTATTTACTCACTATTCAGCTCTTATACCCGAATGTTGAGCTAGGTTAGGAATGAGGAATGTCTTATTGTTCCACGTCGCTCTGATGGAGTTATTACAACTTTGATGGGTGGGTTCAAATCTGTATGCAGTCTGTTTCCGTCTTTGGCTTTTATTCCCGAGGGTTATGAGGGATTAATGAGGTGAAGTATCATTGAGATCACGCCTGTTACCCCGAAGGTATACTACAGTCAACAAAGTACTGTAGTCCGTGAAAATACTTGATATCCAACGTAATAAATTATGAGATACTCGATCTTTGTCGGTCATTACGAAGAGTCAAGAGTCCGACAACCAGCTTTTCCAATTGTGTTACCTTGTTATTGGGTTGAGGTTGGATAGGCAGTCGCTCCGTGTAAAATCATAGTATTTAGTTAGTAGTAGTGCGTCCCCTAATGTCCTTGTAAGGCGTTCCCTCCCGGAGTTTCCACATACTCATGAAAATATTGCCTATTAAAAAGTTTTCTGTGTCACTCACCTCCTGTTATCCAGATAGCTGTCGTACTCATCTGGCGTGTTCTTCTCGTCGTGCATGTCGTAGAGATCGCTGTAGATGGCAGACTCCATCCGGGACGGGTCCATGTGGTAGTTGGGATTCTCGTATGAGAGGAGACCATTCTCTGTGGACAAAAATTGTGATGATAAGTTGATGGGAAATTGCTGCAAGACATATAGATAGGTGTTTTCGAACAATCGTGAATTTATATAAGTTCGAGGAATATGCGCATTTGTATTCGCTGTTGCCAAAAGGCTGCAAGATCGAAGTGAAGACCAGCTGGGTAGAAATACAAAATATAAAAGCTATGGACGAAATAAAATGATTGAAATTATACTTAAGTATTTCTATCATTTCTATTTTAAATGAGTTTAAGAAAACAGTTTTACACGTCAAAACATTGAATAAATAAATTAGAATTAGATTAGGTTAGGTCGACGCATCACACTAAGCTCGCCCACGCTCATGTCGAATTGAAGCGTTCGCGAACATGTGTATACTATATTTGTACTATGTGATATGTATTATATCTTGCACTAGAAACGTTCCCAAACATGTCCAAAAATGTCCATTCCTAAGATGTTCGCCATCTGCACTGTTATGCGACCACCTTTACCTATGGGTAAATATTACATATTAAATACTTGTTTCATTAATACATAAACTCACGCCTTTTTCCTATGGGGGTAGGCACAAACTACAGAACACCATCTGCTCCTTTTGCTTCGTTTACATTCTGGTCTGGACATACACACTGTACCCGGTACAGTCGGTTGCGTTACGCACCTGACCTTTCTGAAGAACACCACCAATAAGGTCAGTGTAAGTATGTCTTTCTAGGGCGCCCCCTCCCGGCGTTTTCACTTACGTCTGCTTTATAAATACCTTTTATTAGTCGCATTTTATTCATCTTCTCAACGTGACCAAACCATCTAAGCAAACTGTTCTTGGTTTTTGTCATTTATTTCAAATCTATACTTATACAATATAGTCAACTCAAAATAGACAAAATGAAATTTTAAAGTCAGGACAAAAAGTAAAATATCTACATATTTAGAATGTAATTATCAGTCGGATTTGAAATATTCCTTTGCATTTGAGAGCCCAATTATCGAGGACGGTTATTAAACATCATATAACGGCCCTAGGGAACGTCGAACGTGTGCAACCGCAGGTCACAGCTAGTTTCATAGTCAATATTTTTACTCAAATTAACGATGTTTACTCCCTATCTGAAGTGAATCTCCCTATAAGTCATGATGGCCCAGTGGTTTAGGCGTCGCCTCTTGTGCACGAAGTTGTGGGTTCAAACCCGGGCAAGTACCAATGTGAGTTTTTCAATTCATATGTACTTTCTAAGTTTATCTTGGACATCACTGATATCGGTGAAGGAAAACATCGTGAGGAAACCTGGACTTATATAATTAATATAAGTCTGAAATCGCCAACCCGTCTTGAGCAAGCGTGGTGATTAATGCTCGTGCCTTCTATGTATGAGAAGAGGCCTTTGCCCTGCAGTGGGACAGTAATAGGCTGGTACTACTACTACTACTCCGTATCTACCACTCTTACGCTGGTTTCCATCTTTGTTATTAGTGTAATATCAATGAAAACAATGTTGATAGGTACACATGAAACAAATGATGTTTTGTGGGGCTAATCACAGTAGCTCTCTTTCTACCATTCAGCTAAAATTGCAATCTACTTAAAACTTTTTTGTACATTATAGAAGATTTACTCTGCGAAAAATACTTTAAAAGGTTCGTCCTCTGATCGAAAGATCTCCGATCAGCCATTGTAATACGTTATCTGTCTAGCTCGCGCTGGCTTTATTTTCTAGATAGCTTAGCTGTCTGTGACATCTGAAATCGTTTAGAAAATAAAAAGTAGAGTGCACGGAGATTATCTGATGTATTTGAGTATGTGTAGTAACCTGTGCACGTGGCTGACTTGTTGGTCACCATGAGGTCTTGAATTCGTTTACCAGGTCAGACAAAGGTTTATTGGGTTTTCCCATCTGGATTATCTTAGCAGACCGGTTGGTGGTTGGTGGATAAGCTCGCCCTTTACTACATGGAACTTAAACATAACTGGGTATGTGAGTACACCTACCCAGTTATGTTGAAGTCCCATGTAACCCCAAGTGTTAGGCAGCGGTGTGGCTAGTAATAGGCACTCCTCTGCCTAACTCTTCGAGTATTACTAGGGTAATGTCATGGAGAAAAGAAAGCAAAACAAAGCGTTCCACTGTAAGTACACATGTCATCCCAAAAAACTCCAACAGTTTCGTTCTAGTTTCCCGAGGGCCGCACTTGGTAGGCCTCATTGTAACCAGAGACGAAGCCGTAAAAATAGCTGACTATCCCCCCCCCCTGCCCACCCCCCTGCTTCATCAACATGTGTGCGTGTACATGTATGATGTAACTGCTGTCATCGACGTATGGCTATTATTATTGATGTGTACTACGTATATATTCGCTTAATTAACTGATTTTACTTTATACTATATTTTCTCCTGCATCGCTTATGCACAGATCTTTTGGTGTCCAAGGAGATTTTTAGGGTTTCAGAAAATTGTATGACTTGTACCTAATGACTTGGAATGTCACTTTTTCGATACATATTAGATAAGTACTTTTTAAGTTAATCTTCGACGTCGCTGACATTGGTTGGTTGGTTGTCATATTAATATAAGCCTGAAATCGCCAATCCGCCTTGTGCAAACGTGGTGATTAATGCTCATGCATTCTCTATATTAGAAGAGGCTTTTGCCCTTCAGTTACAGGTTAGTATTATTTATATTTAAACACAAACGATATGTTAATAAGTAGAAGTAAATACAAAGAATAGTTCAAAATTTATTTTCTTTCAAATATCGGGAAAGAACACAATAGTACTACTTATCTACTTTTTACAACTAATGTGAAGTGCCCTTTTAAGCAAAAACTGCCTATGTTAGGTCACTTCCCTCTTTCAAAATTTATCATTACCTACCAACACTAAGTACTTACAAATTCTCGTAGAGTTACCAGAATCTTTCTTAAAGAGCCACTTAGCCAAGTTCAACACCTAAATTGATTCCACTCGTGACCTACAAAACCCTGGATTCTCTTTGAAATAGATTCTAAGCACCCGCTTAGGTAATTGTCTGACCCATTTTGCTTGAATCTAGATAACTATTAGCGAATTTAATGGCTTCATTCCGTTTTCACTAACTCTAAGCCAATCCTTTATGAATACCTAAATGTAAGAGCGTTGATGGATACTCAACTTTCGGCGATGGGTCTAACGTTGGAAATCCAACAGCGCGCATTAGTGGTGTTAGCAAACTACAGAGAATCTTCCGTAAAGCTCCAACCGCACTGGTGCGACGCGATTCCCGATATGTCTGATCTCTTGTAACGATTATGACGATACTATTTAGCTGTTATGGCAACTGCGACAACATTCTATGGCTTTTAGACTGGTACTTTTATATATTCTGTGCTTTCGATTATAGTGGCAAAAGTTTTAGGGTATGAGGAACAGGGTATAAAGTTCCTTTTCCTTGGCAAGGGAGGATCATCCGACCAGATAGATGGTTGTTGTGTCTGGTGGGCTACTGCCCGACGGTTGCTGTCTGGTTCTTGTATAACTTTTCAATCGGGCGGATAACTTTAATATCGCGATGTAGGATACGTCAGATTTAGTACGTATGTGGCGAGATAGATATCGTTACAACAGTATAATATACTTAGAACCTCGGTAAGGAATCGCGGCGTCTTAGAATCCAACACGAAAGTCTGTGTGAAGCGACCCTTACAACGTTAGTAGTACAGCAGTTGCCTGTTCAAGTTTGTGGTACTTTAACCTAAGTATGTACTATTAAATGTGACTAACTCGAAAGATTCTAGGATCTATACACAGCCATGAAGTAGAGAGGTTTTTGCTCGATTCTTCGAAGATTTCTTGTGTACTAAAGACATAACATCATGCCTGTATTCCCCGACGGGTTGGACAGAGGTTTACCTTTAGTAAAACTATATTTCAACAGGGTCAAGCCCCTATTACTGTTTTTATTCCTTCTTTATTGAAAAATTACATTGCGTGGGGATGGTGTAACTATCTGACCTTCAGTGTCATTTGACAATATATATAGACATTATTGATTGTGCCAGTGTGTACTGTGAATTAAGTTGTATGTACACTTCTACTCCACTAGTGGTGGATTAACTGAATGGTAGATATTTTTATATAACCACAGAAACTCATTCATCACACCAATCGCTTAAATGCACACACCTCACATAGCCACACACCCGCACACTATGCAAAACACACACACACACACACATACTCATACTGTCGTATACATCTACATGTTAAAATACTAAGGGGCAAATTGTTGTACCTTTTATATTTTTAGTTAGGTACTTTTACTTTGCAAATATTTTGTCTCCTTATCAACAAGATGATACAAACTGTAACGAACTAAGTATCCTATGTGAACAAGTACATGTAATTTGTTATGTTATACCGGAGTTCGTGGGGTGGGGACCTGGTGATCTGTAATACAGGTGTATACCTATAATAGACACCAGCTCCTCACGAACACTTGACTGTGATTTGTCCTCTGCAACTGTACTTGTGTAAACTGCAACTGGTCTTGTTTTGTGAGGAGAAATAAAGATATATTATTATTATTATTGTGCCCATTATTTTTGGTCGTTCATCAAAAAATGTGAGAAACCAGTTTATAAATCCACTACAAACAAAATACATAAAGGTACTGTTCCGCCACAATAATCTAACCGCAGACAAATTGCAACCCCGCTAACACGCTATAAAATCCGTACATCCCTATTAAAATCCACCAATCCTGTTAACACACAACGATTGCCTAAACCCCATCCCTCGGGTTATCCTCCACATACCGAACAACTTCCAATAGTCATTGGGAGTAACCCTTGCAGCGATATTACACCAACATTATGGTCTAATAGTTACACGCGAGTATCGGGTCATTGGTGTGTGGTGTAAGTGACAGGCGGGAGAGATTTGGGACAGGTGTTGTGATTTTAATGGGCTGAAGCTGTGAGGCTTTTGCTCTACATAGATGAATTAAATAGTGATAAGAATGCTATAGGTGTTTGTGTGATGTCTTGTTTTTTTTAAGGGAAAAAACTGCGTTCAGTAAAATTTTTAGCGGACATTTATATTTACAAGTATCGCGTCATTGGTGTGTGGTGTAAGTGACAGGCGGGAGAAATTTGGGACTGGTGTTGTAATTTTAATTGAAAAAATTGATTTGATTAAATTTAATGGGCTAAATTTGTGATTAGCATTTCACTCCACAAAATAAAGATACTGTAGTTTTTTTTACCGTCTTCTTTTCTGGTTAAAGAACTATAAAACTACGATTATAGCAATATAGAGCTATAGAACTACGATTGGTAACAGTATGATCGGTGCTACTAGACTACCATTATTTAAACACCTGGATTTCGGGACTCCGATACCGGGATCACGGTATGAGAATCAGTACTAGTAAACAGAAATTATAATTTATAGATACTAGTATCATGCAGTTGTGTTGGACCCCATAACTAAAGGGAGTATAAATGATTAAATGTGGCACATTTATTTAAGTCAATAGTTTTTGAGACGTAAGTTAGTAGTTTTATACAGGGTGTTAGGTAGAACGAGGGACATACTTTAAAGGCGTGTAGCACTCATGAAAATGAACAACTTTGACAATGAAACAATCCCTCAAATCGCGAAAAAGTAATCAGCTACTTCATACATTTATGCTGGCATAACTTAACAAAATGTGAGAAACAACTATTTTTTTTTTCACGATTTCAGTGTCGATCCTCGAAAGTGAAATTGGTTCGTTTTGATGACTACTAGCATCCCTTAAAGTATGTGCCTCGTTCTGCCTAACACCCTGTATATCGTGCACATGATTCCCATCTCTCTGTACCTGCTTACGATTTTCCTAGATACTCGAATAATCTAGTAATCGATACTATAAGAAGCTGAAGAGATTATGTTTCAACAAGAATCTCTGGAACTAACAAACGTATTTGAAAAAATAATCGTCGCGACACCACACTGTTCAATGCGAAATAGAAAGACGAAACGAAAATAACTGGCTTGCTTTCTATGAGAGAGAGAGAGACAGACAGACAAACACGCGCACGCCGCACGGATTAAAACTATAGCAAAAAGTGTCGTTACAACTTTTTGACTTAATTTTTTCCGTCTAGCCACCTTTCGCAACGCGCGATAAGGAACTTCGTTCCAAAAATACATTTACATTGGCCCAATTCTTCAATAGGCCCTTAAAAGTGGGTGGAACCGCGGCTCAAAGCTGGTTCATAATATTTATGAATGCATAATTTCTAGCGAAACGAAGAAGTGGTTATTAATCATCGTTGTATTTTTATTAACAAGCCTAATTAAAAACATAAAAATGTATTACGTATATAACGATTACATACTACTTAACTACCGTATACAAACAATAAAGTTATATCACCGTGAAAATCGATTATCAACGTAATACGATTCGCGATGCGTGATTATATTTAATACGTAATACCGGAAGAAGTTCGATGAAAATGTTGAGTAAATATTTGACTGAGATAATGTCGTGATTTATCTTTTCACTGAGAAGAGGAAGAGGGTGATGGGCGTAACCCCAAAGTATGCTAAGGGATAAGTTAATAAGTAATGGTGATATAAGTTGGAAAGGATATCGACGCTAAACCTGGAACCATAATTCTAGAACGTTGAAAGTTTTTATCGGTTTTTTCAGATTTTGTTTTACTATAATCTGTAGAAAACACATGATTTTTATAGAATCCAATGAGATATCATTAAAACACGCATAACGAAGCAATCAAATGATTCCACCCTAAAAAAAAACACTGTTCTATTTTCAACTTTCGGTGCTGGTACTGAGCGTTTAAAATTGAACTGTGTGTTTTCATAAGGATCTTTTTAGTCTAGACAAGCCGGTCTAGACCCGTATCACAAGTATAGTTTTCAAAGACAAACCTACAACCGTAAAAAATCATCAACAACAAAAACTTCATCTGCCTAGCGTTTCCCAACTATGTTGTGGTCGGCTACCAGTCTAACCGGATGCAGCTGAATACCAGTGTTTTACATGGAGCGACTGCCTATCTGTCCTACACAACCCAGTTACTGGGCAACAAGATACCCCTTAAACGAAGACTGGTTGTCAGACTTTCAGGTTTCGGACTACCCGTAACGACTGTCAAAGATTTACAAATGACAACCAACATACAACGTATTAATATTTTATGAACAACATCAACTCTTGCGTGTATTACGTAGCATGTCTCCGTTTGAGATTAAATCGAATAAATCAGAAAACGTGTGAAGTGTCGCCAGGAGTAACGCTCGAGGAGTCAGGATTACATGGTGCCCTGCTCACCCTCTCATGGGGTGGGCGGTAAAGCGTGCAGTTTGTGGGGCGCTGTGTCTGTCGGTTGTTAGAAGTAAACTAATTATGATATTGTACTTGTCTAGAAGCAAATTTTGCAATGGCAGTATATTGCTTTACTCAAATATAATAACTTTTTTAACTTGCTTTCGCGATTAAGTTTCCTTATATTTAAACAACTATCTGTTTAACTTTAAAATACATTATACAAATAAAAAATACATTAAGTTCAATTTGCGCTACAAGTTCATGAAATCTTCTTAATTTAGACTAGTATAAAGTCGATATTTGTTTATGTGAAAAATACATCAAATAGAAAAAAAGATTTTAATATTTGGTAGCTATAAAAAAAGCGAATATATTTGACTTTTACAGATTTTGTTTTTTTTCTTCCGTAAAACTGATTAATTGAATACCTTTTCCCATCTATACAGGGAAGGAACCCAGTACCGGATGCAGTTAGGTTAAGTGAAGAATACCAGTGTTTTACATGGATCGACTGCCTTTTTGAACTTCAATATAACCGGTTTTCAGGCTTTCAGGATATTGACTACATGTAACGACAGTGTAAGATCTACGAATGACAGCTGGAACCAATTTCTGCAAGTACCCTCAGTCATCTCTTTTAAAGAAAGGAAGAAAAAATGTTTATAGTTTAGGTATTTTTACTATAGGTACTGTACTGGTAATGCGTATGTAAGAAAATATAGTAGGTACCTTAGTGCACAGATTTTTGAAAATCCATAATTAACCAAAAGAGTACAAAAAAAAATCATCATACCCATTTTTTCTCTTACAAACATAAACCGCTTTTTTTGAAACAAAACCCCGCTTTATCTTATCACACACACCACAAAATAAAGGCGTGTATCCACGAATGCGCATGTAACGGGTCGCGCCCGCTTCCGGCCAACAATGGCGCCGGCTAAATAATTGATACTTTTTGGTAATATCACTGTTGTTCAGAAATAATGCGTAGCTCGTGAATGTAGGCTTTTAGTGTGGGAAATGATATTAGAATAGATCGGGTTTGTCCTGGGAACGAGTTTTGGGAGTGCCGATTTCATAATAAAGGGTGTAAGTGACATAGAAGCACATCCTGAAACCAACATTTCAGTACATGATTCTGGACTCCCCAGCGTTGAAATTTCCCTGATCTATTCTGATCTTCGATTTTTTACTTTATAACACGTATAGATGTTAAGCTTGAGATCAACCTGGGGATAGGTAATCTTTCATTACATATCGAGACTCCTCCTAGTCTCGGTAAGCACGTTAAGTCGTTATTCCCGGCTGTCATTTGATGATCTTTGACAGTCATTACGGGTAGCTTAAAGCCCGAAAGTCTGACAACCAGTCTTACCAAGGGGTAATGTGTTACCCAGTAACTGGATTGCAGTCGCTCCATGTAGAATATTAGTATTACTGGTAAGACTGGAAGGCGACCCCAACATAGTTAGGAAAAAGCTAGACAGATGAATTTCAAGCACAAGAGCGGGCCTCAACCACCGGACAATCACATCATCCATGAATACTTTTAGAAATGATAATACTTTTGTTATTTCTTGGCTATTACAAACAAAGTCTTATTAGCACACATCGAATGCATTTCACAAACAAACAAATGTTCGTGCGGGCGGCCATTACCAACAGTGAGGTATGTCGAAGGAATGTGACATTTATACAAGGCCTGAGCTTTGAACTTGATATGAATCATGGTAGCATAACGCTAACCTTTGTCGGGAGGGGTAAGAAGAAATCTGACGATAATGAGGTCGCAGAGACAACGAGGACTCTGAGGAAAAAGGCAGTATTGGTGTTACTGCACACATACACTGGGCACAGATTTCGAGGTGGGTAAGGACAACTTCATCCACTGGGTACCCCACTTTCTAGGGTTTTTAAACGTGAGTTGATGACGCCATCTTTACCTGCTAAATTTTATCTAGACCAACCTTTTTGGAGTTTACTCCTTAAGAATCGATTTTCATAATATTAGGCCGCGCTGTGGAAATTTTGTGAGCAGTGAAATGAATACAAAAGTTAACTCAAAAGCGTTATGTTAGGCGCCAATATTGGCAAAACAATGTTGGTGCCAACAGCTGATCGCACTTTAAGAGTAAACTTTAGTGACTGAACTGAAAACTAAACTTTCACAGACCATGTCCAATCATAATGCACCAACTTCTGGAGACCCGAAATACTACATCCAAGATTTCCTTCAACACACTCCAGGCTCACCAAAAGGACATAGTAGATCGCTCACCTAGATGAAAACTGACACAACTCCAAAAAATAGCACATGTAGATGAAAAAAACTTATTTCCCTATATTTTGTTAGTGAAGTTATCAAATCAAATCAAATCACTTATTTGCATAATACAGGTTCAGGGGATGTTATGATCCGGAATTTATATCAGGTCATAAACATGTTGTGAAATTTCGCTGCGGAATAAATACTTTTTATTGTTTTTTTTTCTTTTTTTTTTTTTTTTATAAGTTTCGAAGTATACAATCTCGAATCTTGACTTGTCTCGATTTTTATCTAGCTGTGCGATATCACTATTATCCCTACCTAGTTATCAATAAAACCACTTGAAACTAAACCTTGTTGGTTGGTTTTTACTTTTGGTTAACCTGAAGTCGAGTTGAAAAGAAATGCCAGACAAGTAGTACCTCAATCAGGCACTACTTGTCTGATTTTTTTTCCTGAACTGAGACTATATAGCGCAGCCGCGAAGCATTCGATTTTTGTTTTTCTTACTTATTATATCTATGGATCGCTCCGCTAAACAAATGCCATTTTTTTTATTCTGCCATTTTTCGTACCAAACCGTACCCACGAAATAAAAACAAAATAAATCAACGCCCCATGATAAGCACATCAATCGAATTTAAATACCAATGAAAGAGTAAATTATTCACATACGGAGTACCAAGACAGAGCGGCCTGTATCGATTTTCAGGCGACCTTCAGACGGCCCGACTGCTCGCTTTTAAAACTTGAAGAAACCTAATTGAGGGTAGCTTGGTGACTGACACGTTTTCGAGGAGTGTCATTGAGCTGGTGGGGTCAACAACATTTATTCAGTGCAACATTTATTTTATGACCTGGTTTGTTTAGGAGTGTAAATTTTTATGGGGAAACCGATCAGGTACGGGACACCACACACCACCAATAGAATAATTTTAATCTTAAAATAAACAAAATTATCTATGGTTTTTTTTTGTATAACAACTGTATATTTACTTTCATATGCATTTTTAATAAAAAGTTGTTATCTTAAAACTGACGTTCAAAAGTGTCTTTTGAATGGCCTAAGTGAAATACATGATTTGACTTTGACTTTATTTGTCGCATTGTTAGTACTCTATTAACTATTACTTGCAGTGCCCTGCGGTTTCATCCGCGGCTAACACCTTAACTGCCAGACAAAGACACAATAGCAAATGTGTTATTTTGTCGGTCACCTGGCGTTTAAGGTATTAAAAAGTCAATATGAGCCAATCCGGTATTCTCACGGTAATACTTCCATATTCTGGGATAATAAGTATAATCTATCTCTGTGTCAAATTTTATCCAGATGCGTGATTTAGTATCAAACATACATCCATCCATTCAAACTTTACTTATAAGTTTGATTTAAATCGTGACAAAAAAATTGTTACATGTAGAACAAAAGATCTTACCGCTTACAAATAAGCTACCATAGGCATCGAATTTGTAGTCAGTTTCGTTCTAAAAAGTTGCTGTTATTTATGGTCAATTTGAAAAAAAAAACTGGTGCATCCTGGTCACAATTATAATATGCTGAGGACACATGTGTTGATCGGATTAAACCTTGTTTTAATCATAATTTATAAGCTGACATACTTATAATAACAGTAACATGTTCTCTACTACTAGAATCATAGGGCGTCAAAAAATGCGTGCGAATCGCCATCAACGAGGAAACTGCTCAAAAAGCTGGCAGCACTGCCATCTTGAATGACAACGCCGATTCTTTGGCCAAAAATGAGGTTTTGTTACAATATTCTACACTAGTTGTGCCCGCGACTTTGTACGCATAGAATTTAACAAAAAAAAATGTTGTGATTTATCCTTACACTATTACCTAGCCAGTGAAATTCCGGTCGAAATCGGTTCAGCTGTTTTGAGAGCTTACCCATATAAACAGACACAGAAATTTAAAAATATCTTGTAGTTATTACAAACGTATACCGTACTTTCATATGGATTTAGTAAAAACGCAGTTTTTAACGTTACAGTAACTTTAATTTTATAGATGTGATTTAAGCCTACAGAATTATAGACCATTAAAAAAATTACGTACACAGAAAAACAGAGACATAATAAAAACCGCTTTCATGATTATATCAAATATATAATCCAGAATTGTAATTTCGACTCAAGAAGATAATAATTTACTATTCGTATTCACCAAATTGGTTTTCATATTGCTTATTCATCTTACTGAATGGGATGATGATTGTCGAATTACTGAAATCCCGTAATGAATGTAAGGATGCGTCAAATTGTGGCTTCAAATAATTGTAGATCATTTAAATTGATTGGACACACCTACCATCCCTTCTACAGTAGGTAGGTTTCAATAAAATAGGTAAATTCAATAATTTTAAATCGAAGGCTGAGCAAAATAGGTTACTGTGTCACTTAAGAATTCATATGATATTATAGTAGGTATGTATAAGTCTGATCAGATCGATTCGTACGTCACATTTCTATTTCGAAGAAAAACATTTATTTGGGACAACAAAAGGCAAAAACACCTAAAAACTAAAAGTAACAAATGGAACTGTATTTTTTTTAAATAACGAATTTAAAAAAAAACAGTTCATACATCGGTCATACATTTCAATCCTCTCAGAAGAATAAGACTAAAAACTATTCTCATACAAGGAAGTCTCAAAAAAACTTGAGAGGTGTCAAGGGACACCCGAATGGAACGAAGTTCCTTTTGTTATTATTTTTTATTATTTATTATGTACAAAATACCTTTGTACACTGAATAAAAATAATCGTCGCGACACCACACTGTTCAATGCGAAATAGAAAGACGAAAAAAAATAACTGGCTCGCTTTCAATGAGAGAGAGAGAGAGAGACAGACAGAGGCTCACAACTACTTATAGCAAAAAGTGTCGTTACAACTTTTCGTCTTATTTTTCTTTCGCAACGTGCGATAAGGAACTTCGTTCCAATATTGATAATCCCGCTTGCTCACTGACAGTTGTGGCTTCCAGCCTTGTTCATCGTGGTTTCCAATACGCAAACTGAGAAGTCTCAAAGATAAAGAGTGGGTATATCCCATCGCAGATATGATCTTTTTGAATCCAAATCAGAATCCTTTTATTAAAATGAGACTGAAAATTGTCAATAATCACATAAGACAGTCTCCCAAAAAGGGCAATCTTTTTCACTTCCTAGTGTTTTTGATGGGAATAAAAGTGGCGCAAAAACTTCCGAGCAACGCATCTGTCTGATAAGTTGGGAGAAGTTGAATCTATACAATATAAGTAA
The DNA here is from genome assembly GCA_905147745.2 of Phlogophora meticulosa. Lineage (NCBI taxonomy): Eukaryota > Metazoa > Arthropoda > Insecta > Lepidoptera > Noctuidae > Phlogophora > Phlogophora meticulosa. The sequence goes on from LR990524.1 coordinate 17,373,789, forward strand.
TTAACATTTAGGTCCTTCGAAAGATCAGTCTTAATAAATTAATAACAAGCTCTTTATAAAGCAATAAGTCCAAATTTTCATTTCCAGCGCAGCCACCGAGAATGATGGATACTTATAAAGAACTTCACACCATAACCCATGTAATCGATTGGTGCTTCAGCACCCTCGAAAAATCAACCGAACCGGTATCAATATTCGACGAATCCGCCAAAAGAGAGGGTATAAATATATAAAGTACCTCTTAAAAACCAATCTGTTTGAACGGGCGGCCATTTTGAAACGTTACGCGGCAAAATTGCCTTTTGACAGCAAACGTCATTATTTGACACTTATGTTACGTTCGAAGTTCGAAAGTGGTCAATGTTGGCCTGTCATCGGCTTATAGTGATGTAATCTAATTTGTGTATGGTCAATGACCATATATGACTGTGCGCTTATTAATAAGTATTTTAATGTTAGCCTTTTACGAGTGCTTGCATTGGTCAAGCAAGGCAAACATACTCGTAAAAAGCTTATAGCATTAATATGCACAACTTTTCACTGTCTTTCGCAAGTCTTATTTATATCATATCTTGAAAAAGAACTACTTGTCATCTACAACAGAAACCTAGTTTGAAATAAAAACTGTACCTTTGACGTCTTCTCGCACATAAACATACATATACAATATTCCAATGAGGGTACGCAGATAAGACAAAACGCCTCCTCCTCGCTTCGTTTACAATTTGAATAACATTTACATTAATAAGGCTTTTTTTTTTGGTAGCTCAAGCCCGCCACACTTTTCCCAAACCACCGCAACTCCTAAAAACCAGAATCAACAGTGGCGACCACCAGAAAAGCGTCGAGACAATTAAGCCCGACGAGTCGGAGAAACGATTCAACTGTATTGGATCCCGCAACGAAATTAATCAGAAAAGAGCGAAGGATATGGAAAAAAAAAACCACTTCCCTCCATATCAGGCAGGAGACAGAACAGAGCTAGGCCAATAGGCACAAAGGTGCGTTTACAACTGGATTAAGCCCTGATATTAATGGGTCCTTAATGATGAGTTGTTATCTATATTACGAGTATTAATAAGGTATATACGAAATACCACAAAACGAAACTACATTTTCTCCTTTAATTATAATTATACCACGTTAAACACACATGTAACTAAAACACAAACGAATCCCCACGTCTATACTAAAGATCGTAACTCCATGTAAAGTAAACATAAGGTTATATAAAGACAGTTAACACTGATATAACAAAATCAATACAAAATTGAACGCAAACATGACAATGTAATTTGTTAACACTTTCCCGTAGAAGAATCTCTATAGCACTGGTTCCCAAACACGGGTCCGTTGACCACTACTGCAGGCCTAGACAAAATCCCTTTTTTTGTATCGTCAAAAGCCACACGCTAACTTCAAAATTGATGGCAATGACATAACATGTGGAAAGGAGTCAAGTGACATCTCTAAAGCTTATGTCAACCACGTACAAATTGATATTTCCGTTGTCGTTAACGTTTACAGAAAACGCATTTTGTCTAACCCCTGGCCGCTAGAGCTAAAATATATAAAATACAAATACAAACCGATTTAAGAAAATAAGTGTTTTCCATACCAACGTAACGTTCTAATTAATGCATGTTACGTTTACCAAATAAGCTGGTTTCGGAAAGTATTTTCTTCAGATCCGCACTGAGTTTTTCCTTAAAACTTCTGGTCCTTGCAAACAACAAGGAAATCATAGCGGTCCCAGTTTAATAAATGGTTGGGAACCACTGCTCTAGTGTTACGAAAGCCGGTGAAAATTGAAGTGTGTGTTTTAGACGTAAGTGTGTGATTTTGGATGGAGATCAAACACCATCTTGAAATTTCAAAAGTTATCAGTGGTGTTAGAACTTGACTAACTATGATGTTTTAATTTAGACATAACAGACAAACTAATAATAGTAAAATGTATCTACCAGAATAAAAGAAAAGGAAGAAATAATGTCAGCGAGACAAGTGCCCAACAGGTTGGCAGCATTGCCACGTTAAATGGCAAGCCTGATTCTTAGCCAAAAAGCCAGCCCTTTGGTCACGTGAAGACTCGACCAACCACTTGGCGATGTCCCGAAGAACTAGATGGGGCACTCGGACCCCATGGTTCAACTGTTTCAGCCCCAAATAGCAAGTTAACTGATATTAGTTTCATCAGTATCTAGGTAGAATATTGTTAACCCGTCAAACTCGACTCGACTCGACTCGACACGGTTGGCGCAGTGGCTGAGCCATCGGCTGCTGCGCCGCGTGTTGTGGGTTCGATCCCCGCACGGAACAAATATTTGTATGACCTACAGGTAGTTGTTCCGGGTCTGGCTGTTTGTGTATGTGAGTTTAAATGTTTGTAAACGCACCCACGATACAGGAGAAATTCCTAGTGTGGGGCAAAGTTTAAAAAAAAAAAAAAATTCCAATATCGGATATCGATATTGGAAATTGACGCCGTCTTTTATCATTCTGGCTAATGGGCAGTAAAAATACCTATAACGTTTACCACCACAGACAGTCGTAGTGGGGGGGACTTCGACTGTCCATGTAAAAATACAGCAAGTATAAAATTAAAGCTAGATACTCACTTCCCCGTTTATGCAGTCCCATGGTTTCCGAGTTCACTTTTAACAGACAGACGGACACATCACACACTTTCTATCACTTTCGATCCATCACTATTCACAGTTCGTAGTTAGTTAGTACACCAGTGAGAGTAAAGCTGAGGACACACAGGATAAAATTACGTAAAATTACGCGATCAGAATACAGGTCGTGCAATTCCTAGCAGTTTTTCTTTGTAGAATTAAGTAAACGAGGTTTGAATTTTGAGATGGTTTACGTAAGTTTTAATATGTAACAGCGTAGGTTACCTAGGTAGAATAATGTAGTGTTTGGTGCTTACGTGGAAATTTTACGGAATTGAGGATTTTAAAACAGAAAAGTTTAATAAAATATAACTAGGACGTGTTTACCTAACACGTATAGTAAATAGATTACCATCTAGTCCACCGTTTTAAAAATAGTTCATGTAATTTTCTCTGACGCAAGTATCTTACCTGTCATATTAATCGAATGGTTTACCATTAAAAATGTGAGCACGGAAAATAATACCTGTGTTAATTATTAATGGTACGTATTTCTTGTAAAATTTTGTTAGTACACATAATGGGTAACAAGTTACCCCAATGTGTCAGATTTTCCCAATAGAACATGAACTTAAATTCTATTACGATAAAGTTGAAAAACTATCAAAGAAATTCTTGAAAAAAAAGTCTTCAAAACTAGAAATTTTTATCATTGTTAATATTATCATTTATTTCAGAATAGAACCATAGATTTTTGTAGTTTTCTTTCAACATATGTTTGTTGGTATCTTAATTGTTTGTTGTATAATCTAGTCTGCTGTCATGTGACGTCATTATTTCTATCTTATAAATTCCCACGTTTTCACTTACTTAAATACTCCCACGGGCTTAACGAAACAACAATAATTGAGTAAGTATTGTAGACATAAACTGTTATTATTTAACCAGATAGTACTTAAAACTTATAACAGTCTGTAATTAATGACGTAATTCTATTATCTTTTTTATAATGAAGACTAAGCTTTACAAAATTAAAGTACCTATGTGAACCTTTTTGAACGCGTACATTTTTTTTTTGCACATTTTTATAAACGATGATGATGATGACCAAGATAAACTTAGAAAGTACATATGAATTGAAAAAGTCACATTGGTACTTGCCCAGGTTTGAACCCATAACCTCGTGCACAAGAGGCAAGGCCTTAACCACTAAATGACATAAAATAAATAACGTCACATTATATAATTTCTATGCAGTATTTACTGGTCGAACACGCACTTGGCCGAATTTTCCATATTACTTAATGGCGCATGAAAAAAGATATTTACGATACGGACGGCACTGTTGGCGCAGTGGCTGATCGATTGACTGCTGCGCTGCGTGTCGTGGGTTCGAATCAACAAATATTTGTATGGCTTTGTTCCGGGTCTGACTGTGCCTGTGACTTTGTGAAGGATTTAGCATCAAATACTTGGTTTGGTTTGAAATCGAACCTAGTATTTTTGTGAAATGGTTGCCGAAAAGAATAAAATCGTCCAAAAAAATGGAATGTCAAGGGAACTACAGGACACAGGTACAGTTCCGGGTCTGGCTGTTAATGTTTTTGAGTTCAAATGTTTGTAAACGCACCCACGATACAGGAGAAATTCCTAGTGTGGGGCAACGTTTTATAAAAGAAAAATTTGTCAGTGCTCCCGTCAATATAACAACCAATTTTTTTTCTCGCAGTATAATAACAGAATGGCCAACATAACAACGTAATTATAAGACAATGGAGGTAGCTACAGCAGCCTGAGAACGAATAAACACTAGTTAAGTCTAATTACAGCACCAATGAAAGTGGTACATTTAGCGCATTTTTTTCCTCTCACGCCAAGAGCCCTCACTTTCGTACGGAGCGTGATTTTTGTTAATTAGGAAAATGTGACGTATACACGTTAATTGCGTCTTAATTACGTGCTTAAAGAAAATACTTTAGGAAACTATGTATTTAGAATTTATGTTGGTACTAAATATAGTTAGGTAAAGTCTGGATTCTTTTTTTTTGTGTGTGGTCAGCGGTCATGAGTTGTTGACCTTTCAAAGTCTTTGAGTTGCGTCAGTCGGTGAGTACAAATGAACATAACATCACGCCTGTTTCCTACAAAGGGTCTGGCAAAGGTGCACCTATAGTAACACCTACATTTTGCCAGTTATGTTTAAGTCCCTTGTAACAGGGGGCGACCCTATTATAATTATTATTACAGCCTATCTATGTAATGTATTTTTATTAAGTATATCAGTCATCTAGTAACCATAACACAAGCTCTGCTTAGCTTGGGGCTAGATGATGCTGTGTGAATTGTCTAACATTATTTATTTATTGATAAAAAAAAAAAGTACCAGCCTATTACTGTCCCACTGCAGGGCAAAGGCCTCTTCTCATACAGAGAAGGCACGAGCATTAACCACCACGCTTGCTCAAGACGGGTTGGCGATTTCAGACTTATAGTAATAATTAATTATTATATTTTTCACCGATGTCAGTAATGTCACAGATAAACCTAGAAAGTACATATGAATTGAAAAACTCACATCGGTACTTGCCCAGGTTTGAACCCACCACCTCGTGCACAAGAGGCGAGGCCTAAACCACTGGGCCATCATGACATTTATTGATTATTAATTATGTATTGCCATCATATACTGAAGGACGTCGAAATCAGGAAAAGCCGACAAAAACTTGAACGCTGAGGGGCCCAGTATCATTTACTGTATTTATGGTATCAGGTTTTGCGTCGATGTCCCTCATATTTATCGATTTATTTTTCGATTTCTAAACTTGTGGAAAAGCTATAATTTATGAACATATCTAAAATTGTCTTTCGAAAGATCACGTAGCCATAGATGGTGATTGAGAAACTCCAGCGACATTACACCTAGTTAGAAAGCAATGGACAGATGACACAGCGTTTGTAACGCAAATTACTGCGCGTGAGTCTGTGGTAAATTGACAGATTATAATGATTATTGCGAACGTGTGATTGGTGGTGATAGCTTTGGAATTGAGTAACTATGTGTATGAGAACTGCAGTGGATAGTTGACTAGCTTTTGCCTGCGGTTTCGGCCGGTTGGATGTCAGCAATTATATGTGACACGGGAACGTTAAGACTAGTACATCAAGCTACCCCAGTCTGTCAAATTTCTTTGATAGTTTTTCAACTTTATAACAAAAGAAGTTCATGTTCAATTGGGAAAATTTTACAGTTTGGGATAGTTTGACGTACTACCGGGATAAAAAATATCTTATGTCCTAAGCCGGTTTATCCGTCCGAGGCATTAATAATATATTTTGATAAAGTTTTCGAGGTTATTCTCGTACATAACGTACATCGTACATTAAGTTTTTACTATATTATTTTGTGGATAACGGTGCTGGTTGCGTTATTACCTAAATGTTCTATAATAATCTATGTAGTAGTATTAAGCATTATTACGCAATTGTTTGTTGTCCCAAAGAAATAAAAATAAAAATAAATAAAAAATAAAATAAATAACCTTATGTAATATGCGTTGTGCGTAAATAAAAACCGTATTGTAAGTGACCTGTGAAAGGTAAACAATATAGTATGAGATCAAATTAATTATAGGTTTGACCTTCTGCCTTGTTTTCTTTTGACGCGCCCACATTTTCGCCATTTCGTTTCTAGTCTCATGCACATAGCTATCCCAACATGTCAAATTTCAAATTTAACCCTTCTTTGCATGGTGATGGAAATTTCAATCATAACATTTCATATTATTTATTTATATTTGGATTTTTTAAATTATTTTTCCTTTAATCTAGAGCATGAATTACATCACCCTGATTTATTTCACAAAAATAGAAAAAATCATGCAAAGAAGGGTTAAAAGTCGAAAAGAATAAGGTTCAAATTCAATTGGGATAATTTGACAGTTTGGGATAGCTTGATGTGCAAATGCAGACTCCACTCTGACATACAGACTGATAAAAAGACAAAAACGGACTCACAATCAAAGTCATAAAATAAAACAATTCAACCATTAGAAAAGGCAATTTGCCCCTTCTAAGATGATATGAAAAGTTACCATTACATATGTCCGAGACAGTCGGGTATAAAAGTGCAAGAGCAGCTGGTTTGTAAAAAAACGAGAGCCTATCTGCTGCACTGACTTGGAACAGTGCTGGACTAGCTAAGCTAGAGTATATACGAGCCCAGTATCATGTCAGTGCTGGACTGACTTACAATACTGTCATATTACTGGCCGCGTATGAATCTGACTTCACTTTGCCTGAAATAGCTGAAAGCTTCTCGGACACTAATACAGTGGAGCCCCGGTAATCCGGCGCCCTCTTAAATCCGACATGCCTCTCACTATTGAATGTAGGTACACAAATATTATTTTGGCAAATCTTCACTAATGTAGGTAATGCATGCTTATCATTTTGATCTGTAATTCCTCGGATTAAGCTACGCTTGCCGAGGTCAGTCTGTGGATGGGTGACCGTTCGTAACATATCGAGATTCCTCCGTGCCTCGGAAAGCACGTTAAGCCGTTGGTCCCGGTTGTCATTTGTAGATCTTTGACAATCGTTATGGGTAGTCAGAAACCCGAAAGTCTGACAACCAGTCTTACCAAGGGGTATCGCGTAGCCCAGTAACTGGGTTGTGGAGGTCAGATAGGCAGTCGCTCCATGTAAAACACTGATATTTAGCTGAATCCGGTTAGGCTGGAAGCCGACCCCAACATAGTTGGGAAAAGGCGAGGCAGATGAACTAGACAACATAAAACAAGAGAAATCTAGACAACATTATTTTATAAAGTATTATTACATCTTAAGTGCTATCGAGAAACTGCAAGATAGTTATGAAATTAAAATCCTTTCTATGCTGTACAACTCAATGCACAATTATTTCTATGCAACTTACATTGTCATATTGCTATTATCATTAAAGCATTTAACGATGAAATCTATAGTAAGAGTTTGTTTGTTTGTTTGTCTGTTACAGCCAGCGGGCGTGTTTGACCCAGATGTATGAACGTAAACGAATCAAAAAGAGTTGAGATTTTAATAGGTAGCGTTCTGTAGTGTCTGCTTACCCCACGAGAGAAAGGCGTGAGTTATGTATGATGTATAACTTAAAACTTAAAATACTAAAACTTAAAATAACTTTGACTGCAATCAGATTTTATTTAATTACTTCTTTCTCATCGGATATATAAAAATATTTTGGCATATCATAGCCCAATTCTTGAGGAAAATTGTAGGTTATTTAACATCATGCTACGACCCTTAGGAGCAAGTGACGCCGCGGCGCAAATCTATTTCTTTATAAATTGAATGTTATCAGATTCAATCATAATTTCAATGAAGTATAGATAATGACTAGTAAAAAAAACCACAATGTACAATATTGCAGGCTTCTTAAAAGGACAGAGGTCGCGGGCGTCTCAAGGTGATTTTCTAAGACCTGAGGTTTTTTGCTGAGACACTGGGTTCTTACGTGTGCCTTTTTAGGGTTCCGTGCTAAAATTTTAAAACGGAACCGTTATGGTGCTGTTTTATCTGACTGTCTGTCGGTTTGTCTGTCTGTAACAGCTACTTATTTCAGGAACCACTAATGTATTCTACTTGACATTTGGAATAGTTCCGTACAATTCTTGTAACATAACAAGTGAACGAATTGTAAAAGTATTGTAATTTTCAGTATAACAGGAGAAAAAATGAGTGATCAATATTTGAAAAATGTATCTCCTGTTTTCTGTATTCATTGCAAATAAATATATCTAATCTTTTCTATTCAAAATAGGAAACTAGGTCAAGTGGGCTATTATACCTCTTTGGTATGATAGCCCACCTGACCTTTACTTAAAAAAACTCCTTAGCTCCTTAGAACCCTTGGTGGGCGAGGCCAACTCGCTTCTTGCCAGTTTTTAAGAATACAAAATTTGGTCATGTATGAGACATTTATCTCCTACGACATCTTAAATGAACATTTTTAAGAGTTTAGGCTCCATTAAGAAGCTTATATAGGACTAAAGATAAATGTTCATCTTATCTTTAATGATAGTATCTTAGATCATCGTGCCCCTGCAGAAATATTTACTGCTCGTGGAATTTAGAACAAGGTATCTTTTTGCATTTTTAAGTTAGATATCTAGCAATACATCGAGAAGCTCGTGGCTAAATAAAAACCGCCGCACGGGTTGATCTAAGGTAAAGCTACGCTTGCCGAGATCAGCCTGTGGATGGGTGACCGTTCGTAACATGTCGAGACTCTTCCGTGACTCGGAAAGCACGTTAAGCTGTTGGTCCCGGTTGTCATTTGTGAATCTTTGACTGTCGTTACGGGTAGTCAGAAACCCGAAAGTATGTCAACCAGTCTTACCAAGGGGTATCATGTTGCCCAGTTACTGGGTTGTGTAGGACAGATAGGCAGTCACTCCATGTAAAATACTGGTATTCAGCTGCATCCGGTAGGTTTACAGTCTATAAACCGACCACAACATAGTTAGGAAAAGGCTACGCAGATGATGACTGCTTATTTAGTATAAAGTATATTTAAAAAAACTAGGCAGATGATGATAATCTAGCAATAAATCGGTGGAAACAACATCCAATTTCATGCAGTGGTTTTTGCGTGATGCTTGTACAAACGTACAGACAGACAAACATACTTAAACTGTTCCTTGGGTACTGTTGCTGTCATAAAAACCGCTATTAGTTTTTCTGTTTCAATTCTCTTCTAATATATAAAATTCTCGTGTCACAATGTTTGTTACCAAACTTAGCACCGATTTGTATGAAATTTTGTGTGCATATCGAGTAGGTCTGAGAATTAGCCAACATCTATTTTGACGTGATAACGTCTTATAAATTGATGAATACCAGCAACACTCATGAAAAATAGTAACGTTCCGCGTAACGTTCCACCTGAGCCTGTGCAAGCGAGAGCGCGCAACAAGCGATAGAGAGGTACGATAAAACAAACGATAGAGAGGCCCAAGCAGTGAGGCCAGAGTCGAAGCGTTGCATTGGCTTGTGACACATGTATCTCTCTTCTCGCGTGACGTCAGAGCTAGCAATTAGAAATAAAATAATGATTATGACGTTATCACGTAAATCTATCGTCCGTAAACCGACTTTACAGACAACCAATTTTTGCATACCCTAAAGTGATAAGGGTCAAAATGGTTAAACAACGTTTGTCGGGTCAGCTAGTGTATAGATATTTGCTCTTGGAATTACAAATATTTTATTTGGCACAAAAAGACGCGACACAGAAAACTATATTTAAATCCATCGCGATTTAATTTTGCTCAATCGCAGGCTTTTGTTATTTAAAGTAAGATCAAAGTCAATTTAAAGTTACAAAATTACTTTGCGAAGACAATAATGTAGATATTGTGGTGTATTTAATTGAAGTCTGACATTGTGATGAACTTGTCTGGTTTTGTGTTTGAAATGAGCTTTGAGGTACAGGTTAAACCAATTTCATAAGCAATTATTACGTAGATACAATGTTATTTGTTTGGTTGTTTTAAAAAATATGTTAAACTAGTAACTGGGTTTTTATTTCTTGCGTGGAACCCTAATTCTTTGTCTAAAGAAGCCTAAGTACTCCTTATAACATTAGGTATCTGCCAGAGAAAGACCCGTCAAAATCGATTTCGGACGGACAGACAATAATTAAAAAATAGTTTTTTTTTTTTGGTTTTACTACTGACAGCTTTTTAGTTAATGCCTATGAAAGTATGGGTATACTGTTAAATTACAAACATACACTTCAATTTTATGTACTTGCCTCTTTAGAAAAAACTTCATCCCAAAATTTCTGGTGGATTTTCCAAAAAAATCTTTCACACAAACCTTGTCCTGGAAATTGCGGATGAAACAGCTAAATCAGAAGAGACGTTCAAAAAAGTTAATAATCTTTCATCATCTGCCTAGCCTTTGTCCCAACTATGTTGGGGTCGGCTTCCAGTCTAACCGGATGCAGCTGAATACCAGTGTTTTACATGGAGCGGGCTACGCGATACCCCTTGGTAAGACTGGTTGTCAGACTTTCGGGTTTCTGACTACCCGTAACGACTGTCAAAGATCTACAAATGACAACCGGGACCAACGGCTTAACGTGCTTTCCGAGGCACGGCACGATAATAATCTTTCATTTATTCGTCTTTTTTATGTATGCGCCAGTTGTTTTGTATTTATAAAGATAGATAGACTAAGTTTTAGAACTCAAGAACAAGTTTATGATATCATGGTCAAATATATTTTTAACTACACATCATTCCATTCAAACTTTAATATCCCCTCCACCGCGTTAAAGCGGAGTTTAAAAAAAAATAGCCTATGTTACTTGCTTATAATGAAGCTTTCTAAAGGAGAAAGAATTTTTACAATCGGTTAAGGAGTTTTTGAGTTTATCCATGACTAACAAACTTAAAAACATACAAACAAAAAATCTTTCCTCTTTATAATTTTAGTTCACATAGACCAGTTTATTTCTTAATAATAATGAATATTAATGGCCTTGCCCATAACTAACACTAATGTTATTAATTTACTTTATGCAAATTGCTCTTGACCCCAGACATATGGAGATCTTATACAAGCAAACAAAAGATTGTTTTTAAAATAGTATTTTATTGATGCAGTTGTACCATCTTGATATTATTTTTATTGATTTATTTAAATTGAGTTACTCTTCATTAATTTCATGTCTCATCTTTGCCGACATACAATAAAAACACTCAGAGCCAGTTTGATTGCTTCCTTATTACGTTACAAGCATTTTAATAACTCAATTCTCCATACAGATTAAAAGCTAAATACGTCGCCAGTATTTTATACTGAGAAGCTCCTTGGTAAACGATGCGTATATCTTTGTAAAACTAGAACATATCATAGTATGGCATAGACGGCACGGTTGGCGCAGTGGCTGAGCGATCGACTGCTGCGCCGCGTATCGTGGGTTCGATTCCCGCACGGAACAAGTACTTGTATGGCCTACAAGAACTTGTTCCGGGTCTGGCTTTTGTGTATGTGACTTTAAATGTTTGTAACGCATCCACGACACAGGAGAAATTCCTAGTGTGGGTCAACGTTTTTTATAAAAAGAGAAAAACAGAAGAGTATCACGGATGTATCCCACGAGGGGTAAGGCAGAAGTGTACCTATAGTACGCCCATATTTCGCCAGTTGTGTTAACGTCCTAAGGATAGGGACCATATTGCAATGAACCGGACACTCAGAAACCGGGCTATTGTTAAAACACCATCAACACTTGCCCAACCTGGGAATTGACTACAAGACCTCATGCTTAACACCAGCGCTTGTGTCTACTACGACTACTGTGTCAAAACTAGATAAATCTGTTGTAGACCTTGGCCCACAGTTAGTCATTTGCATCTGCTGCTGGCGAGGTCACGTGCCATCTTATTGATAAAAAATGATGACATTTGCAAGAAGTTGCAAAAGAAATGTTACAAAAAAGCAGATAAATCAAAAATCAGCTTTTGATTTTTATAATCCATACTAGATGTACTACCCCGTGGTGTAAACTACAGTTAAAAAGTCAACATTAAATGATTCTAAATTCCCGCATAGATTTGCGGTATAAAAACTAGCCTATGTGCTTATCCAGGGTATGAGCTACCATCACAACAGACTTCATCCAAAACCGTTTAGCAGTTCCAGGGTGAAGGAGTGACAAACATAAACCCACACATACGTACCGACAATCTTTAACGATTTATAAGATTAGTGTCATTTTCGTAAAATGAAAGCAAAAGTATCTTATAGCTTTTTGGGATGCTTATTAATCCTGACCTACTTGCTGAATCAATTTCAATGAAGTCAATAAATAAAAGGATAATTGTAGCACACTTTCTTTCCCACAAACATAAAAATAAAGCACTTATAACAGGCAAAACCGCGTGCTAATATAAATTAAATTTTAATAGACCTGTCACGTATCTTTTGGGTCATTTTTACCATAACTCAGATCTAGACTAACCATCCATTAAAAGCTGTTTCGAGTACAGTTTCATAGTTTACATTTAACAGCCATGTACTCACTGTCACTACTCTAGAATTCCAGATTTAAAAGTTTCGAGTTAATTCGTTGAACGACTGCTTTTATGACTGCATATAAAAATGTCTGACTATTTTACCTACATGGTGGAAAATGCTATTTTAGTACAGTAGAAATGTATTAATTTTTGTTTAAAATGTCTTCATCTGCTTAGCCTTTTCGTCTTCCAGTCTAACCTGTCGTAGCTTAATACCAGTATTTTACAAAGTGTGACTGACTATCTGACATTCGCAACCTGGGTATGCGATACTCCTTTGGTAAGACCTGGCTGTCAGACTTTCGGGCTTCTCCGACCTGTAACGACTATCAATGATCTACAAATGACAGCCGGGACGAACTGAGGGGTCTCGATATGTGATACATGGCCCATCCATCGAACGACCTTGATAAGCGTAGCTTAACTATCCATCGACCTGGTGTGGCTGTTATTATTCAGCCACGAGGTTTAATCAAGTAAGTGAGTGTTTTAAGTAAGTAGTAAGTATGTGAGTAAGTAAGTAAGTATTGTGATTACTTTTATTTAGAACCGGGTCTCATGATATCACAGAATGAGCAAACAGTCATCAAATTATGTCAGTCATTAAATATCTTTTCTAGATTTTATTTTCATTGCCTCATTAGTATATTGGTACATATTTCTTAAGCAGATGACTTAATACAAGTTATAAGTAACATCCCATTGATATCATCAATGTGTTTGCTTATTAAAAGATTTGAATAACTTAATAAATTATAATTTATTTGCATTAATGAATGCAAGTAGTAAACTTAGAAACTTGATACAGAATTGATGTTACAACTTTTATCCAACATTGTAATATGTTCAAACAATAAAATGTCGTGCGAAGAGCGTTGTACTTAAAATCTCCTAAGATAATTATTAAAATACCAGCCTGTTACTGTCCCACTGACTGAAGGGCAATCAAGGTTAATTATAACTCCAGACACGCCTCTGCCTAACCGAATGGGGTTTACAGGCGTGATGTTATGTTTCGTTTATGTTTCCTTCGCCGATGTCAGTAATATCTAAGATATTATACAAAAAGAGTGCACATGAATTGAAAAAGTCAGATTGGAACTTGTCCAAATTTGAACCTACAACCTTCCGCATGAGAGTCGAGGCTCTAACCACTGGACCATCACAAAAAAGTTCACATGAGTTCAATTGATAAATAAATACAATTGCGTTATAAAAGGTACCTTGTCTCTTTGAATATATTCATACATATATTCATTTAATGTCAGTGCTAAAATCTTGACTGATATAAAATGTACTGAGAGAAAACTGATATGTGAATAAGTTCCCTTGTCTCTTAAATAACATTGATGGCGAATATAATTGTGATGATAACATCATCAAACCCATCCATAAATACACCTCAGAACGCATTCATCCACTCCATGAAGGTGGCAGAAATGCCTCATCAATCAATTCTACCCATTGTTTTGAAAATTGCTTGACAGTCTGAATAGTTTATTTTACAAACAACCATGAATGGTTGAGAATACTAACGTGTTTTCTTTAAAAAGTACAAAAAATAAATAAATAAATAATAATGCTGGACAATCCACACAACATCATCTAGCTCCAAGCTTAGCAGAGCTTGTGATATGGGTACTAAATGACTTATACACTTAATACAATACATTACATAGATAGATATTTAATTTTATTTCTATACATAGCAAATACCCAGAACACCCGGAACAAATCTGTGTCGATCGTGCAAATATTTGTCCCAAGACGGTAATCGAACCCGCAACCTCCTGCGTCGCAGGCGGACCTTCGCCCACCGCGCCACATAGGCCGTCAAATCTACGAAAACGCATGTAATTCAACATCATATTCACAATATTATCATCTGATTAATGTAAGTATCCAAAATATATTTTAAAAAGTATTTTAAAAGAGTACGAGTATGTATGGAGTTTGGTGCCCATTCTTCTCCATGCGAAACTATTTAGTTTTGGGATATCGTAATACCCAGTAATGGATTTGTGGGGGTCAGTTAGGCATGTCGCTCCATGTAAAATGGAAAATCTCTTAGCTACATCTTTCTCGCCACATACGAACTAAATCTGACGTATCCTGCATCGCGATATTCAAGTTATCCTCGCGATTGAAAATATACACAAGAAGCGTCAGGCAGCAGCCCACCAGATACAACACCCTTCTGGTTGGAGGATACTCCCTTTTTAATGGTAGATGAGGAACTTTACACCCTGTTCTGGTATCCAGTTGCATACGGTTAGACTGGAAACCGATCCCAGCTTAGTTAAGAAAAGGCTATGCAGATAAATAATGGCTACAGTTATCAACGAATCAGTTGTAAGATTGTAGAAAAAAAACTGTCACAAATATATTTTTTAAACAAAAATCAACTTAAAATTTTCGAAAATTAAGTCGATTTCAGAATGACTACTGACTGATGACTGACTTCCAAAACCATTCATGAAGCTGTAAGAACACGTCACAATAAAAAAAACAGGAAACAAAACCATATCTTTACCAAAATATGCTTCTTTAACATCTACACAAGTACACAACAATCCTCATATTTGTTTTATGAATTCCATCCCTTTCAGAGCCAAATTGATACAGTACTGTACATATGTATGTGTGTAATATGCTGACTCATGTGTTCCGAGGTCGACGACCCGCTTGTCCTATTTAGTACACTTTATGGCTTATACCATAGAAGACTTGAGTATATCGTGAACTATAAGTTATGTCGGAGAAAATGGTGTTTGACTAGAGAAAACTGTTGTAAGATTGCTTTTTTGGGGCTTAAAAGCTTTCATGATCTGTAGACAAATTGGTAAAAAATGTGCATCTTTGTCTGTATCTCTCTCTGCGTGTCTGTGACAGCTGTTTATTTCAAGAACGACATATGCTATCGACTATTTGGTACGGTTAAATATAACGATTGCTCAATTTTAGGCCACGTAAAAGTAATGTAAATATAGCTTTATTTTTATTTTGAATGCAACTGCATTAAATTTTCAACATACGGTTTGGCCCCGACAATGGGATGTTGAAATTTAAATACGGTATTACTAGTTCAACAAGGGAATGTCTCCGGCACGGATCTTGAGCGCTGACCCCGAGTACCTACTTGATTTTAGTATAAAGTGCCTATGCGCGAACTTACCCCTACTACTGCGTCCAGCGCTCAAGAACCATGCTGGTGCTAGTATCATTTTACAGGACTTCATTTTTCTTCAATATTAATCCTTATTTTCATTTTGGTACCGGGGGGACTCTTGAGCCTTTGAGTTAAGGGAGGGCCCTTAACTCAAAGGCTCCAAAGTCAAATAAAACAAAAAATATTTCAATCTACTTTGATGTAGAAGTTAAAGAATTATTCGATTGATTTCTCTACATCAAAACGTTTCAACGATTGACTGTCTGCAAAATATTTAGCAAGGGAAGTTATTATTCGGTATTTTATAACAAGAAGCCATTGAAATTAAGTCATCCGTGAAGCCTTTTTTCAGCCTTCAGTACCTTCCGGCTTGTGTGAGGATGGAAGTGTATCCGATACAAGGCAATACATACTTACTCGTAAAGGGTGTTTCTAATACCTTCCTCATTGGTGATCCTTTTTATTCGACAGTGCTGATGCTCAAAAGGAGGGTAATGTCTTAATCTGGCAGAATAGTCTAGACAATGACTTTATAATTATTTGTTTGGGGCTCACGAATGATTGATGTCATGACCTAATCTAATTAGATGTATTTATTTATATTACTATGTCAAAGTGGCATACAGAATAGTAAGTTTTTGTCTTATGGTCTGGTGATCTCCAGCACTTTCCAGTACTACTGTCGAGAGTGAGGTCCTGGCTTCGGTTACCGGGTTGAGCAAATTGTAATTGTTTTATTCCATTTGAAATTTTTAGGGAGTCTGAATTTGTGCCTATTTGATGGCAATAGGCTAGCCCCCTTTTACATAGGACTTATACATAATCGCCAGTTGTCCTCTGTCTAACCCTACGTGAAATAAAGGCAAGATGCTTAGTTTATTTTTTTAATTTAAATGTAACATGACTAGTTAAAAAATCTAGTTCAACTATACTCTAAACTAAATGGTGCCACTTCGAACAGCTAACACGATCGTGGTCAAGGTAAAAATAACTTAATATTTTAAAGAAATTCTAGCAACCTATGAAAAAAAAACACCTACTTAGTGGTTACTTTAAAAAATAACATTAAAAATACCTAGGCCGGTAACACAAAAAAGGCATTAATTAAATAAAATAAATAAATAAATATTGCTGGACAATCCACACAGCATCATCTAGACCCAAGTTAAGCAGAGCTTGTGTTATGGGTACTAGATGACTGATATACTTAATACAATATATTACATAGATTTATATTTTTATTATACATAGGAAATACCCAGAACACCCGGAACAAATATTTGTAGATCGTACAAAAATTTGTCCAAAGGCGGGAATCGAACCCGCAACCTCTTGCGTCGCAGGTGGACCTTCGCCCACCGCGCCACATCGGTCGTCAAAATTATAACATTGTTTTGAGATTTTTTTCTTCCATGACCTTTTCAAGAACTCCATTCAACTGGTTTGCTCATCTAAAAATTTGGGTGTATTCATTGATTTATATTTATAATACATTAGGAGTTAGATACACACAGTAAAGATTTGTTACCTGACCTTTACTAGCAATAACTTATTGATGATGATAATAGAATAAAGATAAGAGTCTTAGAGCCCCATCATATAAAAATAATCAAAATCAAATTTAATTTAAACTGAGAATTATCACTTTTTGAACGTCAAAAATTACTTAAGACTGTCCCCCAAAACGCCCACCCTTCACCACTTCCTAGTGTTTTTGCTGGGAAGAAGAAGTGGCGCAACAAAACCCCCAGTAATACCAGCCTGTAACTGTCCCACTGCATGGCAAAAGCCTCTTCTCATGCAGATAAGGCATTGAGCATTGATCACTACGCTTGTTCTAGGTTTGTTGGTGATTTCAGACTTATATTAATCGTAAGGCTTCCTCACGAGGTCATCCTTCACCGATGTCAGTAATGTCCTAGATTAACTTAGTACCTGCGGTAGACATAAGAGACGAGACCTTAAACATTAGGCCATCACGACATTTAAAAAACATTATCCTCTCTATAAAAAGATACCTTTGCCCTGCTTTTGAACATGAACAATAGGGATGTGTCTTAGGTAAAAATATAATAAGTCTATTTGGTCCGACAGATCAAATCAATAAAAAATGACAAAGATATAGCACATCAAATTTCTGGAGAAGAGGCCTGTGACGTCACTTTTACGTAAAAAGTGTAGCACGGCGTGACGTCACGCGAAATTTCAACGCATAGTGCGTTGAAATTTCGTTGTCATTTTGGGTTTACGTGACAAAAGAAAACATACGTGTCCAGTATTTTTGAGCAATCCAACTTTCGGACCAATCAGAATTTTTAAGGACAATACCCTATTTGACAGGCTATTATTAGAATACATTAAGCACCACTTCTACCTACCCCCTTAGCTAAACAAAGCTACACATTGCGTGCACTATCCCATCTATAATGGTACGTTTGAGTGGGGGCAACGCACTTTTGGAATCCAGGTCTGTTGTACCCGATCAATCATGAACCGACCAAATGGTTTCAGTACTACCAACGAGCGATCAATCATGTTACTTCCCTTTTCAATGTAGGTTAAGTAAGGTTATTTTCAACTTAAATTGTTTTGTTTTCGGACTACTGGGTCAGCGTTTATTCAAGTAAGTAGTGTTGTGTGTTATTAGGGTAGAAAATTGTTTTTACGTTATGTAACTAGCTTTTGCCCGCGACTTTGTCTGCGTGAATTTCTGTTATCGCGGATGCGGACTATTGGTGAAATGGTGGTCGGTGAAAACAGATAGGAAAATTATGGTAAACTAGGTAGGTAATTATTATTAACAAGTATTTGAATAACCTTTGTCTCCAAAACAGTCTTGTAAAGCATCCGCGGTTTGAAATTTAAAGTTTTTAATGGTTTTTATTTTCTTACAAATGTACTAGTTATTATGAGAAATACCCAAATCGCTTTAGGTGTGCCTATATAATGAAAAAAACGTTCTTGTGACCCCGAGTATTTCTTTTTCCAGGTGTCGGATCGATGAGGACTTTTCACATTTCATTTATAATAACAATCCTACTAATTTTCAGCCGAGTGTGAATTTTTTATAACCTCACCCCTGTTTTTGGGTCCAATTTGACCGAACTACCTTTATTTCTCCAGGATCCTATTTCGGAAAAAAAACAGAAATCGAAAAACATACAAAAAAAACATAGGTACATGCAGTCGAAAATATTAAGACCTTTTATGGAGTCGGTTAGAAATTATAAGTACATTGTCACAAATAAAGATGCAAATGCTTTTTCATTTTCCCGCCGAAATACTGTAAGCAATCCCCTAATCATGAAACAAACTCCTAAATTTATGGTAAAATACCCTAACGTGGAAACACTGAATCAGAACAAAATGCAAATAAACTTAAAACTTCTCAGGTACCGGCCACAAACAATAATATACACTAAAGTCCATAAAATCTGTCAAAAACTAAATGAAAACTGATCGCGGGTAAGCCTAACAGCGAGTGTAACAACGAGCCCCTCTTAATCTCAGTTTAACCTCGGATTACCCTAATTAATTGAGCAGATTTAATACAGAACCCGTGGTAGACATATTTTGTAAACTGTCATTGTTTGGAAAAATATGGCGGCGTTGGTTGTAAATATTTATGAATGGGTCGGTGATTCAATGGACCATATTGAGCAGTGTAGTTTAATAAACAACACGCATTCCCCTGGCTTTGTTTATTATAACTTTTTGGTCAGTCAGTCAGTCAGTCAGTCACGGAACTGATATATCATGCACCTGTAGACATTTGAATGGGGGAACTAAATGGGGTTTTAACATTTCGAAATGGAGTAACTAGGTCATAAGAGCTTTACTTATACTTGACAAAACATATTTTTATTTTATGCCCCATTGTTTTTGACTGCCTCGTTGGTGTAGTGGTTGCAAGTGCTATTTCTGAGCATGAGGTCGTGCGTTCGATTCCCCGGTCGGATGAAGTGTCATTGGGTTTTTCTATCTAGAATTTCTGAGTTTTAGTCCGTCCGAGTCTAGAATAGTTCGAATTGATGGCAATAGTGGATGTGCTATAAGTATACCTCTCTGCCTAACCCTTCGGGGATTAAAGGCGTGACGTTACGTTATATGTTTTTAAGTTGTGGTGAAAAATATCCGCAATAATACCATGTCCCCCATCTTCAAAGTTTGCAACATCTACGAAACATCAACCTAATCTGGTTCTAATTTATTCTTATGTTTTATGACGTGTTTTTTAAAAACCTGTTTACAAAAATAAAATATTATTGATTGTTTGCAACCACAATAGCCAGTTAATGCAGATTACTTTACACTTTTTAAAGTATATTTTTTTCAATTTAAAATTGTATTTATCGTTATTTTACTAAAATGTTTAAACACTTTTATTAGATTTCTGTATTCTTAACTAGATTTAAAAATCTTACATTATATAATATCGTTAATAATTTTAATTAAAATTAAATGCTAACAACATAATACGTAAATAAAATTACTCCAAATGTCCAATTTTGTTGACACTGCTACAAAACTAACTGTTTAAATTTCGAAGTAGTAATGTCTGACATCACGAATGTTACATTGGGCCCAAACAGTGGCCAGTGATTGTCCAGCCGTGACCACGAACATGGTAACCAAAGTAATTCTGACTAGGTAACATATTTGTAAATGTTTATTTTATCTGTGTATATTAAAATTAAGCAACTGTGCCCCCGTTTTAATCGATTATTCGAAATTGGATTCTTATTAAAGATTTTAAATGCAAGTCTTAAGCGTGTAAATTTAAATATAAGTGTCTGGATTTGTGCTCGGTTGTTGGCAATAGGCTCGTCTCATATTACACGGTACTTAAAACTTAACTGGCGAAATGTGGGTGTACTATAGGTGCACCTCTGCTTAACCCTTTAGGGAAAAGAACCGTGATATTACGTGTGTTTAAATAACAAAACATGTGTGCCTTCATTTAAAATAAATGATGCCAATAGGCACGCCCTCAAGCTATACATGGGACTTTGAGTCGGCGAAATGTACAGTCAATCCCTGCCCATCCCTTTGGGGAATACAGGGATGATATAATATTATATTATGTAAAACATACAATTAATAAATAAAGTGCGAAACATGAAGATTATGCATGAATTGTATGTAGTGGCACCGGTTTACCGATATCATTCAAAATCGATTTGAGAATAGATCATATCTCAATTGTTTTTTTTTTGGTTAAACGTAATAAAACATCATTATCTGCCTACATAGCCTTTTCCTACTACAACCGGCTTCTAGTACAATGCAGCTGAATACCAGTATTTAACCATTGTTTTTTTCAATAATATTGTGGTATATTATTATGAAACAAAAAAAAAAGACATTAAGCTAATAAGCGAGCAATCGTAATGAATCGATAACACTTTCTTTGTCCGATACAAATAACAATTACCATAAACATGAATATCAAATGAACGGATGTTTCTTTCAATTTCGCCATTTTATTATCCTTTCCATATAAACATTCTAGAATAAATTAGGTTTCTATTTTAATCTGGATTTGAAAAAAAACCGGCTTTACAAAATGGCTTATGTGTGCCACTTGCATACAATTTAAAAAAAGAAGTGCGGTGTTGCCTTGAATTTGTTCAAAATATGAAGTTTGTTTTTTTTTAATCGGTTTCTTTTAGAGACGGCCAGTATTTACATTTTATCGATATGTCTAATAATAAATGTTTGAAAAATATTTGTAGTTGTCTATCGAATCGAATTTAACCATGTTCTTTATTTAAACAAAGAGTTTGTTTATGTTTTTATCGAGTTTGCTCAAAACTGCACCTAATTGCGTAACTCACTGGGTTGTGCCCGAAGGATTTTTAAGGAAACTCCTTCTCCATTGCAGTATATGTTTTAAAAATTCGTCTGCTCGACAAATCGACAATGTAAATAACGTAGTGAATATTGTCGAACGTTGTTGTATTGTTACGCAAGAAAGATTATTGCTGATTTACATGTTGATTGCAACAATCAAGAAAAAAACTGTCTGAAAAAACTAGTGGCTAATATACGAAAAGATATAACTCAAGGCAACAAATAGTCACAGTTAATTAATGAACCCTAGGATTTGAATTAGATGGGGCCGATAATTAAAAAAAACCATAATCGTATAATGGCTGGCGTTTTCTCAACAGTTTGGCATTGACAGCATAATAAGATGAATATAATAACTGCTAATCCTCTAATTATGCTTAATAAGGAACAGAACAATAACTTTGATTCACGGCCATTCAAGTAATCTATTAGTCATCCATCAATGAAAGGTTATTATGAATTGAAATACTTACTACTTATTTCACATAAAGCAAGTCAGTAAAAATGTTCCTACAAAAAATACGAAGGTTTTTTTTAACAATCATGGTATAAACAATAACGGTTAATAGAGACGCGCTGCTATCACATTAAAACACACATTATTAAAAAAAAGAACGTATCTGCATCGCAATAAACGTTATTAAACTCTCAAGTAAAATTAACTGCACGCAAAACAAATTTCCTTCGAGCTCCTATCCTAATAAATCCTCTGCCCACACGCTATTACACATTACAAATTAAACGGTAATTAATTCTACAAAAAACCGCATTAATTAAACTTAAAAAAAAAACAAAACAAAACCAGATAAAAACCTTTTAAAATCCAAATGTCACTTTGTGTTTTTTTATTCAACGCACTTCACTATTCTCTTTTATTTTTTCACGGACGAAGGCACCGCGCGCGTTCAGCCTCGTATACGGCTGGTTGCAGACTGAACGGAGGGGGGTGGCCGCCCTACTGTTTAGACCGTGTACACACGATCCATTTTTATTGAACAGAAACATGCTATTGAAGGAAAATATTGGATTTTTATTGCTGAATAGATTTATTGTTTTACATGAAAATTTTAAAGAGAAGGATTTTCTGTTTTGTTTGTAGATATTGTATATTTCGACAGTTTCGTTCTTAACTTCGTTCGCACCATTTACTTCTAAGGTTTTGAGATTTTTCAGTGAACCTTTGACCTTTTCAGCCGACTTGCCTTCATAAGTTACAAAGAATTAGTTTAATTAGTAGTTAGTAGTTACATAACATAACATCACGCCAGCATTACCCGAAGGGATAGCAGAGGTATACCTATAATAAACCCACATCTTACAAAGTTGTGCTTAAGTCCCATGTAATAGGGGGTGAGCCTATTACTCGTACTATCTACCGGGTACAATACTAGACGCCCGGACTGTTACTGAGCAATTCAAAATGGTCATTCCAACAACATTTTGACAGACCTGGGAATCGTACTCAAGACCTCGTGCTCAGCAGTAGCACTTCAAAACACTAGAAATTGCTAAATGTACCTTCTGTTCTATTTACGGTTTCTTTTCTACTACCTATACCCCGCGGTGTTGCCCAGGGTGTCATTAAAATAATTTTTCGAGATAAACGTAGCCTATGTGTAAATCCAGGGTATGAGCTATCTTCATAACAAATACCATCCGAATACCTTCAACCGGTTCAGCGTGAACGAGTAACAAACATACACACATACCGACAAATTTTCGCATTAATAATAATACTGTAATTCTACAAAAGGACAGGAGGCATTTAGTGCAGGACTTAAACGAATAGATGAAGGAGTAGGAAATAGGGTCCATAACTAATGCGTGCGTAGTCATGCACGATCTTTAGTGACCCTACAGTCACGCACGATCTTCAGTGACCCTAAAATCACGCACGATCTATGATGACCCTACTACTTTTTTTTCTTTTTGATCAGAAAGTAAATGTTGTTTCGTAAGAACTTGTAGGCCAGCATAAGAAAAGAAAAATGGTTTAATTACGAAAAATGTTAAGGAGGAAATCTCAAATCTATTTCAGTATAATGTAAGTAACGGCCCTCAAAACAATGACAGCAATTTACTGCACGGATGGTGCAGTGGCTGAGCGATTGGCTGCTGCGATGCGTGTCATGGTTTCAATTCCGGCACGGAACTTGTATATATGGCCCACGGGTCTGTTTATGTATGTGAGTTTATATGTTTATAAACGCACCCACGATACAGGAGACATTCATAGTATGGGGCAACGTTTTTTTCTAACGACATAGACAAATAATAAGCTAGATATTTTGTTTATTTATTTTGTTTGAACTCTCTAATATGTGGAATTATCATGAAAAATAATTTTGCTATTGATAGTCCAATTCTTGAGGAAGGTTATAAGATATTGAACAGCACGCTACGACCCTTAGGAGCAGGTGAAATTGCAGATTACAGCTAGTACTAACGGAATAATTTAGTGTCACCTGAACGGGTCACTACAATTCCCTCATAACCCGTATCTCCTCTCCCCTCTATAGCCTGAACCCTGCACTGACCTATGCAACTGACTGCACACGTATTTGGAGCAGTTGCAGTCGCCGCCGATGGTCGACAGAGCGTTACGATTGTGCAATCACAACACTGTTGCGTGGAACCCATGTACCATGCGTGATTTTGCTATGTGTACCTAGTTCTAGTGGTCTATGCACATAATGCACATAGGTATACATAACCTCACGCCTTTTTTCCAGTAGTAGGTGTAGGCAGAAACTATAGAACGCCACCACCTTACATACTCCTTTTGCTTCGTTTCCTGGTCCTTCTTGTATCTGGTCAAACACGCAAATTTAGTAAAACAAAAGTACTCGCAACCGGCGTCGGTTGCGAGTACTTTTGTTTTACTAATTTTAACACTTGACAACACACAATTTTGATCACCTCGATGATCGTAGTGGAATAGACTGTTTTTGGTTATTTGTGCGTGCGTTTAATCTAATTTGCTGTCTTTATTATGAGACTAGCCCACCATACTATTTCCAACCACTGTAGCTCCTGAAAGCCAGAATCAACTGTGGCGTCCACAAAAATATCGTCGAGTCATTGAAGCTCGACCAGACCCGGAGAAATTTTTTAACTGATTTAAATTTTCCGCAACAACAACATTCTCAGAATAACAGCAATAAAAATGGATAATTTTCACTTCTTTCCATATCAAGCAGGAGACAGAACATAGCGAGGTCAATAGGCACAAAGGGACGTTGCTATCATTTACATTCCATCTTTCATTCTTATTGCTATTTTTGTCTACTATCAGTACGAAATTTGACGGTAAACATTATTTTCAGAATCCGAAGAGAACGAATCACTTCTACCGGATATTTACGGTACTAATAACAAACATAAAAAATCTAATTATGACAGACTATGTAGCGATGTTTTTATCCGAAAGCAGACGCCCATTATTTATGCTATGACGCATGTGTTACAGAGCTAATGGAAAATCGATGAAAGAGGTTCGTATTGACAACCACATCAAACATATAACATATACAATTACTTTACAAACTTACTTACATACCTATGTATATAGTAATCCATTTACTTTTTTTTCTATGGGCAAATAGAAGAAGGAGATTTTATTGAATTGTGTAATCGTTGGTCTGGCGCTACTGCTGCGTGATACCCTGAGTTCGATACCCGGGTCGTGTTAAGTGTTATTGGGTTCTCCATCTGAAATTTTATAGTAACAGCCCGGGGTCTAGATTTGTGGCCGGTCAATGGCAATGGGCTCGCCCCTTATTACATGGGACTTAAACACAACTAGCGAAATTAGGGTGGTCTATATGTACACCTCTATCTTACCCTTCAGGTAATACAGGCATGATGATTTATTATGTTTTATATACATATATAAACAATCCTTTTACTTTTATTTTTATGTGCAGATAGAGTAAGGAGATTTGATTGAATTAGGCACTTAGACTAGAAGATACTCGTAAGTTATATGCTTTCACATCATTATCTGCCTAGCCTATTCCGAACTATGTCGGTTTCCAGTCTAGTCGGATGCAGCCAAATACCAGTATTTTACATATAGCCACTGGCTATTTGATCTCTACAACACAGTAACTGTGCAACATAATTCCTCTTGGTAGTGCCGGTTGTCAGAATTTCGGGATTCTACAACCCGGAACGACTGTTAAAGATCTAAAAATAACATCCGGGTCCAATGGCTTAACATGGCTTTTGAGACACGGAGCTGTCTCAGTATGTAGTAGCCACGAGGGGTTCGTGGCTAATAGGTTTACTTACCATATTTTGACATAACGTCTACTCAATGTATTTAATAGTTAAGTATTTGAAAGCTTATGAAGAAAACCAATTCTTAGGTTACCATTTTGAAATAGTACAGAATCTGAGTTATGAATTATAGGTAGGAGGGTAAAACGTTGGTTTTTGTACAACAAGATAGCCTCAAAGTGCCTTTGAACAGCAACTAGCTGTGGAACGCAGTTTCACCTGCTCCTAATACCCGAATTGTGATGTTAAATAGCCCATTATCTTGCTGAGGATATGGCCTATCAAAGAAAAATTTTTTTTTTTTTAAATCCGACTGACAGTTTCAGGAAAACCAAAAAACTTCTCCGCTTTTTTTATTACTTTAAATTGAGTAAATACGTATAGAAATGGCAGGATATTGCGTGAAATAGTTATACTTCTCGTTCTCGAAATAGAAAGGGCCATTTAACGTTTAAAAAAACTCAAGCTTTTGTCTTATTCATCGCTGACGTCACCCAAAAACCAGCCAAAATTAAATGGTTCTTAATTTCTGCGAGAAATATTACATTTCTGCGTATAAAAATACTCTTCTTCCATCTTTATTATATTAGTAGAGATTTCCTAGGACTAACATAATCAGGTAAATGATGTGTGTATCATTTGCTAAGTTAACTAACAAAATAACAAAACCCCAGCACGGTCACATTAATCAGAATTGTATTATTCATCAATGGGCGGTGGTGTGTGACTAACTACAAAGTAGTTGAGTAAATTGTACATTAAGAATTTCACTACAAGCACAATGGAATAAGGTCTACATTACTTTGACAACAAGCCCCCCTGGTTATGGAAAAAAAATGCAAACAAAAGCGAATCTAGATAAACAAATACATGTTTTAAAAGATATTTATTTATGCATGAATAAAACCCGACAAAAAAGTTATGAAAGTCGAAAAATTACATAGTTTTGATTCCCATAATATTAATTAATTCTCGCAATGTACTTGTGTGAGTGTAAATGACTTAAAAGACACTGACTGCAAATCTGTGTGTTTCTTTCCTGATAATACCATCTCAGACACTATACTGCATGGAGCTTGTAAGATCGATCTGAACAAGACAATGTCTGGACTATAAAAGGTACTGTGACCTCCGACTGTGTTTCGATGTATCTTCTCAGAGCAGTCGGTTAGAAAACAACTAGTTTCTAGTTTAAGAATCAATATTGACGTATAAAAATTGATATTTTCAACTGATTTACCAAATAAATATAATTTATTACATCACTCATTTTTGGTATTTTTTTTTTATTAATTTAAAGAGAATTAAATTAAAATACGATTAAATGAAGTAGCTAAAAATATTGTATACATGGGAATCAAACCTATTCTGAACTAGATGAATTTATAACGCAAATTTTTCTGGTGTAAAGCTGGTGTACTAGACGTAAATGAATAGAATTTCAGAAGAATAAATGTCTCATATATTTTTATTAACGTAAACCTATACCATTGCAAATAAATCAATAATAATCATGTTTCCCACTTACTTCTCACAATGTTTACAGGTTTTATCTTCAATACGTAACTGAACAAACCCGACAGTATTAAAAATCGGCACATCACACTCTCATAATCCTAATTAACACCAATAACCTTATCTTGAACTAAAATAACGACCACTCACGCACACATTATGAATGAACTGAACGCATCGGGTCACTGAAATGTCACCCTTAAAATTCGTGAAGAAAATAAGAAAAATCGAAGTTCTATCTTGAAGGTGATTAGGTTGGGAATGGCGTGGCAGTTTTGTGGAGTTATGACGTTTTGCGTTAAGTGGGTTGGCTGGAAAATCCGTAGTAGTGAGTCATAGTACTGAAAACTCGCCAGGGGGGGTGGGAAAGGGGGTTGTAACGGGTGGCACCACGGTGGCGCCTGAAAACCCATACATTTCTTATTAATCAGGTGTGAATAACAGAAAATGGGGATCGGGGGTGATTTTACATGCTTTTTTTTGTGTTATGGGAATTTCATTAACCCTTCAGCCTTTTACCCGTTACTTTCGGGTAAATACAGGATGTTTGAATGTATGTTAAATGGGGAAACACCATTGTTATTTCGGGATTCGTTTGGATGGTCTATTTCATTATACTAACATGTTTGTTACAGGAAATGGTTTACAGATTTATGTCAAACGCATTTTTATTAGTCAAAAAATACTCACAGAAAAAATCGATTAAGCACAACATGTTCCACAAACATATAACTGACGAAATTTGTGTACTAAAAGATAACGCCTCTGCCTAACCGTTTTGTGAATTCAGGCGTGATTGTGTGTAAAGATAAAACTTTATGAATTCACCTGAATGCACAGGTAAATCAGTTAGAACCAAGTATAGGTCAAAATAAATGAATGCCAAAAAAACAACCCTAATATTAGAAAAATCAATTCAAAGAAACCGTTGCAACTGTTTTGTGGGGCTCTGTTTACAAGTTTACTTACCATTTTGGAAAAAAAAGAAAAATAATAGATAGTAAAATCAGTCGATCTACTTTAATTATACGCCAATGAGATCAACATAAGTTAATTTATACCAGTCTGTTACTATCCCACTGCAGGGCAAAGGACTCTTCTCAAACAGAGAAGGAGCATTAATCGTGGGCATTAATCGGACGCTAGCTCAAGGCGTGTTGGCAATTTCCGTCCAATATTAATTATAAGTTCAGGTTTCCTCATAATGTTCTTTCTTCACCGATATCAGTAATGTCTAAGATAAACTTAGAAATTACGTAGATATTATGAATTAAGAAAGACACATTGGCATTTTCCCGGATTGAAACCCAATATGTACCAGTGTAGAGGACCAATGGATGGTTTGTATGAAAGATGATATGGCTAGAAAGGAGATGACTTTTTAGATGACGGCAAGATGAAAATGAAGAAGAAGACAATACATGCTACGCAGATCACAAATAAACTTCGTTAAGGGCAGAAGGATGATGATGCTGATGATGATATTGAACCTCACGCATGAAAGGCGAGGCCTAAACCACTGGACCATACCATCAACAACAACATAAGCAAAGTAAAGGAAATGATCGGCCAAGTTAAACTCGCTCTGAACAACAATACCAAGTCGTGACCAGTGGCTATTGCGCAAGATGGCCGTCAAAACATTGCCCTACATAATGGTCACTTCTTTGACTTGCTCTCTATATGTAAAGTTTAAAGTAATCGGAAGAGAATTGTGTAGAATATTTTTGTAACAAACGTTTTGAGCGTCGAAATCGAAATCGTCTGTTTGTGTTTTGTCTCCACTGACGTAATTTCGCCATTATTTTGAATACACACTATTATTAGAAATTCTTTGTACATATTCCGTTTTTTTTCCTTTTTGAAAATTGCAGAAATGTCTTTTCTGCGTCGATCTTCATAGGGTGGCTGTATGGATGTAGCTCGATGACCAAATAGCCAAGGGTAGCATTAAATGACGTACTCTTGGACATGCCTATGACCAGCAGTGGACAGATTAGGCCGAAGATGATAAGAAGAAGACCGAGACACTGATAGATGGATTGTTTATGTGAAACAGCTAGAAAGAGGGTGAATACGGAGACGTCACATCATCTGCCTCGCCTTTTCCGAAGTATGTTGATGTCGGTTTGCACTTAAATTCCAATATCAGTCATGTAACGACTGTCTATCTGAACACCATAACCCGGTTACTGGCTGGGCTGATTACCAATATAGCTGGAGAGCTGTAAGACACTTTGGGTCAGTATGTGAGGCAAACTGGGAACTTGTTCAATACTTTTCCTATAATACCTAAGAACAGAACCGTAGACCTGGCTGAAGGGTAGTGGAGCCAATGCTTCACAAAGAAGACATTTCTTGGCAAAAAAAAATACACAAGCACCACAATACATTATTCGCGTATACATTTTGTAAAACATTACAAAAAAATGTATTTGAAGCACTCTGAAATTTTAACAGTATATTAATTATTTATGCCTAAAACTAAATATATTAAAAACAGGCAAATCATTTTGGTTTGGCGTTCTACCAGCCAGGTGAGCGAGAAAGTTACGTATGTGTCTTTGAAAATGTTAGGGTTGATATAACCCTTAAGGCAGGACTGCGGTTTTCTGCTTAGGTATTTTAGAATAAGTAAGTATTGAACAAGTAGCAAGCTGAAATACGTACCCAAAAATGTCTGACAGCTCTCAGACTATTATAACATATGTTTAATTAGTATTTACGACGCCACCCCAATATTTTATGCGTTCCGTCTCGCACAGTTTATTGCTTGCGTTGAGTGCAGGCGCCTCCTGTTACTGCAGCCTGATAAGCCGGGTGTGATCCGGGTGTAATGCACTCGGATGAATCACGTTGCTTTGTGCGTCAGTCTTCACCTGACGGAGTTTTATTATCTTAATCAGACTTGTTTTGTGCCAGCGTATAAGGTATAATTATTGTATTATTAATACGTCAAGTTACTCGTAAAACGTCGGATCCCATATTAAGAATAGGTATTACGCGCAAGGATGAGTGTGGGATTCGCCATTGTTTAAGTTTATAATGGCAATGAGTGAAAAAGTTAAAAATAACGATTTTGGACCACTGAGAGACCGCTACTAACAATAATAGTATAATATCTTGTTATTCAGGTATTAAAGACCCATAACATGAGTATTATAATAACATATTTCATAACACTCATCATAATCTGCCTAGCCTCTTAACAACCATGTTGCGGTCGGTTTCCAGTCTAACTGGATGCAGCTAAATACCAGTATTTTACAAGGAGCGACTGCCTATCTGCCCTCCACAACCCAGTTACTGGGTAACACGATACTAATATTTCATAAGACTAACATACATAATTATATTACATCTTGTAACTTGGTTAAGTCGAGATAAATTGAATAAAAAACCAACATAATATGACGCCTGGAATTCCCAAATTGCTTATCATAGGTGTACCTATATTACCCCCACATTTCTCCAGTTATGTTTAAGTCCCATGTAATAGGGGGGCAACCCTATTGCTATCATGGCTATAAGAAATTCCATATGCACAAACCCAACACCACTTTGCTCGACCCGGGCATCGCACCCAGGACTTCATGGTCAGCAGTAGTGCTTGCGACCACTAGACCGAAAAGGCAATAGTGACTGCCACAATAATAGTTTCTAGGTTAAACATGATTACTACATGAGAAAAAAAGCACAGTTATCAAGGAAAACTGCCCTTAATAGGGATGTGTCCTAGGTTAAAATATAATAAGTATATTTGGTCCGTCAGTTAGATTACCAAAAAATATTGGACACGTATTTTTTGCTTACTCAAATCAATAAAAAGTGACAAAGATATAGCACATCAAACTTCCGGAGCAGGGGCTTGTGACGTCACTTCTACGTGAAAAGTATAGCATGGCATGACGTCACGCGAAATTTCAACGCATAATGCGTTGAAATTTCGCGTTTCGCACTATATCGTCGTCAATTTTGGTTTACGTGACAAAAGAAAAAATACGTATCCAGTATTTTTGAGTAATCCAACTTTCGGACCAATCAGATGTTTTAAGGACACTACCCTATTCCAACCGCTAAATAACCTAGTTTCAGTATTGTAGTGTAAGTCAAAGTTGTGCTAAAAACCACATTTCTGCATTCTTAATAAAACCATTCAAGAATAACAAAAAGAAACATGTCTATGAATATAACAACAATGGTAAAGAATCGTGACCCTTTCAAACAATATGTTCGATTGCGCAAGTCGACCGTCAAAATAATGCGGTGCTCCACATACTAAGGTGGTCTTTACTCCAAGTGAAGAAAGACCTTGATGGAAGTAGACCAGTTCTTTCACCTACTTAATGACAAAAAAAACATAACTGAACATCACGGCTATATGTGACGACCGATGTGGCGCGGCGGGCGAAGGTCCGCCTGCGATGCAGGAGGTTGCGGGTTCGATTCCCGCTCTGGGATATATTTTTTTTTTAAACGAGCGTTTACAAACATTTAAACTCACATACACAAACAGCCAGACACGGAACAATTACCTGTAGGTCATACAAATATTTGTTCCGTGCGGGGATCGAACCCACAACACGTGGCGCAGCAGCCGATGGCTCAACGACTGCGCCAACCGTGTCGTCGAAAATGTTTGTACGATCTATAAATATTTGTTCCGGGTGTTCTGGGTATTTGCTATGTATGAAAAAAAGATATCTATCTATGTAATTTATTGTATTAAGTCTCATATATCAGTCATCTAGTACCCATAACACAAGCTCTGCTTAGCTTGGGGCTAGATGATGCCGTGTGGATTGTCCAGCATTATTTATTTATTGTTTTTATTTATTTATTTATATTCTCCGTGGGGTTAGGCAGAAGTTTATCTTTAGTATACCGGTCCACGTTTCGCCAGTTATGTTAAAGTCTCATGTAATTGGGAGCAAACCTATTGCCATCTACTGGGCACAGTCCTAGACCAGGCGCCGTAGACTGCTACTTAGAAACAAAACAAACAAAAAACAGAACTAAATAAAATTAGTGAAATCTTAGTTAATTTCAGACCATCATGTCATACTGACGCTAGCACATCAACCTACCCCAAAGTTTCAAAATTTGCCAATTGAAAATTAACCTTAGCTTTTTGTTATAAAGTTTAAAACCTATCAAAGAAATTTGACATATTTAGGTCGCTTGATGTACACAACCAGAATTGAAAACGTATAGTTGAATGAGCTTCCAGAAACCTGGATTCAGGAAATTCAATAAATTTCCAAGATGTTAATAAAACTGGAGTAGATTTTGATGTGATTAAAGAAAATCATATATTTATAACTAATTGAGCGTATATATAGGTATGTACTTAGTTAAAGTACAAATAGTTGTATGTATACAGGTACTTTATCCCATCATCATCATCCGTCTGCCATCCCATTTATTTGGAAGGTGCAGCACGCCTTCTTCTTCCAAGCATCTCAATTGGCTAGATATGATAAAACTCAATATATGTACTTTATACCAGTATATTATACAAACAGAGACAAGTGACCAAATAATAGTAACCGCTACAATGTTTCAGTGTTATTATATAGACATAGTTAATCCACAAGGGACCTAGCAGGAGCGTGAGCTAGAATCACGAGCAAAACTGAAACCAAATAACAGAAAAGCTTTTCATTCCAAATATTCTGTGACCTTTGTTGACCTACCTGTGACGTAAAGATAGAGAGAGACAGAAGATTTTACGCAGATAGAAAGTCTTAGGCTAGA
Organism: Phlogophora meticulosa; assembly: GCA_905147745.2. NCBI lineage: Eukaryota > Metazoa > Arthropoda > Insecta > Lepidoptera > Noctuidae > Phlogophora > Phlogophora meticulosa. Next base: position 17,407,064 of record LR990524.1, read on the forward strand.
AATTACGAAAGAAAATGTAAGGCGACGGCTCCGCAAGGGACCCAAAATGAAATTAAGTAAACCTTGAAATCTGTAGAGAAAAGAATTTCATAATAATTTGCTCTTTTTTACCTGCTGATGACGTAACAGAAAGACACGAGTTGTGACAAATTACCAGGAGCTCATAATATTGTGTGGGTGTAAGTCTATGAAATATGAATCAATGCACCAAGGCCGCATATGTAACAAGGTTACACTAGTAATTGACTACGCGGGTAGGACTAGCTGTATAAAATATATCATTGTGTCTGCAAGGGAGGAACAGAAACCAATAAAACCGTTAAAAAATACCTACAGATTTTGAAAATAAAAAATAAAATAAATAAAAATTGTTTATTTCAATTACAAAAGGCTTGTTAGACACACTAATGTTGGAGATCACCTTTTAAGCAAGGAATTGCTTGTGTTAGGAGACTCCGCGCTTCCACTTATTCTTATCTTATGCAATTGAATGTAGACAATGTAAACATGCAGAAAAATTTAATAAAAGGGTAACTTAAAATTATACAATAATGAATGATGTGCAAATGAATGAGCTTTATGAATAGAAAAAGGGCCAAGACGCGCGTATACGTGTGATTATGGGTAAGAGTGTAAAGAGTGAGTGTGTGTAGTGTGTGAGTGTGTGAGTGTGTGTGGTGTGTGAGTGTGTGTAGTGTATGAGTTATAATTAGCATATTTAGTTATATGTGGTATCCTTTAATAATATCCTGCCCATATGAATATAAATACGAAAGTGTGCGATTTATTTTATTAGGCATTTATGTGTTTGTTTGCACCATTACGCCTTTACGCCAAAACGGCTGAACAAATCCGGATGAGGTTTGGCACTTAGGTGGACCATATCTGGGTTCACTGGGTTAGGACACAGAAGACTACCGACCCGACGCTTACAAGGGATCGGGATCCACTCGGATGAGACCGGAAGGCGCTGCCAGTATAAGTTCAGGTGTAAGTGCAGGCGCAAGTGTAGGTGGTAGGTTGTGAATTGTAGATTAGAGATTGTAGATTGTAGATTATTAAATAGATAGATAGATAGATTAGCCCTGCGACAATGTCTTGGGATCGGAAGAAGCATAATAAGTCATCTTCCACTAACCATGTTCACAACAACACGTAAGCAAATAATTTGGTCATTGAAGCGTAGATACAAAGGACTCAACATCGTCGTAGGTTTTAGTTTTAAGCCATTCGATTACAGCTTTTTTACAGTCGCGGAGCTTCATGGTGTGTATACGTAGTTCTTTATTCAGTAAGTTGAAAAAAAAAAAAATTAAAGTTAAAATGATACAACTGTCTTCAAAAAATGTGTGCTTACTTTTGTATTTGAACTCACATTCTACAAAAGTAGAGGAAAACCAAAGAAACGATGGATGGATTTTATGAAAGATGATATGGTATGAAAAGAGATGGCTTTTAAATTGAGATGACGGCAAATAGAGTGGAAGAAAAGATGCCCCAAGTTAAATTGGGATAAGGCTAGGAGGAGGATGATGATGATGTTGGGAAGTATACAAGAAAAAGCTTGGAAAAGAACCCGTTGGCTTTTATTAACCCCAGTAGTGACGTACGAAGCGAAAATCAAGACCGTACGTACGCAGCGAGGAGTGACTAACTAAAAATTAAAAATTACCAGGACTACATAATATGTAGGCGTTCAGAATCTATGAATCTACAATGCACCAAGGCTGCGTCAGACGATAGCGGGGGAGGGCGGGGCGCGGGCGCGGGCTGGCGCCAAGATGTCTGCCGATAGGGCTGCCTCGCGTGACTCCATCGGACTATTTCGGGTGAAATACGAACAGGGCTGCCATTTATTGGTATTTAGCCAGTTGATATAAATTTTCATAGATTTGGCATTCAAGTTACCAATGAGTAATACAGTACATAAACCAATCGATATGTTTATTAGTTTGTTTTGTTACGGAGTAGTACAGATGTTTCAAAATAAGCCCTAATGTACAGTATGTACGATATGATAGATTTTCAACTTTACTACATGAGACTAAGGTTCATGTTCATTTGAGAAACTTGACAGTTTGGGGTAGCTTGATGTGCATCTTCCTCATTATTGAAGGTGTACTTTCATGATTTTTATTCCTAGTGTTCGTATAAATTGGTTAGAAATCTTGGCAGCGATAGAACGTAACTCAATACTACGGACAAGAAAGTCTGGAAGGTTCTGAAAGGATTGCTTTTTCTAGAAAATTCAAATGACAGAATCGAAACAAATGATAACCATACTACAACTCTTTCGGAGATATAGTGAGATTGTTGTGATCAAGATCTACAATATCAGCCAGACAAATGTGAATACGGCAGCCATTTTTCTAAAAATACAGGCAAGACATAAAAATAATAGTAGCCTGTGTTACTGTCCCACTGCAAGGCCAAAGGCTTCTCATACAGAGAAGGCACGAGCATTAATCACCACGCTTGCTCAAGGCGGGTTAGTGATTTCTGTCTTGTATTGTTGCCCAGCGCTGCCTTGCGATTTTACCAGCTCCTAAGGGTCGAAGCGTGATGTTAAATAGCTTAAAACCTTCCTCAAGAATTGATCTATAACATGACAAAAAGATTTTTTAAGTCCGATTGATAGATTAGAACAAATAAACTCTTCAGCTTTATTTCCTTTCGACGTTCTCCTTCACTGCTCTCCGTAATGTCAAAAATAAACTCTAAAAACAAAAAATCCAGGTACGTCCGACGCCATAAAAATGAAACCGTGTCGCTGACTCCTTAAAACATCTAACCTTTATGATAGAACTCCTTTTTAGCCGTTACAGTGTCGCGACTGGAGCCACTGTAGCCGTCAAAACACTGACGTCACAAAGATGGCGGGGCTGGATTGTTGACACGACACTCGACAGACACCGAGAGGTGGCGGAAACACACGAAGAAAGGTAATGGAATAAGAAAAATCTTAGTCTTTTTGGTTGTAGCTGTTTTCAGTACTTAATGTTTCAAACTTGTGTGCAATCAGAACCTACCTTGTCCTGAAAGAGGGTACCGGATTATCACTGAACATTTATATTTACTTACATTATTTAAAAAAATATATTCCTAGATATCGCTACTTTTACAATACATGACATTACTAAGTACCATGATTGAGCACCTGGAAATAATTCGAATTAATATGAAAAAATCTAATTCATGCTGCGTACTGCATGACTGTTGGAGTCTTATTACATCATAGTCAAGTTGTACGAAAATTATTTTGTTTTTAGGGGTTCCGCAGCCAAAGGAACCCTAATACTAATCCGTCCGTCTGTCTACCTGTCAGCCGGCTGTATTATTAGATTAACATATATTGTACAGAGTGTGTATTTCCTATGCCACTTTAACAACAAATAAGAAAAGAAGATAACTAAAGTTAAAAATTACAGACCAAGCGATTTCAAAATGGCAGTAACGTACTAAAAAAAAATAAAAAAATTCTCTTCCACAAATAAATACAAATAATAACAGATATACTTGAAACTTTCGCAGAGTCTAATAAAAATACATTTTTTTCAAGAAATAAGAGGGGGGGCTTAGCTTGTTTCTCGTTTTCGGTACGCCATTGCAAAAATCTCGCAACAAAAACAGTTTTATCATAGAAGAGTCGTCACGTAGTTAGAGTCGTCACGCAGTGGGTGCCAGAAGACGGGCGTCGCGTCGTCGCCGAGGGAGGCCTAGAATGCTGGCGTCACGACTTGAAGCGTTTGCTAAATATTGGCGGGAGAAAACCGCAAAGAGAGAGGACTGGAAGGCTATGGGGGAGGCCTTTGCCCAGCAGTGGGACAATATAGGCAAAGGTCGGGTGACGGCACGGTTGGCGCATTGTCTGAGCGATAGGCTGCTGCGTTGCGTGTCGTTGGTTCGATTCCCGCACGGAACAAATATTTGTATGGCCTACAGGTAGTTGTTCCGGGTCTGATTGTTTGTGTACGTGAGTTTGAATGTTTGTAAACGCACCCACAATACAGGAGAAATTCCTAGTGTTGGGCAAGGTAAAAAAAAAAGGGCCATCAACAGGGTTAAACAAGAACACACCCATTGAACTGATGTCTAACCCCAACTTCAAATAAAAATATTTATATTTTCGTGTCACAACGAGGGGTGGTGTGTCGTTGACACTAGATGCTTGAGATAGGAGGGAGCTTAGCGAAAGTCAGCTGATAACATCAGACCACAGCCAACGCATGTTTTGCAAATGAACGAGGGTATTTGGATATTGTTTTAATGAGCATTTGGTAGTAAAATTACCCTAAAAAAAGGTGACGTTTCAGAAATATTTCATAGGGGTTGATTTTTTGGAAATTCTTTTCGCAGAAATGTTATTTGAAAAGTCATCAGGGAGATAAATGACCCTGCTAGACATAGGTCTCCCCCAAGGATTTCCACAACCTTCAACCCTGCGCGGCCCTCATCCTTCGGCTTCCTGCGACCTGGTATTTTATAGATCTTATATAGTCGTTACGGGAAGCCCAAAAGTCTGTCAACCAGTCTAACCATTTATACTCACTATACCCCGGATTGTGGAGACCAGGCACTCGCTCCATGTAAAAAGCTGGTGTTCAGCTGCATCTTTCTACACTGGAAGCCGACCCCAGCATAGTTGGGAAAAGACTAGGCAGATGATGATGATGAAAAGTATAACAGAACAGTACAGGGTGGACGAGATATCAACGCATTACCTGATACCATGAGTTCAGTAAAAGATTCTGAACCCCTCAACATTGAGATTGATCGTCGGGTCTTTCCTATGTATGGTCATGGTCAGGTGATCATTCAATAAATATAAATAAATAAATAAATAATGCTGGACAATCCACAGAGCATCATCTAGCCCCAAGCTAAGCAGAGCTTGTGTAATGGGTACTAGATGACTGATATACTTAATACAATACATTACATAGATAGATTTTTTTTATTAAACATAGCAAATACCCAGAAGACCCGAAACAAATATTTGTAGATCGTACAAACATTTGTCCCAGGGCGGGAATCGAGCCCGCAACCTTCTGCGTCGCAGGCGGAAGATCGCCCGCCACGCCACATCGGTCGTCATATTCAAGTCAATACACTGACAATAGTCAATGCATTTATGTCTTCCTACACAATGTTCTCAGTCCCACGTGTCTGTAATTTCACCAGCTCTCACGCCCTTGTAACTGGAGGACAGCACCACTACTTGGCCGGGAAGCTTTACTCTATTAAACAAACTACATACATATGTATGACGTGTTTTGACGACCGTTGTGGCGCAATGTATTGTATATGTATTGTGGTGTAATGTATTGTATTAAGTATATCAGTCATCTAGTACCCATAACACAAGCTCTGCTTAGCTTGGGGCTAGATGATGTTGTGTGGATTGTCCAGCATTATTTATTTATTTATTTATTTTTATTTATGTATGATTGAAACTGAGCCTATCATTATTCGCAGCAAATTCTATACTTGTATAATTAAGCTTTACTTATACCATTATGAGAATTTGTTTGTTTATTTATTTGAACCCGATTTTCTCTGGAAAAATCTTTTTTGCATTTATATGCCTAATTGTTGAGGGTGGTTATAAGCTGTTTAACATCAAGCTATAACACTTAGAAGCGGGTGAAACCGCTGGACACAGCTGATATAATATAAAGAGCAAAAAAACTAAATTTAAAGAATCAATAAATCTGACTGCGTAAAAATTAAACTTCAAACAAAAGATCAGATAACAAACTGTGCAAAAAAAGAACAAAAAAGACAAATACAAGTCCAGTAGTCTAGCATTCTGAATTTTACAATCGGTAGACAGTACCTATTGGATTTTTAATGGCTGTCGATTGTAAAAGTCGTAGAATTCTAGAATACAGGATTTGTTCTTTTTTTGTTTGGTTTATTTTAAGTTCATTTAAACGTAAATATAAGTGTTTTTTGTACTGTTTGCAGTTTGTATCGCATGTTCTGGGTATAGATATACGTAAATATACATATTAAAGTACTCAAGACGTCCATTCTGTTAATACATGTAACGATGGGTAGCAAGGACGTGTCTGAGAGTACCCTTCAGTCTTCAGTATGTAGTGTTTGCTTATCACTTACCTGTGAAAGCTTTCAGAAGCACTTCGTCATGCTCTTAACTTTGCTGAACAGAAAGGCTTGGATTCAATTAAGTTCTGATTGAACCAAACTTAAAATATAAAGGTTTGAGAGACACATGGGTGTCGTTGTAATTGCGGATAGATAGGACAAGGAACAGACGACGGATGAAAGGAAAAATCACCAAAGGTGATCCCACCTTACTTTACATACCTTTGCTGATTTTGATTTTATGAACATACTTCATAATATTTTATGATATTATGAAGGTTAGCTCCATTTTCATCTGGTTCTCTCTCAGGTTATAAGCTGGTAGAAACGTTAAATAGTGTATGCCTAAAAGAGTAGATTTTCAGCCACTTTAAAATATCTGTAAGACTCCTGTGTTACCAAAACTCGGAGTAATAAATACTTTGGCTTTAACATAGAATTTCAGTACCCTAATTTCACGACCTTTTTAACCTTTTACATATGGTATACACTTAAAATAAACAAACAACGATTGATATACTGACTAAAATTTACCTACGTCCACCGCTCACAAAATTCTGAGTAATCAGTCTCGCGATCACCTTATTGACTGGCCAGTTCTTTAAGCCAGATCAGGCTATGAGTAAAGGACATCCTTCGATTATTATTTTTAAAGACTATAGAATAACACTTGTCTTATGGATCAAGCCCGCCACAGTTCTAACCAGTCCTGAAACTCTCTGAAAGCCAGAATACACTGTGGCGACGACTAGAAAAGGGTCGAGTCAGTGAAACACGATGAGTCCAGGAGAAACGGTTAAAATGTCTTGGATACCGTAACGAAACTAATCAGAACAGCGGAGGAGTTAGGAAAATACATTATTTCTACTGCCCTCTACATAGGCAGAACAGAGCCAGGTCATAAGGCACTTACCTATGAAGCTGGCCTCATCCTGACGGTCGTGTAGTGCGTGCATGACGAGTGCGGCGAGGAGCGCGGGCCGCGCTGCTGGCAGACCCGGGGCCAGGCCGCGCAGGGACACCGGCGCTGCGCTCAAGATCGCACCGCTCAGCATTCCCTAGCGCGCCACGTGGAGCATTCCTTGGGGCTGCACCTGGGGAAGGGAACACAGGTTAAGGAATACAGTTTCAATAGTTTGACGACCTATGTGGCGCAGCGGGCGAAGGTCCGCCTGCGACGCAGGAGGTTGCGGGTTCGATTCCCGCGTTGGGACAAATATTTGTACGATCTACAAATATTTGTACGATCTACAAATATTTGTGCCGGGTGTTCTGGGTATTTGCTATGTATAATAAAAAATATTTATCTATGTAATGTATTGTATTAAGTATATCAGTCATCTAGTACCCATAACACAAGCTCTGCTTAGCTTGGGGCTAAATGATGCTGTGTGGATTGTCCAGCTTTATTTATTTATTATTTAACGCGACCATGTCTCAAGTTAGTCAGTTTCACTGTCTTGTGGTACTGACTGAAAACCTTATCTATGATCTGAAGTCGTAGCATTATTCTGGCTGTTTCCCGCGGATGTGACACATGTTTTCCTTAAATTACGTTCTATTTTATTATTTTTTTGGTTTTGATTTTATCGCATGGTCTTATCATTAAAGAGGCTAAGTCATTTAGCGGTACGAATAATACACCCCTGAAATTTAATCGATATAATTAGTGCTAATAGAGAGAAGCCGGAGAAAACCACACAGAGAGAGGGCTGGAAGGCTTTGGGGGAGCCTTTTGCCCAGCATTATAGCCTATTGGTTGAAATCATTTGTCATCATCTGCCTCGTGTAGTGACAACGAGCGCTTCTGCTGAGCATGAGGTCCTCGGTTCGATTGTGAGGTCACGCAAAGTGTGTTAAGCTTTTAAGTCTGGGATGTTTCAAGTTGGTGGACTTAAACAAATCTCGCGAAATGGTGCGTTACGGGTACACCTCTGCCTTACTCTACAGCGAATACAGTCGTGATGTTATGTTTATACTCTGTCATTGTTACATCTGTTACAAACTCGTTCTCTACAAACTTTAACAAAATAATGTAGCAAAGCAAAATATTTTCGTCGCTATATCTCTGGCGAAGGGAAGCCAAACAACATATTTTAAACTTTATGTTTCCTTCCCTTGCCGAAAATATTGGATATAAAACGAATATAACGAGTCTTTTACTACTGAAATCTGTTAAAAACCCATTTAATGCTTGCCTGTCCTTATAATAATTGCGTGTAAACGTCAAAAGTTAATTATGATTGAACTGTCCTTTACAGGGAAGCCCAAACGGAGAAATGAGTGCAAAAATTCGTGTTGCTGAACATCGTTTTGACCAATTGTCTCATCAGGCCTGTTCTCCCCGCAAGAGTAGATAGAGGTTTACTATAATCTTTGGATGGCGATACGATATCAGTGGTTACACTATTCGTGTTACTGAATTGATAAGGTACCTCTTACGCCTCACGAATATTATTTGTACAAGATAATTTGTAAATTTATTCAAAAATCCGACTGCAGAGAAAACTAAAACGATCCAAACAAGATGTAATAGTTGTTGCAGTACAGCAGTATGTTGCAGTTGGTGGCAGTTATTTTAGATCAATTTGAAATTGTTTCTTTTTATATTTTAGGTTTCTTTGTTTTTACTTTTTTTTTACTGTTTATTGAGTTAAGATATGTCATTGTTTTTCCTTTATTTTATTTCATATGTGTACATGCACGCATCAACAGAATCTAAGGATATTTTATATTTTATCAAATATTTGTAGCTTTTGTGCCCTCGATTCTGTTAATGTGTGTACATACATATATGTATGTGTTAGAACTTACTGGAAATAAACATATCTCAGATTTAATTTCACCGACTGCATCAGACTGCTTAGAAACTTTATGATAAAATAATTATTTATATAATATAATAATACCAGCCTGTAACTGTCAGGGCAAAGGCCTCTTCTCATGCAGAGAAGGTACGAGCACTAATCACCACGCTTGCTCAAGACGGTTTGGCGATTTCAGACTCATATTAATTATAAGTCCAGGTTTCCTCACGATGTTTTTCTTCACAAATATCAGTAATGTTCAAGATAAACTTAGAAAGTACGTATGAATTGAAAAAGTGACATTACTTGCCCAGATTGAACCCACTACTTCGTGCACAAGAGGCGAGGCTTTAACTACCGGGCCATCACGACATTACTTTTTTATTAATTAATTAGTCTTGTAAAAAGAAATCACAAATTAATACATCCTTCGGTTAGTGCTACGGATATTGTTAAAACCTGTGTCAGACAGACGTAGACGGACTAAAAGGCAGACGGTGTAGACTTAGCTGACTCCAAAAATGATTTATTGTTTATACACAAAAACAAAAATAAGTCCTTTTACAAACAACAATACGTTATTAAAACAAATCAATAGGAGCGTCGAACACAATCATCAATCAAACTATTGTTTTTGTCGCGGCGGCCATTTGCATTGTTTTGACAGAATCCCCCATAGTAACCGTGGCAACTTAATTAAATCAAACCAAATCAATTTATGTGCCAGAATATGGTACAGATGTCAGCACATCAAGCTATCCCAAACTGTCAAATTTTCCCAATCAAACATGATCCTTATTATGTTGTGTAATATACTTTAGAATATTTATTTCTTCAGCGAAGAAATTTGATGTTACTTCATATGATATACTAAATAATGTATTTTAAGTTAATTTCTAGTTTCTTAAATAAAATAATAAGTATTTGTAAATTTGCATGCCATAAGGCATGCTAATTAGGCTAATGGACCCTATTATATGTTTTAAGACCTTTTCTTTTGTACCCATATTCGCAAATGATTGATGATTTAGATTTTTTTAGAAAAAAATAAACTATAGATTTCATTCATTATTTGAAAATATTTGTTAAATCAAGGAATTTACTGTCTTATCTTTTAAAAAATCTTTAAAAGATTCATATTTTAGTTTCATTGAATATTTTTTTCTTCTTCTTCAGTAAGTCTTGAAGACTATTTGGTAGATAACTTATTTGGCAAGTAGAGTATTTTATTTTTGTAAAATTTGACGCCCTTAAATGGTCTAATTGAAAAAAAATAACATGACTTGATTATGACTTTGAATTGGACTCTGACTTTGATTTTGACTTTGACTTTGACTCTGACTCTGACTTTGACTTAACGTTCAGCAGCCGCGCTAAGGACCACTTGTTAGACAAGAGAGGCAGATCGTAAATTGACACAAGTATTGTGAAATCTCTATTACGCAATTCAACGTAGAGAAATAATTTAGAATGTATTCAGGAAAACTTCTTTGATCATAAAATTTCCAGATCCTTCTTTAATGCGTATACTTAACGAAATCACGAAAAGAATAGCTTTTATTTTCCTGCTCTCTTAAATAGTTCCCAAAAATGACGTTACATGAGCTTTTTTTAGAAGTTGCAAACAAAATATAATAAAGACCACGCTACAGATTTGGGGTAGCCAGTAATGATAGTTAAATTGTAAAAAAAACCTTTCGTCCAACAACCCACCAAACTCAATCCCCCAAAACTATCAAGAACCCATCACAGCTTCTACAATCTTCCTATTTCACTTCACAAATCCGAACCCAGCGCCTAAATTTATCCTAGCTTGACCTAGAAAGCTAAGAGTTTCACACTCATTGTCTCAAACAAAAGATCAAGAGGATGCCGCGCTAATTAGTGTGCCTGACGTTAGTATTGTGATCTGAGTCACATACAAAAGCGGACCTCTTGAAAAGCAAGAGGTGTTTCATGTTTGATATAATCTGGGAATTGATTTGCTGATAACAACGCTTTGTGAGACGGATTCTACATAAACTCAAGCTTCTTTCACATGGAGGTAGGAAGAAGCTACGTAACGCCATCTGCTAGAATCTTTATATACTCCTTTAGCTTCGTTGCCCTTCAAACTTCTGGTTTCATCTCGCTGGTTGCGAGTACTACGCACCTTGTTTTGCTGGGATCTGGGACGGATTCTCTGGTGTAAAATTGTCATCAGTTTATCTAGGAGTTGAAGTGTCATACAACATCACGCCTATAGTAATGAGGGGATAGGTAGAAATGCATATCATCATGCACTGCCTAGGGCGTTTCCCAACTATGTTTGACTCTGCTTCCAGTCTAATCGGATGCAGCTGAATACCAGTATTTTACATGGAGCGACTCCCTATCTGACCAGCCAGGCAGCCAAGCCAGCGGCTTAACGTGCTTTCCGATGCACGGAAGAATCTCGATATGTAATGAACGGTCACCCATCCACAGACTGACCCCTGCAAGTGTAGCTTAATCTTTGATCGACCCGCACTGCTGTATTTAAAAAGCCATGAACGTGTGTACATATGTAAGTACAGAAATTGAATTCCGCCAATTATGTTAAAATTGTCCCATGCGGGTGAGCTGTTGCTGATATTTGGACACAAATCCTTACTCAGCACCAGAATTAGGTTGTAGATTATTTCTGAGAATTTTTATTTGTAAAACCCAGTACCAATATACCTGAACCATATATCGAAACCAGGGACCAAATTCTTGGATATCGCGCTGATGACCAAAGACGCAGAACCCTATTTTTTTTACCAATTACACAAAGGAGGTTATTGTGTTTGTCAGTTTGTTCCTTTGTGGCACTTCATAGATGAAACGCGTGGGCCGATTTTGACGACATAAACATCGTTTGATTCGTCTCTATCTCACGAGTATTACTGAGTATTTTAAAATTATAAAAATTGAATGTTTCTAAAAACCTGACTGCAAAAGACTGCTTGCAATGAAATGTTTTTTTTTAACTTATTTCTGGTGTTTTTTGCGGTCGGGTTTTTTAATACCTTGGCACTTTTAATTTTTTACTAAAAAATATGTTGGTAACGGTGCAAATAATATGTCGCTCAAGCTGCCCAAGTATTTTTAATTTCCGACTCTTCCGTTCCGTAATAGCGGGGAATCCTCGCTAATCCTATTAGCTAGCCACCCTACTGGGAGGGTGAATAAATCAACCAATATTGCAACATACATATTCCTTTTTTATTTTTGACTTTTAATTTTATACAGAGGAATAACTTGAAATCCCTGGTTTAGAGCTGGCTCTATATTATAAATCTAAATTTCAACTTAGATGAAACTTTTGGTACACATATCTTTTTATTATTATAACATTTTATTCATTCATAATATTTTTAATTTAACTATAATTTGTATTGGGAACGATCCATCATCACTGACAGGACTTGTTGGAATTGTTGGCCAATGGTATCGGGAACAGGATTTTAGATACCGGCAGACAGGGTTCTAGAGAGAGAACCTCCTTAAAATTCGATCCAGAAGAACCAGTATTTCTACTTTCTGAATCAAGCCCTTGATCCAGCTACCTAACGAGGACCTCCTCATGTGATGGTCGAGATCCTCGGCTGTTAAGCCATAGGCTGTCTCAACTATGGGCACTAATATTGGATATATACAAGAACCCGTCAACAATAATAGCGCATCGACCAGACGGTGGGAGGATCCTCCCTTTTCTATGGAGGATGAAGAACTAACACCCTGTTCCTCATACCCCTAAATCATGACTCCATGTCACTGCTGTATACTTATACTAAGTATGAGTAGTAAATAAACTACTAACTTCAAGAAAATGTATTAAGATAATGATGGTTTCCTATTCGGTAAATATTAAGATAAACATAAAGATGATTTATTTGTACATGCGTAAAATACTGTCTAGTCAGGCATTTAGAGTGTTTGAATTATAAAGAAATATTGTACGTACAGTTTCGCCAACTATGGCGTATATATTGAATTACAAAATGCAATGTCAATGTGTATTTATTCTATAAAGCAATAAAACTATTATGTCATGAAAAGAAAAAAGAATCATGAACAATGAACAAAAAGCTGGCAGCATTGCCACGTTGAATGGCAATACTGATTCTTTGGCCAACAAAAAAGGCCAGCTCTTTATGTTTATTACAATGACTTGATATTACGTAATATTCTCGAACAATTATGCCCTTTCGTAGACATTTAGAAAATTCACTTGTTTTTACAAAACGAAACTCCAACTTGTTTATAAAAGCAACGAAGGATTTGTTTTCTATTGTGTTCGGAACCCGTTGAAGTTTTATTATATTTTCTTGGAAACTTCTTGTTATTTCCAACCAGTGTTGAAACCTTAAAGTAGTCAGAACTGGAAAGTTTTACTTGAACTATATTCCTTTGAATTTCAAGTGAAGCCGTCGAGGGTTTTTTTATAAACAGAATCTACATAAAATAATGCTTTAGGTTTTTAAAGGTGGAGGAAGATTTGTCGGTTTTTGAGAGCCTATTCGTTATAACGATTGCTAAGCGACATCTACCTAGCAACATACGAACTAAATCTGACGTATCCTACATCGCGATATTAAAGTTATCCGTACGATTTAACGTGAGAGTGTATACAAGAACCCGACAACAACCGTTAGGCAGAAGTCCACTAGACACAACACCCGTCTGATCGGAGGATCCTCCATTTTCAATGGTAGATGAGGTACTTTACACCCTATTCCTCATACCCCCAAAATTGAAATAGCTTCAAGATGCTAAATAAGCTGCTTGTAGGTAGAGCCAGGGGCTCGTGGCTTAGAAATAACAGCCAAACGTAGATGGGGTAGATCGAGGGTTAAGCTACGCTTGCCGAGGTCGGTCCGTGGATTCCTAGCAGTCATATGTCAATCTTTGGAACGGGTAATCAGAAGACCCATAACCAGTCTTAATGTCTAACCCAGGGGATTATAATTATCTAGTTTGTAACTCGGTTGTGGAGGTAAGATAGACAGTTGCTCCATGAGAAATACTGGTATTCAGCCAAATCCAGTTAGACTGGAAGCTGACGACCCTAACGTAATTGGGAAAAGTCTAGGCATATGATGATGAGTCTTATAAAATATGTTATTATAATACTTTTGTTATGGGTCTTAAATACCTGAATTACATGATTATTGGCAAGGCAGATGATGAAATACAGGCCATACAATCGCAACGAAAAGAACAGCGGAGGAAAAAACAGGTCGTGTAAAGATTATTTGGGGTTTTTGTCAGAAAATTCAGAGTAGCAGCAAGCAATCCTGATAGCAATAGGCTCGAATCTCGAATAAATACAAAATAATTTATGATCTCAATTTATCTTTACATTCAGATGTGTTACAGGCTTCCTTTTAAGCAAAATGATTGCAGTGACATCTATCTCGCCACATACGAATTAAACTGTCGAATCCTAGATCGTGATATTCTATGCAAAATACATATGTTCCTAGATGTTATAGGTACACTCTGCCTAACCCCTCAGGACAATCAGGCAATAGCTCAATACATATAGGTTATGTAACCATTGTTTTAAAGTTCCCAAAACAATCTTCTACGTAACTCAAACGTACCTGTTTGCTCACGTTACTAAACAAACACAACTTCAAGCTACCCTTTGTGCCCCGAACGCTTGAATTATTAAGTAATCCCGGATTTCTGGATTATTAAGTTCTTATTTCCACATTGTGAGGGAAAGAAAAATATAAAGTGTGTTGGGGACCGTTCTAGCAGCTCTTGTAGAAAGGAGGTGGGAAAATGAGAGGTTTTATTTAATCAAAATTACACTCGTGGTTCCCAGCGACATCTATGTCGTTAAATACGAACTAAAATGATGTTTCCTAGATCGGTAACCCTAGCACGATTTTTTGCGATATGTTGAATTTTGTTCATTTCTTGTGTGGTCGTCCCATAAAGACTATTATTTTTTGGTATAGCTACAATAGAAATAAACAATCTGTGAAAATTTCAACTATCTTCATCCCGCTGACCCTCAGTCCGACGACGGACAGTAGAAGCTTAGTAACTGGGTCCCAAAAGCACCCTTTAAGTACGGAACTCTAAAAATCATTCCCATTATATTTCAGTACAAAGAATAAATAAAATTGATGTTAAAGCTGTCGATTTCCTATTTACACGAGGATACACTCACGTACCGCGCGTCACGTTCCCTTCCCTTCGAGGAAGGGAACATGACTTCCCTTATTGTGTTTAGACGTCCTGACGTGGAAAATCATAATACGTTTCATATTGTGTCAATATTTATTAGATTTACTGAAGAAATAAACGTTAAATGGTTAGGGCACGTTGGGAGGATGAATGAAATACGACTAACAGAAGATATTTAATTATAAGGCAGATGTAAGTGGAGATCCCGGTAGGGGACGCCCTAGGCGCATAGACACTGAACATATTGGTGATGTTCTTCAGAAAGTGAGGTGTGCGCACCTCTCCTTTCTGACATCATGCATCTCTGTGCATGACATCTGGTCATAATAGTACGCTTGTAATCGGCTTCCGTGTATGACCAGATGTATGAACGTAAACGAAACAAAAGAATCACGGTGGCGTTCTGTAATTTCTGTCGATACTTATGTTCTTTTAAATGTTAAAGTAATTGTGAAGTGGTTGGGTCCTTAGTGAAAGACATCGCAGTTATTTCGAGGTTGTCGTCTGGCCTGCTTATTGATATAATCCTTGAGGAAACAACCTTTTCTTGAGGGACTTACTTCTAAAAGCTGTGGGTAGTCGTTCTACGTAATAGTTGTAAATTTAGTGATATCAGAGAATTAGTCCAGCACTCCCCAGGGCACTAGGGCAGAAAATAATAATGGTTAGTAGATGACCAGTGAAGGCCAATGTGACTTTTTCAATTCTTATGTACTTTCTTGGTTTTTCTTGGACATCACTGATAAGGTCGGTGAATAAATAAATAAATATTGCTGGACAATCCACACAGCATCATCTAGCCCCAAGCTAAGCAGAGCTTGTGTTATGGGTACTAGATGACTGATATACTTAATAGAATACATTACATAGATCAGATAGATATTTTTATTATATATAGCAAATACCCAGAACACCCGGAACAAATATTAGTATATCGTACAAACAATTGTCCCAAGGCGGGAATCGAACCCGCCGCGCCACATCAGTCGTCAAAAGTGAAAAGTGAAGGAAAACATCTTGAGAAAAGTCAAAACCTTCACTTATAAATTAATATAAGACTGAAATCACCAACCCATCTTGAGCAAGCGTGGCGATTAATGCTTTCTATTTGTGAGAAGAGGACTTTTCATTGCAATGGGAAAATAATAGGCTTGTACTATTATCTATTTATTTATCTCCTCGAATGCTGCAAGCTTCCACAAACACCAAACATATCTAGCACCTACCCCGAAGGCAGAGGTGTACATCTACGGTACGAACGCATTTGGCAACTATATTTGTATAGAATAGAATAGAATAGAATAGAATAGCATTTATTTGCAAATATGGGTTATACATAAGTAGGTAGTAGTAGGTTTTCCTCAGAGTTCTGCCATATTTCACCATTCGGCATGCAAACATTTTCATTATACTAAAATTGTTAAAATTTAAAGTCTTGTTGGAACATTCAAATAGTTATGTCATTCTCATTAAATAAAATTATTAAAATTAAAACATTCATTAAAAATATCAACTTAATTATTACATTATACATTAAAATTGTCGGTAACAGTAGGTTATATATACAAGAAATACGGAATCGTGGTCCGAAGACAAATAAACAAACAAACATCAAAATTCCAGGTCATAGACAATACACCATAAATATTCCGTACGCAAAACAATAATTAATTAATTAAAACTTCGAGGTATTTTGATAAAAATTGTCCGTTAAAAACTCAGTTACACTGTAATATGCTTTGTCTATTAACAACCTACGAACTGTACTTTTGAATTGCAACGTTTTCAAGTCTTTCCATGCACTTGGCAATTTATTATAAACAACGGGGGCCATGCAATAAATACTTTTGCGCATCATAGTGGTTTGACACGGTACATTATTTAATTTTGAATTGTCACGTCTGTTTCTTGGGTATACATCGGCCAAACGCTCAAAATGATTTGGATTGTTCTTCACAAACATAGCCACTTCAAGAATATAGATACAAGGCAGGGTTAATATGTTGTACTGCTTGAAATATGGCTTGCAACTGTCGGTGGTTTTTAGTTTAAACATTGACCGGAGACATCTTTTTTGAGCCTTAAATGCTGTCTCTTTGTCGGTGGAGTTCGCCCAGAAAATGACACCGTAGCGTAAGTACGATTCAGCAATACCGTAGTACGCTGCAAGAAGTGTTTTTGTATCCACTATGGAGGATAGTCTATGTAAAGCAAATGCAGACGAACTCAATTTTTTACACAACCCGTCAATATGTGCTTTCCAGTTTAAACTGCAGTCTATTTGTAATCCCAAAAATTTGGTATCAGTTACTTCATCAATGTCATTATTTTTGTAGTGTATGTTAAGGTTAGGTACACGAGGCATACGTTGTCTAAAGTGCATTATCATAGTCTTACTTAAATTTATATTCAAATTATTCTTATCTAGATATTTAATTAAATTGTCAAGAGAATCATTTATGTCCGTTTCATATATATTTACGTTTTTACACGGGATCGTAATGGTACTATCATCAGCAAACATAGTTAAGGGATGTTCACAAACCAATGTATTGTAGACAAACCAATTGCCATCAACCGGGTACAAATCCAGACTAGAACAAAGACAGGCAGCTACTGAAGAATCGCAGGTACAAAAATCCAATAACACGACTTTGCCCGACCGGGAATTTTACCCAGGAACACATGCTTAGCAGTATCGATCGCAGCCACTAGACCAACGAGGTAATTAATTTAAATTTCAATGGTGTTATAAACACATTCCCTTCATCTACATAAGTTACTGGAAATTTTCCACTGGGGTTAGAAAACAACTGCCTGTTCTCACACCCTACTATTTATTGCTACACAAATTCAACGTTATTTATGTTATCGGGAGCTACGACGACCTAATTTTGCCGGTAATCTTGCCCCCATAAAGCAAGGGTGGCCGCGGTTACCTTAACCGCACACGTCACTCAGACAAACTGCGCGGTCGAACTGCCCCAGTATAGTGCTCTTTCATGTTGATCCCATCGGTGTTTACTAGCACCGCTTTTATCCATAGTGAAGACTTACATAATAAAGTTTAGGTGGAAACGGTTGAAAATGAATCGTTAATCTAATAAGGGGATTATGAATTGAATTTAGTATCTAGGTGATCTAGGTCATGTGATTGTAAAAGAAGAAGCACCTTAACAGAAAAAGATTACATAATCAAAATTTTTGTAGATATGTGTTTATTTTCATCGTTGAGCTTCTTCAGTCCAAATGGAGCTGCCTGTCAGGTTCACCTAAATCTGTGTGGTTCTTTCCTCGAAAGACCATCTCAGACACTTATTTACAAGGTCCTTATATGATGGATCTGACCAAGATAATGTCAGGACTTCAAAACATACTGTAACGTCTAAGTCTGCTTTGGAGTGTCTTCTCAGAATAGTCAGCTTGGAAACATCTTCTTCAACATTAATTACATCTTCATAATCAAGTTGTAATTAATTCATTTTTTTCAATGGAGTGTAAAATAGTATTTTAAAACCTATTTACAGAGATATGTATCGATCTACATATTTGCAGAAATAAACATCATTTATAATTTTAAATTACGACACGGTTGGCGCAGTGGCTGAGCGATTGGCTGCTGCGTTGCGTGTCGCGGGTTCGATCCCCGCACGGAACAAATATTGGTATGGCCTACGGGTAGCACCCAGGATACAAGAGAAATTCCTAGTGTGGGGCAACGTTAATTAAAAAAAAAAATAAGCAATACCATTCTGCGAGTAATTGTAGAAATAAATTAGAGAATCTGGCTGGGATAATAAAGCCGATTACAGTCCTGCAAAAGCCCTTAAAACTCCGTCCAGTACAAATAAAATTCTCTCAAATAAATTGGGTGGGTGTCCATATTGCTGATCGATATTGCGACTGCGGAGTCACCTCTCGCAAGACCACCTGAATTTTTAACGAAATTCTTCGACAAAGTCCTATAAATTTGAATAAAGACCAAAATGATTATTGATGGAGCCCTCCTTATGCAAATTGGAGGGAAACTGGCCTCGCTGAGACACTCCTTTTTAATTTATGGTCAAGTTCGAAGCAAAAGTTTCCGTTCAATGTGAACGAAGTTATTAATTTAAGTTTAGTAGTTGTATTAATTCGTGTAAGTTCGTTGTTTTATAAGTTTAATTTTGGAAGTTTTGAGAGTATCGTCGTTATTTTTGCCTCGGAACTGTAATGAAGTTACTACATCGTGGACATTTTTGAAAGTTCATGCTAAATGTAGCAATTGCGTTATATTTTTACTGAGCGTAGGTCCTAAGGTAGGGTTTCCTTGCCAAACTGATATCACCATTGAGTCTCAAGAAATAAAGTACAAAATAAACCTCTTAAGCAATTTATTTCTGTCGGCATTGATGCTATCTTTTATTAACGGTAGTTTTATTTTGTAATCTACATATTTTAACTATAGCAAGTTTGAAATTTGTTTGCGCTGCGCCACGCATCACCAGATGTGCGCCGGCCCTGACTCAGAGGACGGAGTCGCCGCATCTACTAAAAAATTCGTGGCGCTGAACATGCGTTGAGCGCATGCCTTCTGTCATTGACCACCTTTAAAGACATCAGTATACGTGACAAGCGAACGAGTGCTCTGTACGCCTATGTCACAGATATGTGACAGAAAAGTCGGTGCACTATAAGTAACCACGAAATAAACAATTAAATTATTAGATGTGTGTGTGTGTTTATTTATAAACCATCCCTACGATGACAAAATAATAGTTTTATGTCCGTCCGGTAGATTATTTAAAAACATTGGATACATATTTTTTTTTTTTCGTTTCTGTTGTTGTTGATGTTGTCTTCAAATTATTATTTGTACATTTTTATGGTGTACAGAGAACAAACAGTACATTTAGCGACCCCAATGTGTCAAATTTCTTTGATAGATTTTCAACTTTATTACGAAAGTATAAAGTACATGTACAGCACGGTTGGCGCAGTGGCTGAGCGATCGACTGCTGCGCCGCGTGTCGTGGGTTCGATTCCCTCACGGAACAAATATTTGTATGGCCTACAGATAGTTGTTCCGGGTCTGGCTGTTCGTGTATGTGACTTTAAATGTTTGTAAACGCACCCACGACACAGGAGAAATTCCTAATGTGGGGCAACGTTTTTTTCAAAAAAAAAAAAATGTTCACTTGGGAAAATCTGACAGTATGGGGTAGCTTGATATGCTGGCCTCTGTACAATAAAAGGTATTGTATTGTATTCTATTTGTTTTCGATCAGTCACCATAGTGCATACTAACTTACTATAGAGCAGTAAATAGATTACGAGTCCATCGCCATTAACCCACACATAACCCACATCCCCCCAAGCCAGCCATAAAAGTAATTAAGGAACCGTCTTTTCCCCCTGCCACCCTGGTAGCGAGCGACGCATTCGAAAACAGAAAAAAACAGAGAGGTACCTTAATGTGAGAGGGACAGACAGAGAGACTCCATAACGTCATTTTTATAAAAGGACTAGCTGTTGCCCGCGATTTCGTCCACGTTGAAATTTCATTGGTTTTCATTTTGTTTTTGCGGAACCCTTTTCCTTTATCTAGAATAGTCTAAGTTACTCCTTATAACATCAGCTATCTGCCAGATGAAATCCCGTCAAAATCAGTCCAGCCGTTTCTGATGTTAGCCCATTAAACAGACAGACAGACGAAATTAAAAAGAAATGATTTTCATATTTCATATTTCATATTTATTTATTTTGCATTCCATATTGTATAAAAGGTGTAACAAAGGGCTTAAAGCTAGGTACATAAATATGGACCCTGTAAGGGCACAGCAAAGTAGGACAGAGAAAGAGAGCTTTAATTTTCCTAATAAGTTGGTAATACAAAGTAACAATACTTAAAATAAAAAATATATGTGTATTATATAATTTAAAATTTGTCATTTAGATATTCATTTATAGTATAATAACATTTATATAATAAAAATTGTTGTAATTTATTTAAGAATGAAGTAAATTTTTGTTCCTTTTTAATTATTTCCGGCAATTTATTATAAACTTTCATTGACATGACTAGAGTACTTGTTGAATGCATTTTTAGCTTAGAGCTTGGTAGGTTTAGTCTATTTTTGTGACGTAATGTATATCTTGACTGTATATTTTCACGTGTAGTGTAAAAATGTGGGTACTTGCGAACAAATTTGCAAATTTCTAGAATGTATAGGCAGGGGAGGGTTAATATTTTATGTTCTTGAAAATGAGGTTTACAGCTGTCAGTGTCTTCTATATTTACTAATATTCTTATCAGTCTTTTTTGCAGTGTGAAAAGTGTCGGTGCGTCTGTACTGTTTCCCCACAATATCACGCCGTAACTGAGCCACGCATATGCATAGGCATAGTAGGTAACTAGTGCAGTTTTAAGGTTGGTAGTCTTTTTAACTTCACGTAGGGCGTATGCAAATGTGGATAGTTTAGATCTTATCTTTTTAATGTGAGATTTCCAGTTAATGTTAGTATCTATGGATAGGCCAAGTAGAGTAAATTCTTGAACGACTTCTATTGTAATGCCGTTGTAGACGAAGTTTATTTCTAGTGGAGTTTTTTGACGGGGGTGGAAGGACATTATTTTAGTTTTAGAGAAATTGATTTCTAGGTTATGGTTTTTGAGCCAAGTTATGGTTTTATTTAGTGTAGTGGTTAGGTCCTCGCTCAAGCCAACATTGTTACGGCATGAAGTTAGGAGTGAAATATCGTCAGCAAACAAGACGCATGGCCCCTCTATGATTTTCGGAAGGTCGTTTATGTAAATTAGAAACAGGAGGCATCCAACTACACTCCCTTGGGGAATAGAGGCGTTAATTGTTTTACAGTCAGACCGAATATTTTGTATTTCTTTGGTATTTTCATTATAAAAATCTATTTCGACCTGGTGTTCTCTATTTTTTAAATAGGATTTAAACCATTCGTGAGCTTTACCGCGGATCCCTATACCATGTAATTTATTCAGTAAGATGTCGTATTGCACTTTATCGTAAGCTTTGGTCATATCTAACAGTAAACCTACGGCATATTTTTTATCATTTATTATATTTAAAACTTCCTGTATGTATTTGTAAATTGCTAATATAGTGGATCGGTTTCTGCGAAAGCCGTTTTGGCATTCATTAAATATGTTGTATTTTTCGCAGAAGGAGTACACACGATTACACATCGCTTTCTCAAAAATTTTTGAGGCGGTTGGTAAAAGAGCTATTGGTCGGTAATTGCTTGGATCCGTTTTCGAGTTTTTTTTGTGGATTGGTTTTATTAGTGCTTTCTTTAGGAAATTCGGGAAAGTGGCTTCTTCGAAAGATTGTTGTACTAGCAAGTAAAACGGTAACGTAAGTTCGTTTGCACATTGTCGTATTAAGATTGGTGGTAGCTCGTCTATTCCATGACTTTTTTTGTTTTTTAGGTTTTTTAATAGAGTGTTTATTTCGCCGGGGTCTACTGGGCTGAGAAACATGGTGTTTTCAGTGGGGTTAAGCACTGGGGTGCCTGCGGGCTCATTGCAAGGTGTTTTGGTGCTACCAATGGACGCAAAGAAGTTATTAAAAAAGTTAGCTATTTCCTTAGGTTCAGTGATGTTTTTATTTGTTTGTAATTTAATGTTATTTTTATCCCTTTTTAATTTCTTATTTGTTCTTTCATTTATAATACTCCACATAGTTTTAACTTTGTTATTTGATTTTTTTATTTGGTTTATATATTGCAATTTCTTTGCAGTTATAACTGTTTGCTTCAGTGTTTTTTCGTATTTTTTATAGTTATTTTTAATTATCGGATTATTAGTTTTGAGTGTAAGTATCTTTTCAAGCCTTTTATTTTTACATGAAAGTTTGATGCCACGGGTTAGCCAATATTTTTTATTATTTGTTCTTAACTTTATTTTCATTTTAGGTATACATTGGTTTAATATGTTGGTTAGTGTGTCATTAAATGCTGCATAGTTTTCGTTTATGTTTTTGTTTGCTTTTATTATTTCGTTCCAATTTAATTCATTTAGTTTAGATTTGAATAGCTGAGTGTTTTTATAATTGTATAACCTTTTTTTGACATACCAGATAGTTTGTTTAGATTGTTGAGGCAAAGCTATGTGTATGATGGTACCGCTATGATCTGAGAAACCTAACTCCTCTACTGTTGTATGCATTTTGCTATTGAGATTTGTAAAAATTAAGTCTAGACATGTTGATGAAGTTTGCGTAATTCGTGTTGGTGATTTTATTTGTTGGTTGAACTTATATTCTAGCATGAGATCTAAGAATTGGTTTGTTTTCAAATTATTTTCCAAAATATTTACATTAAAGTCCCCTCCTATAATTATATTTAGTTTACAATATTTTTTATTCACATAAGTTAATATTTGCTTTAATTGTTTATAGAATATATCTTCCAGTCTTTTAAGTAAAACTACCGTATACCGGTACTTTTACCGTATATGTATCTTCCTTAAGCATTTAGTAAAAAGCTGTTATTTAGACAAGCAAACTTCAATTTTATATATGTACCTATATCTATAGAAAAAGAGGTGTGTTACTGCCGCGTTGGTCTACTAGAGGTTACAAGCTCTACTGCTGAGCATGATGAAACATTATTATTGAGATTTTCCACCAAATATGTATATATTACAACTTTAACAAGTCCACTACGTTGGCAGTGTTTTCTCTTGTGAAGGCTGTAGTTTCTAATATTAATAATAATAATTTGACCACGGGGCTATTTTTTGATATTTCAAAAGCCTTCGATTTAGTTTCCCACAGTCTATTACTCGAGAAACTTGAATCAGTCGGTATCAGAGGTCCTACACTTCAGTGGATAGCATCATATCTCAGTAACAGACAACAACGAGTCATAGTTGATAAAATAGACGGCAATCAGGATATGGTGCCTTTTTCTTCAGAATACAAGCACAATAAATGTGGTGTTCCACAAGGGAGTGTACTGGGCCCTATCCTATTCTTGCTGTACATTAATGACATTATTAATATAACCAACCACCAATGTATATTATTTGCTGATGACATTACGATTATTATAGCTACAGAAAAAGGTAATAATTGTATAAATATTCATGAGACTGAAATTAATAACACTATAGATAAATTAATACAATGGCTTGACATAAATAACCTAAAAATAAATCTTAATAAATCCGTATATATAAATTTCAATAAATGTAATAATCCTAAATATAATATTAAACTAAACATAACACAAATTAAAGAAGTAGCACAAACAAAGTTTCTAGGCGTAATTATTGACGAGAACCTAAACTGGAAAGAGCATGTAGATAATGTGTCAAAACGAATAAATAAATTTGTATATGCTCTTAAACAACTCAAAAATGTAACGAGCCTTAAAACAGCTATCATGACCTATCACGCATATGTAGAATCCCTACTACGTTACGGGCTTATAATATGGGGAAATAGCACAGATATAAACCGAGCATTTGTTGCGCAAAAAAAGTGCATTCGGGCATTGTACGGGATACCTCCTCAGGAATCCTGTCAACCGATATTTAAAAAACTAGGGTTGTTACCGTTGCCGTGCCTTTATATTTATGAAATATGCATGTTCGTTAATAAACATAAGGCTTTGTTTAAATCAGCCAATGATGTTATTTCTCGGAGCCGGCGTGATCCACAGAGACTCGTTCTACATGACCTGCCCAAGCTTGCTAAATATAATAAAAGCTGCTTATATAATTGTGTTCATATATATAATAAGATACCGAGTAACATAAAAAACTTAAATTCTAGATTATTTAAAATCAAATTGTTGAATTGGTTGATTACGAATAATTTCTATAGTTTAAAAGAATTTCTGGAAAAGAAATTTGCATTTTAGTGTTAAGTGAAAGATTTGCATGCCAAGTATAATTCTGGCAAAACATGTAAGCACTTTATTATTCAAATTGTAACATCATGTATACCATGTTTTATGCAAATAAAGATATTATTATTATTATTATTATTATTATTAACCTATGCAGGCCAGGGAAATAATTAAGTACATGGTTATTACAATTATATATTGTCTCTTTGCTGTGAGTTGGTTTAGTAGTTAAAAGCGCGACTGCTGAGCATGAGGTCCTGGGTTTAATCCCCAGGTAGGGAAAAGTGTTATTGAGTCTTTTCATCAGGAATTACTCAGTGGCAGGATTTGCGCGGTGGTTGGCTATAGGCTCGCCCTCTATAACATAAGATTAAACCAAAACTGGCTTTATATACACCTCTGCTTATCCCTTCGGGAAAATACAGGGTAAGCCTATCCTTTTTTCCTAAATATGTTTCAGACGGCTTCCAGTCTAACTGGATGTAGCTGACTATCAGTATTTTACATGTAGTCACTGCCTGTTGACCATTCACAACCCAGTAACCAGGCAACACGATACCCTTTGGCAAGACTGATTGTCAGACTTTACGGTTTCTGACTACCCGTAATGACTGTCAAAGGTCTATTAGTGACAGCCAGATCTAGCGGCTTAACGTGTCACTTAGTCTGTATGTAATGGATGGTCATACCCGTGATGACCTCAGGCTCTCGAAGATCGACCCGTGGGGCTATCATTAGTGAGCCACGAGCCCCTTCTCTATTTTGTAATGTTAATACTATGTTAATGCGTGCATTCCTTTAATACACAACTAATGATATTCTACAGGGTGACGCACAACCTGGTACAATGAGTTCAATATCCTAAAACGGGGTGAATAGAAACGCAGGGGTGAATAGAAACAAAAATTTGAATGGAATTTTCGCGTTAGCTTAACTTTGTTTGTTACTACAAGAACTCTTATTTTTTTAAGGAATTGAAATGAATCAGCTCGACACTTTGTCAGAAATAAATAATATTGTATCAACGTTAAAATGCCATTTAAAGTTTTGTTTCAATTCACCCCGGCGTTTCGATTTACCCCGTTTTACCGGTACGTGATTATGGTGGGTTGAAATTGGGATAAGCCAACGAAGAATTTCAACTCTGCCGTTAGGCCCGGCTGTATTAAAATCAAAAATTTATTACGCGATTGAATGACTATTTTATTAAATATGACCACAAATCTAATTTAAATAGTTGTGATGATGATTTTAATCATTATATTTCGTGAAATGTACATATTTACGTTTGTCAAGAGCTCAGTACCTGATGACAATGGCGTTGATATTTACTGTCTGTTTTCCCGAATTACCAACTTTTTTTTAATTTGTTTTTTTTTCATAAAACAGTAGGTACAAGTCAAGACAACAGCATCTACTTAACCCAATGATATTTTTTAATTGACAAGTTAATAAATTACGTCTATCATTAAGAATGTTATTGGGATAGATAAAAATGATGATGTTTTTTTGACTTCATACAGTTTTATGTTCCAGAAAAATATAGCGGATTATTAGTTTGTCCGTCGATGTGCCTTCCACTCTGTATATAATCTAATACTGAGCTACAAATTGCAAGAAACCAAAGATTTTATTATTTTGCTTGCTGCCTCGACGCATTCACCTTAAGTATATTTTTTTTTCATTGTACCTTTTATGCCTATACTTTCGACTTTATGGCGATGTCCAATAATGTCGCCCTGTCGTTATAATCATATCGCACAGGGACTATCATTCCATTGTCATTAAGTACTACCAATATTGATTCGTGATGGTATATAATTGGAGTCGGCATGTCATTCTATGTATTCAGTAGGAATATACGTGCGCTCGTGGCTAAATAATAACATCCGCACGGTTCGATCGAAGGTTAAGCTACGTTTTCCGAGGTCAGTCCGTGGATGGGTGACCGTTCATAACATATCGAGACTCCTCCGCCCCTCGGAAAGCACGGTAAGCTGTTGGTCCTGGCTGTCATTTATAGATCTTTGGCAGTCGTTACGGGTAGTCAGAAGCGCGGAAGACCGACAACCAGTCTTGCTAAGGGAAATCGTGTTGCCCAGTAAATGGGTTGTGGAGTTCAGATAGGCACTTGCTCCATGTAAAGTACTAGTATTCGCTGAATACGATTAGACTGGAAGTCAAGAAGACCCCAACAATGTTGGGAAAAGACTAGGCAGATGATATGAAAAACTAAAAAATTTGGAGGTAGACAAATGGATTGTTGGAACACATTTCAGTTCTTATAATAAGGAATAACAACTAAACACACTTCACATCAAAGAAAACGTATATAAACATTCCTATATCTCGTATTATCCCTTTTGAAGGGATCAGAAAAGAATCAATATGGCGCTCTAGGTCGTTTGTTGATTTCTTTTATTATTTGTCCCCGACATACGTCTTGTTTATCTTCAGCTAGGTATGTTTCTTTGATCTCTTATCAAAACATTTATTTTTCTCCTGCGACCTTTTATTTCACTTGTGAGGTTTTATTAATCCTCGTGGTGAAGCTTCTGGCTATTTAGTGAAGCACGATCTTGCCCAGATCTGTTGTCAAGCAGAGTTTCTGTTTTCGATTTACGTGCTATCTGCATTCAAATCTCTCTGAACTCGGTCCTTCATGTCTGAGGATCGTGGTCAGCGTTATGGTTGGATCTGGAGCGGATGATCTGCCTCCACCGGTTTCTGTCCAGCGCGTCTCCTGCAATCGTGTAGCATTTGGATGACGAGGCTTAATCTTGTTGGAAAGCGACCATGTGATCTTTTGGATTCGGTATTTCCAACCACAATAAGTTTTTCCAAACTCTCCTCGCCTCTGCGCATTGCGTGGACGAATTACAAAAGATTGCAAAAGGGAGTTTTTATTTGGAGCTGGGTCATGATTGATATATTGGTGTTTGTCCAAGGTATTCCCAGCATTCGTCTCCCACACCAAATATCGAATGCATCAATCCTTTGCCTTTCTTGGGCACTAGAATATAGATAGGTACTTTTAGCAGGTACCGTGCCTCGGAAAGCACGTTAAGCCGTTGGTCCCGGCAGACATTTGTAGATCTTTGACAGTCGTTACAGGTAAGTCAGAAGCCCACAAGTCTGACAACCAGTCTTACCAAGGGATATCGTACCCAGTAACTTGGTTATGGAGGTCAGATAGGCAGTCGCTCCATGTGAAACTCTGGTATTCAGCTGCATCTGGTTAGACTGGAAGCTGACCCCATCAAAATTGGGAAAAGGATAGGTAGATGATGACTATTAGTAGGTGAAAATAGGCGTGATATTATGCCCACAAATGTGTTCCCTGAAAGGTTGAACAGAGGTGTAAAGTACACCCCCATCTCGTCAGTTATGTTTAAGTCAGTTCATGTTGACTATCTCTATATCAACATAAAGAACGTGGGTAATGAATGTAGAAGCTTGTCAACCTTTATTAATTTCTTCAATGACATCATCTGTCAAGCAATTTCATAACTATGTTGGGGCCCGCTTCCAGTGTAACTGAATGCAGCCGATTTACACGGAGCGGCTGCTTGTCTGACCTCCGCAATCCAGTTACTGGGTAACACAATTCTTCTTGGTTAGACTGGTTGTCAGACGTACGGGCTTCTGGTTGTTGTCAAAGACCTACAAATGGCAGTCGAAACCAACAGCTCAACGTGTTGTACGACGCACGAAGGGGTCCTTATATGTAAGACATGGTCAGCGACGAACCGACCTCGACTGATATAAGATATGATCCTATATTTGGCAGATGTGGGTGACGTAAGTTAATTGTATTGACTGAAAACAATGAATTGATAACCCATCGATATTCGGGCAACATCAACCTACAAAATCACGTGGGTAGGCAAAATAGGTGTATACTTACGTCTTCGGATAATTGACGATTAAGTTTATAATAATATCGTGAGATTATAAAATCTCGATAAAATGTAAACTGATAATTTTATTTAGAAAAATACGCATTCAAATTCTATATCTAGCTTATAAGCTTTCCGTCTCCTGCACTCGTACCGAGAATCATTATTTTAAATGGAAAAAAGAATTACTATTCACAATTTATCGAGATTTTGAGAATCGATAAGATTTATTATAAACAGACGGTGTTTACAATAAAATTCCGGTAGTATAATAAAAAAGGAACTAAGAAATCAAGACAAAAGTACAAAAGGAAGCGTCATTCCTTCTCATAATTACTAAATACTAAGTACCTAGTTACAATCACCAATTTATCTGACAAAGCGTGGTGATTAATGGTAAAAACTTTAACCATTCATCTCGAGAGGCTTATGACATTGTTGGTAAAGCGGGTTAACATACTGACATAATCAAAAAAACATACATAAACGATTATTACGCAGTAAAAACTAAGTTACATTTTTTTATATCGAAGACTGTTACCTTGTATAAGTCCTAATACTTTCCTATCTATAAGAGCATTCATACAAATTGCTATTGTACCATAATGTCTTGCACTCAATCTTCTGGAACTCATTCGGTATTCTAATACGTTTCCCGTGGCTGGTCTTATTGCCCTACATAATGTATAAAAAGAGGTATATAAGTATACCATCATGTGCTATTGGAAAATAGACGTATAAATAAGAACAGTGGAGTTTATTTGGAGCTTGAGACTTTATGGTTGTATATGACAGCCTTTTTATGTAATCGGGTTTGTGGAAAACAAATTGCATTGCTCTCTTGAAGTCACTAATGCTCGACTTACAACGAAAAGGTCATATTGACAATATATCACCCGAATCTATGCAAAATAACTATCCAACTTCATATTTTGAACCTAAATGAAGGAACTCTTTTCATTT
This sequence comes from Phlogophora meticulosa, assembly GCA_905147745.2. Lineage (NCBI taxonomy): Eukaryota > Metazoa > Arthropoda > Insecta > Lepidoptera > Noctuidae > Phlogophora > Phlogophora meticulosa. The sequence continues at coordinate 17,436,912 of LR990524.1, forward strand.
CTATTCGAAATGTGAAAAATAAAAGTAAAAACACTTACCTTTGCCTTACGAACACTTACACAATCTTGATTAAAGAAAAAAAATATTACGTAAGCACACGCTTTTCGAATTGTCTTTGGATTCAAAATTCAAACTTGGAATCACTTTAGAACTTCGCACTTTATTTGAATGTATGTATCGTTCGTTGGACGCGTTCACGAATGAATTTTGCGTTTTCGAATTACGAAATAAATGGAATAAAAATGGAGGATACGCGTTGTCGTATTGGGGTTAGCTAGTGGGTGCTTTACCGCGCATGCGTAGTATTCACCCCATCCCCCTGACTCTATTGCGTTCCGAAACACACGCATTTTTAGGGGAGCATGTTTTGATAAAAGATAAAACTTGGATATCATTTCTGGGTATTGAAGTATAACATTTGCGTTGGTTCATAAATATCCGATATATTCAATGAGAATGGCATTTTTCAATCATTTAATATGCCAGCTTTTGCCTCTTCTACCCCGTGGTAGGACAAATAGCGAAATAAATGTTAAACAATCAAGAATTGACAGTAGCAGAGGGTCAAGGAACTTAATTATATTAAGACTCTCTCAAATTGTTTTTAGGTGTACCTTCTAGTATTAATCTGCAACAGACGAATGCGATAGTTACCAAAACGCATGCCTTTGCGCATTTCTACGGAGACCTATTTAAAAAGAGGCTAAAAAGGCAGATTTTCCAAATTACTACTTAAGCAATTCCACTTTTATAGTTTGTAAACAAGGTCATAAATGTAGTTAACGTATTAAGTATTCGCGCTACATTGCTTACCTATATTAGACCAAAGAGCAGTGCTATAAGTACTGGCGTAAACACTTGCGAAATTCCCAACATCTGTACTTTATTTGACCTGCAGTGTCCTCAGTGTAAGACGAAGAGTTATTTATACTTCTAACTCTTATTAAGAAGCACGACCTCACGAAATTCGATCCATAGTACCTTTATCATCAAGACACTATTCTAGATTTGAATTAGTAAGACGCCATTTTAACTTCATAAGCCCTACTTAAGCTATACTCTACAATAATGTAAATAGAAACATACAAATTTATCCTCTAACAAGAACTTAAGTTAGGGAATAACTGTCAGAATTTTTAAAATCCTTGTTCTACGAAGCTACAGAAAAGCTAGTGGTAACAACACATACATTCCTGTAACAACATCATTACACAAACACTCCCCCCCCCTCACTCAAACTCACTACACTCACACTCCCCAATAACCACTAAACAATGACATATAGTTAGTAACCTTTTACTTTAATCAATTATTTCTTTCTTAATTATTAGTCTGGAGCAAATGCGCCATGTTTCTGTTTTGGGCGTTGATGATAGCTGCGCCGCAGTTTTAACTTTTGTTTCATTTTGTAAATTTGTGTCCTCTTACTTGTTCCAAATAAACGTTTATTATTATTATTAAATCTAAGCTAAGCCATATTTTGTTTGATCTGTTCCCGCAGAAAAACCGTGAATACGATTAAAATATTGTTTCCTTATTTCGCTTTTCATGCAGTCTTTGGATTTTTAATTTACTTTCTTCTTCATCCTATGCTATTCAGCTGGGACATTCATAATTACTTTTAAATCCCTTTTTATCCTTTTAGGGACATAAGCCATGTACCTGATATCTCCTATAAAAGGCACACAGAGGTTTTCTTTTCATTACCAAGCTTAGTTCTCGGTGTGAATAGAACATTTACCTACTTTTATCTTTTCCCTCTATTTCGGGGACTTGTATAAAAATAATCCGGTCAAATGAAAAACGCAAATGTGAAAACGAAGTAGGTACATGATACTGCGTCGTTGTTCTAGTGGTCACAAGCGTTACTGCTGAGCTTGAGGTCCTGGGTTCGATTCCCGAGTTGGGTAGTGTTATTGGGTTTTTCTAGCTGGATTATCTCAGTAGCAGCCTGGAGTCTAAGATTAATTAAAGGGTTCGAGCTTATTTATATTAAGCCCGGTTATTAGAAATAGGCTCGCCCCCTGTTACATGTTTTAAACATGATTGGAGAAACGAGGTCTAGGTAGTGAGAGAAGTACAACAAAAGTCGGTGTACTTCTGCCTAACCCTTCGAAGAATAAAGGTGAAATGTTGTGTTTACGTTATGCTTTTTTTTTTGGGACAAGCCCGCCACTTTATTCCCAAACCACTACAGCTCTTGAAAACCAAAATCAACAGTGTCGACCACCAGAAATGCGTCGACAATGAAGCCCGACGTGTCCCAGACAAACGATTCAACTGTCTTGGATCCCGCAACGAAATTAGTCAGAAAAGAACAGCGGAGGAGTTAGAAACATACATAGTTTCCACTTCCCTCCATATCAAGCAGGTTGTTATGTTTAGTAGGTACCAAGAGATATACTAATGTTCAGTCACTGGCTTTTTGCAAATAAATAACTACCAAGAGCTCTTTGTGAAATACCTATTCCAGAAACATTATTCAGCGTAATTTTGCCGTCAATATTCAAAGATTTGATGTATTCAGATTTAATTTGTGATTTGTTTTGTAAGCATTTTAGTTCATTTGGTTAGTATTTAATTTACATTACTTGATGTGATTAGATCTTATTTGGCTTTTATATTATTTGTTTACTATGTGGTATATTATTTTGTGTGTAGCAATGAGTGTTACTTACCTTAAAATTAATGAATTTAATTTAAAGGCCTGGCTTGAAATCATATGGAGTTGTTAGACGTTTCAAGTTTTCAAGGTAAGAGTACTCTTTGAAGGGATACTAGCCATTTTCTAGATAATAAACTACGGTCTCTAGAGACTTCAGAGACCCCATCCAACGTTTCTACTCACATGCAGAAGCATGTGAGTGGAAACGTTGGATGGGGTCGCCCTAGAAGGACATTAACTGACCTTATTGGTGATGTTTGCTAGGAAGGTCAGGTCCGTATCTAACATTCGCAACCGACTTGCATGTATGAACGGAAACGAAGCAAAAGGAGTACGGAAAATGTAAGGAGGTGGTAGTAAGGTGTAGGAGTATGTAGGAACGATCCTTAAATACTCCTTTTGCTTCGCTACAGAACGCCACCTCCTGGTGGTCCGAAGCAGGTTCTGTAGTTTCTGCCTCCTCCCGGCTACTAAAGGCGTTAGCTTTTATGTGTATGCAATAATTTACAGTGCGAGAATTGTATGGTTGTTTCCCCGCGACAGAACGATTTGCACATTCTTCTCCACACGAAACCTTTAGGAAGGGGCAACTAGAATCTTTATTTTTAATTTTAAAGTTGACGTTCAAACGTAACTTTGACTTTGAACCGCAACCAGTGACGGATTAACCCTTAATCAAATTAAGCAATTGCCTAGGGCATCAAGTCTGGGGGGGGGCATCAAGTCTGGGGGGGGGCATCAAGTCTGGGGGGGGGGCACCAACAGAAGCACAAAAATAAACCGTGCTTAGGGCATCACGTCTCACTCACAAGACTGTTGACATAAACAAATAGAGATGTACGGAAGAAGAAGACATGCTGCGCCGACCCCAAATAAATTGGGATAAGGGCAAGTTTATGATGATGCGATCCACTCGTGGATTGCTTAGGGCATCAAGTAGTCTTAATCCGTCTTTGACTGCAAGTAATTAAAAGTCGTATTTTCTGTAGACACTAACTTTTATATATCGAAACTGCATATAACACAAACACTGCATATACTTGTTAGAATGACCTAGATGCCACAACGGTAATATTTGAAGCAACATCTGCTGTGAGGGTCGCCGGATCGATCCTCGTGTTGGAAAATATAATATTCTATGCTAGTTCCTAGGACAATAAGTAATGATATCTATGATAATTTATGCCCGTGATTTGAATGGAAAATGCCTTGTGAATGTATTAAGAATCTTGGAAGTTTGAAGTTGAATTGATGAATGGTAAAATCTTATATATGTCGATAAATACTACACATACGATTGTGACGTTATGTATAGTATTTATCCTATATTTCCCGATGGGGTAGGCAGACGATGTCGCCTTCATTCACTGAGGACTTAACCAGAGAAATGAGTAGCTGTAGTACTCACATTTCGTCAGTTTTGTTTATGTTTGTGCCATAAAAGGGAGCAAGCCTATTCCTCTACTTGACACAATAACAGAATCCGGGCTGATACTGAAAAATACCTGCTGTTTTGGTAATGTCATCCCAAACTGAAACTTTTCATTTACCATTCTATATATAATTATCATTATTCTATATATATATATAATTTTGACGACCGTTGTGGCGCGTTGCGGGTTCAATTCCCGCCTTGGGACAAATGTTTGTACGACCTACAAATATTTGTTCCGGGTGTTCTGGGTATTTCCTATGTATAATAAAAATATCTATCTATGTAATGTATTGTATTAAGTATATCAGTCATCTAGTACCCATAACACTAGCTCTGCTTACCTTGGGGCTAGATGATGCTGTGTGGATTGTCCAGCATTATTTATTTTATTTATTTATTTAATTAGAAAAGCAGAGAAGCTTATGATACAAGAAATAGGTTCTAAAAAGGAAAAGATAAGTAAAAAGAAGGGATAAAAAGAAGATTCTCACACAAAGAAGTCCATTGGGACCATGATTAAGTCACCATATTCTGCGTAGCCTTTTCGCAGTTCTATATAACTGGCGAGATAGGGGTGTACTTAATACCTCTGCCCAACCTTTCCCGGAAAAAAGGCGTGGCTTTAATATCACGCCTATTTTCACCTACTTAAACATCTACCTAGCCTTTTCCCAATTACGATGGGGTTGGCTTCCAGTCAAACCGGTTGCAGCTGAATACCAGTATTTTACATGGAGCGACTGCCTATCTGACCTCCACAACCCAGTTACCGGGCAACACGTTCCCCCTTGGTAAGACTGTTAGTCAGAATTTCAGGCTTCTGACTACCCGTAACGACTGACAAAGATCTACAAATGACCACCAAAGGACCATAATTAGGTATGAAATAATAAAACAACATCCAAACTATAGAATAAAATTTGTATTCCGTCATCAATACACAAATAGTGACCTGTTCAATACATTAATAGTGTTTGTTTAATAAAATAGAAACTATTTACTATAATTATTATTGTAATAACGCTCAAAAATACATTGGCTTAACATCGGATAAACTATTAAATTAATACATCTCATAAACATTCGATATTTTCCGATTAGAATGTTCTAAGCTAGTTAAACCTATTTATTTATAATATTATATACTATGTGTAACGCGATTTCTTACAGCGAACTCCTCAGCGTCCTGAAACATACGAAAAATAACTTTAAAAATACGTCACATAAGATTTTAAGGAGTTCCAGCTTGTAGAAAAGAAAAAGGAATATCTTCGTCAGTCTTAGACTTAAAACAGGTGAGAATTCCTATTCAGCTTCATCGTAGCAGTTAAAATGCCTACATTCGTTCTTTTTACTGAAAACCTCATTATATTATTACGACCGATGGGGCGCGGCGGGTGAAGGTCTGCCTCCGACGCAGGAGGTTGCGGGTTCGAATCCCGCCCTGGGACAAATGTTTGTACGATCTACAAATATCTCTTCCGGGTATTTGCTATGTATAATAAAAAATACCTATCCATGTAATGTATTGTATTAAGTATATCAGTCATCTAGTACCCATAACACAAGCTCTGCTTAGCTTGGGGCTAGATGATGATGTGTGGATTGTCCAACATTTTTTTTTATTATTATTTATTGCAAACAAGTGCGAGTTGGACCTACACAAAAAGTTCCGTATCATCGTACAATACGATTGTTGAGGTCGAGCAAAAACGTAGAAAGAATCGCGTATCGAGGACCCTTAAGTTTTCAATTTATTGACAGGCTTTCCTAAGATGCAGGCAGATTTTCTGCCTAACTTAGGAAAGGGAATCCTATGGGATATCCTATTTCAGGTAATCATAACCCATATTATTCCATTGTTGTTGCTTAACAAAATATTTAAGTTGACTCATTTGTACAAATTATTACAATTCATTTATCATAATAAAATTACCAAATAGAATGAAATAAAATAAAAATAAAATGAAGTTCATTGAAATAAAATTAGTCAAATAATAATTAAAATCAAATTAAATAAATTCAGTTCATTAAATAAAATTAAAGTAATTATTTATGTATACCATCTAATTATTTAAGACAACTGTGTATACCATGTACAAACTACTTATTGAATAAATAATAATTGTTATTATTATATTAAATTGGGTCCCATTGGCACCCTTTGGGTATGGATCCATAAAAGGGATGTTTTTTAGAGTGATTGTTGGACTACCACTCAATTTAGTAGTTTGCATGTTATTAAGGACTCACTTAAATTATATAGGTATATATATTTTTTCACACTAGGAATTTCTCCTGTATCGTGGGTGAGTTTACAAACATTTAAACTTACATACACAAACAGCCAGACCCGGAACAACTACCTGTAGGTCATACAAATATTTGTTCCGTGCGGGGATCGAACCCACAACACGCGGCGCAGCAGCCGATGGCTCAACCACTGCGCCAACCGTGTCGTCAATTTGGAGTCAGTTAAGTTTGAATTTTAATTGGTAAGCTTTTCAATTAAGTTCAGTCTTGGGGATAGGCCCTCAGATATAGTAAGAACAGAGACAGGTGAGGTGAGGTGAGGTTTACCTTGTACGTAGCACCAGTATCACTTGGTCATGCCGTGCTTGGCGCGGCGCTCCCACTCGGCCCGCATCTGCAGAATCCCTTTAAACTGGGGAGACGCATCGGCTTCCCCCGAAGGCTCTTTCTCTTTCACACCTTCGTCCTTCTCCAAATCTCCGTCCTTGTCTATCACAGCACTTTCTTTCCTGTCCTTTTCGACCGACAATCTGAACTTATCATCATTCTTCTGCCACGGCCTTTTTGTCAAAGTGTCGGCTTTATAAGCCATCGCTTCGCTTTTTGCTATGTTTTTAATGTCCTCTCTGTCATTTGATGGATCAGGGAACGTCCTATTTCTAAGTCTTTTTTCTGGAGTTGAGTCGGATACTTCTTTCTTATACTTGTTTACTTCGCTTCTGTAAACGGGAGCGCTGTCTCTTTTAGGGTTAGAAGACACTGAGATATTGTTTATTATTACGCTGTTAATGCTCACACTTCTTTGATAGTGTGGGGCTCCGAACTGACTCACACGGGCAGCAATGTCAACTAATCTCTTCTCTTCTTCTTTTATAACATCTTCATTCTCTTTGTCACTGTCCCTGGATTTTATAGAAGCGTTAAATTCGTTTTTTAGTATCTTGCTTCTTGTAGGTGGTGCGTCACCTTCCTCTTTCTCTTTGTTATTGTTGATCGCGGCTATTTCTTGGGCAATGGTGTCGGCTTCAGAATCTTTGAGCTTTAAAGATCGTCGCGCGAACACTTTCATGAGTTCTGGTTCGTCATCGTTTTTCCTATCACCTCGTAGCTCTTTAGAGAGGATGCCAGGTTTCTTCCGATAAACGACAGTTTCATCCTGTCTGTCAGGAGTTTTGATGTCATTGCTGTCCGTGCTCTGAATGGAACTCTTGCTTCCGAAGCTAGAATGGGATTTCTGATCAATGGATATGTTGTCGTAGATTCTCTCCGTGCTACCGTCTGTACTCATGGAGTTTGTTCGTGGTTTTTCTGGTCTATCCTGTAGTTCGACGCTCATCGCTTTTCTTTTGAAAAATGTTTTGGGTGTAGAAGGGCTCTGTGGTATTGGTATAACAGGGATGACAGATTTCCTCCCACTGAGTGGAGAGTTCTTGTCGTCATTTTGAGTACTCTCAGTAATATTTTCAACGAATTTGTTGCTCTTGATAGATTCTCTTCTCACAGGTATATTCTGTGGCTTGGTTTCAGTGATTTGAAAACATTCTACATCGTGTTCTTTCTCCACTAGCGGACTATCAAGTTTCTTTGGCGTGACGTTAGCTGTCAGAACAACATTTGTAGTTGGTTTAGCATCAACTTTGTTTAACTGAATATGAAGAAACTCTGGAACTCCAGGTTTAGACCCCGATTTCTGTAACTTTTCATCGCTTTTATTTATTTTAGGTGCTTCTACCGTTTTGACTGGGGTCTGCTCTTTATTAATATGAGTTACTGATATAAAACTTTCATTTTCTGGTTTCAATTCTCTTTGCACACTATGTTTGGCACTTAAAGCGCTCTCGACAGATATGGTTTTCCTCCTGTCTTCCATCGGCTTCTCTGGGCTACTCTTAATGCTATCTAAAGAACTAGACTTGAGTATTGGGGCAATAATGGGCTTAGGCGAACTAATAATATCATCAATTTTAGCCTCTATTTGAGAGATATCGCTGTCGCGTTTATTATCCATCGTAATATGTATGCTATTAGTGAAGAGTTTTCTATCTTCGTTAGCATCGGTTTTGAGGCTATCCAAGTAACTGCTGTCGGTACTCGGCAAGCTATCGTAGTTAGCTTCGGCACTGCCGTGCATTATACCGTAGTTTCTGGCTGAAATTCTTTTGGAGAAGTCGTTTCGTTCGCTCAGGTTCCTCCTGTAGTTGACTTCCCAGCTTTCTAGTAACGGTTCAGAAATGCCGACGATGGCCGGCAGACTAGGCATCTGGTTCTCTTGGGAGCTGATTGACGTGGTCTCTGACGCGTATCGGAAGCTGTGCGACTTGCCGATGCTGCTGCGAGTCTCGACATACTCGTCTCCCAGAGACCTCATCGCAGAGGTGACGTAAGACTCCTCAGTTTTAGAAGCATGGCGTGCTGATTCACGTTTGCATTCGATCAATTTCTCAGTAAAATCGGAAACGTGCTCAGACGACCGGTGTTTGATGTTGTCGGAACTCTGATGCCTAATCGTTTTGGGTGGTGACGTAGACGCCAGCATGCTCGGGTTGAAGTAGGGTATGTTTTTCGGCATGCTACCACTCGTGAATATGTTATAATCGTTATGAACATTTTTGATACGCATCGCTCTGATTGGGGGCTCGTCATCTGAGATCGCCGGAGACTCTTCCTGTGCTCTGTTCAACAGCTCATTACTAATAAATGCTTTAGAGGAAAATGGATCAACCAGTCGTTGGACAGAAGCCGGTCTCTTGGTCTTATCAAGATGCAGGTTAAAGGATTCCCTTTTATCTTCAATTGCCTCTTTAGAAGAAGTCCGTTTGCTTCTCTCCAGCTTTTCACAGTATTCTTCGCGTCTGCTGTAGCGACTTTTCATTTCTAGGTTCAACATTTTGTCGGTTTCTTCAGCAATTTTGAGATCAGTTATGTTGTATTCTACGCCGGGGACTTTGGCAGCGCTATAGACATCTTTATACGCGCTGTCTTGGACGTAAGCGCCCTTGTTGTCCAACCTTTTGTGCATTTGGTTGGCAAACACTTTCTGTCCGGCAGATTTATGGGTTCTTTCGGCAGGCACCGGCTTGTACCCTTGTCCTTCATGAAAATTTCTCTCTGTATCAACAGACTTATACTGCGCTGACGACCTTTCAGTTTTGGACTTTTTTGTCTCCTGCTGACCGTCTCCGTCCGTCTGGTCCTTTTTGGACTTCTTTCCGCTCTTTCTTAGTAGAAGTCTACTGAAGAACGATTCCTCTTTCTTTGAAGATTTTATTGCTTCGTTCTCTGACTTCTTGTCTGACTTAGATTTCTTCTCGAGGCAAGATTCATCGGCTTTCTTATCCAAGCGGTACGTCGTCATCCTCTCTTCTGAATGGTAAGTTTGGATAGTCTCCTCATGGGTTCTCGATGAGCTCTCTCTAAGGGCCTGCCCTTGGGAGCTAGATTGGCTTCTCTTTATCGAGGACCGTGGGGTGTTGGACTCTGCTATGCTAAGCTTTGCAGGTGATTGACCCACGAGGTGGCCAAGTGCCAATCCAGGAGGTAAAGACGAGGATTTCAGCTTAGTATCGCTAGGAGTCTCCAGAACTCTTGTGAGTTCCCTGTTCAAATGCTGATGCTGTTCTTTAACGATCATATGATGCTTCGTAGTGGTCGATGAAGAGAATGATTCTGAAACGAGAAAGTTTGAACGTAAGTCATGTGATCAACGGATAGAAAACTTATTTCGGTTGTAACAAGGTTTATAATAGAATGCTTACCAGTAACGACTTCTGAATGTTTGTGGCTGACTTCAGGAGTGGTGCTTCGTATCATTTCTTCGTTCAGTTCGGGCGTTATCGGCAAGGCTGATGCGGCAATCTGGAATTTTAACGATAGCAAAATTAATATTATGCATATTTTAAATTGACAACATATAAGTAGTGAGTGATCTATACCAAATAACCCACAAGCTTAAAGCACAGCAGAGTTATTAGATAAATTTAAGGAAACTTGCGTTATCAGAGTACAGACACAAATGAAATAATATTAAACTTATTTCTATAGGTAGATGGTTTGTGCGGCAGTCGCTCCATGTAAAATTCTGGTATTCAGCTGCATTCGGTTACATTGGAAGCCGACTCCAACATCGTTGGGAAAAAGGCTAAGCGGATGATGATGAGAAGTTTAGAACTTAGAAAGGAATATCAACAAGACAATTAAGCAATAAGAAATCGAACAGAAAAGAAACGTTTGGCGAGCAAATAACAGTGATTAGTCGTGGCATGATGACAGTGGTTGGTCAGAAATTGTCCACTATGGACAGTAAGTAAATGTATAGGACGGTAATGTATGCTTTAGGTACTGCGATATACCTACTTTTTCTTATTATACATTCCCAAAAAAAAGAAAAAATGTGGTGCGATTTGACAGGTGTCTTTCAAATTATAAATACCTATATATTAACGCCTCCGCACGGCAGAGTTAAAGTTCTTTAAGTTTTTGACGTATACAGGTAAACATAAAATCATAAATACACTGTAATACATAACAAACCTTTTTTTTATCGTTTGTTTAGTAAGCGCCACCTACCTTCAAATCAACACAACAAGCAGAAAACACAGCGAAGGAAGCCAAAAAACAGGAAAACCGCCACCTACTTTAAAATTCAATACTAACTGGGTTGTTTTTCTTGCGGCGAGGCGCGCCGTGCGTGCGGCGGGGTCGCACGGCCATCTTGTGCTTCGCGGCCGAGTGCGACAGTGGCGCCACGCCGGACGGCGGCTCTGACGTGTCTGGAACAGGAGGGCGACTTGTTAGATTTCTTTAAGTTCATTTTGATGACTAGATCTGATTAATGTGTTCAAACTAATGTAACGTTTTGACGTTCATTAAGTGCTGATTCGCAACCTAATTTGAATAAATGAATTTTAATTTTCATGTGTAGGATATTTATTTTGACACGAGTATTCTTCTCACGAAACTTACTTTTGGAAGGGGAATCTAGTTTTTTTTTAATTTGACTTTCAAAAATTACTTTCTATAGTTGTATTGATATAGTATAAGAATGTCAGTGTATCCGTTTTATCACACAATGAGTTTTTTTAGTTAAAAACTTTAAACCAGTTTTATTTATTTATTTAATAAATCGTGGAAGAGTTACAGCTTCAAAAGTAAATTAAAAGGAAACTATAGTTGACGGGAAAACAATAATAGATTTTACACTTTATTGGTGGTAACGTAAAGTTCTAATTACAAAAAAAACAGCATTCAAACACGGGTTGTTGACAGTTTTATGTTAAGAACTTCAAAATCCAAAAACTGGCTCGATGCTTGAACGTAAATCAAAATCAAAAATCAAAATCTATTTATTTGCCAGAATGTAGGTTTACAAAGTATGATCTTAAAACTATAATGGGCCCTTTACATTCTACCATTACATATGGTGTGCAAATATTTAATTTTAATCTGCACCAGGTTTTTGTTCTAATTATGTGCATTTATAACAAAATAAAATAAGAACAATAAATAGTCAGCAATGAGACATAAGATGATGAATTAGATGGTAGAATTAGTTTCGTAAGGAAATAAAGGTAAAGGTTAACGTAACGTAAAGGTTTAAAGATAATGGGACGTTAGGTAACACCTTACAACATCTGGACATAGTTTTTTTCGTAAAAGTATTGCCAGCTTAGTTTAGTGACTGTAGATACGCCCAACCGGCTATGACGGACGTGCTAGAATGAGGTTTCAATCCAGTGGACCAAGGAAAACCGAGAAAAACTTCAGACAGCAGTCTCAAGTTTTTTTTTAATTCGGTAACAAATGTGGCAAGACCTACTGCTATTGTTTAAGGTCATGGCATGATAAAAATGCGGTAATAAGTTTGTATATACATTATTTCGTTTAACAATACTCACTGTAGAAGTCAAACTGGTCACTCCTGGAGTGGTCATGCGAGTGGTGGTGACCACTGCTGCTGTCGTCGTCCATCTCAGAGGAGCCCACGCTGAGGAGGGAGCCATCGCTGCAGGAAGACTGCGATATGCCTGCATGGTGCCGCTGGAAACAAAGATAAGGATGCCGTTAGTATATGAACAATGTTGATTTGGTGAGACTTGTGGTGTGGCAAAGTCCCTAGTTATGGTAATTGCCCGTGGCCAACTCAACCAGCCCTTCGGTAGTGCGAGAGCTGCAGTCGCTCTAGACGACAGGCAGCAAGATTTTAATAATATAATTTCGTATGAGAGCGTCAACCAAAGGGCGGCTAGAGATATTCTTGCTCAACCTTGACTAAGGGCTAGGGCCGGCGATGGGTCACCTCAATCGCATGTCATCGTATCCATGTTTATCTACATCTTTTCTAGATAGATAGAGTAAAAAAAAAACTATTTTGATAGGCCGATGTAAACTGTCACAACCTAAGACTATATCAATATCAGGAAACGTCTGATAAGTATTCAAATACGATTACATATCAGGAGAAATAAGACTTTCACGACGTCGTACTTTTTCGACGTCTATGCATCTGGAGTCGGTGATAATACCGAGTATAATCAAGGTCACACGTTTTTTTAGTTAATACTTTCATCGGATTTATTTGTTAGAGCTGGTGCTTAAGATAATTTATTCATTACAATATTCTGGTAATAGGTCAAATACCTATCTTGTAATAATAATAACAGAAGATATTGTGCTTCTGTGACCCGCCGTAAAGGCAAACAATAGTTACAAATACTTATTTACAAAAGGAAATAAGTACCTACAATAAATAAAAAATAATAATCAAATGATTCGGAAGAAGTCACTGTCAATTAATAAAAATGGAATTGCTGGGGAGTTTGTTCCGCCACTACTTTTTCCCAGCCAAAACACTAGGAACTGGAGAAGCGTGGGCGTTTTAGGGGACTGTCTTTTGTAAACGTTTTCGACGTTCAAATTCGCTGATTCTCAGCTTTATTTGAATAAACGAATTTTGTTATTGATTTTTTATAATGCTATTGCTGTCAAATAACGATGGGTAAGTGTCCAATAAAGAATTCGGATTCCTACGACACTAACGCTACATGATATGATCAGTCATCATCGTCTGCCTAGCCCCAAAACCATGATGGGGTCGGCTTCCAGTCTCATCGGATGCAGCTGGATACCAGTATTTTTCATGGCGCGACTGCCTATCTGACCTCCACAACCCAGTTACTGGGCAACACGATATCTCTTGGTAAGACTGGTTATCAGACTTTCGGGCTTCTGACTACCCGTGACGTCGGTCAAAGATCTAGAAATGACAGCCGGGATCAAAGGCTTAACGTGCTAACCGAGGCACGGAGGAGTCTCGATATGTTACGAACGGTCACCCATCTACAGACTGACCTCGGCAAGAGTAGCTTAACCTTCAATCAACCCGTGCGGCTGTTTTATTTAGCCACGAGCTCCTCACGCGAGCGTTTTCACTTAGATCTGCCTCATGAATACCTTTTGTTAGCTAGTTACCTTTCATTGAGTTTTCCACCATGTGCGATATGCCTTTAGTATCGACCTATCAGTACATATAATCTTATTGAAATAAATCACAAGCCGGATGCATGTTGCATTAGCATGTTAAGCTATTCAAGCCGTCTTGTCTACCGGCACGATATGCAGTATAACATATTACAGTTTTATGAAACATTAATTACTAATATTATTTGGTTTATTAAAAGATTAATATGGGCGATAGTCTAGGGAATAGAGGAAATTAAAATGGCTGCGGTAAAACTACGCTCATCTTAAATATAACAAATATTCGACGACCGATGTGGCGCGGCGGGCGAAAGTCCGCCTGCGACGCAGGAGGTTGCGGGTTCGATTCCCGCCCTGGGACAAATGTTTGTACGATCTACAAAGATTTGTTCAGGGTGTTCTGGGTATTTGCTATGTATAGTACAAAATATCTATCTATGTAATGTATTATATTAAGTATATCATCATCTAGTACCCATAACACAAGCTCTGATTAGCTTGGGGCTAGATGATGCTGTGTGGATTGTCCAGCATTATTTATTTATTTAGTATAATTTGGACTGTTGCAGACTCTATAACACCTGCGTCACTACGTACAATCTTCAAGTGATCTGCACATCTATATATCAACACATCACTTGACTTTAATCATGTTAAGACTTTCATAGTCAATCTACAGGCGTGATCATCACTTACTATTGGTACGCGTAGGTATATTGTAAATCACGAAATCATGAAATCCTGTGTCCATAATAGGAATGTCAGGCCCTTAATTGAAATCCCACGGTGGTGCCGATTACCTTGTCGCCAACCTACACTAAATTTGGGCTATTTCTATCTTTCTCTTTCTTATAAAACAAGAAAGGGACGGATATTTATGGGAGCTGTCAATGTCAGTTGAACAAAGCTACCGTACGTAATTTTTTTGAATTATTTCTGGTTATGAATCGAGAACACGAAGAGAAATGAGCTATTTTTGGGAAGAGGAAATTAGAATGGACACGAAAATATTTATCGGATAAATCCGTCTTGGGCTAATGGGTCAAAACAGATTATTAATAGTTAATATTAACCTTAATGTTGGCACTTATAGACCTCCTCCTCGGGGGTCGCTTCACCGACACTTCCTCCGCCTTAGTGATGTACAACATCATCTTGACTATCGATATCACCAATCTTATCGACACACTCACTCGATACCGAACTGATCGACACACTCACATCACTTTGTTCGTCTGTATTTGTTTGTTACACTTCTTAATCATAATTTACACATGAATAATAGTTTTTTTATGACTAAAATTACTCACTGGAAATGATGCAATTGTTTAGTTTTAATTATATTTTTGTTTTTGTGAGATTCGGACACATGATCTTATATTCTTACTCGTACGTTACGAAATCACACACAGCGGTATTTGTAAACTATTAGGCTTAAGATGTAGTAATGTTTTGAAAATAAAATTATGTCATAATAAGATCTCCAAAAACGAGAGGAGTGAACACCGTTCTAATCGAAAAGTTCTTTAGCCGCGTTGACCGATTTTGAAAGGGGCAAAACTTGTAGGTTCGCGTCACCGACATGCTAATGCATGTTTTAAGTTTTCACTTCTGTCGGCAATTATTTTGTCACTATATGTTACACACAAATTGAAAAAAAATACGTTTTAATAGAACAAAATAATAATAAAAAGAAATGGCAGAAGATTATTGAGAGAACTTTACCTCTGCTGTGACAGACTCCATCCATCTTCAGAGATCTAACAATCTTAACTTCTAGAAAGTAGACACTAGGTACCTACGATGCAGTAGATATCACTTTTATCACTTATCATTTATCAGATATTCATAATACATTATCTAATCTAGAACAATCGATGTGTTATGATGGCTACTTCCCATTTGGTAAACTTCCCATTTCGTAAACCTCAAACTGTACCTACTAAAAAGTTGCGTTTGGTAAACATTATACATTTCATACATTTAGTCCCATTTCGAAAACATTTCAATATTTTTTTGTGTTATATCCCATTTGGTAAACTTTCAGATGAAATGGGTACAGTCAAGTAAAAAAAGAAAAACGAAACTAATGATAACATTGTCATTTATTTTGTTAAATATTTTTAATCACAGGTACAATAGTCGGATTATGTGTACGTATGCCATTTACACATATTGATATTTAAAAACAGAAATAAAAAGTGGGGTGTACAAATAACTTTCAAAAAATTTAAGAAAAATCACAGTTCGATTTGACTATTTCGATGACAAGTTTTATTTTTTTAATAACATAAGTCAATCTAGATGCGAAATCAACTTATATAAAAAAACAATAATCACAGATTTGGTACTATCTTTTTATGTTAATGTACATTAACATAAAAAAATACATACGAAATCAACTACTTATAAAATATAAAAATAAACAGTCACTGATTTGGTACGTTAACGTAAAAAAATACATACTAAATCAACTATAAAATATAAAAACAATAATAATCACAGATTTGGTACAATAACATAAAAAATACATGCAAAATCAACTTTTAAATATAAAAACAAATAATAATCACAGATTTGGTACATTAACATTAAAAATTACACACAAAATCAACTATAAAATATAATCACAGATTTGGAATATTAACATAAAAAATTTACTACCTACACTACAAAGTTAAAAATCAATAAATAAATTATAAAGTGATACAAGCAATTCTTGATAATTCGTTCAAACAATTTTCCAATGATATTTTTCCACTTTTGTAATCGCCGAGAATATTGTTAATTCGTATATCATTTTGGATAGATTTTTTTCTTCGTTTTGATATACTTTCTCCATTATTATAAAAGCTGTAAAAAATTGTTATGATTAATTAAAGTAATAATGTATAATTTTTATCATATGTGTCGCCTAAAAATACAGGTCATTGAAACAAAAATATGTACCTTTTCAGAAGATTTTCATAATGTTTAATATTGCCTGATATCGTTTCGAAAAATAAAAGATTTGATGGCCTTTTTCCAATTTCACTATTGAAACTCCAATTCCAAGATTCCATGAGGTTTGTAGTGCGGTGTCTTTGTGCGTAGCAGCACCAAATATTCATCATATCTTCATTTTCCAACCACTGATCCACAAAGTAATCATTGAATTCAGTTATAGCTTTTTCTTCAAAACTGTAACAGAATTAATTCGTTGAAGATTATGATACGAAAAACCATATATTACCTAGTTTCTAACGCATAAAAATGGCTGTAGAAAATGGCGGTAGAAGAAATATCCAGAACTAAACGCGTTCATTTCAATACTGCAAAATTAATTTACCTTTGACTCATAACGTATAGCCATCCATCGTTTATGTCTTCTTTTGGTAAATGTGCCAGAGCCATACATAGTTTGACGTGATAGTGAGATTCTTCATGTTGTAATAAGCCAAGAGATTTTGCCTTTCTTAATAGCGCTCTGCCAAAGTGAACAAAACACCCCTTAACAATTATGTTTGGAAATGTCTTTTTAATTGCATTTATTGGAGCTTTTTCGAAATCCAAGGTAATAATATCGGCTGTCCACTCTGGTAAATGAAATTTTAGTTTGTAAAACAGTCTTTCATATGTAGTTTCTTCTTTGTTTGTCAACACTGCATAAAAAATGGTACAATATTTGTCCCAGTTTCTGTACTTCCTATGTCTCCGTGTACAACGTATAGTTGAAGAAACGGCTTTGCACAACATTTGAACGTTCCGTCCGCAAAGTAGTGACGGACGTCATTTAAATGTGCAATTGCACTCTTTGAACCAAACACAATCATTCTATTTTCACCGTCAATCTCATCAAACAATAAATTGTCTTAAAAACGGTCAGGAATCACGATTTCTGTAGAGTTAGAGTGCTGAGATTTTGTGATTCCTAGTTGTCTATTTCTGTGTCTATACAAACTGCTTTTAACTTTGTCAAAATTTGGTAATTCTTTAATAATTTCATAACCATTATCTTTCAGCTTTTTAGTACATTTCCTGTATGTAGCTGGAATCGGCTTCAGATCTTCACATATAGTTTATTTACATTTTTCGATGGCTACTTTCACTTCATTTTTTTCAAAATTCGGAATACAAGAACTGCAGTGAGCATTTTCTCTTAATACATGGCTTCGATTTGAATTCAAAGTTACACTTGCTGAACATCCATCTTTTCTATTAACACAGCGCCACCAACTTGAGTCCTTATTATTTTTCTGTTTATAATATTGATGCCCAGCGCGTAATAAAATTTCACCGCCTCGTGTACTATTAATAATTTTTAAATTCACTGCACCACTAGAAGATCCCTCACCCGACATTGCAACGACCTTGCACTATGCATAAAACGAGTGAACTGATAAGTTAAACCCGGTAATAGATATAATTTACGTATACTTACTTATGTCTATCTCATTCACACCTTTTGTTTAAAACGATGGTAAGGACAATAAATCCCTACCTGAGAACCCGCTCGGTGCTTCTTTTGCGGGAAAAGCACGTGGTATTTTTAGTAGCATCGTGGTATTTTTACCGACTTTAATACGTTTTTTTTACTTCTTCTTGATCAGCCATTCTTTTTGATGGTCGAGATACTATCTCAAGACTGAAGCATTTAAAAATATATACATCTCTAATTTAATACTAATTTGACACTGACTGTACCGTACAAAAATAACAATACTAACAAAGTTTACCAAATGGGATTAAATGTATGAAGTAACGAAATGTTTACCAAACGCAACTTTTTAGTAGGTACAGTTTGAGGTTTACGAAATGGGAAGTTTACCAAATGGGAAGTAGCCGTTATGATTATGACGTCCATTGTCAATTGTTTCAAATACCTATTATGAGATAAATATTTGTATCAACTTAATTTTTGAGCAATTTAACTCAAAACACGCTTTCATTTCCGGTTTTAATTGTAAAATAACATCACGCCTGTTTAACCTGAAAGGTTAGGCAATGGTGTATATATAGTACAACCATATTTCACCAGTTAACTGAACATAATGTATTTGTATAAAGTCCTATACTCCCATCTTATAGACGGCAAGCTTGCTATTTTGCTACCAATCGGGCACATACCCAGACTCCGGTTTACTACTGAGCAAATACAGATGAAACTAAGTACCTGCTGTCGAACCGTGTTCTTACCGACTACAAAAGTCAACGAGGTAGGTACCTACTCTGCCCGACCTGCGAATGGAACTCAGGACCTCACGCTCAGCAGTAGCGCTGGCGACCATTACACAAATGAGGCAGTCGTTTCCTTATTTGGACCTGTTAAATGTAGATGTACTATGAGTACACCTCTGCCTAACTCTTCGGGGAGTACTTTAAACAAATGGCTGGCTCTGCCAACCCTTTAGGGATAGGACCTTGATGATAATTAAACTTAGAGAAGTAATAAGTCAGTTGTTATTCGGCCTTGTTATTACTTTCCCTTTAACTTTAGCCGGCAATTTGTACTTTACCACATTATCGCAATAGGGAGGTGTCCTAGGTAAAAATATATTAAGTCTATTTAGTCCGTCAGTAAGATTACCAAAAAATATTGGTCACGTATTTTTGCTTACTTAATTCAATAAAAACTGACAATGACACATCAAAGTTCAGGAGAAGGGGCTTGTGACGTCACGCCGTGCGACACTTTTAACGAAAAGTGTAGCATGGCGTGACGTCACGCGAAATTTCAACGCACTATACCGTCGTCATTTTTGGTTTACGTGACAAAAGAAAAAATACGTGTCCAGTATTTTTGAGTAATCCAACTTTCGGACTAAACAGAATTTTTAAGGACACTATCCTATTATAGATACAAGTGTGAAGTGAGAATGATAAGAAAAGTATCGCACGTAGTACGGATTATCAATGCCAATATCTCTGATAACGACCGATTGAATTAAATATTATATTTTTTTGGATTATGACAGAGTTCCTTAGACTTAACGATGACCTTGCATGTAGGGTTGCCATGTCGCCAAACCTAATAGCCGGACAGACCAGCCAGTTTGGCCGGACATTTGGGTAGAAAGGCCGGACACCCTACATTATTGAGTATTTGGGCTCAGTATTAATAGGTACGACAAAACAATTGAATATAAATAGTGTTCGTATGGTTTATTTTACAAATAAAAACGAAATATCTGTCTTATCGTGTTGGGAAGTTGAGAAACATTGGTCTAAGTATGCTGAGCTTAGTCTTACAAAAGCCGGATACTGTTTATTTTGGCCGAACACCTTATCAAAAAGCCTACCTATGTCCGGCTTTATCCGGACGCCTGGCAACGTTACTTGCATGACATGTGCACGTTCAGTAATCGGATTAAGCTATAAAAGCAAATTGTCTCACGTCGTAAGTATGGAACGAGCAGCGACTTCATCGCCATGGTATTACTAAGGACACTCAGTCGATCGCTCAGCCACTGTATCAACCGTGCCGTAAAGTTCAAAATTGCGAATACTAGATTGTGATATAAGTAAAGCACCATCATCTAGGTAAGCTGAAAAAACGGACTAACAGACATTGTATGTAGCCTTTGGTAACTTTTGCTTGAAAATAAATTGTATGATGCTTCAGTTGTTAAGACCTCTTCTCTTAAATATGAGGTTGTGGGTTCAAATCCGGGCAAGTACAAACGTGACGTTTTCAATGAGAAAGCTGGCGTCAAATTAGAATAAGTCTGAAACTCGCCTCGATGATTCTTTGTATGGAAAGGGGCCATTGCCCAGCAGTGGGACAATCACGGGCTGGATCTTATTATTATTACTGTTTCAGTTTATCAGCGCATTAGTTTATTTTCGTCTATTGTTACATATTGAGGTCGATTATATTATCTCTTATTGTTATGTTATAGATAATTAAATAAGTATAATGTAATTAGTGAATTAGGTATCTGTACCCGATCACATTCATTGATTGGTTAATTTTTTTAAATTTAATTTTATGTAATGTATGTAAATAAAAATGCGTCCTCACCTACAGCTCAAGATCAATCTACCCCAATCTGCCAAATTTCTTTGATAAGTTTTCAACTTAATAACAAAAGAATAAGGTTCATATTCAATTGGGAAAATATGACAGTTTCGGATAGCTTGATGTGCTGGCGTCTGTAAAACCAAGTTGGACATAATTATACGTAAAATGCTTCACAGTAGCTACGCTTACGCAGTACATATACTCCTAACGAGTATATCTCACGTATCGTATGACAGTACACATTAGTGTTGGTCGTAAACCATTCCACTGAGATGACATACGAGGAACGTACTGAGTCTGATATTCTTTGCTGCACACAGCCCTTCTAACTTTCCTACGATAATCGAAAAAGAACATTCGTACTACGAGTATAACCAACCAGGCTTGGAGTTGTCGCAAGCAGTACTGCTGAGCATGAGGACGATTTTTTTTAAAGCATGAGAAATAATACAATGACTTCTCCAGTTCTGAGTGGAACAAGAGGGCGTGTCAGATTTTTTTGTGACTAAAACCCATCCGTGTTCCGTCCTTGCCCTTTACGTTCCAGTGTCACGGTAATTATTTCGAACATCCCGTTACCCGGGAGAGAGCATGGCACCTGTGTTGGATTTCCGGGTCAGATTTTTTAAATTGGGTTTTCTGTCTACAATTTCTCAGCAGCAGCACCGAGTCTAGATTTTGACCCGGTTGGTGGCAACAGGCTCGTCCTCTATTTTATGGGACTTAAGCATAACTGGCGGAATGTCGGTGTATCTCTGCCTTACCCTTCGGGGAATATAGGCATGATGTTATGTAGGAAGTGGCGATCTTACTAGCCAATAGGCCAGTACAAAGAAGCTTTTATTGAAGAATGAAGACCTGTCTTAGCATTGATAACGTCCGTGGACTGGACCTCGAACCTGAATTTATTATTAAGTAGCTGCGCCCCGCGGAGCTGCCCGTGGTTAAAATTCACATTCCTCAAACGAGAGAACTTTCAAACGCGCGAAGTTAAATATTCGTTTAGTTTTCTAATGTTCCGCGCAAGTTGTCATTAGTTTTTTTGTTTTATAAGAACCTTCTCCTTACAAGAGATCAAAAAAAGAATCAGCGACCAAGGGAAATAGGGGATTTAGTAAAAGTACTAGCCTATTACTGTCCCACTGCAAGGCAACGGCCTCTTCTCATACAGAGTAGGCATGAGCATTAATCACCACGCTTGCTCAAGACGGTTTGGCGATTTCAGACTTATATTAATTATATAAGTCCAGGTTTTCTCACGATGTTTTTCTTCACCGATGTCAGTGATGTCCAAGATTAACTTAGAAAGTACATATGAATTGAAAAACTCACATTAGTACTTGCCCAGGTTTGAACCCACAACCTCGTGCACAAGAGGCGAGGCCTAAACCACTGGGCCATCATTATATAGTAATAGGGGATTTATTTTATGTAATATATATAATTTTGATTGTGTTGATAAACGTTCCTACCTTCTCTATAAGAGATGAGAAGAGGCCTGGGACAGTAGCAGGTTGTAAAATAATAATAAATTATATTTATCTTTTTGAGTAAAACTATAAAAACTATTTCCTAGCTCGTAACAATGTTCACAAAAAATCTTGGTACGAGTAACTACTCATATAATCATTTTTACAAATCAAACCATTACACATCGCGCCACAAAAATTGGCCCGCTCTCATTGTTACCCGTATTTATGTCACAATAACTAATTGTGCCGCTCTGTCGGTTGCCGTGTGCCGTGTCCCGTTACGCCGGTGGCCGATGGGAAGCGGAAGAGGGGTGAGTTATCTCATCGAGCCGGATGTCATCTGTCTGGCGTTCGCGTAATTATGTAGTTAGTTGTGTAGGGTATGAATGATACAGTGATGTTTGTGTGTGCCATTAAATCTGGCCGATTAAATGTAGATTTTAGTAACACCCGTCATCATCAACATTTGTACCAAACGCTTCCAAATATCCTTCATAATGGGCACAGCAAAAGAGCGAAATTCACTGCCTGCGTTTTCGATTAAAATCAACAGGATTCTCTTCAAAGTTAGAGTGCACAGGGTTTTTCTGGGTGCTTTTGTTTCTGTCAGATATTATCTAGACTAGAGGCAAAAACAAACCCATTTAAAAAAATTGAAAAAAAATCTGCTAAAACACGTCCACTGCTGGTCACAGGCCCCCTTAGATTTCCACAACAATCGGTCCTGCGCTGCCCTCATCCATGGGCTTCCAGCGATCTTCGCCAGATCGTGAGCGTGGGTGCAATACCTTGAGTAAGCTAAGTGTCGATAGCTTATTAAGACAAAGCTATTTTTGGGAGGAAGGCCTAAAGCCAGCAGGCACCAGTACCCATAGAACGGTACGCGACACGTCAGTGTTAACGGAACCAGTATAAGCTGGATTCGCATTCTTTAGAAACCGCTGGGCCAGTTCAAACTGAAAGTGATATCATTGGCGTGTTTAACCTGATGTATATATATTGATATTATTAGCCTGCGTCCTCCCACAGCTGGGCAAAGGCCTCTCCCCATGACTTCCAGTTGTTTCGATTCAGGGCTAATGTGGGCAACTGGTCGTTGGTTTTGCCCAGCTCGTCTGGTATTGACGTGGTTAACCAGTTGTACTTTTTTTATTTCAAAGATCAAGCTAATTTCCAGACAAGAGACACTAAAAGGACATTTACCCACTGCACGTGATCTTGTCATCAAGACAAGAAATAAGGGCCATATGAACTTCAAAGCTATCAAATAAAACCGGAGTACTTATATGGTTTCATTGCTACTATTATTGATAACACTCAATACAGTTTTACACCTTCCTTTAGATAAGCTAGAAACAATATGTAAAGATAATAGATTCGGTACGCTATCAGCAAAGTACAAAGCAATCAGTAATCACTCATGTGCGCATTTGCATACAGAATTAATAAAGATAATAGAGGGTACATCCGCTGTGTAAATCCTCACAAATAAAACAATGATAGCCGGGTTATATACACGGAGTAATGTTGACATGCAGGAAAATCGCATGGGAGTCGGATTCCAAAAAATAGTGAAAAATCACCAAGTTACCGCCTATTTGACCTCTACCACCCAGTTACAGAGTAACACAATACTTCTTGGTAAGACTGACGACAACCTGTAACTCCAGCTATCGGTCTCGATAATGTAGTGGATGGCCACCCAACTTAACTTAACCTTTTATCGAATCGTGTGGCTATAATTCAAATAATTTCTCTGATTGTACCTAAATCAAGCAAAATAAAATCAACCTTTGTAAACATTTACATTGTGTTACTGAAAGACAGGAAAATGAAGAGTAAAAAATTATAGTTTAAAAAAACTAAAAAACACGCTTTTATTATAAAAAATTGAAAATAATTTTTTTAAGTTTGGATTAAGAAAAGTGTAAATTAGAAAAAAATGTATATTAATGGAAAAAAACGTGGGGTAAATTTAGTTGGATTTTCTATAAAAGCGTGTTTTTTTTTATTTTATTTTATTTTTATTTTTTAATTGAATTTTTTATAAAAGCGAGTTTTTTAGTTTTTTAAACGATTTTTTTTTTGGAATTATTGCATTGTCATCAGTCTTTGATAAATGTGCAAAATTTGAATGAAATCTGGCCGTTTAAAGTGGGTCAAAATAGCGTCCAAAGGAGTCGGTTACAAACATTCAAACATACAAGTGAAGCTAATATAAAGCGTGTAAAAATATATAAAAGAACACGTTAAAAGACACGTTTGCTTCAAGTGTTTGCTGATAGAGGGAAATCCTGAAACACTAGGTTTACTATCAAAGCGAGATAGTAAGAGCGTGTGTGATGTGTGCACTTACTGTCAAGTGCTGAGAGTACCACGAGCACCTGTATTCAGATTACAACTAAAAATACAACCTACTTAAAAGACAAACAAAATCTACCAAGTAACAAATACTACGAGATACTTATGGATGGTTTTTAAATGGTTTGAAATTGCCAAGAGGCTTGCTTAAATTTCTTTAGGTACGTGACACGTGAAAAAAAGCTTCAAATCATTAATATCTACTGAAATAATTGTGGTTCTAGTCTAACCGGATGCAGATAAGTAACTTATAGTTTTCAACATGGAGCGACTGACTACTAGGTAATACTACCGTACCCCCCGTGGTAAGACTGGATGTCAGACTACCCGAAGGTCATGACTGTCAAAGATCTACCGACCTTGGCAAGTGTAGCTTTTAATTTTAGAAAACTTTAAACAGTTTACGTCAGCGCACTTCATATTTACTACCAATTACTGATTTTCTCCTCCAAACAAACCATCAGGCACAACTAGTATATTGACTTTTAACCGACACTTAGTTAAATACGCCTATCCGTTATATTATAACTAAACTGTGAAAACAATTGAACCGTGGAAAGTGCATAGAAAGCGTTCACAAGAGCTACTCAGTTATAACCAACAAACTATGACCCATCCTATCTTAAGAGAGCACAGTATAAGGCGGCTCCAAGTTAATTTGATGACAGAAATCCATTTTGAATAGGCCCCTTGGCTATGAAATAATGTATAAAAGTGAGGGCTCTAGATGGATAGGTGGTTATTTGTAAGAGAGCACGGTAACATAAATTATTGATATTTTTGATGCCCCTAGGGCATTTATGATACTGAGTTCGATTTCCAGTTCGGGCAAAATGTTATAGGGCTTTTCCATCTGGAATTTTTCATTAGCAGCCTGGAGTCCAGATCCGGTGCCGGAAGATGGCAATAGGCTCGGCCCTTACATCGAATTTAATTAATCTGGCGAATGGGGGTGGATTATAGAATATAAGTAGATACACTTCTGCCCAACTCTTCGTGGAATATAGGCGTGATGTTATGTTCTATGCGTCATGTTCAGCGCAAATTAACTTCTTTTCTTTCTTTCTTGAAAAGTATTTCATTCTAGTCATCATCGTGTTAATAAATGGTGGCTTAATTGAATTAAAACAAGTTTAGTGTAACAGAAACTAGATTGATTGATTGATTGACCCTTAGACGGTTGAAACCGGGTCAAAGCTAGTATTTAGATACTAATTTCAAAATAATTCAAAACTAAGTTGTGGACATTAGAAGCAGTCAAGACTTGCTAAAATAAAATTGGCAGTGGATCCCAGACAGCGATAAACTCAATGCCATTTTATTTATCCAAATCAATTCGGTAATTAACCGTAAAACGTGTCAAAGAGACATTCTTTCGTAATAACACGATTAGTGAAGTAATGTTGTCAGATTAGATAATGCAGGTAAAAACAATTCTTGAGTTATGCTAATATTAGCATCAACCGATTTAAATAATCTACAAATATGTGGATAAAACCTACATACATATGGGTTTATATGTTATATTTGCAAACCTACAATATAATACAATCACTATCTGCCAAGCCTTTTCTCAACTACGAGTATTTTGGGGTGCCAGTCGAACCTGAAGGCATCTGGATACCAGTATTTCACATGG
This sequence comes from Phlogophora meticulosa, assembly GCA_905147745.2. Taxonomy (NCBI): domain Eukaryota; kingdom Metazoa; phylum Arthropoda; class Insecta; order Lepidoptera; family Noctuidae; genus Phlogophora; species Phlogophora meticulosa. The sequence continues at coordinate 17,463,213 of LR990524.1, forward strand.
AGAAACTGCTTATCTGACCTCTACAACTTAGTTACTGGGTAACACAATACATTAAGGTAAGATTGGTTGACAGATTTTCGTGCTTCTGACTATCTAAAAACGTTACAATACGCCTGTATTCCACGAAGGGTTAAGCAAAGCTGCATTCACATCAAGCCAGTAGTTATCTTAAGTCCCATGTAACAGAGGGCGACCCAATATCAACCAACTGGTCACAAATCCAGACTACGGGCTGCTAATAAGAAAATTCCTACTGGAAAATGTCAATAACACTATGCACGACCTGGGAATTATAACCAGGACCTCACGCTCAGCAGTCGCCCTTGGGACCACTAGACAACGAAGCGGTGTGGTGAAGGGTGGGTGTTTCGGGGGACTGTCTTATGTAAACGTTTTGACGCTCGAAAAGTGCTGATTCTCAGCCTTATTTAAATAAATGACTTTGATTTCAGTTGATTTGAGGCAGTCATTTCTATTTATCATTTACGTAATAAATCTTAAGCGGCAAAGCTAACCTATTTACAGCGTAAACCCCATTTTCCATTTGCCGGGCCCATGAATATTGAAACAGTTTCAAACTGCGAACGGATTGGATTTTCCTACGCTTGCCGTTTCGCATTCGCCGGATGTACTTCCGGCATTATAGTGATGCGCTTTCCAATATTACAACACAATTTTCGGCGATGCGAAAATTTTTAATACCGGCTGGATGGGACATCGACATAACCTGCATGCCTAGCATGAACAATTCTATATCTATTCTACCAAGAATGGACAAGTTCTTTCTTTCCAACTTGACATCTCTTCGACCCGAGCACGGGTTGCCCCGTAGACAGAGATGGAAGACTTTTATCTCTTCAGTTTTGACTTGGCCATGCTTATAACGGTAGAAATCTTTCAACACCCTTTCATGTTGTCTTTCCTTCCGTAGACAAAACCCGTTTCTATGCCTATAAATATTGCTGGACAATCCACATTATCAACATCTAGCCCCAAGCTAAGCAGAGCTCGTGTTATGGGTACTAGGTGACTGATACACTTAATACAATACATTACATAGATAGATATTTTTTAGTATACATGGCAAATACCCAGAACACCCGGAAAAAATGTTTGTAGATCGTACAAACATTTGTCCCAAGGCGGGAATCGAACCCGCAACCTCCTGCGTCGCAGGCGGACCGTCGCCCGCCGCGCCACATCGGTCGTCTAATGGAACCATGGAACTTGTTTCTATACCACCATGGAAACGGGTTTTGCATGACCACTCATACTACGCGTGCTGATACCATCAGTTCAGTACATGATTCTGGACCTAAGAAGTAATTAATTCACCTCTTTCACTAAAAATCTCTTTGAGTTTGATAAAAATCATGATTTATTTTACAGTTTAAAGTAAAAATCCTTTAGAAGAAAAACGTTTTTTTTTTTATATAAATAATAAATATAAATAAATAAATAAATATCAGATTTTCCCAATTGAACATGAACCTTATTTCTTTTACGATAAAGTTGAAAAACTATCAAATAAATTTGACATATTGGGGTAACCTGATGTGCTAAACTCATGGCATTAGAGTGTGCGAACAAGTCTCTTCCACCCTGTATAGATATTATTATTTCAGGTACATTACGAATGAGTACTTTTTACGGATTATAAACATGTATTATGTAAGTTTATAATGTTGATTCTCTCGACCGTGACGTATACGTTAAAATGTACTCTAAACGTCAGGAAATGTTACTGTGAAAAAGGTATTTCGATTTTTGTAACGTTATCGCGCGAATGAATGCGAAAACTATTTCATAATGAAGTAAGAATATGCTAATATACTGCACTATTATGCACGGTACCTTACTAAATGGAGTTATAATAAAAGAAAATGTATTATTTTTTATTCCAAAAAATCTATAATTTTCATAATTTATCTTAACTAGTGGTCATAATATGGTAGTCGAAAGTCGGCCAGTTTAGCTTCCTGCACTCATTTATCGTGTAAACTTTAACTTTTAAAAAATTCTTACTTCAAATTACGCGTGCGCAATATTCTTAAAAAAAAATCCGAAGTTTTGGCTTCACGTTCTTATTTAATAATTAATCTTAGATCAGATAATCCTATTACGTACTTAATTCGATTATCTAGTTCAATTTACCAAACAATTGCAAAACAAACATGATTCATTTAAAAACACAAGATGGCGGATACAACTGCCGTATAAACTTATTTCCAAATACTCCGGAACTGTGAAATCTCTATGGTAAGTCCCCTTAAAAAACAACGAAACGTCATCATAATAATAACATAACATTATATTTTTTAAAGGAATTTACCACATTTTAATAACTTATCGGCAGGATGCGTAGGAGTCGGCGTTTATAGAAATACGGATCTCCGCGTCAGAAAACAATACAAGTGGGTCAATGACTTTGATATTTCGTAGTATATAATATTATTATAATGACGATGTAAAAACAACATAATTATGTAGGTATTTTAAATGTACTGCGTAACTAAAGGTACCTATAACAAAATCGGATGGTCACATGTGTGTACATCGGTTTGTTTGTGTATTTTGCTGCTGCGGAATAGAAACCGGGAAAGACCCGATTTAAAAACTTGCCAGCCTTATCAAAAGTATTTTAGTAATGAGTAACGAGTATAGTAAATACTCGTTATTGCAGTGGGTTAATAAAACTTCTATATACTCATTGATGGGGTACTCCACGGAGCTTCCCTGTATTTAAACTAATGAAAATAATCCGGTTGATAGCAATAAGCACACCCCCTATTACATGGGACTTAAGCATAACTGGTGAAATGTAACTTCTGCCTAATTTTGCAGCGATTACAGGCGTGATGTTATGGGATACCTACGAACATTTACAACAAATGACAAGAAGTTGAATACTAACATTACCAGCCTAAAAACAACAAAAGAAAGCCGCAATCTTTGTACTGAAAAAAATACAACATAATCCTTACTGCACGCGACGTAACACACGTTTTTCAGCCAATCAGCCAGTAAATATATAACGTGATAGTATCGACACGCCACAGAAGGAACCAGACGATTAGTAACGCTGCCCACCGCGTGATTGTGCTGGCATTGGCTGAACGCAAGGCCCGCTTGTGTAACACCGTCTTTATTTGGGTTCTCTAGTTCTATAAGTTTTAGTCTTTGGCCGGATCTTGCTGGAGTTCCTTATTTGAACTCGAAGATGTCACTTATAAAGAGCTGTCAATTTTTTTATTTAATTCAAATTTTCTGAACTAATTATTAAAAAGAGGAAAGATTTGATTGTTTGTATTTGGTATGTTTGTTTGTAATGAATGAACTCAAAGCTGATTGATTATAAACCGATTTTAATTATTTCGTCTATAGAAAGCTGAATTATCAGCGAGTAATCTATATTTTATACTCAAAACGTCCAATACTATACGTATGCTTAAAATCCCCTACGATTTTAAAATTCAAAGGGAAAAGTACGAAATCCACACGGACGAAATCCGAAAATGAGAACAGAAAATGTCGCGCAGAGATAAAGGATGAACATTTTTGATAGAAGGTAATCAAGTAGAAACCAGTGATTGTATTGATAGAAGGTAAACGGAAATTAAGTCGGTATCTTCAAAAGAGTCTCAGTTCAAAAAAGTCCCAAACAAGCAATATTTTCTACGGAACCTCTGTTCAAATTAAGCGTGCTCTATTATAATTAATGCTGGCAACACTTTAACTTAATCGTTTAAGACAATGGCTGCAATTAGTCTCATTCGTTTCGAAATTTAATTCGCTTTTGTAAATAAAGGCGGGGTCAGGGTCATTTTAATCTTGACAGATTTCTTTTATTTAAATTAACATCACAACACGACTGTCCTTCCCGAAAGATTAAGCAGAGGAGTATCTATGGTACACTCACACTTCGACAGCTATGTTTAAGTCCCTTGTAATGGGAACCGAGTCTATTGCCACTGGCTGGGCACAAATCCAGACTCCGGGCTGTTACAGAGTAATTCCTGGTGGAAAAATCTTTGCAACAGTTAGGAGCTAGTTAGGTTTTTCTATCTGGAAGTTCTATGGAATAACCCGACCCGGTAATCGAATCCAGGACCTCATGCAGCACTAGCGCCGCTAGTGACTAAATTATCAACAGTAATTTTATTAAAATATTTAACAGTGATGTTTCTTACGTATAATTTAAATATGATGAATAGAAGTGAAGCATACCGCCCTTCACTATTCGCAAAGCGGCTTGGGTTTATCTATATTAGAACGGAGAATACTGAATACATTTATTTTCGCAATAAACATAATTGGATTTTACAGTTTTCCCATTTTATTTCGGGGCACTGTTTTCGAGTGATCGCAGATATTGCAGAGACACAGCCACTAATTATCATAAGTCAAAATATTGTCTGGATATGTGACTGATTGATGGCAATAGGCTGGCCCCTTATTACACAGGACTTAAATATCTGGCTAGGGTGTACTTTAGGTCCTCCTCTGCAAAACCTTTCGAGCCTTTTGTCTAATGTTTAATAATAAAACCTAGTAATCACCTAAAGAAAAAGCCTAACTGGTTAACTTACCGAGGCTAGAAACCTACTATAAAAAGAGTAAGATGCCGATTTGAAATAAGACTTTTACTCCATACATGGGAAGAATTTAACAGCAACACATAAAAATACAACTACCTATACACATCTTATAGCTGACAAGAAATAAATACAATACACACTACCCACAGTTACTCACGTAAGGCCATGTTTCGCTATTCGCAGTGAGCATTGTGTCAGTTCAATGCATAACGTGTACTCTGTGTACTCCCACGTTTTTGTTGCAAGGCACACTCGTACGCCGTTATTCATGGGCAAACTGTCAAGTTTAGCTGTCAATGAGTAGTTATAGGACAGAGACTAAAGACCCTGTACTATAAAATGATCTGCGGGTCTTTGAAGAGTTGTAAAACGGCGAAAACCATATAGAAACGACGAGGGTCGGTCAAAGATTTATGTCGTAATATTTGCAGGATCTTTCTTTTTTTTTTGTTACACATCGCATCAACGTACTAAGAACTGCAAGAACTACAGATACAGCAAGGCTATCTATCTTCTGCCTACGTAGAATTTTGGAATACTTTGGCCACATTGTTAGAAAGAACGACGACAACCTGGAGGGGTTAGTAGTCACAGGCGAAGTAGAAGGAAAAAGGCCACGTAGCCCGACACTGGGACTGACCAGATCCGCATCACTCTTGACACTACTACGGTCCACGATGCTCTACACTCGGCGGTAGATTGGTACAAATGGCTTCGAGTGATCCGCAACTAACTCTTGCTCGTGAGGAGGTGGTTACGACCCTTAGCATTGAGGAAATTGAGGAATCAAATTGTTAAATCTGACGACGTAGATTGATAAATTTTCGTCCTCTGCTGAAACTTTTTCAATAGCCTGAGCTTCACCACGTAGTCACAGTGAGAACCACAAGTATTCTTGCAAGTTTTACGCAAAAATTGGTATCCTAAACAAACTTACTTACCTAGTCGAAACATTCTAGGTAATTTAACGACACACTGTTGTGTATATATAGCTCAAACATTACGTGATCGTGGTGAAACCTATCTCAGCTCGTATATGACAGACACCAAGCTTCATACCTAAGTCTCTGATGTATTTCTACTCCTATGGCTTGCAGTAAATGTTGATATCGCAATAACACACCGATATTATCGATGTTTGAGCAAACGCGATATGTATGAAATGGTTCGATTTGGTTTTATTTGAGAACGAAAATAATGTTTTATAGGAAACGTAATTTTTTATAAAGAAAACTACTTTTAATAGCAGGTGTGTTTTTTTTTATTTATTTTTTATTTTGTGGTGGGAAAATAATCATGACATCCCCCGCTCTTGGGCGGGGCGGGAGATAGTGTCAGACTTTTACTGACTAAAAACCCACTCCTGTTCCTTCGTTGCCTTTCGTACCAGGGCCGAGTCTTCCTTTCAGAATCAGACCCTTGGCCCCGGTAGGCAATAGCAGGTGTGTAATGTGGCGTTACTTCAAACAGATTCTACTGCTGGACATATAACTCCTATAATTATGTATATACGTATATGTTCTTCTGACATAGCAGGTATATTTATTGCCAGGGAGTTTGTTTGTGGCACCTTCCCAAAAAATCATTAGGAAGTGGTGAAGGGCAGGTGTTCTAGGAGACAGTCTTATGCTATTTTGAACGTTCAAAAGATGTTGATTCTCAGCCTAATTTGTTTTTTTTTTTTATTCATCACATAACAGATTTATTGAGAATAAGAATAATAATAACCAATTCAACAGACTTGGCTGATAAATAGATGATAGCAGTATTTTGATAATTATTAGAATATGTGATGTCACTGTAGCCCACACTCCTAGTGATATCATGACCTCTTACATTATTAAGTTAAAAAAAGGTAAAGAGCGAGTCGGACTTATCCACCGAGGGTTCACAGGTATTTTCACTTTTTGTTTCATCATAAGTCGAATTAAATTTGAATTATGACTTGTAATGTGCAAATGAAGCTCTTTTATTGTATTGCAATAAAATTACAATATATTTTCAATGTATTGTTTCACTTTCGCTTGTTTTATAAGTGGGCAAGCATTGTTCATAATTTCAAGTCGATAGCATTAGTGATCCCGAAACGAAGAAGCAGACAAACAAAGTCGCACCAAAAGGTACCTTCGCTTCGTTACCATTTCAACACGGAACCCAAAAAAGGGAGTGCTTTGTAATAAATAACTAGTCTTCATAATATAATAACTTTAATAACAACTTGTGTAACAAAATACGTGTTTAGTTTATTTATAGCAGAGTTCAACTTTCTCTGCGGAGAGAAGGATATATGGGAAATGTTGACTTATCCGGGATGTGGCGTATTATCAATGGTGGGATTGAGAAATAGTGCGTGTGTACAGTGAGGCAATGAGGAACAGGTTGTTTAAAGGGCTCGCACGGTAGTGTAATAAAGGAAGTAACTATACATACATAAACTGACGTACTTTTCCGATGGGGGTAGGTAGAAACTACAGAACGCCACCTGCTACGATCCTTACTACTCATTTAGCTACGTTTATGTTTCGTTTCGTTGCATATGCTGAGATTTAAAACCTTTTGTTTTTGTTACTTTACTTTAAGTTTTTTGGTGTTTTTATATTTCTTTTGCGTATCCCAAGTAAAGTCCTTTCTTTTTTTACGTTTATATATCTGGTTCTACACATAATTACATCTTTTTTTAATATTTCTCTTCATTCATCTTTTATTAATAATTGGCATCTTGCATGTCCACCTAGGATGTTGTCGGCTTCTCAACCGAACTATCCCGTTTAACCTTCACGAATTAAAGCCTCCAGCCAGCGCATACACACTTTTCAACTAAGTCACTTAAGAGGACTCCCTGGAAGGACATACACAGACTTTTGGTTTTCAGGAAGATCAGGTGCGTAGTACTCGCAACCGGCGTGTATGAAAGTAAACGAAGCATAAGTAGTATGTGAAGATCGTAGCAGGTACGTTGTGTAGTTTCTGCCTACCCCCATGGGAAAAAGGGCGTCAGTTGTTGTATGTGTGTTTAATAAAGCCTATTGGAACCAAAACGATAAAAAATAGATTTGTGCGTCGCTATGGTTAGAGAAAACGGTACGAAAAACCTGAACCTATCATTGTACCACGATAAGCATACGTAATGATTTCATGCTTATAAATTGTAACTGTCACTCGTTAAGCAGTTACACTTAACTGCCTGTTACATAACAGTTACAGGCGCATTATGTCAAAGAACAATTAATATCTAACTATCGATTTGAACTGTAAATCACTTTATGTTCTGTGTAAGGAAATGGCATTATTACTGGCTTTCCATTGTGTTATTGCATTAGTGTGTTTTGTCAGGCGTTTCTATTATTTTATGATGTTTTTTTATGTGCGTTTTGTCTATGGTTTTTAAATGACGAGTTCTTATTTCTGTTAATTTTGCAAAAGGTTGCAAGAAGTATCTATACCTAAGGCTTTTTTTTCAATTATTTATTAAAATGGGTGCCCGAATATGGAAGGCGCCACCGCCACCGGCCCAGCAAGAGCTGGTGAGATGACCTGGACGTATACTGATGAGGGCTGGCCCGAGGTGACGTGGGAATTCAATTCTTGGAAGGAGCTGTGCCCTGTGGTTTCATCAGATCCTTAGGGTCGTAGCGTGGAGTCTATAACGTTCCTCAAGAATTGGGCTACTGAATACAAAAATATTTTTTCTAATCCGACAAGTAGTTCCGGAGATTAGCGCGTTCAAATAAACAAACTCTTCAGCTTCATTAAAGTAGTATAGATGTGTGTTTTTATCTCCTTTTATGAATCGATATAGCTTGCCCCACTTCATCTTCACTTTTTTTGTTCTCCATTTCCAATACTCCATTTTTATCTACCTGCGATAAATTCATTTAAAATTTACAAGACGTAAAAGGAAAAAAAAATCATCATCATAATTTTAACTAGTGATGGAAACGTATGAATAAGTTATAACTTATCTTACTTATCTTTCAATCTCGTAATAACGATAGGATCTAACTACAAAAAATGATTTTAAGGCTGAATAATGATTAGAGAAAATCATTAATTATGCGGAAAACAAACGCCATTTTCGCAGAGGCATTAATTTCAGCCATTAAGTCATTTGATTAAATAATTAGGCTCATTTTCTTTCTAATTTACAGTAAAATGCTGTACTAAATCTATTTAGCTGTCATATATATCTTTTCTAATGTAGCATTTCCATTATAATCGTCTATCTGTTTGTCTTTTTGTGTGACATTTTCGTAACGAAACTAGTTTTCTTTTTCAGTGAGAGTAGATACTAAAAACCGAGCAGTATTGACAGCACTCAACTCTAGGTATTTTGACCTGAAAGAAAATTTCTGTTAAATACTATATGACCACTGACTTTATGCTTGTTCATAAGGCACAATTTCTTTTGCCGAGCGTAATTTTTTTTTCAACAGCCTAATATTTACGGTAAATTAATTTCAATTAATAGGATATTAATAAAGTTAAATTAAATAATTAACGCGCTTAATGGACAGTGTATGTCAAATAAATCTTTTAACTTTCGATCGCTATCTTTTCTGCGTATCTTTTTGCAATTTAGCGTTTTCTATTGTGTGTGTGAGTTTCGCTCATGTTCCAACTTAGGTGTGTGAATTTCTATTACGCGGAGTGTTATATTTAACTTGGTTACGTACATGATATTTAAACTATTACAATTAAATAAGATTGCTCTCTAATATCGACCTCTAAGGTAACTAATATAATAATAGGGATGAGATGATGTTTTCTATCTAGTAACAACATTAGAAAAATAATGTTATTAAATGTCATGAACAAGTACGTTTTTCAGAAGCCCCGAATCTCACAAAAAGATAATTATACAACTTGCACTTCAATGATCTTACCAATTTTAAAGTTACATAAAGTAAAAACAAAATAAAAGTACACTAAAATCTTATATCGCTACACTAAACTTCACTGTTAAAACACCATCACTAAAATAAAACTACTTATTTTAATAATTCTCCACTATTTAAAAAAAGAACCACACTCAACAAAAGTCAAAATTAAAAGAATAATCTCCCGCGGAAAATTAAACGTCAAAAAATCGCAAAGACAAAATTTTTTTTGTTTTTTTTTTATCGCGCGCGCAACGCTGTGAACGGTTGCGTTGATACTGGCGTTAGTTAGTAGATAGGACAGGGGAAGCCTTAAATGGTAGTGTTGGTGTGACGTACAGATTAGAAGAGCTTTGTATTGAAACAGTGGAAGACTGGCAGTACATACATGGTGATACTGTTGGTGTACGTGGGTGTAGGCTGTGCCTTACCGAGTGAAGAGATGATGGCTCATGCCAAAATATTGAAGGGTAATCGACCGAATTTATTTGGGTATAATAAACATATGGTGTAGGAAGTTTTAATTCCAATTTTAAATAATAGAGCCAGGCTAAATGACGCTTTAGTAAAATGTATGGTTTTCGTAGATCCCGTAGAAGGCATAAGCTTATTGCTTATGCCTTCAAAATGGTATGATTGGTGGTTAGGGTACGTAGAGTAAATAAGACGACAGTGAATGGTGATGGTTTTGGGTATTTTTATAATTAAAATTCCAGGGAATATCGATTTTGTAAAAGTTACCCCGCAAAAACCTTGGGTGACAGCTGTCAGTGACACCCAGCTTAGGTAATCAATGTATTTTTAAAGAATAACACTGCTGGTTACAATGTTCACGCAATTTCGACACTATATTCAGAGGACATTTCTATATTGGTTTTTTCTAGTTTCCCGATCGACACACTACCATTTCCCTTCCGCAACCTTCACGAACGACTACAGAATCCCCAAGAGAGTCACAATGAAAGTCGTCAAACCCCATGGCGGCGTGTGAAAGCCATACAAAGTTGAATATTTAATGCGGCCGTGACGGTCAGGGTTCTGTCTTACGTCACTATGTGTCAAAGTACTATATATTGATTGTATTATTATCCTATTAGGTAGTGTTGATAGATTGGCGGCCGTTTCATTTAGTTCGTCGTCATGCTGACTAGTCATTCTAGAAATAGGATACTAACCATAGATAAGTAGAAAAGTCTTAACCAAAAACCCGGGTTTACGCATCCCTTTAAAAACCATTAAAAATTCAAAATGTCATTTAATATTACTATCTGCTGTCGAGTGACGATAAAAAAAAAATTATAGAAGGAAATTTAGAAGATATATCAGAAAATACACTGAAATAATTTACCTTCAACTTTACTTGTCTAGCCTTTATTTTGTAGCCAAATAAAAAACCCCTCAACGGCGGAAAGCGTGTCCGTATTTGACTGATTTTCATGAAATAAGGCAGATATGTATGTTTAAGTCACTGCGACAAAGATAAAGCAGTAAAAAACATAATATATTCGGGCGGGTCCACAAGCCTCAAAACTTTGGAAAAGCTATCTAACCGGACACAGATAACCCACAATTAAAATATATATTCCAACTGACAGTTTTCAAAACAAAACAATGTCAAAAGTGCACTACCATTCAAATGTCACATACGTTATTTAAAAACAAATGTAGCATTGTCGATGGTGCGTGGTTACCGTTGCAACGGGATCCTGCTCATACAATGGCGGCTATAAAACTGGTCGTATGTCACAAGATACACCTAGATGTCTATTTACTACTTAACTAATACTTTTTTATGAAAAAATGGTGGCATTACTTTTCACCCTGTTTTTTCTCCTTTCCCAATTATATACCTATTTGATAGAGATAGATATTTGAGTATAATTAGCTTGATAGCTGTCAGTGTCAAGTGAAACTGACAGCTATCAAACTAATTAATACTGGCAACCCAAAATCTACCTCCTTCCTTTCAGTCCATCCGAGATCGCCCCGAATGATAAGACCGCCCATTATCCATTATAATGGGGCAACTAGTGTATACACTAATTTTACATATATATGATTTAATCTGTTCTATTATTTAGTGAACCATAAAGTAATTGTATAAATAAATAATTAAAAAATGTTCTATATTGCTTGCGACCATTGCTACTTTGAATTTCTTGGTAGCAAGCAGGCTGGAGTCCGGATTTGTGCCTGCTTAAAGAAAAAAGTCTTACCCCCTATTGCATAAGACATCAACATGACGGTCCTGGTGAAATGTGGGTGTACAACCATACATTTCTACTTACTCTTCCGGGGATTACCAGGCGTCATGTTGTGTATGGTTTGGTTGTTGTGCATGTGGTTGATTTTTCAGGGATTTTGTGTGGGTTTTTAAAGGTTAAGAGTAAGCTGTCTGTGACGTGGTTGTCGTAAAGGAGATTAAAGGATTTCGTATATGTATGTGCAGAAGCGTCGTTATTTCATCCAATAACAACAGCAGGAGTAGATGGAAACACCGCTCTAGAAGGACGTACACTGATCTTATTGGTGAGGTTCTTCAGAAAAGTCAGGTAAGTAGTACTCGCAACCGGTGGCGGTCTGCTGTATAACCAGATCTATTGACGTAAACCAAGTTAAAGGAGTATGTGAGGATTGTAGCAGGTGGCGCTCTCTAGTTTAACCCAATGGAAAAAATTCGTGAGTTTCTATATTGTATAGGTAAGTAAGTATGTATGAGCAGTTCTGTGTCACTAGTCTCTCTATCGCTATTTTATAATAAAATACTAAAGTCATTTGTAATCCGGCCTATAATACAAGCTGATAGTTTGAATTCTCTACGCCAATGAGGTTCAATTCCTCTTATCGCACTTCAGCTGAAAATGTACCAATACCAGCATAACAGAATACACTTTCTACCTTTACCCAACAACGTGTTTCAATGAAAAACGCTTTTCTCTTTTCACTTAGTCAAGTCATGCGGGCGTTTGACATTATGACAGCTGTCAATGACAACTGACTGACGCTTTACGGTCTAACTGATTTTACTTATTTCTGAGTATTCAGTCATTCTTAGTTTTGTCTTTTCATGAATCGGATATGAAATATTATGCACTAGTATAAAATGAGTTAGAAATGCATTAACTTATTTTCCTTCGTCACTTTCCATCATAACATCAAGACCTTATTTCCCGAAGGTTCAGGCAGAGGTGTAGCTATTAGTGCGGCAAAATTTCGCCAGTTACGTTTGCTGTCAACAGCAATGTGTCCTGGCAATAACCTCAAATCTAGATTCCGTACTAAGAAACTCCGGTGGTAGACCTCAATAACAGTTTTCGAATCTGGGACCTCATGCCCAGCAGCGGCACTTACAACTAACAAGAGTAACGAGCCTATCTGTCTTTGTACTTAGTCTATCTCGTGAAAAAAATAGCTTTGTTCACGAGCTATAATAACAAGCCTCTGCCTATCTTTATCTGATTCTGTTTTATCTCCGGGATCTTCAGATGTATCGTAAGCGATACGATGTGATGTGTGTAGCGATGAAAACAATAGACAGATGTTGAGTATTAATTAAATTTCGAAATCATCGCCATTTTGTAAGTTAGATAGATACTCTTGGGCTTTCTCGACATCCAGGACAAGGGTATACTGGCCACAATCTACCGAGGGGCTCAACTCCTTATGGATAAATTACACCAAAACCCCTGAGAACTAAATGGAATGCATAAATATAGCACGTTGGATTTTCAACACTACGTGCTCCGCCATGCGTTGAAAATCCAACGGTGATTCTAGGTGTTGCCTAGTGTTAGTGCAAACCGGCATAAGAGGCTCATGTAACAAACATAATATCGACCTCGACGCCACTTTCACCGTTGCGCCTGCGTCCATTCTGCAACGCTCAATCAAGTGCACTGATTTATAACATTATACGCACACGATTTATGGGTTAAATGTGTTATTAGTTTTGTTCACGCGGGCTCCTTTTAAGGGTGAGCAGGGCTCTTAGGAAAGTTTATTTTTGAAGGTGGATGGTAGATATAATAAATGCAAAATACATGAAAAGTATTCATCTAGGATGTTGAGGTCAGCTTCCAGGCTAACCAGATTAAGCTGAATAACTACATTTTACTTGGAGCGACTGCTTATCTGACACCTACACACTAGTTACAGTTCAAAACTATGCCACTTGCCAAGACTGGTTGTCAGACTTCATTCGGGCTTCCGTCTACTCGTCAATGATCCACAAATGACAGTCAGGCTAACGGCTTAACTTGCTTAGCGGAGGGGTTGCGGTATGTAACGAACAGTCACCCATTCATGGACCAACTTCGAAACGATTTGCTAAACCTTGAAAAACTATTCGTGCGGTTATTAGATGTTGTCTGGCGACAGAAAAAATACTAGGGTACCGGTGAATATGATACCCTTTGGTAAGACTGCTTGTCAGACCTTCGGACTCCTAACTGACTGGTTGTAAGGACTGTTAGTGGTGATCATGTAAACATAGTTCGTTTCATTTCGAACATGGCGAAACTCAAGGTACAAAAAACGAATTTGACAACTCAAACCCAAGTCCCATCTGTCGCTATCAGTCTTTATTTGTTTCTAGGGCTGTATGTCAAAAAAAGATAACTATCAATGCTCCAAATTAAATTTAGTGATTAACGAAGGAATTGGCGGCATATCTTAACCAAACTTGTAGATCGCTGTACATTATTTTATCATAGCGATAGCTGAGCCTTTTATCTTGCTGTAAAACAATAATTGGTATTTGAAGATTAAACGATCTAGTATCGAAATATCGAGTTTTCTCTGATAGTAAAGAGATCAGACACATATCATTCTGTAAAAGTCTTCGCTGAAAACTTGGCAGATATGGCTGGAGAACTAAACTGTTCTCAAAAACTAAAAAAAAAAAAACAAAATTGGATTTCGGGATTCAATATTTTTCGCAGTTTTGTCCTCTTACACCTATTAACACATAACATCACGCCTGTATCCCTCGAATGGTTAGGCAGAGGTAGAGCATAATTGACCAGTTAAGTTTTGAGTCCCTGATTTAGGGGTTGAGCTATTGTCATCAATCGAGCACAAATAAAAAACTTAAAGCTGCTAATTGAAAAAATCCTAAAGAAAACACTAAATAATTCTTTGCCCGACCTTGAAATCGAACCCTCATGGCTCTTGGCAATCGCGTCGCAAACAGTAGACCAACAAGGACATAATAATATGATTATACTAACACTGTCATATAAAAAGATTGTAATAATCAATTCATAGGTTTATGTGACACAAAATCTTATTATTTATTTTTCAGTTTTTTGAAGTGAAAACTTCTTTAGCGGTGTTGTACAGTTTTTTTTGTAATGGGTAAAAAATGTTAAACTCGCGTCAGGACACGTGACCTGATCGAAAATTCGTAAGACGGATGGAGAGTAGACAGCCGGCGCGGCGTAGGAGAGGAATTATCTCCCTCTCTTTCTATCTTCTTTAATTTTCTGAGAGATAAACTTTTTAATGTAATATAAATTGTCATGTTTGTGTACGATAGCGCAAAAAATAAATATTGCATTCTACCACATAAATGATACTACTTTTATACTGATAATTAAAACAATTCGTGCAAAATTATTCCCTAACCATTCCAAAATATCAAAACTGCACAACGTTAATATTCAAGTTTTCACATCTGCCGGCACTCCCGGAGTGCAACTCGTCGTTTTTTTATTCATAATTTTGCTTATTTTTCAAACTATTACGGCAGCTTACATAAATGGGTATTTAAGAGTATTACTAACCTACTAGCTATCAACTCTTTTATTTATATTAAATAATCACTCAGTTTACGTAAATGATAATTACGCAATGCAAATACTGCAATCATAATCATATTAGGTATACTTTGGTTTTATAATAGAAGCAAGTTTGCAACCTTCGGAGATTAGTCACATAGGTATTTGTTTCGCGCCTAATTATATTAGTTATTTGGATCAACTAATATGTGGGATGGAATTAGAAGCCATATTTCTTGGAAAAATTGGTATTTCGTACCATTCTGACGATTCAATATTTATAATTTTCGTAGAGAATAATGCTGGAATTTGTTAAGTAGCGACATCTATATTGCAGTTGCTTAACTATGACACTAGCAATAAATTATTGTCAATGTACGTACATTACACTAGATGTCGCCATCATCGTGCACATTTTATTGAAGTCTACTTACCTACCAATAACAATTAATATTATAAACGTGTATAAATTAAATAGCATTTGTCAATCATTTCGGATACCTAGCTACCACTTCCAGCATTCATACGTTTATGATAGTTCACGTTAACACCAAGAGATGGCGCTGATACCAAATTCTGCAATTACTAAGCAATTCCTCTTACCTTTTCAACCTTGTCAGTAGGTGGTGACGCCGGTGGACTCTGTGGTAGGCCCAGGTCCTCGTCATCGTCACTGCCATCACCTCGCCCCCGCCGCCTCACTGCCGCCACTAGCTCCGCCTAGCAACAAAAGAGAGAACAATTAATTTAGAAATACAAACTCTTTGGTCTACTTGAGCGTGACTTGAGTGACTATGTGTACTTTTCGTATACCTCTGCCTAACCTCTCAGAGAAAACATCTGTGATGTTATGTTTTTAACATTACAATTGGATCAGAATATTGTTTACAGGATAATAAGTTTAATAAATTGTCTTTAGTTAGGTATGTCTGCCAATAAAAGGAAAGAATGCGAGGAAAATCTGGTGCAAAACTGTTAGAGGATATGTGTTGTTTGAATTGCTTTGCTTAACTACCTTTCAATATTGGCGGAACCCAATAATTGTATAACCGTTTCTGAGGTGGAAACCTGGTGACCTGCAATACAGGTTTTCATTACCAAGGTACCACCACAGTCACCAGTGATTCACTAGTATGTCTGAGTGACCAATTTTCATTATGCCAATAATAAACTATGATTAATGTTAATTATCGAAGTGTTTGCCTCTTAGTCAGAAAATGGAGGCCATTTATACGGACGTGGGGGAAACAGAAATCACAAAACACAAACGGGAGTCTTCATATTACGTTTGTTTTTTTTTTCAAAATTGTATTTCTCTTGTTTTAGGAGGTCTTTCTTTCTATCTCTTTAAACAACGTTGCTTCACATTAGGAATTTGTCCTGCACCGTTTACAAACATTAAAACTTATGTGAGTTTGAGCACAACCAACCAGCGCAGCAGCCACTACACCAACCGTGATGGCGAAGTTTCTCAACAAGTACATGTTAACTAGATATATACAAATGTTACAAAAAACAATGTTATAAAATAGTAGCCCTTATCTCATTTTTTTTTAATTATCTCTATTTTCTTCTTCCATACATCTCTATTTACCGTCATCTTGAGAGTCACCTCTTTTATAGCCATGTCATCTTTCACACAATCCATCCATCTTTTCTTTGGTCTCCCTCTACTCATGTGACCCTGCACATTCATACGCAAAACTTTCCACACAACATAGTCCTCATTCCTTCGCATCACTTGTCATACCATTTCCACACAACTTCTCGGTCACAGGCGCCACTTTCATACTCTCCTCCTCTCTCTTTCTCTTGCATCTCTGTCGATCGTAAATATCCCAAAAGTCTTAATGCATTGCCGTATTGTATGGCAATGCTAAGAGTCTGATCAAAATAAAGGCCAGCCCTAGAGTCACGGGGAGCGTCAACTAAACGTATTAAAATCTCATGGAAAATAAATAAATAACATTTTTTCTTTACTATCCAGAACTTGGCAACGAAATCAAGTACCTACCCTTTTAGAGACTGATTATAATTTATCATGAATACACGTCACAGTGCAAAATTCCGCCATGTTTTTGACCCATAAAACACGATAATTAGGAGCGGACAGCGATAAAGATAACGCAAGCGCAGCATCCTTCGCGTATCATTTAGTTCCAATTACTTGATTTGTGGTACATTGTTCCATCCTAGCATTTTCCTAACTATGTTGGAGTCGGCTTACAGTCTAACCGTATGAAGTTGAATACCAGTATTGTACATAGAGCGACTGCCTATCAGACCTCAACATCTCAATCACTGGGTAGCATGATACCCTTGGCAAGACAGGTTGTCTGACTTTCGGGCTTCTGACTACCCGTGAACGATATTGGTGGTTTGCCATGGACACTCACGCATCCATGAACCGGCTTCGACAGGCCTTGCTTAACCTTGAAAAACGATTGGTATGGTCAAGAGTCGACGCTCAAACCAAGACATTAGTTCATTTCCCATCGTTATTTTTTTAAATTTAATATCCTAATCATAACTTTTTCAATTCATATGTACTTTCTAAGTTTATCTTGGACATCACTGACATGCGTGAAGGAACACATCGTGAAGAAACCTGGACTTATAATTAATATCAGTCTGAAATCTCCAACCCGTCTCGAGCAAGTGTGGTGATTAATGCTTATGCCTTCTCTGTATGAGAAGAGATCTTTTCCCTGCAGTGAGACAGTAACAGACTGGTATTATTATTATATTATATATCCAAATTATTACGAGATTATGAGAAAAACATAATTTCTATTAAACCCAATGAGTTTTATTTGAAACGTAAAAAACCCATTTCTATAACCAAAAATCTCTTTGGATAGAAATCAAAATTGATTACAGAAATAAACGTAAGAATTAGGAGAATCCGGCGAAAATTTTCAACTCCGGGGGGGTCCTCAGTGATGTACGGAACTCGTGGTATCAGGTTCTGCGACGACATCCCTTCCACCCTGTATGTTACGGGCAACTTAACTTAACTTGAGAAGTCACGTCACTATGAATAATTACCGGGCTGCCTACATAACGGGAAGCCTCCTTGTCGGAACCAGTGTGGTACTGCGCTGGCAGGACCTAACATGCTGCTAAAACCAGCAGTGCCGACAACGCTGCTCTACGTGTCTAGATTGCACCACTCTACGAAGGTTGAGGAGATCGTGGAGTACGTGCGCGTCAAGACCAACTGGACTTTGAGGGTCGAGAGGTTGGAGCCGCGTCATAACACGAACTTCAAGTCGCTCGTGGTGCGAGTTCCGACACACCATCTCGAGAAGTTCCTCAAGGAAGAGTTCTGGCCGGAAGGTGTTATGTATCTCCGGTTTCGTGGCCGCCTACATGACACTAGTCAGCGAAACACGACGCCGACACTTCGTGTGCACTAGTTTTAGTTATAATGTAATATGTATTTATAGTATTTTAAGTTTTATATTGTTAATATAGTATTGTATATATTTATATGGGCCTTGATGCCTGAAATAAATGGATAAATAAATAAAAAATAAAAATAAATAACGCCCACATCAAATGTGAGTAAAACTGACTGACTAATCACTTTACCCGGTCAGTATGAATATTGGCTACCTTAGAGGCGGGTTACTTTAGATATTTTTTACAATTAATTTTCGAATTTAATTTATGTAGTTTTTATTGGTATTATTTTTTGAGTGTTCTCATATATGATAAAGAAGCTCAAGGATGTAATCAACAAGATCCGAAGTGTATTTTAGAAATATGATAAGCGTAATTTATTTCTTTTCTCAATTTAAGTTTGGGCTAAAGTTGTTCTTAGGAAAGGGTTACTTTAACTTCATGAACTTTTTAGGTGAAAAATCGTACTTGCAGCTGTCAGTTACCAAAGAAACCGTCAAGGGCGGTAAGAATTAATATCCAGGAGGGGATTAATGTAAAAAAGAGTTTGAAACAAGCTAAAATACGATGTAAAATCAAAATTACATATTTCAAAAAGATTTACAGTAAGAATATATCTAGAAAATGGTAATGTTTTTGTTTATAATATGAAATTAAACTTTCTATATCCATTCATTATGGTCATCTTGTTATCGAGATCAATTTCGACATAGCGTTCCTGCTATGTAAAACAATTAAGTAGCGATTTTGTAAAACAATATTTTCGACAATCCTTCTATTTGTCGCATGTTTCCCTATTTCAAGCCATGTATATGTTACCACATATATGGCTTGACATAGGGAAGTTTTCATACCGCCCGGTCCAGGTGATAAATTCAAGCTATTTGAAACCTTATTTTTTAAACGTACCACGGGCAAAGAACAAAATCTATCGATTTGACCGACGCTCTTCATTATTTTTCATAATAATCGGTCCATATTAATACTGCCCGTAACATAACTATGGACAAATCAAAATAAAATATAAAAAGTATTTATGTAGTTGTTTGTAGTATAAATATTTAGTTGTATGTTGGAATTAGGTACATCATTAATGTTTTCCTATAATATATATAAAATAAATAATTGGTACATAAAAACAAACCCATAATCGTGCTAGTTTTCCGTCTGTGATCCAACTGAATTTTCTTTTCCATCCTTGACTCATAACCACTGGTAACTTAAACACTTATTTTTGGCACTTTTTGACTAACTCAGCATTGCACCAATCACTTATTTACTAACTAATATCCCACATTGGCACAAATCATTTTTCCTTGCTCTAAAATAACCAAGTTTATTTTTCTATTTTATCTGTTGATGAAAAACTTTTTAATAAATTTTACACAGGTTTCAAATTGGAACACTTTCACTCCGACCTCTTTAGTTTGAAAAAAGTTTTCGTAGTTGTTTTTGTCTTCTGGTATATCACAATCAGTTTTGTTCATAAATACGTTTATTCGCGCCAAAGTCTTCTGTCCAACTAATTGTAAAATAACTAAAATAAATATATGATACAATACCAGGCATTAGTCATGTCATATTTAGTGGTAAAGTCGTACAATACCGACCAGATAACAACGGGAAGTCGAATTAATGCTGTGTTTACCGTGAAACCATTAGAAGTCTTTAAACTTTTGTTTTATTACCAGCCAGTTAGGTAAGTCAATAGTTAACTAATATTTTTTGAACTCATAGATAATTTTACATAAGCTTTGTTTAACGTGGGAAGTTTTTTTTTTTAGTAAAGCGAGTACGGAAACAGGTTTTATTTTTGTTTTAAATGCGGAATAGTGCAAGGGAAACATAATTTTAGTATTGTTCATGTATTTCTCGGAATTAAATATGAGTTGATGTCTAATGTGGTTTACCTGGCTATGGACTAACATAACATCATGCCTGTATTCGCCGCAAGGTAATGCAGAGATGTTTTAGGGAGCTAGCCTATTGCCGCTGACTGAGCACAAATCCAGACTACGTACTGCTACTCAGAAATTCTAGATGGAAAAACCCAATATTTAACTCTTTGCCCAACTCAGGACCTCATGCTCAGCAGTTCTTATAGAAAAACACTAACGATATTGAAGAGTCCTTCATCTTAACTTTCCATTACATGTACAGAGGCCATCACATCAAGCTACCCCAATCTGTCAAATTTCTTTGAACGTTTTTCAACTTTATTTCAAAAGAATAGAAATTGGGAAAATTTGACAGTCTGGGAAAGCTTTATGTGCTGGCGTCTGTACAATAGTATGGTGGTAATGAATCAGCTCCATACTTGGAAGTTCATATTTTAAGCGATCTGCGCGATAAGCCCCTGATTCACTTCATTTTTTAAATCGCGGATAATCAAAGCAATCTCATCTATGATGCATGTCTCAAATAGATAAGCTGCGCCTTACGGTGTTACCCGCAGTTAAAAATTCAACATGAGACGATTCGAAGTCTAGAAATCTATAGAGTCATATCAAAATACTATACGCAGCGATGAATACCAGGTCACCAGGACGTGTAAGAGATTGCATAAATCATGTCCAAACAATTATAGTGTTATGTTTTGCAATAACTGTTGCATCGGATACGTTGCTAACAAACTGTCTCATTGTTTGATACTCGCACATTTGAATTTAATGTGCAAATTATACTTTGGTGATCTGTGCTAGATATACCATAGTCTTGTTGCGTGGATTTTTTTTTTATAAATCACTGCCCCACACTAGGAATTTCTCTTGTATCATGAGTGCGTTAAAAACAGCCAGACCCGAAACAACTACCTCTAGGCCATACAAATATTTGTTCCGTGTGGGAATCGAACCCGCGACACGCAGCGCAGCAGTCAATCGCTCAGCCACTGCGCCAACCATGCCATAAGTACGTACGAGTAACTCTTCTTCTTGAGGACCAACTCATCCCGTCATCTCTTTTTGGCTTGCCACGTTATCTTTTGGCAAATTTTAATGCATCTGAATTTAAATGCTTAGTGGTGACTAGCTGTGCCCGCGACTTCGTTCGCGTGGATGTCGGAACTTAACAAAGCAGCATTTTCAAAAAAAAGACTGAACCAATAAAAAAAATATTTAACCAAATAAATCAAAAATTTACAACAACACGAACTTTCAAAATGAGAATAAAGACTAATTTTCAAACTACGAAGTAAATAAAGACCGGGAGCCAAGTCAAAATTTCGTCAGTGATTTCTTTTATTTTTCTCAAGCCATAATTAATTAGTAGACTACATAAGGGAGTCGTATCATAAAGATTCGTGAAAGTCAGCTGCGACATTTTAGTCATTTCCTCCCAACTGAAACCTGGTTTATATGATTATTTAGTATTTTTTTGGTTTTTGCATTTTTACTTTAATTTTTTTTTTGTTTTTTTTTTTTTTTTTTTTTTTTAATTTATTTTTAGTTCATTTTTTTAAGATGTGAACTGATTACGATTAAACAAAAAACTTAATGTTACTTCAATTGACTCACATATTGTTGCGTATAAAAGTTACGTGAAGTTGTGATACCAAGTGCACATAATCCATTTTTTTTTTTAATAAATGAATTTTTGTAAAATAAAAGTAGCCTATGTTACTCCTTATTACATCAGCTACCTGCCAATAAAAGTCCCGTCGAAATCGGTCAAGCCATTTCAGAGATTAGCGATTACAAACAGACAGACAGACAGACAGACAGACAAAATTTTTAAAAAATGTTATTTTGGTGTATGTACCGTATATATATTCATATGCAAGTAAGAAAAAACGGTTATTTCAATATTACAGACAGACACTCCAATTTTATTTCTATGTATAGATAAATGACACGTCAACAAGTAAAATATTTTTTGTTTTAACTACGTTGGTGTTTCGCTATCTCACTACTCCGAGAAGAAACACTGAAATAAACTCCGATCACAGTCTCTTTTAAAGTCCAGACATTATCTTGGTTGGATCATGTGAGGGCCATGCAGATAAGTGTCCGACATGATCTTTGAGGAAAGAACCACAAAGATATGAGTGGATCTGTTCAGTCAGTGCAAGTATTTGTCAGAAGTTTTAGACCTCAACTAAGAACAAAGGAGCTCAAGGTTTAGAATTTTATATAGAAATAGCGGCCCGCTTCGGCTTCGCACGGGTATAAAATATATATATTATACATTTAAAACTTCCTCTTCAATCACTCTATCTATTTAAAAAAACCGCATCAAAATCCGTATCGTAGTTTTAAAGATTTAAGCATACATAGGGATATAGGGACAGAGAAAGTGACTTTGTTTTATACTATGTAGTGATGAAGAGCAAGTCAAAATTTCTGTTAGAGTTTCGGAGGATCAGTTTTCACGAACAAAAACTTTTTGAGTAACTTTTAAAAGGGTGCCAATCGATACTCTAGGCCCAATCTCTGTAACAGGAATCTCTAGAAAACTTTAAGCTTCAAAATAGGCTACGATGTTGGGTTGCTCTGACAGGTCTCCAGTTTCTAAAAGCCTAATAGGCTTTGAGGCGCTAGGCACCCCAAATTGCGATTATTCGATTCGCTGTCCTCGCTTTTTGTGGAATATCTTCCAAAGCACGTTCGTTCAAATTTTGTAGGCTCTTTAATTAGTTCCAAATTACCTGTAGGTACAAGCTTTTATCAAATACAACTAGAAATAGGCAAGAATTTCCATGGTTGTTACGGGTCTACATATATATATAAATAAATAAATAATGCTGGACAATCCACACAGCATCATCTAGCCCCAAGCTAAGCAGAGCTTGTGTTATGGGTACTAGATGACTGATATACTTAATATAATACATTACATAGATAGATATTTTTATTATACATAGCAAATACCCAGAACACCCGAAACAAATATTTATATATATGTATATATAGTAGATCTCATCATAGCCCTTCGTATTTAGGAAGATAGAGGACGATTCTTCTTTTTCTGGGAGATCTGCATGTAAATATGACCCATCGGGCTTATATCATTATTCCGAACTTCTGATAAAGCCCGATGTGCTATGATTATTGGCGTACTGTAAAATTTAGGAGTCGTGATGGCCCAGTGGTTAGGGCTTCGTCTCTCATGCATGAGGTTGTGGGTTCAAATCCCAGCAATATCTTTTTTTTATTTATATGCAGTTCGTGGGTTTAACTTACTCATTACTGTGGTTATAAGAAAACCTGGACTTATTTAAACTAATATTATAATGAATAGGAAAGATTTGATTGTTTGTACGAGTATGTTCGTTTGTAATGGATAAACTCAAAAACAACTTAACCGATTTTAAAAATACTTGTACCTTTATAAAGCTTCATTATCAGCAAGTAACATAAACATATATTATTTTCAAAACTACGCTTTAACGGGTGTGGAAGTGATGTTTGAAGTTCGAAGGTAACAGTACGAAATCCACGAGGGCGAAGTCTTAGTGATTAATTTAAGTTGGAAATCACCAATACGCCTTGAGCAAGCGTGGTGATTAATGCTCGTACCTTCTCTGTATGAGACATCCCTCCTGCAGTGGGACAGTAACAGTCTGCTATGATTACTGTACAATTTGTAGTCTCTTGAATCTCTACCGACCCCCATAACGGTACGGTGATACGGTAATGACATATTTCTCGCTAACGTAGAATAATAGCTGAGTATCAGGTAATGACGGACAATGGCCTCACCGCAACCACAGGAAAACCTTCAGTTTAACTAGAGCATGCAAGTTTAATAGTGACTTTAACTTAAGTATAAGGTTTGTTGAACTAACTGGCACCCTAAACACAAGTTAAATCTTGCATTGGCTGCTAGATCTCATCGAAAACACTCTTTACCCAATTTGTAACGCTGCATAGTGTCTATATTTATTATTACTCATTTAATTCAGACAATGTCCATATTATGTACTTACAAAAAATTAAAATTAAATATAGTAATATAATCAACTACTATACATTAAAATTACTACTATACATCTATATACATCATGTCTACATATTTTTTTAACTTAACTATAATATTTAACACCTTAACTGCCAAACAACGAGACACAATAGAAAATGTATTGTTTGTCGGTCATTTGGCGTTCAACGTGTTAAGTTTCGAGACTTTTAAGGAAAATGTAAAAGACAATCCGTCTTTTCGAAGGCATTTCTCATCGACGAACAGGCGACGATCATGGGACGGAAACGTTAAATCAAATGTGGGTGTACTTATAGGTGCGCCTCTGCCTAAACCTTTGGGAAATACAGGCGTAATGATATGTTTTGTTACGTAAAAGAGATATTAAATCATCTGAACTGTTATTGTAAAGAGGAAAGATTTGTTTGTTTGTATTTTTGTGTGTAATGGATAAACTCAAAAACTACTGTTGTTCTGGGTATTTCCTATGTATAATAAAAATATCTTATATCTATGTAATGTATTGTATTAAGTATATCAGTCATCTAGTACCCATAACACAAGCTCTGCTTAGCTTGGGGCTAGATGATGCTGTGTGGATTGTCCAGCATTATTTATTTTTTATTATTTATTTACTTAACCGATTTAAAAAAAGCTTGTATTATTTATTTTTAAAATTATGTTTCAAAAGGCTGGATGGGATGTTAAAATTCAAAGGCAAAACTACGAAATTAATGCGGACGAAGTCACCATTTCGCCGATAATTCAGACTGTCTTTTTCCACTATTTCTTACGTCAAGATGGGCCAATATTGCCTGTAGGCGTCAAGCACGTCATCACGTGTCGCCGTGGATGGGATGTGCCCTAACAGGCGTTGCACAGAGGGGGTCCCGGAGTGGTCTTTTAAGAAGTAACGGGGCCCCTTCCAGTGAGGGAAGAATCCCACACTCCCTGGTCTTTTCCCCAAAAGCCCAGGCGCCTTTTGAAGGTTTACCCCCGATAACAAAAAAAAAAGGCGTTAAGCACGTCGCGCTATCTACGCCTGGCTCTTCCGCGATGTCATTGAACGTATTCAGGGACCCCAGTTTTTGGTGATCTCAGTCCACTATTCTTCGGCCACGTGTATGGCCCAGTATATTTCTACAGAATTTAAATATTTAACCTTCTATGCTTAAGAATTTATAAAGAAATACATTTTGCGAATGGAATGTGGAAGATTAAAGAACTCGTTTTCAACCAACGCTTGTTTCAATACATATTCGTCATAATATCTACTAGGACTCCATAAAGTTATGATAATCATATACTTTATGCGTTTAGAACGTTGCTGTATATAAATTAAAAACAAAGAAATATCATGTTGGTTTTGGTTTTGTAACATCACGCCTGCATTCCCTGAAGGGTTAGACAGATATTTCGCCTTTTTTGTTTAAGTCCCATGTAATCGAGGACGAGCCTATTACCATCAACTGGGCACACGTCCAGACGGAAATTCCAGATGGAAAGACCAAATAACCCTTTTTCCGACCTGGGAATCCAGGACCTTCTACTCTGCAGTCGCGCTTGTAACTACTAGACCAACGAAGATCTATTTATTAACACTGTCGTATAAAAAGATTGTAAAAACCATTTATTTCCAAAAGTATATGTAACCGTGGAGTTTCCTGACGGTTCTTTTAGGAAACGTCTAATTGGATGCTTACCTAAATACCTAGCATAGTGTCCAAGTATATATATGAATAAAAACAGAATTTAAAAAAAAGCGGAAAGATCGCCTTCAAATCTTATTCCGAACTTAAAATCCAGGATCTCAAGCTCACTAGTATCATGTGCTTGCAACCACTACAGCAACGAGCCTTGGTTGGTTTAGTAAAACCTTTAATATTGAGGTCAAATATTGTACAAGAGTGAAAACAGTATAATATCCTACACAGCAGTCGCTTTCATTTTAACATTTCAATTGAACCTATTGAGCTGTCAACAGAGCGGATCTGTCAAAATGAATGACATTGCGCAAATGTAATCGCAAAGATTTGCAAATTGTGAACCACGATAGACATCGTGATGGCTCAGAGGTGAAGGCTTCGCCTCTAATGCATGAGGTTGTGAGTTCAAACCCAGGTAAGTACCAATTCATCTTAGCAATTACTGTCATCGGTCAAGGAATATATCGTAAGGAAACCTGGTCTAATAATTTATACAAGTATGAAAGCGCCAACTCACCTTGAACGGTGTGGTGTGATTAATGGCCGTGCCTTCTCTATACGAGAAGAGGCTTTTGCCCTACAGTGGTACAGGTATCACGCTGGTATTATTTATTTAGTGGTATGAGGAATAGGGTGTAAAGTTCCCCATAAACCATTGAAAAGGGAGGATTCTCCGACAAGTACTGTCTTTAGTGGGCTACTCCCCAACGGTTATTGTCGGGATTCTATGTAAAAGTATCCACTATGTATCTATGTTAATCGCACGGATAACTTTGATATCGTACTCCATGATACATCAGTTTAGTTCGTATACAGCGAGATAGATGTCGCTACCGTTTTTTATTTTTTATGCACGCACGATTACATACTTTAAAATAAGAATAAATATACTATGTAATATTACAGCTGCTGCTGTTGTGATACATACAATAAAACACGCCAATAAAATGTTAACAATCGTTTGGAAACACGTGAAGCTTACAAAACCCGCGAGGCAACGTTAAATCTGCGATAAACATAAGAATATTAAATAATTCGCGCCAGTTCACAGGTCGTATCCTCTTGTCTTGTGGCCCAGGTGATAAGTTAACAGCGAGTATTTTTGGATTCGATTTTTAACTAAAGATTCGCTCATATAACCTACTAATTAAGATGAATTAAGTATTTTATTACAGTGTTAAATTTAATTATGGCATTCAACAAATGTTGTCGAGTTAATGACTTTCGGGTCGGGTTCTTTTAAGTAACACATGCCAGTTCTACAGCTTCAAATTAAATGTATAATGTTTAATACCAATATCTAATGACAATATTAACTAAAAAAAACCCAAAGACAGCTGTAGTTAATTCAAAATAAGAGTTGTTTTTTGTTTTATTGATACCCATCACATTGCCATTGGCGGAGTTTCGATAGCTAATTTAATTTGATCCTGTATAAACTCTATGTTCAAATAATTTTAACATTAGTACGTAACACGTGACAACATGATTCTTCTTTGATTTCTACTGAGCTTCTGCCGTCTTTCGACTTAGGTTAAAAGTGTAAGTACCTATCTTACTTACTAACTAACAAACTTACTTAGTAGTATTTGAATTAGTCTTAATTTTATTTTTATTTTATTCCATTTAGCTGTGACATGTTGTATTTTCATTGTTAATTTTGATTTATTTTTATTACATTTTCTGTGCCCTACAGGGTACACAATTGTGCCTAGCTTTAAGCCCGCAATTAAGATCCTATCCACATTGTAGAATTCAAATAAATGATATGAATATAAAACGTTAATTAACCTTCACTTTATAAATCAAAAGAAAAAGAAGTAAACCGTTTGAATTAGTGTAGTGTACAAAATGAATGAATAGTACTGACAATGTTGCGCTATACATATAACACATGAACATAGTGTTTTAATAAATTATATCAAACTCTAAGAAAGTGCTACGGATTTGTATAAACTGCAAATGGACACTATTATTAGTTTCAAAATAATCTATCACGTGGCATATTATGTTAGAGTTAAATTGCTTATTAGTCTATTATGTAGGCTAGATCTTAATTAATTGTTAAGAGTTCGTACTAATCCCAACCGCCTCCGCCGTATCTTAAGCCTTACGCCATGACATCACAAAAGCGAGTGGAATTTCACTTTCGCGATTATAGAACAATAGCACAATAGTATACTCCAAGTCAGCTCAGCGCAGTAATAAAGGACACTGGTGTGCTACTTCGACATATCAACTATTTCCTTATTTACTTAGTTTCAAGGAAAACTAGTGCAGTACGTTACAAGTATATATTTGCAACTAGTAATGAGGTTATTTTGTATAAAATAACATCACGTCTGTATTCCGAGGAAGGTTGGGCAGAGGTGCACCTAAAGTAACGCCCACATTTCGCCAGATATGTTTTTTGAGTCAACACTGCCCGTCCCGGGAATCGAACCTAGGACCTTCATGTTCAGCAGTCGCGCTTGGGACCACTAGATCAACGAGAGTCAAGTCAGTATTATGAATAAATGCTTTATAATTTTCGATTTTATTTAGAGAGAGGCTTAATTTCTTTTCGATAAGTAATGGTTGGTCATCCATCCATAGGCTGATCAACTCATGCGGCTATTTATATTTAAGCCACAAGCCAGCAATAATGAAGTCTCTTTACTAAAATGAAGATTTAATAACAGTGTTCGCTATAAGCGTTTATCATATAGATACTTTTATTAAAGACTGTAATTATTTCTTCAGTTTTAGAGAGTGGCTAAGTGAATATATTACAAAGAAGCTCGTTATACTAAGTATGTTGCATAAGTTTTGTTCTATTTTCTTCACAATAATTACTAGTTCTTGATTACAAGAGAATAAAACCGTTAATTCTCTTATATCGTACATCGCTTATGTCACAATGGACAGTTTTATTATCTTTTGGATTTTCTTGTGATACTATAGGCCCGTCAAATTGTGAACGTGCCCCTTATTGGTCGGTGAGATCTGCTAACGGACGAAATGTAAAACACGTGTGTATTTTAACCAATCGGCGCCCACTTTAGGTTTCCTTACTTGCTACTGCATAACAACTCGGCCACACACGGTATGTTTATAAACTATCGAACGTATTTTACACAATTTATCGAGACTGTATAATCTCGCGAGATTTATTATAAACTTCGGTAATTACAATTATCCGGTGACATTTATACTTAACTAAATCGAACAGTTTTTAACTCGAATAATTATGTTCTAATTATTTCACTTGCAAATAAGCAATTACATAAAGATTGTGTCTCTATACTGTCTGCAATGTTTTCTGAAAGAGATATACTCATTGAATAGGAATAAATGTGGGACTCGTATCAACCTTACACGACCTGAAAGCTCGGTAGTACTATAGATATTAGCTACAGAATATTTCATTTATTTTTCAATAAACAAACTAAACACACTGTATAATTGTCCTTTGCATAGCCTTCTTCCCAGCTATGTTGGGGTAGGCTTCCAGTCTAACCTAGAGCGCTGTTCTATCAGACCTCCACAACCAAGTCACTGGGTAAGACTGGTTTGTCAGACTTTCGGTCTCCTGTCTAACCGTAACGAATGCCAAAGATCTACAAGTGGCAGTCGGGATCAACGGCTTGACGTGCTTTCCGGGGCACGGAATGGCCACCATAATATGTACCTCGGACTGTACTCGACAAGCGTATCTTAACCTTCGATCAATCCAGCTGTTTTTAGTTACCCACGATCCCTTAATACCCTGTATAATAAACAATTAATTTTAATATAAAGTTCTTAATGATGCCATCTTTCTAATCCAATTAAGCAAAGTCAGATCGTCAGCAATCTCTCATAAAGAGGAGCGAAGATTTAAAATTAATAATGAAGTAGGTACTTGATCGTATTAATTACTTACAGTAGATTTAATTTGTCGGATGGCAAGCGGCTGGGTATCTTCAAAATTCCAATTACAGAATATATATGACAGATAATAATGATTATTTTATTAAAACAAAATATTTGTAAGCTTTTTCCGTATTCAGATTGTATGGGACAATCGTTCACACAATGGTTAAGGTTTGGTCAATTTCTGTATAGATGCCCTATCCTTACAATTATTGTTATTTCCACTTAAATAAAAATCAACTTTGTGTTGTTGTAAATAAAGTCGATTTTACAATGGATAGTATTGTTGTTAGTCTCAGAAATATGTACTTTAAGTTGTAGCGCAAACTGAACCTTGTGTGTGGACATTAAAGTACTAGTAGTAACTATCCAAAAGCAAACATTTGTTTTCATATTTGGAAGCTAAAAATGCCTAAGAAGCAAATGCCTAATAAACGTGTATGCACATCGTTCTATTGGTGTAACTAATAAATATCACATCATCTGCCTAGACTGTTCCCAACTACCTTATATTTGGGTCGGCAGTCTAACGGGATGCTGCTGAATATCACTATTTTATATGGAGCGAGTGCATATCTGACTTACACAGCCAATAAATTGATAACATGAAATCGCAATCCACAACCGTCTTTATGAGAATATTCGCTCCTAAATTTAATCTTATCAAATAATCAATAACATTTTCAGAGGACCGGTTAAGCGCCGAATACCATGATTTGTATGAGTAAATAGTGTTTAATCACCAAGTAGGTACTGTCATTTAACACAGACACCATCGCAGACTACCTGGATATATTTTCTCCTTCTCTATCAAGTCCATTCAAAGATTGTCTGTAAGAGATCGCTTTTAGCAATGAGGCCGCCCTTTGTAACACCCTTGTAGCCCTAAAAGATATTTGTAAGTTTTCATGGTGTACAATAAAGAGTATTCTGTTCTATTTCTATCATGTTTTACAAAGAAAAGAAAAAGTTTCACAAATACCATTTTATATTTAAATATTTTAGTGATGCGTGGGTGAGTAGTGGAGGTTATTATCTTTTCTACGTCTCTTATTACAAAAGCTTTGGACCGTGAGCCATTAACTTAATCGACGATCGAGGGAAAATGATGGTTGGTACCTACTTACTTCCCTCGATACTTATATTAAGACTAATTGTTACCTGCGACTTGGTCTGCGAGGAATTTACCTATAAGGTACCTTGGATAAAACATTTTTTTTACAAAGTCATGGGTTTTCTGTTTTTGCGCGGGATCCCATTTGTTTTTCTATACTAAAAGTACCCTAAATTACACCTTATACCTTCAGCTATCTATCGTCGAAATCACTATAGCCGTTTCGGAGATTAGTCGGAACAGACAAACGGACAGACAGATATTAAACGATGATTTATTGATGAGTATATACTTTCACATGCTCTTAGTAAAAAGCTGTTATTTTGACATTACAAACAGACACTTCAATTTTATTTATTTGTATAGATTACCTTTGAGATCTTGAGATCTTCAAGGTACTCGCCCGAGGTGAACAGAGGTATTCGATATTGTACGATTATGGTGGATATTTATAGAATGATCATGTCTCTTCTTGCTACATACGTAGTGAATATGGACATTACTTTTTCCTTCTTATTATTAAACGTATAGTAAAGTTATAGGTACCAATCTTTGACATCGATAAACGTAAGAGCGGTACATATGGTTACAGAAATGTATTTCTCAAAAATACTACAAAGCTTTCATTTTTTAATTAAGAGGACATTTTAAACATAAAATATATTCATTTAAAACTGACATGCAAACTACTCGTAAGTATAAAATACGTATCCATATTGATAAATTATATTAATTATTACAGAAATGAATATAATGAATGTAACTCATCGTCTCGTCATAAAATAAAATAAATAAATTAGAAGTAGTTGAGGTCGTTGTGTCCTAGCTGAATACTCTCAGAAGAAACACCGAAACAAAGTCAGTGGTCACAGCCTCTTTAAAAGTCCAGACATTATCTTAGCCAGGTCGACCATATGAAGACCAAGTAGATTAGTGTCTGCGATGGTCTTTTGAGGAAAGGACCACACAGATTTGATTGGACCTGTCCATCCAGTGCTATCGTGAAGCTTAACTCAGAACTGAAGGTTCATTGACGACCGATTCGGCGCGGCGGGCGAAGGTCCGCCTGCGACGCAAGAGGTTGCGGGTTCGATTCCCGCCTTGGGACAAATGTTTGTACGATCTACAAATATTGGTTCCGGGTGTTCTGGGTATTTCCTATGTATAATAAAAATATCTATCTTTGTAATGTATTGTATTAAGTATATCAGTCATCTAGTACCCCTAACACAAGCTCTGCTTAGCTTGGGGCTAGATGATGCTGTGTGGATTGTCCAGCAATATTTATTTTATTTTATTGATAACATTTGGACTTCATGGTCAGAAATAACCTAAATACAGCCTCAACGTCTCATGACTAGTATCTACCTCTTTGTGAGAAGAGAATCGTCTTAAAATAGTAGCACAATAAAATACAGATTCAGTTAAACTTTGTATAAAACCGGCTGACTCACGAATTTACATAACTAACAACTGGAATCACGGAGTTATTTGTTATATAAGTAAACAATTTTCTAGTATTTTATCCAGTTCATAAAATACAGCATGAAACGGACTGGTATATAAATAGATAGGTATGTACATCTTATGTAAACATGTAGAGGAAAATATAGTCTGACATCAGTCATTATATTGTATATAATGTACCTATGTAGTATGTATTGGATGTCCCAGCGCTTTTATCATTCAGGTAGGTACAGGGTAAATTATTATTATAAGCCTAACAGGGAAAACATTGTACAAAATAACGATTTAAAATATTTTAATAATAGTATGGTACGGTACAATTAGGTTCTTATACTTTTAAACGCCATTCTTGCGACATTGCCTTTAAACATTTTTGTTTCTGCTGCCTCAAAAACATGTCACATGTGAACAATGTACGATATTTAACCTGTTTTACTTTTTTAAACTTCTAATGTTCAATATTATAAAAAAAATACTATCCTGCAATTACCATAATGTACGTAAGTACCATAATGAGCTTCTGCCTACTGTGATACCGGTTTTATTCTTCTTAGAACAGGCATTTAACCTTCCCATTCCTTCATTTATATTATTATCCGTAAGATTTTATAGCAATAGTTTACCTATTTAAGATCCGTACTGCGAGTTTTATACTTAGTCGATCACGCCAATGTAAACTTCAATTTATACTAAAACAGAAGCACCGCCGAATGGTGACAACAATGGGAAACAAAACTCATCACCCTCCTGACTTTATCTCAATTTATTTGGAGTTGGAGCAGCATTTCTCCTTCTTCCATACATTTCTTTGGTATAATGGGACACACAATGATTCCACACAAGTTCACGCTAGTGTACAAACTATTATCTCACTTGACCCTTTGTCTTCTTTGCAAAAAGTTCAATGTAACAAAGTAGTTATTTATGTATTTAACACGCTTCAAGCACGCATAATGTAAAGAGGCAATTAATGCCATAGGCATTTTCTATCAGTCAACAAAATCCATAGTTCACCTATCACAAAACGACACGGTTGGCGCGGTGGTTGAGCCATCGGCTGCTGCGCCGCGTGTTGTGGGTTCGATCCCCACACGGAACAAATATTTGTATGACCTACAGGTAGTTGTTTCGGGTCTGGCTGTTTGTGTATGTGAGTTTAAATGTTTGTAAACGCACCCACGATACAGGAGAAATTCCTAGTGTGGGGCAATGTTTTTTTTAAAAAAAAAAAAAAAAAAAAAAAAAAAAAAAAAAAAAAAAAAAAAAGTAAAAATTGCAATAGTGTTAAGTAAGTAATTAAGCTGCGAAGTAGACAATTTTGCGGGTTTACGTGATTGGTTAAAGTTTCTAATATGTATGTCAAAGTTCCAGGTGAATCAATGCACTTTGACTTCAATTGTAAAAAAAATATTGAGTTAATAACTCATTTCAAAGTTTGTGTAAAAAAATAATTAAATATGGCCGGAATAGCCTTAGCAAATTCCAAAGTTTCAAACGGAATCTGCATAAGAATTTCACGTAAATATCAAGGCAGCTCAATTACTATTCAAAAATATTACACAAACAACTAAAAGCTTATACTTTATAACATAGAAATAAAAACAATATTCACCAAAAAGACTTTAGTTGCCAAAAGCCAGGCCATGTTCCAAATAGTTCGAATCGCCTCCGAAATTCGCGCCATTTTTATACGTCACCACTTCAGATTCCAAATTTGAAAAGATTTATTATGCACATTCAATTTTTTTGAGTGACTAGATAAAGTCAATTGTTTTCTTTTAGTTTTATTTATTCTCATTCTTTAGTTACGGAAATTATAAACATGTAATGTTATGGGAAAAAAATAATTAGGCTTATGAACAACATAGAGAAAACTTTATTTGAATAGAACATACAACAGAGTGAGCAAAAAATACAATTGCTTCATCATTACATTCTCTATGACTTAACATAATCGTTGATGCTACTCGCACTCGATGTTTTGAACACATTTTGAATTCAAAAGTTTTGAGCCGTAATTTCGTACCTTTTTAATTGTGGAGAGGCTTAATAAAAGCCCTTTGACCCTCAAGACCTTTTATGCTTAGAATTTAATATAAGCACACTTCCCAGGACAAACACAAAATTAAATAAAAGTAACTCAACAAACAAAATTACCAATTCAAATTCACTTTCCGTAAGTAACTTAAGAATGAGAACAACAAATTCTAAATTTGAAAATTCGCGCGAAAATTTTTGACAGCTATTTTTTTATTAAAAAAGAGGTAAAATATTGCACAGTGTTGCACGACAGAAAGAATCAAAACCACTGGAAGTAATTGTAAGACGTATAGTTTACTCTGTGAAGAGAATTTTGGAAAGTAGAAGCATCAAGCGAAACGGTACTGAGCATTGAAATTAATGTATCATCGCTTGCGCCGCGTGCACAGTGGCGAATTGCCGTGAAATGGTGGTATTTTTCTGTAATGTGATTTGTTTTTTGTGCTAAAACAATTAGATTTTGTATCAGGTGATTATCATTCTTTAAATTGTTTCGCCGTGATCTGATGATTGACGGAACACATTCTTTGGATAAGAGTTTCAGAATGCTGAGTAGTAAATTGGGATTGGGCAACTTTGTTTTACTAAGTCTATAATCTCATGATAGTCATACACAGTATGATTTGTGACTTTAGTAAAAGAGGTTTTGTTGGTTTCGCTGGTGACCGAGAATATGTTGTGTAGAAATCAGTTGTCATGGTATGAGCATGTCAAGTAATGACGATCACGTTGTGAGGATAGTTTTGAGTATTTTGAGGGTTCAAAAAGTCGAGAGAAAGATCAAAGAAAAGATGAATGGATTGTGTGAAAGATGATAATATGGCTAGAAAGGTGGTGACTATTGAGATAACGGCAAATAGTGATGTATGGAAGAACAAGACGTGCTGTGCTGACCCCGCTGATAAATCGGTATAAGGGTATAATATATATAGTATCGGTATAATGACTAATTGAATATCCATTTAGTCCAAAGCCATAACCCTGCTATAGCTTTACCTATAGTAAAAACTCCGGATCCCTTAGCATCTCTTACAGCGGCAATATCAGCCGAGCTAACAACCAACAATGTGTCCCAAACCTAACGTGCTTAACTGACGTTAAATTAGTGGCAAGTATAGATGAATTATTTGGAGAGGATTAGCAATGCGTGGCGGCTGTAACGTCCGCGTCTCGTTACGATGACGCCTGTTGGTATTCGTGAGTTTTTATATACTTAGTAGACAACTTGACGAGATGATGCATCGCACGTGTGGTCTGGCAGAGGAAAGCAGAGGAAAAATGGAGCATATGGCAACACTTCGGTGTCTGTCATTCCGCCCGTCTGTCAGTCACACGCGATTTTCTCCGAAATTAAACATCTTTTCTGTGTGACGAATTAAATTTAAAAGATACCTAGCTTTTTTACTACTTTTATTTTTGTTACAAACATTACATAAGACCACGCCAGTGTTTTCATCGAAAGGTTAGGCAGAGAAGGTTAGGCAGAGGTGGTGGTAGTACACCCACATTAAGCCAGTTTTATTTGTCCCATGTGATTGATAGTGTTGTTCGCAACATTTAGCAATGTTATCAAAATGATGACTAATAGATTTAATTACGTTAGTACTATGGACATGTTAAAGAGAAAAAGAAAGAATCATAAGGCATCAAGAAATCCATCCGCTTTGCTGTCAACGAGAAAAGTGCCCAAAAGGCTGGTAGAATTGCCACGTTGAATGGCAACGCTGATTTTTTGGCCAACAAAAATGCCAAGCGAACCGCTTTGCGATGTCCCAAAAACTAGATGGCCACACGGACCCCATTGCCTTAGTCTTTCAATCCCAAATGATGACTTAATTTACATCTGTCTAGAATTTCATTACAAGAGGTCCAAATTAAAAACAACTATACTAGTGCACGAGTGATCTAATATGCCTTGTGTATAAATACAAGCAGACAAAGTTGTTCTGCTCGTTATTACAAAACTTTTATATGGGTAACTATTTCATTTTCATGATCCCGTCTGAAAACTATAGCTGAACTTATGAAACTTATTAACGATACGATAGCTGAACTTTTACTGACATTATAAAGATAGTGGTATTTTGATTTAGGGATATATAGATAGATATATAGAGATAGATATATAGAGATAGTTGTATTTTACTTGAGATATTTAGGTGTACTTTAAGTCTGTGCCTAACCTTTCGGGGAGTGCAGTCGCTTGATGTTATATAAGAATAAGCAGGCTTTCTCGATCCATTTTTATTCTGGTCTAACTAGAATTGAATTTGTTCAAGAGTCGCAAGAATAACGCGAAGTTATAAGTAAGCCGTCATCTGCCCAGCCTTTCCCAACTATGTTGGAGTCGGATTCCAGTCTAACTGGATGCAGCTGAATATCAGTATTTTATACGGAGCGACTGCCTATCTGACCTCCACAACCCAGTGACTGAGCAATACGATACACCTTGGTAAGAATGGTTGTCTAAATTTCGGGCTTCTGACTACCCGTAACTACTGACAAAGATATACCTACAAATTACAGCTGAGACCAACGGCTTAGCATGCTTTTCGAGGCACGAAGGAGCCTCGATATGTTACGAACGATCACCCATCCACAGACGGACCTCGGCAAGCGTACTTTAACCTTCGATCATTCCGTACGACTGTTATTATTTAGCCATGAACGCAAGTTACTTAATACCTACATAAATTTACTCCGCTTTTATTAATATATAATATATATATGTATTATTTTTTTATAAAAACGTTGCCCCACACTAGGAATTTCTCCTGTATCGTGGGTGCGTTTACAAACATTTAAACTCACATACACAAACAGCCAGACCGGAACAACTACCTGTAGGTCATACAAATATTTGTTCCGTGCGGGGATCGAACCCGCAACACGCGGCGCAGCAGCCGATGGCTCAACCACTGCGCCAACCGTGTCGTCAAACCGTCATATGGGGTTTGTGAATGGTTTTATACCTAGTTATTACGTATTAGCAATAATCTACGCAAAATATCTGTAGGCATATATGCCGCTGACATAATCGCATGTTAAAAATGTATCTTATATGAATATTTTAAATGTCTAGACGTGTATATACGGAACACTTAAGTTCCTAATGCTATTTATGTAGTTAAACATACCTACACTTTATTAGACAACCTGTTTTCTGACTCTTAACATCTTTTGTTACAAGATTTTTTTTTGCAAGAATTCCTAAGTCTATTTTTAGCATTATTAAATCAACGGAATAAACCATCTTAAATTCTCTAGGTATAATTTAGTAATATTTAGTTTTATTCTTCGTAATGTTTAATGATGAGTATTAATTATTGAAAATCAATCAATAAATTGCAATGACTCAATAACCGTGTAAAACACACTGCCATAATCTTTATCTACTCCCTTGCGACGTAATTTGAGATTCGAAAAGTCTAGTGAAAGAATTCGTTATCGAATCTTTCGACCATTTGAGCAAGGATGAAAAAAAAATACTTTTTATTTTGAATGAATTAGAAAATTAAGGCCTTATTTCGAAAAGTTTATTTTAGTGATAACATAATAAAAAGAAGTTATTGTAATCATTAAAACATCATCTAGGATTACATTAGCACAATCCATACATATGTTAACGGCTTAACGTGCTTTCCGAGGCACGGAGAAGTCTTGATATGTTACGAACGGTCACCCATCCACAGATATTTGACCTCTGTATCTAATTTTATATTTGAGCAAGAAAGCCCAGACAGATCCCTAGGCTAGATTCCTGGTATGGGGCAGCGTTTTTTAACCGAATAATAGCAAATATATATGAACTTACCCTAATGGACGTAGACTTAGTAATGGCTTCCTCGCCATTCCTTCCATTCACTCTGTCACTCTTTCGCTCTCATTATACATTCTCTCATTCATATAAAATGTTTTGGGTGGACCACCCTTATCATTTAGGGGTATGAAAAATAGATGTTGGCCGATTCTCAAACCTACCCGATATGCACACAAAATTTCATAAGAATCGGTCGAGCCGTTTCGGAGGAGTATGGGAACGAACATTGTGACACGAGAATTTTATATATAAGATTAATCTTCTAAGGTGCGTTCCACATTTCATTCTAAGGTTTTATTTACACATAAAAAAAAGAAAGAAAAGAGGAAAACAATTAAATAACGAAAGATCTTAACAGTAGTCACATATCATGTGTGACATCTAAAATCTCGCCTTGGTAATAAAAGCAACATTATCATTGCTTAAAAAGTAAGTACCAGCCTATTACTGTTCCACTGCAGGGCAAAGGCCTCTTCTCATACAGAGAAGGCATGAGCATTAATCACCACTCAAGACGGGTTGGCAATTTCAGACTTATATTAACTTTATAAGTCCAGGTTTCCTCACGATGTTTTCCTTCACCGATGTCAGTGATGTCCAAGATAAACTTAGAAAGTAGGTACATATGAATTGAAAAACTCACATTGGTACTTGCCCAGGTTTGAACCCACAACCTCGTGCACAAGAGGCGAGGCCGAAACCACTCATTTCTTATATCCTGATAAAATTACTCAGGTATTATTTGATTCTAGGCTTCCCGTTATACACTTCCGACCATTTTCACGAAATCACTCCCACGGACTGCAAGAAAGGGAAAGGAAAGATGTAACACATGAATAATAGGAAGGACAATATTGCAAGGCAAGATTTTAAAGCTTTTACAAACAAAACATACAACTTTATCACAACTACCCACACGGGCCACCTACACAGCGCAGCCAGCACCACACACATGAGTCAACTGCCGTCAACGACGCAAAAGAAGTCAAAATCAACGTCAAATTGTTTGTTTCAATGAGTTTATTTAGACGAGCTCGTAGCTGAATAAAAACAGCCGCACGGGTTGATCGAAGGTTAAGCTACGGTTGCCGAGGTCAGTCTGTGGATGGGTGACCGTTCGTAACATATCGACACGCCTCCGTGCCTCAGAAAGCACGTTAATCCGTTAGTCCCGGCTGTCATTAGTAGATGTTTGATAGTCGTTACGGGTAGGCAGAAGCTCGAAAGTCTGCCAACCAGTTTTACCAAGGGGTATCGTGCTGCCCAGTAACTGGGTTGTTGAGGTCAGATAGGCAGTCGCTCTATGTAAAATACTGGTATTCAGCTGCATCCGGTTAAACTGGAAGCCGACCCCAACGTAGTTGCGAAAAGGCCAGGCAGAGAAGGCAATGAGTTTATTTATTTAGTACTTTTGGTTGTGAAAAATTTACAATAAGTAAATAAAGTAGAATTGAATCTAGGTGTCCCCACCAAAAAGATGTTTCGCATGGAGAAGGTTCAAATCATTTGCAAACTAAGCAATAACATATACGTAGATATACTCGCTTGATTACTATTGTTGTTTTTATTATAACAACACGTCCTGTCTCGGCAGCATCGACAAGAGTTTGCCGCTACCGATATCGGACGGACCACACGTACCTCACTTCCAAAAAGTTTGCAAACCATTCTGATTGCACGCGAATATCTATCCACATTAATAGGTACTCAATAATTTCACCATATCCCTAACACCGTATTATTTATCTCCTGTCTGGTCTTATTTCGCTGTTATATTTAATATAATAATTTTTAAGATACCGCAATCATCACTATCTCCCTATCC
Organism: Phlogophora meticulosa; assembly: GCA_905147745.2. Lineage (NCBI taxonomy): Eukaryota > Metazoa > Arthropoda > Insecta > Lepidoptera > Noctuidae > Phlogophora > Phlogophora meticulosa. Next base: position 17,503,652 of record LR990524.1, read on the forward strand.
TTATCCCAATTTACATAGGGTCGGCGCACCATGATATTTTCTTCCATACATCTCTCTTTGCCGTCATCTCAAAATGGCACAAAGTATGATTATGTTAAAAAGGGTGTGAGCCTGGAGATCTGTCATACTGCAGCAGTGCTATTTTAGTAAAATCTCTTCGTGAAAATGTAGGTGAGGTGAAGTTAAAGTGAGCTGTCATCCCATACTACGTTTGGGATTGAAAGTTCACTTCGTACTTCACCTAACTTTTCTCGTAATATTTTTACAGAATAGACCGGCTGGTCTTGAATCTCGTTCAGACTCCAGCTCTTACAAAGATTCTAAATATAGGCAGATGTTTTAATAAATACTCCATGTTGACTTCAACTCATTCGTTTCCTCCAAATATGTAGTTACACAGTAACGTGATCATTAAAAATATTTGCATTAGCCACAGACGTGCTGTCGATCTTAGTTTTTTGTTTGACGTTTTTACAGTAACCCAACACGAAGAGGTTGGCTTTGCTTCTTATGTAGATACATAGCGTGTCAAAATATACTTAATACATATTGATGTGTATATCTCCCAGAGTCTATGGTGTTTCGATAAACTATTAATTGTATAAATTATATTTTAGATGAGTCGATCCTATAAAAGGAACGTCTTCATATAGTTTGGATTTATTGAATTATTACTTTTTTTAGTTGGAAATGGTAAACCCAATGTTTAATTAAGTTAATAAATATTAATTGGGAGTTTCTTTCGGTGTTAACTTAAATTATTAAGCAGTCTGCGCTTTCACGATTCGCAAAAAACTAGTACTTGCCTAATTAAAATAAACCAGTGATTTACGTTAAGTTTTGAGTCTGAATTAATATTTACTGAAAACACATTCGCACTAACATTTAATTGAGTATTTACTTAGCACGATCCAAGCAAATATTGAGTAAGTACTTCGCACCAACTTTGAACAAAAACAAAAGAATGACGTAATACAAAAATTCGAAAAACAAACGAATACTAAAAAACACAGGCATAAAAGTATATCGATCAGTGTGAGTCAGAGCCAGACCGAACCCAGTTTCCATATTTGAAAGGCAGACGTATAAACAGGCTAATTAGCTTGAAATTAGTGTTCCTATTTTAAACTTTTAGCTGTCAAGGGTGGCGAGACGAAGGTGACGGCACTATGTATATTTTTATTATAAAATTGACCATGGTTATGGTAACTGTAGTTTAATGCAGCATGATTATAAGGTAAATTCGTTTAAGTTAGACGTCCAACTTGCCGGTTGAGAATAATCTTGGCGACCTAGCCAAGCGATTCACCAAGGCTGCAGCTTAATAAAGCACAGGTCAATGTCAGCAATAAAAGTAGAACCATCAAATGGCCATTAAAGTGATTCAACGGATTAAGTAGTAACTTGTATCGCCTAAGTATTAACTTGTTCCATACCGGTAGAATATAACATATAAAAACTAGCTTAACACCAGAAAACTTAACAACACGAAAAACTTTTAAACACACTTTTCCACAAACTAATCACAAATCAATTCTTTGGACACTAAACACAAAACACATCGTATATTTTGATTATTTTAAATATCGAAGCTCTATAGTACGCCGGGCGTAGTCGCGCGTTCGGTTCAGACTGGGTGATTCATCCCATGCGATGGAAGAAAAAAAACTATAACTTGAATTAGGACGGCAACACACGCGCGGTACACAACTGTGACTGTGTTCGAGAGAGCATATCCGAGCAACGGAACTCGATCTTGTATAGGATTTCGCGTTCCTACATGGTAAGTGTGCAGCAAGATATCTGCAGAAGGTTTAAGATGTGGTTTAAGATACAACAAACAACTGAACTGAATTGTGCCTGGAACGAACGGTTGGCGTAAACGGAACGTTAATTCGAACGATTTTAAACTTTGAATATAATACTTTTTATTTTCAAAACTTTTTTCACATGGTTGATACCGATTGTGTTTGCCTCATAAATTTGAAAGACAATGCTATAGGATAGCCGTATTTTCGATTCGTAAATCTTACGTCTGTAGTATTGTTTCACGTCAAGCGTGCATGCTAGGCGCTAGCTGTCATTTTTGACAGTTAATGGACACTATTAAATTATAATATGGCAAATAGAGCCTCAATATTGATCTTGTAGATGCCACAGATGACATAGCTCATCGCACAATACAGTTCTGTGCATTGTGGCTTGGCAATGTCCCAATTTTATCCCTCCGGGAAGATAGAAAACAAAATTGGAATAGAATCTTCGCCAAAAACAGTAATTTCCATGTCCAGTCAATTCGGCCTCAGTGGCTAGCCTTTAGGCAGTGCGATGTCGCGATCACATGAAGGCGTGAATTTATGTATGTATCTAAAAGTAGTCAAAGTTACTCTTAGTAACATCAGCGTCCTGACCCGTAAAAATCGGTCCAGCTGTTTCAGAGATTTGCCGAAAGAAATAGACAGACAAAACATAAAAAAAGGTTTTTTGGTAAAACTACAGTATATACTTTCATATGGATTTAGTAAAATGCTGCTATTTGGACATTACGAACAGTCGGTTAAGAATCAGGAATAGGTTAAGATGTGCTGTGACGATAGTATGTTTTGTACGAAGTGATACTTTTGTTAACTTTTATCTGTTTGTTGCATTACATATTATGGTTTTGTTTGTATTATGGTTGAATTATCACAGCTCCTACGTGATGTTGTTATGTGGTATTAATAAATGTATTAATTAATCGAGTCTGGGCGTGTCCAGGTTTCAGTATTACGAGACTTTTGTTTGCTTGTGTTCTGGTCACCTTGTGTTAATTACAAAATATAAAGGAGATGCTTTAGCGTTTGCTTCTTGGGGATTAGCAATAAGGTCGAAACGTGGGTTGTAACAGGTGGCCATCATTAATCACTGGCTTTCGCGCGCAGCTTCACCAACGTTACGGTCGGAAATTGTACCAAGGGAATTTACTACAGGGATAACAGTTTAACTACAGGCACGGATCTTGATCTTGAGTTACATAGTAGTCAATTTTAGTATAAAGTGTCTATGCGCGACCGTACCCCCTCTGCTTCGTCTAGCGCTCAAGATCTGTGCCTGTGCTAATATCATAGTCATGTCCTAACCTAGGTCATGGTCTATCCGTGGGCCAAAATTGATATACATTCAGTTTTTAAGGTGTGGGAAGACAATAAACAAACAGGTTACATTTACATTTATAATAGAAACAGCTTTTGCCTGCGGCTTCGCTCGAATATACATATACATTTTTCCATAAGCTTCCAAAAGCAAAGAGGTTCTACCTAGGTAGAAAAAACAACTCTTGAAAACAGGCATTGTTATTTTTAAACAGTAAATCTTCGGTTTGATCACCTTGAACTAGAAAGTAGGTCAGCTTATGTGTTCTATATTCTGAAGTCACCTCCCTAATCCAGGGTCACCTTTTTACATTAAACCCATATTATTGTAGACTTTATTTTTATATAAAGTCTGCCCACAAGATTTTCAATAAGCTCTAGATATATTTTTATGGAGACGATCAGTTCACTGATGCTGCTTTATAATAGCCTGTAACCATCTATTACAACCCGAGAGACGGAAAGCACGTAAAGCCTTTGGTCTCAGTGGTCAACTGTAGATCTTTGACTACTTTATCTATCCCGACTGAGTTGGGGTCAGCGTCTAGTATAACCGGATGCAGCTCAATACCAGTATCTTACATGGAGAAACTGCATGTCTGACCTGCACAACACAGTTACTGGTTCTGTTGGTAAAACTGTAACGGGAAGAAGGAAGCCTGAAAATCTTTTCAGGCTTGTGGCTACCCGTAACGACTGTCAAATATCAACGAATGACAGCCGGGGCCATCTGTAATAAAACATAAGATAGGTAATATTCTTATTTAAACACTCCAAAACAACCACTTATATTCACTACATCTAAATGCTCACATTGACCAAAACTTCTGCAACTCATTGAAGAGCGCATAATGACCGGGCGTTTCGTGAAGTTGTATAAGAGTTCATACAATGACATGGTATTACTTAATATACTTTCTATTTGTGTAGATACAGCGAAAATATATGATAGTTTTTATGGAGTCATCCAAAGCAAGATTGGAATTGTGTAACAGACCGTCTCAAATGTTTTTGTCAAATAGGTGCAAGACAAATTATCATCAACCAAATTAAACATTTTGAACAGATAACTTCGCTAAAATTGGTATTTCTCACAACTTTGGTACATTGGTTGATTGTTTGTACATCTGGTAGACTGAAAGCCGACGCCAACATAATTGAGAAAAGGCTAGGCAGGTGATGAATTTTGCCAGAACGGCCAATCCAGCATCGCCATTATTTGTCATTTTCTTGTTATTATTTTTCTTTAAGTATTTGTTAAAATCTATCTATCCAAATATGTCACACTATTCACTGTGCTGTGGGCCCCCTAAGGCACAGCATCATGATGACTGGTATCCATTTTGCCGTAGTCACGACAACTTTCTATGTTATACCTTCAGAGCCTGACTTGTATTCAGCAACATAGTTTAAGCAACATATTTAATATCTACATATGCTTAGCCTTTTCCAACTATATTAGGATCAGCTTCCATTAGCTTCCTTAGCAGTATTTAATATGTAGCGACTGCCTATCTGACCTCCACGACCCATTTAATAGACAACATAGTACCCCATTCTTAAGACTGTTTGTCAGACTTTCAGGCTTCTTTAAAGATCTACCAAATGACAGCCGGGACCGAAGGCTTAACATGCTTTCCAAAGCAGGGAGGAGTAAGAACGGTCACCCACAGACTGAACTCGGAAAGCGTAGCTTAACCTTAGATCGACTTCTGCCGATTTTATTTTGCCACCAGGTCCTCTAAATAAAATTGATTAACACTATCTTTAGACATTGCTTGTTCAATTTTTCTTACAGGTTGTTACTGGTCTGGCTGTTTGTGTTTGTAAGTTTAAATGTTTGTAAACCCACCCACGATACAGAAGAAAATCCTAGTGTGGAGTAACGTTAAAAAAAAAGAAAAATAAATAATATTGCAAGGTGAAATTTCAGCGGCCTGAGGGGTAGTTGCCTAACACACAATCAATGGCAATGTCATTCATTTTGACAGTTAAAAAACATTCATTGGCTTATGTACGCTTTCGATAAAGTGCATTGCTCATAAATATGAAGCATGATCAGGGATTTCCTTCAAAATCATTCTTATGGTTATAGAATTCAGATTATGGGTTTAAGTTTGCAATAAAACTATTAACATGCAAAGAAAAAGAAAAATAATAATCACAGGGCATCGAAAAATTCATCCGCATCGCTGGCAACGGGAAACATGCCCAAAAGGCTGGCAGTATTGCCACGTTGAATGACAATGCTGATTCTTGGACTCAAGAATTTTCTTTAGTGAAAATTTATGTGCAGACGTCAGCACATCAAGCTATCCCAAACTGACATTTTTTTTACAATTGAACATGAACCTTATTGTATTGTAATAAAGTTGACAAACTATCAAAGAAATTCGACAGATTGGGGTAGCTTAATGTGCTGTACACGTAATATTATGAGTAACCAGAATGACGTCTAAGAATTGAATAGGCTTACGTAACCGCGTCAGAAGTCGTGCCTTATATATAATCTCATTTGTAAGAACATGCAACACGTGTTATTTTTCTATAAAAATCAATATTGAGCCTCTTTCGGTTGCTGAAAGAGTTCAGTTTACAAGATGATTGGTTTTGTTAATCAAACACACTCATAAATGGATGAGCTTCCAGTCTAACCAGACGCAGCTAAATAGAGAAGTAGCCTATAGGATCTTTGGGACTGTAAGGCTTTTTCTTTCTTTTTATTATCTATTCTTCTTCTTCTATTATCTACCTCGAATTTTCCGACCTATGTTGGGGTTGATTCCCAGTCTAACCGGATACAGCTTAATACCAGTGTTTTATAATGTGCAGCAGCTGCCTATCTGACCTTCACAAGTCTTCACCATCAGAACTTCCCAGTTAATGCGTAAAACGGTACTCCTTGTTAAGACTGGATGTCAGAGTTTCGGGCTCGTGACAACCCGTAACTACTGTCATAGGTGTACGAATGACAGCCGGGAACTTAGGGGAATCGTCATTTAATAGTCGGTCTCATCCAATAACTGACCCTGATAGACTCGAACCCCCTTTATAACTTAGCCACGAGCCTAGGGATAGATAGTTTGTACATTAACCCCTAGTGTCACAGTACTTATTTACGATTCAATTTAAGTTTCCTAATAATCTTAGAATGTTTGCGGTTCTGTGAGACCACGGAATGGCAGGATTAACTTAATATAGCTTTAATGGCTAATGGGTCACTATCACAAGTGAATACTGTCCTAATAGGGGTACCAGTATAATAAAATTACTTACATCAAAAACATTCCATTTTGTAATAAACTACAAACATGTGGCATAAATATTTTTAATCAATTGTTCATCATATCGTGATTAATAAGTCGATATAACCTCCTTTTCATCATGCCTGAAAAGACAATGTGACCTCATTTAGAAGCTCTTTGAAGATTATTTCTGTCACTGTCACACAACTGTCAATTCTAAGTGTAATATAGAGATGAGAATATCGAAGTCAATCGACGTGCTGAGTTACGTTTATGAACACAGCCTCGGTGTAAGGCTGTTCTTCAGTCCAGCGTGTAATACCGTTATTTTCCTTTGCCCTTTGCCCCATAAAAGGGTCCACAATTGATTTTAACTCTTTTCCACTCTTTTCCTATATTGAAAAACACAAATATATAAACAAGAAATGTGGCCACCGTAGTATATAAGGTACTCACCCGGTGCGATGTGGCGACATGCCCCAATCCGTGCGCAGGAGTGGGTCGCTCGTCGCTGGACTCGTCTCCCGAGCGCTCGCCCGTGAACACAGAGTCGTGGGACACGGACAGCCCGCTGCCGTAGGCGCCCTCCCTTTGGAAATAACAAAAAAGTTAGAATACCAGGCAAGTATATGACATCGTCATCGTCTATCATCAACAAAAAACACCATAATATCGTCGCCTTAGTTAGAGTATAAATCTCGTATCTGCGAAAGAGGTAAATTTTCAGGAAGAAGAAACATTCGAATGAACTTACAAATTGAATGATTTATATTTTTATTGCTTATTTAATAATTTGATACTCGTTAACTATTTGATTGTTTAAGACTATTTCATAATTAATTCTACTATAAAAAAAATTGCATGCCTCTCGGTAGAATGTACTGGATCCTTCTCTTACTTAACACCATACTTTTTTACCTACATTCATAGGACATAAATTATTTCATTTCTGCGACCTGTAATATTGTATTACTATAGCTTATTCACACTCGCGAGTTTTAACCAGGTTCTTAATAACTGTCATATAGAGCATTGCTGGTTACTTATCTTTTTTTCTGTGTATCTAGGACGTGTGTCCCGAGGTTTTCTTTCCAAAATTGTAAAATAACAAAAAAATACAAAATGAATTCATTATTTATTTAATCAAAATACAAAGTGTGTTTGTCGTTGTTGTTAGCATATAATAGTTATATGCGTTGAACTCTAATCAGAACAAGACAGTTTGCAACTTGGAAGTTCCATCACCGAATCATAGATGGCGCTACCAGTTGAGTAACTTAAAACAACTAAGTTCAAACTGCATTCGTGGTTCTCTCCTCTCGTTACAGTAATCTGCTGAAATTACTTTTCGGTAGTCAAACTAATTTCTTTTAGCTCAAGAAGGTTATACCCATTTACAAATATAATTGTATAAGATTTTTAAATTTTATACAATTATATTGCTACGCCTCTGGGAAAAACATGGAGGATCTACCAATTTATAACACCTCACACTATACTTGACCCATGTTCACAAATAAAGATTTCTGATTCTGATTCCAAGTACAACACCAGATCACCACAATCCTAAGCCTTTGATCCCACTTACTTTCTCCTAGCATGTCGGTCAGCGTCCAGCAGTTCAGACGTGGAACTGCTCTTTGGGTCTGGCGAAGCGTCTGCGCGGGCGCCGCTGCCGCGACGCTTAAACATGCGCCGCAGGCCCCGCAGGAAGCGGCCAGTGCGCCCTTCGCCTGGAACATGCACACACAGAGTTAAATACCTCATAAATTTCAAGCCGTACATTAATTCCCTATTTTACCCCTTAGGAGATGATTAGTCAAAAATCCTTCCTTAATCTACTTTCTTTATAAAGAGCTTTTAGCACTACCTATGTCAAACTTTAAAAACCAGTGGTTTTCACCGTGCGTTGTCTTTTAGGGAATTTTTGAGGACCTATGTGGCGCAGCGGGCGAAGTTCCGCCTGCGATGCAGGAGGTTGCGGGTGCGATTCCCGCCTTGGGACAAATGTTTGTACGATCTACAAATATTTGTTCCGGGTGTTCTGGGTATTTGCTATGTATAATAAAAAATGTAATGTATTGTATTAAGTATATCAGTCATCTAGTACCCATAACATAAGCTCTGCTTAGCTTGGGGCTAGATGATGCTGTGTGGATTGTTCAGCATTAATTATTTTATTTTTATTTTAAGTAAATTAGAAGAAATATTTTTTCATTTGTTATCAAAAACAGGTATATAAATGTCTACATATTCAGGCGGACGGGACATCCACGCACAACCTGATACCATAATAAGTTTTCATTACATGATTCTGACCCCTAACTTAACCACTTTTCGTCGCCTTTTCCCAACTTAAACATTTTTTCGAATGTTTTGATTACTTTAATCTGTAAAAAAAATTCAACTTCTTTTCTCTTATACGAGTACGAGTAGTTTATGTGTAGTAGTGAGATTATTATGGACCTCGATCGTTCGCTGCCCCCCTGTTTAGGGATGATATTTTAATGTTTTTGTTTTGACGAGATTCTTGCTAATTTTAGGGGGAAGACCAATTCCTGATCTAATAAATGTTCCCCTATAGTTAAATTTTATATCACAGCTAGCCGTTACTTAAAGATGGCTCATCCCCCTTCGTAATTATTTCCTTACTCACTTTTTATGACACCAACAAAAACCTTTGGGGTTGAACCCCCGAGCCGCGAATTATACGAGAGTTACGATCGTTCGATAAATCAGGGGTCAGCGTGTATAATTCTATTGTTAGTTACTTTTGGGGGAAACTACCCTTCGTCAACTGTCGCGGATTTGTCTCTTTCAACAATCAATAGATCAAACAATTTTGAGTGGCGAGAGCCCATCGTGTACTTTTGGGAAGTTATTTGATGATAACTTAAATAAACTAGCTTTAAAAGAACTAGAAATGGTGGAATGCGCCTCGTAGTCACGCAGAAGCAATGCTTCCAAGAATCTTTCTCGTGCCCCGTGGAGATTAAAATCACATGACTAATTCTACTACATTTTCTTTGTATTTAATTGTTAGGTCCGTCAGTTTCCTATGTACTTACAATCCGTGTCTATCTCACCATTGGTTCCCAACCAGTGGTCCACAAGAGCTTGAATATGGTCAAAAAAGGTTTAAAATTACAAACTTTCAACTTGAAAACCACATTGATGCAAACCGAATTAAATTTTCTTTAAGAAGTGTTATGTTTTCTATAACAGTACATACAGTAGGTACTATCCTACTGTTAATTAAGAGCACTTTAGAGTTTGACGAATACGCTAAGGTTTTGATTATAGTTCTTTTTAAGATTGACACAGATTATTTTTCTTGACTCTTCTGGTCCTTACTAACAACGAAGAAATCATAGTGGTCCCAGGTCAAAAAAAGGATGGGAACCAGTAAATTCTGAGCGATATAGTGCGATTGCTCGTTCCACCAGCGGATTCGCAAGGGCACTATTGCAGGTTACAATTTTTTTTTAGGTATCGTGCGTTTACATACATTCAAATTCACATACACAAGCAGCCAGACCCGGAACAACTACCTTTAGGCCATACAAATATTTGTTACGTGCGGGAATCGAACCCACGACAAGCGGCGCACCAGTCGATTGCTCAGTCTCTGCGCCAACCGTGCTGTCAATGGCTAACTTTATTCATCAAGTATCTGATGGTAGCCTGGTGCCTGGTACTCACCATGGTTGTGTGTGTCGGTGACGGGCGGACGGTATGGCGGCTCCAGCGAGCCCTCGCGCACACACGACATGAGGCCCCCGCCGCCGCCGCCCGACATTCGAGCCCGCTCCTGTAATAGAAACATATCACGTGTTAATTCGACAAAATAGTGGTAAAAGGAATCTAAAAACATTTCGCAAAAAATACATTACATTTTAAGTGGGTCAGTTAATAATTTATTTAAGTTACAATACCCTTATGACAACTGCTCAAATGTTTAAAAAAATATTGTTTGGTCAAAATCAATCATCTCCTATTTTCTAGTCAAATTCAATCATCTCCTATTTTCTAGACTTAGGGGTACGGAGAATTATCTAAATGGGACTACCCAGTGAAAAGGTAATAAAAAAATAAATAAAACGTGAATTCAGAATCTACTCCTTTTTTTTCGTCAGTTCTAAAGAAAGCTTTCAACTGATGGAGTTTCGAAGAAAACAGACAGAATCTTCATCATCATCTGCCTAGCCTTTTCCCAGCCATATTGGAGTCAGCTTCCAGTCTAAACGGATACAGCTGCTGTCTCTGATTTGAGCTCCACAAGCAAGTTACTACTAAAAAGTTTAAGGAATCCTCACAAACACGGATCAGGAGTAGAAAGCCGAGATTAAAATTCTAAGGGATTAAAAAACTTTAATCCTCTTCTCGCGTCTTTCTTAATTAACATGTTAATTTGAGGCGTCCCTAATTTGCTTATTTATGATGATTTAATTAACACAGGATGTTATTTAGGACCCCGGATCTATAAATTACCCCTAGTGTTTAATTAAAACGTTTATAATCTTAAAAATGGCTGCCCACCCCTTACTAACTTTTATAATTATAAACATGTTTATCTGAGATCGACCTGTGGTGGGGCTGTTATTAGTAATAATTTAGGATTTATTTCTATTTCCTATTACTAAGTAATATTGCCGATTGATCTATTATATTGACTGCCTCGTTGCGAAGCATGAGGTCCTGGGTTCGATTCCCGGGTCGAGCAATGTCTTATTGGGTTTTCCCATCTGGAGTTTCTGAGTAGCAGCCCTGGGATTGGATGTGTGCCCAGATGATGGAAATAGACTTGACTAAAACATAACTGGCGCGATATGTCTGTACCATAGGTAGGTACGTACTTGATGGCAATCTCCTAATGAGTGCCATAGCGCCCTGTCTTCATCTTGCCGCATCCAGCAGATGCTGCCTGCAGTCTTTCGCAGATCGTCATCCCACCTGGTCAGAGGGCGTCCTACACTACGTTTGCCGAGTCGCGGTCTCCACTCAAGAACACGTTTACCATTTCTTTGAATGAAATACCCTTTTGCCATTTATGATCAAGTCAATGGACGAGGACTCCGGGCTGCAATTGAGAAATCCCTGATGACATATCCCAGTAACAAATTGTTCCTATTTTCGTGACTTGGGGATCTAACCAGAACCTACCCTTCAGTAGTCTCGCTTGCTATCGTCATGTCAAAAAAAACCTTCTACCAATTAAGAGAGTACCTACTTACTGAAACAGGAAGCTGATAAAGAAAATGTGTAATTGATCTGTCAGTCCTCATTTGCAGAAGATACGGGTCTAACAGAGCCTTGGAGATTATATGAGGCACTTTCGTAAGAAAGTATAAGGACAGGAACGTCAAATCATTTATATCAATCAGACTGTTACAGGTACTTTTGGGACACAAGGATTTTCCGTGAGACAATATAGTTTTAGAAGTAGAACGTCAGAAACTTCGCAGATTGTCTGACTGATGGACTGTCCGGAAAGTAAACAGGTAGGTAGGTAGTAAAGGGTTGCAAAACAGGTATAGGTAAACACCGCCCAATGTACTTTCTAAGTTTATCTTGGACATCACTGACATCGGTGAAGGAAAACATCGTGAGGAAACCTGGTCTTATACCTAATGAATATAAGTCTGTAATCGCCAACCGGTCTTGAGCAAGCACGGTGATAAATGCTCGTGCCTTCTCTGTATTTTTTTTTTATTTTGGGCCCAGCCCCCCACACTATTCCCAAACCACTTCAACTCCTGAAAACCAGAATCAACAGTGGCGACCACCAGAAAAGCGTCGAGACGATGAAACCCGACGAGTCCCGAAGAAACGATTCAACTGTCTTGGATCCCGCAACGAAATTAATCAGAAAAGAACAGCGGAGGAGTTATAAAAATACATAATTTCCACTTCCTTCCTTCTCTGTATGATAACTATGAGAAGACGCCTTTGCCCTGCAGTAGGACAGTTACTGGCTGGTATTGTTATTAATGGTGATTTAAATGATTATATTTCGATACATGTATGTTTGTTACGGTCGCGATTAAAATTTCAATAACAAGCAACCTAATACTGAGCTTTTATTGTAAAAAGCCTAAAAAAAATTGCTGCCAGTTTTTTGGGCACGTTTCCAGATGACAGCGATGCAAAGGAGTACTTTAACACCTGAGTGTCTTGGGTTTTTGTATATAATTATGTAAATAGTTAGTTTAATATTATAATTGTATAGACGTAAATTTGAAATTTAATATATTTACTATTTGAGATCTACTCGTTACAGTACCTAAAAAATTATAATTTAGCGGACAGTCACTACGCATTCGACTTAAGGCCACCAAATATTCCTTGATAACACATTATTATTACAAGATATTTAATAGCCAAGCAAATATCGAACACAGGTTCACAAGATAATTATTATGTCTGAGCTTATCGTTACATAAAGCCATTTAGGGTTAACCCATTATTACGTTAAACCCTTGTGGAATTATTTGTTACATATATTGTAGTATGTATGTATATCCTTTATCACTTCCTCTCACGCACAGAATAGGGGTCGTCCATTAATCACGTGATGTTTATATAAACTTTTTAACCTATTGAGATGACGGTTAATAGAGATATACAGTGGAAGAAGAATACATGCTGCGACGACCACAAATAAATTGGATGAAGGCAGCAGGATGATGATGGTGATACCAAATTTTAACTTTCTACTACCTAAGGTAGATCCTATAAGGATCCTCATATTACAAACAAAATCGGTATCTAGATATATGTAGATAGGCTAGGATGCACTAAGAGTAGTCTTAGTGCAAATAAAAAACTTTCCTTTCTATTCTTAACAGCCGCACGGGTCGATCGAAGGTTAAGCTACGCTTGCTTAGGTCAACATGAGGATGGGTAACTGTTCATTTCATATCGAGACTCCACCATGCTTCGGAAAACCCTTGATTCCAGCTGTCATTTGTAGAGCTTTGACAGTCGTTACGAGTAGGCAGCAGCCAAAAAATCTGTATATAGTCTGGAGGTAAAATAGGCAGTCACTCCATTTAAAATATTGGTATTCAGCTGCATGAGGTTACACTGGATGCCGACCCCAACATGGTTGGGAAAAAGCTAGCCAGAATATGATGATGATATACTTTCGTCAATCGTGCTTTAGTCAAAAATTATAAAACAATGACCATTAAAAATCATAAGCATTCAAAGATTGTCATGGTTCCTGGTATATTCAAATCAAATTTGTCAACTACTTAATATAAACTGCAGGTAATCGCAGCTTAACTTTCAATAAACTCCCTATTGAAGATTAAGCTACGATTACCGAAGGTGGCCCGAGTATATGTGACCGTCCATCACATGTCCAAACCCTCCGTGCCTCAGAAAGCGCGTTAAGCCGTTGATCCCGGCTGTCGGATCCCGAAATTCTGACAACCAGTCTTACCAAGGGGCAGCAGAATATAGCCATGAGTACAATATACTCATGGCTATATTCTAGTAGTCTGACACGTCATGAAGAATACTTGTTTAAGCTGCATCTGGTTAGACTGGAAGCAGACCCCAACATAATTTGTTGTTATATAATAATTGTGTTGTAAATAATTTGTTGGTATGTTTGTTGGTTAAGCAGGTGATGATGATCGAAAAATAAAGTTTAAGTGGAAATGGGCAGAACATCTAGCTGGGATAGAAGATGATGGGTAGAAGAGTCGTGCCGTAGTATTGAAAGGACCCAGGGGGGAAAAAAGCAAAGGAAAAGAGATAAATCGCAAACTAAAGAGAAAGATAATATTTAATAAATAAATAAATAAATAAATAAAAGATAGAAAACAATCATCACGCTTAAAAGTGGAGGAGGACTTTACCAAACAGAGACGTTGTCAAAATTAATCTAATATTACTTAAATGTAATCGAACATTGAAATAAGATCGTTTCTCATATTAATATATAGGTTGTAGTTTTCGTTTATAGCTCTTAGAATAACGGGACTTACTACTCATACTCTTAAACATAAGATTTAGATGAATAAACAGAACATGGTGACTAAAACGTAAATAGAATCAGCCGCGCGTCCATCTCGAGCAAACGTCTAATAAACCTTCATTACGACGCAATAAATCGAGCGGGAAATATTGCCCGGTGTAGGCAAACACTCCCTGAAGTAAAGTTACTTAGAACACACAATATTGCCCGTGGATTGTACGCGCCGGTGGCACAGGTAATGTATATGTCCGAATATAGGACAATTGGTTCGAAGGATTCGAATGACCCAATATGTTTCTTTTGGGTTATTGTTACTTTAGCCTTTTTTATTTTTTTGATACGAGGTGGAACATCCTCAAGGATGCCCTCCGCCCTGGGGGGCGAAGGGGTCTTCCAGACTCTTACTGACTAAAAACCACACCGGTGTTCCATCTCACACCTACGCCGGGGGTCACGGGAACGTACGATCCTTCCGCAACGAGGGCACGGCGTGGCTCCTCCCAAGCGGCACACTCTGCCAGCGTATGCCACGCCGATTGTTACTTTAGCCTATAGCAACAAAAATCCTCCTATCATCTTTGTATTCCCCAGGAATCACTTCTATCTTTTCAAACTGCCACCTGAAGATATGCGAGACCAGTTCATCCTGCTCTTTTCTAGGCTAACACATTATTGAAGCATATTGCCACATCGTACAACTAGTCGGTCGCTACTTGTATCCATCAGATGTATTCACCAAAATTTCCGGATATTATTGGTATAATATTACGGTTTAAGACATTTATTTCTCAAAAAGAATACAATTTACTTAATATGAGAAACACAAGTTAATCTTAACAACTAAATATAAGAATTACTTAGCGTAGGTATTATCATTTTATCCAGTACCAGTACCAGCCTATTACTGTCCCATTGCAGGGCAAATGCCTCTTCTCATACAGAGAAGGCACGAGCATTAATCACCACGCTTGCTCAAGACGGGTTGGCGATTTCAGACTTATATTAATTATTTAAGTCCAGGTTTCCTCAAGATGTTTTCCTTCACCGATGTCAGTGGTGTCCAAGATAAACTTAGAAAGTACATATGAATTGAAAAACTCACATTGGTACTTGCCGAGGTTTGAACCCACAACCTCGTGCACAAGAGGCGAGGCCTAAACCACTGGGCCATCATGACCATGATTTTATGCCTCGGGACAAATGTTTGTACGATATACAAAGATTTGTTCCGGGTGTTCTGGGTATTTGCTATGTATAATAAAAAAATATCTATCTATGTAATGTATAATTGTATTAAGTATATTAGTCATGCCCATAACACAAACTCTGATTAGCTTGGGGCTAGATGATGCTGTGTGGATTGTCCAGCATTAATATTTTATAATTATTATAAAGATATTATCCTCCTGCCCTTATCCCAATTTATTTGAGGTCGGCGCAGCATGTCTTTTTCTTCTATACATATCTATTCGCCGTCATCTCAAAAGTCACCTCCTTCCTAGCCATGTAATCTGTCACACAATGCATAATCGTTTCTTTGGTATGAAATACTATTTATTTTTATAAGCCAGTAATTTGTTTGCAACCATTATTTTGATTGAATGTAGTTCGCAAATACGCACCAAATAAAGTTTATTTGGCTCCAATCATTCAAGTGTTTCAAACTTCATTGAAATCTATTCAAACACTATCAAAATTAACTCAATTCCGAACTCGGATTAGTAGGTAAAGGCTTCTGAGTTTATTGACCTCAATTCTCTGGCCAATCTTACCTAACATAGCTAGGTATACATAATATCTCAATATAGTTTGAAGATTAGTTTGCCCTATTTTGTACTGAGCCCATCGTGTACCCTTTCAAATAATCTGGTGTTTTGGGACAATCATCCGAATGTATCTATCTATACTCAAAACTTTATTGCATACCATAATGTTACATGGGTGTTTTTATATCTACTTCTTTATTCATAAAAATCTCGCGTCACGCATGTTGCTACTCGGGATAAACTCCAAAAACAGGAGAAAATTCTTGTCTCTGTGATTTGGAAGACAACTACCGGCTGCACATTCGCTCTATCTCTCTCACACTTTCTTGCGCGTATTAATTCACAGCTGTATAAGGAACGCTCTATCCATATTTCTGTGTCTATGATCTAAATCATAAACCAGAATCAGCCTGGTAATAGTTACTAGACTATCTCTGTCTCTCTTATAAAATAAGAAAGGGACGGGAATGTATAAACTAAAGCTTGCAAACAAACAAAGGTGACATTTCAACCACGTTAAACAAAACAGCGAAGTTCAGATAAAACTAACTTGACGTCTCTAACTTAGTTCTTATCTATCACTGTCAGGCTTCAAGCTTCTCTAGAGCAGAATCATGTACCTACGTAAGAGATGTCAATTCTCTTATTTTAGTTTATTTTTCAAGAACAAGCCAATCGGCGCTATTATCCTTTTGATTATACTAACTAATATAATGATCTACGTAATACATACAGTAAGGACAGTTCTTAAGAAATTTCTAGAGAAAAACGTTAAAATAAACAATACGCGAAATTTTATATGGCATCAAAATTAAATAAGTAATGGCTATGATGGCATTAATATATTTGAAAAAAAAACACAATAAAAAGGTACCAAACCTAATGGTACCTTCCTGCACGAGGAGACACCCGAAGTGGATACGTGTACACCTATTTATTACTTAGAATGAACATTCTTAGTGTGAGCTATCCCTGTAAACCTGTTTCAAGTAATTCAGGGGCTTTGATAACGTGTAATTCTGATCGTTGATTTGAGCCTGTAAGCTTTTCTTTTCTCGTAACTGATTAGACTGGCTGGTCAGCAAAAGGCTATCTGGTATTAGTGCTCTGTCTTGAAAGACAATAAACACGCTTGTTTGGTGGCCATTATCTGCCTAGCCTTTTCCCAACAATCCCAACTATGTTGGGGTCGGCTTCCAGTCTAACGGGATGCATCTGAATACCACTATTTTACATGGAGCGACTGCCTATCTTTCCTCCAACACACCTTGGTAAGACTGGATGTTAGACTTTCGGGCTTCTGAATACCCGTAAGGACTGTCAAAACTCTACACAAATGGCACCTGGGACCAATGGCTTAATATGCTTGCCTACGAGGCACGGAGAAACTTAGATATATAAAAATCGGTCACCCATCCACTAACTTACCTCGGCAAGCGTATTTTAACCTTCGCTCGACCCGTGTGGCTGTTTTATTGAGCCACGTAGTCCCCACACTTGTTTTGTGGTATCCTATATTAATTAGTTTCTTGCAAATGATAACGCAGGATATGACAAATCGAACTATCGTATTCGGTGAATACTGATAGATAAACGGAAAACGAATGTCCACTGTATCTTCAAACAAGTAAGGTTTGCTTTGGCAAAACCATCATGCTGTGTCATCAATGTTTTCTGTGTATGAGTATCTAGTATTTTCATAACAATCCCCAAAATATTGCGAGTTCGAGAGATTCTACATGATGTGATTTGTTTATTTTACCAATTGATTCCTTAAGTCTTACTTCCAGTTCACATGTTCTGTGTACTTTCGATCATAGGTAAACACTATATATACTACTAGCTGACCCAGCCAACGTTGTTTTGCCATATAAAATGTTTGGGGTGGACCACGCTTCACATTTAGGGGGATGAAAAATAGATGTTGTCTGATTCGCAGACCTAACCGATATGCAAACAAAATTTCACGAAAATCGGTGGAGCCGTTTCGGAGGAGTTTAATAACAAACACCGTGACACGAGAATTTTATAAATTAGAGAAAGATACTATACTTGATACTATATTTGTTTTTTTTTCTGCAACTATCTAGACTAATAATCATATCATAAATAAAGGTACTTCTCCAAAATTCACAGAAAGATAATAGATATAGATATTAATGATTTGATGGTCAACGGACTAGAAACAGCTTGATCTAGATCAAGCTGTTTCTAGTCCGTTGACCATAGGTCCAGTGTTTCGTCATTTGTTTGTACGATCTGCAAAGATTTGTTCCGGGTGTTTTGGTTATTCGCTATGTATAATAAAACATATCTAAGTATCTATGTAATGTATTGTATTAAGTATATCAGTCATCTATTACCCATAACACAAGCCTTGCATAGCTTGGGAATAGATGATGTTGTGATTGTCCAGCATTACTATTATAATTATTTATTTTACTGCGCCGAATATAGGTACTAAGCTATCGTCTGTCCGACAAATAGAACATACAAGGACATTACTTACAGAACAACAGATACCTACTTGTATACGTGTAAGCTGTTACACGTGCTAGCACTGGTGTATTGAGAGGGCACGTGTGAAAGTTTACATAGTTATCGATACATTACGCCATCTGGGAGGTATGTACCGGCACCGCCTAACATATAATAAAGAAATAAAATCAACATCTGCCTAGCCTTTTCCCAACTATGTTGGGGTCGGCTTCCAGTCTAACCGGATGCAGCTAAATAATAATAATAATCTTTATAACGATACACACAAGATTCATGATACACAAAAACAGATGTACGAAATAACATGATATATCTACATAAATCTACACAGATTATGTAACCCTGTCCCCTAAACTAGGTAGTCCTGTATCTTAGGAGACAGTAAGTAGTAAATACCAGTATTTTACATGGAGCGACTGCCTATCTGACCTCCACAACCCAGTTTACTGGGCTACACGATACCCTTTGGCAGGACTGGTTGTCAGACTTTGGAATAATAAAGAAAGAAAATATGTTTATAAATTTGTCACAGCGGACGTGCAAAACAATAAGAATTTAAAAACAAATGGAAATTCTAAAGCTAGTGTCAACAAGTATTTTGTTTAAATTATGTCAATGAAGACAATACACAAACTAAAAGTATTAAACAGGATTGTCCGCAGTTCAACGTCGTAACTGTGGAAAGTAGGGCTCAGCATAATGCTATGCCAAGGCGGCTCCGCAGCGCAGCGCTGGTTTTCAGTGGTCACCTTAAGACGTACGGAAGAGTAATGATTTTTCACATCCTCTTGGGGTATAAAAACTCATTCATCCTAAAATATAAACTCTAAACACGACATTATAATTCAAGAGATCACTGGAGAATAATAACAATCATCAGGTCTTTATCTCGATCACACCGGTACTAAGACAGCTTTGCGACAACCATTATCGTTTGCATAACGCTTTCTCCGTCCCCCAGTTTCATGGTACAAGGTCGGGAACACGGGATATTGTATGCCCCTCTCCCAAGGTCAAGGTTGGCAGCCCGATCGATACGGATGCTGTGGTGAACAAGGATGGAGGTATTCCACATGTTTAAGTGCGATAGAGAAGGCGCATTAGAGTAAGAGATACGAGGATAGTGTTTTCCTATTACAACACAGTGTAAGTATGTCCTTGTGTGGATTTTTTTATTAGTAAAAGGTCAATGCTTGGAGTGGAGATTAATGAGTTTGAACAATGGCAGACGAGTTGGTATTCCGGTGGAGTACGCTTAGAGTTATTATTAGCATCTTGGGAAATGAGAAGAAATGTTTACTGAATTATTAAGTTCTTCAGAAATTTACGTAAATGTGTTGTGGAGGAGCTCGTGGCTAAATAAAAACAGCCGCCCGGGTTGATCGAAGGTTAAGCTACGCTTGTCGAGGTCAGTCTGTGGATGGGTGACCGTTCGTAACATATCGAGTCTCCTCTGTGCCTCGGAAAGCACGTTAAGCCGTTGGTCCCGGTTGTCATTTGTAGATCTTTGACAGTCGTTACGGGTAGTCAGAAACCCGAAAGTCTGACAACCAGTCTTACCAAGGGGTATCGTGTTGCCCAGTAACTGGGTTGTGAAGGTCAAATAGGCAGTCGATCCATGTAAAACACTGGTATTCAGCTGCATCCGGTAAGACTGGAAGCCGACCCCAACATAGGGAAAAGGCCAGGCAGATGATGTGTTATATTTTGTCTTTGTTTTCGTCTATGTAGGCCAAGGCCTTTTGATGTAAATATAAACAGTTTTGTCGGTAGGAGCTTATCCAGTAATCTCTTCACAAAACCCAAAAAAGTATTAGGCAGGGTTGAACTTTAAACAAATGTTATTAGCGTCTTTGTATAATCACGAACCGAGCCTCCACTATAATGGAGTATTAAGTAAAACGGCAATAGACTCACCCCCTATTACATGGGAATCCAACATAACTGGTGAAATGTGGGTGTACTGTAGATACACCTCTGCCCAACCCTTCGAGGAATACAGGCGTGATGTTAAGGTATGTTTATTAAGTAGGGTTTCTGTTTTTCGCATTCTTCTGGTCCCAGTTTGATGATATTAGGTCTTCTATCTTTGGAGACAATAGGCTCGCCCCCCATTACATGGAATTTAACCAATACCTCCGAAATTAAGGTGCACCTACATCTGTGCCTAACCATTCGGGGAATACAAGCGTAATGTTACGTTATATTGCCCAAAGTGCCCTGTGCCATCAGTCTTTACATCTAGGTAAGGATCCTCACAATGTCTATTATAAAACCCATGTTATTAACTGTGAATAAAGATCTAAACCAGCTCAAAAACACAAAAGGAATTAAGCTCGTTCACCCCTTTGTGCAGAAGTCTTAAATAGGATTATGGATCTACAACCCTCTGTTTTAATCCATAGAGTACCTGTGTCGTAAATAAAATTGTATATTTAAACACTAGCTATGTCCCGCAGTTTTACCCGCTCCTAAGGGTCAAAGCGTGATCTCAACAGTCCTCAAGAATTGGGCTATCAAGTACATAAATATGTTTCTGTTACTTCCAGATATTAGGGTGTACAAACAAACTAATTTTATAGGTTTATTTAATTAAGATATAAGAACTCGGCTAAATAAAAACAGCCGCAATGGTTCATCGAGGCCAGTTTGTGGATGGGTGACCATTGATGACTCACATGGTAAGCCGTTGGTCCCGGCAGACATTTCTAGATCTTTGACAGTCGTTACGGGTAGTCAGAAGCCTGAAAGTTTGACAACCAGGCCTACCAAGGGGTATCGTATTGTACAGTAACTGGGTTGTGGAGGTCAGATAGGCAGTAGCTCCATTACAATAAGTATTAATTTATATACCTTCTCATGCAGAGAACGCCTTAATCACCACGCTTGCCAAACGCAGGATGGCGATTTCAGCTTAGGTATTAATTTTAGGTCTAGGTTACCTCAGAGTGTTCATCGATGTCAGTGATAACTAAGATAACCCAGTATTCCCTTCAGATTACCGATACATTTTAAAAGTTAGATTGGCATAACTTTACTCCGCGTTTGTTAACACGCGGTTCATCATCATCATCATCATCAGGCTATACTAGTCCACTGCTGGACATAGCCCTCTCCTAATGAGCGCCATAGCGCCCTGTCTTCAGCTTGCCGCATCCAGCATCTGCCTGCAGTCTTTCGCAGATCGTCATCCCACCTGGTCAGAGGGCGTCCTACACTACGTTTGCCGAGTCGCGGTCTCCACTCAAGAACACGTTTACCCCAGCGGTTGTCGGTTCTTCGCGAGATATGGCCAGCCCACTGCCACTTCAACTTGCTAATTCTTTGAGCTATGTCGGTGACTTTGGTTCTATGTCGGATGTATTCGTTTCGAATCCTATCCTTCAGAGAACTCCGAGCATAGCTCTCTCCATAGCTCGCTGAGCGACTTTAAATTGGTGGACCAACCTTACCGTAAGTGTCCATGTCTCGGCGCCGTAGGTCATGACGGGTATGACGCACTGATTAAAAACTTTCGTTTTCAAGCATTGCGGTATGGATGACGAGAAGACTCGGCGCAGTTTCCCAAACGCTGCCCAGCCCAGCTGGATCCTCCTCTTGGCCTCCTTCTCGAAATTGTTTTTACCTAACTGCAGAATCTGCCCGAGGTAAGTGTATTCGGAAACGATTTCGAGAAGGTGGCCATGTACGACGACCGGTATTGGATCAATGTGGCCATTGATCATGACTTTGGTTTTATCCAAATTCATGCCAAGACCGATACGTCGCGAGGCTGAAGCTAGGCCGTCCAGCATCTGGTTCAGCTCCTCTAGCGACTCCGCCATTAAGACTATGTCATCTGCGAATCGTAGGTGTGAGATGTAGTCGCCGTTTATGTTTATGCCCTTTCCTTTCCAGTCCAGCATCTTAAACATATCTTCCAACGCGCTTGTGAACAGTTTCGGGGATATAACATCCCCCTGTCTCACTCCTCTGCGCAATTGGATCGGTTTAGACTGCTGGCCCTGTACTTGGACACTCATGGTCGCGGCTTCGTACAGACATCTCAACACCTCGATATAACGATAGTCTACTTGGCATCGCTGTAAGGATTCCAGAACAGCCCAGGTTTCGACAGAGTCAAAGGCCTTCTCATAGTCCACAAAGGCCAGACACAGGGGCTGATTATACTCTTCGGACTTCTGTATAATCTGCCTCACCGTGTGAATGTGGTCTATGGTGCCATATCCTCCTCGAAACCCGGCCTGTTCCGGCGGCTGAAACTCGTCGAGTCTCCTGGCGAGACGATTCGTGACCACTCGTGAGAACAACTTATAGACATGGCTCAGGAGCGAGATGGGTCTATAATTTTTAAGAAGGGCTTTGTCACCCTTCTTAAAAAAGAGCACCACCAAACTCCCGCTCCACGCCTTTGGAGTTCTCCCACTGTGAAGGACGGTGTTAAAGAGGTTCGTTAATTCCTTTATAACAGGGGCTCCTCCAGCTTTCAAAAGCTCTGATGTTATTCCGTCCTCACCGGGGGCTTTTCCATTTTTAAGCTGCCTCAGAGCTAACACGATCTCGTCTTGACTGATGTCAGGCAGTTCGTCGGTGTAGTGGCGCATCAGGGTGGCTCTGGAATCGTGGTCATCTCGTCGGGAATGAGGTGCATGTGCAGCGTATAATCGGCCATAGAAATCCTCTATCTCAGCGGAGATCTCTGGTTTAGACAATACGGTCCTCCCATCGTTCGTTTTAAGCTTCGTCAGGTGGCTCCTGCCAAGCTGCTGAGTGAATACTTTGGACCCTCGGTTTCGCTCAATCGCCTCTTCGATGAGGCGTGTGTTGGAGCTCCGAAGGTCGCGCCGTACCATCTTCGCAATTCGCTTGTTCAGGTCTGACCTCTCCGACGAAGTAGCTTGGGTGGTTTCCCGTCTTTTTGTCATCAACCCGAGAGTCTCAGCCGAGAGTTTGGATTTCCTGCCCGTCCGCTGCGTTCTGCAGAACTTGATGCCCTCATCCCTCAGAGTCTCGACCAGATTGTGTAGGCTCTCGTCAGCGTCGTCAGTGGGTTCCAAGGCAACAAATCTATTCCCGAGAAGCTGCTGGAACTTCTCGGTACCCGCCATGATATGGATTGGGTTAGGTCGGAGCGTGGACTTCATCAGTCGGTTTCTTTCAAGCTTTAAGTTGATATTCAGAGAGCCTCGGAGAAGTCGGTGATCAGATCCGGTATTGAACCTGTTGATCACTGAGACATCTCTGAATATGTGCTTTCTATCCGTCATGATGAAGTCGATCTCATTTTTAGTCACAGTGTCGGGGCTTTGCCACGTCCACTTCCTTTGAGGCTGTTTCTTAAAGAAGGAGTTCATTAAGAACAGCCCCTCCTTCTCAAGGAAGTTGACAAGCATTTGCCCCCTGTGATTCCTAACTCCATAACCATGCGGGCCTATCCGGGATTCGTTGCCAGTCTGGGTTCCCACTTTGCCGTTAAAGTCCCCCATAACAACATTGAAGTGGGCCTTAGTGGTGTTGTGCAAGGCTTTGGATATGTCTTCGTACATATCCTCCACTTCATCATCCGAGTGTGTCGAGGTCGGTGCGTAAACCTGAATTACCTTCATGCTGTACCGCTTGGACAGCCGAAGGATCAGGTACGCTACCCTGGTCGACACACTGGCGATTTCTTCAACGTTGCTAGAGAGGGCCCTATTGACGAGGAAACCTACGCCACCCTGGGATGTTTTATCACCCTCGCGAAACTAGAGAAGATGGCCCGAGTCTAGGGTTACGGTGTCCTCCCCCTCTCTACGGACTTCGCATAACCCCAGAACATGCCATTTAATGTTCTCTAACTCCACTTCCAACTGCGCTAGATGGTGATCAAGCCTCAGAGTTCGTCCGTTGAACGTTGCCAGGGTCAATTCATTGAGGCAGCCTGCCGTAGCCCGGTGATTCCTAGCACCCCCTGCCTTGCCGTTACCATGGCCGCGCCCAACACGCGGTTATAATTCACATTCATGAAAGCGAAGTTATAATAGTCGTTAAGTTTTCTGAAATTTTCCATTCTTCGCGATTTTCTTAATTTTTATTTTCGTAAGCATCTATTAACACGTTGACGGACAGTACTGCCTGTAGGCGTCAAGCCAGTCAGAAGTAATACGACAGTACGCCCTTCGACGTCGATCTTTTGACTAGTTTAAACACAGTACGCCATAAGACGTTTACGCCTCAGAACGTACTGTCATATATCTACAAAAATACATAACCTATGTGAAAGTACTGTCTCAGCAACCTAACATGTGAGAGAGTACTGTCCGTCAACGTGTTAAAAAGTATAGAGAACTTGAAACGAGTAAAGGAAAAAATCTGAAAAATAAGATAAAAAGTTGAAAATGTTGGTAAATTTTGGTACTTACAAGTTTTTGCGAAAATTTAGATTAGCTCATATCTTTTTATCGTGTTGACTCAGGACCTTGATTTTATACACCTAATGGGGACTATAGACTTCAGTATCAGGTATAAATCAATTAATTCAATTTGCTAGGTCCACCCGTTCTGAGAAAATCAAGACATACGGACAACAGAGTCATCTTATCTGGGTTCCTTTTTTACCTTTTGAGTTATAGTGTAAACCAAGGGAAACATGGATTCATTTTTATATATATGTATTGTAGCGAGATTTTAAACTCTAAATTAATTTTGAATACAACTTTTCGTTTACAATAATTAAATTTAACAGTAAATTTCCCGTATCGTGCCGACAAATTGTTTTGTTTGGTTCGTGACCACGAATCTTCGCCAATATATTGTTTACACTGTGACCATGTTCAAAACGTTATTTACCATACCCAAAAACTCTTCATTCAACCTCAACCAAACGTTCACAGTGCTTTACCGTGTCGACTCTAAACACCCTACGTTAAACACGGTGTCTCTCTGTGTCTCCAGTTAAAACACCCCACCATCAGGGGTATGTCGTCAAGCGGTCATTTATTAGGGCAGGCTTAACCATATGATGTGGGAGAAAAACCGAGTGATTGATGAGAGTGATAATATGCTTTAGCGCTGTTTTTTGTAAAAGGGGTGGGTAGAATTGAGGTTCCAGTGGTTATATTGTAGGTTCTAGATAGGATAAGATATGGGCATGTCAGGCGGAGGAATGACAGTCATGTTGTGAGGATAGTTCTGGAGAGAGTATGATTCTGGAGGGTCACAAGAATAGAGAAAAACCAAAGAAACGGATTTGAGAATTATTATTTTTAAGTTTTTATAACGTACAAAAGCCAGCAATATCAAGCAACCGCAATCGGTAAAAATTCTCTGATGATTTTTGAACTTTATTATAATAGAATGAGGTTCATGTTCAATTGGGAAAATTAAACAGTTTGGGATAGCTTAATGTGCTGTGCTTGCAGTCTGTACAATAAAGATTTTATTCTATTTTGAGTAGTTATAGAAATATGCAGCTGTAACAGATAGAGAGAGAGACAATTGTTCCACATGGGCTCCTCTTGTTACCAGTTTTTGAGGAACCATAAAAATCTTTAAAAAGCGTGATGCAATGGAAATGATGGGCACAAACTGCAAACCTATTACATAGCCCATATAACAATAGAAACCCTTTCAAATCTACATTTAAAACGAACAAAAGAACATCAATTTCGGGCCCTTTCTCCAATTTTCTTTCTTCGTCAAACCACCGGACCCAAATTGACAATAAAGCATAATGCTGCAACGTATGACCACAACAATATAATGTTGTAACATTATGGTCGTCAGCCCAGTTCTCATGGTATGAAGCAACAGTATAATTGTACACCGCGAAACTTTCGGGTCAGACCACGATTGTAGTCAACGCGGTTTTTAATGTGGGTAGTTTGAAGTTTTATGGTTGTGTCGTAAATGGGTGCTAAAGGTCTGTAAGTGTCAAGAGGCTACGCATAGCAAGACCTCTCAAAAACTGAAAATTCCTTTGGGTGGTGACAAAATGTTTAAAATTGCAATCCTGACGTCAGGTCTGCCTAACCCTTTCCCAAGTATAGTATGAAGTTTTATGGTTGTGTCGTAAATAGGTGCTAAAGGTCTCTAACTGACAAGAGGGAAGGCATAATGATAGCCTGTAAACAACTGAAAATACTTTGGGTGCTGACAAAATGTTTAAAATTGCTATCTTGTCGTCAGGTTGAACATCATTTGGTTAGCCACATGATGTTAGTTATATTGTTGTTATGTTGGGTTTGGTTTTAGTAGTTCAGTATTTATAATGGACTCTCAGACGTATCTACGTTTATAATCTATAGTTTTGTACAGCATTAACTTTAGAATTTCCTCAACTGCAGCAGATTAAACTTTTAACTGGAAACGACGTCTGTATCTTTTTAAAATTGACGTATCCTAGAACGCGATACCGAAGTAATCGGTGCGATATGTACCTACAGTATTAAAAAATAAAGATATTGTTTTTTTTTTGCTGTAAGCACTAATCTCTGAAACAACCAGTCGTTTTTGAAGAACTGTTCTTGCAACGCCCAATCCATGAGGAAGGCTATTTACTGCATTATATCACGCTGCTGAGGGGCACACCTACTATTTAACATATACACAGAAACTGGACAAGTTCTGTCAAGGAGTAGGTAATATCGGGTCTGGTCGGAGGAGCCTTACTTTTCTATGGAGGATGAGGAAGTGTCTTTACAGTTTCAAGTCTTATTTCCGCATTGGGACTGTGATATAACGATATGCTATTTTAGCAGTACCTAGGAAGTCTAGAATTGAGATAGTTGACCTAGGTGTAACCGTTGTGTATCTTCACCATCCCAATTTATTTGGGGTCGGCAGCATATATTCTCATGAAGCTTTAAAATGCAGATTTAAAATCTTTTTTCTATTCCATGCTATAAAATATGTAATCCTTACATACATCCTAAATCTCCTAATTTTACCGCTATAATGACGGAACTCTTAAAGAGACTAATGAAAATATTAATCCTCTTGAAATATTGACGAAACGTCTATTTAGGGGTTTAAAATAAGCACCAAAGAAACCCTTAAAAGGTTTTCCAAATTAAAATCAATAACTTACGTCAGATTGGCCTTCAAAAATAACAAGGTCAGGCCTGTTTAATTATTTTCTTTGGGGCTCAGGTGACCCTGTCTTTTACTCCTAAACTAAGTAATTTAGAGGTCCTTCGTGGGGACCCATTAATAACCTTATAAGTGGAGGATGAAATTGCTTTAGCCAAATGCTTTCTTAAATTGGTAATTTATTTTAGTCGGAGACTTGTTCTGATTGATGACTACGTCGTTGGTCTAGTGGTTGCGAAATCTAATGTTGAGTATAAGGTCTTGGGTTTGATTTCCGCACTGGTCAGCGGTATAAGCATTAGTAAACCCCGAAGGGTTAGGCAGAAGTGTACGTACAGTACACCCACATTTCGCAAGTTTTATTTTAAGTACTATGTAATAAGGGGTGAGCCCATCAAGCGGGCACAAATCTGAACTCTGGGGCGTTACTGAGAAATTTTTGACGATGACTCAACCCGGGAATGGAACCCAGAACCTTATGCTTAGGAGTACCGCTTACGACCACTAGACCAACGTGTCAGGTTATTTGGATCTTCCATCTAGAAGTTCAATACTCAATATCTTTATTGCGTTCCAAAATGTACATTTGTAAGTTTACATTAGCTGGTGGGTTGTAATAACGACACAATTTTGGACCCTGTCGGGAACAGCATAGAATAATTATGGGAGAGAGGAGGAAGAGCACTGAACGTTTTCTTCTTTTGTTCTCAGTCCCGTAGTCTGGAATTCTATCCAATTGACAGTGATAAGCTCGCGCCCTAATACATAGGACTTAAACATAACTGGCTAAACGTGAGTGTAATGAAGGTACACCTCTGACTTACCCTTCGAAGAATATAGACGTTGATTGGGAAACCTCCGAATTTAAAGCTGTATGAAATTCCTTCTAATTGTTTGTCGTTACCATGGTGATGAGTTTCTTAAGTTCCAATTAGCGGTTGAGTGTTTCAGAATGATATCGATACGAATGAGAGAGCTCTTCAAATATTTGTTGCTTTAGATTTTAATGTTATTTTAAGGTTCTATTCAGAATATTCAGCAAAATAGGGTAGTCTCCTTAAAAATTGTGATTGGTCCGAAAGTTGGATTACTCAAAAGTACTGAACACGTATTTTTTCCTTTGTCACCTAAACCAAAAATGACGACGACATAGTGCGTTGAAATTGCGCGTGATGTCACGCCGTGCTACACTTTTAACGCAACAGTAACGTCACAAGCCCCTTCTCCTGATCTTTGATATGCTATATCATTATCACTTTTTATTGATTTGAGTGAGCAAAAAATACGTGTCCAATATTTTTCTAAATAGACTAATATATTTTTACTTAGGACACATCCCTCTTAGACTGCCTCACTAATCTGGTGGTCGCGGACACCACTGTCGCTGCTGTCAAAGAGTTTTTGAGGTTTTTCATCTGGAGACAGCCTAGAGTGTGGATTAGTGTCTGGTTAAGGGCAATAGGCGCGCCCCCTGGGTGTTCTGTAGATACACCTTTGCCTACCCCTTTGGAGAATACAGGCGTGATGGTAAGTTTATCATTTACATTCATGAGCGGTGAGTGGTTCGGGCTTTGTGTCCTCTCGAGACAAAACTCGTCTGGACTGTTTCTTACTGAAACAATAATAATACGATAATTCAATACAATAATCCTGGTCTACGTCTTGCCTTCACCACATTCCAAATACATACGATTGACCAACTCCTGACACTTGTGGCAACAGACCACAGATAATATTTGCGCGCACACATGCGCACGAGCAAACTCTGAAATGAGGCCGTGTCCTAGCAATGCCGTTCATACAACTGAATAAATAAAGTTTACAACTGTGTCTTTTAAATTTTCCATAGGTTGGTGATGTATTGCAGAATATTCTACATTATTGTCTGTGGTTTTGAGTGCAATGCTATCTTTTGTTATATTCGTCTATGAGCTCTTGAAGTTCTGAGTAGAGGTTCACGATTACAGATAAACGCTTGCTCTAACTGGACAGGGGGCCTCGACAAAATCCATTTTCGGTACGCATTAAATAAATAAAGATTAAATATTGCTGGATAATCCACACAGCATCATCTAGCCCAAAGCTAAGCAGAGCTTGTGTTATGGGTACTAGATGACTGATATACTTAATACAATACATTACATAGATAGATATTTTTTATTATACATAGAAAATACCCAGAACACCCGGAACAAATCTTTGTAGATCGTACAAACATTTGTCCCAAGGCGGGAATCGAACCCGCAACCTCCTACGTCGCAGGTGGACCTTCGCCCACCGCACCACATCGGTCGTCAAAAATCATCGGTATCAAAGGTATCCACATTTATAACTATACAGAATCTCAATAACATTTATCTGCACCAGTCCACCAGACACAACATCCGTCTGGTCGAAGGATCCTCTCTTCTTTATAGAGTATAAGGAATTTTACAGCCTGTGTATCGTAACCCTAAAGGATTCAGCCTTACAAGATGTGATAGAAGTAGTGAAGGGTAACCGTATGAGTGGGTTATCGATTGAACAACCTAACTCTCAGGTGGGGTTATCCTCTAGCCTAGTTACTATCTACCAATTTTTTTTTTAAATAATGTTATCAAGGTTTCTGACAAAATATTCGTTCCTCCATCGCTATTATATGAAGAAATAAAACACATTTCAACATAAATGTAACAATTTGCTTAATCTCTTACATTGACAGTCATCATTTTGAATTTCAAATCGTCTATGAAATTATTCGGTTTCTCCCGCTCTAGAAATCTCTTGAATTAATGATGTTTGAATAAAATTGCTTAAGAATACATTAAGGGAGGCCAGGTGACCGTAACTCGGCGTAATTTGAGCGCAAAATAAGTTCAATGACTTACTTGAAACCTAGCGAAAAATCGATCGTGCGTAACGTATCGAACGCAACGTATTTTTAGTGACTTATTTTGAGCGGCGTAAATTGAGCTGGCAGCGAATCCTCGCAGCATAGTGGTGTTACACAACATCACGCCTTTATTATAAACGGTATAGGTGTAGAATGACTGACCTATGTGAAAGGGTTCAAATTTGACATAGGTATAATTCGACGACCGATGTGGCGATAATTTAAAGCTGTTGAATTACAGAGTAATACTATTTTTTAAAATAAGGAAATTGAAGTATGCTTGTACACCCAGTGCGACAAAAAATGTCTAGCCATTTTATATTACACATATTCCGTCCATAGCTTCTTTAGTCTATCGCTATTATTAATATTATTGTAAGGATATTTCTAGTCCTAGTGTTTCTTGAGAAATAATATTCACAAGTGGATACAGTTTAGCAAATCCATTGACGGGCGTGGGAGTCTAAGATAAAGTAGAATGTATTTTGATTCCATTAGATAATTAAACATCCCACACTGCTTCTAAAAGTCAATTGAGATAAGTTGATAATATTTGTTTGATAAATTTACTAAAAGGTGTGTTACTTTTGTGAGATCTTTCTAAAAATGTAACAAAGCAATATTATGGAGACTTTCAGGCGTCTCGTCTCAAGCGTGATTTGTTACATATATGATATGATAAGGTCTGGTATTGTATATACATATATGTATATGTTTGTATATCTTTATATATATAATTCTACTGTACGTGTGTATGTCACTAAACTCCTCCTAAACGGCTGGATAGATTTGAATGAATGTTTTGTATGCGTTTGGGTGGCGCCCTGGATGGTTTAGATTCACAATTGGACCCTGTAGGTGGCTCTGTACTGACAGGAGGACGTCTGTTCGGTCTGCAAGTATAATATATATTTGGTGGAAACTTCACCTTCATTTGTGCTCGTTTGATGGCAATAGGCTCGCCCCCTATAACATTGGACTTAAACATAACTGGGGAAATATGGGTGTACGTCTCTGCCTAACCATTCGGGGATTATAGGCGTGATGTAACGTGTTATGTTACTTCAACTGACTATCTATCACTGGTAAAAATATACAGTTCTGAATCTGACAGAGACAGAGGGCGGTGTCGGCTAAGTAATAGTACTTAGCCTACACCGCCCTCTGTCAGAACCCTATGGTCTTAATGACACGCTTTAGGTACGGTAGGTACTTTAAAAAGTAACCAATTTTATTTTTCCATCATTGTTTTTTGCACACTCACTCTCAAATTCATGAAATTTAAAGTTTTTTTTTTATACTTTGCCCCACTCTAGGAACTTTTCCAGTGTCGTGGGTGCGTTCACAAACATTTAAAGTCACATACACAAACAGCCACACCCGGAACAACTACCTGTAGGTCGTACAAATTATGTTCCGTGTGGGAATCGAACCCACGACACGCGATGCAGAAGCCGATCGCTCAACCACTGCGCCAACCGTGCCGTCAAAGAATGAAAGGGTCAAAAAGATTTAGAATAAAAATTGAAATAATCATACCACAACAAAGAAAAATTTCTCTAAAGGATTACGTTTTGTACAAGATTGAATTTGAGACCCTGGAAATTGTAAAAGACAAACTAAGCCTATTTGAGATCCTAGAATCCTGGTACAAAGACGATAAATCCTTTCGTGATGAAGCTATCCATCCATCTGTTTCTCTATCTATTAAGACTTTCTTATCAGTAAAATAAGAAAGTCTTTTAAAGCTACTGAATAGATTTTGTGAATTTGGTTTATTTTGTCTTTTGATTATTTTCAGCAGC
This sequence comes from Phlogophora meticulosa, assembly GCA_905147745.2. Lineage (NCBI taxonomy): Eukaryota > Metazoa > Arthropoda > Insecta > Lepidoptera > Noctuidae > Phlogophora > Phlogophora meticulosa. The sequence goes on from LR990524.1 coordinate 17,536,026, forward strand.
CATTATACTGAACTGGGCCTATTTGGCGTAGCCATAATTACTTTGTTTTTTTTTTTATTGTGGTATTGGATGAATACCTATTCTTCTTGTTTTTGATATTCTTTTCGTGTCAAGCACAGGCTCAAGAAAGAAAGAAAAATATTTGTATTTAGCATAGGCTAAAGAAATGTCTATTCTTTCTTTCTTACAGTCGGTTTTTTCTATAATATTCTCCCCGTGAAGTTAAATGTGAAGTGAGTTGTCACTATCACCAAGCTCGAGAAAGACGTAAAAGCTCACTTCACCGCTCATCTCTCTCCAACCACCAACAGAATGTTTTCTCCTTCTCTCTCAAGTCATCCAAACGTTGTCTGTGAGCGTTCGCTTTTAGCGATAAGGCCGCCCATTGTAACACCCTATGCAGTTTGTATGGTGTACAATAAGGAATATTATATTCTTTTTCGCCAAAGTTCTCACGGGGAGACTTACACAAAATCGACTGGTAGTTCCTGAAATAATTAGTACGGAATTGATGTCTACAATAAAGCGCTACACGCAACCATCCATCACTAACCGATTAAAACTTCTGCTTTTCAACTTTCAACCCTCCAGCGCCACTTCCGCTTGGTGTTCACCTTCACCCCTACCCTTTGTATAACATATCTAGGTTAGGTCGTGAACTCACCCGTTGGTTTCAGGGGTTTGTTTCAGTAGCCGTTGCCATGGTAACCGGTCACCCCGACAAGACCTGTAAAAAGAGAGGTAGTAATTAGCTTCGTGTTTGTTTTGTTTTTCATGAAATTTGCTGGGAATTGTATATACTCGTACGTGAGTTGTTTGGATAATGTTGTATGAAGCAAGGTCGTGGTTGAAGAAATAATTATATTTTCTATTTGAGTATTTTCTTTGGAAAACAATTTGAACATAAAGTTAGTTGATATCCATCACCTAAGATGACAAATGTCGATGTCATTGATAAATAAATAAATGCTAATGAATGGTATTAATTTTCGTTTCTCTAAATTGGTTTAAAAAAATATACCTTCGCAAGATACCTATATATTAAACCTAGGTTAGGTCGATGTTTCCCATTTGACTACACTGAGAAAAATGACCGAAATCCCGCAATTAACTCAGAGGTCACAGTCTTTTTTGAAGTCAGACATTATCTCGCTCATTAATATGATCGAGATAATGTATGACACGAAAAAAAAACAAAAAATAAAGTCAAAAATCATTCCATTCATTGTTTTTTTGAGGAAAAAACACAGTTTTGCGTGGAGCTGTCCAGTAAATTTAATTTTAAATTTAAGCACGGATTTGTCAGTAATCTTGTTACTCTACCCAGACTATAAAGAGCACAACTCGTATTAGATTCATATCATATCGAGACAGAAAAAAACGGAAATGAAAAATAAAAAGTTTACCATAGCAGGTAGACCATGAAAAAGTGGAGACGTCCTCGTCATTAAAGTATTCCAAAATAAAGTAAAATATAAACCGCCCTTAAACACGAGTGGTCCTTCTCATAAGTCGAGTTATACGCACCGACCCTTATCTTGTAAATAATCGGATCCCGCCGTAATAGCTGCTTGAATTTTTAATATAGCCTAAAACACTCAAATTGTTTTGCCAACTTGCTTCGTCGGTATAGTGGTTGCACGTGCTGCTGCAGGTCTCGGGATTCATTCCAGGGTAGGGGAGTGTTTTTATTTTTATAAATTTTTAAATGGTTTGATGTCACCAACCCGTCTTGAGCAAGCGTGGTGATTAATGCTCATGCCTTATCCGTATGAGAAGAGGCATTTGCCCTGCAGTGGGACAGTAACAGGCTGGTATATTTTTTTTATGGAAAATCGACAAGCTATAGGTACACATAGAGAATAAAGAACGTAACGACACTAAAGATAACGAACGTATTATTGAAAGATTGACACTGTTTATAGAATACTATCGTTCTCATAAATGCGGAAATTGCCCGTCTAGTCATACACGCACGCCAGTTGCGAGTACTACGCACCTGACCTTTCTGAAGAACATCACCATGACCAATAAGGTCAGTGTATGTCCTTGTAGGGCTTCCCCTCCCGACGTTTTCACTCACAACTGCCTTATAAATAGCATTTATTGACGCTGTAACATATACACAATATTGTATAACTAGCTGTGCCCCGCAGTTTCACCCGTGGCAACACGAGATATTTATAGAACCTTAAGAATTTTGCATTGCGGTATGGATGACGAGAAGACTCGGCGTAGTTTCCCAAACGCTGCCCAGCCTAACTGGATCCTCCTCTTGGTCTCCTTCTCGAAATTGTTCTTACCTAAGTGCAGTTTAACGGAGTTTCTCTGAAGGATAGGATTCGTAACGAATACATCCGACAGAGTACCAAAGTTACCGACATAGCACAAATAATTAGCAAGTTGAAGTGGTAGTGGGCTGGCCATATCTCGCGAAGAACCGACAACCGCTGGGGTAAATGTGTTCTTGAGTAGAGACCTCGACTCGGCAAACGTAGTGTAGGACCCTCTGACCAGGTGGGATGACGATCTGCGAAAGACTGCAGGCAGATGCTGGATGCGGCAAGGTGAAGACGGCGCTATGGCGCTCATTAGGAGAGGCTATGTCCAGCATTGGACTAATATAGCCTGATGATGATGATGATCAAGAATTGAGCTAACAAATGCAAAAAAAAAACATATCTTACTGGTAGTTCCAGATCAGCGCGTTCAAACAAGAAAACAAACAAACGCTTTGAGAGGTTGCGGGTTTGATTCCCGCCTTGGAACAAATGTTTGTACGATCTACAAATATTTGTTCCGGGTGTTCTGGTTATTTCCTATGTATAATAAAAATATCTATCTATGTAATGTATAGTATTAAGTATATCAGTCATCTAGTACCCATAGCACAAGCTCTGCTTAGCTTGGGGCTAGATGATGCTGTGTGGATTGTCCAGCAATATTTATTTATTTATTTTAAACGCTTTTGTTTTTAAAGCAGTTAGGCATAGTATCATTACTCTGGCTCCCCTTGTCGGTAAAGAGATTGTTAATTGAGTTGTTGAAGTGGCTTCAGACTGAGACGTTTCCGTTTCAAGACCAATCTGCTTGATTTATAACCCTCCGTTTGCCCTGTTTTTGCTGTCTGTTGCTACGCCCAATTTAGCTTGGTCTTAAAGAAGTCCATTAGATTGTTTTGGGAAATAACGATACTTCTGTTCGAAATTATTTGAATAAAGACGTAATGATATGATAATATCTGTCGTCTATAGACTCAGATAATTGGGAAACCAATTCGGCTCGGGGCAAAACAATATCAGGCGCACGGGTCGGTCGAAGGTAAGCTACGCTAGCCGAGGCCGGTTGCTGGACCCTCCATTAGGTACGTACCAAGACTGCCGCCGTATTTCAGAAAGCATGTTAAGCCGTGTCCAGGTGTCGTTTGTAGACCTTAGGCAGTCCTGACGTGTAGTCAGAAGCTAGAAGGTATCTTAACCAAGGATTGTAGAAGTCAGATAAGCAGTCCCTCCATGTAAGATACTGTAATACAACTGCTTGCAGTTAGACTGGAAGCCGATAGCAAACCAAATTATTACAATCGTTTTAGAAGTAGGTATAACTTTGTAACGTTGTTACAAACATATTAATCCCTCCAGAAGGCATAGACTAAGTGACATTCCAAAGTAACGGTTGTCGTGAAGTCCAAAATGCATGGGATTGACATACGCTACCGATATGTCACTTGGTTAGTATGTTTATCGACAAACTATTGGTGAGCAGTCATTACCACTGATGGAAAATCAATTTGTCTAAGCTCCCTGGTACTTCAATTACCAAAGTCTATATTTATCTAGCTGTGACGAAAAATAATGTGAAACTTAGACACTGGTGGAAGCTTAACGTTCAAAAGCACCTGAACTTTTGAGGAAAAGACCAGGGAGTGTGGGATTCTTACCTCACTAAAACCACCCCGGTAATCACTATCAGCACATGAAGGGGCCCCGTTACCTTTTAGAGACCCCCTCTGGTCTTTTCCCCAAAAGTCCAGGCGCTTTTTCAAGGTTTCCTCCCGTTAACAAAAAGGGCACATCCCTGAGGAGACGGTAAAGGGGTCTCCCCTGAACCCCGCTGTGCACGGCGACACGTGATAACTATGCCACCGTCTTTCCTTAGGTCACTCGGTGGGCGAACAGAATTCCCACTCTGAGCACCCTACCTACAAACAAAACTGCCAGATTCCCATCCCAGAACGTATGTACTTACATGATATTCTAAAAAAAACACGACAAGATCCATAACTCATTTTCCAAGAATTTCTAACTTAATCTAACACAAATAGATTCACGCGTAAAAACTGTACTAGAAGTAGAACTAAATCGTGTAATAAAAAATAAACATATCAAAACAATACAAGTTGCAATAAGTTGCGTGACGGAACCCACGGTATGGCATACTATTTTTTACTCAAGCCATTGAACTATTTACCACAGTACAAATACAGATACCATCACTCTAATCGCCATGACAATAAGTCATATTTTATCATGATTGAAAGGCTATTGTTATGTTGTCGATTTATAATAAAAGTTGGCTTGGGTATACAGTTATAATCGTCGTTATTACCGTCGTATAAGATAGATTATTGCCAGATCGGAGTGTCGATATTAAGTTTGTATAAACTTGTCTGCCTGTAAGTTCAAGGTTTTGCGGTGTTTCCGGATGATTACTGTTCGCAGTGGCTTGTGGGGGATAATTCACTTTTAATTGGTCGTGTTTAGCTGATGATAAGTGGTAGAAAGTGTAGTCCATTTGTATTTGTTACATTTTTGGTAGATTTGCCTTAATACTGTAGCGCCTTTGGCTGACATGAGGCAATACATTTCTTACTAATCACACGACTTCAGTGATTTTTTAGAAAAGAATATACATCACCTCTCCTCACTCTCACCTCTATGCTGTACACCAGAAACACATTAGTGCATTAATTTCTTCATTTTTGGTTTATCTTAATTTGGGTATAAAGCGGTTTTATGTTACTGGATGATAAAAGACACAGGCACAGTCTCTTTAAAAGTCCAGACATTATCTAGTACAGATCGATCATATGAGAACCAAGCAGATTAGTGTCTGCGATGGTCTCTTGAGGAAAAACCAGTCTAGTCCAGTATGCACGCTTTTGTTAGCAATAGTGTAGCTCTACCAAGAACCTGCAGAGCTCCACTCGTTTAATATTGTACTCGTTTAAGTGCACCTTTCGTCTGGGTATGTCCTGTTTTTGATTCCTGGGTCAGGGCAATGTGTTACAAGGTTTTTTTTACCTAAAATTTCTCAGTCACAGGTCTCCCTTCTCTCCTTCTTTTGTTCTCTATTTAGGTTTTTTTTTTTCTTTTTTTTTTTAAACGTTGCCCCACTCTAGGAATTTCTCCTGTATCGTGGGTGCGTTTACAAACATTTAAACTCACATACACAAACAGCCAGACCCGGAACAACCACCTGTAAGTCATACAAATATTTGTTCCGTGCGGGGATCGAGCCCACAACACGCGGCGCATCAGCCGATGGCTCAACCAATGCACCAACCGTGTCGTCAAAACCAAATATGCGAATATCAAATATGGGAAAAGTTCGGGACGTTTTTGGGGGATTTTGCCACGACTTTTCAAAATTCCTAAATAGTAACCATAATCACGGATATCATAATCACATAATGTAATCACTACGCTTGAGGGCATTAAAGACTTATTTACACAAATACTCCATGTTACTTATTCATAGAATCTTACTAAACTGATATTATAAAAGCATTAAGTTCTCTGACAAATCTCAGCGGGCGCCAATATATCATTTTTCAAAATAGAACTGTCCAAGTTTAATATTTCACGAGGAAAGATCGCGATAAAAATAACATGTTCCACTGCTAGGGATGTGCAATGGTCCGGACTTAAGAACGCGAGAAGCGATGCGCTTCTTCGAGGCTGATACGAAAATAGAAATTCTCACATTGGGTATTCGCTATTCAAGCAGTTTGAATTTAATACAGGGATTTTATAAAGATTTTCTTTAAATTTGAGGGATTTAAACATAATATTTTTAACTGCATAATATTCCCTGGTACGCTGGGTGGACAGCACCAACAGCATCCTAAAAATGATCTCCGGCCGACTGGGTGCGATCGTCAACCGGTGCTGCAAAATTTCTGGTGGTCTTACACCGTGATGAAAATTAATTAATATATAATATATAATATATATTTTTTTACCAACATAGGGTTTAAGTAAAATTGTTACTAATACTTGAATAAATACTTGAATTATTATAACATATTAGGTACTTATCAAAATTTATAAATAATTAACTACCTCATTAGTCACACTAAGACCTCATGGTTTTGGATTTGATTCCCGGGTCGGGCGAATTGTTATCGGCTTTTTCTATCTGAAATATCCCAGAAGCAGCCCGGACTCGGCTCGCCCCCATAACATGGCAAGTGCCATGTTATGTTATAGTACACCCACATTGCGCTAGTTAAGTAACTAGCGCAATGTGGGTGTACTATACGGTATACTCACACCTGACCTGCCTAAACTATTTAGTCAAAATCCATACGAGAAAAAAAGTTCCCTACCCCCACCACCATGTCTCATCCTGTGACTGCACACATCACTAGGGTTTGAGTAACGAGATCCGAGTACTCGAATCACAAGATCTCAGGAGGCGAGACGGTTTCCCCGCTAAAATAGGACTCGGATCCGTTCCCAGGAGATATGATTTACAGAACAGCCACAAATGGTGAAGCAGCCACTTTCCCAGATGTTTATGGTTTAATAATAGCATCATGTGGTGCGTTATAAGTGGCGAATTAATGTTGGATTATCCCATTATAGTTGCTTTTCGTTTTTCTGCGTTTGTGGTTTGTACGGAAGCAGGAAAAAGTGTATTTGTTGTTGTTTAGTAGGCTTTCATAATTGCAAAACATGGGATCTGCGGATCAGTCAATTAATCTTGCCTTTTAAAAAGATTTATGGGAGATAAGAAAACATCCTTACATAACAAGACCTTGTATTCCCCAAAGAGTTAGGCAGAGGTGTAGTTTATGGTGCACCCCCATTTCGACAGTTTTTTTTAGCCCCATATAATGAGGCCATCCTGTTGCCATCAACCGGGCAAAAATGCAGACATCGGCTTGAGTTTGGAAAACCCAGTGACACTTTGCCTGACCTTGGTATCGAACTCAGGACCTCATTCCCAGTAACGGCGCTTACAAAACACTAGACCAGTAAAGCATTAAAAAAATATGTTTTTTTTTTTAAATCCTTCGTTGACCACAGCTTCAACTGAAATACGGGAAGGCCAAGCCATGCAAAAACTTTATTCTTCAATTTGACTGCCTCGTTGTTCTAGTGGTTGCAAATGGGACTGCCAGCAATGAGGTCCTGGGTTCGATTCCAGTGTGGAGCATTAGGAATTTCTCAGTAGCAGCCCGGAGTCTGGATGTGGCCCGGTTGATGGCAATATTACATAGAACATAAACAAAATTGATGAAATGTGGGTGTACTGCAGGTACACCTCAGCCCATCCGTTGAGGGAATACAAGCGTGAATGTATGTTATGTTTAATCTTCATCCATTTTTAAACCAACCCATCATTGTGAAAGTGACCGTACTAATTCGTGAGTGAGCGTACCTCCAAGTGCTCTGAGGTCACGATGTTACATTTATACCTCACAATGGATTGCAACATTGCCATTAAGAGTTTTTGTAAATTTGAGAACTTGCACGAGAATTGGGACAAGGTATTACTAATTGATTTTGGGTTTACGTACATATATATGAAAAGTCGCGCCTTTTCCTATAGGGGAAGGTAGAAGGTCCTTACATACTCCTTTGCCTTCGTTTAAATTCATACATCTGGTCATAAACACGCACGACGGTAGTTGCGGTTGCTACGCACCTGATCTTTTTGAATGACATCACCAATACGGTCTAACTAGGTCACTAACTTGGTTTTTGTCTATCCCCGTCGTTTCTCGAGTTGACTGTCAGAAAGAGATACCTATAGATTATCTAACTTTTGTTAAATTTTTATTAATATAAAATATAAAATTTTTGCAAGGAAACGGAGTAATTATGTTAAAAAAGCTGAAGAGTTTGTTTATAGCACGCTAATGTCTGGTACAACCAGTCGGATTTGAAAATCTTATCTTTATATTTTTGCATTTGATGGCCCAGGTCTTGAGGATGGTTTTACGCTTTTAACATCACACTACGATCCTTAGGAACGGGCGAAATCGCTAGGCACAGCTAGTAATGGCTATTTGTGATACGAATTGGTGGACAACCACTTCATAACGTAAATATCTATACATTAATTAGGAAAGAAAGAAAAATACTTTTATTCAGCACAGGCTCAAACACACAACGACGCTACACTAAACAAAGAAAACAAAACACAACACACGCACAACATAGGAACTTATTACTTTTGTTTCCT